>OU015449.1:17500-2464705 GCA_907164795.1 Hemaris fuciformis
CTAACCAAAAACCTAACCTAACCAAAAACCTAACCTAACCAAAAACCTAACCTAACCAAAAACCTAACCTAACCAAAAACCTAACCTAACCAAAAACCTAACCTAACCAAAAACCTAACCTAACCAAAAACCTAACCTAACCAAAAACCTAACCTAACCAAAAACCTAACCTAACCAAAAACCTAACCTAACCAAAAACCTAACCTAACCAAAAACCTAACCTAACCAGCTCCCCACTTGATCTTGTTTGGACCCCCAGCAGGATTGAGCGTCAATGACTGATGTTAAGTCACTTGCTCAGCTGTCCGTTTTGGGATCGCTCAATGACAGCGTGCTGCCTGCACAGTCGCCTTGTACTCTTCTTTCGCCCCCAATCCACAGGATGGGAGGGCACATGGCCTGCTGCCCATATCGTTGCTGTTTTCGGAGAAAGCACACCAACTCAGTAGGTAGTACTTACCCGATGGAAAGACCTCTCGCTGCCGACTGTGGTCGCTGCAATGGTCGGCAGCCGGAAGTCATGGAATAAACTTTTTGAAGTTATACTTCTTTAGGCGCGTTATGAAAAAATGATGAGAGTGAAATTTTAAGATCTGTGACACAAAATTAACAGTATGAAGTTGTTTGCTTAAATTAACAGTATGAAGTTGTCTGCTTTACCGCTCATTAAGTCTCGAAAAAAAATGTAAGTGTCAAATGGATCAGGAAGGTTTTAATATGTTTCAGATCAAGTATTTTTTCAAAAAAGTTTATGTTTTAGATTTTTAAAATGTAGAATAGTGACAGTAATAAATTAAAACTAAAATTGAAAAAAAAAGTGTGTGTGTGTACTTATGTACACGCGTTAGAAGTTATACTTCATACATAAATATATATTGTCAATTATGTTCTACGCAACTACCAGGACATCATAAATCAGCAAGGACAAAGTACTAGTATTAAAAACTGTATACTCGTATAATCCATTCGAAATTTAAACCACGATGAATTAAAAACTAAACTTATTAATGATAGCATTTTACCTCTCTAGCTTTCTGAATGCCTAGTACCATTAATGAGTCAGCTGGCTTAATTTATTTTAATTTAATCTGATTTCTGACTCGTGGGGAGTTGATTCTTGCAATAAAAATTTTCAATGGTGGGGGAGGGGGGGGTAGGATTCTTGCTATAGGGAGTGAATGACAGAGCAGAGTGATTGCTATTGGAGTATGGTGTCTTGGGGGGTGGGGGGGAGGGGGGGTAAGGTGAACAGAATGGTTTCTGTGGTAATTTGCGGTTTTCTATGGGTGAAGGGCCAGGCACGGGGTAGGGGGGGGGGGGGGTAAGGGGAGTTGCCAGAGGCAGGGGCGAGTTATATTACTAAAAACGATAGCCTGACCATGCGTGACGTACATATCATATAGGTAAGTAATAAATTTAAATTAAGGAAATTAAAATTATAATTAATTCTGACGTCACGACTCGGTCTTGACGGCACGTGACGTGAGCAGAATTTTAAAAGTAAAATCAGATTAAATTATTACTGTCACTATTCTACATTCTTAAAATTTAAAACAAACTTTTTCTGAATAACTTTTTGGTGTCGGTGTGCGCGCGCATCGTAAAAATCACTCTCATCATTTTTCCCTAACGCGCCAAAAGAAGTATAACTTCAAAAACATACCCCTAAATGTTAAACCCTTAAATGTTGACCGATTCTCAGACCTACCTACAATATACACACAATATTTCATAAAATATCAGTCGAGCCGTTTCGGAGGAGCCAAAAAACACCGCGACACGAGAATTTTATATAATGGCAAAACAACGTTTGCCGGGTCAGCTAGTATATATTTTTATGGTAGGTAGGAATTTGAAATAGAGCAAAGAACTGAAATTTAAAAGTCATATTTATTTGTAGACTGAAATATCGAAATGAAATAATAATAATAAATACTTGTTCACCCTCATAAAGCATTTACTTAACTAATTGGGTACGTTGTTCATAAATACTAGAAAATAACCCAAAACTACAAAAAAAAAAAAAAAGTGTGTGTGTGCACTTATGTACACGCGTTAGAAGTTATACTTCATACATAAATATATATTTTCTTAAATAATATAATAATATATTATAAAATAATATTTTAATAACTTCATGGTGTCGGTCTTTCATGACAGTGTGCGCGCGCATCGTAATAACTTCAACAAATTTTTTACTTAATCTTAAAATTAGGATGAACGAAATTCCCGATTCCAATGGGGCCAATCGATAGCTTACGTCACGCCGGTTCCAATGATACCAAACTCGGGTATCCTACGATTAAAATTGAGGTAGTTAGACAGAGGGGGGGTGAGGTAGAATTTCTGAGGGTGGGGGGGGGGGGGGGGGGTAGGGAGGTCTCGTGGGGAGTTGATTCCTGCAATAAAAAAATTCAATGGTGGGGGTGGGGGGGGGGTAGGATTCTTGCTATAGGGAGTGAATGACAGAGCAGAGTGATTGCTATTGGAGTATGGTGTTTTGGGGGGGAGGGGGGGAGGGGTGGGCTGTCTCGGGCTAGGGGCGGAGGGGGGGGGTAAGGTGAACAGAATGGTTTCTGTGGTAATTTGCGGTTTTCTATAGGTGAAGGGCCAGGCGCGGGGGGGAGGGGGGGGGTAAGAGGAGTTGCCAGAGGCAGGGGCGAGTTATATTACTAAAAACGATTTAAGCCTGACCATGCGTGACGTACATATCATATAAGTAATAAATTTAAATTAAGGAAATTAAAATTAATTCTGACGTCACGACTCGGACTTGACGGCACGTGACGTGAGCAGAATTTTAAAAGTAAAATCAGATTAAATTAAAATAAATAAAATAAAATAAATACCTCTCTCGACTCTGTCTTGACCCTACGTGACGTAATCAAAACTACTTAAAATTTATTTACTTTTTTATTACTGTCACTATTCTACATTCTTAAAATTTAAAACAAACTTTTTTTCTGAATAACTTTTTGGTGTCGGTGTGCGCGCGCATCGTAAAAAATCACTCATCATTTTTCCCTAACGCGCCAAAAGAAGTATAACTTAAAAAAAAAACACATTTTTTGGAACATATAACAAAAATATTGCCTCATGTATATGTCGGATTAGCGTGTTCCATCGTTTTAAAAGAAACAACCACAGCCAATTAATTAGTTAGGTTAATTAGTTAGATAATTTATAATTTGCTCATGCACCTTGTATTGTTCCGAAGTCTAATTAATGTAACCCTTTCCAGAAGTAAGGGGATAGAGAGAAATCTCGCCATAAGCCCTCTTTAAAAATTACCGATGCGGAAAGTACGTTGTCCATGTAAACAAGGATTTTGTAGTCATGCAGGGGTTTTAGCGCGGTACTTAATGTTCTTTGGAAAACCTGTGGAGCATTCCTTAGTCAAAAAGGCATAGTAAGATACTGAAACTGACAGGTTGGGGTGACTAAAGGCCAGAATCTTCATGTACCTTAATTTAGTGGAAGGCAGAAGCCATGTCTAAACTTGACAAGTAATGGGTGTGCCCATTGTATGGTGATGCAATGGGTCTTTAATCATGGACACGGGTAGCTATCCGGGCGAGTGTTACTATTGAGCCCTCTGAAATACACCCACATACGATAGGTACCGTATTTTTTTTAATTTATATGGGGCTTGCAAAAGAAGAGGAACTTTCTCTGATAATATTCGTGTCTAACAACTCATTGACTTTGTCGTTGACCACAGATACGTTCAATTGGGGTAACTCGATATGCATAATCCCATCTCTTAAATATCGCGGCCTAGTAAAACTTCTTCACTAAGGTACTCATGGTGTAGAACATGATAAAGGGCTGGGATTGCTATATTTTCGATTGTCCGATATTTAATTTGTAAGCAGGAGGTTACTGGATTATTGCCTATTCCTTTCAAAATGACTTGTTCATGAAGCTGTTCACCACATATTCTATTATAGTTTCTTTGTCTAATGAGACTACATTCTGATCCTGAGTCAAATATGAAATATAGTTTTAAGCCACTTATCTGTAACACACGATTCGACGCTCGGGAACACGCGTTGACCTGCTTGCTGGAACCCGCAGTAGTGCTGGGGCTCGGTGTATTCTCGTCCTTCCATCGGTAGCGCTTGGGACACATGGAGATCACATGCCCTGGTTCGCCACAGATGTAGCACGCGACTGGACGCGTAGAGCCAAGAGCTGGCCTTGATTGTCCCATTTTGGCTGAAGCGCCAGCTGCCGTGGTGTCAGGTCATCGGCTATTTTTTGAAGAATTGCCTCCATTTCAGATGAGAATAATGACGCCATATGATGGCCCACAGCATCTTGACGCAATTGTTGATGAGGAGGTGGATTCGGCACATCTGATGTCGGATTAGTGTGTTCCATCGTTTTAAAAGAAACAACCACAGCCAATTATTGTCACACCAATTATTTTATTGATTTTTACACTTTAACTTATAATTAATCAAATTCAATCAATTCAATGAATTAATTATTAATTAATCAAAATGAACACTAATATTGTCACAAAACTTATGAGAGCACTTGGAACAAGGTGTGCGCCGGGGCAGCGCTTCGCGTAAGACTGGCCGAGCCAACCTAGTGCACGCCTTTTTATAATAACTTCTACAGGTGGGGGAAGAATCAGAGTTGTCAATCTGTTTGTCGCCTACCCGCCGCACATCTTGTTTACAATTCAAAGATCGTAGCCGCCGTCATTTACATGTACAACGTGTTAATGAGAAAGCGCAAAAGCTGACTTTAGTTTGAGTCAAAAATAATATTCGTAATTCTTTTATAATCAAAATAAGTTGGGGTGTCTGAGGTTTTGCGCTTTTTCATTAACACGTAGTATACGTTTAACGATAAGTACTACTTTCTAATTATACTTAACATCAAGAATGCATTTTTGAAGCCCACGCTTTCCTTTCATGTTTGCCCCATTATCAGAACCTTGTCCCCTTATATTTTTAACCTATTGCATAGCTTGAAGCTTCTTCGCGGGCCTTGAGCGTGGAGACCGAATCCAGAAATTCCGTAACGAAAATAACCTAACACCCGATTTTCGAAAATCAATTTGAAAATTTGCTTCAATACAAAAAGTCTTACGAGCTTGGTTTCGAACCGCCGGACAATCCTCAGGTTCCAAACACGCTGTGCCTAATAGGCCAAATTCTATTTAGTTTGCAAGTCAAAATAATACTTTGAATAATAGTCTGCTTACTGTTGTTTGAATTTTTTTAATTTGTACCCGTTTTATTTGATTAGGTTATGAGGCAATTTGTTAAAATTTTAAAATATTTGTAATATGTTTGCACTTTTATCACTGTTCATCGCCTAATAATGTATTTAATGAATGTTTTTTAGTTTTGCCATCTATTGATGAATAGCAGAACTTTTAATGGCTTTTTGAAATATCACGCTTGTCTCTTTAGTTCAGCAACTCGCCTCTAGGTGGCATTAGTTGTATCGGCGTAAAAATACTGCATAAATAAAATAAATAAATAATTATAATTGCATAAGTTATTTATATCTAAATTTTTTTTTTTCAGAATTCCTGTCACAAATGTGTAACTGTATATCCATTCCCCTGTGGAGTCCAGTATAGGATTAAACGCAATGAAACTTTCCTTTTTTGAAGTAGAGTTAAGGACAACTTACCTCAGAACAAGATTAATTTGCTCAGTACAACTAGTGTCTGGTGTACAATCTAATATTACTGAAAAATATTTTGAACTGCGAACCATTTCTTAAATATTATTTCTGACTTTAGACGACAATAATTCAATTATTTCATTCTGTATTTGCACGCCTAAATAATGAGTCATTTTAACAGATTTTATGGGAGTTATATACTCGGCTAACTGTCTTTAAATTGATATAACATTTTTATTTTTGAACCGATTGAAATAAAACAAACACTAAATGTTAAGTGGAGCTCTAAAGGTTATTCTCATGTATCTTCTTTGTACCGACATCGACCGGTTATGATTTTATTATATGTATTGATTATCTTTGTTTTTTTTTATGCAAACTTTTTTTGGGACCTTGGATTTGGCGCCCCTAAAGAATGGCGCCCGTGTGCATTGCACACTTTGCACTTATGGTAGCGGGGGCCCTGTAATTGTAGGTTCGTTGTTCAAGAGATGTGATCATGTGACATGTAACGTTTGGCAGCAAATATGCCACATGGTGGGTGTAGCGCGATGTAAAATAAAAGTTAAACGGTGTGCTATATTACAAGTTTATTATAATAATAGTTAACAGTGACGATTACTGAACAGTGAACACGGAGTAGCCGCCCGCCGTCCGCCGCCGTGCCCACACAAACACTAGCACAAATATTGTAAACAACATAAAGTCCATGTATGTGAGTGGTCACCACGCCTCCGCACCCCCCCCCCCCTGTCCCCCCGGCCTGCACTCTCTCCTCACATTACGAGCATAGTTTATTGAGATAGTGATCAGAGACCGGCATCTGCGTCGTAGCTGCTCTTGTGGCTACTATACTGATCTGGAACAGTAACAGTTTGTTTTTTAGAGCATAATGTTGTGTGACGTTGACGGTTTGTAGGGCCATGTGGGTGCGTGCGCGTACCTTGCTTGGTGTGCGCGAGCTCGAGGCTGCGCAGTAGGTGCGGCGGGGGCGTGGGCGGGGGCGAGGGCGGGGGTGGCGCGGTGGGCAGGTGCGCTCCGTCGGCGCGGAAGCCGCGCTCGTCGGCGGTGTAGGAGACGGCGTAGGTGTGTCCGTCGGCGCCCACGTACGAGTACGAGCCCGCCACCTGCAGCGAGCCCTCGTCCTCGCGCGCGCCCTCCACCACGCGACCTGACACACACCACGGCGCGCTGTAACACTTGCAACAACCGCGTGTGCACCACGAGCACCGTGCGTGCACAAATGCACCTCTGCCTACCTTTTCCCACTTCGGGGACATAGGCGTGATTGTGTGGAATTATGATTTTCATCATCATTTCGAAATTGACATGTTTGTGTGTCCTGATCAAAGGTGAATGCAGGCGAGAAGAGAAAACAAATTACGTTGCACCCACCCGGACACCGCCAGTTATTGAACTATCTGTTAATTCATGTTATTTTTGCATTAGCGGGATTCCAGGTGGAGTTTGTGGTTACAGCTGGCACGGACTGATTGAAGAGCAATAAAGCGATATGTCGAGTAATTGTGCAAGTGGTGTCAATGTATTGCGGCAGAAGCAGCTGCCAACACTGTGTTAGCACCTTGGTCGCCGGGCAGCCGCTGGGACAGTCTGTGTAGGTACATGTTGCATATACTTTTTTACATTGATACAGCAAAGTGACGACAGTGGCACTCGATGGTAGTCGAAATGCTTTCCTAACTGAGGGCCACAGTGCATTGTACTCTATGTATACAGGCTCGGCTGGCATCAGCACTATGGAAAGTACCTATGTAACGGTTGGAGGGTGATGTGTGTGCACACTGACCTTCCTGCTCCGCCTTGGTGCCGTCGCTGGTCTCGTATGCGTAGTGGTAGCCGTGCTGGTCGATGTCATTCTCGTAGCGCAGTATGTGCGCATGCGCGGCGCGGTGCTGTGCCGCGGAGGGCGTTGGCGCGTGCAGTCCCGCGCCGGCGCCGCCCGCCAGCTGCGCGCCCGCCGGCGCCGAGTGCGTGTGCTCGAGCCGCGCGCCCCACGACAACCACACTGACGTCACGCACAGTACCACCACCTGACACACCACACACCACACACCATTACACGTTGCGGGTTGAACACAGATATCATCTCAACAACAGACAGGTTACATTGTCTAAGGCGAGTACATAGTCGTTAAATTTTGATTAATTGCATTCGAAGGCGCACAGTAGCGCGGGTTGTGGATGTGGTTTGGTCGGCGGCGCGCGGAATTTTGCGGTGAGAGCGGCGCAACGCGATCGGCAGCGGCGGCGCTCTTACTGCGTTGATTGGGACACACTTACACTACTCTTATTGTGCCGGCAACTAACACAAAAACGATTATGTTTAACAAAATAATTAAATATAAAGACCCAAACGAATCCAGTAACTTCTCTGCGTCCTTCTGCATGTATAATACTTCAGGAACGTTATATGAACACGGCATACGTATGGTAACGTGTAGCATTACTACAATTTCTATTCGACCAACACATGTCCTCAGCTTGTGCTCAAACAATAGTCTAAGGGTTGTAATGCCATATGGGCCCATACACGTCATTACTTGGTCAGGCCTCGTACACTGAAGCGGTCCTAGTTCACCACGTGGGCTAAGTGAAACTTGGGATACTTCACTAACATACAAATTTTCTTGTGAGAATTCTCCTGTATGCAAATTTACTTCAACGTTTAATAGCATGATAATTAATTGAGTTGCACACATAACTTGGAACAGTCAGTAGTATGTGTCTGCTCTTGGAAGCCTCATTAACCGTGATAATGTCTCCGTGAGCCGCGCGCCTGCTCGAGCTAATCACGAACTTACATATTACGGCATTAATATTAAACATTTTAGCACATAATGCACAAACCCCGAACAGTGCGCATTGAATTTACTTAAACATAACGTGATCCGATATCCGCGAGTTAATTGCTTACGCTTGTAGATCGCAGTAAGTGGCGAGCGCGCACACGACCCGCAAATAGAATAGGTAAAGCAAAATAAACGATCAAAATGTTATTAAATACGTTCCGTGTGCGTGTAATTGTGGTGACCTTTCTACCGCGCGGCGTCGCGGTATCGCGGCGCGGTGGTGCGGCGCGGGTCCCGAGCGCGGGTCAATCTCTTCGATTCGCCTCGTCCTCGGTCTCGTCTCCGAGCGAGAGACCGAGCGAACTTCTCTGGCACACCGTCACACACACTCACATGGCGACGTTGAGTTCGCGGAGCTCTCCTAGTGCATCGTATGTAACGCACACGCTGCGTATTATTGCTCTCTCGCGGGCAGATGAGAACACGCAGGAATATGACACGGAAGTAAGTTTGATAAAGTCGATTGTGCACAACTCGCAGCATCGTCCGCCACTGTGTCGCGACACTTCGCACCGAGTGCTGTGAACACGTCCTCACCATATTGTCACAATGTTCCAGTGTCATCACTTTGTATTATGACTGCCTTACGTAGAATTATTTCAACACGGAAAATATATGTTGATATCCGATTTGTACACTTATCCGAACAAACCGCGGCTAATCACAACTTATTGTATTTTTAAAAATAAATTGAAGCTTTTGCTATTATCATTCGAAATAAAATACATGATAAGAGACAGGAGGGAATCCATGAATGGCACGCGGTTGTACCGAGTCGCACACACTACGACGATGGAAATGTGTTTCTAGTCCACTGTGTAATCCACTACTTTTGGGGAGCACAAACCGATGTAGTCACCGTGTTAATGACTCTTATGTTACAGGATTAGTGTGTCTTCCCGACGCGCCGCCTGTCGGTAACAGTTGTAACTACAGCGTATTGTTGGTGAGGACCCAGGAGATCGCGTATCCTGGCACAGGAGTCCGTCCGCCCGCAGTCGGCGCGCTTGTCCCGGGGCGGTCTCGCAGCGGCCCCGGAGCTCGCAGCGCGCCCGCGGTCGGTAGCAGCTGCCACTACTCTAGAGCACTGCAAGCGGCGGTACTAACGTGTCTCATGGTGAAGGATGTCCGCGTCGCTGCGATGTGGCGTCGCCGCTCATCTGCCCACGTTATATAGCGAGCGGCGCGCGGGCTCGCCAGTTAGGACGCCGCTCCATTCGCTGACTCCGCCGCTGCGTGTTACTTCGTCGGCTGCCTTGCGCAAAACACGCTAAACAATGCTGCCGAACAATGTTTTTGTAAACCAAGTCAACAATAATTATTTTTGAATTACGAGGAGATTACAATTTTACGCGTGGATCAGCTAAAGTCGAGATGAATTAAGTGAATGGTGTACTGATATAAAGAGTACCTAAACCTTAGTAAGGTTAATAAAAACTTCACCAAAACTATTGTATAAGAAAAACACTATTCTCTCAGGACTGTTAATTTCCAAATAGATGTAGCGCACAACACGAGCCACATTACACATACACCATGTAGGTCTAGTGTGGGTTGTAGATAAGTACAAAAAGTTGAAAAATATCGATTGTAATTAATGGAATCTTCACTAATAGTATACGAGTAACTATGCTAGTGAATACAAGCAGCGGTTACACATTTATATGTATGTATAGCCGTGGTGTGTTTATCAAAACATAGTCTTAATGATAAATACATACATTTTTGTGCAAATCAAGCATGAAAAAACGGCCACGGTAAATCACTTAATGGTTCTGCGGCTTTATACAAATCGCGCATCGCAATGTAAATGTTGGGGAAGGAATTCAGAGTGCATATTCGAATGTTGTCTGAATTATTATATATTTAATTGGAGGTTTAATTCTGGGTTTATTTTATATGCGGCCTTGGTTTAGTTTGGTTACATCGACGCACATGACTCCCCAAAGGACGTGCACACTCGTACTTTGAATGTTCATTTGAATAACTAGGTACTGGTCGGTCCGTGCGCCGGCGCGGGACATCGGCGCGTCCTTTCCTAATGGATCATCTTTGTATCTTTATTCATTGTTGTGATATTTGACAGTATTATTGTATAAATAAATAATCCTCGAGGCTGGTGTCGAACGCCGCACGCTGCTTATCCAAGTAACATATAAATAAGTAAATAATTATAAACAAATAAGTACACCCAACATACAAGGTGTATTCAGACCGTGATCGGAAACTAAGGTAGGTAATAGCCACGGTCTGTCCTGTGGCAAGAGGGCGTTAGAATCCCACCACGGTATCCCCTGCCTGTCGTAAAAGGCGACTCAAAGGAGCCCTTGGGGTCACTGGACGCGCTGCTGGGGGCAGTGGCACCGTGGCCTGTGTCCGACGCGGGCGCCCACCCATAACCAGGCGCCCAAACCAAGCTATTGGGGGTGCAACTGCGCCCCCACACCTCCGAGACGGCCGAGATATTTTCGTCTCGGTGGCGCATCGGACGGCTGCGGCATCATTGTGGGTGCCTCTCACCCACACACCGTAGTCGCCCCATCCGGCGCGAAGATGGCTACCGGGGGGTTTTGGTCGGTATGCCGACATAGGGATTTTTGTTAGGGACCTAGCCCGGCATTAACATCTGCGCCGACGTGATCTCACCGCACGCCGGGCTGGAAGGCCGGTGAACTTCTCGTCCCCCTCCCCCAGGGCTGACGGGAAGCAGAGCCATAAACAGCTTTCCCCTCGAGAAAAATAAAAAAATAAATCCATAAGCGTTAAAAAATCCCGACAAAAAATAAACATTTTGACGTTTTCCATACAATCATAAGTATTAAATGTACATATGTGGTCTGAATACACCCTGTATACATAGTTCTGACTCCAAGTTAAGATACAAGTCTTGTGTCGTGTATATGAGAAACCACGAGATACATTCGTCTCAGTGCGGAAATCGAACCCACGGCCTCTCGGTTCACTAGCTGGGGTCTAGCCAACTGCGCCACGGAGCTCTAGATGCAATATACACACGAATGTAACTTGTATTTCTATATCCACGCTTCAACGTCTGCGCTTTCAGTTGAACATCATTAGATTGTGTGCTATCACTCAGAAACTAGTCATGTAGATCCCAATGGTCCGGGAGCTGCGGTGGCGCCGCGGGAGCAACGAGCTCGTCTTACCACATTTCGTTACCTACATACATCATCATCATCATCATCAGCAGCCTTTCTTACGTCCACTGCTGGACATAGGCCTCTACACTACGATTGCCGAGTCGCGGTCTCCACTGCAGAAACCGTGTCCCCCAACGGTTGTCGGTTCTGCGACAAATGTGACCCGCCCACTGCCACTACAACTCGCTAATCCTTTGGGCTATGTCGATAAGTTCGGTTCTCTGACGGACGGCATCATTTCTGATGGTATCTTTCAGAGAAACCCCAACATAGCCCTCTCATAATTATGTATTATTACCTACATACATAGCTTGTGGAAATATTAATGAGATAGATGCAAGTGATATTAGTAGAAGAATATTCAGTGAGGTAGGGTGCTACTTTATTTATTTTCAGTTTAGTAATCAACAGTTATTTTGGCTCAGTTCTTGCCATCATTCTACGTTGAGTGTCCCATACATAGGTACTATAAATATGCAGTTTTTTTTTATTTGAGGATATCTGTATCAGCCCATACACGGCCCACTGCTGGGTTCGGCGCTCCTCGAGTATCGAGGGTGGCGGTCATTACTCAAATTATAAATTAAACCCATAGGTACGAAATTTTCCTATGGAGTTTTCCCTGATAATTTGTGACAAACTTAAATAAAAAATTACTGTCAATTTGATATTTAAAATATTTCAATTGACTGCCTTGTGGTCTTGCGACACAAGTATGTGCGATCTAGAGGCCCCGAGTACGATTCCCGGGTGGGTCAAAGAGTTATTGGGTTTTTCTATTAGGAAATTCCAAGTAGCAGCTCGGGGTCTGGAAATGTGCCCATAAAACGGAAATACGCTCGCCCTTTTTTACGCGGGCCTCGTGTATACCCGGCGAAATGTGGGTGCAGAACTGCACCTCTTCGCGGAGTACAGGCGTGAAGATATTTATGTATGAATAATATTATTCTTATAACTACTAACTATAACTTATAGCTTGTTGTTGTCCTCGACTCCTCTTGTGTCATAGTGTAATAATAATCCCGCGGTAACCTAATACAATTTGGTTCCAGTATAATTGTAGGGTACAATATACATATATATTTATATACAAATACATAGTTTAATCTTGAATGAGAATTCCCAAAACTCCAAGTTGCCGACGTCGTCACGTGTACTTACTAGAGGCGGTGGCGCACCTCGCAATTATTTACATACTAGCTGACCCGGCAAACGTTGTTTTGCCATATATATAAAATTCTCGTGTCGCGGTGTTTTTTTGGCAAACTCCTCCGAAACGGCTCGACTGATTTTTATGAAATATTGTGTGTATTGTAGGTAGGTCTGAGAATCGGTCAACATTTAAGGGTTTAACATTTAGGGGTATGATTTTTTTTCTATTGACCTAATTTTCTTTATTTTTTATGATTCAGCATTGATAAATTATTATAATCATAAAATTTCACCCTTCTACGATCAACCTCTATCTTATACTGACCATTTTAATTTTATTTTTTTATAAAATGTAAATAAATGATGCACCTCTGCCTACCCCTTCAGGGAATACAGGCGTGAGGTTATGTATGTATGTATATTTTTTTAGCTTTTGCCCGCGACTCCGTCCGCGTAGACTTCAGGGTTGGACGCAGAAAGATAATAAGTGAATCTATAAATCGTCCCTCAAATGCCCAAAATGGCACTTACTGAATTTAAAAAAAGGTGCCTATGTCCATTTTTAAGGTCCTGTTTTTATCCATCACATCAAATCACCAAAATCGATCAAATGGTTGAGGCGTAGAAGTAAAACTCTGACAGTTATTTTCGTATTTTTAATATGTTTTCCCTGGATAAAACATAGCCTATGTTACTTCACAGGGTCTCATTTATGTTCATACCAAATTTTTTGATTTTGCGTGAAAGCGTAACAAACATCCCTACATTCACATTTATATAATAGTAAGGATAACCATTCCCACCTATGTTACTTCGGTGGGTCCCACCTAACTGCATACCAAAAGTCATTCAAATCTTTTTTCAATCATTGTTCAATTCTTTTATCCTCTGTATTTATTTATTTTTTAATATGAAGTATCCTATGTCCTTTCTTATACCTCGAAGACTATGTGTACAAATTTTCTTGATAATCGGTTAAGTAGTTTTGGCGTGAAGGCGTAACAAACAAATTTACATTCACATTTATAATATTAATAGCTGACCCGGCAAACTTCGTACCGCATAACAGTCATTGAATGTCATGTCACATATTACCTGAATTTTATTTTCATTGTATGGAAATAAATATTAAGTTCAGCACTTTATTGAGATAAAAATACAGAAATAAATAAGTACGAAAATTAAATGCATCAATCGTGTCTCCGCAAGTCATGATTTAATTAATATATAATAATTGAACATATGGGATGGGATGCAGTCGGTTTCAATTCTCTTCATTGAAGCATCAGTGTGGTGGACTGAAGCCTAAACCCTCTCAGTTGCAGAGAAGGCCTATGCCAAGCAGTGGGACGTACATACATGGGCTGATGATGATGATGAAGCACCTTGTGATATACATTTTTAATATATTTTTTAATTGTCTAAATTTAGATCACAAACAGTCTTTTGTTAATCGTCATGGCGAAGGAAAGACGAATCGGGAACTGAATTCGTTTGAACTCAATGGTCATACCCGTTGCGATCAATGAAATCCTTAGATCAATCTAATTGATGAATTCTCAAGCACCAATTCACCTCTAAGTTGTCTTTTCAGTATCGTCACGTGAATAACATTACTCAAAAAAATTCTTAACACCAAGCGCATTCCATTGCATAGTTGTGGGTGTTTTAGATTTCAAAGCGTGATGACTTGACCGAGCCCGCCTTCGTTTGCAAATTGTTAACCAAGGAGTATAAATATACATTTCTGAACGCACGCATAAATATTTGACAACCAATAAATATGTCAATCCCTTTTTATTACTGACCTTATTCTACATTTTTAAAATCTAAAATACGCAATTATGCGAATATTCTGGATATATGATGTCGATTCAAAACCTTTATTTAAATACGTTCTTTAATTTAAGGGGACCATTAACCATATTGACGGGATAAACATAAAATGTTTGACAGAATATTAGGTAGAACAGTTTATATGAGAAAATTAAATTGTTGTTTTTACCATATTCCTCGCAATTTTCTTGACTTTTTCTTTCATAAGAACCTTCTCCTAACGATAGCAAACACAACAAAAAAAGAATTAGCGAAATCGGTCCAGGCGTTGTTGAGTTATGCGCTTACCAACACATTTTGCGATTCATTTTTATATATAAGACTAGCTTTTGCCCGCGACTCCGTCCGCGTAGACTACAGGGTTGGGTTCAGAATGAAAATAATTTGTAGTCTATTTTACTCCTCAGAGTCCCATTTATGTCCATATCAAATATCGTTTACATCGGTCAAATGATTTAATCGTGAAAGCGTAACAGACATATAGTTACAGTCGTCTACACGTCGTTTCATCATTCTAGCTTCAAAAATGACGAATTTCCACACAAACTTTCACCCCTATTTTTATTTTATCCCCTTAAATGTACACTTTTTTACAAACTTTGAATGTCATATTTATTTATATCTAATCAACAAAAATAAGTTTCAAGCTTCTAGCTTTAAAAATGACAATACTTCCATACAACCTTTCATCCCCCCTTTCAACCCCTTAAAACCCGTTTTCCGGGATAAAAAGTAGCCTATGTCTTTTCTCAGGGTCTTAACTATCTGTGTACCAAATTTTATTTAAATCGTTTCAGTAGTTTTAGCAGGAAAGCGAACAGACAGACAGACAGACAGACAGTTACTTTCGCATTTATAATATTAGTAAGGAATAAAAAAATAGCCTATGTTCTTTTTTAAGGTCTCATTTTTGTCTATACCAAAAATCATCCAAATCAGTCAAATGGTTTAAGTGTGAAAGCATAACACAGGCAGTGTTACTTTCGTATTACAATATATGCTCATCCCACGGGAACCCTACGTATTCCCGGGATAAAACGTAGGTTATGTTACTTCATAGTGTCCCATTTATATTCATACTAAAAACCATATAAATCGGGCGAATAGTATAGACGTGAAAGCCCATTCCCACGTGAATACTACATTTTCCGGGATAAAAAGTATCCTATGTTGCTTCAGTGGGTCCTATCTACCCCCATACTAAAACTCATCTAAATCGTCAAATGGTTTAGGCGAGAAAGCATAACACAGGCAGCGTTACTTTTGCATTACATTATATGCTCATCCCACGGGAACCCTACTTATTCCCGGGATAGAATATAGTCTATGTTACTTCATAGGGTTCTATTTAAATCCATAGCAAAAATCATATAAATCGGGCGAATATTTTAGGTGTGAAAGCCCATTCCCACGGGAATACTACATTTTCCGGGATATAAAGTATTCTATGTTGCTTGGGTAGATCCCATCTACCCCCATACTAAAAATCATATAAATCGGTCAAATGGTTTAGGCGTGAAAGCATAGCATAGACAGTGTTACTTTTGCATTACATTATATGCTCATCCCACGGGACCCTACTTATTCCTGGGATAAAATATAGTCTATGTTACTTCATAGGATCACATTTATGTCTGTACAATAATTCATTCATATCGGTCAAACGGTTTAGGCGTAAAAGCAGAATATTCACAGAGCTACTTATACCCATTCCCACGGGAATACTACATTTTCCGGGATAAAAACTATCCTATGTTGCTTTGGTGGGTTCCATCTACTCCCATACTAAAAATCATCGAAAGCGGTCAAATGGTTTAGGCGAGAAAGCATAACACAGGCAGTGTTACTTTCGCATTACATTATATGCTCATCCCTCGGGAACCCTACATATTCCCGGGATAAAATGTAGTTTATGTTACTTTATAGGATCACATTTATGTCTGTAAAAGAATTCATTCATATCGGTCAAATGGTTTAGGCGCAAAAGCAGAATATTGACAGAGCTACTTATACGCATTCCCACGGGAATACTACATTTTCCGGGATAAAAAGTATCCTATGTTACTTCGGTGGGCTACATCTATCTCCATACCAAAAATCATCGAAATCGGTTCAGTAGTTTTTGAGTTTATTCGTAACAAACATACAAAAATCCAAAAATCCAAAAATACAAAAATACAAACCTTTCCTCTTTATTATAATCCCCATACTAAAAATCATATAAATCGGTCAAATTGTTTAGGCGTGAAAGCATAGCATAGACAGTGTTACTTTTGCATTACATTATATGCTCATCCCACGGGACCCTACATATTCCTGGGATAAAATATAGTCTATGTTACTTCATAGGATCACATTTATGTCTGTACAATAATTCATTCATATCGGTCAAACGGTTTAGGCGTAAAAGCAGAATATTCACAGAGCTACTTATACCCATTCCCACGGGAATACTACATTTTCCGGGATAAAAACTATCCTATGTTGCTTTGGTGGGTTCCATCTACTCCCATACTAAAAATCATCGAAAGCGGTCAAATGGTTTAGGCGAGAAAGCATAACACAGGCAGTGTTACTTTCGCATTACATTATATGCTCATCCCTCGGGAACCCTACATATTCCCGGGATAAAATGTAGTTTATGTTACTTTATAGGATCACATTTATGTCTGTAAAAGAATTCATTCATATCGGTCAAATGGTTTAGGCGCAAAAGCAGAATATTGACAGAGCTACTTATACGCATTCCCACGGGAATACTACATTTTCCGGGATAAAAAGTATCCTATGTTACTTCGGTGGGCTACATCTATCTCCATACCAAAAATCATCGAAATCGGTTCAGTAGTTTTTGAGTTTATTCGTAACAAACATACAAAAATCCAAAAATACAAAAATACAAACCTTTCCTCTTTATTATAATAGTATAGATGTATATCACACGACTATGTATATATAATGTAAGTAGTAATGGTCTCGAGGTTTAGGCGCGCACTCAAGAATTTCGGCGTTCGCGGGTTCAAACCCCAAGCACACACCTCTGACTTTTCGAAGTTATGTGTGTATTTACAATAGCAGCCGGCCCAGCATTGGGACGTATGTATGTGGGCATATACACATATCATAAATTTGAAATAAATACATATCATTGAGAAATAATGGCATCCGGCGAACTTTATCTCTTATTCCAAGCTTTTATTTTGTGCTAAAAAGTAATTCAACGGTTGAACAACTTAATGAAAAGGCAGCTGTAAGTATGCGTGACTGTAGGACAAGAGCGCGTCGAGAGGTAAATAGTATTGGTCTCGGTAGCGGAGGTCGCGCGGAAACACTTCCGTGCTGCTATCCATATAACGCCAACGCATGGTTTTGGATACGTCGTGTATGTACTCGTATGTACGGTGAAACCCGCGAGTTTCGCGAGCTCGGCCCAAGTGTAAGGGCGCGCCCTCCGAATGTGTGTTCATATGTAGTGTATTGTTGCAGTCGCGGGTCCGCACTAATGTGCAGGCGACACCCGCACACGCGGCCTGCAACTTTGTAAAAATGCTGTGACGAGCGGCGGCGCGCGCTCCTGCTATAAACGATAATACTATAAATAAACATTTAGCAAAGTTTAATTCAAATATATATGCCACTAAATACTTAACTTCGAATCAAGAACCGCTTGACAATACTCGCTTCGATGTTCCACAACCTATAAAGTTCATTACATAGTTCACACGAATATCAGTCTTAATTCCATCGGTATATGTTACATTTTGTTATGTCGTTAGCGGACTCTTCGGCATAATGGTGTGGATAACCAAAGATGAACTTTTCGTATGTTGGTTTAGGATGAATTTTTAAACAACAAGGTTAAAGTAAAGGGCTCATTGAATGCACTAGCAACATGTTAATGCTTTGAAGTTCATCCGCAAAATTCACAAACAAGAAACCTTTAAAGGAAAAATATGAAAGGCTTGCAGCGCGCTCGCGCACACATCACGAGCCCGCGTCAGCAGCTACAGCACCGAGCGCGGTGTTACCGTGCGTCACGTGGGCACAGCCGCCGCACTACCCTCCGACATATTGTGCTCGATGCTAGCGAGACGCCCTGCGGCGCAACCCTAGGCGTCCGTCACGAGCATGTCGTGCGATGCGGCGCCTGCTGCCTGAGCTGGTCGCCGAGGGAGCGTCAAATGCCTACATATTTGTAGACAGCACAAACAGTTGTCTCGGTGAGAAACCTGCGACCCTTGTTTGTTTTCTAGTAAACTTTGATTCGGACGTCGTGGCATCGGGGCGACAGGTTTCTGTTTCTGCGAGACGCGCGAGTTTCGCATTATTAATACATAACTGTGCCGGGAGCGGAGCACAAGTATTGAATGCGGGCTGTGATCTAACCAGAGTTATACGATGCTGGCTGATTAATAACAATCACTCCATTATTGATACTGTCCTTCATTAGTATTATTTGATGTGCTACTTCTAATTAAAAACACGGGTTGAAAGGTTCACCTTCTCTTATAGACAGAAGAACTAAGAGACTGCCTCGTGGTCTCGCGGTACAAGTATGCGCCGTGCGATCTAGAGGTCCTGGGTTCGATTCCCGGGTCGGGAAAAGTGTTATTGGGTTTTTCCATTAGGAAATTCTCAGTAACAGCACGGAGTCTGGAAATGTGCCCGAAAAACGGCAATAGACTCGCCCCCTATTACGTGGGACTGATACATACCTGGCGAAATGTGGGTGCAGAAATGCACCTCTGCCTACCCCTTCGGGGAATACAGTCGTGAGTTTATGTATGTATGTATGTATGTAGAACTAAGATAAGATACTGGTACGGCAAAGTAACCGCATCTCATTTTGTCCGTTTATTTACCTCGTGTTACATGGTCGCTATCAATTTCTGGCAATGAAGGTCAAAGTATTGCTACGTTGGTGTTCTGTGTACGGTACTCTCATACCGGAGTTCCATTGACTGCATGGTGGCTCTACCACTTCTAAGGATTTTTTATAAAAAGCTACGTAACGCTTACATTTTAATTGTGTGTAGACGACTCTCTAGCGACTGCTCGGCAACACCGCCGTGGGAACATTCACTCCTTACTATACGATCGGGACGTGCGCGGCGCGGCGCGTGTCGCGCCCACACGTACCGCACACGTGCTGCGAGCGGAACTGCAGTATTGGTCCCGTGACACGTCACGTACTCACTGCATACGAGCACGCCATTTAATTTATTTACTTATTCCAAAAAAATTACGCAGACACCAGTTACCACGGCGGCTATACGGAGGGAGGCTTTCATTGCCTCAAACTCTCTCGGGGCCAGTCTCTTCCCGCGACTTGACGCCTCCTCCCGCTGATGGTAAAAGCGCGAGAGGAATTTGGCGTCAAGGTCCCATCGCAGGGATCCGGCCAGAACGCAGGCGGCCTCGTGGGAGACCGTGCGGTAGCCCCTGATCAGTCGCTGCGCCAGCACACGCTGAGGCTTGCGCAGAATAGCGACGCAGCGCCTGCTCAGGGACTCGGCCCATACAGGGCTCCCATACATCGCCATAGACCGCACGACTCCCATGACCAGTTCACCCCTAATCGTTTTTCCATTCATTGGCACTTAATACCATGTATGTATATAGTAGAATTACGCAGTCATGTGTCATTACGGAGTGGCGCCAGAGTGCAACGGAAAAACAAATAAAAAGGAGAACGTGAAGATCGCAAGAAAACCTGCATACGTGAGAATGAATGACAAGGAATTTGTCAGATGTTTGAGGTCCACCACTCTATAGTCTACACTAGGGTAAAGTGGTGGACTTAGGTCCAGTTCCTCTCTATCGCAGATAAGATCCGTGCGTACCAGTGGGAGCTTTACTAGCTGGTGCTTGATGATAATCCCGTCTGGAATATCATGTACTAATGTGTAAAAAATAATGCGTAAAATAAATAGTGAGCGGCGTGCAGCGAGGAGGAGGAGGAGGAGGAAATGACCTCTGTACTGCGTCGTGTTGAGATGTGCGCTAGCAATGAATACAAGTAAACAGAACAAAACAAAAATTCAATAAATGCATATGTATCAGGTGATTGATAACGAAGTCAGGAGCGCGAGCGGCGCGAGGTCGCGTGCCATCTCGAGCGGCGCAAGCGCACACTCGCACATACACACACACACACGTCGTAATAATGCAGTCCAAATTTTTATTCCATTGAAGGTTATGTTCGAATATCTTATTATTGGTTTGTCAGTATTTAAGAAGACAAATACATAATATGTTCAGAGTTTTTTGTTAATAGATAGTTTCGACGGTTACTTGAGCCATCGTAATCGTAAATACATTTGTTGTTTATTTGAAAAGTATGTATGTAAACGTTGAGTGGAGTATATATTGTTTATAAGATATTAGTGCGATCCGTACATGACGACGGATCATGAAGCTGTTGCATGCGGGAGGTGGCGCGCTTCGTTTAGTGTGCAACAAGGCAGCAGCGACCGCCACTGCAGCACAATGTGCGGAATGTTTGTAGTGTTCACTGTAGGCTGTACTACACTACTGCGCCACTGTAGCAGTGTCTGTTCGTCCGCACTCTCACTGACACAATGCCATGATCATCTTATTGCACATACATATGTACAGCTGCTACGTTGTTAAAATGTCAACCAATAGTAATATTTAACTAGCACCAACTATTTTGTCACACCACCAGTCAACTATAACCCGCAATAAGGTAGCCTCATAAGGTGTGATCGCGTGCCACGTTTGGACACATCATTTCACTTTGTAATCGACTTCAAAAAAAGGAGGAGTTTCTCAATTCGACAGTATTTTTTTATGGGAAGGGAGGTAAACGAGCAAGTGAGCCACCTGATGTTAAGTGGGCAACACCGCCCGTGAACACGCATAATACCAGCTCTGCAGAGGAATTATCGGTGCGTTGCCGGTCTTTGAGAAAAATATAGGAAACTAGGTATATATTGTAAAATGTACGAGTTTCGTACGTGAAGTCGCGGGTTCAAGTAAGTGAGGTAATTATTTGGTTTAAACAACATGGCCATATCAATTTAAATAAATAATGAATCTGTTAGAAGTGTTGCGGGGGTGCGGGGGTGCGGGGGTGAGGCGGAGTGGGGGCGCGGAGCGACCTCTGCACAGGGTGTTAATAAAGTATATTCAACAATATCATAATAAATGGGTACGCCTTGACATAGTTCAACATGTATAATAAACATATTGATTTTCAGCTGCAACTTGGTGTACAATACGTAACGAAAACGTATAGTTCGAATATCAATATAACAAAACTGAAGATCAATTACATAAGATTTGTGAGACATTGGATCAAATACTCCTCGGCTTTATTATAGCAATTGTAATTTCAAAATGTTTACTCCCGCGGAAACAACACAACAACACTAGAGGATAAGCGCATAGTCGTATTTTCCACATTTTAAGCAAAATAGAAACGAATGCCATTGATTTCATGTTCCAAAGAGATATCGTAGGGCAAGAAACGCTGTAGAGGACGTCCCAAGCAGCCCTATGGAATAGGCAAATGATGTGTTATTGTTCTCTTTTTTTAGCGTAGTCCCGTAAGGAATGATCATAGAAAATCGTATGGCAGTTTACAGAGCGAGACCTGCAAGAGCCATCGTGCCATGCATCGAGCAGGATTGGCAGTTACCCTTGTGCTCGTGAGGTTGGGTTAGTGAGAGGAACACAACTTGGTGACAAGTCAATAACGTTATGTACTTGTGTATTCTACCCTCGTCTCCGCAGAGTAGATGCGCGACTGCAATGTGCGCAACGGATCGCTCTTGCAGCGGCTGCACTCGACGACACTGCGCATCAGCCAATCACAATAACACGGTACGGATAATAACATACATAACATAAACTCACGCCTGTACTCCCCGAAGGGGTAGGCAGAGGTGCATTTCTGCACCCAAATTTCGCCAGGTATGTTGATACATACCTGTCAGTCCCACGTAATAGGGGGCGAGCCTATTGCCGTTTTTCGGGCACATTTCCAGACTCCGTGCTGTTACTGAGAATTTCCTAATGGAAAAACCCAATAACACTTTGCCCGACCCGGGAATCGAACCTAGGACCTCTAGATTCCACGGCACATACTTGTACCGCGAGAGCACGAGGCAGTCGTAAGGATAATAAGATTTTTTTTTTTAAAAACATGAAATATGCCGTATTACTAGTATTTGTGATATTTTCGAAGAAGGTTATTAGTATTGCGCGAGCGGTGGCCGCCCCGGTCGGTGCAGGTCGCGTCTCGCAGCTCCCGCCCAACCGCAGGGCGCGTGAACTTCTCACGTCGCCACTGTGACGCACGTTCCGCTGCTGCCAACGTATATGCTTTAAACACTTCATATGAATAAAAGTAACGTGAACATACATACAGAGTACAGACATCTCTACTGGTAGGAGGGCTCACTCTTTAGTCCATATGTCTGTTCCATACATTCTGTAATATGTCGTCATTAGATGCTTCTTCTGCCATTATATTAACTAGTATACGAGTACTTTATCAACTGGCGAAATACTGGAATTGCTCGGTATATGTATTTATGACGTCCTGCTGAAATTATATTGAGTATTATGTGTTTGTATGTGTTCAGTACTAGGTGATCCCGGGCTTGGCTGTGTGCGTGCGTGTGTGTGCGCGTGTGTGCGTGTGCGAGTGTCGGCTGTTGGCCGCGACCTCAGGCGGTTCCCTCAGTATCACTTCGTTAATTGATGCCATTAACCGCATCGAGTGCAGACGAGTTTCATTCACGACCGATACCTAAATGATTTCTTAAAACGTGATCACAAACAAAAATGTTGCAATCTTCTTAACAGCAGTCATTATTATTTTGACAGCCCCGTGGCGCAGATGGCTAGACACCAGCTTGCGAAACGAGAGGCCGCGGGTTCGATCCCCGCACCGAGACAAATGTTTGTGTGATCCACAAATATTTGTTTCGGGTCTGGGTGTTTGTGAGACCGAAAAGTCTCTCGTAGTCTCTGATACCCACGACACAGGACTTGTATCCTAGTGTGGGGTCAGAACTATTTATGTGACTGTTGGGTGTATTTATTTATTGATTTTGGTGAATTGGTCGCGTGACTCCTGCGCCCGAGCGAGGTGGACACGGAGCGCGTCACGATGCACCATTGCGCTACCTTTGTTTGTGATTGTAAACTGTCAGCCGGAGCTTATGTTCTAGAAAATGTAACAAGAAATTGTAACTATTTCTCTATTGGAGTTTCGGAAGCTATTAGAACTTTAATCCGCCGCTAAGGACAATAATTAAGGCGGAGTACTTTGTGTGTTGAGGTCGTTATAATACCAAGTAGAGCACTGGGTACTGGGTATGCGATCACGCGATATTTGATAGTAATGTGGAAGGTGTGCGATGTAGCAACCCTGCGATGTGGCGCGGAGGTGTGTCGGTGCAAGGTCCCTCGCGACGAGCGCCCCCGGGCCGCCAGCACCGAGCACAATGCGCGGCCACGGTCCACACCAACGAACATGTTGTGCGCTGGCGCTGCAATGTTTGTTTGTTTGCGACAGTGGTTAGAGCCTACTTACCGCGTGTTGTGACACGGCGGGGACGGTTTGCTACAAGTGGCTGTTGCACTCAAATGTCAGCTGAAAAACTGTGACATCTATTGTAACTATGTTGTTATGAAAATATTGTGTTTACGTGTATGATGCAAGTAAATAGGGAAAATATTTTTTTTATTTTACAATAACAACCATGGCATTGCGCAAATTTAAAATGTTACCACGATTTTATGACAACATGCGAGCTGTAAGAAAGTGAAACAAACAAGCGCATGTACAACTCGCATATCTTTACTTACGTAACAAAATCCCTCACCGTTTATACGAGTATGTATAATGCAGTGTTTTCTGATGGTCGATCGCAGCCTGTTGATAAAATAATTAACAAGTTAGTAAGTAAATATAGTGGCGAAGTGACATTTATCGGCGGCGCGTTGTCGGCCGTACTCGTAAACTTATCAGTATTTTATACATACCAGTTTTAATCGAAAATAACAACATAATAAACAGCGTTCTAATCGCATATCATCATTATCGGTCTACATTTGAGAGAGGTTAGGCCTTAGTCCACCACGCTGGCCTAGTGCAGATTGGCGGTCTACAACCTAAGAAATGCCTAAGAATTTTTAGGTGTCCCGGTATCCATACGATGTTTTCCTTCACCGTTAATACATGTGATAAATCATTGTGAATACATACATAATTCGAAAAGTTTGTGGTGGATGCCTGGGGTTTGAATCCGCGACCACTCGACTCGACCGCGCGCCTAATCTTTGAGACCATGAGTACTTTCGATCGCATATTACGTTGCAAAAAAATAATAATGAAATGAAATGAAATGAATTTGCTTTATTTGGTCACGTAGGCAATCAAAAATAGCACTTATAACAAGTCAATACAGAAAGGAATAATTAAATAATCTATTCAAAGTAATGTAGGTTAGTAGTTATATATAATCATATTTAGTTAAAAGCGCCATCTTTATCTTATTTTAAGTATGCCACAAGCGATTTGGGTGTATCGGAGCAGGTGAGGCTTGGAAGTTTCTTTAAGATGTGTGACGTCACATTGCCGACGTCACAACTGTTGGTTTATGGTGATAACTCATACTTTGAGTTTTCTTTAGAAAAACTTTCACAATTACTGACGAGGCAGATAGCCCTGTATCGTTATGAATAGCAGTGACATCGTTATTACTGGAGGATCCATTTTGAGAAGTTTGGTGGTGGGCGGACCGCGCTCGCCGCGTGACTAGACGCAGGGCGTGCTGCAGTCGCTAATGACCTAGCTCCTCTCCGCTGCAGCGGGCGGCCTTTTATAGACGAATGGTGGGGGCAATCGACACTGCAGAGGGGCGATCGCCCGTGAGTCATTCTTGTTTACGCAAGAGCGATGACGTAGTTCTCAGTATATGGTTTTACGCCGTTAGGTGTATCGCCCTGATTAGTACATGCAGCAGTTGAACGAAGATATTAGTAATTGTTCCAACACTCCCAAGTCCACAGACCAAGAAATCACAACTTTGTTAACATGTATGATGTTAGTATTTAAGTGTAGTGCTCCTTAACACTAGCACAAAATTTTACACGTATTAGTCGAATCCAACTTGGTTGGGCAGTATTCGGGAGACTACGCGACGTCTTCTCGTCCAAAAGTCCCTGAAGACGAAAGTCTTCGATAGTTGTGTGTTACCAGTGATGACATACGGCACTGAGACGTGGCCTCTCACTTATGGGCCTCATTAGACGGCTCAGAGCCACTCAACGAGCTATGGAGAGGGCTATGCTCGGGGTTTCCCTACGAGATCGAATCAGAAATGACGAGATCCGTGGAAGAACTAAATTAACTGACATAGCCCAGCGGATTAGCAAGTTGAAGCAATGGGCCGGGCACATAGCGCGGAGAACTGATGGCCGATGGGGCCAAAAAGTTCTCGAGTGGAGGCCACGTACCGGAAAGCGCAGCGTGGGACGTCTCCCGACAAGGTGGTCGGACGACCTAGTACCTAAAGGTCGCGGGACGTCGCTGGATGCAGGCTGCTTCCAATAGGTCCCTGTGGAAGTCAGTGGGAGAGGCCTATGTCCAGCAGTGGACCTCTTTCGGCTGATGGATTGGATTAGTTATAATGTATTGCAGCTAACTTAAACCGAACTATATCTTAATTTAATTCTCGTACAGTTGCATTTCAATAAAAATATGTTTATTCCGATGTTATGAAAATCGTTACAACCGACAATTTAGATAGGTAGCACAAAGAAACGTATCCACTCGTATAATTCATTGAAAGAAAACCGCTTTTACAATAATAATGTAAATAAATGAGCAATACGTGATACATCTATGGGTAACTTCCAGAGGTTCGTGAAGAGGCGGCGCGGCGGTCGACCAGTTGCCGGCTGTTACTTTGTGTTTTAGCTTGTTGATTTACGTGTGCGACTACAGATGGCGGTATTAAAGAAATAAACATTCTGATTATAATATATTTTGACTTATGAGGAGAAATATGGCAAATGTAACAATAAGTATTACTATATCTTCTTATAATTTTCTATCTTCTAGCATATAATATATATATAACTGAAGGACCATCGGCGCACTCCGTAGTTTCTTCGTAATGTAGTAATGTTTCTGGCGTTTAGTACTGGTCAACAAGACAGTTGATGTACCTAGGTATTTTAATAAGTAATTACAACTGTTGGGCACTCTATAATGAGGAATTCTGCTGGAGAAGTGCAAGTTACCAATTAAAATCAGATCAGTTGAAAGCCGTCGGTTCGCGCCTGCTGTATATTGTAGCAAAGTTTCAAGAGTATACTTTGCAGGTCCTATTTGTGTAGGCGTCTAAGTTACTACATTCGTCCGGTTCAGTATTATTGGCTGGATGCGAAGTAGGAGTTGGGAGAACCACGAATCGATCGTAGCGCGCGCCGTGGCCAAAAAGGGAACTTTCGGCAGAGCAACTGTCACTTTTTACTAGCGAAATTTACGTATAAAATAAATAAACATAATATGTACGTCACGAAAAAGTTAAATTATTTCTTTACTTTCTACCACGTTATTACATTGAAATGGATCGTAATATGTATGTACTACGTCAAAGATTGCAAAAACAGAAAGAAACTGCTTATATTTAAGGATGTATTGTATGGCGTCGATGTAAAAATAAAATTTAGGGGTGGACCACCCTTAACATTTAGGGGGATGAAAAATAGATGTTGGCCGATTCTCAGACCCACTGAATATGCATACAAAATTTCATAAAAATCGGTCAAGCCGTTTCGGAGGAGTATGGCAACGAAAACTGTGACACGAGAATAATTAGATTACATTCTTTTCCATATACATATATTCTATTACGTGGGACGAAAACACAATTGGCGACTTGTGGGCGCAACAATGTGCCTCTGCCTACCCCTTTCAGTTTGTACTATGACAAAGTTTGCTCGAACGGAATATTGGTATGTATTTGTCTGTATGGCGACAGCCTAACATAATCTGCCGGTGTGTTTCACATTTTCGTGTTTGGTTTTTAATAAAAAAATGTTTCGTCGGTAGTGGAATATAAAAGATGTCTGTCCACTGTTCTGAAGACAAACACAAATATTAGAAACCGTTAGGAGATTATATAGAGGTGTTGTTAGACAACGTTGTAGTGCGCACTCGGCACTATTTATTGTGTGCTAATTAAGCATTGTCTAAATTTCCTCGTCATCATCATTAGCCGAAACATGTCCACAGCTGGACGTAGGTCTCCCCCAAGCAGTGGCGTAACTACAGGGTGGTAGGGCTGGCAAAATGCCACGGGCCCGAAATCCTAGAGGGCTCCGGCCCAAGGGGCCACATGCTTAAAAATAACCTACCATATTAAAGTACTTAAAATCAATTAGACAAGTAAAGACTATATAAAAATAGACACGATATAATACTTTTTTAGTATTTCATGAAGTTAAGGATCAAACTACCTTAGTAATGTCCAACCAAATTAATAATTTCATTTTTTTGGGCATAGTATTAAAACATGGAATATTTTATCAAGTTTTATATCCAATGAAGAAAGCTAGTCTTCAACTTCGATAAGATTTAAAACATTGAACCCTACTAGATAGGCAAGATATAGTTACACCACTGCCCCCAAGGACTTCCAGAAGGTTCTATCAGTAGTAAAATCTACTCAACTATCGATCCTGATGTTTTACTATTACTGTTTACCGGTAAAATTTTCCCTTCAACCAAGAGGTTTCCCAAGCGGTTAAACTAAATTTATATTATTTTGCATTGAGTAGTGTATCAGCGAGATGTTCGGTAAGGCGTGGCGGGGGTGCTGCGTGGCGGCGACAGTCAGGTGTCAGTCGATGGGCCGCCGTCCCTACCTTGGCGGCCCCCGAGGTGTTAACGTGAAACGTTATTTCGGCGTGCCTCTTGGCACCGCGCAGAGGCGGTCCCGGTTCAATCCATAGCTCTGGCTTCAGGGTAATCCGGGGCCGTCTCGCTGAATGCGCTGATGGTGGCCGTCGCGGGTTTTTTAGTCGGTATTACGGCGCATTTATTCTTGGTAGGGACCCGGCCCAGCGGCCGCCCATCCACGGGCGGTAACATCCATGCTGGGTCGGAAGGCGCCGGTGAGTCCGACACACCCTCGCCCCTCGGGGGTGGGATGGTCCGTAAATAGGATTTTCCCCGTGGAAAAAAAAAAAAAAAAAAAAAGGTGTCAGTCGATGTATGTGGGTCAGCACACACCACACTCATGTTCCGAGCACACAATCACTGCATCAACCTCAGTATCATCTATATATTAGGACTTCCGGTTAGTTTTGAGTGATTTATTAAAAACGAAATACTCTTGTATTATAAAAAAGATACTTTCATTTTAATCTCATATGCTCCATTACTAGCTACAACCTTTTACCATTTTTCGGGCAACAAATTGATTTCATAATAAAAAAAACGAGTCATCTTTTGAAGCGATCCCTTCATTGATCCATTTTTGATAAGTGCTGAATTCCAAGTCTGTGTTGCATAGATCGAAATAGATGGTAATCAGGAGGAGCACAATCTGGTGAATTTGCGGATTGTCATGCTGTAAAAAAAAATAGTTAGTAAATGACGAAAATGATATTTATCGCTTTCCATATTTAATCACACTCAAAACTTGCATGCGTTTACTGTAAATAAGTTACTTGCAAGTGCAAGCTAAGACACGCAATATCGATTATCTAAGTAATTTCCACCGACGACGTGTCGCGACAGCTACTTGACACGTTCCCTTAAAACTAACCGGATGAACTAATACAACTACACACTTCTATACACATGGTTTAATAATATCACGGAAACGATTAACTTACCATAATTACAATTAACGATCTGGCCCGCGCATCGCTACAAAGAATTGGCGGCGCGTACTGAGCTCGACCATTATGATATTAACGATGGATATTGAATAAATTTTATCATTAAAATATTTACTGCTAACAAAAGAAAAAACATGCCAACTATTAACATATTATACATATACTTACGAGTAGAACTTCGTAATGTTTGTGTCGAGTCTGTGTGTTGTCGGCACTGAATGACTAGTACATTTCGATACATTATAATACAAAACTTAATATAAATATCTGAATATACCGCGTTACTCATATAACATGCAACACTTAAATGTGACGTAAAACATCTGCTCGTTAAATCAGAGCGTTTAAAACTACAGCTTGATACAGGGGGTTTCAAAGTCGTGGCTTTTGCACAATTGGACATTTCGTATTGTGCGCTCATGGTGCCTTTTGAAGTGTTTCTTGAAGGCCAAGTGCGAGTTGATCAACCTAGGAGTCGCTAGTGAGATTCACCTGGGTATTGACATAAAATATCATTGGCAACATGACGAAAGGCATGTGGTATAATATCCTGGGCCCCGCCCCGCCCCGCGCCGCCCCGCGCCGCCCCGCGCCGCCCCGCGCCGCCCCGCTCGTGCTCTTGATGTGCTGGGCCCGGGCAGGCTAGTGTGCGCAACCAACAATTCGATTAACTATTGCCGAACTTAAAGATCAGAAATATTTAAACTTGCGCGAGGTATAGTCCCGATGACGCGCGGATACACTTGGGCGCATGGTGCGGTGCAAGTTGCAACATCAAATTACATACCAGCAACTTTATTTCTATGAGACCGGTGCCAAGGGACGGATATGAGGGAAAGAGCTGTTCAGACTTCATGATATTGTAGGATGTAAGCGTATCTAAAAAGGAAAGAACAATAGATAATGATATCGACACGACGCCACTTGCACTGCTTAACCTGGGGTATCAGCAGGTAAGATAAATAGTTTAAATGTAGTTAAACTGCTATTAGCGGAATTATCACCCACAGAGTACTTTTTATGTAGGAAGTAACACCTTACTGTAAATCATGTAATTGCCAGTGGACCCTTTATTTTTGGTCGTACATTCGTCATGGTTTTTAATTATTTTATACATACATACCCACAAGTTGGCAACAAAATGAAAAGCTATTTTGCAATTTAATTTATGTATGAGTACAAACCGGTTATGTTTGCGTGTGAACTGTTCGCGCGGACGTTAATCTCGCGATGTGTTGAACTCGCTCGGTGATTCAATTTGTACCAGCCCAATAACATTACTCAACCGATATATTGTAGTGAGTGAGCCATGTAGCGCCGCTGCGACTAGTTAATTGTACATCACCATAACGGTGAAGGAAGCCATCGAGTGGGAACCCGCGCATCAGTGCAGTCTCCATGATGTCTGACGAAACTGGAATTTATTTGGAATAGCGTGTTGAATGTGAGCTGACCATTTTTAAATGTAGTGGCGATTATTGCCCACTGATGGCATATATGAAAGCCGATACAGAAATTAAATTATACAATTGGTTAATGTAAACAGACATCTACTACCACCTTGGAAGCACAATTACTAGATCGTGCTTCCTTTTTTTGTTCGTTACTGTCTGGACTTCTTTTTTACAAAAATGGTGAATCGATGGGAACGGTATTGTATATTATGAGAACCGTTTTAGTCGTTAAACGATGACGTGATGTGTCAAATTTCTGTTGCATTTTTTTATTATCTTCTTTACATATACCAGTACAAGCATGATAAAAATTTTAATAATTATGAGCAGTGGGAGATCAAATCTCTAAAAATAAAATATCAGCAGAGAAGAGTAGAAAACATGTGAAAATCTATTATAATAATGTTATAGTATTACCAATGAACACCGACTTTATAGTTTACAAAGGTAATGAAGGTTAACTTAAAGTGATAAAGCTGTATATTCTGAGATGCAAGAGGCCGAACTGTTGCTGCAGTAGCATAATACATTTTGGATTTTTGTTTTACAAAAAAAAATGTTGAATAGGAAGTACCTTCACGCGATATGTGTAGTACTAATATATAACAATACAAGTGTCTGTGAGAACAACACGGGCGGAGCTCCTCCACTGCATTGTGTTGTAACTGATGTTGTTCTTGTACGTTGTACTCACAGACCAGAACAGAACATAACGTATGTATGGATGCATTGTTTACCTAATAATTCAAGTTATTTTTATTTGTTTTGTCTCAAAAAATAGGTAGGTACTTGCAACAATAAAAGTTTTAATGTGTTGTTCATAAAATGTATCTTTTAGACAAATTGGTCGCTCAGCAAATAGTTGAAATAACTTCACCCGTTCGGTTATAATTGTCGCATAATTATAGGGAACACAGTGCGATAAAAGGGAGACAGTGTCGATGAGTATCGCAACCCATCACATTAGACCGGCGCGCAACGCGTGCCACGCAGTTCGCTCACAAAAACGAAATGGTGAAATTTCGCGTAAATTGAAAATATTGCCGATAATGATGTCCAAAGTTGAACAATCAATCAATGTGAAGATAATTTCATTTTATTCCAATACCGGCGTGTCATTTAATGCAGCCATTATTTAGTCGTTAGGGCGAGTTGCGCACACCGCTGCGGGCACGCTGCGCCGCGGTGCTCCACGTCCAAAATATAATAGAACAGAAAAGGTATCTGCAAGTATCTAGTATTTATATTTAATCTACCGAAATGACAAGTGACGATAAACAGTTGTCTACTGCATAATATTGATTCTTCGTAAAGTAAGCACTGAGTCAAAAAATCAGTCCACTGTTTTTTTAAGTGACATGCTGTTTGACTCTCACCTTGACTGCTTAAACAGACAAAGCATGGCCTTGTGGACACGGAATGATTTAAAAAAAATAAAATAGCAATCCTAAAATTGTTGATCATCGGCTAGAATTCTATCAATAATGTTCTGTGCTGTGGATGTATTAATTTTTTATTAGAATGCAGTAGCGCTTCCTTAGTATCGACTGATTGGTTGGAATGTACTTTAACACGAGGATAGGCACGATATTATTGGAGCCCTCACCGCTGCGGGGTACCCAGGCACACAAATACCTAAAATGTAAGGATTTCTAGCTCAATATACAAAAAAACAAAAAAAATGTTTGTTCTTTTTTCTGTTTCATAATTAATTTTTGATTAATTCATTACTTGATGATAAAAAATGTCGCAGATAGCTGCGTTTCATAGACATAGCAAAGTAATTTTGCGAGCACCAACTCTATGGCCTCTCGTGTATTTTTCACGTGTTGTGCGTCGCGGCATCATCGCGTTGAACAACTTGTAATTATACACTAGAAAACAATTGAACGCGAGCAGTATCCCGTGGACAGGTGAGTGGCGGCTGCTCGCGGGACGTGTGCGCGCGCTTCCTTGTTGGTGCGTCGTGACTCGTCATGTAATGCTCCACTCGCTAACGTACTGTTCATTCTACTTTACACCCATCGCAACTTCAGGGTGTCTGGTTGTTCCTAAACATTTTCATTTTTTAATTTATATGGTTTTTTCTTGGAATAGAGGACGAGCCTATTGCCGTTAACTCAATAAAATAACCGAGTAATACACAGGCTGCTCCCAGAAGGCGATGCTTTTACTACGGTAGGACTTGTAATCGCTGTGGGTAGATACAAATGATTGGCAAGAACCCTCGTATATTAATGAAATGTTTTTATTTTAATGCCGATGCCTTTTATATATTGAGAGAGGTATACACCATGTATTACAAAAGTCGTTTTTGTTATCGAAATTTAAATTGTCTTGAGTATTATTCAGCATCTGACATACCGTGGCGGCGACTAAATAAGCGGAATTTCAAATTTAAAATGCTATAAAATACGAAGGGCACCAAGAGGCTATCGGGCCAGAGAATACACATACATACGAGTATGTGCAGTGTTACGAGTGTGAAGCTGGACATAATGAAATGAAGTGTTGTGCAAGGAGCGCGGCGCAGGCGATCGCTCTTGCACAACTATAATTATATGTCTTACACGCGGACACTTTATTGTCATCACGGAACACCTAATTATACACTTTAACGACAAAATTTTGCCTCATTTTGTGGAATTATGATAAAAGAGATACAAAACAATTATATTTTAAACCAACAGTAGACAACAGTAGTAATCATTGAAGTAATTTTCTCTAGAATATGTTGCTAAATTAGCATTAATTTAGTATGTACCGAAAATGTTCTTAATTTTGTTTTGTGAAAATGAAATATTTAAAAATATAGCTTACAAATTTGGAATAATTGAGGAATGCCTATATAAACGTTTAGTAGTTCCATTGCTATTGATGCTTGAGGATAACACTATATGTTAAATATCGGGTCCTCTGATTTCTATGTGTTAACATAATTTTTTATGATTTCTCCTAATAATATGCAAAACATTTCGAGAAACGAACTAACTGAGTACACGGATATTATTTCATGCATCAGTTGATATGATTGTGCTATGATGTTCTGGTCTGGCTAAGTTTATCCTGATGTGAGAAGACTTCTATGCAATACTAGTTGAGCCAATCGGGCGATGTTAATTGTGTTGGCGTGTAGTGGCGCGGGCCGGGACGAGTGCTCGCTCAGTGCAAATGATGTATGTATATTGGTCGCAAGCTAAATGTCAGTGTACAAAAACTAGCCTGAATTTTGAAGCGATATCGATCGGAGCCGCGCGTCCTCCACACTGAACACACGCGCAGCAACAACACACACACACACACACACACACACACACACACAGACTCACACTAGTAGTGTGTTGTTTCGTGTTAATAATTTGCGGTAATCCCGGTGTGAGTTAAACGTGTACACGTGTGGGCCATGAGATCTTCAGGTCCTGGGTCGTTCGGGCAAAGCGTTATTGGATTTTTTTATAAGTTTATTGTCAATAGCTGCAAGCACTTGAATGGAAGTCGCACGGAATAATAAGCGGTGGATGTTGTACGCCGCACGCCGCACGCCGCACGCGCTGTACTGGACGTGTTGCTGCGACGCACTCGAACACTGATTATTATCATTGTATTTGCATAATGCGCGTATCATCCAATTTATGAAGAACATAAATGTTGATCTGCAAACGAGTTGCACAAATAGTGCGGTATGTGGAGCGATTTGGAACATGGTTTATTTTTAGCAAATGGTCTCACATGTTTACTGCAACAATTGGCATAGAGAATATTAGTAACAAGTGTTGCCAACAGAATAAAGTTCAGTAATGGATATGTGTGTGATGCGATAGTCTTGAGCGGTACAGACGAAACTCATACATCGCCTGTATTCCCCGAAGGGATAGGCAGAGGTGCATTTATGCACCCTCATTTCGCCAGGTATGTAGCAGTCCCACGAAATAGGGGGCGAGCCTATTGCCGTTTTTCGGGCACATTTCCGGACTCCGTGCTGTTACGGAGAATTTCCTAATGGAAAAACCCAATAACACTTTGCCCGACCCGGGAATCGAACCCAGGACCCCTAGATCGCAAGCCACATACTTGTACCGCGGGCCATGAGGCAGGCTCACATAAATTCCTTTTAATATTTTTTGTTCCTTATATATTTATATTATGTGCGTTGCTACAAATATATTACATGAAAAGTTGCTAAGTACAAATGCACACACATAGACATTGACCAACTACATATTGTCACATTCCACATACAAATATATGTGTGGAGATCGATCAATTCTCAGCTTGGTATCCACTGATAGTGCAGGGAGGCTGACACTAAATATTAATAACTTACAGAGGGTGTGGAGTGGCGAGTGTGCGTGATGTTACTCGTGGTGAGATAATATAGGTAGCACCAGATCTCGAGAGACGGCTGCGGCCGCGGTCTCCGTCTACTTGTCACTAAGTTCTGCGCAAAGTTCACCCGAGAGACGTGTTACCGAGCACATTTTAATTCCGCAACACAACACTTCTTCGCATATTGACATTCACCACGTAGTAGGAAACCAAAACAAATCCAAGTGAAATCACTTCCTATCGGACATTTGTGTCCTGCTCATTAGCAGCGTGCGGTCATCTGAACATTACCGTGTTTATTGGTTTTGTGTGTAATGTAACATGTTGCATTGAACAACTTCTTTTGTCATTTCATAATAAATCCATGCACAAACACACAGGCAGAATAATTAAGTTATTAATATGTAGAAGTAGTTGAGTGAATGGTCCATTGTAGGGATGTGTCATAATGATTTTGAAAAATGTTCTAGTTGTTGGTTCACATCGGTAATGTTAAAGGTGAGGACGCACCTTTGGCCTGTTAATACAAACGTTGTGACGTCATACTTAAGCCGATGCGACGTTCAAATAAAGCACACTACACATTTATATGAGTTATAATGTTTAAGATTTGTCCTTTAGCTAAGCTACAAAATAATTCGCGTCTAGAACATCAGGGTGTCTGAGGCCAAAATTCAGAATAAGTATTACCAGTGACAAACTGTGTCTTGAACAACATGGAGGATCTTGAATACAGATCTATGAATGAAGTCAGCTTGCAGAAATCCGTACACCTGTCTGTCTTTATAAGGAAATTAAAAATCCATATCCACATCCACCATAGACTAGCATGATGGACCATTTCATACACTGCGGTATACCTACACCTGGAAATTATCAGTTTGGTAATGAGTCTAAAAAAGGACCGTTAGATTGAAAATGTGTCTAACAAAGGGAATTAACAAAACAAATGAAGTTTTTTCGGCAACCGACACGGCAGATCGCCTGATCATTTGCTCTCAGCAACAAGTTCTCCGTGATCCCTTACCCTAATGGTAACAGTGCGTTTGATTCTGTCGGAATGTCATAACGAGTGGGTGAGTCACTGGTGGTATCGTCGTCGGTCCACCGCGGTAACATTTCCCAGCCAACGCCTGCGTATTGACCTCACTGCTGATACACCTTGGTGTCTAATAAGCGGAGCCGCGGGCGCTACCTAGCAAATAAATTATTCCCACTACACGCACACATACAAACACACACACACACACACAAGCACACGAGGACGCTTCCACTCGTTACACGCAATTAGCATTAGGAAATAGTTTGTATTTAGTGTATTTATTGCTGCGAATTGTGGTTATGTTCGGTTAATTGTTTTAATTACTCTGGCTGCGTATAAAGATCCCCATTAGGTCTGACATATAGTGTGCCGTAATGACGCGGTAATTGTGTGTGACCGTGGAGCAGATTCGCAAACACCAACACTGGACGGTGACCACGGACATTGACATTCACGTATATTTATTTTTACATTGGATACGCGATGGCCAGACACGCATGTAGATACACAGGAAAGCAATGTTGTAAATCAGATGAACTGCTAATTACTAATGTGCGTAAAGATTTATTGGAAATATATTTATTCAATATAACGCACCAGTCAGCAGCCTTTATACATCCGATGATACGTCCCACTGCTTTGCTGTGCTGGTTGGCGGACCGGCGGTTGGAGGCGTGCAGGTTTCCTTACGATGTTTTCCTTCACCGTTAAAGAATGTGATTATTTATTGTAGAGTTAATTCAGAGTCGAATGAAAGTCACAAGCTAAATGTTTCTGTTGCATATATGAAAAAATATTCCGCCAACCCTACGGTCTAACTGATTGTATAGGGAAGTGTATTAGTATAGTCAATAAAGTGTTAATGGCCAATAAATGTGAATTATTTTTGGCGCGATACATTTGACATGGGTTGAGGGCAAGGTTGCGATGAAGAACTAGTTCATTAATCTGTTGGAGTGGCTAGGGGGTGTCTGTGGGTCACTACCGTGCGCCAATTAAATTCGCGAAGTTATTGTAATATTTTTTTGCCTAAATAGAAATGCCTGAGGCGCGTGTGTGGGATACGTATGTGGGATTCCCACATTATAAATAATCGTAAATTAGTAAAAGCACGATAATTTTATAATTAGCTGGCGGCACTCGGAGGCGTCACCATACATATCCTTAATCCTTATGGTGATCATGATTCTTAAATCAAAAACCTCGAACAATGGATTTGAATTGGTTAATTAATTTACATTTTGCAATGCCATTACAAACACGTTCGGGTTTACAATACTACGAGCATTGACAGTTTTACATTCATGTGGAAATATCACAAGCTTGATTTATAGCTCAATCGGTTTTACGAATTTTATGATATAAATATTTTAAATTTATTTCTATTTGATCTCTTAAGTTAATTTGTAAAACAAACAAAATTGTTGTAGTAACTTGGAGTCAACAACGCTGACTGCATTGTACTTGGTGGAAAGTGGCAAATACTTCACTCGAGGGTTTTCAAGTTCTTGACACTCTAGATGTAGCCTTCAATTGTCGTTGAGTCAAAAAGTATTCAAGTAATGTTTGATACGACTCGACGCGTAACGCAACAGATGTGGAGTATACAATGTACGACAAAATAAATGCTAAAATTAGTTCTGTACAGTCAAGGGAGCACAGTCAGCATCTCTCTGATTCACTCGTAAATACATTTTTGTGGATATTGTAGGTGTTATGTTTGTTGCCTCAATATGTGCACTACACAAATGTACTGGAGGCGCCTAATGAGTCGCCAACATTTCTATCTAATAACAAATACGATTCATTTTATAAATTTATATTTATCTAGCGTCTGTACCCGCTTCGTTCGGGGGCAATTTTAAAATAATTGGACTATGTTCTTTCTCAAGTCCTATGTATTTCCATAACAAAAATCATCGAAATCGTTCTAGTGATTTTAATATGAAAGTGAATCAGGCAGACAGATAAAGTTTCTTTCACATTTATAGTATTAATATGGATTGTGGTCTATGGACCTGAAAATATTATAGTGTTGGAAACTTTCAAGCGATTTGACGCCATGAACATTTTTATCATAAATAGTTGTTGAGTGTGCGGTAGGTACAGTTGGTTTGATTCGTAATGTGTGTAGTAATAGCGAGCGATGGCGCGTGCGTTCCCCGCCCGGGAACATGACGGGCGAGCGCGGGCGAGCGCGGGCGACACTAACTAATTGCTTTAACAATATGCTTATGTATTCAGTAGCCGAGATTTAATTACTCGCTGCGCCGGGATGCGCTCCGCCGACAGGTTACACATGCACGACAATGATTTATATTTTCCAAATGTTTGTGGATGTTACTACTTTATATGTCTGAAAATAATAACTATAGTATCAGTAAAAACTGTGACAAATATATTAATTCGATTTCATACATACATAAACTCACGCCTGTATTTCCCGAAGGGGTAGGCAGAGGTGCATTTCTGCATCCACATTTCGCCAGGTATGTATCAGTCCCACGTAATAGGAAGCGAGCCTATTGCCGTTTTTCGGGCACATTTCCAGACTCCGTGCTGCTACTGAGAATTTAACATTAATAACATTTTGCCTGACCCGGGAATTGAACCCACGACCTCTAGATCGCACGGCACGTACTTGTACCGCGAGATCACGAGGCAGTCGATTTCACTAAGTATCTATAACATAAAATAAAGGATTCCGGTCCTGAAAAAAAAGTTTGTGACCAACTCATGCCAATTGTACTTAATAAATACTCCCAACAGACATATGCATAGTTCTGACCCCTTCTGTGTCGTGAGTGTAGTGTACACGTAATATTAATAATTAATTGTAAGGTAAACGTGAAAATAAATCATAATATTAAGCGCTGTTCCCCACTCAAACCGGTTCACTACTACCTGTGATGTCGGACCGAGTGGACGTGTCAGACGCTATTGAAACCAAGCTTAAGTAGTTTTATTTATACAAACCAAACCTGAAACATCTGGACATAACATTGGCGACGAGGAATAAGTACGTAAGTGCAAACAAAAATATAATATGCATGACATATAATATTATCAAAGAAATGGATTAAGTATGATTGATGCTATTACTTTGGAATAAATATAATAATTATTAATTATAATTCATAACAATTATGAATTATGAAAAAAAAAAGAGTGAGACATACCTGGTCTTCTACTACCAGTAATTCTTGTATTTGTTTAACAAAGTTAAACAAAATATTTTACATATTCGACTAGTTTCAATCATACAGCCAAAAAAATTAAATAAATGCCAGCAAATGCTTACCAAAACAAATAACTATTTTGTGCACAGTTGAATAAATTCTTCCATCCATAGTATGGTACACATCACGTGCCTATGTATCTTAAAATGGCGGGTCGTGTTCAATCCAAAGTATCATATGTTACTTTAACTTTTTCAAAGCTAACTGTGCAAAAAATAGTAACGAGTGCCTGTAAGAATTTGCAAGTTGGGTAGTGTACCCGACAGAAGTACACCGCAATTATTATGGCTAAAGCCATCAAGATACATACATATATTGGCATAGAAATATGCCAGCGTATGCAAAACTAACAAATTGTTAGGTTATTCCAATCCTGCAAAACCCGTATCTGGGGTTCCAAATAAAATTGAATGGTCTCTTCGTGATTGCAAGTCCTAAAAAAAAAAAAAAAAAAAAAAGGGGCACAATTACCCCCGCAATACACTAATTTGACTGTGATAGTGAGATTTGACCTCAATAGATTAGCGGTGGCAAATATCGAAGGGGGCTCTCGAAATTTGTTTGCTACTTTGAAGAATAAACAAGCCGCTAAAAAAGCGTGCTATACGGAAGGTTTGGCATTGCATGACATATACTACAATCTCCCTGGTGTTGTCGTGAAACAGAAGTTTACGTAATAGACACCAAACGATTAGACAGGATGCTTTTGCCTAGTATCCTCTATGAGCGACAAGTATTTCGCCTAATGAAACAGGAATTCCTCGTTACATTACGAGATCAAAGTTCCAAATGCCATTATGCAAACAAAGACAATGATCTTTTGGACCAGATAGTAAACAAATGCAAGCCCTCCGAACTTCGCAAAGAACATTCGATCCCCGCACCGAGACAAATGTTTATGTGATCCACAAATATTTTGTTTGTGAGACCGAAAAGTCTCCCGTAGTTTTCTGATACCCACGACACAAGACTTGTATCTAAATGTGGGGTCAGAACTATGTATGTGACTGTTGGGTGTATTTATTTACTTATGCATGTGATTCTGAGACCGAGACTGCCTTTGAGACTCTGTTACTATTGAAAAGTCCCACTGGAAGCCAATTTATGGAAACCGTAAAACGGCAAAGAACAGGATTGGAACAAAGCAGAAATGCTCTTTGCATTTACTGCTACGGTGTACTAGATGTGCTATCCCGCAAGGGACAAAATATATGGCAAATTATGTGGTTTTAAAAAACTACTTCAAAAATCAATGCCTCATACTAGATGTGCTATCCCACAAGGGACACAATATATGGCAATTAAAGTGGTTTTAAAAGTTACTTCAAAAATCAATGCCTCATACTAGATGTGCTATCCCACAAGGGACACAATATATGGCAATTAAAGTGGTTTTAAAAGCTACTTCAAAAATCAATGCCTCATACTAGATGTGCTATCCCACAAGGGACACAATATATGGCAATTAAAGTGGTTTTAAAGCTACTTCAAAAATCAATGCCTCATACTAGATGTGCTATCCCACAAGGGACACAATATATGGCAATTAAAGTGGTTTTAAAGCTACTTCAAAAATCAATGCCTCATACTAGATGTGCTATCCCACAAGGGACACAATATATGGCAATTAAAGTGGTTTTAAAAGCTACTTCAAAAATCAATGCCTCATACTAGATGTGCTATCCCACAAGGGACAAAATATATGGCAATTAATGTGGTCTTAAAAGCTACTTCAAAAATCAATGCCTCATCCTAGATGTGCTATCCCGCAAAGGGACAAAATATATGGCAATTAATGTGGTCTTAAAAGCTACTTCAAAAATCATTGCCTGATACTAGATGTGCTCTCCCGCAAAGGGAAAAATATATGGCAATTAATTGTGGTGTCAAAAGCTGCTTAAAAAATCAATGCCTCGTACTAGATGTGTTATCCCGCAAGGGCCAAATGTATGGCAAATGTAGTTTCAAAAAGCTACTACAAAAATCAATGCCTCGCAAGCCGTAAGCAAAGATTTAGAGAAAGATTAAAAGACTCAAAAATCTGGCTTTAAGAAGGCTAAGTGAAAGGACACAAAATCACCAACAAATGATGTGAACTGTGTGTTTCACATTGGTGAATAAAAACAAGTTTGCCAGCTGGGCGGCATCAATGTAACCATGCTAAACGATCCGGTGAGCCAATACAATGTCGTAAATGAAGAGACGGGGAAATATTTAAAATCCTATGCTGTTGTAGGATCAATTTAGTAACCAAGATAAGTCAGAGTTTATGACATATGGTTCTGCAAATCCCCTAAATGTTATTGGATTATTAAAAGCGCAAATTTCAGTTAGACCAGCGAAATTTACCTAAAACAAAGTTACAAAAATATACAACTGGACACTTAAGCAATTCATCGTCAACTAATTAATTAATTTATTAATTGTTTGACTGTGTCGAAACAGAAATGCTTATTAATCCGAGTAGTAAAATGTCATTAATGCTACTTTGGAAGATCTTAAAAAGGCGTTCGGGTAGAAATTTATGGCCTATCGAAGTCAAAATCCACTCATAGTTGTAGAAAGTTTTGAATCGAGTTCACGAGGTCGAAAATGGGTGTAGTTTCGAAAAATCTGCGATTTATGCGGTAAAAAGTGTGAAAAGAAACTGCAAGTAAATTTTGCGTCCTCAGACTGGGTCTAGAAGTAAATGCAGTCGCGGAAACATTTCCAAAATCAAGAATGTTCAAATCCATATTTCAATAGACCGCGTCTGTTCAACCAATTTCTCTATCCTGTCGTAGAGTTTAAACTCAAGAAATTCCATACCTAATACAGATATTATTTAATTTATTGAGGGTTCATCCGAATGGATCTCTTCTGAAGCACCCGTTTCAAAAAGTGAACAGATGTTAGAATTTGCGTATACATGAGACAAGCTAGCAAAGATATTAGAGAGAAACACATGGGTGTAAGGTAATGGTACCTACTATGGAACAGCTAACCCGCAAGTTCCGCTATTCCAAAGTGTTCTCAAGCTAAATTTAAGCAATTCTTTGCATTAGTAGCAGTTGAGCGAAGATAGTAGATACATAAGAATTTTACATAGCCGAGGTCTATTCAGACACAAACATCTCGCGTTTAGTATTTTATGCGCTCCCGAATGCTTTCAAAAACCTTTAGAGAGAATCTTATTGCGCGAGTTGTTAAAATTAAAGTTAGCCAAGTCCGTATATATAAGCTCGTATCGGGACGATAATTAAAAAGAAGCATTTAGCTGTTTGAAACGGACTCTGACTCAAATAAGATCTTTGGGTATTATGACTAAGAAATGAGACACAAACAACAAACCTATGAAAGGTCAAAGGACAGAAGTTTTGCCGATGCTAGTCCAGTTGTACTAAGAGCAGTGCTCGTCAAAGTAAGCCAAGGATAATTGCTTATGGCAACATAAGTCCAATAGAACGTGAGAAACGTGTCAGACCGAGAAAAGGACTCTTGCGTTAGTCTGGGAAGTTGCACGTTTCAATATTTATTTGTTTGAACAATACGGTTAAGATTTAGTTAATGATCATAAACCCCTGAAGGTCATGTTCTCCCAAAAGTTGGAAGCATGTGCCCGGATTGAACGTTGGGTATAACGTCTACAATCATATAATTTTAATGTCGTGTACAGTTCAGGCAAGAAAAGCATATCTGATTCATAGTCACTATTGCGTGGCTGTACAGAAATAAGCCGTTCGATATATCTATCTCAATTTAGCAGTCGATAAGGCTCGACCTTTGGCAATTTCCCTAAGTGAACTGAAGTAGGCTAGTATGAATGACTGCGAATTATAAATTAGTAAAAAAATTGGTGTTTACCAAAATAACTAGGAACAGAGTGTATTGACACTCTGTTGTGTATTCACACCTTGTAATTATTGAGTTACAAGGTCTTTGAAAATGAACTCTGTCAAGATAATTTATTGCTACGAGGAAATTAAATTATTCCTATTGCATTCACGATAGTCGTCCCGAAATCTTTGCCATGAAACCACGACTACGGACTAAAGTATAATGAAAAAAAATTGATACAGACACGAAATGTTATGTTTATACTCTGGTGTTAGCACCAAATCCTCCTAACCCTATGCGCAGAAACAACGACCAGTTCAGTCATGTGTACACTGGCGTCGATTTTCTTGGACCATTGCTCAGATTCAGTCGCAACAAGGATGTTAAGGATCACTTCGACTGTAGATCATAAATGTGGTTGTCAACAACGCAGTGGATCTGTAGCTGATGGAGGTAAATTGTGTTATTATTTTTATCAAGTGTAAGATTTAAGATCCAAATTATTTACAAAAAAATTGTAGCTAGATTAAAAAAAAAATATGTTCTTGTTTTACAATTTTATAAAAGGTATATGTAATCAGTGATGTTGTGTACATGATACATACACACACTGGTCAAGTCGTCAACGAACTGGACTAGACTGGAGGAGAAATATCATACACCCGGAAAGATGAAGAAGAATGGACTATACTTATATTGTAATTTATTTCTTTATTGGAAAAGAGCAACACTAGAGTTTCTTGCCCGTTCTTCTCTAGTGATAACTGCCTTCCGAACGGTGCGGTAAATTAAATATTGATATCACTAAATTTAAGTGAAATAATATTTGACATTTTATTGATTTAAAAAAAAAAATATTATTTCATTTCATTCAAAACGAAAAAATAGATTAAAAATCTAAACATATTGTTTATGTGTGTAGCGCAATATATATAAGTGTTTGTTTGTTATTATGAAATATTATTTGATTGGTTAAAGATAAAGAATTAAATACAAAATAAAATTATTTTAAAAAATTATTGAAAAGGGAAGAGATGTAGTGTACACGTAATATTAATAATTAATTGTAAGGTAAACGTGAAAATAAATCATAATATTAAGCGCTGTTCCCCACTCAAACCGGTTCACTACTACCTGTGATGTCGGACCGAGTGGACGTGTCAGACGCTATTGAAACCAAGCTTAAGTAGTTTTATTTATACAAACCAAACCTGAAACATCTGGACATAACAGTGAGTATCAGAAGTTTCTGATAAAAAAGAAGTAGTTACGAGAGACTTTTCCGTGTCTTACAAACACCCAGACCCGAAACAAATATTTGTGTACCATACAAACTTTTATTTCAGTGCGGGGATCGAACCCTCTTGTTTCGCAGCTGGTGTTTAGCCAACTGCGCCACGGGACTGTCACTTTGTCACTAAGCAAGTATAATATATAATGGTACCTTAGTCCCCGGTTAATAAGGGAAATTACAGTTTTATTTCTTGTAGAGTTAGAATGAGCCACATTGGCTGTAACAATGTCTCACGTCGATGGTGTTTCTCCAACGCACTCCGGCGCACACGCGATGTTTACGGTTTGGAAACTATAATTATGTTATATTAACTAATTATAATTATGTTGGGCATTTCATAAACAACGACCTGTATGTCTGTCACGTTTACCTATCTGAAACAAACTCCGTTGGCACCGCACGCGTATAATTACCGTGTTCTTGTGAGATCTCGTCACGAACGCTGAGCTTGATTGATATTGACCAGGTACACAGCTGGACATTGCAAATTAGCTAATCTTTATGACAGGTGTTGTGCGTTAACACGTCAACAGAAAATTCCTAAACAATACAACATTGTAATATTACAAATTAATATAATATTAGTGTATGTACAGTAACCTGTCTGCGATACTCGCGCGCCGCGTGGTTCCCACGTAGCACACACAATGCTCACAAGGCGATCGTAATCAAGCCATCAATCAATTGGCAAGCAGATGCGCCGCCGAAGAGGAATCGTACATTGCGTGCTCTCACTCAGAACGTGCGTAGCACTCAGAACAAACTACTCGATGTACGATGTGACAGGTATTGTGATGGCCGCCCACACTCGTCTATTAGCTTATCTCATGATATATTGCTTTGATCTTCATATTCCATGTTTACTATTTCCTTTATATTGTAGAATTAGCTAGATGAGCAAGTATTTATTGGATATAATGTAAATTGCATTGCGTCTATTAGGAATGTTTGATATTTTAGATTGAAGATTTTTGATTAACTATTGTATTGATGGCAACTAAATGTGAAGCCAAATAAGTTTGCAATTCTGTATTCTAACGCACTATTTTGGTTGGGACCCAGCTCAGCCGCAAAATATGCAGGGGTGCGCGGGAGTAACCGCCGAACGGCCAAGTGCGTGTCAGGCCACACACAGAATAGGGTTCCGTAGTCACCTAAAATAATATATAAACCCATAATAAACTAAACTGGTGTCCTAAACGTAATTTTGCTTATGTAAGCCGTTATAGTTTTCCTTCAAAGTACCTACCAATCATGATTTTTCAGAGTTTTTGAACCAGCCATTTAGTGTTTGGAAAGGAGGGGGGGAGGGGGAGGGGCGCTGAGACGCCCTACTTGAACAATCAAATGCGCTTTAAAGTAGAATGTCTTGCAAACGGATACACAAATCAAAACATGGCATGAACAACCTCCTAAGGTTTTTAAAAGACTATCTAATGATATCCCGCACTACGGGGTAGACGGGCGAGAAAAATTAAATTATCTTCACTTTACGTGTAAGGGAGGTAACCCCAAAATTGATTTTATTTTATAATACCAACCGTATGGATGGTTTGTCGAAGACGGAAGGTCGGACGGATGGACACGACGAAAATATAAGGGTTCCCAGACGTTAACAACGATAACTTAAAAAAGACTATTAAGAAAATATCTTATTGATTTCTCATCTAATGTGCTGTTGATAGGTTTTGGTTTCAGCCCGGAGGAGGAGCACAACGCATAAGAAATAAATGCCGACTCACCCGGAAGTAGCTGCGTTTTGAAATCAGCCTGTGAATAAACTGACATAATTATATTGACTGACGACCGATAGCCGTAGTCAGTGTATTTGCATCGCACTGCCATTGTCGTAAGAGTGGTGAGATTTTATCGCGCCAGTACATAACAGAACAACAAACCGAGTGTGCTCCCCTGGTTCGTGTAGTTTGAACACATTCTTCGTACCGAGGCCATCGAGATAAAGCAAGGAAACAGAACAAGCGGGAGGAATTGTATTGAATCATCCGAAACAGGTGTAGTATGCATACAATTACACACAAAAAGTGCGATAATGAGTCAGTACACGATCCTTGACAGCCGCGTGGGAGGAACAATGCTGTAGCTGTAGTGTGCCACTCGACGGCCCGCGCCTCCACGCCGCGCCGCACTCGCAGCCGCGACCTACGAAAATAATCTTACGAGTTAGTTTGTTTATTCAACTAAAAAACACTTGTCAATTTAATAAAAATATTTGCTTCTATTCATGAATGCAGTAAATACTAATTGTTTTCGTCTGTAGTTATCAATAAATAGTGTTGAAACTTTTGTTAAAAGCTTTAAATTTCCCACGGAGCCTTATCAAACGAATTATTAATAAAATACATATATCAAGTTACTCTGATTTTTCTTCATTTATAGTATGTTATTAAGTTGTCGGTGTATTGGCTGAGTATTAGGGAGGAATTGAAAGGAATTGTCGAGGCATGTCCGTCCGCCCATATCATACCTTATGTAACGGAGTCCACGCGAAGAATGCAATCAATTGTTACAAATATGGTTGGTTGTATAAATTTAGATTTAAGTGCAAAGTAAACGAAACGGCTCCCATATAGGGTGAATTGTAATTACAATACAAATTGATTTTATGTTGAATAACAACGGTGCGGGTTCCATTACAGTCACAAATGATTTGATTGTCGGATCGATAGCGGCTGTCGATCAACACAATTAATGTGCGCACATTCCCCTAACGTTATGTCAAGCTGGCGACGCGAGGTGGCGCAGTGGATCCGCGCGACCGCACCACACATGAAGTGATCACCGACACGTCGGTATACATGGAAACACTGCTTAAGGATAAAAATATACCCACTATCGTTGCATATTTAATCGCATCACGTATTTTGTAGAATGTTTCGAGGACATCTGCAAATTTTATTTCGTCCCATGGAAAATGTTTAGAAGTATGTAAAATATACACAATTAAGATACAATTTCAACATTATTAACAAGTCTCGCTGCGGCAAGGAGAGAACAAAGCTTGGAAAAGTCTTCGCACTTAGTTTAAGATTTCGTGTTTGACTAGCGTGGTGGATAATTTTGGGTCGTAGCGGGAACCTATATGTGGAAAATATAAAGCAAATAGGAAGAGTGTGGGTGACTGAATGTTACATTCCCATTTAGGAAAATAATTCTGAGCAACGGTGTTGGTCCGGTAATCAAGTGGCTTTTTTAACCGAGAAGAATATGTCTCAAGGTCCCATTCCGGAAACTTGGGAAAAGCCATGAATAGGGTTCGTTGCGACCAACCATAAGATAAAATGGGGGAAGTCTCATGACCCTTATCCACGGCAGGTAATCAATCGGGTAACTATACCGTATTTTCAGTCTTTTCTTTTGTTGTGTCGCATTGATGTCTGACCACTAATATTCACTAATATATAGGTATATAATTAAAAATAATATTCATACCACTCACCGGGCTGTATATCAGTGTAATATGAATAATTACGACAAGAACTGAATCCTGACTTACTAGGTAATGTTCCTTTTATACTAAATGATGCTCGCAAAAACACGCGAGTTAACCTCAAGAGCAAATACAAAAAGTGCAATCAAATATAAATCAATAATCGATGCATTAATGACGCTCAAAAAATACCGACATGAAATTTAAAATTGTGTTTATTAGTGGCTAATGAGTGATTATGACTTGCGGGCCTGCTCCGGCGGGGAGGCGCGGGTGGGGAGGTCGTAAAAACTCTGAGGTGCCGCAGATAATTGTAAATTCGATTGCTTATAATTGCTAGTCCCAGGTGTAGATGTGAAGTTATTGCTCATCGCGAATGAATTATGAGATTTTCGTCATCGCATTATTTCGGTTAGACCTTGGCGCCAGTTTCTCTGGATGCCAACACTTTACTCGCCCACAGTTGCTTCACTAAATTCAAAGAGCAACTTTGTAAAGGGAATGACGATAAAGGCGGAATGTGACATAATACAAATAATCGTGGAGTGGACAAATATTTCAAGCTGTCGCTACGGTGTATCCGCGATACCTCCAGTTGTACAGTACCTACACAGCAGTTTTGACTGACTATTGTTGTCGAGTTGAATTACTTTTTTATTAATTATTTTGATGTAAATTTTAAGTAAATCTTCGATAAAACTGAATGTGTCACAAAAGATCACACGTAAACACTGTGATCGTAACAAAAATCTGTAGGCCACTCGAATAATACTCGAAATCTGTATAGTTTCGGAAACTTGCTCCTTAGCTTCGATATTAGTCATTCGGCAAACTATTATATTTAGTCGGTTCTCAAAACAAATTCCCACCAATCGACATAATTGAAAAAATTACCACCTCACAATATTTGTTAAGGCGGCACATAAAAATATTTGGCGTATAATTACGGCGCTCTGCCGCAACCTCAAGAGGTGCGAAGTTATTATCTATCATTATTTGTATCAATCGATACAAAAAGTACGTTTATATTTTTGTTCATACAAAAAGTTGTTGATACTCACTCCGTGTATTGCGGAGCTGGAGCGGGAGGCTGTGCAATGGATGAGAGGTTAATTACAATTCATAAGACATTAGACAAACGCGACCGTGTCTCACTGTACTCCAAGTTGATATTAATTACTAAGGAAATAATTACTTACTATTTAGCCTTTTCAGTTATGGCGTAAACTTTGATAATATTACTCTTGTATAAACTTCGAGGGTTTTAATGCATGAACGGAAGCGTTCCATAGGGGTGGCAAAAATTGATTTCAACATCATCTCTCCTTTAAAAAAACATCAGAGGTTACAGAAGTGTAAGCCACATACTTGACTGCGATGCACAATAACGAATCATGAAGTGTTTTTACTTAGCATAAAGTTCACTGCATTCGCTCCTCATGATTTCAGTGCGGTCAGAATTGATCGCGTGGCGTGGAGCGCTCGACATAGTTTTGGCGACCTGTTCATATCCGGATGTAAACTGGCTGATACCAAAAGTAGCGTGGTGTGTGGCCGGTTCCATTGTTTATGTACGGTGGTCGCTATTTTGTCGAAATCCAATATCCCATCACCACCACAAAGTTGTGATTGGATACCGTGAATCCTCACATACAGCCGCCTGGAATATAGTCGTGCTATCTTTGTACTAATGTGTATCCATAAGCACTAGTTTTATGTCTTCCTAGTAAAAACTTTTATTAACCTCAAAAGTGAGTGTATTGTCGTAGGAGCGGTTCCTAGCACGTAGTTAGCACAGACTCAGTCGAAAGGTTGCACAACTGATCGCAGACTCATCAATTTTGTGAAGAGCAGATGCTTCCAGATCCTTATCTCGCGCCGGAGTTGCACCTCACGTGTGGTGCTAATGTACATTGGATGGACTTTTATTGGTTATCGATACAGATTGGTATTATCGCAACGCGCGGGGACCGCGCTGCCGCGTGACGAAATAAAAGCTCGCCGCGAGACGCTCCACGGGCCGCTTGTGTAACGCGCCATCGTATAACACAAACTTTATGAATTCTACTCGCTGCTCTGATTACCTTAAGTTTTCCTACTGACACGCTTAGACTTGTTACTAATGAACCAGTATACCATGGATTGCTCATCAGTAATGTTATGCTTTTATATGTGTGTGGCGCGGTAAAGTGACCGATCTGCACCCAGTGGGACATGAAGTGCGTTCTATACAGAGTGTAAAGTAGTGAGACACATACGACTGTCTTCTACTATCTATATTTATATATATCTTTAGTATAGTTCTGTCGACTTGTTTGTAACATACATACATACATACATACTGTATTCCTGTATTCCCCGAAGGGGTAGGCAGAGGTGCATTTCTGCACCCACATTTCGCCAGGTATGTATCAGTCCCGCGTAATAGGGGGCGAGCCAGTTATTATTTTTAGATTTAAGACAGCATGGTAAGTAGAAACCATTTGTTGTATGCACGGTTTTTGAAACTTAAGTTAGCTATAATCTAAGGCTCATAAAATATTATCTAATATGGAACAGCGAAGAGATTGGGAGCAAGGATCACTAGTAATGTGGTGGCGCCGCATACGTGTACTTTACACGCGGTACTGTTAGTCAGTTACATGAAGAAAACACAATGGCATGCCGGCACTATATAATTTTACACGAGAGCTTACGATAGGGAGGCGGCGTATCGCAAATTAGTAGCCAAATTATTCAGCAACGTGTATAACAATGAAGCGACGACGTTATTGGCGTGTGGCGCACAGTGCGGCGCTGGAACAAGAACACAATAGGTGATGTGACGGCCCGAGGTCGTACCAACGGCATGTCGGTAACTCATATACCTGATGTGCGTGAATCATGAAAAACTATCATGATTATCTCTGAACTACCCAGAGAGTTAGTAGTGTGGTGCACATATGTATAGGGCTATCGACACTTCCATGTCTAAGCCATGTATAAGTCAATGATGGTTATTAATAAATGAACTTCTACATACATACATGCGCACATAAACTCACGCCTGTATTCCCCGAAGGGGTAGGCAGAGGTGCATTTCCGCACCCAAATTTCGCCAGGTATGTATCAGTCCCACGTAATAGGGGGCGAGCCTATTGCCGTTTTTCGGGCACATTTTCAGACTCCGTGCTGTTACTGAGAATTTCCTAATGGAAAAACCCAATAATTTTGCTCGACCCGGGAATTGAACCCACGACGACCGCGAGACCACGAGGCAGTCCAATAAACAGTCTAAATGAACTTCTCTTAATCATATCAAACTATAATGCACTATTTGATATCATTGTGTTACAAACTGCTTCAGAAAACCTTTCAAAAAGGGTGGTCTATAAAAAATAATGAGTGAGTCTAAGCAATGTTTAACATTTTAAGATTAATAAATAATTTTCATTATGTTTCACTCCATGTAAAGTGGTGGGGGTACCCTGGAGTCGGTCACTCGTCATGTGCTACGCAATGAAAATACGTTTCCCTTATGAACAATAGTTTTCGATGACAACTGTTACTCGAGCATCGGACTTCACTGCAATTCCTACTGTTTAATATTATAATAACGTTTAAATGACAATACACATACAGCGGCGATAAATGCAAGCAAAGTCAGGAGCGGTTTCTGTTTCAAAAAATTTTTTTTAGAATCGATATATTTCGTAGCAATTGATTTAGTTTTTTTTTATAAACAAATGGTGTTACCAGCAGTAGCAACAACAGGAAATACATTAGCAAAAAATTAACCCCCTTATTAGTATAATGGGCTCGTATTCAGGATTGGGACGAATGTTGATTTTTTGTTCGTAAGCGTCACCAAGGAAGCTGCTTTATACGGTCTGCGTCGAAAAATACTTTGTATAGTCTTATACGTCACGTTACCACTCGTCATAACAGTTAAATTAATTTTATATACCATATGATGACATTCCTAAATTCACTGTTCATTAAAGAGTTCTTCGTTTTACTGAAAGACAGATTTTTTCAACTTAAATTTACGTTCGTATCAATACATTTCAAATGATACACACCCGGAAGATGAATACCGTACCACTGAATAAAAATAGGTAATCTACATAAATATAACATCGCTAACACAAAAAGTGAACGTACTAACTATGGCCACTTCAAAACAAGACCACATAAAACAAAAAATGTATCGTAGTGAGCGCCGGCGAGGATCCTCCGCGAGGTGGCGCGTGGTGCGGCGCGGTGCGGCGCGGTGCCGTGTGGTGCGGTGTGGTGGCGCCGCCGTCGCCTGCTGCTGCATCCTCCGGCCTTGACACTGAGGGTCCGCCAGACACGTATATAAGCCGCGCGCGGCACACTGAGCCACATTCCTCCCTCGACATTACCCGCAGCAACATGAAATTGGTACGTCTCTTTGTGTTCATCATCACGACGCCGACGCCGACACTTTTTGTCCTCACGCTTCTTGCGACACCGATCGTTCCCCGTCACGATTCTATTGGACATTTTTACACTTCTCCAATCACTTGCCGTTATGTCATGTCTTCCTTGTTCTGAAATATCGCTGTCTTGGGAAACCGCCATTACTATCACAAAATTTCCAATCATTTCCATCTCATATTTTTATTCTCTCTAACCCTCTCTAAATCTACATAGTAGATTTCTAATATCTTAAATAATCTGTATAACAATTTATATTTATTTAGTGTCGTTATGATTTCCTATTCCTCCGAATGATTTTACAGTCACTGATTAAAATAATCCGCATCAAAATTGCTACCATTGCGTTCGCCTCACACGCAGCTAAACCTTCGAAGCGACAATACCATTTCTTAATACATAATTGTTTTATGTTTATTTATCTCTATTCTGCATCAACGGCGCAATATTAATAACAATTAACTAATAATTATTTTATATTCGTCAAGAAATTGCTTCAATCAAGTTAAGTGTCTAGTGAAATGGCTGAAGCAAAATATCAAGTACACGCTTACCGTTGCGGGACTTTTCATTGTGTTCATAGCTTTTGTTAAATAAGTGGCACATAAATTCCAAAAAATATATATTGAGTCAGCAGCGATTATTAAACAGGTTTATTTTTTTATATATTCCTTAGCCCATATTCTGTTGCTTTATCAACAGATTATTTCAAAAATATTGCATGAGTTACATCTTTCTAAATTGTTAAATCTTATTCCTGGTTTTCAATAGGTTTTGATTAAGTTTCCATTTACACGTTTGTAAATACAGGAAAATCAAATTGTCATAAGTTTTATCGGGAATTACCAAATATAACCCTTTTTCAGGTGTACCTACTACATGTAATTTGAGTACACAATAATGTTCCCTGTTGCAGATGGTACTCGCGGCTCTGATCGGCGCGTGCTGTGCGGGCGCGCTGCCGCCGTACGTGCCGCCGCAGTTCCGGCTGGCGCCCGCCTACTACGGCGACGCCCGGCCCAGAGCCTCCCTCGAGGGGAACGCCGCCATCCTCCGCTCAGACTCACAGGTCAACGAACAGGGATTCCGATACGCTTATGACACCGAGAATGGTGAGTATCGCTGCTGAAAATGCAATTTTGTTTTGTCTTCCATTATAAATAATTGCTTGAAGAAGGATCTCCAACTTCTTGATGTGATTAATATCGAAAATGCCATAATTTCCCTTATTAATTTCTTAAATACATGCCATTTCATCGTATTATTGAAAACAGCTGGTACGTTCTCGATCACCCCCAAAGCTAATTGTAAGCACTAACTGAACCCCTCATGTTGGTCCGGGCAGGTATCCACGCGGACGCGGAAGGAGTGGAGGCGGACGGCATCCAGTCAGCGGGCGGGTTCTCGTACACGGGCGACGACGGGCAGGTGTACGCGGTGCGCTACACGGCCGACGCCAACGGGTTCCGGCCGGAGGGCGCGCACCTGCCCACGCCGCCGCCCATCCCCGACGCCATCGCCAAGTCGCTCGCGGAGAACGCGCGCGACGAGGCCGCGGGGATCTTCGACGACGGTAACACATCGCACGTTCATCACACTCATTGATGCAGGGAATTTGTGAAATATTGACACTCACATTTATCGGAAATCGAACGATCGTCGATTAAGGCTAGATATAATAGAGGCTGCAGTCATTTTAATGTCAAAATTATTTCAAAACCCTTCGTCGTTAGAAGTCTCTTGATGGCAAAAATTGCATGGCCTATATTGTAACGGGTGAAATGATGCGTGGACGACTAAATTACAGGGCGTGAGATAAAATTAATCCTATTCAACTGCTGAAATGTATAGTAATTGAGAGACAGATCACAAATACTATGATTAACAGAGCAATTTTCTGCTTACTTGTAGTTACAAACATATGAAATTAACTGAAATTTGTCGCTGAACTTATATGGTTATGATTTAACGAATTAGAAACAATGAACTAGTATGTAAACACATTATACGTAATTTGTATTAAATGGCTTTAAACACATAACACGGGATGCGCTCGCCGTAGACACACCGTGTGGTTGCACAAAGTGATTCGTGTTGCAATCCACATGTTCCATTTCACACAGCACACCTAGTGCATTCCTGCCCACCTCGTAGCGGCGCAGGCGTGAAGGCTGACAATTTGGCCGCGCCCACCGCTTTGATAGTCGGTATTTAGGACGCTATTCGTCATACGTGCATAATACTTTGTGATCTGTTACATTATGCAAATGCAATTTATTCTACAATCGAAGCATGAAAGCCTACGTAGCTATTAGTTGTACTTCAATGATTTGACGTGAAGTCTCGAAGGGATTAATACAGTTCCGAGAATCACGTATCTCTCGGCCATCGGGTTCCTTGGAAGCTTGTCTTTAATTAAGTTAAATTTAGACCAATTCTCTTTCTTCATATTACTAGCAAGTTAATCTGTGAATTGGCTGGAAGCTTATTAAGATCATTATTTTGTGATAGATAAGTTAAACTATTTGTTTTGGACATGTTTTAGTCTTTGTTTAGATGAACGTTCGTTTGTGAATTAACCTTTTATTTAATAATTAGTATATTTGACATTAATCTTGTATCGTTTTGTGAGCTGGAGCTCACTTAAGTGGACTTAAGCCATCTCGGGGACTGCGGACAAATTTTATCGGTCCGGGAGGTCGACTATCAAGAACAAGAATATTGCACGGGCACATAAAAATAAATACAAATCACACTGTTGCAGCTAATATGCGCATTAAATTATTTTATACACAACATTGTAAATTTTTATATGATTTATAAATCATCTAACGTAATCAAAAATGCGTGTTATAACTTTTAATGTCCTTGTATCTAAGCGTGAACTAAGACTAATACATACGTGCATGTCTGAAGTGAGTACTGATGAGTGTCTGTGTGTTGCAGGCAGCTACCGCGACGCCAAGTACAATCCGGTGGTAGACGCGGCGCGCGCGCAGTTCCCGTACCAGCCGTACCAGCCGGGCCGGTACGTGGCGCCCGCCTTCCGCCGCTACTACAACAAGTACTGAGCTCACCACCACACACGTGTTAAGTGCCATTCCACACCCTAAGTATAGTCTACATACAGTATACGCTATGACCTGAATAAATCATTACAATTTTGTACACATTATATTTTCATTTATAACGTGTTTAACTAAGCCTTTACTCTTTGCTTGAAATTATCACTTATTTGCGAGCGCTTGAAGCTCCAACGTGTTGATCCGTATATCTACAACATGTTGGGAGCGAAGAATACAACGAGGGTACCGTAATCGCAATGTAGTGTGTACTTAACGGCCAGTATGTTTTACTGTTTATATAAATCATAAGTCATTCGAATATATTTTGTTAACTTTGTATAAATAAAGGACATTACAAAAAAGGGTTCAGTCAGTTCAAAATCCTATTAAATACTAAAAATAATGTTAAAATTTACTAACTTGATGAAAATGTGTTGCTGGTGCAGTACAGATCTGCGCCATGTGGGAGATGAAAGAATGTATCATCATTCTGGCAAATTCGTCAATAAATCCGATATGTAGGTATAGAATTGACCTAGCCAAAGTCTAAGTTAAAAAATCACGTGATCATTGTAATCAATGTCAATTGTTCTCTGTGTCTATTAATTATTTCAATTGTACGAATATAATGTATGTGGGGATGTTTTCAAACTTAAATTAAATTATTGATTGGTTCGCCATGATAAGTCTTCGTAGCAGATAGTATAGCTCGAACTATATTATGTGGAAACATGGAAGCAGGCTTCGTTCATCCATCTGTAAGCTGATGTAGACACGAACACTAATCTACCGCTCGCTCCCTCACCACTCTGTGTATGCGTTTGTAAAGTAATTGAACACGAGTTAATTGACCGAGATGTGAAGAGCTTTTGCAAGAAGTTATATCGGGGAGCGGCGACTCGGCTGCGACGCTCGCAACATCTATCAGGTGCAAGTAATTGTTTATTAAAGATTGTCCACATCGACAACAGCGCCGGCGACATTAATCATGCGCGAACCTGAAGCTTCATTACGCTCGTTTGTAAACGAGTTGTGCGAAAGGTCGCGACTTTGACTTCCGATAATGCAACGTTGGCGTCGTTATGTTCTATTGATCGCACATTATTGGTTTTTGATTGCTTATATCGCTGTATTGGGCTCAGCACACACTAAACCACGCATAATGTAGAGTAATATTACTATACTCACGGATGTATTTGTTACCTTGTGGTAAATAAACAAATACACCCTTCACACACACACACACACACACACACACACACACACACGCACACACAGTACAAGGAAAACATCGTGATGAAACCGGCACACCTAGAAGTTCTTAAGAATTTCTTAGGTGTGTAGTCCGCCAACCCGCACTAGGCCAGCGTGGTGGACTAAGGCTTAACCCATTCAGTTGTAGAGGAGGCCCGTGCCCAGCTGTGGGACGTATATGGGCTGATGGTGATGCTGAAAATACACCCAACAGTCAATTACATACATCTGACCACTTAGATACAATTCTTCCGTCGTAGATATCAGAAACTACGAGAGACTTCTCGGTCTTACAAACACACAGAACCGAAACATATATTTGTGGATCACACAAACATTTGTCTCATCCGGGGATCGAACGCGCAAACGTTTCTTTTTAAAGCTAGTGTCTAGCTAACTGCGCCACGGGTCTATCAATGATAGTTATTGTTTGTTGATAATGAATGAGTTGTTGCCATGAGGCGAGGTTTCAATCGTGTGACGGTAATTGAATTGTACAAATACGGTACAAGCGTGACAATCCGCAACCGATTGATTGACAAAGGGCGAGGAAACGCAACATGTGGTTGAAATATGCGAGTAATGTAGCCAACTGTATAATTAAGTTATCAGTCAATCACCAATCACATGATAAAATTCACAACACTATTGCACATGTGAATAGTATGGCTTAAGTAAATGGTGATCATTTTGCTTCCGCCTCGTTTCTAAATGTTATTAGAAACATGTACCTACATATGTGTCATACATTTCTGCATAATGTGATGTTATTTTTAAAGATATGTTAATCATAAATATGTAGGTCACAAATCCTACGGTATAAGTGTGAGTGGTGTGATTTGGAGGTTCAGGGTTCTATTCTCGGGTCAATATATGCCATTACACTTTTCCTTCCAAAAATAAAGCACATAATCTTTAAATATGCTCGAAAAGTTTGAATATGCTCTTCCTCTATTGACGTAGGTGGCATATTTATTTTCTCTCCGTGGCGTAAAACACAGCTGGTGAAACGTGAGTGTACGTAACCTAACCCGAGTGGTAGTGTTTAATAGTATCACCAAATCCTGTGTTTTGGATGAAAAATAATATAGTAAATATATTTATATAGAACACATACAAAAATCTTTACCAAATGGATTTTATTATTCCAAGAATATAAAACAATAAATTGAGTTAAAAATTAAGTTTATTAATATTTCAGTATATTGAAACCTGCTATGTGTAAAAGCTAGCTGTATCTCTGGATATATGGGTATATTTGATATGATGTGTGGCGCGACCTTTGCAGCTCCTTCTCAACTCATTTATAGAGACGTGTGATGAGGCGCCACCATGTGTTGTGTGGTGATTGATGGCGCAAGTGACGAAATGGGCTGCCAGGTGTAACGGTATTGGCTGTTAAATTTACCGCCATCGACACTAATTTATATTTATTATTAATTTACGTTGCAAATATTATTACATGCCAAATGACAAAAGGTTATTTAATTTTTATTAAACTGCACGAAACGATTATAATTATTATCTTTCACTAGTCTACACGATAATGTTGCTTTCCTTGTATTTCAAGATGGCCAGTGGTTATCATAGTACATAAGTTATTGTTGTTGTTAACATTTGGACTAATTTATGATTGAGATATGTAAACGATGTACTTTGTTCATGTAGGTACTGTTTAAGCTAATTGAGTTAGCAACTGATACGCTCGCTACATTGGGGTCAATCTTGCTCAATCATATGAGACTCCCTTCAGACTACGACATGACTCTACCACATGCAACACTCTGTTACAACAGTGTTAGTAGCCACGATGTTCCCATATACTATTATACATATAAAATTCCCGTATCGAACCCTTAAGGTATATGACGTAAATCGGAATCACTGGGCAGGGCTACGAGTATAACCATAACCATTGGGCGCCCGGACCGTGCTAGTTGAAGCGCAACTGTGCTTCCCATCTCTGAAACAGTCGAGATGATTGTCTCCTCCGAGGCACATAGGGCGGTTATGATATCGTCGGGGGTGCTTCTTAATCGCACATCAAGGTCCCATGACAAAGGCTACCTAATTCACATTGTGACCACTGATACAATGTGACTTTGAAACGGGTTTATATCTCATATCCGGCTCGTGGAGTACGTTACGCCTTCCACGGGACTTGTGAAACAGCAGCCATAAATACATAAAGTCAATTATGCTAATGTGCGTAATCGGAATCATTAGTCTAACGTCTCCCGCGAGCACAGACAAGATCCCAACAGATAAGGTTGCATTGTCTCACTACAATCTAATTAATTTCTTCATCCGTTGCATTATAGGATCTGCCCACGCGCCTCACTCGCACCATCTTTACGCTATTATTACATCGCATGATTTCATACTAATGAAATAGTTCTCATAACCTTGTTTCATATTGAATTTAAAATACATAACAAAATTACGTTTTTGTTGGAGCGCGTTGATGTCTAATGTATGGGAAAAGTAATGGCTACTCAGCGCTGCTGTTCGAACTGGACGAAGTCTGAATATTGATCCAGCTGGAAAATTATGTGTTGTGTATTATTGTGTAGTGTAGTGTGGTATATATTATTAATAGTACAACAACCTTTTTAACACATTTTTAGAAACAATTAAGGCCGTTGATTGTTCGAGCTCAAGACTTACGCCTCTGTTTTTTTTTATTTTGGGTTTGAATTCAAAATAATTTATCACAAACTTCAATTAATTAAGAAAAATTGTATAGATAGGAATTCCACGCAATTTTTTCCTACATGCGTCATGTTTACTAGCCTACACTAGGCCACTGAGGTGAACTAAGCTATAATACCTCTCCATCCTAGAAAATGGTTGTACCTAGTAGAGGGTCGTTTATTGATTGACCTAGATTAATAGTAGAACACTGATTTACATTTGGAGACCCCCTAAACAAGATGTGTTTTGTTTTTTTTGTTGACAAGGAAAATACATATAGGCACATTTTCGACTAATTTTGATAATGTGGGTGCTGATGAGCAGTGTTACTTCGGTCACTAAAGGACATCAAGTAGCCCACTTACTTGGTTTCTTCAGTAAGATAGTTCAGATCAGTAATTTTATAGTATTATATGAAAATGAGTAATTTGCTAAAGTTGGCGAAGTTCTATTACGATAATGTTAGTTTGCAAGCCTTCGTACAAACGAGCCGTGTCGCTGTGCACTGCGTCCGCTCGGCGCGAGAGTCGCTACACGTGCATCAGGCGCTTCGGCACAACGTTACTTACAAATATCAAACACTACACCAAATCCAACATATCTACATTAACAAAACTTTTGACTTATAACAATTTATTTATTTATGCCTTATTGTACACCTAACAAGAAACAACAACAATACCTATTATTGGTAACATAACATCATCATCATCATCAGCCCATATACGTCCCACTGCTGGGCACAACAAAAGGACGGAATGATCAGAAGCATAGAGTGAGTAGTCACAAATTTATGAAGCCTATGAAATTTTTAATCTTTTAGTTAGTAACCTTCCTAATTCGGACAAGACGTACATACATTATATAAAAATATGTCAATTTATTTCCAAAAGCAAAGCCAGTGTTGTATTTCTTTTAAGACGTTTTGTCAGTTGTAAAGACTTGCGTGATACTGTGCAACGGATATACAGGCTAAACACTGCTACGAATAATTTTTGCTTGGCGTCCTGATGCTCACTAGCCTTATACCAGTGCAACGACCTTACATCCAGTATTGAATCGAAATATCATTACAGTTATTGCGAATGTATTGCTGCGTCCATCCGGGATTATCTAACACAATATGGCCCATTGTGTTTGTGCAGTTGTTATCACTCGATACATAATTGGTGTGTTGCGGACAGGTCTCGGTATGGGTTACAAAAACCAGAAGTAAATCGAATAATAATGAAAAATTGATTTCAACTTAGTTTTTGCTGTCTGCAAGATATTTTTTACACCCGGTGCGGATTCTTTCAACAGTTTGTAATAACGAATCATTTTTTTAAAACTATGTTTTGGTTAGGTTCAGCGCACTTTGTGATTTATTTTGTAAAAATTTCCTGAGTCAGTGCTACTACTTAGGATTTCTTAATGGTAATACAAAACAACAATGTTCTTGATCTGGACCTCCTTATCGCACGGCATATGTTTATGCCTCGGGATCACGACACAGTCCTACATAGGTATGAAAACAATAATTCTGGGAAACTCTCAATGTACAATAAATAAGAGCGGATTTAATATAAGAGCACTTCAATTTTGAGCAGAGTAAAAAATCGTCGATTGACTTCAGGAAAATAAGGTACCTTGAGAGTATATACGTTGTGATTTTGGTATCTCAAAGCCACTCAAAACCGAAAGATATAAAATAAGATGTAATTATTTTATTAGTTACACATAATCTAAATGTTCAAACTATAAAATTTGGTTATACATCAAATAAGGATTTACAATAAGTCTCGAACATTAAATTACTACACATTAAATATTATTGACATATATTTTCAATGCTTGAGATGTTATATTCGATCCTAGATCTTCCCTCATAGCTTCCATAAGCCCCAAACTAAACCGTTAGACCATATTAAAATGAAGAAAAAAGAATTTAAAAATGCCTGCATTAATTAACTACCTAATTTCAACTTTCAATCTGAGAATGCGCAAGTATGTAAAGTGCGAAATAGAGATGCGTGCAGATAACGCGAGGTTCAGTAAACCGACGCAATGCTCGGCTACTCAACATTAACAACTTTTACTGCGCCGTCAAATAATTGTTTAGAAACTCAACTCTTACGCCCTTTTCACGTTATTTACTACATAAAGTTTATAATTGTGCTAAGTCTCTCATTAAATACTCGAAAACCGCGGCTGTAAACATTTTTTTTTCAAACAATCAAGTTATTGATTACATTGGTTCGTGAAACTCCCTAGCCATGACAGTTAACTTCTTATTTATTATATGGTAAATGTCCAAATGTTGTTGTATAGTCCGTCGCACGTCAGTTGTATGTGTATAGGATCAATCATGGAATCGAACTGTTTGTTGATAATGCTGCAGTACACGCCGCAAACAGAGCACTAGAGACGATTAACTTCGTTAGAAAATGTAGACTTCGGAATATATAGATGTAGCAGAAATTATACAACATTTGAAAAGTTATATTCTTCCTCAGCCCATATACGTCCCACTGCTGGGCACGTGCCTAATCTGCAACTGAGAAGATTCATGCCCTAGTCCACCACGCTGGCCTAATGCGGGTTAGTACTTACACACTTAAGAAAAGTAACATTCTGTTCCACCTAAATATAATGTTTATTGGCAAAAAAACCATTGTCGTGAGTTCAGTTAGGAGTACGATAGAGATCCATTAGAAGACTGCGTGTAATAAAAAGTGACGTCTTAATTTTTTTCAGCGGCAGATTTCGTAATGATGGGTGTCTGTTCTGTGTTGTTCCGCGCGGTCGTGATGTACTCGTATGTAGCAGTAGCAGTAATCACAACACATAATTATATCGCACCGTGACATCACCATGACACGCCGCGGGTCGCGCCAAACTCACGGCCTGCGCCGAATGTGCTAACACATTGATGAATCGACACTTTTGTTTAGATATATGAACCAACAGACAGAAAACGACTTTATTTAATCCATTATTTCTATGTACGTATAACCGAATTGAAGTCGTGATGGCCTTGAGGTTTGGGCATGCGGTCGAAAATCTCGACGGTCGCAGGTTCAAACCCCAGGCACACACCACTGACTTTTCGAAGTTATGCGGTATTCACAATGAATTATCACGTACTTTAACGGTAAAGGACAACATCGTGATGAAACCTGCACATCTAAAAGTTCATAGGAATTTCTTAGGTGTGTAGTCCGCCCACCCGCACTAGGCCAGCGTGGTGGACTAAGGCCTAAACCCTCTTAGTTGTAGAGGAGGCCCGTGCTCAGTAGTGGGACGTATATGGGCTGATGATGATGATGATGATGATAACCGAATTGAAATTTTTTGCACAACTTTACGTATCGTAACTATAAGTAAGCATTATATTATATTGAAAAACACACTAGACCTTAGTAGTAAAGTTTTAAAGAATTATTCAGTAGATATTCCATAATAAAAAATGTTGTAAATGCGGTCACCGCACGGACCTATATACATATTATACTGTTTAGCTTCCAAACATTTGCCGGGTTCTACGAGGTTAAGGTGCATGAATTTTGTAATAGCACCTAAAACACACTAGAGGAACTACTAGTCAATGTTATTTTGGCAATTATGATAATCTAAAATTATAGTTCTCATTAATCGCTTAGAAAATGTTTTCATTAGGGCTATGTATAACATTGTGCGATATGAGTTGCCGTGTCTATAAGTTGTTGTGTGTCTTCAAAAGGCGCTCCACATGTGCATTGAGCGGACGCTTCTCGTTACCGCCCCCCCCCCCCCCCCCCCCCCCGGGCACTTCCGCCCCCTGCGGCCCGCGCAACTGTTACCGCACAATACTCTCGCACCTGTATCTTAATCACATGTTCATATCTACGATAACACGACACGAAAAGCATGAACATCGTGACAATTTGATCAATTATGATCTCGCATAACGACGTAAATGTTTTATTAAGATTAAATATGATTTAAGGGGTTTTTCTTTACGCTATTAGTATTTCTTTTAATATAATTAGCTGTATATTGTAAAATTTTCACATATCCGTTGTTAATCACAGTGATTGCGTTAAGTAATCTCATCGTGAATTCTATACCACCTTGAGCACGTGTCATAGACGTGAATTGTTTTGTTCACCTTAATGCATCAAGACTGTATCTTTTATGATCTGCAAGTTGTATGTTCCATAAAATAGTTTATGAGTTTGTTTAAAATAACGCTACAGTCGTAACTTTGTTTAAACAAGAAATGAACATACCTACAACCTTTTGCAATCAAAAATTTATGCGTAGGACTTTAACTTTTAAAGCTTTTTCTTTCTTAGGATATTTACTGAAGATTTAAAATGCATAATAAAATATTTTTGGCACACTGATCCATAAAATGTCGGCACAGAAACATGTGCCAAGTCGTGAGTGTGTGTGGTTCGCGCACATAGCATTTCGGTTTGTCGGTGGGTATAGTTTTGGCTACACTCGTATATAGCTATATAAACGTCGCAGTGAAATTGGACGGCACTCCTTGTCCAGTACATCGTACGAGTACCTCCAGTACCCGCGTGCACTCCGCTCCCGCAACATGATGTTTGTACGTCACATTACGTCATACTTGTTGTAATAACATCTTCAGTGACAATGTCCTTAGTAGTAATAATAGCTTTTGTGCCGCAGATAATTAGAATTCAGTTACGAAACTAGGTTCGATCCCATGATTATGTGAAGCAAACATGTCTCATAACTTTTAATCCCTCACAACACAACATCTGAAATAACTGTAAATTTATTATTGCTTATCTTGAATGCACTAATAGTGCTTCATTCTCAAGTTTGCAGATAATAAAAAAAATGTTTTTATTGTTTTTTTGTTCATTAGTTTTTTAATATAATTGTTTTCCAGTTTACGCTCCTTGCCACCATACTCGCGACAGCCTCCGCCGGCCAGATGTACTCCAACCAGCCAGTGGATAACTATGGGAGCACGGCTGAGATGTATCAGTCGGCGCTGGAGTTGCAGCAGCGCGGCTTGTATTCGGGCCAACCCCAGGCGCACCACTCGGACGCGCCGCACCGCACCGCGCACTCGGCCGACCACGCCGCCAGGATACTCAGCTTTACATCTGACAACCACGGGCACGGATACCAATTCTCTTATGAGACTGAAAATGGTAATTACATATGTATATCATCTTCTTTTAGATTTTATTGACTACTGTGCCTACCTAATAGTACCTATTATGTGTATTATAACAGCCACCGGGCTGTTAGCCAGGCAACAGCTTGCGAAACGTGAGCCCGCAGGTTCGATCCCCGCACCGAGACACATGTTCGTGTGATCAACAAATATTTGTTTCCGGTCTGGATGTTTGTGAGACCGAAAAGTCTCTCGTAGTTTCCAATATCCACGAAACAAGGCTTGTATCTTAGTGAGGCGTGTTTTATTAATAATATAACAATTGGAATTATACTTTGGTTTGACATTAGAGCGACTTATTTATGTCGATTGATAAATAATCTTAATCATCTCTTGTCAGTTACTTAAATTTTCCGTCACGTTTCGTCAGCGTCCGTGGCGCAGTTGTTAATCGATGGGCCGCGAGTTTGATATCAAGATGTGCACTATTGATGTTTTGTCATCTAATATCGTAAAATGATGTATTATTTTGTGTTATTTAGGCATCAAGGCTCAAGAAGTGGGTCACGACGAAGGTAAAGGTCTCCAGGCCGAGGGAGCGTACTCGTACACGGGCGCGGACGGGCTCGAGTACACTGTGACGTACACGGCGGACGAGCGCGGGTTCGTGCCCCGGGGCGCGCACCTCCCCACCCCGCCGCCCGTGTCCGAGGCCATCGCCAGATCGCTCGAGCAGAACGCCAGGGACGAAGCCGCAGGGATATATGATGATAGTGAGATCAAGTCGTATACAAGTTTATTTGTTTTAAATGTCGTATAAAAATAATTTATTCATAATACATATGTTGCATTGAAGAATGGAAATCTGCAGTTGATAAATTATTGTTGGTTTCGGAAATCACACTAAACAAGAGAAACGCGGAAGTAATGCTACTATACATCAGTGGTTGTGAGTTACTTGGAATTGTATCTCATTTAATCTTCCTGATAGAAAATTACAACTCACTACCTAGTCATAGTATTTCAGGAACTAAAATATCAATTAATAAAATTCGATTACATGCAATAATTTTCTTTCAAGCCTACTTTTTATACGACAAAATGCTAGGAAACGGGTATGCAGGTGAACAATATTAACGTCTGTTTGTCAGGTCATTACCAATCGCCGGAGTATTCTAGCGGGGGCTACGAACAGGGAGCTCATCACGAGCAGCTCGCACACGCCGCGCCCCCCGCGCCCCCCGCGCCCCCCGCGCACCCCGCGCCCGCCTACTCCACGCACCATCGTAACTAATTGTTGTTCTAGAAGAAGTACTCAACAGATGTGTTAGGCTAAACGATATGTTTGGAAATATGCATATTGGTCTCTCAAAAAGTATTAATCAATTGAGGTGCATTAATTTATTATTAGTAATACTGTAAGATGATATCACAACGGTATATTCATAACAAAGATGTTAATAGAAGAAGTTGATGGCACCCATAATTAATTTATTTAGAGAATGTCAACAATGTGTGAAACATCCATTGTTATTTACTTGTGTTAGAAAGAGATTATTTTTGTACATTTGTTATTAATTGTATAGCTGTTGTTGAAGTTTGTGTGAGTTGTTTGTAGTGACGCAGTGTCGGAGTGAGTTACTGCGCCGGACTGGGTTATTTCTCGCGGGCGGCGCGTTATATACGCGTCAGTCGGAGCGCGACTAACAACTGTGTCCAATGCTACGATCTAGCTTGTAATCACAAATCGTTTTATTGTTGTTAATGTTTCATCAAATAAACCTTTATTGTTGTACTTTTGTTTTATATTTAAGGTCATATTACATTCGCGTTCATTCCTCGTGTTATTTTACGATCTGTGTTATTTATTTAATTGTTCAATGTAACATGTATTTTTTTGTGAAATTGGGAATTTCAGATTGTAGTTCGCCAATATTTTTGATCCGATAAGAGAGAGAGTATCACCATTTAAGAAACCAACAGCACAACAAGCACCTTTTATCAAATTATATTGCCAGAGCCTAATGTTTTCATGACTGAAAGTTTTATAAATATAAAAAGGCATAACGTTCCGGAGTAGCAAAACCCATAATTCGAATAATGATTGATAGATGTCGCTATAATGATTAGATAACTTCTCAAGAGTAGGCTTTATAAATTGCTGTGATTAAATAGTAATGGTTATTGTTAAACCGTCAGCAATTTAAACAGACATTGAACAAATCGTTTGATGGCGGATACGCGTGGAATTCCCTGTATATATTAGGCAGTAAAGCAATGAAAATGATGAGGTCACATTCCCCGCAGATTACGAGCAGCATCCCACATTGTGATCTATACAGATAGATCGTTATCCGAACAATCCTCGAGCGAGTGACGCAACGGCTCGCTCCCACTGCGTTCCGTGCGGCACACACTGTGCCGCCTGACCTAGTGCCATTTGTACTTGCACTGCCCTCTGGCGGTCATTACCAGAACTTTATTGGCACATAAAGAAACACTTTTCATTGGTAACGTTTAATTTATGTGCGTATTGCAAATGTGATTACTTTTTAAGCGTTCGATAATTGTGCAACACGTAATTACTTTGGGAATATTATCCTATTAGCGATTAACGACTTTGGCATACGTGGTGCTGCAAAATGATTAAGTTTGGCTAAAAACTCTCCCCGCAATTGACCATCCCCTCTCAATACAGACAAGTCATCGAGGGATCTGAGTGGTATTGTCATAGACTGTATTTAACGTTGCCTATAGCAATCTCATTTTCTGTGTATGTAATAGTAATAGATTTAATCTATATCTTCGAACCAGAGCGCTAAGCGCCTGCGTGTGGCATTATGCGGGTTTACCATACACAAGGATGTAAGATGGTCCTCCGAGTGGTTCTACAAAGACTTCCGAAGTGGTTTTTCGTCGTATTACATACTCGTACATCATTACTGGTTGACGTTGACATCTGTGAGGCAGAGATACCGTCCCGGTCGTGCACATTCATTTCGCTATCCATCGATACATACCAGTTCTAAAAATCGTGCTAACGTTTACTTACTACTGAATGTAATGTTTTCCATCTGAGTGTCATGTACGGTAGCGTAAAGGTGTGATATGTGAGAAAACAAATGAATTTGTATATATATGTATAATTAGTGTGTGCGTCGTCGCGTGACCTTCGCGCCGATCTTGACACGCACGCACTATTGAGCACGGAGACCCTCAGTAGCTATCAATCGATTATAAAATTATACTTCACCACAAAAAGCACGCATCTTACTATTGTTTTGTTCGCATGTTTTATTAAGCAACTGGTTTTGCTTTGCCCGATCACAATTTTATAGAAATATACATTCGAGGACACAGATAGGATTTTTTTTACACAAATATCATCTAAAACTGGTCGTATGGTTAGACATGAAAGCGAAACAGATGAAGTTACTTTCTGGTGACGTTAGCATAGATATATAATCATCGTGCTATTAACTTCATGTCAGCCTGCAGCAATATAAGCCAGTATCAATTCATCATCGCCAAAAGGATTTAGCAACAAATAATGAATTCAATATGACAGATTGATTGTGCTATTTCAAGAACAGACGAAGTTTAGCCCCGTGTACTGAGTTCAGGTTTCTTTCTTTCTACATTGCACGGCGTAGAGACAACTCCGCACATCGTGCTCAATCCAATGTTGTCCATATAGTGTCAACTCGCAACTTCAACCTAAACCACAGTCGATCCAACTATGTTGGCTTGACGCAGACAAACAATTTACAAGATAACCCCGGCAAGGCATGTGTCACTATGCCGGGGTGAATACCTTTTAATGATAAGGTAATACAAATGTAGCGTATGAGTCGTATCATGCCATCTAGCCATGCATTATAGTTATTGTATTATTCACATGCACAATAGTTGCCTTTCAATGTGTTAATTTGAGCGGCTATCGGATCTAGCTATTGGATCGAGAATGTAATAATATGTCACTTCACTTCTTTATTTCTTTTTTTGGGAAATATGCTGTCAAATAAACATAGAGTAGGATTTAAAGGTGATTTAATGCAGAGCGCAAATAATAAGACCGAGTCTGCGACACAACTGAACTTTATTTTTCTACCCGCTATATATAAATATTAGGAATTACGTTCCATACCTCACATCTCCCCCTTAATCTAAACTAATCTTAAACAAAAAACATTATAAAGCCTGTTTTATTAATAACGAGCACAAAAGTTACAAAATAAATGAAACTTAACTATATAATAGGAATAAATGAGTCATCATATTCCGCCTTTAAAAAAAAATTACAACACACGCTATGTATTTAAACATTTAAGTAACAAGGTATACAGCAGGTAAGTGTCTCATAACTTAGATCTACTTCCTACTTGCTATATTTTCGTTCGAATCTACAAGCGCGCCTTGGTCTGGGTTTTATGGGGACGCAGTGTTATTGTTTGCCAGACTCGGGCACAAGGCTGGATTCGATGTATCATTGTGGATGCTAACTGACGGTTCTACAACTTCGTTTGGGAGCGGACTTGGTGGTGTATTGGTTTCGTCAATTTGAGGCTCCCTGTCAATTAATGAATTTCGCAAGCTACCCCGATTAGGTTCCTTATTAATGGGCAATATTTGATCAATATGGCGTTTCCAAATTTCACCATCAGATAGGCGCACTTTGTAAGTAAGTGGCGCATCCCGTGCCGTTATACATCCTGCAGCCCACTTATCCTGATGCGGCCTATAATTACGAGCCAGAACGTAATCACCCACCGAAACATGCCTCTCCGCGCCCGGCCTAAGGTTGCCAGCCCTATCCGCTTTAGTTTCGACAGCTTTAGACGCATCGCGTTCGGGTGTAAAACGTCTAATCGGCTTCGAAGCGTTACATTCCCGAGTTATTTTCTCAATCTCAGTATCAAGTTGAGGCCAATATACAAAATTTCTAGCAATATTTTTCATTTTGACTACCCCTAGATGGCCGACATGAAGCTCATGAAGTATTTGCTTTCTTAACGGCAGTGGGATGACTACGCGAGAATTATATAAAATACAACCTCTTTCTATGGTAAGATTATCTTTTCTATGGAGATATGGTTTTAATTCATCAGATTCTATTTTCGAAGGCCTTTCACTTGAAATGTATTTAAAATCAGTCTTTAACACGTTATCTTTACGCGTTTCAATAGCTACCTCCCTAGCACTAATTGGGAAGGTCTCTTCAACATAATTTAAAAATGACATCGAGTCCAGCCCTGTATCGTTATGACATTTGTGCGCGCTCGACAGCGGCAACGGCAATCGAGACAACGCATCGGCATTACTATTATCTTTCGACGTCACAAATTCTTCGCAACCTGCTGGCGGCCATCTGAGGCAGGCCAAACTTTGGTCCAAATATAAATGTTAACGGTTTGTGATCCGTTTTAATTATGAACTGGCGGCCGTACAAATATTGATGATGTTTCACTACACCGCTAATTATCGCTAACGCTTCCTTGTCAAGTTGACTGTATGACCGTTCAGCCGCATTCAAAGTACGCGATGCAAAGCATATAGGTCGTTCACTACCATCGGGATACCGATGCGACAGCACGCTGCCGATGCCGAACGAGCTACTGTCAACTGCAATACTAAAGGGAGCTTGTGATCATAATGTACAAGAACATCATTACTTAAAATAGCGCTTTTGACACTTTTAAAAGCTAGATCGCATTCAGTTCCAAACAGAATTTTTACGCAACAACGTGTGAAGCGGATACAATTTTGAACTTAAATTACAAATGTAGTATCGGATTTTAAGGTAGGATACTAAGATTAATTGTGGAATCACGGGGCGGTTAAAAATCAAGTGAGTATTTATTAAAGTAAATATTACAGAGATAAAATGACAGAGGTCTGTCTTACATCAAGGTTAGTTTAGGACTCTCTTTCGAGCCCAACACAATCCGTTCTTATACTACCTGGGCTTCTCGCCCCCGCATCGGTCATCCTTACGTTCCCACGCGTACAATAACTTTCTAAAATCCCTTAACTAACATCTGCTAAACAACTATTCATTCAAGGACCATTCCCAAATCCCTTTTTTACGACATTTTCGAAGGAATACGTTAAATCAGCAATAAACATGGACTTTACAGAAATATAAACAATTAAAGACAATACAGCGCAAACTACAAAGCGCAGCCTTAACGTTCAACGCATTTTTTGTGTCTATAAACATTACTTGCTTCTATGTACAAAGCGCAATAAAACAATCAAATATACGAGTAAAAACTTAAACCTAAAAATGACCATTCTACATTCGGCCATCCTGCATCGACAATTGCCCTCAATTGTCATCGTCTACTGCTACATCTATTGTTGTTACACAGTTGTAATAAAACAATTAAACAGGAAAAACTTAAACCTAAAAATTATCATTTCACATTTGGCAATCCTGCAAATGTAGCTCTTGACTACCTGTGCCTCTATACTCTTCGGCACAACTACTAATGGTTCAACATCTACATTTCTGTACAATAATAATTGGTTTCTTAACAAATATCCGTTGGCTTCATGGCGCGATGCGACATCTAATCTAATTTGCTTAAGACGTTCATCTTTGTCTTGTGCATTTTTTAATCGCGCAATCAAACCATCGTAATTTTTACAAATGTAAAATACTTCCGTTAACGAATTTCTACTAAGCGCATGTGGCATATGTTTATCTGGTCTATGCTCTATTGAATAATTAAAATCTACCCATCTCGCGACTTGAAAACATACATTCTCTTTAATTACGGTAGACATAAACGATTGACGAACAGTTACAATCTTAAACGCTATATAAAACAGATACACACCAAACTTAACTCTTAACTCTAGCGCTTTTACAATAGCCAATACTTTTAATTCATTACTACTATATCTAGATTCAGCATCCGTCGTGTTACCACTCGCATAATATACAGAATGATATTTGCCATCATTACAATCTTTTTGCAGTAATATTCTACCATACTCTAAACGTAATGCGTCTGTGTGCAACCCGGTCTCTGCACCATGACGATACAATTTTGAAACAGGCTCACACACTAATGCAGCCTTTAATTTGCCACAAGCTTTCATCTCTCGCATACCAAATACAAATTTAATATATTTCTTCAGCAAATCAGTCAACGGTCGGATAATGAGTGAATTCTCATGTATAAATTCACGAAAATACCCTGTAAGACCCAAGAAACTTTGAATCGATTTTACCGGCGTAGGTCGGGGAAAATCTGGTACAACTAATGCTTTTGTCTGTGACGGGCGAACAGTACCCCGGCATATTACGTATCCTAAATAATTATTGACAGTCGTCTTAAAAAGTTGATAATTCGTCCACTTTATGATTAACCCATATTTAACAACGTCTCTAATCACTAACTTTACACTAAATATTATTTTCGCCTGTATATCCACGTCACGCGTAGCTTCCGGCTTATATTTTGAAATGCTCTTTTTAATTTCTTCCCCATTATGCTCCTCTTTAATGTGTGATAATTCAAGTTTTTTCGTCTTATCTACAATGTTTATCTTATAAATGTGTGGCTTTGTCTCTTCGTCTGTTCTCTCATCAGCGTACGTCTCAGTCACCTCAGCTCCCAAACCTTCCAAACATACCCGTTTGTCACACAAAGGTGGTGGGCCTAGATCTTTATACTCACTCATATTACTTAATGTTAAATCACTACCAGTGTCCACTAATTCTAATATCTTACTGTCTTTAATCGTAATGTCTTTATGGTATTTTTCCTTAGTGGGACGCGACACTAGATACACTTTCTTTAACTTTAACGGACACTCGGAGGCTATATGCCCAAATTCCGCGCACTTAAAACACTTTTTCCGTTTTTCGCTTTCGGGACACATCGCACTCACGTAGTCTTCTCTGCCGCAGTTGTAACGCTTCGTACTAGTTTTCCTTCCTATAGTTGAAACTGCGCCTCCTGGACCTACCATTTTTCCTTGTTTGCAGTTCGGTGGTCGTCCTGTCGCCTCCAGCTTATACTCTGGTAGTCTTGTTTTTGAATTGGACATTTCCTGCTTCATTTTCTCATATTGTCCAAATTTCTCTTTAAGCTGTTTAAAATCCTTAGCTCCATATAATACAGCTTTATTTACGGCATCATCAGGAATACCCTCTATTATGTATTGGATTACATCTTGTACTCTTAGCTTCGCTGGTGATGCAATCTGCAACATTTTATATGCGTATTCCTGTAGAGTTTCCTCACTCTTCTTCTTCCTCTTGGTCAGCTCTCGATGAATTTTTAAACAATCCACCGCTTCCTCGAACTCTTCTTTCAAGGATTCTTTTAGCATTTTCCACGTTTTCGCACACTTTTCGTAGCTCACGAACAGTTTGGCTGATCCTTTTAATAATCTTTTGGCGTATACAATCTTCTGGATCTCGTTCCACTTGCAAATCGCCGCCATTTCCTCAAAATCATCCAACCACTGCTGGACACTTGTGTGGTCATCTCCACTGAATTTCTCTAACGAACCTTCAACGTCTTTAAAGGTAAGTGATACTCGTGATTCTTTAAGTCTTCGAATCACTGGAGTATGATTGGCACGCTCACTATTTGCGCCATCGTCGTCGTCGTCTTCACCGTTGTATCTTCGGCCGTCATTTACAGGATTTCGGATACGTTCATCATAGTTTCCTCTTCCTGGGAGTCCTCCAACATAGACAACTCGAGCGTCTTCAAGGTCGTCTTCTTCTTCGTCGTCTACGAAGTCTGTAATATTTTCTTCGTCATCGTCGGCTAATTGATCCCGTTCCACCAACAGTGCAGCTCTTAGCCTCGCCAACAACTCTGGTTTTCGACCTGTTACCCGGAGGTTTCGGCGCCTTAGCTCCTCTCTGAGCTCTGGGACTCTCAGTCGCGGGAGTTGGTCATCTTCCAAATCCGCCGCCGCAACACCTCTCGTAACCCAGTCAATTACACCTTCCATGGCTTACTATCTCGCGCACTTGTGCGAACTTTTCCACAACACCGACACGTCTTTATACACACGCGTTGATTTTCCGCTTTCCGTGATCTGTGATCTGTGATCCGTGATCCCGTGATCCCGTGATCCCGGACGAGTCTCCAAATGTAGTATCGGTTAACTTCCGTAATCCCGGACGAGTCTCCAAATGTAATCCCGGACGAGTCTCCAAATGTAATATCGGTTAACTTCCGTGATCCCGGACGATCCCGTGATCCCGGACGAGCCCCAAAATGTAGTATCGGATTTTAAGGTAGGATACTAAGATTAATTGTGGAATCACGGGGCGGTTAAAAATCAAGTGAGTATTTATTAAAGTAAATATTACAGAGATAAAATGACAGAGGTCTGTCTTACATCAAGGTTAGTTTAGGACTCTCTTTCGAGCCCAACACAATCCGTTCTTATACTACCTGGGCTTCTCGCCCCCGCATCGGTCATCCTTACGTTCCCACGCGTACAATAACTTTCTAAAATCCCTTAACTAACATCTGCTAAACAACTATTCATTCAAGGACCATTCCCAAATCCCTTTTTTACGACATTTTCGAAGGAATACGTTAAATCAGCAATAAACATGGACTTTACAGAAATATAAACAATTAAAGACAATACAGCGCAAACTACAAAGCGCAGCCTTAACGTTCAACGCATTTTTTGTGTCTATAAACATTACTTGCTTCTATGTACAAAGCGCAATAAAACAATCAAATATACGAGTAAAAACTTAAACCTAAAAATGACCATTCTACACAAATAAACTTAGAATAATAGTTAATAAGCCCTAAAAATGATCTTAATTGCGTGACATCCGTAGGTGCGGGTGCATCGACGATGGCCTTAATTTTTTTTGGATCTGGATGCAACCCGTGTTTATCTATTATAAATCCAACATAATTAATACTGTCCTGCATAAATGAGCACTTTTCTAACTTTATTCTTAAACCGACCTCACGTAGCCTTCCAAAAAATGCACGTAAGTTAGATATGGGTTCCGCGGTATTTTTACCCGTGATTGCTATATCATCCATGAACACCGCAACTCCCTTTAAACCATTTAATGTTTCTTTCATAAATTTTTGGAACTTTTCTGGTATACACGTTAGTCCAAAAGGTGAAAAACAAACGCTCATAAACAAATGTCCCGACATGAGTAGTGATTGCGGTACACGCCTGAGAAGCCTCGTCCAAAAGCCACTGTTGGTAAGCGTTCGTGAGATCAACTTTAGAATATTTCTCGCCCCCACTTATAGCAGCAAACAGTTCTTCAATTCGAGGCAGCGGGTACGGTTCGCGGATTATTAACGGCTTGACGGTCACTTTGCCGTCGCCACAAATACGAATACCCCCCGATTTCTTAATAACCGGTACGATTGGTGTTCCATAATCGGAATATTCCACCTTTCGTATGGTACCCTCTGCCTCCAATCGTTGCAGCTCGAGTTCCACCGGCTTACGGAAGGCCAGGGGCAACGGTCGCGCTTTAATAAAAATTGGAGTGCCCTCACGTAATTTGAGTGATATTTTCTTAGTACAAGTACCGAGGCCGCGCGCAAACACTGTTGGAAATTCGCGTTGCAATTCCTCTACTAAATTAAACTCGTTAATTTTAAACAAAAAATCGTTAATTTGCACCTTACTTATATTTAATTTTCTTAACCACGTCCTTCCCAAGAGAGGAGGTCCACCATTTTTAATAACGAATAACTTAAGGTCATTCGCGGAGTGTTTGCCCACAACCACGTCCACCAGTATATAACCGATCGGTTCAATTATTGTTCCAGTATATGACTGCCTCGTGGTCTCGCGGTACAAGTATGTGCCGTGCGATCTAGAGGTCCTGGGTTCGATTCCCGGGTCGGGCAAAGTGTTATTGGGTTTTTCCATTAGGAAATTCTCAGTAACAGCACGGAGTCTGGAAATGTGCCCGAAAAACGGCAATAGGCTCGCCCCCTATTACGTGGGACTGATACATACCTACCTGGCGAAATGTGGGTGCAGAAATGCACCTCTGCCTACCCCTTCGGGGAATACAGGCGTGAGTTTATGTATGTATGTATGTATATGAACGTAAACGAATATTATTTTCTAAAATAGGTAATCGAGAAAAATTATTTCGATAATCAGACAAGTTAATAGTAGATAACTTACTTCCCGTATCCAACTCAAACATAATTTTGCATCCGTTTAACACAGGGTTAACACTTGAAACGGTCGATCATTGCTACCGCAAACATTAAGATTATAAAAATTGCACTTTGATTCATTATTACTGTCAATATAATTATGCCCACTGCGGGTGTTCTTACGCCACTTTTCCTGCCCAGAACCCCGTTTGCACATCACTTTAATGTGGCCTTTTATGCCGCACACATCACATGAATAGTTTTTAAAACGACACGCATCCGGACGATGAGCTCGACCGCAACGCCAACATGGCCGCGCGGCAGCGGCGGGCTGAGCGGCGGCTACTCGGTGCACGGGCTCGGCGCGCGCGCCGCCGCCGGCCGCCAGCACCGCCTCCGCCTCCGCCGCTTTATCCCGCGCGTAGCCCGAACCGCTCGCTTGTGCATGCCGATTTGCTGCCTCGAACGCCAATGCCAATTCTATCGCTTTCTTATAAGTCAATTTCGACTCAGCAAAAAGTCGAGACCTCATTTCCTCGCTTACTAATCCAGATACAAATTGATCCCTTAAATTATCCTCCAGAGAAGTTTTAAATTCACATGTACTCGCCAAGTGCTTCAATGCTTGTAAATAATCGGAGATTTTCGCCAATATTCTGACGCCTCTGACGAAATACATGTCGTTCGGCAATTTCCGAACGCTTTGGCTCGAGATGGTCGCCGACTATCTTCACCAGATCCCTGAAGGTTTTGGTTTCGGGGTTATCCGGCGCGCATAAATCGCACATTAAGTCATACGTGGCTTCACCAACTAACACCACTAACGTTGCAACTTCGTGTTCACTTTTGATTTGATTAACCGCCATATACTGTTCGACACGTCTCACGTACGCCGACCACTTTTTACTAGCGAGGTCAAATTGTTCTATTTTTCCGATAGGCGTTTTGTTTTAAAATAACTTGTAGTGACACTATGTAACAATTATAATGTTTTTAATGTGGTTTTCTCGTCGCCAGTAGGATTTAAAGGTGATTTAATGCAGAGCGCAAATAATAAGACCGAGTCTGCGACACAACTGAATTTTATTTATCTACCCGCTATATATAAATATTAGGAATTACGTTCCATACCTCACACATAGGATAGTTGAAAAGTTTTAATGTAATAACGAAATCATTGAAAAGCAAGTTAATTGAGTTCATTAATGTTTGGATCATCATCATTAGGCCATATACATCCCACTGCTGGGCACGGGCCTCCTCTACAACTGAGAGGGTTGCATTAGTCCACCACGCTGGCCTAGTGCGGGTTGGCGGACTACACACCTAAGAAATTCCTAAGAACTTTTAGGTTCGCAGATTTCATCACGATGTTTTCCTTCACCGTTAAAGTAGGTACGTGATAATTCATAGTGAATACACACATAATTTCGAAAAGTCAGATGTGTGTGCCTGTGGTTTGAACCCGCGACTGTCGAGATTCTGGACCGCGTGCCTACACCTCGAGGCCATCACGACACATGTTGGAATCACTGTGCGTGAATGATCGTTCCTACACTACACCCCGTCAAAGTCAAAGTCAAAGTCATCTTTATTCAAATAGACTTTTACAAGTTAATTTGAATCGTCAATATTAAACTATTTTTTTAAACTGTTGTCGACGTCAATTTCATATTTTTGCCACTACTTGATGTCATTAAAGAAGCCCTTATTTTTTTAAATCCTATTTTACTAGCGGACATTTTAATTGATATTTCATTAGGTAAATGATTTAAAAAAAAACCTTTATCGAGCAAATCATAAAAGATTGCCGACGGCGCCCATGAACCCGTGCACATGGTAAAGCCACGCCGTAAATAAATGAATAAATGAGCTATTTGTATTTCTGTCTCAATGAATGTTTGAGTAAAGCACTAGACCAAATGCAACAGCATTTTGTATGGTGAGTGGAACTGCTATAGGTACAAATTGTTAGTGGATGTGTTACTCGGGAAGCACAGTGGCCGTGCATTAACGACAGTATGGAGATTAAGTTTTTCCCTACAGAATCATGTGAGGCGACCGACGACGCAGATTTTGCCACCAAACTTGGCCCCTAAGCTCTCGCTCGTATCTTTGTTACTAAAACTTGTCTTGGGTCTAGTTGTTTGAAAATAAGATAATTGTACAGAATAGAATTCTTAATGCGGAGCAAAATTTGAACAGACTGAGTAGTATCGGTGGCGCTGTCCGTAATGTGCGGCAGATGTTTGTGATTGAAATATGCAGTTATCTGTAGTAATGGCGTGCTCTCGTCAACGCGAATTAATTTTTATCCACAAGGACGTCCCAAATAGGAGACGAAAATTTAAAAGTGAAGCAAGCACGCAGCGGCATCCTTGTATGTCACGCGTGTCCATAGTGCGCATGCGTGCACTTGTTTACTACTCGTACCTACTCGGGAGCGGCGCGCGCCCCGCGGACAGCGCCTTCTGCGGCTCCTCGTGTTCTTGACCTAAGGAGCTCACACCTAGCGCGATATATTAATCTAGATCAAATCTTCAAATAATTTACTACGAGTATTTTCTGGGACATTTCTCCTAACTTTAGTTACCCATAAGTCGATGGCATCGGCAGCTTTATTTGGTACATTTATTTAGATTCTCAGAATTTCTAATTTTTTCCTACAATCTCCATTGCAATTCATTTTACAAAGTGGCTAGATATGTAAATATATGCATATTGTTACCACCCAAACATTATTTAGGTTCAAAGCGACAGTGATCCCTTTTTATACTCGAATCATTTGCTAATTTCCACATAATTAACTGACATGTACTGTAAAACGTCGTGGAAGGTAGTGAGGGTCTGTGCGGGCGCCGCTGTGAAATGTTTGATCCGCGCGACGACGCGTGCAACCCACCACAATACACTTCTCACGCTATTCCAACACGCGGAATTCATTTCCGAATGATGAGTTTTTGTTCAGCTCCAGTATCCTATAGTATCAAGTATTATGAACATGCTCGCATATTCTTCATACTTATAGTTTTTGCAGAATGTAGTTGCTCACACGAAATGAGAATGCAGATAATATATGCGAGCTTATTTGACGTGATCTAGTTAGATAACCAGTTCATTGATACGATCGTTAATAGAGTCATTTGCATTCAATTTTAAAATATAAACTTTCAAAAGAGCTATAAAGGTAGTAAATAAAAATAATTTAATTTAAAATATTATTTTAGCATTACAACTAGCCAGGTGTGACCTGTCCTTAGGTAAAACAGATGATAAATTAACGTAGAATGAGTATTTAGGCATGATTGACAGATTCTTGAAGTACATAACTCATGTTATTTTTTAGCTATATCCTCGTGACTTAGGAATCACAACATCCAAGGGAGGTTTTGAACCTGAAGTCAATTATGCGGGTCAAACTGTTAGTGGAATAAAGGCTGCTGAAGCCTTTGCAAATTTCTTTTCTGGTGTGTTTTTATCGGATATACCCAACCTCAACCCAGAAAACATAAACCAAAGCCCACTTTTCTTAAACAGATACGTTCACGTCAATAAAATAACCTCTGTTGACGTAGAGATAGGGATACAAAAATTGAAATCAAGTAGCTCAGTAGGTCCCGACAGTATTCCTCCTTGGTTACTCAAACAAAATAAAGATGTTTTTGTTGAACCACTGAGATATATGTTCAACATAGCACTACAGACGGGTCATTACCCATCTCAGTGGAAAACCTCTAGAGTTACGCCCATACCAAAAATCTCCAATAGATCATGTGTTGAAGAACATCGGCCGATCGCTATACTTTCAACTTTGGCCAAAATATTTGAACATATTCTTCACACTAACATATACAGACAGGTTGAACCATTTCTATGTAATGAACAGCATGGTTTCAGGAGAGGACGGTCGGTCAATACAAATCTTCTCATATTGACAGACTACATCTCCAACAGGCTTGATCATGGGTTACAGGTGGATGTCCTTTACTTTGACTTTCGGAAGGCGTTTGATAGGGTTAATAACGACAAGTTACTTGAGAAGCTCTCCGCTCTGGGTCTGTCTCCAGAGACTCTCAGGTTTTTCGCTGACTATCTGCGAGATCGCCAACAATATGTTCGACATGGTTGTTATGAGTCGAAGCCCTATCACACCCGTTCTGGAGTTAGTCAGGGATCGATACTTGGTCCTCTTTTGTTCATTCTTATGATCAATGACCTTCCCTTGGCAATTAAGCATGCTAAAGTTTTACTTTACGCTGACGACATCAAACTCTTTCACGAAATTAAAAATAATGAAGACTGCGTTTTACTTCAGAATGGCATTAATGCAATTTATAGTTGGAGTGTAGAGAATAAGTTAGAACTCAACATTTCAAAATGCTTCCAGATGACCTTTAGTCGTATGCGATCCCCAATAGCATTCAAATATAAGTTGGGTCCTAATGAAATGTCCAGGGTAAACTCGATAAAAGATCTGGGTGTGACATTCGACCAAAAACTTACCTTCCATGACCATGTTGTCACTGTAACCAAAGAGTGTTTTAAACGTTTGGGCTTTGTGCTTCGTAACGCAAACGATTTTCGAAGCAGTAAAACAATCAAGTTGCTCTTTGATTCACTTGTCCGCAGTAAGCTTGAAGCTAGTTCCTGTGTGTGGCATCCTTATAAGAGTACGTACACCCTGTTACTCGAAAAAGTCCAAAAAGCCTTCCTGAGATACCTTTTTAAACGCCTTTACACATACTACCCATACCTGTACCCCACTAAATATCTGTTGGGTTGCCTCGGCTACAACTCCTTAGAGGTCAGAAGATGGAGGGACCAAATACTGACTATGTGCAGGATTCTCAGGGGTATGGTAGATGCTCCTGACCTGAATGCCGAGCTGTGTAGGCTGTTCGTCCCTAATGGTTACACGCGCGGAAGGAGGCACCGACTATTCGCAGTTCCAACATGTCGTACTGTGGCTCGTGCCAGATCACCCATACCGCGTACTCTCAGTGCGCTCAATGCTCTCCTGGACAGTGCACCACACTGTGATATATTTACGGAGGAATGGAAGGCGATTTTGTCGGAATGTTTGCGGTATTGTGAATTGAATGTGTGATGTATGACTGTGTTAATATATTGAATTGAATTTTATTGATGGTATATTTTCTTGATCGTACAATAATTTTATATAATGTTAATTTGTAATTCTTTCGCTATGTTTTGTGTTATATTTTTTTATTTTATTTTATTTTTTATATCTTTTTGTTTTCTATTCTTTGTTTTCTTTCTTTATTTTTATGTTTTTTTTTTTTAATATTGTATAGTTTCTTATCGATTAGTGTAATTGGTGTATGTAACCGTACTAATTGAATAAATAAATAAATAAACATATGAAATTAAAAGTAAATTAGAGCGTGTTCTATTTCTTCTAAAACACGAACTCAACTTGTCCATTACATCGCGAAGTGATTTAGTCTGTCAACCAAATTATAGTTCAGATTTTCATAGACAAGAAACTAATTTACTTAAATCGCCAAAAAACAAGCGCCGGATGAGTCGTGGTTCACTACACGCTACCATGTATCCGAAGCGCGGCGGCGCTTGCGTGGCGCTGTTGCCTCTCGTAGTCGACATGTCGAAAATGAAACATAATGCAATGCACCTCATTAATCATGCTCGCCAATTATCGGTGGTATTTCACACGCCGCAACCTTGTTTAACTACTATTTTATTAGATCAATTGTAATTACATACGCGAACGCATGCGCCAGCGCCGCGACGTCATCCCACCGTTTCCAACGGCTCAGCAACCTTCCCACTATCCTGGGTCTCTTTATGGGTTCTGGGTCCTCTGGGTCAAAACTTCTGGTCTTCTGGGTGCTCTGGGTCCTGCCGCGATTGTGAAAGTGATAGAAGGTGAAAGTGTCTCACAGCTCGATGCTTTGCTTAGACGGCACCGTACTTACCATTACCTGACATATTTGATAGACTGCAGACTGTTAAAGACTACCATAAGTTACCAGAATATCAGAGAGATAAATTCTGATAGCTTTGTAATTACCCTGCTCTATTTCAAGTTGGTTTGAGAGCGCACTCAAAAGTCAACTGTTGGCTAATCCTCTGGTCGTTACTGCGCCAAAGGATTCTGATACAAACCATTTTATAAATCAAAATACGGAAGCTGTAAATCCCAGTACCTTTAATTGTATGTGTATATATTATAATAGCTTTTGTCCGCGACTCCGTCCGCGTAGACCACAGGGTTGGGTTCAGAAAGAAAATTAGTTATAGTCTATTTTACTCCACAGAGTCCCATTTATGTCCATACCAAAAATCAAAATGATTTAGGCGTAAAAGCGTAACAGACATATAGTTATTTTCGCATTTATGACATACAATATTATACTTAATTTAACTAATGAACGTAATCAAAGCAAAGCGTAAAAAATTCAATATTTACATGCGTGCGACACAGTAATCTTCCCTTACGTGTCTTCCCGTTCGGGTAAGCTCGCAAACCTTTCAAATTTTCGTACAAACTTTTAAAAAGTTTCATCGTTCTAGCTTCAAAAATAACTAATTTCCACATAAACTTTCATCCCCTATTTTTATTCTACCCCCGTATAGGTATTTTTTTTTACAAACTTCGAATGTCATATTTATTTATATCCAATCAGCAGCTTAAAAAAAAGTTTCAAGCTTCTAGCTTTAAAAACGACAATACTACCATACAAAATTTCATCCCCCCTTTAAACCCCTTTTCCGCAATAAAAAGTAGCCTATGTCCTTTCTCACGCCCTAAACTATCTGTGTACCAAATTTCATTTAAATCGGTTCAGTAGTTTTAGCAGGAAAGCGAGACAGACAGACAGAGTTACTTTCGCATTTATAATATTAGTAAGGATTAGTAAGGGTTATATTAATAGTTCCTAATGTAAACTCATCACCAGGTTCCGAAAGAAATTGAAGCGGGATTGATGTTTGATGAATTCTGGAATATGTATACATATTTAACAATAGTTTCGCTAAATTAAAATCGTTTAATGGATGAGGCAAGTAATAGAAAGGGAGAAGCAACAACAGCGAGCGCCCCCGCGCGTGCACCGTTGCCGCACGATACTCCGGCACGCGGCGAGACCCGCCGAATATCTGCGCACTTATTTACACTCGTCATCAGCCCAAATACGTCCCACTGCTGAGCACGGGCCTCCTCTACAACTGAGAGGGTTTAGGCCTTAGTCCACCACGCTGGCCTAGTGCGGGTTCCTTCAAGTTAAAGCAAGTTATAATTCATTGTAAATAGACACATAACTTCGAAAAGTCAGAGGTGTGTGCCTGGGGTTTGAACCTGCGACCGCCGAAATTCTCGACCGCTTTAAAAGTGTACCAGTCGGTAACTTGGCATTTATATATGTATATCATATTGACTTTGTAAGTATGATGTGCATTAACGATTAATGTATTAAGGATTACTATATTAAAAAAAAGAACACAAGAGGAAACCTTGGGACATAAAATAAGAATCGTGGCCTGTTTATTAGCATTTGATTCCCTTTACTAGTTGCTCTAGGCATCATTAATATTGACTGCAACACATCGCAGCTAAATGTCAGCAATATGCATCTGTAATCGGTATATATTAGTAATTAAGCTTGTAGGGCAGCGTTTATCTCGTGTTTACTATGTAGGAGGTCTGCCTTATAAATAAAGTAAAAAAATGCATTTAAAATCATTTTTCACTTCCTGGTTTTAAAATAATTCTGTACACATGTTACACACGTTGAGTGTGGGTTGGATTTGTTCCTTCATAGAAGATTTTTACTTATAGTTACTATTATACACAGTGCGACTACAGTCCTTACTTCTTTGTGGAGCGTCTCATATGTGGACGTTTTCTCAAGATAGATCAGTCTGTATTATAGCACAATTATAGCAGTATGAACCACAAGACGATCATTGCCCGCTCTGCCATGGGGATATGCTTAAGCGATCCCTAGGCGAGTGGCAGAATGTGTGTCGTGCTCCTGTCGCGAAAGTTAATCTTATCATATTACAGAATTTCCGGTGGATGTGCGCCGAACGGTACCGGCGAACAATTGGAAGCGCTTTAGATTCGGGTTCACGCACCGCCCCCAAGCGGATCAGATCGACCGTAACATCCGGATTCGTGACAAGTAACATGATCGATGAAATAGAAATACCCCTTCCAGTCACATCGCTTCTACTGAAAAGCCAGCTTAGAAGCTTTCCTCTTATAAATTATTACGTCAGATAGGTATAAAATAAAAACATATAGCGTTTAGTTTGTAGCAATCAATGTTAAGCAAAGGTTCTCGCTTTCCTTCCCCATTTCAATATAAATGAAGTATTATAACATGAACCGTTTATTTGCTTGTCGCTCCCATACTATAAAGTATATCCATCACTTGTCTTGGCATGAAGGAAGATGGTGATGTAATCTCATAAATTGGAATGTTATGTGATGTTATTGAAAACATTATTAAGTTACAGGAACACACGATGGAGATCATGAATAATATAATGTGTATCACAGTTACTGTGGCGTTTGATTTATTGTTTCATTTGAATATTTCTATTAGTTCGACACGAAGTGTATTGTAAACGCTGGTGGCTGCACCTCAACGTGCGCTCATACTTCAGTTTATTTCAGGATATGACCGATTTACTGGATTTCCGGAAGCTTAATATGCGGTGTAATAAATAAATAAATAAATAAAAACTTTATTTCACATTCATGTTTTTACATAGAAATGCACCATAATAACTGCGATAGTTCAAAAACTGTGTTGCAGTTATTAGGCTCTCCATAGAGCACGAGATAAGTGTGAATTAAAACTAGAAATAACAATAATTAATTTAGAATAATAAAAAAAATATAAAATAAACGTGTGTGTGTGTGTGTGTGTGTGTGTGTGTGTGTGTGTGTGTGTGTTACAGTCACATGAATAGTATATTATGTCAATTTAAGAACTGTATTTAAAGTCATTTACTGGATTGCCTGATTATAGATCAAGAGATTTTCCGTGTCATCATAGTTAAGCGTTTGGAGCCAGTTTGAAACATAAAATTTACACTCACTCATATTTAAGGGATAAATATTTAATTTTTTATTTAACTTATTGTAAAGCATAGGACTTATGTAATGAAACTGTCGAGATGTTATTGTAAATTTACTGTGATTAGCAGGACATACTAAGTCAGCTCTACGCTTATTTTTGACAGTGTTAAAGTCAAATGGCATATGTTTGTGTTTACGAACTATTACTTGATAGATAAATATCTGTCTGACAGTGAGGACTTCAGATAATTTATAAATATCTATTGTGGGAAATCTTATAGGTTTATTGTGCATTATCTTCAATATACCTCTTTGTGCTCTTTCTACTCGTAGGATACACATTTTACCAGCACCACCCCAGACTGTTATGCAGTAAGACAAGATTGACTGAGCTAACGCGTAATATACAGTTTTTAGTATGGCTATGTCTGCTGCTTTACGAAGGTTCTTAAAAATATACATTAATTTTCGAAGTCGTAAAGTGACATAGTCAATATGAAACTTCCAAGTAAGTGTACTGTCCAGAATAACCCCTAGGTATTTAATGTTGTCAGTCTGTGTAATTTCCATACAATTGCATAAGTTTGAACAGAATCGCTGGCAAGTGTGAGCTTTCAAGGAAAATGTTAAAGGGGGTAGCGAGGACTTCCGGGCAGCAAAAGTAACAAATTTAGTTTTTTCTAGATTAATTGTTAAGAGATTGTGTTTTAGCCAGTTCATGACATTAACTAAAGCAGTTTCTGCGTTGAGTTTGGCCTCTACCCATGATGATCCTTGAATAAGAAGGATCGTATCATCAGCATAAGCCAAAATTTTACAGTTAGGAATTACCATTTTACATAACTCATTCACATATATGAGAAACAAAGTAGGTCCAAGGACACTACCTTGCGGTACGCCATAAGAGATTGGCAATTCGTGACTAATAAAATTATCTATTTTTACCTGTTGAGTACGACCTGTAAGATAACTAGTGAAAATATCCAGTGAGATGCCCCTTATGCCTATATTTTCTAGTTTATTGAGTAGGATAGGGATGGAGACAGTGTCAAAAGCCTTCGATAAATCTAAAAAGATTCCAAGAGTTGAGATTTGACTTTTAATATTCATTGCAATACAGTCAGTTAGGTACACTATAGCATCTTCTGTACATTTCCCGCTTCTGAAACCGTATTGATTTTGGGATATTAAGTTGTATTTATTGAGGTACTTTACGAGTCTATTATTCAATATTTTTTCCAGTATTTTAGAAAAGGTGGTAAGGACAGCAATCGGTCTATAATTGTTAACTTCATTTTTCGGCCCGTTCTTATATATTGGGTGTATAAGGGCTTTCTTAAATACTTGGGGAAAAATTCCAGTTGAAATGCACCTGTTAAAAAGGTGAGTTAAAATGGGTGCAAGAAGCTTGTGAGCATTTTTCACAATGTTAGCCGAAATGCCATCCCATCCAACAGCGCAGTCATTCTTGAGACCTAGTATAACGTGACCTACCTCTTCAGCATCGACAGTTTCAATGACCATGGAGTTAGAAATTTGCGGGTTATTATGAGGATTAGTGGTACTAGCGTGGTATTGGCTTTGAACGGGAAGAGAAATTATTATATTTTGTGCAAGATTTTTTCCAATGTCTGCAAAGAATTCATTGACTTTGTTTACAGATGAAGATGGACTAAGCTCATTTAGCAATTTACTAGAATCTGAGACCGTAGGATTGATGTTTGTGACTGCTTTGATTGCCTTCCACAAGGGTTTGGGATTGCCATTTGCTTTTTGTAGCTCATTTTTCTCGTAATTTATTTTGACATTTTTAAGCAGGTTATTACAAAAATTTCTGTAACGTATAAAAATGAGTTTAGTTATGTTATTGTTAGGATCTCTTTTTGATTTTTTATATAATTTGTCGCGATTACGAATACAACGCAAAAGGCCAGGGGTAATCCATGGTTTAATTATTCTTTTCCTGGATGGAACAGCAAGAAGTAATGAGTGTTTGGCGATCATTGTTGAAATAATATTGACTAATGTCGTGGCAATTTTCTCCGCATCTTCAAATTCTAGTAGGTACGTAAAGTCTGTACATTCTAAATCAGATAAAACAGCCGCAACATTAACGCGCTTTGTGTATTGTGTAGGTTTCCTAGATCGCAGTTTGCTGCTGCAGCACAAAACTATAGGCGCATGATCGGTGATAAAAGAATCAAGAACTAATGTAATGTTATGTTTATGACTTTTTAGAAAAACGTGATCCAGGCAATTGGAATTACGGGTAGGAAAGCTATGGGCTGTTAAAAGTCCATGTGATGCAAGCAAATTCAGATATTGCTCACAAATGGAGCTATCGCGTTGGATTATATTAATGTTTATGTCACCTACTAAGGTTAAAGTTTTACAAGATTGTAACGAAGTAAGAGTTTTATCAAGACTATTGAAAAAATTGGTTAGATTTTTTATCGCAGGAGATCTGTATAAAGCAATGATTGCTAAGTCATTAGGAAGTTTTAGAATGAGACAGTTGGCGTCGGAGAAAAAAGGCTCCTCACAAATACAGTTCAATGAATCCTTTACATAAGCAACTACTCCATCGTTCTGATTAAAACATTTGGAGGTGTACACTGCATAACCTTCCAGGGGTGGAACTGTAATAGTTTTCATAAGCCAGCATTCAGAAAGTATAATTATGTCGATGGTAATGTTTAATCTAGTGTTTATGTTCCTAACTCAATAAACATGCCACAAATGGAAAGCATGAGGAAGTGTTTTACAGAACCAACAGTTTACTTTTCGACTCTCTTTCGAGGATTGCGCGCTTTCGCTCGGAGCGTTCATGAATAAAATTTGTCACTTAATCCAGTTCCACATGAATGTTCAGTAGCGTTTAGTAACGAATGTATTCGTACTCGCATTCTGTAGAGCACTCTGTCTGGGCGGACCAGCTCCCCATACCCGTGGCGACAAAGATGGAATGTTAACCTGGCAATGTTCAGAGAAATTTATTATAAATTGCACACCTGATCTTGTTACAATGTTACATAAACTTACGACATCAAATCAAAATGGAAAGTTTGCAAGCTGATGGTGAAATGGAAGTTAATACTCCAAGTCCAAATCCTAAGGTTACTTAATTAGGTAGTGAGACTCGTTGGTGTAAACAGGCGGCGAGGGCACAATATTATTGTCAGCTATTTTGTGCCTCGTGATCTCGCGGTACAAGTATGTGCCGTGCGATCTAGAGGTCCTGGATTCGATTCCTGAGTCGGGCAAAGTGTTATTGGGTTTTTCCATTAGGAAATTCTCAGTAGCAACACGGAGTCTGGAAATGTGCCCGAAAAACGGCAATGGGCTCACCCCCTATTACGTGGGACTAATACATACTTGGCGAAATGTGGGTTTAGTAATGCACCTCTGCCTACCCCTTCAGGGAATACAGGCGTGACTTTATTTATGTATTTTGTAGACTAAAGAGTAAAAATTGCGCGATGCTTTCCAGTGCGCAGACAGAAACTCGAACATACGGACACTAAATTAAAGCTCTTCGTGATATGCACAAATATTATTTAATCTATTATTTATTATTTATGAAGCCATTAAAGGTTTATTTCATATTGAGCATTTTATTGAGTTTATAGAAATAAGCACGGAACAAAAAGTTATTATAACAATATTATTTCATTGATTACACTATTTTTATTAATACTAGATGTATAAGTGATAATTAGTATAGATGTAGGAAATCGAGTTAGTGTCTGAGATTTCTAATGGTCATCCTGACAGCCCAAGTGAGAAGCAAAAGTTGAGGGTAGTAAATAAATACAGACGTCATCATCATCATCATCATCAGCCCATATACGTCCCACTGCTGGGCTCGGGCCTCCTCTACAACTGAGAGGGTTTAGGCCTTAGTCCACCACGCTGGCCTAGTGCGGGTTGGCGGACTACACACCTAAGAAATACAGACGTACACACACACATATATTCTGGCCACTAAGAGGTGCGCCGCGGGTATCAGGAACTATGACAGAATATATCTGCCCGATAACACTGGGACTTGACTCAGATATTAGTCATTGACGCGGAGATAGGAAGTTTTGTTTCAGTGCGTTTTCTCACCAACTGCGCTATGGAGATGCAAACTTTATAAACACGTTCCAAGAATTGCCGTTTTGTAATGTTCAAAATTGTATTCCCAGTAAACTGGTAAGATATTACAATGACTCAAAACCGTAATGTATTACAAAGAGCGCTAACTGGCCTGTGAACTTTGTTGCACATTCACTTACGACAACTCAAAAATACTTGCAAAATGTTAGACCAAGTGCACTTCATAGTCAAATCTTAACTATTTGTGTCTGAAATAAATAATCTACTCATACTTGTTTTGTGTAATATTTTAATAATGTGTATGTCGTACCTGGGCTGCCTCGTTGGTCCAACAGCATAAGTGTACGGCTTGCTATCGATAGTTATGAAATTCGATTCCAGGGTAGAGAAAAGTTTATTGCTTATTTGTTTTATATAAAATAAATTGCACAGCGCCGCTAAAGAAGTTTTCACTTCTAAAATCAGCACAGAATCTGTAAATTCACCTTCTTTCAGTCCGACGATCACATGGTGGTTAACGATCTGCGCTACGAAGATATGCGGTAAAATGATTCCACCGATACAAACAAAGCATTCTGTATAAAATAAAGGGTTTTATTGAGTACAAAGCAATTTAGAAAGAACGTTTAATATTACTTTATGAATAATGCGGAACTGAAGATCTTTGCAACAACCGCCTATTTGCAAAAATATTTTTTATTGGTTATAACGTGTTTTAACGTCTCACAAAACCTACATCTTTATATCTGTATACATAGAGCAACCATTTCTCATTTTTTCTCACACATACATATACTAACGCCTATATTTTCAACGGGTAAGAAGAGATGTGTTTCTACGTCCTCGCTACGTGCTGCGGTTTCCAGATTCCGTTTTTACTGAAAATATTCTAAAAGAAAATTTAACCAGGAAGCCCATCGAATTTTATCAATGAAATAACGTTTCGTAAGACTTGTGCTCCGATATATTTGGTAAGCTGCGCCGTGCGTTGGATGGCTCGCCTATTGTTTGCGCCCAACGCTCAATTGCCATTAGAAATGCACAATAAAAGTAATCGTTTACAATTTCGACCTTCGCGCCAAACAAACAATGAGTCATGTGTATTTACATACTCGTGTCAGCGTGAGGCTTTGCTCAAATGCATTGATAAAAAATAATCTTTGAATTTTATAGACATTTTCTGTGACATGGCAAGCTTTTTCATGATAATGCAGAAATTATTTGACGTCATCTCATGATAGCGTTCACTAAGAATTAAATCCACCATTGTGCTCCCGTGTGTCATGTATGTATGTTGTATAATTATATCGAACAATTAGATAATTATCTTAAAGGCGTCATGATCAGACGCAGTGCGGTCCTGGGTTATCCTGTACCGCCCCCAGAGCGCCTCAGAATACTGACGTAGGCGATTTATAAGGTCTTTTTGAATCATCTTCGTCAATATGATTATAAAGAATTGAATTTTCAGAAATACAGATATAATTATTTTTATTATCTCCGTAGTAAGTTTCAACATTTTCTTCTCGTTTAAAGGCATAAAAATGCATTTTTGATTTTGAATCCGTAACTATTTCATGTCCGCTGAATTTAACAAAACAAAAAACAGCTTTGGTTGAGTTAATCCATAATAAATATATACTGCTATCTATTAATCTATTTATAATGTTAAAATATTGCAACAACTGAGTCGAAATCATTGATCATGATTGCATTTGAATAAAAAACACGTGATTACCGAAACGGTATCCACATTAGGCGTGATGAAGTGTATCCGAACGGCGAGACATCCGAATGTACCATTAATAACATTTGTATGAATGGTAGATATAATAGTGTCTATGTAAAAAGGTCACATGCCTATCTAATAGGTACTGGGTGCATAAATTCAAGGGCGCCAATCATCCTCAAAGGTCGGCCCAAAGATCAAGGAGTAGGGGTGGCGTCGCACCACACGCAGTATCCCCTCACTTTTATATACGCATTTGGACGACATTTCACAATGTACATTCCATGTTTTTATTAAATTAACTCATCTTTAAAGTTCATAAGTTACAAATAACAATAATAAAAATTGTACACCACACACTGATGATAGAGTATGTCGGTGTAGGATATTGTACGAATATAAATCTACGAGTATATTTATACTATTACTATAATGAGGAAACGAATTTTGTATCTTTTTTACGAATAAATTGCGTAGCATTAAGAAGATATAATTTTGAAAACAATATATACTCAAATAAATACCGCAGTGTATTCAAAATCTCGGCAGTCGTGGGTATCTAACCCCAAGTTCACATCTCTGACTAATCTAAGATATTTGTGTATTAACTATGAATTATAACGTACTTTTACGGTGACGGAAAACATGAAGATGAAGGACGTGGGGAAATCTGCATACCTAAAAGTCCTTAGGAATTTCTTAGGTTTGTTTAGTCCGCTGACCCGCACTTGGGCTGCGTGTTGGGCTAAGGCCTAGACATTCTCAAATGTAAAGAGGCCCGTGCCCAGCAGGACGTATATGGGCAGGTGATTAAATCCTATTAAATTTATATACCTTTTCAACGAATATGTAAATACAGCAATGGTTGACTCATCGGAAACCTTCTAGGTATTGTGTTACCAGATCTGATTGCATGTACATAATACGGAGGAGGAACCTTGGACTCCGCGGCATGAGTTTTTTGTTGGCAAGCAGCTCTGTGCGATGATGCATTCCACGCATACTGTCGCACGCGCACTAACACAATGAACGAGTGTCAAGTGTGATATAATCACAGCGTGTCACTTGACAGGCGCAGTTTAAGCAGGTCAAATATTATTACACCGTCTGTACCTAGCGAATGTGCGCCTTGCTACGTGTGCAGAACATCCGGTTCACAACAACTCTGTACAATATATAGATTAATTTAGGGAAAGATTCATTACGTAGCTTAAAATTAATGACTCAACTGCCTCGTGGTCTCGCGGCACAAGTATGTGCCGTCCGATCTAGAGGTCCCAGGTTCGATCCCCAGGTCGGGCTGCGTTATTGGGTTTTTCCATTAAGAAATTCTCAGTAACAGCCGGCAGTCTGGAAATGTGCATGAAAAGCGGCAATAGGCAATACGCGGGACTGATACATACTGGCGAAATGTGTGTGTAGAAATGCACCTTTGCCTACCCCTTCGGGGAATACAGGCGTAAGGTTATGTATGTATGTATCAGTGGCGGTACTTCCATAGAAGCCCAAAAGCCCAGCTTGCCTTACAAAATTCCGAATATTAATCTTTAAGCTTTAAATATTTATTTATCAAAAGCAATTTGACTATAATTGAGAAAATACTGACGCCACAATAAACAATTATAAACTAGACATTAAACTATTAACGTGTAACGCTTTTGGGCTTCTATGGAAGTACCGCCACTGGTATGTATGTGTACTCAAGAATGTTAGATGGTTCCTATGGTAATGAATCTACTACGATATTCAGTCCTACCCTTAAGGTATCTTAAAAAGAAAGTCACTAAAACATTAATGTAAACTTAAATGGGAGGACAACTACATACAACTGCTTTATATTAAGAAGAAAATAATTAATCGGAGATTATCATCATCATCAGCCCATATTATTGTGTTATACATACATACGTGCCCACTGTTGGGTACGACTGAGAGGGGCTGGAAGATAATATTTACATTAAAACCGTAAGATGCCAATTTGGTCGGTAGGAATAAAACAACAATCCATTGAATATGCATCGTTAATTTGAACCGTACGAAATTAACTACCCTCTATTTTAAAAAATGGACATAATCGACTTGGATTTTTATATCGGAATGTGTAGGTATTTTTTTTAAGTCTTTGTTATTTTTGAGAGAATAAAAGAAAATTAATCCTAGATGATCATACTAGCCATTTTAGTTCACGCACACCTTCATCATCATCATCATCATCAGCCCATATACGCCCCACTGCTGGGCACGGGCCTCCTCTGCAACTGAGAGGGTTTAGGCCATAGTCCACCACGCTGGCCTAGTGCGGACTACCCAAGAAATTCTTAAGAACTTTTAAGTGTGCAGGTTTTATCACGATGTTTTCCTTCGCCGTTAAAGTACGTGATAATTCATTGTTAATACACACATACCTAACTTGGAAAAGTCAGAGGTATGTGCCTGGGTTTGAACCCGCGACCATCGAGATTCTCGACCGCGTGCCCAAACCTCGAGGCCATCACGACTACACACACACACTTACCCATACTAATATTATAAATGTAACATTAACTCTGTCTATCGGTCTTTTACGCTTTCACGCCTGACTAGCTGGACCGATTTGAATGATATTTGTTATGTAGATAAATTTTTCGTATGGACCTTGGGGAAGGAAGTGTGGCACTTTTTATCTCGAGAAAATGCAGTTTTCCCTTGTAATGAGCACGAAATTGTAAACTGCGCCTGGCCGGAGCCCAGTCCCACAGCTAGTTATCAATATTTATAACATACATACATAAATAAACTCACGCCTGTATTCCCCGAAGGGGTAACCAGAGGTGCATTTCTGCACCCATATTTCGCCAAGTATGTATCAGTCCCACGTAATAGGTGGCGAGCCTATTGCCGTTTTTATTTATAAGAGTATAAATTTATATCGGATGAGTTGAGTATGAGGACCAATGAATGAATTAATATGGTTTATCATTAAGTAAATGATTAATTAATTAATTTGGGACAATTAAGTCTGTACAGTTTGTTTCGCCGGGTCTTCTCAGTCAGGGTCGCGCTTGCATCTGGTGGTACCATTAAAATAATACGTGACGTTTCGGAAATACACAAGGTCCATCTCGTTATTTACTTTAAGTAATAATAATAAGATATTATGTATTTCCTGATGAAAACTAAAAATAAATTATAAAAAACCGTATTTTTTTTATACAAATTATATAAAATGAACCATAGTTGAATTATAATGTAATAATAAAAGATTTTTCTTTTCTGTATTGACTTGTCATAAGTGCTATTTGATTGCCTACGTGACCAAATAAAGCAATTTCATTTCGTTTCATTTCATTTCACAGTTTACTAAGATGTCTCTGATGCATGCATATCATCTGCAGAGTGACCAGGTTACATCTGATGGAAAGTGCAGGCAATGTACAAGTATTTACATTGTAACCTTGGACACCGTTAGTTTACAGGCCATTTTAGTACTTCACTGAATCGTTAAAGGAAGAACGAAAGCCGTGGGCTGGCAAATAGCTCTGTAGGTATATGATGCAGCAAAGATTTGAACTAACGAACCTCGTGTTATTTGCGTGGGTTCCATGTTGCGCTATTGTTTTGGCGCCGTAGTATGGTAGGTGAGGTCAGAACTATAATAGCTACCATAACATATTAGCAAGCTCCCTGTAATCCAACGAAATAGTGGAGTAGGAAAACTATCCAGGATCCCAACATATTATTGAAAGAGGTTGAAGAATTGAAGTATCTTCAGTCCAGAATGTTGGCCTTATGCGATTTGGTAAATTGTACATATCTAAGAAATTTGCTCCTTATCTTCGAAAGGAGATACTATCTACTTGTGCGTGCCTCGGGTTTGAGTCCCCGACCACTGAGGCAGTAGCTCGTAGTTAACTCATCTGATCATCCAATTAAACCTTTTTGTTCATATGATAAAAACAAAATACTTTACCAAACCTCATAAAAAATAGACTATGTAAAACAAAAATAAATGAACATAAGTAATTTAATGGTAAATGAAGTGATGGTGTGTTGATGTTGTCATACTGTGGCTCTGTGCGTGGTGTCAGAAGGTCAGCCCTGTACAGACGCATGCCAGAATGTTATTTTTGAATGTATTAACTTTAAATTATTTCTATTTGTTTCCATTGTGCCTTAAAATTAAGAGATTCATTTTAGCCAATTACCATACTATATGGAGAGTATAGAGGAAAAAATTGTTGGCGACGTTACTCAAACTATTGTAACCGAAGGGCAGGTCCCATGTAATAAGGGACAAGCCTATTGCCGCTTTTCGGGCAAAGTCCGTGCTGTTAGTGAGAATTTCTTAATGTTAAAATCCAATAACACTTTGCCCAACTCGGTAATCGAACCTGGGACCTCTAGATCATACGCACATACTTGAGTCGCGAGACTACCAGGCAGTATACGGATAATAGTATTCTGAAACGGAAGATAGGTCATTATGAAGGGATTAAAATTGCGCTGCAGGTTCTACCTACCGCCGTGGGCCATACACGCGACATTACGAATGTACCTTAGAATACAATTGTGCATAGCTTTCAATATATAAAAGTCAAAGTCAAAGTCAAATTATCTTTATTCAAATAGACTTCTACAAGTTCTTTTGAATCGTCAATTTTACACTTTTTAATATTTTTTAAACTATTGCCGCTTCGAACCGTGTTATCGCTGTGGAGAAGAAACGGCAAGAAACTCCCTCAGCAACACGACATGTCATTTTTTTTTAAATAGCAATAAATGTCTTTTTTTAATTACATTATTTAAATTTTACATTGTAAATGTCATAACGATACAAACTATAGCAACAAAACAAAACTCCGATCAATTTACATTACTCCCAGGGCTTATTATCTTCAATAAAATCTGAAATTTTATAGTATGTTTTTTTGTAAAGCTTATCTTTAATTGATTTCTTAAACTTTGTCAAGGGAAGCTCCCTAACAGCCCTCGGAAGTTTGTTATAGAAGCGTATACATTGCCCCATAAAAGAGTTATTAACTTTCCGGAGACGAGTTACGTGTTGAACGATATATATATAGATATATCCTTTTATTGAGCACGAGCTTCTTCTTCGGTTACAAAGAGTAAAGCCTTAATCCACCGCGCTAGCCCAATACCGATTTCGTTATCACACACTCTAAAAAATCCTTGTGAATAATTTCCAAGTACACAGGGTTTCTCACGATACTCTTCTTCATCGCTGAAATGCATGATGATATCCATTTTATTAAAAACTATAAAACTACATAATAAAATTTTTGAAACCGAATGAACGAGATTTATGTGGTAATAAATAAATAATAGCTTCAAGTTGACTTCTTTGGCAGGGAAATCACACAAATTGAAGATGAATGATAAAGCTCGGAGGGAAAAACATTAAAAAAATAAAGTTTTACAGTGGTTAAATATTTTGATAACTTGTAAAACCTTTCTATTTAATTAAATTACTGAAGTTTAATAAAAATCATAGAAGTATTAACTTTGATTTTGTTTAAATTTGAGCTGGAATGTACTCTTGTATGGACGTTATAGTTTGCGTAATATAAATATGATTAAATTCATTAGCCACTTTAATGAATATTGTATGAAATTACCGACAGGTGTCGCACATTACAGCGTACATTTAGTTGCTAAACGGCAGTCAAGGCAAAAACCTTTTGGGCTTAAAAAGTTTGAGGATCCATTAGGGACATGAAATTGGTATAATCGATTTGGGATGTTGTCACGAACGCGGCTATCGCTCCGTGTCACGTCCACAACCTGAAACATCATGTCACACATTTACTATAGGTACAAGGAAAAAGAACGCATTAACAATTCTCTATTTACGAGTATGCTCCGCCCATCACCTGAAATACACTGTTAGTTCCGCAGTAGGCCTAAAATCCCACCACAACGAACTGTGACCTATCCCGACCCGGGTTGGGCAAATCTCTGCGAGGCGTTACGTAAAAAAGATTTGAACTTAACCAAAATTCATAGGAAAAAGTATGTTCGTTCACATTAGATAGATTTTGTAACGTGTGCCAACGGACGTACGGACGTGTATATAAATGGGGGGGAAGCCGTCTGTCTGTACACTCGCGGATTCACCTCTGAACTAACAACAACAATCATGAAACTGGTGAGTCCATTTTTTATATTGCCATTAATAACATCCACTCGCCACACTACGTGACACATTACGTGACAAATTAATTATTTCATAATCGATTAGGAATTAATCGATGTTTTTGTTTCATCGTTCGGTCTAAGTTTTTGCAACGTTCTGGTGACGATAAATGCGGTTTATTAATAAATAATTGTTTATCGATTGCCCTTATAATACAAGTTTTTATAAACAGTGTCTTAAAACGGTGTCATATGTAATTATTTTATAATATAATAGTTAATTGGTAATATGTTTTATAGCAGGAAACTAATAAACTACATATATTTGTGAATAATTTTCAGTTTATAATTATGATATTGTCTTTAATGATTTAATTTTTCATAAATTAGAATCCTTATATTAAAATTATTTGGTTGCAGGAAATATTATTTTATTGTTTATTCATTTGACTAAATAGCTTTCTTAACTATAAAAAAAATATTATTAAATTCATTTTAAAATATTTATTTAAAAATTTTGACCACACTTACTATTTCATTTCAAAGTAACAAAAATATTACCGTTATAAAAATATCTGTAATAATAACAGACAATATAAAATACGTTAATCGTTTAATCTTTTAGATGCGCAAAGAATTTGTTTTTGAAATTGCTAGACTAATAGCCGAATGCAAAATATGAGTGTGCACGCCACAGCCGTGAAATTACATAGCATCAAGACAATGTAGCATCTGACCGCAGACATAGACCGACACATCTGCGAACAAAGGTCACGCAGATTGCGGCCTGAAACAGTTCCGTTGGCAAACAATAGAGCAGCGAGTGAGACCGGCGCGGGAACTGTAGCCCAGTCTTGCGAGGTGGCGCGGCTCTTGCGTGCATTGTTGCATAAACACTCATTTTAGTGTGGGTTCCGTATGCAAATATCATTCACAACTTACAGCTTATTGTGTTTTAAAAGTTAAAAGACTTATGTTGTAAATACTAATAAATATAATTGTTGTACGATATTATGAAGACGTAACGTACATAATTTATCATATAGCGGAAAATGTCTTACTAAGTTAAGTTTATTTCTTATTTTCTATATAAGAATCGCACCTTCCCCTATATATCGATAAACTAAAAAGTTTCCATTATGTTTTCCATATAAATAATAATTTCATACATTGGATGTACATAACTGAATTTTACGGGAAAATTTTCCTTAATTCCGGAAACGTTAAATATAAATTACACCTTTAAATTCTTTAACCAAATCTATATACTTTCTATAAATTTTTAAAACCTGTTGACCCTAGAACAAGCTAGCAAACCAAAATATCGTATTCCCGCAGTGATGCGTAATCCTAAGCTCACAATCAGATAAGATGATCATGGCATAGAGAGGTTAACAGGAAGGCATAAACAAGTAGAGCGCGGCGCGACTCATCAGTGTGTCAACGATTGTAAGTTTGTAGGGCGCGCGGAGAGCGGCGCCGCCTCTTGTAACTAATGTTAATGCGTTAAATTAATGTTAATAATTAGCGAAACAATGTACTATGAGAGTGTGTCAAAAGCACGTGTAATGATTGTGCTCGGTGCCGGGTCGAGAGTTGCACAACATTCGACTTACGTTCAGATTAATACAAAGCTTATTACCGATTAGTAGATGTTAAATTTTAATAGCGTGCTTATTTCAAGCTTGCAAGTATTACGATGACAGGTACAAGTACTTTTAGCAAACTATAATGTCATCAAAATGAATATACCTAGTCATATTTAGGTTATTGGCAACGAGTGGCCTGTCTTAATTTAAAAAAAAATGAAATTTCTTAATCAATAATTCTATTTATTTATCTGTAAAGATTTTTCAGAAATTGATATTTTTCTATCAGGTTAATTTTACATTTTTTTGTGATAATGTATATCAAGTTGTCAAATATATTATTAGTTTTTCGTATATTATTAGGTTTCGGATATTGTTTAACTCCACTCTACTTTAGGGTTGTATACGGTCTATAGGTACTCGTACAATTCATAATTAAAGGGTACGCATGTTATGCCGAAATGTTACAGGCGTGTCCTGCGGGTCCGAACCTAAGGTTAAGCTCTCCGCAGTCACCTTACATGCTCATATATATCATGTACGTAGATAAACATGTGTATGATACACAATCTAATAAAAACTGTTAGCACAATGTAAGTTCGCGATTACAAATGCAGTTAATACAGCATACGAGCCGTTTTTTCGCAATGCCTAGAATTTCTTTGTATTACGTAAATGATTAGTCGGCTTGTGTGTAGGCTTGCAAAACGAGGTCACAGGTTCGATTCCCGGACATAACGCAATAGTAGGCGCGCCTTCAATAAGATGAAACTTGAAATATTGATTACATGTGCATAGCATTGTGGTACGTAACGCGCCTAAGGTATTAATTTGTATCGCGCGAGTCGAAGAGACGACAGGAAATACGTAGGCGTTTCAATACTCGAACAAGTGCTAGCATTTGCCTAGAGGTAGGTATAGACTATAAATCTTGAAACTCGAGATTCCACTGACGTGTACAACAATAGACGTTTTAAGAGTTTAAATTACGACACGCGTTGTGTTTCGCCGGTATGGGCTAATGGTATCCATCAGAACAGTAACCGAGACCGTGAATAAATTAGCCGTAGGCTTACCTAAATCTCATGCATTAATGTTTGTTTATTAAATTTATGTATATATAAATGCAAAATTTAAAACACATGTTGACGAATCCTTTTTTTGTGCATGAGAAGTCCGTCAAATAGTATCGGTGCGACACTGACCCTAGAGAATAAGGCCCGCCTGACTCACGGGTGGTCCGTGCTCAGCAGTGTGACGTAATGTTTTGTCACCAGCTCGTGATCTCTGCTCTGCTCGGCGTGGCTGCCGCCGCCTTCGCCCCCGCCTACTCCGAGCAGTCGAACCGGCCGCAGGCGCAGTTCGAGAGGAACGCCAGGATCATCACGCTCGACGCCGACGTCAAGGAGGACTCCTTCAGATACAACTACGAGACGGAGAACGGTATCAAGGCTGAGGAGCAGGGACGTGAGGTATGCCGACATTAAGAACATCCTGTGTTGTGTAGTGACGTCATAAATAACAACAGTACAGGTTTAATACACACGTTTTATTGAAACTTACATGGCCGATGCCAAGTCCATGTGCTTTAGAGTAAAAAATATATTAATAGAATATGATTCTAAGTACAATAAAAGTTTTATTGCAAAATAACTTTACGCATATTACAAAGCATTTGCCAAAGTCCAATTCCTTATTTTATAGCTTCATTGACGTAATCATTACAGAGTAAATCGACTGTAAGCGAAGAGTATTAAATTTCATTAGTAGTTCAATATCAAACAACATTCCATGTTGAACGTGAAAATATTGGATTGACGCTGTTTAATGTAAGAAAAGTTAGAATATAGCCATACATATCACAATTACGATTATGAGTTTACTGTTATCAAAATTATCGCAAGCGTCGTCGCCCATATGTCGGTACCAAATATCGTATCGTCGGCTGTAAATGTTTGCGAGTAAAAGGAGACGACCCACTAACTTAGTACGTAAATGACCCACGCGACCCTGGCGCGCCTATAAAGGGCACCGGACAAGTAAAGGTCACCACGAACTTAGATTAGCATCATCAATCACAAGCTGTAGTACTCGCTGTGGGCGCAGGATCCGCTTCTCAGTGCGGGGTCACGCATCCAGTAAACCAGTTGGATTGAACCACCCGTGGAAATGTCATTATCACAATAACATCCTCTTGATTACCTGCGATGGTCTTTGTATTCCCAGGTTTTACTATCCTTGTATGTATCGTCTTTTACAAGTAAATTTAGTATCGGTGGTTCTCTTACTTTCATCACAATTATTATTGCCCTCAATGAAGCAGATACAAACTTAAACCTCTTACTTTGTAACATGTTTCTCATATTTTCAGTTTGTTGCTTTAAAGTTTAATTTTTAAAAGATTTGAAAAAAGTGATCATCGAATGAATTTTCGCGTTTGTATCGCCCTCTATCGAACTACCAGTGAGGTTGAAACGGTAGATTAAATAACTTACAAGTACAATTATGTGGTACAATTAGAATGTACTGTAAGTACACCAGTTTACTACGTCTCTCAACAGATGGCAACACTACATAATAAACAGCATACTATTCAATGTCGCTCGACATTCAAGAGGGTAGATTTAGATATTGACCTATATTCCGCATACCCTCGAGAAAATATGTTCACTTTTAAGTTTCACATTGGAGAAAATGTCATGATATGAAGAGGCAATAAATGACTCTGACAGCAAAATGGAAAGGTTAAACGTTTGAACGAAATCATTAAATTCATAACATTGTGACCTTTGGCAGACCGCCTTCAGACCGAATGTTTACAAAACATTTGATATTTTGCAATTGCGGTTTTGCTATTGGGTACTTACAATTATTCTTGTGAGAATTATATAAGTCTCATAAATTCCTTTGTTAGTTCCTATGGAATAGCCTTTAATTATGTCTAGGTAATAGGTTTGACATCCTGTTAGAGCGGCGCTTTTCTATAGTGAACATTTAATTACTAGAACATACGATCAACGTACCAGCTTCTGTTGAGAAACTCACGGGCAAATCATCGACGGTTACTTTTATCTATTTATAGCAATACTAGATCTTAATAGTTCATCCTAGATTCTACCAATTTTCATACCAGCGTTAGTGATGGGAAAATTGTCTATAGTTATAAACAATTTATCTCACTAGTGCCTCTGACCTCGCTCTGAGAGACTGTTATGCATTCATGACGATGCCATTCGTACACTACCTATTACATGAATTATTATATTATGTGGAGATGTAGTTTCATATTACTGCTGCTTTGCATCGAAGGTCACCGACTAAGAAAATTAAAGACTTGCAATTCACGAAAAATGAACATATGAAATAAGCAAATAAGAATTTAAGGTACATTACTTTCATCAGAAATCTCAGATATCTCTCTAACGATGTAATTCGTTTACATTCTATATTAGTATATAGTTTATATTACAATATGTCTAATAGAATTTGAATACATTGTTACATATATTTTCACTGAATCTTTGATTACGGTGAATGTAACACACGTTGTGTGGTGTTCCAGGCGGACGGTATCGAGGCGCAGGGCGGGTTCCAGTACACGGGCGACGACGGCCAGGTGTACGCCATCAGCTACGCCGCGGGACAGGGCGGGTTCCAGCCGCAGGGCGCGCACATCCCCACCGCACCCCCCACTCCCGAGGCCATCCTCAAAGCTCTGGAGCAGAACGCGCGCGACGAGGCCGCTGGCATCATCGATGATGGTACGTTCACAGAGTTGACTATAATATTACTTCATCCTCCTTTAGGTAAAGAATCCATAAAATATGGACTAGCAAGAGAGGATTACAGCCCATAGTAGTTTTTGAGTTTGAATATTTACGAGCCAAACTACAATAGTTAGACAACATACATAAATCTCGTATCAAACAGAGTAAAACCAAGGATGGCGCCGAGATGTGCTTGATGTATTAGCAAGCCGAACACAATGACACAGACGCACAATTTGTTTCCCATTACACAAGTGTGTTCCCAGCAGACGTACTCGTACCAGATGAACAGTGTTGCGACAGAGCGCTGGCTCGTCCGAGCCACGCCCAGGGCATTAGAGCTAGTTGTACCGTGAGACCACAGCTAATGCCCCACTAGTTGGGTAAACGCCAGCAATTTGCAACTATTCAGCTGTTACAATAATACCTCGCATTTTGTACAGCCTTTACGTGTTTGGGACGAATAGATCTGCCTAATTGAGATCATTACCAGCGATCAGTTTATCGGAAATTACAGTAATATAATATTTACTTTTAATAAATATGGTACGCATATACAAATACTACATATTGAGTTATTTTATATTAAAAAAATACTTTCATTACAATAAATAATTATTTGCACAAGTCGAGTTACTCATATTGGATTACTCATTGCTAGTTACATACATGTTGAAAGCTAGACATTTGGCCTGTGATGAGTAAATTACTGTTTTTAATGTATTGAATGCAGCATGATATGAAAGTTAACAGCTTCACTTGAGATCATATTTTGCGTAATCATTCCGACATAGCGACTTGCCTTGTACACCTATCAGCCTCATCTCGGACATAATTATACACTAAATTTATTTTAAGACAATATATTTGTTTCATAATCATCTATTATGAAGTCCCACATAAAGTTACGGAACTAACCACTATGAGAGCAACAAATAGGGTCAAAATGCCAGAGTATTAAATCACAAGAGTCATTTTGCTGCAATACAATTACTAATTTTCTCGACTTCATTTTAATATAACATTATTAAAAACAAATGACTAAACTACAGATAAGCGTAGATATCGATAAGCTGCCACCTAAATGTAATATTATCCATTTATAATCTCTTATATTTAGTTTGATCTTTAAGAAGTTCCATTATATCAAACTCCGTGGTATTTCCAACTAATCATCCTAAAGTACAGCAATTGATCACAAACGCGCGACCTGGTACAATCGCGGGACAGTTACCAGCGCCCGAACATGCCGTGACCTTTCTTGTGTATCATCAAAACCTCTCACTTGACGTCTCTGCTTTGCCACATACAACTCTAACCTTTAGAGATAAGGTTGAAGTTTAGTAATCAGCTAATATTTTTATAAGGTTCCTTCAATGGGCCTTATAAAGACGGAATAGTCAAATATAACTTTTATTACTAAGATTATAAAGTAGATAGCAGAATAGATAGTTGATATATATTATATGTACATGCAAATTTTATCAGGGAAAATTGAGCAGAACAGCTACTGTTTTAGACAATAGGTAAATATATGTTGTGTAATGAATTAATTTCACTTGCAACAAACACGTGTTGTGCTACCAACTTTATTTCTACGATTTCAGAAAATATGTTTAAACTTTGATTCCCCTGAAGTTGATAGTCTGTTATTAATATTTTTTTCACTAGTGTGTAAGCCAAGAATCCAATAATTTACTTGTACTGTTTACTATAGATACATTTAGATAACATAGAATTGTAATAGTGATGATCCAAGAATTAATAAATAGAAAAGTTGGTCAGTTTATTTGTGTTTGGCATTATTAAAATGAGGTATGACATAGAGCTGATATTCTTATAATTATTGTTACATTGAAGTTGTCTTCCATTGCAAATTACAGTTTCAGTCCGCAGAGACTTTAAGCAAAGTGTAATATTCTAATATTGAATTGTTATCTGATTGTCATTTGGCGAATTCCAGGTCAGTATACCCCCGGCAAGTACGGCGACGCGGGCCAGCAGAACTTCGCGAGGGCGCAGGCCTCTTCCGGCTACAGGCAGCCATACAAATACTAAGTAACTAGACGTAGACCTTAGCGTATCCTCTGTTCACTGGCCATAGAAACTTGGAACACGTGGAACAACACCTGCAGCGTATCTATGCACAATAAACATTTAATTTGTTGATGCGTGGTTTTCGATGCAGTCCGCAACATTTCCTTCCAAATTTCTATAGTTTGTGATACCGTGTAATCATTGTTGAAACATTACGATCAGTTGATCATAATGTTGAATAATGGTGCAGTCTAGATGTACAACCCGTGGACGGCTATAATTTCGTATATAAGTGTAATATTATCGGATACTGTCATAGTCACAATGATTGCCAATAAACAACGAGATTTTATACTATTTATTCTAAGAATAAACATATAATTTGTAAAATATCTTTTTAATTATTAATCATTCCTACAAAATTCACATTATTTATTCTCTTAATGAGAATGTTAATGCACATCAACAGAAACAAATATCACATGTACGAGTACCTATATATCAATCAATGACACAACGCAAAATACGTAAAAAATTGTGCATAAATAGTTTGATTTTATTTGAAAAATAGAAAAGATGCATCTTATCGCCTAAGTTTAGTGCAGGCAATTTGTGTGTTTTATTTTCGAGCAGAGAATATATAGATTCAAATAGGTATATTTTAATATCAAATACTAGAAGTAAAACGGCATTTAATGTTGGTTATGCGCACATACATACATGCATACATATGAGGACACTTATACTTAAATACATGACAGAGTAGGTATGAACAATATGTTCTTACACCTTCTTAAACCACATACATATCTGAATTGTGTGCTGCTACTGAAACTCAATTAGTCTGTTTTCGATTCAGGATTGAACGTAAACCCTCATGAGCGTACGAAGCACATTTATAACGCGAGTAGGATCAGTTAAATACAGCCAGTAGGCTCGGTTACGTCGCCATAAAAATCTTCGTGATAAATGATTGTCATACGCGTTGTTTGTTATTTTGAATCATTTAATTACCGAAATGTGATACAAGAATAATTACTGTGAGCTGTAAAGCGAAGGTTAAGTTGTCGCTAAACACCCGGCCATCGGAGTCACGCACGACAATTTACTCACCGACAAGTGACGATCATCTGTTAAAGAGACAGGCTGACTGACATAACTTGTCAATGACAGTTGGCGGCAAATGATCGTTTAAAACTCGTTGCTGGGACTCATGACTTAAAGGCGCAGCGCTGAAAACGTATAATAAAGTATTGCCAGGGGAATAAAAAATCGTTTCGCAAGGTGGTATCTAGCCAACTACGCCACGGGGCTGCATTCACGCCTGTGTTCCCCAAAGGGGTAAGCAAAGGTGATTTGTGCACCCACATTTTGCCAATTGCCGTTTTTTGGGCACATTTTGAGACTCCGTGCTGTTGCTGGGAATTTCCTAATGGAAAATCCAATAGCACATTGTCCGTCCCGGGAATCGAACCCGGGACATCTAGATCGCACGGCACATATTTTGGCCGCAAGACTACGAGCCAGTTCATTTTTTTATTAAAAGTGAAGTGAAAATTCCACAAATCTCATGTAAAACCACAAGTACAGGCAGTAAAACGATTTCTTGTAGGAAATTGGTGAACCTATTATAATCTTATAGTTGTAACAAACATACTGTTATTCAAAACATTTTACTAGTAATAAGGGATTTTTCAAAACCCAAGAACCCTTTATAATATGTACTAAATGGCGGCTGTCAAAATGAGTTCCAATTTTTGCCGTCGGACATCAGTGCTAGTTCGTAGTTAACTTAGTAAATAATTTACTTCATGTACATTCTAGGGACATCGCAGAACGCATTATGTGTTGACCTTACATATAGATAGTATATCTCACAGAGTTTAAATGAAACAGATTTTGCCAAATCCAAGCAAAGCATGCAATAGGGAGTTCCAAAACCAAATTTTTATAATTTAATATTCAGAGAATATTAAGAGTACACTATGGAATCATATGGTTACCACAATGAGATAACATCTATACATAATGAACACTTCATTGTTGAATGTAGAGCATATTACATAATGCTCCTTGAAAGTAAATACAACAATGTGCTTGAGGTCACACTACCACATCATTAAAACACAAAATACCTAGTAGTATTGTAGTATAGTGATGCATTAAGCTGTTATAATGATATTTTCATTGGCAAATTGTGGTCATTAGAGCATACCTTATAAAGTAACTTGCCGCTTATTCATGTGTCGGCACATATGGGAAAAACAGATCTTACGTATTTTATAGTATTATATTTTTTTTCTATTTCTACTAAATATTTATAATTAGAAACTTTTAATTTTGGAAATGAACAATGTCTGATTATATTTTCTAAGTTATCAATAATTGAAAGTGATGTAATTTCACACATTAATATTTCAAATAAAAGGTCATGTATCTGTGATCTTCAATTATTTATTAATGACATAAGGAATAAATTACAACAACATAAGCTACAACAAAATAGTACTGCACGAAAAGTATGTATTTCCCGTTTCATTACACATATCAGCATGAAGTCATTTATTTTATTTTTTATTTATTATGCTTTATTGTACACCATAAAAATAGAAACAACATTGTTTACTGGTCACAACTTAATATCGTAGTGTCACAAATGGCGGCCTTATCGCTATCATATTCATATATTGATGTTATAAATTAACAAAATATAAACCACTTTATAATTCACAATGACTACGATATGACAAAAGAACACGTAATGAGGTATAAAAGTTATTTCCATTCGTTCACGCTCACGAGTTGGTACTATTATCATCTAAAACTAAAAACTTAAAACTACATTTCAGTGTATAGATGTTTGTTTATTAGTTATAGTTGGGAACAATAGTAGTATTTAGTAATGATATCCGCTGCCGCTGGCGCCGCCTGCCCCTCCCGCGCCGCCTGCCCCTCCCGCACCGCCGGGCCTGCTCTGACCATTTCCATTAGGGTCCGGGTGGTATTGACCTGAGGAATAAAATCTTTTTGTGTTATATTTAATTTGAAAAAATAGATTTAAAACGAATTTTAAAAACTGGCAATACGACATCACCCTATTTATCTATTTTAAATGCATTCCGTCAATGAAAATGATTTATATCAAGAACTAGCTGTCCCGGCAGACGTCGTCCTGCCCAGAAAAGCTTTAAGCGATATGCCGACAGCAGCGCCACCTACCGGGTTCAATTGTGTTTTGAAATCATCCAGGGACCCATTGGAATATACATACAAAATTTCACCCTAATTGTCAATGGCGCCATCTATCAGATCCAATTGTGAATCTAAACCATTCTCGAATCCCCTCGAACACACACAAAAATTTTCATCCCAATCAGTCCAGCCGTTTAAGAGGAGTTCGATGTCATACAGACAAACATTCATTTTTATATAAACAGATTAAACGACAAAGTGATTTGAGCAAAATTTTGCACACGGTTTTAAGTGACATGATTTAACAAATGTTATCAATTAAAGAGCTTTTTGATACTATTTTGACTACCCACATACTCGTTGTATTCATTTCTTTCTTGGCTCAAGCATTCATTATGTTTATGAAAATCTAGTAATCACCACAAAATAGTCTACAATGTCCTTGCAAACGTAATAAATACTAAAGGTCTTCTTACCGTCATCGAAAATGCCAGCAGCTTCATCCCTCTCGTTTTGCTGCAGCGCTGTGAGGATGGCTTCTGGCGTGGGCGGCGCGACGGGCAGGTGCTCGCCCTGGGGCTTGAACCCGTCCTCTCCCGCGGTGTATATGAGCGTGTAGGTCTGCCCGTCGTCGCCCTTGTACGAGTAGCCTCCTTGAGACTGTTCCGGACCACCTGCCTCCTCAGCCCTGATGCCGTTCGATGTTTCGTAACCGAAGTGGTAGCCTTAAAAAATGGATGTTATTTAATGGTGTAGTTTTTACCGGTTAGGCACGGAATTTAAAAGGAAAAAACGAAAAACTCTTATTTTTTATTTTTACTCAGTGACGTCCTTCATCCTCTATGAAGAAGTTCTTGTTTTGTTGCTAACGATCAATTATGATATACGAGTACGGCGCATAAAAAATCCACAACAACTTACTGTATGATGTGATGCCTAATGCTTGGTGTCTCCCTAATGCTTGGTGATTTTTTATTAAGGGCGGGGTGTTCAGCACTAACAATCTACATTGTTTATGAAATTTACGTTTTCATGATGATCTAAGTTTTATTCATCATGTTAACAAAATAATTTAAAAAAAGGGTTTTTTATGTTGAATTTTTAAGCCATTTCTAATTGTATTTAATATTATTCTACTAAGACTATATCATACAAAGTTAGCTCCTTACTTCCAGTGTCGCTGATTTCTTGTTCCTGTTTCACAATGCCAGAGTTCTTCTCCGCGTCCTGCTGAGGTCTTCTGTTCCCATTGTCTCCCCCTCCATGGATACCAGACCCCTGGTAGGAGCCGGGGCCCTCTTCCTGTGGTATGTAATTCCTGGACGGGAGCTCGGCTGCTGATGTAAGAGCTAGGACTGCGATGAAGATTATCTGTGGAGTAGAATCTTTTTATTTATAAATATTGTGTTAAATTTCAGATTTCTGGTAAGAGGGAGTAATGATATACCTAATTAGATCAAAAATATTTCTTTTAGAATAAAAAAAAATTATGCATGGCAAAACGATTTAGATATGGTAAAAGTAATAAAAAAACGAGTTATTCTATATTTGACAGCTTGTCAATAGAAATTTATAACAAACACATCAATATGACTATGATGGTTGAATGAGGAGGGCCGAAGATTTCCAGCAGTGGACGTGAAAAAGGCTGTTGATGATGATGATGACTATGTTAAAAATTATGATGAAATTAAACCCGTGAATTAATTTGCTAAGCTTCTTTATATTGTTTCTTGTCAACGTTAATCACCAAATTAAATGCACATACCATTTTCATTTTGTTCTTATTTGTGTGGTGCACTCTGAACAATGATATTGGCCGCAGAACTGTTGCCAAATAATAATTTCCTTCCATTTTTATACTGAGCCGAAACCCGTTAATGTTTTTGGATCGGATGACACCGTAATTGGTAACCTTGAACGAAAAATTTTAGAATGTGGTACTAGGTACACTTTCTATTTGATCTCGTTGTTTACCAAAAATCTGCCGTATGGCGGCTCCATACTTACTTGAGCAGATTTAGCGACGAGTAACCAGGAACGACAAAATGGGACCGAAATCGTAATAATTAATGGTTTTAAATTTGAATTAGAAAAAGCTGAGTGTTACAGAATTTATTTGTGAGTATATACTTTGCGGGAGACATTCAGTTTCACATACATTTCATACATCCAGTTTCACATACAATGGTTCTGACTGCATGCTAAGATAAAGCCTTATTTATGCAAAAAAATATAAAAGATAATTTTGATTTCGCATGAATCATCACAACCGAAAGAAATACCTGTGAATCAAACATTTCTTTAAGTGCGGTGATTGAACCCGCGGCCTCTCGTTTCACATCTAGTATCTAGCTAACGCCACGGAGACTATAAAATTCTAAGTAAATATAAAAAGTAAATAATAATTTATTGTTATTAGTAATACTGCATACTATGTGCATACAAAACCGCACGCCTGTATTCCCCGAAGGGATAGGCAGAAGTGCAGTCCTGCAACCACATTTCGCCAGGTATGTATCAGTCCCGCATAATAGGGGAAAGTCTATTGCCGTTTTGCCGGCACAATTCCAGACTCCGTGCTGCTACTGAGAATTTCCTAATGGAATAACTCAATAACACTTTGCCCGACCCGGGAATCGAACCCAGGACCTCTAGATCGCACGGCACGTACTTGTACCGCGAGACCACGAAGCAGACTTACATAATACATAAAGGCTCCACGTTCAGAGCGAGAGTACCGAGGAGCGGCTCGCGTGTATCGAGAACGAAAGTTCCCTCAATAACAAGGTCACACCGGGTCAAGGTCAAGTGCAAGCCGCGAGAATGTAGCGCATGCGTGTGAGAATCTTCGCTCGCTATGTGTACTGCAAGCTACATATGTAGATTAATGTAACTTATTCGTTCCACTATTTGGTACGGGCTTCCTCCGTGGTTAAGAAGGATTAAAACTTAGTGAACTATTCTTGATGGTCACTACCACCTCAGCTCAAGTTCGGTAATTCAAGTATTTGTCGTACCATGACGCTATGGAGTAATTTGCCAGCTCACGTGTTACGCGTTACCTATTATCCTGAGTCTTTTATATACATAAATAGTATACACTATACGCTAGCAAATCTATGTAGAACACTTTCAGATGTTTACACGCCGCGCCGCCATCTTAGTTCCTAGTTAACTACCATAAATTGTGTTGTTCAATATGATTACATCATTATCACGGATTGCAATCTACTAGTCTATTTTATGAAGGTAGTGCCGTCAAAAAGCCAATTATAGAGTGTTCTTAATACTTAGCTATTACGCCTGAAGCACCTGCTTTATTTGGAAACAGTCGAGCATGGAATAGATTCCTGCCCTGTGTTGCAGACAGCAAACCGATAACAGCCGTCACGAATCGTAGCTTTAAACAATTAAGTTAGTAATGTATATTATAATAGAATTTGTCTTTTTTAATTTTAATGCTAGAGTTTGTGCGCAATTTTGATCGTTAGTAAATAAGGATGTTACCAAACAATGTTATAAAGCTAATGTTTCAGACATCTATAATTTTTACGGTAAAAAAAAGCATATGACCGTCTCCAGAATTAAGTACGTCTATATCTTTACCCAAATACATGCATACATACATAATTTCATGCCTGTATTCTTCGAAAGGGTAGGCAGAGGTACATTTCTGCACCCACATTTCGCCAGGTATGTATCAGACCCTCGTAAAAGGGAGTGAGTAGGTAGCGTAGGTGCCGTTTTTGGGCATATTTCCAGACTCCGTGCTGATACGGAGATTTTCCTAGTGGTAAAACCCAACAACACATTGCCTGACCCAGGAATCGAACCCGAAACCTCTAGATCGCAAGGCACATATTTGTGCCGCGACACCAAGAAGCAGTCATATCCTTACCTAAAATCTTTAAATGCAGTGTTCAGTCGCTGAAGCGTCACAAACCAATCAACTGATTTCGTATTTAAAGTATTAACAATTATATTTTTATTGCCTCGAGAACTTTACAGTGCTGTAACAAGTTTATAGCTTTTTAATATGTTTATGTTATGAAGTATAAAATATTTGTACATCTTTTATTTCAGCTATGAGGTGGGAAATCGTGGTTTCCGCATTTTCGGTTTGAGGTATCAGGTATGTATTAAATATGTACCTACCTTGATTACAAATAGGTACTCATAGCTCATGCAATTGCATCAGCTAAGCATTACGTCATTTTTTAATAATTTAGGTCAGATTGGTGAACTTTGTACAATATATCAGTAGTCACGTGAAATTAATATTAGAAACATGAAGATATAAGCAAGCACTCTAGTAAGTCAGTCTCTGTAACATTCTGGTAAAGAACCATTAATAAATCACTTCACGAACCCTGGACTGTTCACATTCTGCAAGCCAACGGACCGCATATCTCAGCACCTCAGTCAGCAAAATTTTGCTGACAAAAGCTGATTAAGCTGATGCAATTGTATGAGCTTGGAGTAATCAAGGTACACATATTATGTATGCACGTTGCTAAGTGATCAGCAGTAGTTTAAATTATATTAATTTTAATACTCAGTATGCAAAGTAGATACCTTAACTACTTATTAAAAAACACAAATTTTTTTAGTATAAGTATCGTAAATCTTTCGGGTTATTCGGAAAAAGTACGCACATCCAGATGTAATTTTTTGGGCGTGTCAAGAAATCGTGACCTATTGACGGAATTTATCTTTTTTACTTTGTATACCTCCCAAACGCGGGCGTTTTTTATTTAAAAGCTCTCGTTGTTGGGTGACAAAAGCCAAACGAGCGTGACTTGAGTTCAAACCCGGAACCACCGATACCTACTGTATCTCGACAGTCGGGTATCGCGCCTTAATGACATCATAAAAAGTTAATATTATTTTAGCTGAAAGAAGTATTTAAATGTCTGTAATTTTGTAGGGAATTTAATTACATTAATTATTATTTATTCAACTACACCTAAATATTTTTTTGCATAATTAAAGTAATTTGACTGCCTCGTGGTCTCGCGGTACAAGTATGTGCCGTGCGATCTAGAGGTCCTGGGTTCGATTCCCGGGTCGGGCAAAGTGTTATTGGGTTTTTCCATTAGGAAATTCTCGGTAACAGCACGGAGTCTGGAATTGTGCCCGAAAAACGGCAATAGGCTCACCCCCTATTACGTGGACTGATACATACTTGGCGAAATGTGGGTGCAGGAATGCACTTCTGCCTACCCCTTCGGGGAATACAGGCGTGAGTTTATGTATGTACGTATGTTAAATTAATTTCCGGACTAAACAACTATGTTTTTATAAATCTGTTACAAAAAATAAACATTAATATATTGATGTGTAATTGTTTTTCAATTCATACATTGATAGGATTTTAAGGTAATGGTTTAAGCTATTCTACTAGCTACTCTATTGTACCTATAGAAACTGCGTATGCAAAAATAATTTTTCTGTTCACTTCCGCATAGTGAGTAAATTTAATTTCGATACATTGTACAAAAACCTGTGCATAGTGCATATTATAATCATTGTTCATCATTCAATATTTTTTACAACCCGTAGTGCTGCGAATAATCATAACAAAAAACAATTAATAAGAATTTTAATCGCGAGATTTATAAATATTATGAATTAACAGATTAATATGTGTATCAATTTAATATAGAGGTATTATTGGAAATAAGAATAGTAATTGATTTTAACATAAATATTTAGTCGACCACGGATCGTAACAAACATAAATTGACATGACATTTAACATGAATTTGAAATAACAAAATTAACATTAATGAGGGTGAATTTAAAACACAAGACAAGCGTTGACGTTCCGACAGAGCTTCCGCACTGTAAACCGGCCGATGAGTGAGTGTCCTGTGACGCTCAGCAGCGCCCCTTATATAGGCAGCCGACGTGATGACGTCTACTGCCACCCGCGATACAAATTTATTGCTGACAGTATAATTAATTGCACGCATTCTTATTTGTCGCAAGGTATCGCGAATACCAACACATTTTGATGATGTTTCTACATCCTATCTTTGGTGCGGATGGATAACGTATTTTAAAATACTTATAAATATGTACCCTATTAATGTAGTATTTGTTTTCAATGGACTAATAATGGATACACAACGTATTCTAGTCCCATCATACTACATTACATATACCATGTTATCTGTAATGAATAATGCAAGTCATTTATTTTTGTATCATAAGAACATAGTATGGAGAGAACCTTACCGCATTATTAATTAACGAGTTTTTTAAAATATTTACTACTCTCTTGCAATTTATTTATTCCCTTATTTATTGAGTCATTCAAATACTATTATATTATACCATGTGTCGAATGTGTTAACATAAATATAAGAATAGGATAAAGTGAGCTAAATGAGACTGTAAAAGGCGTATATAAGGAATTGTTTTAGTGTTTTTTTACTTTACTTTACTTTACTTTTTGGCTAGACACCAGCTTGCGAAACGAGAGGCTGCGGGTTCGATCCCCGCACCGAGACAAATGTTTGTGTGATCCACAAATATTTGTTTCGGGTCTGGGTGTTTGTGAGACCGAAAAGTCTCTCGTAGTTTCTGATACCCACGACACAGGACTTGTATCCTAGTGTGGGGTCAGAACTATGTATGTGACTGTTGGGTGTATTTATTTATTTATTTAAAATTCATATACATAGTTCTGACCCTACACTAAAATACAAGTCTTGTATCGTGGGCATCAGAAACTACGAGAGACTTTTCGGTCTCACAAACTTCCAGACCTGAAACAAATATCTGTGGATCACACAAGCATTTGTTTCGGTGCGGGCATCGATTCTGCGGCCCTACGTTTCGCAAGCTGGTATCTAGCCAACCGCACTACCACGGGGCTGTCAAAGCTGTCTGTTTTTTGTAGAAGGTTTAAGGAGTATTATATTTATATCCGAGTGTGGCGTTATCCAGTGGGTGTGTGTTAGAAATGAGTTGAATGTTTTCTACGAAATATTTATTTAATTGTAAAATGTGAAAATAACAGAAAATAATAATAATTCAAAATCTACTACAAGAATGAACACAAAATATCTATGTATTACAGATATGAACACAGCGAAGAGCTAACTGGTGCGCGCGCACTCAGTAGTGGTAGCCGGTCTGTTCGTCGAAGCTCTGCTGGGGCTCCCTGGGCGCGAGGTACTGGCGGCTAGCGGCACTCGACTGGCTGCCGAACCTGTTGCCGGATTGCGAGTGCGCCGAGGAACCGAACTGAGGAGCTCCGTACAGAGAGCTGGGGGCTGAAGCCTGCTGAGGAGCGGAGTACTGAGACTGGGGAGACGAGTACTGAGATTGGGGAGGAATGTACTGGTTGTTGGGGGCACCGTACAGCTGGGCAGGTTGGGACTGGGAGCCGAAACCTGTTGACAACAATATCAATGTCAGAACAAAAAAAACATTGTATTTAATCGTTATCTCCAATCTATTTTTCACTCTAAAGTATATTTATTATAAGAAAATCATTCAGTTCTTACCAGAAGAGCTACCGAATCTGGACGGTCCGTTGGATCCAGCAGAGGGTCCATGGTTGGGAGGCAGGTACTGGTTGGAGGTGGCGCCATTGAAGCCTCCGTTTGAAGAGGAAGGGCCGCCATGAGCGCCACCGAAACCATTTCGGCCGAATCCAGAGGATCCAAGGGAGCCGTGGGATCCAAAACCGTTGCCATTTGAACCCGAACCAAAGCCGTTGCCGTGGGAGCCGAGGCCGTTGCCATGGGATCCGAAGCCGTTGGCTCCGTTACCATGGTAACTGTTGCCGTTGGAGCCAAACTGGCCGGATTGGGAAGGTGGGAGGTAGGAGCGCTCCAGGTGCTCCAGGCGGCCAGCGGCGGCGACGGCGATGAGGGCGGCGACCACGAACTGAGAAAGTAAAAATAATGTTACCAATATGCGTCAGAAAATAATATTGTAGAGCATCCACTCGATAATTTATAAACAATAGTAAATAAAATTTTCTATATACTTAAAATTTTATTACTTTATTAGTGCTTAAATAATTATTGATCTAAGGTTACACAGTAGAGTATAATAGTGAAAGTGCGTCAATTAATTGTAGCTTTCTTAGCACATTTCACTGTATACAAGTATAGCACACAAAAACACAAATAAGATAGAGAAAAAAGTTAATATAAATTGTTTCAAAAAATTTCAGTTCAAAAAATTATTTAAATTGAATAAAATATTCAAATTACCAGTTTCATATTGTCAAAAGAGTTGTTAAAGCGGATGAAACAAGCGAACTTGAAGCTCGAGCTGAACTGTGATGTGCTGAGACGAATTGACCTATTATATACTGCCTGACCTGATCTTAATCCTGTAGCTCACGCACGAGTGACGTCATTTTATAGCAACCATTACGAGTACTCTCAAATCTGGCAGTAATTAGCTTCCACGTTTTTTTCGACCGTCATTCATTTTTGGAGCATCACGTTTCAAGGATGGCGCTTTAATTAAACTGGTTATTGATTAGTGATCGATTGATGAAAGCGCTGTATTGTCTGGATCGTGATCTGCCCGTCGTGGGCCTAATTATTTTCAATGTGTATGAGTTATGTGATTTGCCAATCTCTTTAGGAGTGCTTCACATATAAATTGCACTCGAAATTCAGAGGCTCTAATGTCCGACATCGTTAGCTGCTGTCGGATTAGTTGCGGTCATTTTTTTTTAAGAGGACCTTGTAAGTTATGGTATATAAAGCTGCGCCTATTTTCAGTCAATCTAATACTTTATAACTTTAGGACTGAAGACATTGACATTTCAATTTTTTTTCAAAATATTACCAAAATTTGGGTGTGATTTATGTTCATGCGTTTTGCATTTATAATATTGTTGGTACAGTTAATATAAATTTCATATTTCACATAGCCTGTGAATTTAATTAATATCTATAGTCTAATGTTTCTTTGCTTGCAGGCATTTAGTTGGTTATTAAGTAATATTAATAAAATTCCAATATTTTTTTCTGGTTGCAATCGTATTTTTTTGTGGTAACTAAAATTATTGAATAACATTGTCTTGTATTAAATAGGGATTAAGTAATCACATCATTTTATCTTCAAGAGATGCGGTTACTTCAACCGTGAATGGTCCTATATAATGTAATGTAAAATTAGATATTTAGACATATCATTTGATCGGCCTAGGTAAGCTCAGTTAAATTGGGCATTTTTGCAAAAGGTAAGAAGATCGATAAGATTTGTAGTAGAGTTAATTATACAAAAAACTTAATGTTCCTAAAATATACGGTTTATCCCTGAATGTTGTGATACCGAGAAATCTCTCGAAATTTTTGTTTGTCAATGATTAAAGATTTGTCTATTATAGACGGGTTCAATTTGGCAGAATTTTTTTCTTTATGTTTAAAGTGGTTAATTTTCATGTCGTGGTGCGAATGTTTCCTAAACTCATGTTATTCAAGTCAGCTCTGCAGGATGTTGTAAAAAAACAGTTAAATCTATAGTTCTACGTGATATTGACACTTGACACCGTTTTGTTTACGCAACTGGAACTATTTATCTATTTATATTCGTGTCTACGCTGACTGTTTCTAAAATGTTCATTGAACATCAGATTTTTAAAGAAGCTAAAGTTACTATAGTTTGTGATATATTGATTTTTTTGCACTTTGTCTTTTAACTCAATAAGGTAAATTTAATTATCTATCCATATTACTATCAGCATTAGCTCGGCTACTAAAAAGTCGTCAAAACTGTGTACATTGTAAGGGACAAATCGTTATAGTTTCTTTTTACATTTTTCTTAATATTTTAATTTTTTTTCCTAAATTATGATAGTAACTGCCGACTACTCAAAATACCTTTCCAACATTAGTATGTTTCATTAATATGTCAACTTTGATTGACGAACCAACCGTCAGGCGTACATTCTCATTCGCCCCTGCCATAAAAAGCCATCTGCTAGCTCAATAGCAATAGTTAGTAGAATGGACTGAAGCCCCACCTGTCTGCAGTCAGATCGAGTGAATTTCAACAGTAATAAACATGAGTTGATGTGAATGGAGCTTCGTTTAAGTGCTCACAGCTATAATTTTTAATACACCATCATCACCATCAATCCAATGCAGTACTGTTGGACATAGGCCTTATTAGTTTAATCTAGTTTTGTAACAATACATTGAAGGTAATTTTGTTAAGATTGGTAAATCTGTCCCATTTATAGTTTGAATGTGAAATAATGGCTTCATGGATTTTGAGTAAATTTAGCAAAGACATATGTTTTAATGTGGATGAGAAGTATTATGTAAATTCCACTGTTTACGAATATATTTATGTTTCAATGAGACATACGCCTTTCATTCTAGTGCTTGAGGGCAGCTTAACAGCTTAACCTCTCGTAAATAAAAAATATCATTCGCCCATTCTCCATTACTCCCTCGAGCCTATTTTGAAGTTGAAAAAGTAGCTAGGTAAAGGCTATTGCCTAAAATAACCAGCCAGTCTAAAAAGAAAATACGAATAATCATTTTGTCGGCTTGGTAATCTAATCCGGACCTTCGCGATAACACGCGGCAAAATTTTGCTTTGGAACCTACAAAGTCTGCACACACTCGTACATTTATAGATGTAAATAAATTATTAACCGATTCACGAGGCTCGGTCTTGTTTCTACATCTAGTGAATAACCTAGCAAGCTATTTAATTTATAGTTTTCTAGGCAGTTTAAATTCTTTTATAATATATGTTACTGTAAAAAAATATCTTTCTATTTTACATAGGTCTTCTAGGTTCAAGAAGGCTTATTTTGTACATTAGTTTTGTCAGCGTTGTATCTCAGTGTTTTCCGTTAAGCGTTAGAATTATCTATATTTTTTTATAAGAAAAAGTTACAGCAGAGATGTTTGATACTGCTGTGGAGAGAATCTGATCTATACATACTGTGTAGTATGTTGACGAATAAATTAGTAGGTACGTCTTCCTCGCCAATCTACACAATTTTGCCGGCCTGACGTCAAAATAGTTTAAAAATACTTAGGCTGATATCGAATTAATATTATTTTCGTGAGTCACTTTGGTGGGTTTCACAATTTACAATCCGGTTTTTCTATTTTGGCAGATACAAAAATCCTAAGTCTGAATATAACTACTAGCACAGCATAATTTTGAAAACGCTGAACAACTCGGCGTGTATCTCGGGTTTGAACCAAGACTACGAACTAGGCAATGTGTTCTAATGGCATTCATCTACTATGCAAAAAAGTATGTATTAATATCAGCTCACGCCGCGAATAATAACCTTCTACTTAATGCTAAATGTGCAAAACATTTTTTATGTTAATTCCTTGAACGAATAATTGTATTGTAGTTATAATAAATCACTGTAAATAATAATTATAATCAAATACAAATTGTCTGTCAGCGTTGCATCAACGCTAGTGGTTCTAGTTGAAACAGTATATTTACAGCGACTAGCGGCGCGGCCGAGATTCGCCTGAGCGCTACGTTAAGAAAAAAAATCTACACGGTAATTCATTTCACTTGAAACATAAATATATTCTTATTATATTCCTAGCTCTACAAGCAATTGAATTCTTGTTCAAAATTTTCCCATACTTTAACTCATTCGTGTTAGATTTTCGTGACAGTCCGCCTTTAATACGTAATTGTAAATAAGCATAAACAAATAGCATTAAAACAGAGTATTAAACTATCAACAAAATTCATTTTTGTTATAGGATTTCTTTTCTTTTTAAATAAATTTCTTTTCTTCTCTTTTCTTTTATATATATACATAGAAGAGATCAATGTTCTTTGTGCCATATTAATTATGTGTTACGTACATTTATATAAAAACTAAAATATTATACTAAATAGAGACCCCTTGTTAAAATCATGTGAAATAAATTGACGCAGTACCTATTATCCTTTGGGTCCTCAAATTAATGTGTGTTGTGTCTGCATATTTAACATTTTTTTTATTTTTATATATATATTTATAACTTTTACAGTAATTCAATATTTCATAGATATAATAGACGTAATGTACATATATGGACTCTGAGTGAATCCGGACCGACGCACTAGTATGCTGTACGAATATTTTGACCACCACCTACACGCTACTGTCGAACCGACGGAAAACATATTAACAACATGTAATTAAATCTTATAGTCCATTATGGTAGATGTACATTACCGTGCCTGATAACTATGTCGATGAATGCCTCAAGCACTGATTGGATGGTTCTCTTATATTAAACTGTAAATATATGAATTTTAAGTTATAATTTACGGAGAAGTTCTATAGTAAAAGCGAAAGAGCATCAACCGTATACTAACTGTAATGTAGTTTTGGAATGCCGGGAAATTTACTATGAAATTTTAGGAGTCAGAAATCTACCACATTTTCTTAGGAACATAAAACAAAACATGGTTATAACCAAACAATATTCTCTCTGTTGAATATACCATCTGCAGCCTTGGATCAAGCTATTAAGAGACCAAATAATTAAAAATACTTATTTTATTTTGCCTTAATAATTCGGCAACAAAATTAAAACGATTCTGTAATTGTTATTTATATTAGTTTATCCATTTCCTTACTAAACGACGGTTAAATGGTAAAAATTATTAAATCGATATTGGAATTATTTTTAGTGACGAAACAGTTGGACATCCGCGTAAAACACAACTATTAAGGGAAATTTACATTAGTGTAGTTATATTTAAAAACAAAAACCGTATTACACTTAGCGTTTATCTTAATCGTTTATCGGAATCGCCGCCTAATTATGATAATCCGAAAAAATGCCTCCAATGAATACACCTATAAGATAATTTCAGCGATTCAAATAACATTGTATTACCTTAATTGTGAAGATTGCAGCCTATGTAATGTTATTAGTCGTTTTTGCGGTTGACTCACAGTACTTGAACATGTATAATATTTATTATTGTAGACTATTTTTTTTGGTAGCGATGCTTTCTATAAAATCGAGAACCTTGACAAATAGCTATGTGATCCGTGATATGTGTACATCGTGGAGGAGTCTCCGTCTAGATGCTAGACAATATATACTCTTATTAACCAGGATGAACCGTCATCATGTCATTAAACTCCCTTTTTTGTTTTGAGGTACAATTTTTTTCGGGAGATTTTCTGTTGATATGCGTGATAGTTCATCATCCGCGCTTATGTAAAACGTAATGCATTGGTCCACAAAATCATGTCGAATTAATAATTACGAATAACGAGAGCATAAATTTAGCGATTAGTAAGAGATCATTGTAAAAGTATTTACTCAGGTACTGTGTAAAGGTTTTATTTACCATGACGTGTGACCGCGCGTATTTCCTGCGTCCTAGTACACAAAATCCAACAAGGAAGTTTCAACAGCCGATTAAAATATTATCTTTCTTCGTTCAATGTAGGTATATAGTTTGTTTAATCGGCAAACATCTAGAAAATCATCTTATCGGGTCGTGATGCGGTTTTCCTTAATCTATCGACCTACTTCTTAGAAAGATTCCCATATATAGTCTCGAGGTTGTCACTGTTAGATATGTATTAGGTCACATAAAAAAACTTGCGCAACAACATAAAAGTGTGAAATAAATATCTTACACTTAAAATAAATAATAATGAGGTGAAATCACAATAAGTATTAATATTTTTTGCAACCGTTTGAGATTCTGATTAACAATACCTACCCTTATAAAAATATTTATTATCGAATGCTCTAATTTGCTCACCATACCTAAACATTTATGTAAAAATTATGTTTTTCATTTAAATATTAGGAAATGATCATTTATTTATTTACTTATATACACTTTATTTTACACCATGGATATATATGTATAAAACAAAATGAAATGAAAAGATAAAAAAATGTTTAGAATTAAGTGATTAAGAGGCGGTCTTATCACTGACTGCGATCTCTTCCAGACAACCTAATTTACAAAAAGTTGATAATCTGGAAATAGTTAAAAATATATATTCTAAATAGATATTACGCATGAAAAGATGTAGGAAGTAAACATTAACATGTGTCGGCGCCTGCCGAAAACATCTTCCCTGGTCCGAGTAGTTATTCCGCGACGCGACGTTACAAGTCAGCGAGCTTTAGGCGCTGACACAACACCAGTACAATCACTATGTACGAGGAAAAATTTAATGAAGGAATTCATTATGATTGTGATTCATCTGTACTATGTCTTCTTTTATAATAAGCAGATCATTATAAAACACATTATATAAAACAACTCTGAAGTATTATTGTGCATTTTCCAGGCAATTATAAGGCTTAGGAACATCTAAAGTTCCCCATTTAAAATAATATAGAAATAATATGGGGTCGACTGCCTCATGGTCTCGCGGCATAAGCATGTGCTGTGCGATCGAGAAGTCCCGGGCTCGACGCTCTAGACGGAGAAAGTGTTAGGTTAGTTTCCATAAGGAAATCATCTCAGTAGCAGCATGGAGTCTGGAAGTGTCCCCGAAAACGGCAATAGGCTCGCCTCCTATTACGAGGGTCTGATATCTGATACACACCTGGGGAAATGAAGGTGCAGAAATGCACTTCTGCCCATCCCTTAGGGGAATATAAGCGTGCTGTATGTATGTGATAATATGTCTGGTAGCAACCGCTGCAGCTCCGGCATTCTTCAATGTCAAAACTGTGAGTTTTTGCAACGTGAACATATTCGGCGGAGTTTTTTCCCGTGGTCATGACATCACGTGTGGAGTCGCCTTCATGATCCCGCCGGTTAATTAAAACGTGATGAGAATCAATTAAGTAGTTTTTTCTTCATTATCGGTGATTTTACTAGATTATCGTGCGCCGGCGAGTTCCGCCGTGACAACCAACCTCGGTTCGTGTATTACATAATTAAATTTTTTACCGGTTGTGTGTTCCAAGGGTATATAGTGTCGGAATCCGGAACATACTATATGGACAGCCCTGTGGCATAGTTGGATCGACACCAGCGAACCAAGACAAATGTTTGTGTTGTCCACAAATATTTGTTTCGGATCTGGGTGATTGTGACACCGAAAAAATTCTCGTAATTACTGATACCCACGATATAAGACTCTTATTTTAGTGCGGGGTCAGAGCTATGTATGTGACTGTTGGGTGTATTCATTTATTTATATTCTATTTATATCCCTAGACAAGTTGCTAAGATTAAGGTACTGGTTGGTTGGTTAAGAGTGTTAATCTTCCAGCTCTTAATAATAATAATTTGTAAAGTGACACAGTTCAAAAGTTCATATCACGAACTACTTATAAATACATAACCCTATGTAGAGTATATCGTGATTTAACCTCACTATTATGTAGATTGAGGGAGAGACTAAGTAATACTAGCTATCAGTTACACCGCATTATTTAAATAAGGAAACTATTTTCCCTAACGTTCCATACCTAAAAATCGAAAGACCTAGGTTTCAGACATTTGGGGATTGATCATTATCACTATCAAGTAGTGATGGCTTCGAGGTTTAGCCGCGCGGTCGAGAATCTCGGCCGTCGCGGGTTCAAACCCCAGGCGCACACCTCTGACTTTTCGAAGTTATGTGTGTATTCACAATGAATTATCACTTACTTTACCGGTGAAGGAAAACATCTTGATAAAACCTGCACACCTAAAAGTTCTTAGTAATTTCTACCATAAACCCGCACTAGGCCAGCGTGGTGTTTTTTTTTTTTTTTTAATACATCCATCAGTCGCATACATAGTTCTGACCCCACATTAAGATTCGAGTCTTGTGTCGTGGGTACCAGAAACTACAAGAGACTTTTCGGTCTCACAAACACCCAGACCCGACACAAATATTTGTGGATCACACAAACATTTGTCTCGGTGCGGGGATCGAACCCGCGGCCTCTCGTTTCGCAAGCTGGTGTCTAGCCAACTGCGCCACGGGGCTGTCAAGTCAATTAAGGCCTAAACCCTCGCAATGGTAGAGGAAGCCCGTGCCCAGCAGTGGGATATATCTGGGCTGATGATGATTATGATGATAATGTATCATTACAACTTAAGTTTTAGGGTGGTGACTGACTTCCCCTAATTGCAGTAAATCGCTACTTTGTCCTGATCGTTGCGTTAAAAAATGTAGAAGCAATTGCTACATTATGTGGGATACCCGACAGTCTTATAAATGAATGTAGTTAAAGATTCTCGAGCTCATAACATACTTCATAATAATTAGGCGTTACGATTTTAATTCTAATACAAGTCATATACAAAATAACAAGCAATTATGTTATTTTTTGTAGGTCGCATACAATTTGAGTCCAATGTCACTTGCTCAATAGTTTTTGCGCTTGTAATTGCTTCCCAGATATGAGGCGGTGGGTCGGGAGCACGTAGCGAGCTCGAGTGCAAGTGCACCGCATCTACACAATTACCGAACAAGAGCACAATATGAACGCCAATCATTCCATATACATCGCATTACAACATCGTGCATCAGCTAACGATCTATCTGTACCGCGGGGGACGGAGTTGGATACTTGCCGCCGGCCCCATAAATGATTAAACATTTTTGTATTTGCGTATTTTAGGATAACAATAGCATGAAAGCATATATTGCCTGAACAAGACCGCGAGATTCCCAGGTTTGGTTCACAGGTCGGGCAAATTCTTAGCAGCCTGAACCTTCTAAATGTTCCCGGAAAAGGGCAATTGACTCGCTTCGTATTATAAATAATAAATAAATACATACACCCAACAATCACTGTGACTGCCTCGTGGTCTCGCGGCACAAGTATGTGCGATCTAGAGGTCCTGGGTTCGATTCCCGGGTCGGGCAAAATGTTATTGGGTTTTTCAATTAGGAAATTCTCAGTAGCAGCACGGAGTCTGGAATTGTGCCCGAAAAACGGCAATAGGCTCGCCCCCTATTACGTGGGACTGATACAAAACCTGGCGAAATGTGGGTGCAGAAATGCACCTCTGCCTACCCTTTCAGGGAATACAGGCGTGAGTTTATGTATGTATATATGTACCCAACAATCACATACATAGTTCTGACCCCACACTAGGATACAAGTCCTGTGCCGTGGGTATCAGAAACTACGAGAGACTTTTCGCTCTCACAAACACCCAGACCCGAAATAAATATTTGTGGATCACACAAACGTTTGTTTCGGTTCGGGGATCGAACCCGCGGCTTGTCGTTTCGCAAGCTGGTGTCTAGCCAACTGCGCCACGGGGCTGTCAATTACTACTATAACGTGGGATTAAAACACAATCGACGAAAGGTGGGTTTAATCATAAACTTCTGCCTACCTCTCCGGAGATACAAGCGTGAGTGTGTATTACTTTGGCCCGGTCCCACCACACACCCGCCACTATACCTTACTCTTGTGATCCAGGATCAACAGCACGCACAGTATTGACGCCGAGCCATGATCCCGCAACGAATTTAATCAGAAAAAAAATATACAGCACGAGTTCGAAAGCGAGGGACAAAATATGGTGAAACTAGACGCAATTAACGCAAATATGAATAAAGTACGAGCTGTGATGTGAGTTTACAGTATACATATATGTAGGTATGGCAAAAACGTTAAAGTCAAAGTCAAATTATCTTTATTCAAATAGACTTCTACAAGTTCTTTTGAATCGTCAATTTTACACTTTTTAATATTTTTTAAACTATTGCCTATATAATTATTTGTAGTTAAAAAGTGGGTGTCAATATTACATTTTAGAAACATAAACTAAACAACATAAGCAACTAAATAGCAAATGTAATGGTTTTCCGATTCGCTATTTATTCAGCGTATTGTTTTAATTGTAAACACGTTGAAGACATACAATGGTGTTGGTTGTGACACCGGAGGATGAGGTGCGCCCTCTGTTTGTATTCAGAGGACCACAAGTGTACAGCGCAGCGTTTGTTCAAGCCACAAGTGACAGGGCGAGCCTACACTGTTACATGCACGTGGAGTGTCGGCAAGTGTTATTACTCGGCTGCGGGTTTTAAAACTATAGTTTATTTACTCAATGTCTATGGGTTTTACAGCAGCGTAGTCAGTAGTTACATTAATATTGATAAAGTAACGAATGTACAAGTTACTCTATCTGTCTATAAATAAAACATTTGACAGATATATACGTCGTAAATGCCTTGAGAATTAGACACGCGGTCGAGGATCTCGGCGGTCGCGGGTACAAACCCCAGGCACACACCTCTGACTTTTCGAAGTTATGTGTATATTCACAATGAATTATCACGTACCTACTTTAACGGTGAAACCTGTACACGTAAAAGTTCTTAGGAATTTCTTAGGTGTGTAGTCCGCCAACCCGCACTAGGCCAGTGTGGTGGGCTAAAGCCTAATAAGTAATAAAGTATAATAATTGTTAAATGAAGTGAACAAGTTTATCAAATAAAATAAAATAAATAAATCACCTTCTTAGATAAAAAAATATTATTATATTGACCTGTTTTTGGACACAAGCCTCATTTGCCCTTTAATGTAGTGATGAAGCAAGCTACGAATTGGGTTGAATTCCCGGATTAGGTAAAGTGCTATTGAGTTCATCCTTAAATATATGTTTTGACAGCCCCGTGGCGCAGTTGGCTAGACACCAGCTTGCGAAACGAGAGGCCGCGGGTTCGATCCCCGCACCGAGACAAATGTTTGTGTGACCCACAAATATTTGTTTCGGGTCTGGGTGAATGTGAGACCGAAAAGTCTCTCGTAGTTTCTGATACCCACGACACAAGACTTGTATCTTAGTGTGGGATCAGAACTATGTATGTGACTGTTGGGTGTATTTATTTTTATTTATTTATGTGTGTAATATATATTTTAGCATAATATGTAATGGGAGGTGTACAAACACATATAATACGTCGCAATCATGCCCCATAACTATTTCCTCGATCCGACTCCGCGCCAAGATGTTATCTGCGACTGCATGCTTATTCGCAAGTGGATTTGCGAAATTGATAGTCGTGTACGGTGTTTGTTTAGTGATGGGTCGCCCCTCGCCCGACATGGCCGCGCGGGAGATATGCAGTAATACACTAATCGGAGCATCGGCGAGTATCACATGCTCCCATTACTCTTACAAGGACGATTGTAAATGATATTTGCGTAATTGGTATTGTTTATAATTGCGTATATGGTAATAGACCTCGTGATCTCGCGGCATAAAGTAGTACCGTGGGATATAGAGGTTCCGAGTTCGGTTCCCGGGTAGGCTGTGTCACTGGGCCTTTCCATGGAGAAATTCTCAGTTCAAGCATATAGTGTAGAAAAACTAAACATTAAGAATTATCCAAATCAGTTAATTGGTTTAGGCGTGAAAGCATTACAGACAGAGTAACTTTCGCGTTAATAACATATTATTATGCACATTTCCACGCGAACATTAGGTACATTTTACCGGGATAAAAAAGGAGTTTTGTTATTTTAGTGGGTCCCACCTATCTCTATACCAAAAGTCATTGAAATCGGTTTAAAAGTTTTTGAGTTTATTGGTAACAAACATACAACAATACAAACCTTTCCTCTTTAGAATAGATATCTATACCAGCTCCTATGAGTCCCGTTGCTGGGCATGGACCTCTTCTACAATAAATAATAAATAAATACACAGTCATATATATAGTTCTGACCCCACATTAAGATACAAGTCTTGTGTCGTGGGTATCAGAAATTACGAGATACTTTCGGTCTCACAAACACCCAGACCCGAAAAAAATATGTGTGGATCACACAAACATTTGTTTCGGTGCGGGGATCGAACCCGCGCCCTCTCGTTTCGCAAGCTGGTATCGAGCCAGCTGCGCCACGGGGCTGTCAAAATAAAACAATAGAGGCTATGATTTCCTTTACCAATAAGGTGACTGCTAATAATGATGAATACCCTCAAAACTTCAAAAAGTTAGAGGTGTACTTGGGATCTGTGCATTCGAACCCATTACCGCCGAGATTTTGTCTCGACAGCCAGGACATCGAACCTCAAGGACATCACGCCCTTGACATAATATCATCAAGACTGATATTTTCTAGTACTAACAATTTGAGTATTGTGCATTCTAAACTATCTACTCGATCTAATTATTATTCTTACCCTTACAATAAATGTGTGAAGCGCTGTTTATACAATATGTTGACACTAAATTGTGACCTATCCTTTCGGGGAATACAGGTGTAAGGTTGTGAATGTTTTTATTTTATAATTGAATTCACATACACATGAGTCATTATGTCGTGTTCTACATCTTAAGTTCTATAAGTAAATATTTAAGGAAAATGTACCGAGGATATCATCTCCGAAGTGTAACATTGCAAATAGGAGAGGTTGCGCATAATGAGATGCCGCCGGCACTAACTCGGAGAGAGCAAAAACGCGCGATTGCGTCGCACATCACACATGTACGTACGGTCATAGATCGGATGCAAGGCTCCGGATTCCCGCTTAATTGTTGTCTGATTGCCACGTTTGGAAATAATTGACACTAATTTGATATGTTGCGTTTGATTTTCCACAAACTGCAACATCTCCACAGATGAGACTCTCTACACGTACTCTCCTAGACACCTACATATATACGTAAACGCAGGTAGAAACATATTTCTATACTCAAGTTTTCCGGTTATTTTAAAATCAAATATATCAGTTGAAAGATGCAAGCCTGTTGCTGTTACATTAAAATATTTCCGCATTTCCTGCTGCTAATATTTTTCTGATGGCAAAGCACAACACCCGAAACTTCTGCCCCGGACCAATGCGACAATTCCTTTAGTAAACATTCAAAGGATTTTTATAGTTTATACCTTGATAAAATCAACAAAAGCATTAAAGTAAAAAACTGAAAATTGTAAGTAGTTTTGAAAATTAAGCGTTTCAAATCCCAGGCACATACCTTCAACTTTTAAATTTATGTCTTCACAATACAATCGCATACCTGCACACTTTATAAGTTTTCCAAAAGGAATTTCTTATGTGCGTAGTCCGACAACCTAATGTCAGCGCATTTGGTAATGTCTGACCCCTCTTAAAGAAGTAGAAGAAGAAGAACTCCCTGTTTGAAGAACAGACTTATGTCCAGCGACACATATACTCGTATATATAGGTTTATATAAACTGACAGCCCCGTGGTGCAGTTGGCTAGATACCAGCTTGCGAAATGAGAGGCCGCGGGTTCGATCCCCGCACCGAGACAAATGTTTGTGTGATCCACAAATATTTGTTTCGGGTCTGGGTGTTTGTGAGACCGAAAAAGTCTCTCGTAGGTTATGAGTTCGTTTCCTACTCGGATAAACTATAGCCTACTCTGTTTATAATACGCTTTGAATAATAACGATACACAAGGTACACTAATCTGACGTCTTACATGAATCCAGTAGATTTCTACTGTTCTTGTCTTAATAATTTATTTACAAAAACCAACTAACAGTAAAAAATTAATTTATCCATTAAAAATTTATGTAAAATAAACATTTGATTAATGTTTCGTTTTTTAAGCAAATTCGCCTTTTACTACATCAACAGATGTTTTTAAAGACATTATCCTCCTCTAGACTTACACGTGTACCGTTGGGCCATTTACGAATACAACTTCACGTTCCCAAACAGTAAGCTATACTAATTTTGTTTGGAGACAACTTCATAGAATTTAGTGTGTGGAGGCTATGAAGAACTCCGTCTGTTTAAAGTGTAGACCATTTATTTTGCATCAGTAGGTACCTATTTATGTATTATATTAAGTTTAGTAAAATCAACTTTATAAATTGAATAGAAATCAAATTCATGACAAATTGCACTGTTTTTATGAAATATTTTTTCTATTTAATTTATAACTTTTTTTGAGCATTTTGTATTTGTTGCTATTTTTTTGGCCACTAAACAGAATAATATAATTTGTTCAGTTTATTACATTAAATACAAATAATGAAAGTGTTTTACTGCTTCCCAGTTTTCTACACTATTAGGTATGTAAGAAACGTGTGAAGGAAATAAAAGATGGTGCTTTGCATTAAGTCGTATATTCGTTGAGTCATTTCGTATTTACAATCCTTAAAACTAATCATACATTTTTTTATACATTTTTCATTAACTTCCTTACATCACTACTACTGTCCATTTGTATTGCTGTATACAAGAACTTAATAACTATTTTTATTAACACGAAGATAAGTGAAATTTTAGAAATAGTTTTTAAAGATTTGAGATCACATACGAACGAAATGTGAAGGGAGCTATACAAAAGCATGTTTCGGTAAGACAGGGATACGGTGCAGATACAGTGCGGGTTCGATTCGAGGCGAGCCTATTGATGACGAGAGAGAAGACGAAGTGTGAAGTGAAACAAGAAATACAAAGGTCACAATAAATAATGATTTTGACAACAAAACATCGCACCGCCGATACAACAGACGGCGCAGATCAATACTACAAACATTTCCAAACAGTTACTCTAATGAATTTGTTACGGCCGAACTATGAGTTAATTAATTTATCACAAGCATGTTTACAATTTGCCCAGCCATCATCACACGCCCCTTCATCTCGAGACACGCTCACTCAGTACCGGTAGCCGGACTGGGCGTTGAAGTTGCCGGAGCCGGAGCCGCGGGGCCCGCCAGCGTTGGGGGTGAGGTATTGGCGCGAGGTGGCGCCACCGAAACCGCCGGAGCCGCCGGAGCCGCGACCGCCGAATCCGCCAGCACCTCCGGCTCCACCGGCGCCGAAACCGCCAGCACCTCCGGCTCCACCGGCGCCGAAACTTCCAGCACCGCCGGCACCTCCGGAGTATCCGCCGGCGCCGCCGCTACCGCCCGATCCGTAGCCACCGGCACCGCCGGCGCCAGCACCCTCACCGCGGTAAGTACCTGCAAACGGCACAATGATCACATAAGTTTCACTGGTGAGACGTGGCGATCAGTGGCGGTCCAGTTACTGCATAATATTGTCCTTCGTTTAGTGAGCTTTCAATCGCTGTAGAGCATCGAATGTCCCAGCAGAGGTCGGAAAATGTCAGTGACCTCAGCGTCGTGTAATCTGAATAATTTATCTAGTTTACTGCTTAGAAATAAACTAATAGTAAATATTGAATAGCTGTAAAGCTGCCAGCCGAGGTAGCAGCTCATTAGTGTTGCTCAATACGTGAACTAGTGCAATTTTGGAATGTGTAACAATAAGTTCTGCTATTGTTCCGTTGAGTAACACACATACAATCATATTTTTACATACATAATGTTACCAATTTCGATGTTATTATTTTCGAATTTTGCTCGCGAGGCCACGAGAATGGCGTTTTGTAATCATTGTTAGTAGATCAAAATTGTGACCATCGCGTGTGTTCAAAAAAGTTCATTGTAAGAAAGAACGAGTACATATGCAATAAATATTATATGATACTATTGCAATAGATATATATTAATCCATTTCATTCTATGCATAAAGGATTGTATTATTTTTAATCTACTAAAATCGACCAGACGTCTTTTAATCAAAAACCTATCTTTATAAAAACTCTTAATTAATGAAGTAAGCCCGCTGTGTTCGCGAGCACTCATCGTCGGCTTCATCGGAAAGTGTCCGAAGGCCAGCGGCCTGACCTACCGCAACAGCATTAACATCCGCTCTCGTATCGAAAGGAAATACTCGCGCCCCTACTTGGACGATTGAACCGCTTAGTGACACATCACCGTGTTATACAATATCACCTGCTGCGGCACATAATATTGCATGTAATTAATACATACAGATGATTGGAATCTAATATAGAGACTAGAACAACTCAGGATCGCAAAAAGTATCAATGACTTGTGTTCATTACTACAGAACAAGAATTTAATGTAGAAGTAATAATAAAAATAATTTGAATACAATTAGATCTACGCCAACGGTGCATAAAAATTAGGTTATAGGGGTCACTGGATCAGAAAGAGTTCAAGTAGTAGAAAAAGCTCAAAAGGATTTAAAATTGTGCAATATCCTGGAGAAAGTAGTTAAAAGTGATTAGCTTTAAGAATATTGAAAAAAAATATAGATTTAAGTTTATGTTACTTTACTAGGCTAACTTGAATAAATCCTTTCTATTGAAAGTCAAAGTTGAGACGCTGACATGAAGTAAGTTGTTAATTTCGACCACATAATTATACCTCGCGTACTAACGATGATGGATTAGGATAACGACTATACAGATCATAAGGAAACTGTCCATCAAATTACTATAAGAAATCTTTTTGCTCGTATGTTCAATTTTGGCAATAACGGTTGATGACACCAAATCTTTTTTAGAGGATTGGTACTAACCATTGCATTCGTTTTATCCGTGATTATAGAGAATGCCTCCGACATTAAGTCCACCTTTACATCATGTAGGTATGTATAAAGTGTAAATAAATAAATAAAATATCAGGACCTAAATCATGTCAAAAGCTTTATAGACTGCACTGAGTCAACTCATTTGTATATTTTCTTTTTTCAACAAAAGAAAGTGACAAGGAGTTTAGGAAGCTGAACTTCGTTCATTGAATAAAGCAGAAACAAACCCGATCATTTAAAAATAATACCCCACTATCTTTCGCAACATTTCATTTTATTTGTAAGTAATTTGCTTTTATCTAGGTCTTGCTCAATTGTTACATTATTGGATGGGGCCAGTTATGTACTTTTGACCTGAATGCAAGACTCTTAGGCAATGCAATACATAATCCGTACCAAGTGGACGTCCATCAAGTTACATCGGACATGCGGAGATCGACTGAAAACAATTCCGGGACTTCTAATATTTAGTTACCTTTTAACTTTGCGGTTCACCATCTATTAACGATGATTAATGTGACTGACTATCATTTTAAAATAATTTGTTTAAATAAACTACTAAATTGTAAAAATACGCTAATACGTTAATACATCTGGAATTTATCGTCTTAAAATGTAATGAATAAAACGGCGTTTTTTTTTTCAAAGTGTTACTTTTCTTTCAAACAATGTAACCATTGCAGACGATCAAAAGTAAATCTAGAGTGAAAAATAAAAAAATGCGTTGTACATTCTTATAATTGTTAAGGTGAGTTCTACTTTGAATTTTTATAAAAAATTGGCAGTAAATAACAATATTTGTAAAAAAAGTTTTCAAAAAATAGTATTCAAAAAAGGTACTACGGAAAGACGAATAGAACTAGGAGGCATGGATAGCCATAGATGGAAGGGCCTAGGTTGCAGATAGACCAGGGAAAAATGTGTGTGTCTTAAGCTCTTATGACATCGCACTCGCATTTAAATACATAACATGCCTTCTGAGATCATTCTAACAGATTGTAAGATTGTGTGTAGATGATGGTATAAGGATATTAAAAGGGTCAGCAGGTTTCTTTGTGCCAAGGGTAATCTTTGTTAGAGTCAAGGTGGTTGACAAGAAAGGATAGGACCCTGACATCGACCGGGAATGCTGAATCAGATGTATCTATAGTACTGATGCAATCATCTGTATCTAGTCTATGAGGAGGATTTCCCACACCTTTTCTATAAGTAACAATTTATACAATTGTTGTAATTTTGCAGATGTAATTCGAATTGAATTCGTGTGTTCGCCGCCTTAAAAGTCCATGTAATTATCTTTAGAGTGTTTTGTTCTTGTTCCCATAAGAAATTACAAAACGTGAGAAAATTATTGGGCTTTGCGATTTGCAACCTTAGTGCTTTAGAAATAGGTGGGTTTTTATACTGCCATACCTTATGAAACTAGACTGCTGTTGCAGTTAGGTCTTAATTATTTTTACTTAGTTTTGCTCTTGGTTCGGACTGCGTTTTAGTCATATGGAGATAGATGTTGAAGCTTTAATTAAGTAATTTGTATATTTGCTACCGTAGTTTATATTTTTCCCCGTAATTTAAGCCAATCTAATTTATCTGACATTTTAGTTTTCTATCTGCATACATAACAAAGTTCATGAATTATTTAAGTCGCACCAATATTTACTTAAATACATTGAACTGAGAGTATTACCGTCAAGTTATAGCATGTGTTAGTACCTAAATTGATATATTCATCTGTCTTAGCCCTTTTAGTTGAACCGAGTTCATAACTCGAGACATTTCTTACAAATGGCCGCAAATTATATGACCTTTGGCTCCCGTCTATTAGATCTACATTACCGCATCAACCTGTATTTGTGAATTTACTTTCCCCTGTGAATTTTAAAACTACAACGTTCATTGCTTGCAACATTCGTCATTATCAAGATAAACCCTGCATGCACCCCGCAGTAGTCATTAAAATGTACAGAATTACCGTCTGCACGGGTTCATTAAGACCATTACAGACGGTGTACTGTGGTGCAATTTAATGATCTTAATTCACTATTCGTAATGGCGGAAGGCAAAAAGTGAATTAATAATAGGTAGAGATTTGTAAGGATTCACTTATTAGTTTTGAAGATGACACAAAATTTAATTCTTATTGATTATTACAAAATTACCCCAACCGCTCATCGTATGTTATATTGTTTCTATACGTGATTTCTATCTTACGTCCAAAAACCATTCTCTTTAATGTTGTGAATAAAAGGGCCCATAGACAAATATGCGGTAAAACAAACAATAGTGGAAGACATTTAAAAGTGACCTTTGATATCGATACACGTCTACACCACGCCTTCACAGTCACTCCGCCGCACGACACCGCCGTAAAGCTCCACTTGTAATAAAAGCTAACGCTCACTATCATATTACCGACATTTGCTTAAATATTCCACATTTAAATTTATTTATTAGACTTTAAAAATGATATTAAATACTTTAAATTGATATTGTCCAGTTCATAAAAGTGAGGACAAAATTTCTAGGTAGTGTTCTGCTTCTCTTCTAAAGAGAAACACGAAACAAGTGCGGAATAAACAAGTGAGTGAGTGAGCTCCACGGCGCTGCGATGGAGCATGATGCGCGCATGCGCCAACCCAACATTAGCACATTTTAACCGTTTGCATCAGTTTGTATGCATCAAATTCCCAAGTGTTTCGCAACCTAACGAAGATATGCCTCATTTAAATGCCCCAATACGTTCTAAACGTGGCACACTCTGACCTAGTTATTCAAATCTTTAACACTTTATAAAGTGTTGGCTCAGCTCATCTGCTCTAATGCGAACGTTTTTTATCCGATCCCTTATAGGGTGTTGTGTTGTTGACTACACTACTCGTATACTAACTATGCGAGGTTTGGGGTCGTTAGGATAATACTAGCAATGCTTGTCAAAACAATAATTATCGTCAGCCATACACCATTATTTAATTATCGAATTATCCGGCCTACAGCTAAACTGGGCGCTTGAAGTTTAAATTATCTTGTCTGTGAACTGCAAACAAATCATATTTCAAGCTGGCGATGCGTTTGTGTGCGGACACGTGAACAAATTGCGCTCAGATGATTTATCAGGGGATCTATTTTGACGTGTGTATTTATCGGTGAGAATCTATTAGCCGATTGACCTGTGGTGTGGAGCGCGCCTCAGATGGCTGCGCTCGCTGGCGGCTTCCAGGTACGGTCACGACGCGTGATGCAACGCACTGCTCTCACGTCATTTTGTAACTCATCAGATACTGGGCCGTGTGTAAATTGTTATTAGAGCAATCGCTTCGTATCTTCTATTAAGGTCAAATGTCAAACGGACGGGATAAGAAGTGATGAGACGCCGATAATGAGATGATTACTCATTTACAAACCGCCACGCAATCGCCTAGAGTCAATACTACTTAATTATCCTCTATGGTTGACCGGCGGTCGGCAAAAGCTTTGCAATTTGACGAAATTTTATTTGCTAATTTTCTGTGTATACGTTTGAATGATCGCAGATGTGTCCTACTTTTGACTAAAATTATAGCGAATCATCAAATCACTAAGCACTAGCAATAGTCTGAGCAAGGTTAAGTTGTGGTGAGCCGCATATTAAGGATCCTACGAAGTTTACAAGAAATAAATTGTGGGACACTTTTTGTCTATTTTTGGAGTAGAATTATTTGCACATTTGAATCTCTGATGATCACCTAGAACAATGAGTTTTTTGCCTGATTAGTCCGAGTGAAGTGCGGGCTATTAATGGTCATTAGGGCTTATAATTTTATGATGTCTACATCTTAGTTTTTTTGCAAAAAGAAAAACACGATAATAAAATTAGTTGCGTGCCGTAATCTTCGCGTCAAGAGTATTGGCATAAACGATAAGTAAATGGCACTTGGTGTCATATTTGATGGATTATGTTAGTAACTATGCAATTCCTAACATATTTCCTCATTATATTTTTATGTACATACATACATAAACTCACGCCTGTATTCCCCGAAGGGGTAGGCAGAGGTGCATTTCTGCACCCACATTTCGCCAGGTATGTATCAGTCCCACGTAATAGGGGGCGAGCCTATTGCCGTTTTTTGGGCACATTTCCAGACTCCGTGCTGTTACTGAGAATTTCCTAATGGAAAAACCCAATAACACTTTGCCCGACCTGGGAATCGAACCCAGGACCTCTAGATCCCACGGCACATACTTGTACCGCGAGACCACGAGGCAGTTTTATTTCTATCAATTATTTTTATGTCTATCAATTAATTAGTATGTTTTTAATTACTTTAAATGTAATGTATAGAAAAACACTCACCATCGTCAACGATACCGGCAGCTTCGTCGCGGGCGTTTTGCTCCAGGGATTTCAGGATCTCTTCGGGGATGGGGGGAGGGGTGGGGAGGTGAGCGCCCTGCGGTTGGTAGCCATTTTCGTCAGCCGTGTACGTGATGCTGTAGTCTTGGCCATCGTCGCCCTTGTACGCGAAGCTGCCCTGGGACTGGACGCCGTTGGTGGCTACACCGGACGCGTCGGCGCGGATGCCGTTGGAGGTCTCGAAGTCGTAGGAGAACCCTTCGGCGGTGACCTCACTGTTCAGTTTGAGGATCTGTGCGTTGGCGTCAGCAGAGTTTCCACCGCGGCCGCCGGCACCGCCAGCACCGCTGTAGCCACCGCCGGCACCTCCGGCGCCGCTGTAACCACCGCCGGCTCCTCCGGCACCACCGCCGTATCCGGAGCCAGCGCTTCCGTGGCCGAAACCGCCCGCGGCACCACCGCCGAAACCTGAACCGCCTCCTCCGAAACCGGATCCCGCGCCGCCAAAGCCGCCGGAGCCGCCAGAGCCGCCGAAACCACCGCCGCCCTTAGGACCGGCTCCTCCGAACCCAGGCCCGAAGCCGGCGCCGGCGTTTCCTCTGGGCGGGAGGTATTTGTTGTCGAGTCGGTCTGCCAAGCAGACTCCGAGGACAGCGGCTACCACGAGCTGCGCGGAACAATTACATTAGTTCTTCTTGCTCTCTAAAAATACCTACTGTATGCAATAAAACACTTTGTATTCTATATGCAGTGGTACAAAGAACCATATACATACATATGTATTTCTTACGAGGTCCATTGATGATTTAGTTATTTACATATAATATACTCGCAGAAATTCCGTGATATCCATTTCATGGCTTCATATTATTTTCCTTGACAAATTTTTTAAATGGAATATTCAATCGCACGCCTATCTTTGACAAAAACTCTGCTTTAAGCTCCTGCGAGTTCGAGAGAAGTGATCACATCCAAACCTACAGTTGGTTGATTTGACCCACATTTTTTCTCAAGTGAATGGGCGATTGAATTTCAAATGAAGGATGGCTCTGTGCTAATTGCGGGGATGTGCCTTACTTGATCTGCGCTCGCTTAAGATCTAGCGAATTGCACATCGAAATGCGGTTCACTCCATTTTGCAACTTTGTTTAATTAACTCACGGCTTTTACTGATATTATTTGTAATGCTTCATACGAAAGACAATACCATTAAACATATTAAGAAATCTTTTCATTTATAAACCACTATAAAAAAGCAATTGAAATCTACCCCAAATAAACTTAAAAGCCCAAAAGCTCACTTCAATAACAACTTTAAATGATAACATTTACCATTCAATAGAGAGCGAATGACGCTAAACCTTAAGATTCTTAGATCACGATGATCAACTTTACTCTAAATATGACTGAACTAGGCTAGCTCGCGACCTGATCCCACGCCGAGGGAGGACCCCAGCCCGAGTGAGAAACAATGGAACAGCACTCACCAGTTTCATGTTTGTAATTTGTCGGATGGTGTGTATCTGCCGCAACGTTTGCGATGAACTGTGATGCATCGGAGACGCTCCGGTGGTTTTATATGCGGAGCTGCCTTAGAACGCTCGGCTGAAAACCGTATCACGGTCACGGCGCGCTGCGGGCGGCCGCGGGCGGCGGGCGCGGATCGTCTTCCTGAGAATGTGCAGCTTTGTGCACACCTCGGGTTTTCTATTTCGACATCCGGAATTTTTCGACTGTCCATATTCTTTGTCCATTTTCATCTATACTTTCTTTCATACTTTTGCGTCACTTGCATTGTTGATGACAAAGAACCTCGTAAAATTAATTTAATTAGATAGTTCCACTATCTTGATATAAAATTCTTAAAATGTCGTACATCGATGCCCTTGGCATTCGTGACCTAGATTGAAAGTGCTGTCGCCAATGTCATCACGTGTTGTTCATATTCCGATGCAAAATGAAAGTGCTCCGACGATCTGAGGGAGCAGTAATTGTCTCTTTGTATAGTCTATTGTTAAAATTTAATTTGTAGAAAAAATAAACGGCGCGTTCCTTTGAGGGGTTCCGGGGTTGATTCCTGGGTTGGATAAATGTATTATTATATTATGTTTGAAAATTTTCAGAAGCAATAGCGAGGCCGGAAAAGATCCCGGTAAACGTAATTCATTGCATGAATCTTAAAACATAGCTCGCCTTAAATAGTTGCAGCAATACACCATTGGTTTCTTATAATTCCCCTCGTAGGAATAGGAGTTAGTGTATGAATTTAGGTTGTTAAAAATTAATTCAAAAAGATGATAATCAAGAATTATGAGCAAGTCGGCATAATTTGGTCGATTGATGTGAAATTGGCGTAATAGTTTCACGCACAAAGTCTTACAACTCCCCATTTGGACCGCACTAATTGTGTGACAGCACGGAAACTGTCGTACTAATATGAATAATTGAAAACCTGCCAACGATGTATTTAAGTACGTCAAAAGGAATCAATGTACTTAACCAACCCGCACTAGGCTACCGTGGTGGACTAAGGACTAAACCCTCTGTTGTAGAGGAGGCCCGTACCCAGCAGTGGGACGTATATGCGCTGATGATAAAAACTTAATAGATCAAAGAGCTATCAGTTGCAGAAATTGTGCCGAACATGTAATAAAAATATTTTCTAGTAATTGTCATCTTTCTGTATATGTCTGATTCAATTACCATTAAGCTTACTAAGTAAAGGATTTATGTGCGGCAATTAGATCCGAGTACGTAGAATGTAGTAATTGCGCATTCTGTACGCATAATGTGTGGATACGATTACGGTCCATTCACAAATTGTACATCATTTTCTTGGTATTTGATCCGTTCATTGATGATGCTCCCTGAAATAATACCGGCATTTATACATACGTCCCACTGCTGGGCATAAACCACCTCTAATATTGAGAGCGATTTGATGAAACCAACACGTTGTCCTAGTGGGTTAATGGACGAATCAAAAATTTCCTTTCTGGTATTCATGTTTCCTAACAATGCTTTCTACAACGTTAAAGTTTAAATAATTTATTAAAAATACCTTCATAACTTCGAAAAGTCGGAGTGTGTTCGAACCCGGGACTACTGAGATCGTGCCTCGACACGCCTAACCCTCCAGACAACACGCAATCATACCATTCGCAGTAAAGTTCAGTAAAAGTTCTCGTCGTGGTTTAATATTATACATACAAACATAGTACGTACACTTGCGTTTGAATTCCTGAAGGAATAGGCATTGGTGTATTGTAGACTCTCGTTTATTGCCCTTTCTTTAGGCTCTTTTCCAGACTTCGGGCGATTACTGATTAGTTCCTATCATCATCAGCCCACAGACGTCCCTCTGCTGGGCACGGGCCTACTCTACAACTGACAGGGTTTTGGCCTTACTCCAACATGCTGGCCTACTACACACCTAAGAAATTCCTAAGAAGTTTTAGGTTTTCATCACGATGTTTTCCTTCACCGTTTAAGTACGTGATAATTCTTTGTGAATACACACGTAACTTCGGAAAGTCAGAGGTGTGTGCCTGGGGTTTGAACCCGCGACCGTCGAGATTCTCGACCGCGTGCCTAAACCTCGAGGCCATCACGATTTTTATAGGAAAAACCAATTAACACTGCCCGAGCCGGGAATCGAACCCGAAAGGTCTTAATTGTACTCATATGCTGCTTATGCTACAGGGGCAAGTCCTATTTTCAATTCTAACATAGTAACCAATAACACCTATCTAAATGCAAGTGTTGATCGCTTAGAATTAATATGATTTAATGAAAAAGTCAAAATATTTTGTGATTTTTATGTGTTTGTCAAAGCAATTATAGACTAATTGTAGAGTTTGAGAGATAGCCCGACGAGACAAATGTTTGTTGCGCATCTGAGTGTTGTGGGAGCGAGTGTCGTTCGTAATTTCTCACAATCGCGACACACCGCAATAATGTACAAAGTAAACCTATTAGAAGCTTAGCGACGACCGAATATGTTGTATCGAACACGTCAACCTTAAAGTCTTAGATTAAATTCAGTGGTCAATTCATTTATTTATTTATAATTATGTAAGATTCGTTTTGAATAACAGATTAAAAGAAAATTTCATCAGTCACCAAATCATACAATGTAGAACTTTTGCTGATGACTTGCGTAAGCTTGTATTATATTCTAGTTTCATTTCGTTGGCCTCGTGAAAAAATGAGTTTTCAATCGGGAGGATCCTGGGTTAATACCCGGGTTAGGTAAGGTGTTTTAAAAAAATATTTTCTGTTGGGAAATCCTCATTAATGACACGAAGTTTGGAAATGTTGACGTGAGACTTAACATCTGACATAAAGTGATTGTACATACGTAAATACAAATTCTTGTACTGAAATTTTTGTTAATACTATAACAATACATTATAAATATAATTAAATTATTGGTAATAATCTTCTGACAAGTGTACATGCAATTTAATTTGGCGTACACAACAGAATATAGATGTAAGTTGTGCGATGTACTTAATACATTCGCCGCGCCTGTCAAAAATAACCTTATTCATTAAGATTTCAATCTATAAAAGTGAACTGAAGATTCGCTTTCATAAATGCGTATTAGGTAATAATGAAGTTCGCTAAATAACGCTTGTAATGTACTAGTGAATATTCTAGAATAAAAACCTGTAAACGTTACCTACATCATTTTTGCGTTTCGAGATCATCTAGGGACTAGTGCCGACTGATGTGAGACACTATGTATAAAAAAATACTTCAAACTTATAAGAAAAAGAAGCATAGAGCTGATGGCCATTGACTGTCTCCTGTGATTGTACGTTGCACACGTAGCCAGGTTTCAAAATGGAAAACATTTGGAAACATTCTCCTTTAACATTGCAGCAATTAAGCTGTTTTGGGAGCTAGTCTAGTCGTTCAATTTGCAGTAAAAGGTAATTAAAATGTGATCCTTTTACTTCACTCTCAATTCTTCGTTTAATTACACCTTTTGGCGAATTGCAAAAAAATATCCATCACTAAAAGCAGGAGTCAGAGGTCGCGTAATTGATGTAAAACAGCGAGTGTAAGAAGTGATAGAACTAGTTGTAACGATGCCCGCCGGCGACGCATTATACATATCATCTATTGCATCTACGATACGATCATTTCAGTTGTTCCCTTGTTACGAACATTTGATGAAATACTGCAATCAACAGCCCCGTAGCGTAATCGTCTAGACACTAGCCCGTGAAATGAGAGGCCGCGGGTTCGATTCTCGCACCGAGACAAATGTTTGTGTGATCCATAAATATTTATTTCGGGTCTGGGTGTTGGTAACACTGAAAATAGTTTCGTAGTCTGATGTCTGCGACACATGACTTGCATCTTAGTGTGGGATCAGAACTACGTATGTGACTGTTGGGTGTATTAATTTCTTTATTAAATCGAGGATCTAGACGAAAACGTATTGACATGGATTTCATCATTATCAGCCCATATTCGTCCTACTGCTGGGCACGGGCCTCCTCTACAATTGAGAGGGTTTAGGCCTCAGTCCACCATGCTTGCCTAGTGCGGGTTGGCGGACTACACACCTAAGAAATTTCCAAGTAATTTTAGGTGTGCAGGTTGACATTGACGTTGCCATTGACTTGACACGGATATATTAGGGTATAAATTTATATATGCTGTGTAACACCCATTCTTCTGGCCACAATTATATGACAAATAAGTGTAAGAAAGAATAAATAATTACTAATTTATAGATCAGTACTGTCTTATACAGTCACTACCAATAGATTCTTGGTCGTGCACCCAAACGAATGTACATACATAGTAATGGATCTTCCAAAATGTTTTTTTTTTTTTTTTTATTTTTTTTTTATTGCCTCAGTAGGCAGACGAGCAAGCGGTCCGCCTGATGGTAAGCGGTTACCGCCGCCCATGGACTAAAGTAATGCCAGGGGCACAACCCAGCCGCTGCCTACCGTGTGGTTAACACTCTTTTTAAGCCTCGTTTAAAGAAGGACAAGTCATAGCGCTCAGGGAACACCGAGGCAGGGAGTTCATTCCAGAGCTTGCACGTGCGTGGTAAAAAAGAACGCTGGAAACGCACCGTACTACTACGGATTGTCTCCAGGTAGTATGGATGAACTCCACTGCGATGTCTGGTAGTGCGATGGTAAAAAGGTATATTTTTTAATGAAAAACAGCATGTTGGATGCATTGCCTGACTGTTTTATTGAAAATCATAGGACGATGAATTTTTAAATAAATCTATCAATTAATTAGCAGACCAGCATGACCTTATATAAAAATCTAAATAGCCTAAAGTCCAGTACATGATAATAATCTAAAGAGGTCAAAAAGGATCTGTTCTGATTTAGACTGTTCCAATGAAATTGCTATTTGGTTTATATATACGAGTACATACATAGGTATAACTTATTGAAATTAATGAAAATACATTCATCAAAAGTGAAGTCACATCTCAATGAGTAATGAATGAGATACCTTTACTCGTAGTAACTTAGTGGCGCGGCTAATTAATCGCTTCTAATATCAAATAGTAATAAATTCATTACGATTTATTGGTGGTGCATCCAGTAGCCATATAATTCATAAAAATCCTTCACATAGTAATAATCATATAAGCAGTAATCATTTTATAAACTTTTTTTATTTAATTGTATAAAATCGGCAGATCTGCCAATTTGTGTTTTTTTTTGTTCTTTGCCGTTCCTTTTTGTTACTATGATTCGTTTTGAAAAACAAAATAAATATTATTTAGCATTCGCTTTGAATTTTTTAATTACTACTTATTACTAGACATATAAATTTCCATGTTAAACAACAAAAAGGTCAGCAACTACGCATTTCAAGTTTTAAGTAGGTTGTAGCACCTCTCTGTCGCCTGTTTGATATAGGACGGCTCTCGGGTGGCAAACCTATTTTTATTCTGTTGTTACAGAAAAAATGCAGCATTCCAGTCCATCCTATTGTTACCTGGAAAAAATCCCATTCAGCGATAAGACCGCCATTTGTTGCACAATATTTTTAATATTATTATTTTTAAATAATGTTTTTGTAAATTTTTGTGCTGTAAAATAAAGTGTGATCAATAAAAAATAAGATAAATAAAAGCAGAGATATCTTGAGACCAAAGACTTAATACGTATTCACTTCACTTTTTTTGGTTTCTGCGTTTATACTTTATAGCTGGTTAATTCCCAATAAAGGGCAGTTAAGAGCCAGCGGAAATAATTAATGGGTAAAATATCGAGTTGTCGAATATTTTGTCATCAGTAATTCAGTAGTTCCAATTTGTAGCCACAATATTGGAATCATAAATTAAAGAAAACAACACAAAACACATCGTATAAAATTATTATAAAGGTAATAACTAAGATGTGTATATGAGATATAAAATTCAGTTATGGCATCCCGCAGGTGTATAATGTGTTTAGTCATTGTTCCGGATGCAATCGCCGCGATCTGTAGCTATGGGAAAAATCCTTTTCAACGTAACCTTTCCACAGATCCGTGATAGGGCTGCTCCGCGGTGACCACACGCCGCACTCCGCTGGCTCTGCGCACGCTCGCTGAGAACAACACTGTGTCACCGTTCGCTAGCCTTTTGTCTCACTAATATTAACACTTAGTATATAATTACTTATTTATTTTACACAATTTATAAATAAAATATTACGCTACAATTCATAAATGACGCCAAATTATCATATATTTTTGTGTATAATTATTGAACTATGCAAAAATTTACTTGTAACCCTTTGGTATGGTAATATTTATATTTATTGGATTAATTGGGTTACAAATTAAAAAAAATTGCGCGAAAACAACAATAAAAACTTGACATGACGCTTTTATTGTGTGTGTGTTTAAGAACACACAGTTTACAGTGATACGTCAGTCGACCAGCGCGCGAATTGATAGTCCGGGAAATGAAATGTTCCCGTGGGAAACGCACATTCCATACATATTCGTTTTCAATCTAGTCGTGAATAAAATTTACTGCTTAATGCTAATAAATTTAAAAAAATATTTTAAAAAATTAAATTAATTTAATGATGATGATTAACTAATGATAAACACTAATGATAATTATAAATCAGTCTTTAAAAAGTATTTTACTTAAGTACGATATTTTATATATTTATAATTCAATTGCAATTGCAACACAATACCTGATTCAAATAAACTCGTGTTTTGTCGACATTTAGCCAAGAAGAAGTTTTTATGTGAAGTGTTGTTATTTAGTAAAATTGTCCGTTGATGGGTAATAAAACCTTAATTTCCAGGGCAATTAAATGTAACACGTATTTCTCATAACGATACCGCCCGCGCCTAGAAGGATTCCGAGCACCAAAAATTATGACGAATCCGTAACAATTCGTGTTCTCCAAAGAGATTGGCGTGTGTACAAAAGGTCGCATTCTCAGAACATTAGTAGATCCTGTGCAGTTGGCAAGTTGGTTTGATTTAAAATGACCGCGCCGATTGTGCAACGATACCCGATACTCTATACTCGCATCTCACACGCTATCTCCTGCACTAACAGTTGTAACGTGCGTCTGCATTGTACATTAGCGCGCTTCGGCGAACATTTCGTGTTGAAATATGATTTATTCGAGCTATTCACGTTCGTAATGTCGGCAGGATCCTCCGAGCTCTTGGCACACTGCTTGTAGTGTTTATTAGTACTCGGTTTTAGGAGTAACCATAGACCACAGAAAAAATATACGTTTACTATTTTTGAATAATTAATAAAAAAAAAGTGTGTGTGTGTACTTATGTACACGCGTTAGAAGTTATACTTCATACATAAATATATATTTTCTTAAATAATATAATAAGTTTTTTACTTAATCTTAAAATTAGGATGAACGAAATTCCAATGGGGCCAATCGATAGCTTACGTCACGCCGGTTCCAATGATACCAAACTCGGGTATCCTACGATTAAAATTGAGGGAGTTAGACAGGGGGGGGGTGAGGTAGAATTTCTAAGGGGGAGAGGGGGTGGGTCTCGTGGGGAGTTGATTCCTGCAATAAAAATTTTCAATGGTGGGGAATAAGAAAATGTCAATTATGTTCTACGCAACTACCAGGACATCATAAATCAGCAAGGACAAAGTACTAGCATTAAAAACTGTATACTCGTATAATCCATTCGAAATTTAAACCACGATGAATTAAAAACAAAACTTATTAATGATAGCATTTCATCTCTCTAGCTTTCTGAATGCCTAGTACCATTAATGAGTCAGCTGGCTTAATAACTCGTCCTTTTGACCGGAAACGACACAAATGCAGATTAAAAAAGTGTGTGTGTACTTATGTACACGCGTTAAAAGTTATACCACACGACTGAAGTAAAACTTATAAATGCGCCCAATTAAATGTATGTAAATTACGAGTGCGTTCAGAAATGTAATATGTTGTGTAAACTAAGAACTATGTATGTGACTGTTGGGCGTATTTATAAGTTTTACTTCAGTCGTGTGGTATAACTTCTAACGCGTGTACATAAGTACACACACACTTTTTTTTTATATAGGAAATACTATAATTGCTTTATAAGTTATGTTTTTACGAGTAATAACTGCAGTTAAAAAGCACAACAAAGCATTGTTTAATTTCCTTTATTCTAGAACAGAGCACCAAGTGACTCCTACTCGTATAATTCACGCGACATGTCATAACATCTGGGCCTGATAAGAAGGTTTTCATCAAATAAGACCACTTTATCCTTTCCCAGATTTGTCTAAAGGTATATTCACTATCGTTCTCTTACGATTCTATCCATACCCATAAGCTTATGAATTACTAGCTTTTGCCCGCGACTCCGTCTGCGTAGACTTCTGGGTTGGGTGCAGAAACTAACTAAGTGAATCTATAAATCAAAAATTACGCTAATTGTTGCAGTAGTTCACCACTGGAGGTCATTTCTGTCTTTGAGAGTCGTCTCAAGTGACATTATGACATTTTTCATAACCTCAGATCGTCTCATAAATTTATCGCGAAAATGTATCTAATGTCATCTAGGTGCGTATAATGGCACTTAACATCGCATAATGACACCGAGCCCCATAAAAATGCACATGATAACATTTTACTGTACCGGTACCAGTCACCACTACTCCACAGTGCTAAATGGCATTTAACGTGAATTCAAGTCATCCAGGATACTGACTTCAAATAATGGTGCCTTTCGCGATTTCAGTTCCAAAAATGGCACCTAAATTCATAAAACGGAAAAATAGCTCTTCTATTCCTTAAGTTCCACTAAAATTCTTCTAAAATTGCCATAAGTGCCAAATATGGCACCTGTCGTCGCGTGATTTCCAATAACGGCACTTGTAGCCTTATAGATTCGACTAATGGAATCTGATGTCACTTCATCCGATAATGGCACCTGACGTCACTCACCATCCACTAATAGCCCCTAACGTCACTTAACATACACCAATAAAACTTATCGTCACTTAATTGTACATAACCGCACATAATCTTCCTTAAAGTTACTTATGGGTAAGCTCTTCAAAATCATATATCACATAAGAGAACTTAAAACCACCCAGTAGCAATACCAATCTAATAATGGCAAGTAAGTAACCTAAGTGCGTTTAACGTCACCTAAGTAAACTTAAGACCACCTTATGACACTTAACCGCACTTAACTATATTCAACGTAACTTAATGAATCCTTAGAATCTTAAATGGTCTAATGACACCTATCGTCTTCTAAGTGCCCGAAATGGCACTTATTGAATTATTCAAAAAAGTAGCCTATGTCCCTTTTAAAGGTCTCATTTATGTCCATACCAAAATTCATTCAAATCGGACAAATGGTTTAGGCGTGAAAGCATAACACAGGCAGTGTTACTTTCGCACTACAATATATGCTCATCCCACGGGAACCCTACATATTCCCGGGATAAAATGTAGCTTATGTTACTTCATAGTGTCCCATTTGTATTCAAACCAAAAATCATATAAATCGGGCGAATAGTATAGGCGCGATAGCCCATTCAAACGGGAATACCACATTTTGCGGGATAAAAAATATTCTACGTTGCGTCGGTGGGTCCTATCTCGTCACATACTAAAAATCATCTAAATCAGTCAAATGGTTTAGGCCAGAAAGTATAACACAGGCAGCGTTACATTCGCATTACAATATATGCTTATCCCACGGGAACCCTACATATTCCCGGGATAAAATGTAGCTTATGTTACTTTATAGTGTCCCATTTGTATTCAAAGCAAAAATCATATAAATCGGGCGAATAGTATAGGCGTGAAAGCCCATTCCCACGGGAATACTACATTTTCCGGGATAAAAAATATCCTATGTTGCGTCGGTGGGTCCTATGTAGCCCCATACTAAAAATAATTTAAATCAGTCCAATGGTTTAGGCCAGAAAGTATAACACAGGCAGCGTTACATTCGCATTACAATATATGCTCATCCCACGGGAACCCTACATATTTCCGGGATAAAATATAGTCTATGTTACTTCATAGGGTTCCATTTATATCCATACTAAAATTCATTCACGTCGGTCAAATGGTTTAGGCGTAAAAGCAGAATATTGACAGAGCTACTTATATCCATTCCCACGGGAATACTACATTTTCCGGGATAAAAAGTATCTTATGTTGCTTCGGTGGGTTCCATCTACCCCCATACTAAAAATCATTTAAATCGGTCAAATGGTTTAGGCGTGAAAGCATAACACAGGCAGTGTTACTTTCGCATTACATTATATGGTCATCCCACGGGAATCTTACAAATTCCCGGGATAAAATTTAGTCTATGTTACTACATTGGATTTCATTTATCTCTGTACAAAAAATCATTTATATCGGTCAAACGGTTTAGGCGTAAAAGCAGAATATTGACATAGCCACTTATACCCATTCCCACGGGAATACTACGTTTTCCGGGATGAAAAGTATCCTATGTTACTTCTGTGGGTTCCATCTATCTCCATACCAAAAATCATCGAAATCGGTTCAGTAGTTTTTGAGTTTAAGCGTAACAAACATCCAAAAATACAAAAATACAAAAATCCAAAAATACAAACCTTTCCTCTTTATTATAATAGTATGATATAAACGCTTATGATCGAATACGATGTTTATGATACTTCTGTTTCTCAACTTTGGTTATGAGTCATTATATCTTGTTTGGTAAGAAAATTATAAAACAAATAAAAAACGTATAGACGTGTCCGTAAATCGACTGATTTTAAATTCACAATTTTAATTTATTTTCAGTATATTTATACTTTACGACTCCATAAAAAAGTTGTGTATCACTCATATGTGACTAAAACATAATTTATACACCACCTGCCGGCACATACACGGACAAAACCTAACGTAAAATAACAAATCTTACCTTAACCGTTATGGCTCAACTGGCTGACATTCAGGAAGCACAGAGCAGGCTGGAGGACTGTTTTGCGACGAGGATGAGTGAACTTGAAGCTCAGCTTCAGACCGGAGTACCTGCTAAAGACACCGTTGCACGCGTAGCCGAGGAGTTTAGAACATTCAGAGAACTAATGTTCAATATGCTGCGGTTACTTCGACAACAAATCGTAGAGTGTGCGTGTTTACTTGACGGAATGGAGACCAGACATTGGCGTAAAACACTTCTTCTTCTGGGCCACCCTGAATCTGATAAGGTTGACAATATTGCGAAAATCTTGGAGATATTTCACAAAAAGTTGGCGCTGTCGAACATCTCATCGTCTCATATTACTTAATGTCACCGAAACGGGGCCCGCAACAAAGAACATCATCGGCCATTACTTGTGAAGTTTTCCGATTTTCAGCAAAGGTCAGATGTCTGGAAGGTTAAGTCGAAGCTGAAGGGTACTTCCTTATCCCTGAAGGAGTTTTTAACTAAGCCTCGGCAGCAGATTTTTGCTAAAGCTCGCCAACATTTTGGAATGCGTGCTTGCTGGACACAAGATGGTACCATTGTAGTGAAAATTGCAGATGACATCATGAAAATCACCACACTGGAGGAAAACAACGCACTGTCACAAAAGCACAAAAAGGCAACAAACACCACAATGCATGCGACCAAACGCGGCACTGATCGCTCAGGGTCCTCGAATTTAAACCCGAAACCGCGAAAAACTTAGCTTCATGCGAGTATACGAAACGCGTATATCTCAGTGCCATTCAAGTTGTGTACTGCGGTAGTCTTGTGTTTTTGTTTGTTTTTACTAATTTTATAAAAAAAAATCCATCTACCCCATATGTCATCCAGATATTATATTGTTAATGTTGCGTTCAGAAACGTTGTTAAGTAATTACGTTTTGTTTTAGTTCTTCGTTATTTTGTTTTATGGTTATTTTTTTATATTATGTTCTTAAGTGTAATGGCTGGCGGGTGGTGCAGTGATTGAAGAAAACAATAGTTGGTACGTTTTATTATTATTATTTCTATTCGATTTTGGTTTACTCAGCTGAGCTGGCTAATTTTAAGACTCTAAAGTGCGGGTAAGTACCAAGCACTCTAAATGTCTACTGAAAATCTGTAGGGGCATTTAGGAATCGTCGAACAATACTGCATGTGTCTAATATGATAGATTTTTGTAACTGAATGTATATATTTTTATTTAGATTTAACTGTTTTAAGGAATTATGTAGAGACTTAGGCACTATTCCAGTTGATGAGATTATTATTGGTACTATATTAACTTTGTTTTGGTGCCACATATCTTTAATTTCATCTGCAAGTGGTATATATTTCTGTATTTTTTCATTATGTTTCTTTTTTAAGTTTTCGGAATTTGGTACTGTTATGTCTATTAAATAAGTGGTCTTTTGTTCCTTTAAAGTGAGTGTTATGTCTGGTCTGATACAGGAGATGGTTTTATCCGTTATAATGTCACGATCCCAATACAGTTTAACTTTATCATTTTCTATTACACTTTTTGGTTTGTATTTATAATACGGGGTATATTCGTTAATGAGTTTGTATTTAATAGCAATTTGTTGATGGATTTGTTTAGCTACGTTATCGTGTCTATTGACGTATTCTTTACCCGCTAGTATATGACATCCTCCGGTAATGTGCTCTATTGTTTCTCTGTTTTGGTGGCAGATTCTACATGTGTCGTTATCTATGGAACTGTCCTTTATTATATATTTGGCGTAATTTCGAGTTTTAATTATGTGGTCTTGGATGGCGAGCATAAAACCCTCAGTTTCTGCGAATATGTTTCCGGTGGTTAGCCATTTATTAGATGCTGTTTTGTCTACATGATCTTGGTTTAGGTGGTATATGTGTTTACCATGTAGTGCTTTCTGTTTCCATTTCGTTATCTTTTCTTCGTCGGATACTATTTTTGTTTTAGGGTCATAATCCTGTCTATTGAAATTTAATGGTGTTCCAGATGTTAATACGTTTGTTATGGCTTTATGCAGTAAACTAGTATTAGCTTTAATGAGAAAGTAATTTCGTAAATTGTATATTTGTGAATAGTTCAAGTTTTTGAGATCAATAAAACCGCGGCCACCAATATTGCGTTTCAGAGTAAATCTTTCTACCGCAGAGTGTATGTGGTGTATGTTATGTTTATTAGCCAAAGACCTGGTGATCATGTTTAATGAGTCTAAGTCTGTGTCTGTCCACTGAATAATTCCGAATGAGTAAGTCAATATAGGAACTGCATACGTATTAACACCTTTTACTTTATTTCTGCCTGATAATTGTGTTTTAAATATTCTACTGACTCTAGATATATAATTCTTTCTAAGCTCTTCTTTAACTTTATGATGATTTATTCCTGCACTTTGTGAGAATCCTAGATATTTGTACGTGTCCCTTAATTGCATTCCATCGATTTTATTTTCGTCTAGTGAGAGTTTATACGAATGAGTTTCATTGGATTTTCCTTTAATTATACTGTTGATTTTACATTTATCAATTCCGAACTTCATTTTTATATCATGGCTAAAGGCCTCTGTCATAGAGAGAAGATGATCTATTTGTTGTCTTGTGGATGCATATATTTTAATATCATCCATATATAACAGATGCGAGACTTTAATTTTATTTGTTCTATCTATTGTGTATCCATAACCTGATCTATTGAGAATATTAGATAAAGGGTTTATTGCTAAACAGAACCAGAGAGGACTTAAGGAGTCGCCTTGGAATATACCGCGGGCTATTTTAATTGGTTCCGATTTTTGGTATCCGTTTTCAGTTTTAATATTTAGTACAGTATTCCATGAATTCATTAGACACGTTAAGAAGTTAATTAGATTTTCGTTTATTTTATATATGTGCAGAACTTGTATTAGCCATGAGTGTGGGACGCTATCGAACGCTTTTTGGTAATCAATATATGCATAGAACAGGTTTCGGTGCTTTTGTTTAACTTGGTTATGTATTTCGGTATCTATTACGAGTTGTTCTTTACAACCCATGGAACCCTTACAACACCCTTTTTGTTCCTCAGAGATAATGTTATATTTATGTAAATGTAGACTAATTTTATTTGTTATTATAGAGGTAAGTAGTTTATATAGGGTAGGTAAGCAGGTGATAGGTCTGTATTTCGCGGGATTAGTAGTGTTACAGTCTTTAGGTTTCAAGTAAGTTATGCCCTGTGTAAAAAACGATGGGATACCAGTTGGGTCTTGGATTATAAGTTTAAAAATGGTAGCAAGGGTTCCATGTGTTGCTGTTAAGTATTTAAGCCAATAATTCTGTATTTTATCGGGTCCGGGTGCCTTCCAGTTGTGAAGTTTTTTTACGGCTTCCGTGACATCATTTTTATCTATTGATAATTCAGGCATAAAATCTATATTTATTGTTTCCTCTTTTTCTAAATCAATCCAAGGCCTGTGGGAGGAATGATTGACTGGTTCAGACCAGATTTTTTTCCAGAAATCTGTGGTATCCGTCATATTAGGTGGAGCTGGGATAATAGGCTCATTATTATTATTATTAAGGTTTCTGTAAAATCTCTTAGGGTTTGTGTTGAAGATGTTATTTTCTGTTCGTCTTTGGTTAGATTTTCTGTAACGTTTTAACCTTTTCGCTAGTGCTTGTAGTTTTTGTTTTTTACTATCTAATTCTTCTTCTACACTCGTTTGGTTTCTGTCTATTAAGTTTAATTTACGCCTTTTTCTTAATGATAATTTTCCTTTCAAATATTGGGTTATCTGTCCTACTGTTGATCTAAGTTTCATAATCTTTGTTTCTAATCTTCTTTCCCATGGTGGTTTTACTGACTGTTTGGTTCCTGCGTTTAGGCAATATTTTTCTTTTATGGGTTTTACTTTAAGCATTTTTGTTACGGTCAGAGCTGCGCTGTAGATAATGGCATGTATTTCTTCTAGCGTTGTTATATGGTTTTCTCGTAAGTATTTATCTATTACCACATTTATTTCATCTATTGTGATTTTAGTCGAACATGCTTGCTGTATTTTAGGGATTCCGGGCCTACAAGATGGGTCGATATCTTTGTATTTTATGAGTATTTCCTGGAAAGTGTTATCTAAATGTAGTATCCTATCGGTTATGATGTAGTTAGGTTGTACAGTATCACTTCCTAATTCTGTTTCTGAAATTTCTGCTGGTCTTACATTATCTAAATTAGCTGTGTGCTGAATGTGAGTACGTTCTTCAGGTAATGTACATAGAGTGTGCGGGGTGTTTATCTGATGTATGTTTTCTGTTAGGAATGTGTTATTTAATATATTGTCTCGTGTTACTTCGTTAGAAGCAACGCTTATTTCTCTAATAGCTTCTCCTACGGACGTGGGGTTATGCGGTACATTCATTAAACGCTCGGTTTCGTCTTTGATTTGTTGTCTCTTTTGGGGTGATATTCTATTGTTTTTGTGTATGACTCTAATTTGATCGGACAATCGCTGTTCTGTAATAAAATTTAATTCTGGGAAATGTTCTATAAATTTTTTATGCAGTTGTGATCTATATCCGGTAAGATTAGTTTCTAGAGAGGTAACTTCATAGTAGCAACGGAGTAATTGTTGGTTAATATTATCCGTCCATTTCATCCGCTGTCTACTACGGCCAGCTGCAGTGGTTGTAGGAAGCATCTCCTGCAAAGCATTTGCAGCTAGATTGTTATTGGAAGTCAAATCTTGGGCTATTGTGTCGGCGGTAGCATTTTGTTTGGCAGCAGCCCGCCGAGGTAACTGACTGCCGCTGGTGGTTCGCATGCTGCGACGTCCAGCACCAGCTCCAGACGTGCCCTGGCGATCCCCAGGTAGCGGCCCTATACGAATATCTCTAGTGCTCATTTCTCCATAAAATTGGGTTTGCCATTACCTTTTAGCTTGTAAGTTTTTGTTGTACAAGGATCCCCCTCCCACGTGGAACTGGTGGTCGTTCCGGACGTTAATACTACGTTATTATTATTATTTTTTAAATTTATGTATATAATTTATTTTATATATTTTATTTTATAGTGTTTTTAAAGCTTGTTTTATCGATATATTATATTGCAGTAGTTATATATGATATTTATGAGACATAATGATATCTGATGATGAATCCTTTTATTCCGCTAGTAATTATCATTCTTCAAGCAATAATAGCAGTTTTTGTTCTGTTCTGTTGGTGTTGTTTATTGTCCTCCCTCTATTGACTACTTCTCCAGTCTCGAATCGATTCTGGAATCTTTAGGGTCTCAATATGCACATCATATCATCATGGGAGATTTTAATACCAATATCCTTGAGCCTCATTCCTCTCGTTCCCGTAAAATCCTTAACATCATTCAATCTTCCAGTCTGCATATACTCCCATTGCAGCCAACACATCATAATTTTGATGGAGAGGATACGTGGCTGGACCTTATGCTGACTTCTAACCCTTCCCTTGTGGCCAGTCATGGACAATTTTTAGCCCCTGGCTTCTCTCACCATGATCTGGTCTATTTATCCTACTCCCTAAAACCTCCTAAACAGTCTGCTTAAGTTTTGCACATGCGTTGTTTTGGGCAAATTGATGTAGAAAAGCTGTGCTCTGATGCTCAGAATCTTGAATGGGAACATCTTACCAAAGCTGCATCAATTGATGAAAAAGTCCGCATTTTTAACGACAGTGTTATTAACCTTTTTGACATAAATGCTCCCATTGTAAAGGTTAAACTGAGACGTCCTCCTGCTCCTTGGATGACGAGTGAAATTCGGATGGCGATGCGGCGGCGGGACCGAGCATACAGTAAATACAGAAGGAATCGCTCTGACAACAACTGGAACCTGTATCAAATTGCTAGGAATCGGTGTAATCAGATGGTACGTAACGCTAAACGCCACCACATTCTTAATAACATATCTTCCTCTACGCCTGCCAACATCTGGAAATTCCTTGGATCTCTAGGTATCGGCAGGAAAAAAAAACACTACTTTCGAGCAAACAGTTAATTTGGACGATATTAACAATCACTTCGCTACTACCATGCCTATTGCAAGCCAAATAAAATACCGTACCATTGCTTACATAGCAGAGCTTCCACGTCCCAATATTCCCCCATTTTTCTTTTCTCCAGTTGCCCCGCATGAGATCAAAAAGATAATCCTCTCCATCAAATCAAATGCCACCGGATGTGACAACATCAGTCGTCGCATGATTGTGGTAATCCTTAATGATATCCTCTCTCCTCTTACTCACATCGTAATTTTTTCCCTTAGCTCTGGCGTTTTTCCTTCTCTCTGGAAAAATGCCATTGTCATTCCTCTCCTTAAAATCCCAAACCCGTCTAGTGCTAAACATTTTCGTCCCATATCCATACTCCCGTTTATATCCAAAGTTTTTTGCCCATTACACAAATCTGGCTTTACTGATGCTTCTTTCTATGTCCAATCAATACGGCTTTGGAACTCCCTCCCTTTGGAGATCAGGATGTGCTCAAACCGTTGTACATTTAAGCACAAGGTTCGTCAACTGCTGACTCGTGAAACTGCAGAATATTCACAACTATAACTTACTGTCTATTTCTGTATAATATGTATCTATTTTATATTTACATGTATTTATTTATGTATATATGTATGTGTATTACATGTTTTATATGTGTATTATATTATATGTATTTTGTCAATAGTACTGATTTGATATTTTACACACCTGCCTCATCTCATGTCTGCATCACCCTAGGTTCGACTGGAAGAGAATGCCTTAGGCATTAAGTCCACCTATACAAACTTTGTATAAAGTGTAAATAAATAAATAAAAAAATAACTTAGTCACATAAACGCCACATCATCTTGAATTGCAAAATAATAAAGACGTGTTCTACAGTAATGGTGGCATTTTTTTTTTCAAATATTAATAACTTGGTATTAGATAGCCACAAATTCGATTTTACGTGGGAGAGGTGAGGGTTCAAATCCGTAGTGCTAATGATCCGCCTCAATTTCACACATACTTTGTAGTACAAGTATGTAAATAAGTACCTACATTGTGACTTGCATGACATTAACTGTTAATAATGCTATGATCTAAATCATGAAAAAGAGGGTGCTATGCGTTTAAAAGTTCTTAGGTTCTATTCCCGGGCCGGACAAAGTATTATTGCAAATTTTCATTAGAAAATTTTCAGTAGCAATAACTTTACATTTTATGAAACAAACTTGATCGTGTGTATTATCATCAACTCTCAATAATTTCGATAAAAACTTTAGTACACTTTATATATATAAGTAGTGATGGCCTTGAGGTTACGGCGCGCCGTCGAGAATCTCGGCGGTCGCAGGTTCGAAACCCAGGCACACACCTCTGACTTTTCGAAATTATGTGTGTATTCACACTGAATTATCACTTACTTTAACGGTGAAGGAAAACATTGTGATGATACCTGCCAACCTAAAAATTCTTAGGAATTTCTTAGGTGTGTAGTCCGCCAACCCACACTAGGGCAGCGTGTTGGACTAAGGTCTACTCCCTCTTACTTGTAGAGGAGGCCCGTGCGCAGCAGTTGACGTATATGGGCTGATAATGATGTCACTTTATATTCATAATCGTGCAAAAACGTAGCCAAAATTGTAAAAAAATCGTTTTCAAATTTGACCCGCAACATATACCTATAATACGTACGTAGAGCGAGAAGCGGCGCGGGGCGGGCGGTCTGCGCCCACGCACTCCACTTATAACTAAATTACAGTAATTTGAGAGGCGTAATGAATAGTAATTCCCTTTTAGCATCACAATGGCGCTACCAACAAATAATCACTTCGGAGATCCATAAAAATATTACAAAACATAACGCGATGTGATGTTACCGTTGTTATACACACGAGTATGTATCATGTCGAGCAAAAATAATTTAGAAAATGTCATCAGCGGGAAGGTTCATCATATTTTAATGGAATGTGTCCAGAACGAAGCCGAAAGACCACTAGAGATAAAATCTTTTGACGTAGGGAAATGTAACAGTATCTTGGCTTTACCATGTTCACAGGAAGCCAAGAAATTGTATAAAATGGTAGAAATAAGTTTATTTAAGAGGCATTAGTATTGTGTTATTAAGAGTACGTGTATAGATTAAGTATAAATATTAGTAGATTAGTAGATTAAGCATACATTATTAGTAGGTTAGTAGATTAAGTATATATCATTATTATTAAGAGTATTATATTGTAGTATTTGTAAGCCTCTTATGGGGGTGGCGTGATTTATTGTGATCAAACCCCTAAATATAAATAAAGATTAAAAAAAAAAAAAAAAAAAAATGTCATCAGAAGTTGTTGATATAGAGATCGTCGAGAAATATCTTTTGTAATCCTTATTATTATTTTTAGTTCCTACCTTAAAATAATTGTAAGTATTTTGGTAATGGTGTTTGTATTTTGTTCGTTGAGTGGAATCAGAATTACCATTACGAAAAAGAAAAATAACTATACCATGGAAAAACGGCAATAAGTAAATTTTACGTTTTCATTTTGTTTTTCAACGCGCTAGCTGTTGCTGAACTACTTGTTTATGTAGAAATGTTTCCAAACTCCATGAAGTAACCATCAAATTATACATTAAAAAACGTAATGGACACTAATTGCATTATCTGTTACATTACTTGATGTTACAGCGAGGCAAAAAATTAGGTTATTAAATTTAGCCGGCGATTTACCAAAATGATGTTACAATATACCACGGCAGGTGTTACCAAATTTTAATTTATTCACGTCCATGTCGACGGATCGTTTAGTTGCAAAGGAAATGACTATTAAAATGACTAATTTATTCCTCCTACTTTTATTTAATCCTAACCCTACGAAATTTATATTCAATCCAATCCAATAATCTGAACATAGGCCTCCCCCAATGACTTCCACAGTGACCTGTTGGAGACCCGCGACCTTTACCAGGTCGTCTGACCACCTTGTGGGTGGACGTCCCACGCTGCGCTTTCACGGCCTCCACTCGAGAATTTTTTGGCCCCATCGGCCATCAGTTCTCCGCGCTATGTGCCCCGCCCATTGCCACTTCAACTTGCTACTTAGCTGGGCCATGTCGGTTACTTTAGTTCTCCTACGGATCTCCTCATTCCTGATTCGACCTCGTAGGGAAAATTTATATTACTGTTATAAAATATGTAAAATTAACTCTGTATTTTCTGTCTGTTACGCTTTTCATGCCTCAACTGCTGGAATGATTTTTGGTACGGAGATAGATAGGATCTTGAGAAAGGTCATAGGGTACTTTTTATCCCGGGAAAATGCAATATTCCCCCGGAATTAGTTCATAATTTAAAAGTGCGCCCGGGCGGAGCGATTCATAGTTTTATGCGTTATTCGCTGCACCGAATCTGGTAGTTTTTATCTACAACTCAGGAGTTCTGAACATGTGTAGCTTTTAAGAAACTTGCGAATAGCATTAATGAAGATTAGTTTTTCAGTAGTGAGTTTTATTAACACATTCAAGGTAAGCGATCCACTTAATTTGTCATAAAATTCATTAAATAAATATTTACATTGTTTACTTATTACATGAAAATCTTATGGATAAATTTAAAAATATTTTTAATGATAACAAATTTCATTGATAAAATGATTGAGTCTGAAAATATTTACCTTTGTCTTTTATCTTGCGACTTTCTATCAAATGGAGTCTCCAACTTCGTACTACTACTATTTATTTTATAACGAATACAACTTACCGGAATACGGGACCACTCATTCTTACGCATCAATTAATCATTGGAACCAACAAAGCAGCCACGTACAAAAATCACTGAATGTTTCCTGGATTTTTTTGGATATATTCAAATGCAGTTTTAACTCATTAGGGAGCTAGCTTTTTATATAGATGAAGAATATTGTAGTGTTCTATAATGATACTTTTTGCATGGCTTTTTGTTGATGTTGATTAATTGACAATAAACACTTTATGAAATGCTCGGGCGCAGTTTTTGTGTGGTTTTCTTAACTCGCCGGCATTCTCCGCCCACACACCATCGCAATTTTTGCACTCATTAATAGTGTCTGGAATTAAATATAAAAACATACGTAACTCAAATATTTTCTTTTATTTACGTTTCATCACAATTTTGTTATTTAACGATTGTCTAATGTTTAAAATTTGGGTAAAAAGTTTATTGCTTATTACAGAGCAAAGCAATCTACTTTATTTTAATAGCTTAAAAAATATAAAAACAATGATTCAATGAAGAGAAAGGATTTTATAACAAAATAATTGTTATTGAATATATCGGCCAGATGTTGAACATGTCTCAGTGATGTGTCATCGACATTTATTACTTGTGTACGTGATATCATGTGCTAATCGCCATGAGATCATGATTCACTGAGGACATTACTATTATGAAAACGTAAGGATCCAATAGTCAACATTGTCAATTGGACATGGATACTTCGTAGTAATAAGGAGTGTAACCTTAAGGAGGTTTTTATTTGTTTTACCAGTAAATGCGCAGGCTGATGGCAAATGCTCACAGCTGTCCTTCATGTGCAGTTTTCAATAGCTTTTTGCAGATGGTAGTATATCACCAACCGTACATAATTTGTAAAATCTGTATAGTGACCTTTTATTATAACAATTGTTTTTTTGTCATCAAGTAGGTTTTTCAGAAACTAGAGAATTTTTCGTCTCCCAAACATCCGGATCAGAAACAAATATTTGGGGGTGAAACTAACGCTTATATCGGTTTCGGGACCGAACCAGCAGCACGTCAATTTTTTGTTTTCTTTTAGCGTAAATTTTAATAATCACTTTATTGTTATCAAGTAGGTTTGCCAGGAACGCAAGAATTTTAGGTTTTCACAAACCCGAAACAAATATATGAAGATCTTTTTATCACTATTTGTTCGAAACAGCGCTTTTTCGTCAATGTATGTTTTATTAGCATTAATTAAAGTTTTTGTTTCCTTAATATTATTTGCAACATAATTCAAAGCAAAAAGCTAGTGTTGCTTAATGCAAATAAACGCGGAAATGAGAAAAATACAGTTACGCTAGCATCAAAAGACACGAGCAGGGATGTACGTCGGCAGTAGTCACGCATCTGGTAGATCTTACTTCCTGGGCGTGACTACCTGTGTAGCATTAATACTAGGTGTTTCAAGAAAACTTAGACTTCGTGAGGAGATGTATTTTAAATGCGTGCCCTTGAGAAAAACCAATTATTTTTCCAGTAATGTTTCAGATAATAAGCTAATAATTGTTAATGGCTGTGTGTATTGTTTTAATTTAATTTTTATTAAACTCTATAAATATATAATACTGTAATAAAGTTATTTAACAAGTTTTAGGGAGTTAGAGAAAAAAGCTAAGCAAATCGTTTACTGTCATCAAAGCGACATTCACTGCTAACGTAACTTTTTATCGTCATCTTAAGAAGCCAAACATATGAAAATTAAAATTAAAATATGTTCTTGGAAATTTTAGTTAAGTTTAGTTAGATTATTTGAGTTCTGTTAATATTGCTCGAAACTGTAACTCTTTTTTTACTATAAATGCAACAGATTACCGTCAAATTTGGTGTGCATACAGAATTAAACGTAAATGTAACTCACGAGACTAATGGCTTATCCACCCAAAATTCGTCATTCAGCAATATCAATTGATTAATCACCTATGTTGTCACAAAAGCAAGGAGAGTAAAGATCAATATATTTATTAATTGATTTTCTAATGTAGTCTACGGGCCACGCCTTAGTGCTGTAAAGGCGATCGGTGATGGAGTCAGCATACTGGGACCGACCTCTGCGTCACGCGTACTTAACTATTCATTACCATGAGATAATCGATCTGGAGGGCAGCGGGTTTGTGCACGTGGCGTGGGATTTATGAAATTAATTCTCAGCTCCACACCTTCCTGGATACAGTTTTGAAGGAGCTTCATTTTTGCGCAGAATTTGAAGACTATTTATTACGCACATACGTACATAAAACTACCATCTAAGCAACTACCAGTTTAAAATATTATTTTTTCTAGATTGATAATTTAGTAAAAACATTGATATTACGAATTCATTGATAAACTTTAAGACGAGAATATTTACCATAAAATATAATGAAACTGAAAATTATAATTTAAATATATGGGATATTATACTTAATAATGGAGATAAATAAAAAAATTGGATATCATACTTAACCTGATTAATGGAGGGGGTGGGCAAAGGCAACGTTGGTACGGGTAGTGATTTCATACAGATCAACGAAGAAAAAATGAGGTCATATCAGCAATGGATATCTTCAAACAATATATTTAGCAACAAGCCGCTGATGTAATAATATGCCTTTGTGTTAATATTCACCAAAATATGGACGAATCTGTTTCTGTGGCTCGTCGGAATACCATCTCGTGTGTATACAACAATAGGAGCAACATAATTATTGTCCTCGCCATCACATAATGGATAACAGTTCGCATCTCCGTTGTTTCCTAACTTTCTGAAATGTGTTTTGTAACAATTTTGTACATGCAGAATGCAGACACTGTTAACATTCTTTTAATACAGTAGCATTATTCTAAGTTGCTCGGGAGCCCTGTCGTGTATCATGGCGCGTGATGTCAAAAGCCCGGGTTCAATTTCCTACCCCCCTTACGTGTTATTGGTTGTTAAGAAATTCTTAGGAGTTTCAGGGAATTTGGAAGGTCGGTCGTGAATCAAGAAACAGATGCTTTACTATTTTTGTTCTAATTGAATCTCTCGTGGTCTCGCGGCACAGGTATGTGTTATTGGCTAAGTGTTATTGGGTATTTCCATTATGAAATTTTCAGCAGCAGTACGGAGTCCGGAAATGTCCCAAAAACGGCAATAGGCTCGCCCCCTATTATGTGGGACTGATACATACCTGGCGAAATGTGGGTGCAGAAATGCACCTCTGCCTACCCCTTGGAGGAATAGAGGTGTTATGTAGTGTTTTTGTTAATTTTGGGTCACGAATACCACGTTACTACCGACCCGAGACATGGCTAACATATGTATTTGTAAGGGGTTGTCTTACATAGTCGGCCAACCCGTACTAGGTCAGCGTGGTGGACTAAGGCCTAAACCCTCTCAGATATAGAGGAGGCCCGTGTACAGCAGTGGAACGTATATGGGCTGAAGATGATGTCTTACATAATGAACAATAAACGATTTTTCTTTTCTTTTCTTAATTCACTAGCAGTCCCTCTTTGAACTTTCAATGGTAGGGTGCGAGTGGGGGGACACATGCGTGCGTTTTATTAAATTTGTGTAATGTCGTAGCATTAGTTCGGTTCCCGTGGCATTACGTTTTTGCGCGCGGACCTCACGCGCCGGATGTGTCAACATTGGATCACGCGAGTTCAATTCAGCAGTAATTGATATTTTTGCATCATCATACTTCTACTGATGTGTTACCAACAGTCAATGCAATGCTTATTAATATTCTTATAAACTATATATGCCACTGTCGTGAGAATTAACATGTACTTCATATTTTTTATAAAGGAAAACAGCTTTATATTTTTACCATTTTCTACCTTAAATTAACACATACTATAAAATTGCAGATTGTATTGAAGATAATGAGCCCTGGGAGTAAGTAAATTGATCAGAGTTTTGTTTTGTCGCTACAGTTTGTATCGCTGCAACATTTATGATGTAAAATAGACATAATAAATACTACCTATCTAGATCTAGAGGTCCCGGGTTCGATTCTCGGTTTTGGCAAAGTTTTATTGGGTTTTCCAAATCTCAGTAGCAGCACGGAGTCTGGAATGATGCCCGGAAGACGGCAATAGTTTGCGTGTTGATGAGGGAGTTTCTTGCCGTTTCTAATCCACGGCGATGACACGTTCCCAAACGGCAATAGCTTAAAATTAATGACTCAAAAGCACTCGAAAAGTTTAATTGATTAAAAATTATTTTGACTTTGACTTTGACATTCTGTCCTAGTCTTGCTATCTCAGACCATAAAGTTTAACTTACATTTTTTTTATCCAAAAAAACCCCATTAAAAACTAAGCATACTAGTCTTGGCTTCAAAAACTACGAGAGAAATTTAGATCTCGAAAATACTGCGTCCCGGCACAAATATTTGCAGGTCATCGTTCCTACGCTTTAGGAGTGCCCAGCCTGGGACGAGGAGCGCAGCGCTCTCGTAGCGGTCGTGGGGAGAGACCTCTCGCTGCCGACTGTGGTCGCCGCCATGGTCGGCAGCCGGAGGTCGTGGAAAGCTATGCTCTCCTTCTGCGAACGTGTCATTTAGCAGAAGGAGAGGCCTGGTGGCCCTCGAGATGAAGACGCCACAAGCGCCAAGTCGGCGTGCCTCTTGGCACTGCGCTGAGGCGGTTCCGGTCCAATCCATAGCTTTTGCTTCAGGATATACCGGGGCCGTCTCATTTGCGCCGATGGTGGCCGTCGCGGGGTTTTTAGTCGGTATTACGGCGCATTGATTTTTGGTAGGGACCTGGCCCAGCGGCCGCCCGACATATCCACGGGCGGTAATATCCATGCTGGGTCGGATGGCGCCGGAGAGTCCGACACACCCTCGCCCCCCGGGGGCGGGATGGTCCGTAAATAGGATTTTCCCCGCGGAAAAAAAGGTCATCGTTCCTACTACCAAGCTATGGATGTTGTATTTATTATATTATTTTATTAGGAAAACATCATCATCAGCCCACATACGTCCGACTGCTGGGCACGGGCCTCCTCTACAACTGAGAGGGTTTAGACCTTAGTCCACCACGCTGGCCTAGTGCGGGTTGGCGGACTACACACCTAAGAAATTCCTAAGAACTTTTAGGTGTGCAGGTTTCATCACGATGTTTTCCTTCACCGTTAAAGTACGTGATAATTCTATGTGAATACACACATAACTTCGAAAAGTCAGAGGTGTGTGCCTGGGGTTTGAACCTGCGACCGTCGAGATTCTCGACCGCGTGCCCAAACCTCGAGGCCATCACGACTTTTAGGAAAACATACAATGACATAAATATCTATGTAACTATTCAAATGCACATATTACTTAAAAACTAATAAAACGTTTCCGCATATAATAATTAACTATAGCTCAACTTATATAAAAGCTTTACCTACGTAAATAAGTTGGTGTGGGTGGCAACACTGCATTGGCGAATATAGAGCGAGCGCGGGAAAACGACACAGATCGTATATTTTCTTGATCGGCCTGAAAGTTTTTACGCGTCTTATTATTTGGTTACTATAGTTACGGCATCAGGTCAAATAACAGTCATTTTAAAAGATTTGAATAATTAAATTTTAGTTTCTAACAATATAGATATACTAATAAATAAATAAAATAACCAAAACTACTTAAAATTAAAAAAATATGTCAATCCCTTTTTATTACTGTCACTATTCTACATTCTTAAAATTTAAAACAAACTTTTTCTGAATAACTTTTTGGTGTCGGTGTGCGCGCGCATCGTAAAAAATCACTCTCATCATTTTTCCCTAACGCGCCAAAAGAAGTATAACTTCAATAAAAAGTAGAAAAGAGTACAGTAGAGATTACAAATCGGCTACCTGCTACATTGATTGAGTTCTGTTAATAACTATAACTATTTTACCATAAAGGCAACATATTACCGTCAAATTTGGTGTGCATACAGAATGAAGCGTGAATACAAAGTGTGCGCCACATAAAGACACATTTGTTCGGCAAACGACACGACACGTGCATATTCCATTCATTGAATGAGCCCGTTCTAAATTGTGCATCGTGGAGCGATGTTTAGGCGCAGTCGCACATTCTTCTACTTCGTGTGTTATAAATCTGTAAGTTGACATCTCTGTGTAATGGCGTGCTCATTGAATAGTAAGTTTGTGATTGCACCAATGACATGCCAGCAACAAGCCGGCGCGTGTTATTTCACGCTTGCGCGGTACATCATTATCCAAATGTTACGATTTTTTTATTTTTTTAAATCAAATAGCTTAATAGTAAGGGCTTTGTCGCTACAGCGATTATGTCGCCCTGGTAGAATTTACAAAACTACTTACACATAAATCATAAATAATATCTAAATGTATATGTACAGAACTATTCTAATTTTCTATAGACTAATTTATACAATTTTATAGCATTATATATGTACTAGCTTTTGCCCGCGACTCCGTCCGCATAGACTTCAGGGTTGGGTGCCGAAAGATAATAAGTAAATCTATTAAACGTCTCCCAAGTGCCCAAATTACACTTAATGAATTTAAAAAAAAGTAACCTATGTCCCTTTTTATGTTTCCGTTTTTATCCATAACAAAAATCATCCAAATAACTCAAATATTTTAGGCGTGAAAGTATAACACAGTAGTGTTACTTTCGCATTGACAATATATGCTAAAATCAAAGGGTATATCCGTTGGGATCAGTGAAATCATTATTTAGATTACGAAGCGTGATGACTACCGAGCCTGCATTCGTTTGTAAATTTTAAACCAGATACAACCAAGGAGTTTAAAAATAAATTTCTGAACGCTCGCATACATTTTTGACAACTAATAAATATGTCACTCATTTTTCATTACTGATTATTCTGCATTTTTAAAATGAAAAATACGCATTTGTTCGAATACTGTGGATATAATAATGTTGTCGATTCAAAACCTTTATATTATAAATACGTTCTTTAATTTGAGGGGACCATTAACCGTATTGACGGGATAAACATAAAATATTTGACAGGAAATTAGGTAGAACATTTTATAAGAAAATGAAATTGTTGTTTTTACCATATTCCTAGTAATTTTAAAGATAGTTATATGCTGTCGCGGACTTTTTTGTAGGAATTATTGAGATAAACATTTCTCTTATACATTATATACGTGTAAACTCTACAGTTTTTGCAGCGTACGCAAGAATAGCTCGCAGATGCAGTTTTTCCCGACTTACTTGACAATTATCGTTATATTTTGGACAATTCACACACTATCTTAAAAATATATAGCCTATGTGTTATTCTGATGTATAAGCTATATTATTGTAAACTTTCATTGAAATCCATTCGGTAGTTTTTGCGTGAAAGAGCAACAAACATCCAGACATCCAGACATCCAGACATCCAGACATCCAGACATCCCTACATACAAACTTTCGCGTTTATAATATTAGTAAGATGTTCCGATTTTTATCATACCATGATCCCAGAAATTTGAATTATTTGAAAACTATAACGTTCGGAGCGAGATGCCTTTGATATTTTTTAGGGTAACAAAAAATAATAATATTAAATTAGTATAAACAATTAACATACGCACACGTGTGAGTTTGACTCCCGGTTTAAAAAATTGGTAAGTTTTTTTTTTGTTTTTCTACAGAGAATTCTCATAAGCAGAAATAAGTCATACAACCAATTAACATCAATATATTAAGGTCCTCAAATTGTGTTTATGCCGGCACACCATTGGTTTCATTAAAAGAATGTTTAAATTCTACTTGTCACATTTTAGCTATAGGTATTGTACACAATCATTTAAAAAAATGTTGTAAGTGCAAAATACGAGCATAACAAAACATTTTGCACATCTACCTTCGTATCAAAGATCAATTTTGTTATGTCAATATGGTGGGTAGTTGTGTGCTCAGTGACAACTACGTCTCGCGACGCAATCGTTGTCGCTGAGATTCCCGAATTAACAAATTCCGTCGCGTATGAGATTCCCCAATTAACAAATTCCGTCGCGTGTGCAGTTCGATTCTACATTTTATTGTGTCGTAATTCATATCTGTGTGCATTACAAAAAAAAAGTTTTTATCAAAGTGAAATTCAGCAGCATTTTTTTTGTGTGTAAGTGCGTTGTGACTTGTGAAGCTGAGGACGAACGCGTTGTACGGGATTCTCGGCATTGAGCTAGAAATCCAGGTCAGTGTATATACTTCATTTTTTTCTTTTTTCATAAATTACATATTTAAGTACGTGTGATGACTGACGTGCAGATCAATAAGCTTCTTTACATCTTACTTCATTAGTCTTGTCTTCATTACTTACCTCATTGCTGAGGATCGTGATCCTATGTACATGGAGTGATCTTCGTTCTGACTATGCTGCGCCACCTGTTTCTGTCTTTGGCATCGTGAAGCGCAACATCTTTACATAGCTGGTTACGTAAAAAGATACCTAAAACGAAAGAGAAAAACAACACGAAGATTAATACAATACATTTTCGTTAAAATTTCTCTGTTACTGAATAGCATCGCTTTATTGTAATCTAACTGAATCGGGATAGGCTAGTCTATATTGACCATATGACATTATTATATGTTGAACCAATTATGTTAAACTCTTCTGGCTCAGAAATAATCCTTGTCTTTAGGCTCAACATAAACTCTATGTACTTTATTATATAATAGAAGTGTCTAGATGTGGCTTCCTTTTAAATAATAACAACCAGACTTCAGACACAAATATATATTTGAATTTTAACAGAATAACAACACCAACGCCCACACGGGCAAAATATCGTCGTTCAAGTGACAGTCGAATTAATACACTTTCTTTATATTTTATACAGTAGATAATAAAACTATAATAAGTCAAATAATATCCCATAAAAAACAAAACTTGTCAAAAAACCCTAGTCTCGCAACTCAGTTCTTCGACCGTAAAAAGTTGTGAGATCCATACGAGTATGATGCCAAGTCGATGAATTTATTCAGTCCCCGTTTAAGGGACCTTCTGTCTTAAGTTATATATATGCACTTAGCTTACCAGACAACATCTTACAGTGACCATATCAATATTAAAAATATTTTATGTTTTAAATAAAATAGTTAGACTTGGCAATCGCATGAAAACACAATGTATCTCACTTTTAGTGCGATTGCCAAGTCAAACTATTATAATACATAGGTACTACTGCAGTAAATTATTTGAATAAACCAGATTTATTACAATTATGGCTCAAAACCGTACAGCGAACAATCAGACCGCATACTTGTTGGACGCTGGACATCGTCACAGTTGAGGAAATCTTTAACTTTAGTCCACCTAGTTGATCTAATGTAGGTTGGTGGACTTTCAATTAACTGTGGAGAATTCTCATTAAAGTAGGCTTCCTCGCGACGTCTTCCTTGGCCGTAAAAGTGTAATTATATGTATTATTCATTACATAAACCATAGGTTATAGTATGAAACTAGTTCCGGTGGATACAAAAGGCATGGTGACGAAACTCCGCGTCCGAACGCGCTTGTCTGTTGAACGTTACAAGCTCTTTGTGCGCGACGCATTTACCTGTTAGTTATTGCTGCAAATGTCGAGTAGACATCACAGCGACAGAGTTAACCATTTTAGACGAAATGTTGATGTTATCTACGGGCGGAAGGTCAGCTCCGTACGGTCAGGCATATGCATGGGGTTATGGCGAGCACTTTGTTCAGGCTCCTGCAGTTGGTTGAACTATGTTGGGTGGAGTGAGTGATTGTTAGTGCGTTCGATGTTACTAAAAATTTTAATTTATCTGTATACGAAAACTTAGTGGTCTGAGAATTTGTACCTTTATTAATTTGAATATCTGTCATCATACCTCTCATAACTGGGCACGGATGCTAACTAAGAATGATAGAAGTTAGGCACTCTTCAGCATGCTGGCTTTGTATGCATTGATGAACTTTACATAGTATTTAAATGTCTTGTGAAACTCTCAGGTGCAGATATTTCTTCACGATATTTATTATACTTTTAAAATGATATGTACCAAAAAAATATAAATTATTCATTTACTATAAGATGTCATAAGATTCCCTTTTCAAGCAATCTTCGGACATTGTTGACGTCATACGAGGGCAGTCCGATAAGTACTTAGCCTCACCGCCCGATGGCACCACTATCGTAAGATAAATTTACCATCATGTAGCACATCTTCGTAGACGGCTATTGTCAAAATTTCAGCCGAATTGGATTTGTAGTTTTGTTTTGACCGCGTGTGTAAGCGGACGTGTCCGCGGATTTTCGAAAAATGGAAAAAGAGCAATATCGGCCGGTGATTTGATTCTTGTTTTTGGAAGGGAAATCGCGCAGCGATATCAAAAAGCGCTTGGATGCTGTTTACGGTGACTCTTCTCCTTCAATGGCGACCGTCAAAAATTGGTTTAACGAGTTTCAACGTGGTCGCACGTCAGTTTTTGATGAGCCACGCCCAGGTGCCCCAAAAACGGCTACCACGGAGGATAACGTGAGAAAAGTCCCGATCTTGTATTGGCAGACCGCCGATTGAAGGTGCGCGAGATAGCTGAGACAGTAGGCATCTTAAAAGACCGCGTGGGTCATATCCTGCATGAAATATTGGGCATGAGAAAGCTGTCGGCTCGATGGCTGCCGCGTTTGCTCACTTCGGACGACAAGCGCATCAGTGACACAACTTCAGAGCAGTGTTTGACACTGTTTAGGTGCAATCCGAAGGGGTTTCTGCGTCGTTTCGTGACCGTCGACGAAACATGGATTCACTGGTACACACCAGAGACCAATAAACAGTCGAAACAGTGGACTTTACCCGGCGAATGTGCTCCGAAGAAGGCGAACACTGTCCCATCGGCCGAAAAGGTGATGGCCACCGTTTTCTAGGTTTCACAAGGTGTGATTTACATCGACTACCTGGAGAAGGGCAAAACGGTCACAGGGCTTGACAGTCAAGGGATTGATAGGCGGTTTTGAATTAAAAAATATTTATTTAATCAAAACCTTAATTTAGTACAGTGTTTTCTGAGCAAGAGCGGAATACAGAATGAATTATAATTGAAATATTTCTTAAAGCTAGTGTTTTACAAAATGGTGTCAATATTTTCTGCAAGTCAACATAATTTGTTCTAGAACTTTCCAGTGGCACGTGTATACATAAATGCTGATTAAGATTCCTTCAATTGGTTATTTAGGTTTGCTTACAAAGCATATATTAGTAGGGTGACCATCCTTAACTCCTCCCCCCCTAAGAGAGAAATAGGCTGGAGACAATTCTTTTGGTTCCGGCTGATTTCGACTTAGTACTAGGATTTTCCTAAAGATTTTATATTTGACAATCAAAAATGCTAATGAAGCTACAAACATTATTACTATTATACTTATTGTCCAAACACTTATATCTTGGGTCACTGAAATTTCACTTTTATCTACACTTTCACTGGTATATTTTGCACTATTTAGAATGTCTTTTATATCGTTGAGGTCTACGCCGCGAAGGTCCACTTCTGTCATCTACCGTGATTTCGTGTTGTAGTCCAGGCATGGTTATAGCTCGCAGCAGCAGACTCATGTCGGGTGTCCTTGTTTCAGCTACCTTACTGATCATCTTATCTCCAATATATGTCTCGCAGTTCTGGCTAGGGATTACCAGAAATGTTCCTCTCAGGTTGTATTTCATGACTTCATTGTTGCAGTTCTCGGAAAGTGCCAGGTTGTGCTTAGTAAAAATCAACCATATTCCATTGGCTACCATGTGACTCCTTGCATCTTCTATTTGAACGAAGGTCTTGTGGCATGAAGAATAGTTTTTCAACAGCATTATTTGTTCAACGCACGTTGTGTCAGCGTATTGCACGATGTCATCTTCTTTACAGAGGACACGATCACCTTCGATCTGCTCGCATGGTCTAGCTACGGGTCTAAATTTCAATCCATTCACTATGAGGTAGGGATATTTTGGAATAATAATAGAGGCTTTTAAGGAACTGGGATTATATGTAGGTATAGGTATAACCTTAAAGTAATTATATGTGATATTGTCTAATAAAGGAACTTCTAACACAAAAACTAATTTATTACCATCCGAATAAGATTTAAGAACTATAGTACTTTCTAGTTTCGTAAGTTTTTCCTTACCTACCGTATACACTAACCTATTATGTTTCTCTATTAAATTAGCTGCTTCCCCGCTTAGTCTACTCGTTATTGCGTTAAAAAGATATTCGTTTTGTAAATCATCACCCCGATATAGATTAATTATATATACCCCGGGTGGTACAACCATGATTCCTTCCATTTTAGTTACAAAATAATAAACTCACTGACAAAAATACCTATTAACCTAACGTGAAAATTAAATCACTTTATCTATCTATTAACGTAAATGCGCTACGTGCCAGACGGGCTTTTTCTAATCCCTATAAGTACACGAAACACACACGTATAATGATCACCAGGAAAATCAAAGGAAAATTGACGGGAAAGTGAACAGATCTACTCACATGACCCACAGCTTTTCCGCTCTCCTTCTGTGATCGGTGATTCTGCTCCTCAGCTTGCTCTGCACCGTGGCTTTTCTTGACGAATTTATTTGGTTCGCTGACCCGCTGAATCGTTGAAACGAAATTTGGAGTCTTTTCCGCGCCCGAAAATTTGATTCGCGATGGCACAGAGGACCCAAACGACAAGGTCACTTACCGGCTGCGCCAGTCAAGGGATTGATAGGCGGTTTTGAATTAAAAAATATTTATTTAATCAAAACCTTAATTTAGTACAGTGTTTTCTGAGCAAGAGCGGAATACAGAATGAATTATAATTGAAATATTTCTTAAAGCTAGTGTTTTACAAAATGGTGTCAATATTTTCTGCAAGTCAACATAATTTGTTCTAGAACTTTCCAGTGGCACGTGTATACATAAATGCTGATTAAGATTCCTTCAATTGGTTATTTAGGTTTGCTTACAAAGCATATATTAGTAGGGTGACCATCCTTAACTGGCTCTACTATGCCGAACTATTGGGCCGATTCAACGCTGAATTGTAGAAAAAACGGCTCCATTTGGCGAAGAAAAAAGTGCTCTTCCACCATGACAACGCACCGGCTCACACCTCCGCCGTCGCAACGGCCAAATTGGTCACATTAGGCTACGAACAGCTGCTCCATCTACCGTATTCTCCAGATTAGGCCCCGTGTGACTTCTTTTTGTTTCCAAACTTGAAAAAGTCCGTCGCCGGACAGAAATTTGAGTCGAATGAGGAGGTTATCGCCGCCACGGAGGCCTACTTTGTAGACCTCCAGAAAACGTTCTTTTCAGACAGCTTAAAGAAGTTGGAGCATCGCTGGGTCAAGTGAATCGAGTTGAAAGAAGACTGTGATGAGAAATAAATCGCCACTTTTCCAAAATTTTCGTTTTTCTTTTGTAGGCTAAGTACTTATCGGACTGCCCTCGTATAATGCAGCAAACATTAATTGATCGTATTTATTTTTCAACAAAAAACTTATCTACAAATCTGACCTTACTTTGTATTAGCTACTTTTTACTACGTACAGATGGACACCGGACAACATATTAATGAGGTCAGCTCAGTATGGGCAATGGGACAAGCGTCTCAGTCAGGGACCAAGCATTATTTTAAAATTGTAATTTCTAGTATCTTAGATGTATCAATATTTATGAATGCATTTGTCTATCCTTGCAGCTTCAACTGAAGTATAACTATGGCGCTTCATATGTCATATTAGAATTTCTAATTCTATAACAGGCGCCAATTTTATTTACTAGAAAACTTCTGCTTGTTCCGTCAATCAAGTGGTCAATCTATATTTGTTTGTGGAGCGTGTCATTTCTGTGACAGAAACCGCATGAGACGAAATCTGCGTATAATTTGATTGGAGTGCTCACTGCACGCTAATCACAAATGCCTGAGCGACAAATTTGTATGCTTATTTCGTGCTATGAGAATGACAGCTTTTAGTTTGGAATTTTGTAACAATCTCCTATACATAATCATAGTAATTTTTGTATATTATAATTACTTGAATCGCCTGTCTCGAGTGTTAAAATTGAAGCAAAGTTAATCTCCCACCTCGAATATTAGAAATGCATTTTTTAATAGGTACTATTTTTTAATTTTTATTGTTTACGATAAACCATGGATTGATTTCTAAACATATTTTTATATACTTATTTGAACTCTATAACTAACTGACCCTTTTTCCTTGACCAATTTTGGCATCAAACTTGTTGTAAAATACCTTTGCACTACTATTTTTGCTCCTTAGCCGTAAATTTTCGATTTATCTCCTTGAAATCCCATAGGATAAAAGTGTTAAGTATGTGAAAAAATCTTCAGAGATTCGTTGATATTTGGTACCGAGCAGCTTTTTAGTATGTTTCGCGTATATCTTCCTGAGCCTAATTTGCAGAACTTTATTTATTATCAGAGCGTACTTATTTACCCTCCACATATTAAAATAAACACCCTTGTACTAATTAAGTTTTATTTACCGTCACTCACACATAACTAATGCGAATTAAACGTATTAATTTTAGAAAAAAGCCGCGGTCCGTTTATAAATGGCGTCAATCACGTCAGCCTGTGTCGGTGAACACGCGCGCGTAATTTTTTCACTACGCAATCATTACCAGATCATCCGTCACGGACAAGCACACTGCAACCTGTAGAGATGTGCGCCACCGAATAGAACTCAACTAATCGATGTGCAAATATCTGTTAAATTTTGTAATTATGGCTACACTAGTTTTGATGCCAATTTAATTTAAATTAAAATATTTTAATTCAACATTAAACTTTTGTCCTGTTTTACATTTAATTTGCTTTTATAGGTAACATTTATACCGGGTACTTTTGTTGGTAATAATGATTATGTGCTAAACTGCACTAATAGCTGCGATAAATACCGCCTGCTTAATCACCGGTACGATTTTAGTAAGTCGTAAAACCACCTTACCTTTCAGTGTAATAGCAAACTTTTAATAGGCTGTAATTAACAGAAGACAAAGGGCTTATTGCCCTATCAGCATATATTTTCAATATCAGTCACTTAGTCACAAAGCTTTGGCAGCTAAGTGACGTAGTATTGTCCGTCTACTCGCACTAGTTCAGCGTGGTGGACTAAGGCCTAAACCCTCTCATTGGTAGAGGAAGCCCGTGCCCAGCAGTGAAGCATATATGGGCTGATGATGATCTGCAGAATTTTTTCCCGTTACATTATATCGAATTATGACCCGACTTAGCGAGTAGTTAATCGATTTAATTTGCGCTACATCCCTAGTTAGTTTTTCTATTAATATTTGGGAGTACGTTTGACCCGCGGTTGCGTGGCCCGCTCGCCCCGGGGCAGGCTCTCTGCGTGACTCTTCTACTTGGCAGATGTTGCATTATTCAAGTCAGACCACTTAAATATGCTCTATTTTGATTTGTTTAGATTGCATTTATCCTGCCTAGAGCTATTAAAATCTTTGAATATTCTAAAGCAGTAGGTCAGAGGCTGAGCGTTAAAAGAGATTGAACTTTTTTTTTATAACAAACACTACTGTGAAAGGGAATTGAATTCGATCCCAACATTAAGAAGAAAATTTATGTGACCCACAAACATTTGTTCCGGATTTGAGTGTTTCTAAACATCTAGTCTCTTATATGTAGTTTCTGATTCAGTTCGACCGTGTCGGAATGGCTCATAAATCCCATGTGGAATAGGTACTGATTTACACCAATTATAATTAATTTGTATTTATAACACATCTGTAAGGCTCTTTACGCATTTGAAAATGTGGCTAGTTTTACATATATATTTATCTTGTTCAAACCGGCTATGTGTCAATTCTTTTGCGTAAAGGTACTATTCTTTTTGCGGAGTCCGGATATCTTCTAGACTTCGTGTTTCTACTAAGCTTTCCCTAACGGACAAAACCAATATCTTTGGTCCAACTCGGAATTCTAACCCGGAATCTTTCGAAAGCACTCTTCAATTTATGTGCGATAAAACCGCACCGCCTGCAAATAACTTGACTTGCTACTTAAGGTCTCTTCGTTATGGATTATCCACATATGAGCCTACCTTCAGCTAGTTGATGTAAAAAACAAAAGAACACCTCACATACACTTACTGTTAAATCTGGCAAATATGCAAAATGTGTATTGAAATATTTATAATAAGTTGGTCCGCGTGCGTGGAGCCTGCGTGAGAAGGGACGCGACCAAGGCCGATGACCGACGCGAACATTTTCAATTCAAACTAATTATTGACATTTTATGTTTAATGTATGGATATCGTCTCCGCCAGCCACATCGACTATTAGCATTTAATGCGGACGATTCAACATTTTACATATTCTAAGGCGCTGCCTGAGGCGAATACATATTTGGAATTTGTTTTATAGGACATGAAATTACGGATAAATCATTTCAATACTAGCTCAGTTAAATGATCTCACTAGCATATGATGGTGTATTGCTAAATGAAGTAGCTGATGATGATAAAAGAAATAGTAAAGCAATTTTATTGAAACTATGAATTTGCGTATTGTGAATAATGTTAAATAATATATTGTAAGTGGGTCCAGCGATGTGCTAATCCTGCCTTCCTATTGATTTTATGGATGTGAAAGTTTGTATATCTGGATGTTAGTTTCTCAATCAAGCAAGCTAACTGGATTTCAAATTATTTTACCTCATAGATTACTCACTACTTGGAATAAAACATACCTACTATAATCTTAAGTCCGGAAAATTTATTGTTTATGTAAGATGAAAAAATTAACCGTAGGCTATAATTTGTTTTTATTATTTGACACTTAATTTATTGTCGGACCTTATTCTCAGATGTACAAAACGTAGATGCAGTTATATTGGTGCAAGCCTATTATAAGTGAAAAAATTAGCTTAACATAAGTCGTAACCTCTCGCCTATACAGGCGAGTACTCGAGGCAGGGGAATATTCCCCGAAGGGGTAGGCAGAGGTGCATTTCTGCACTCACATTTCGCCAGGTATGTATCAGTCCCACCTAATCAGGGGCGAGCCTGTTGCCATTTTCGTGCATTAAAAAGTCATTATAAAAAAATTAGGATATATCTCCAAATTATGGAATAAGTAGGTACATTACATCCGCTCTACATGTTCACATTATCTAAAATTAAAGTTATGATCTAGTATCTGTATTTAGGACAACAGCCATTAGACATAATTCTATCTTACAACGTGATTCGAATATTCAAATACAATAAGGCCTAAAGTGGAATCTATTGAGTGTGCGGTGTATTAACGAGTGGTCAGTTAAACGCCGAGTAGGTTCTCGTGATTTATGTTTACTGGCTGGCTCTGTTCACACTATTATATTATTGTTATGTTAGATATTAACAATGACATAATATATGACAGCTTCCCTGGCGCAATTTACTTGACACCAGCTTGTGAAACGAGAAGCTATAGGTTCTATCCCTGCACTGAGAAAGTCGTTTGTGCGATCCACAAAGATTTGTTTTGGTCTGTTTGTGTAAGCGAAAAGTCTCTTATAGTTTTTGCCTGCTGGACTCAGACTTTCTCGTTCCTTTTTATAGGCTAAGTTCACTTCCAGACTCTTATATTAAAGACGCTTGTCCTTAGGATGATGATTATAATTTATAATCAAAAAAGACAATTAAAAAGGTCAGAGGTATCGGCTCCGAAACTAAAGTCACAAGTTAACAATGTATTTTATTCTTAAAACATATTGGACGCAAGTGTTTCTATACAAACATTTCAGCATAATATATTTATTACAATTGAATTGATTGTATATTTTTTACAATTAATCAGACTTAGTCATATTATTTTTTCGCCCTGGCAGCCGTGTTCATCCCGCACTACATAAAGCATCACATAATTTAGTCACTACCAGTGTAAAAAAAAATATTTCTCAATCTTGCACACCGTAACTTATCACAAAATTTAAAGGTCAGTGAGAACTTTGGAAGCAGACAGGAGGCGGAGTGCGCACGTCATTGGGAGCGGCAATACTCTGTAATCATCATAAATGGACTACCATTAAAACTTTAATTACACGCCGTACTTGTGTTAATTACACGAAATGTATTAAGATGGCACCGAATCAATTAATGCAGGAAGATGTTTGTGGGTCATTGAAGAGACCGAATTAAAGTTGTCAAGGATGCGTGGAATGTTTGTGTATGTTTTTTAATGTATGTAATTGATGATAATTATATTGTATTGGCCTTCAGTGCGAAACAAGTTCACAGCGCAGTGAAAAAGTACATCCTTTTAGTTTATTCACGACTGATTAAACTTACGGAGGTAGACAACTTTAACGAACTCAAACATAACGAATAATTTTATGTAATAACTAAGTTTTGTGTGGAATCATATACATATACGAGTATGCTGAGACTGCCTCGTGGTCTCGCGGTACAAGTATGTGCCGTGCGATCTAGAGGTCCTGGGTTCGATTCCCGGGTCGGGCAAAGTGTTATTGTGTTCTTCCATTAGGAAATTCTCGGTAACAGCACGGAGTCAGGAAATGTGCCCGAAAACGGCAATAGGCTCGCCCCCTATTACGTGGGACTGATACATACTTGGCGAAATGTGGGTGCGGAAATGCACCTCTGCCTACCCCTTCGGGGAATACAGGCGTGAGTTTGTGTATGTATGTATGTACATACGAGTATATGTAGGTACCTAGATGATAGTAGTGTTTGTGTCGTAAAATTTAAAATATCGTACAAAATGACGACTTGAATCTTGGTAATTCTTCTCAAAACAAATAGTGGTAAAGAATTTTTATTTTTACATTTTTTTTAACTGGCGTTATATTGTACCATTTTTTGTTGATTTAAACGTAATACAATCGTTTGTTATATTCTGAGATGTAGACGACTGACATTATAAAACATTTTTGCTGTTACGTTCGTTGCGTTTAATGAATGCCCCATGCCGCCCTACAACTTGTGTTTCCCCACCTCCTTCTTTATCTTCTTTTTTCAAGTGTTTTGAAGTCTGATCATTTCAAAATTCTTAAATGGGATAATCATGGTTGTCCTCATCCCTAAAACAATGTGTATTATATAAAAATCAATAATTAATCAAATTTAACAATTTACAAGTTGTGATCAAGTCGGTCGAGAATCTTGACGGTCGCGGGTTCAAACCTCAGGCACACATCTCTGACTTTTCGAAGTTATTACGAGAATTATCACGTACTTTGACAACATCGTGATGAAACCTGCACACCTAAAAGTTCTTAGGAATTTCTTACGTGTATACTATAGTCTTCTTTATACTTCTTAGGTGTATACTAAAGTCTGCCAACCCGCACTAGGCCAGCGTGGAGGTCTAAACTCTCCTCAGTTGTAGACGAGGCCCGTGCCCAGCAGTGGGACGTATATGGGCTGATGATGAACAATTTCCAACCTCGTCTATGCAAGGAACGTGGTATCGCACGTAATTGCGAGTTGGACTTGTAGTGAATGTTAAGTGTAGGCGCCGCGACATCCGCGAGCGACTGGTCAGCTGGCCTTGTACAGGGACACGCTACCGGAACACATCGCATTGTGCTCGCAGGCACTCACAGGTCAAGCGACACGCGGGATGTGCAACTAAACGTTCAAGTATTGTCCTATTATATTCCACAATAAGAACTAAAGATTTCATATATTGACAGCCCCGTGGCGCAATTGGCCAAATACCAGCTTGCGAAACGAGAGGCCGCGGGTTCGATCCCCGCACCGCGACAAATGTTTGTTTGGTCCACAAGTATTTGTTTCGGGTCTGGGTGTTTGTGAGACCGAAAAGTCTCTCGTAGTGTCTGATACCCACCACACATGACTCGTATCTTAATGTGGGGTTAGAACTATGTATGTGACTGTTGGGTGTATTTATTTATTAGTTATTAATATTATATCCCTCATCTGGAAATATGCTCGAAAAACGGCAATAGGCTCGCCCCTTATATAAGACTGATACATAAATAAAATATACCGAACAGTCACATACGTAGTTCTGAGATACAAGTCTTTCGAGCGTATTAGAAACTACGAGAGACTTTTCGATCTCACAAAAACACAGGCCACATATTCAGATATGGTATAAAAATTTATAAGTATAAAAACATAAAACCATTTAAAATTAAAACTAGTTACTTGTATTACTAAAGTAGCTTAGTAATATCACTATAAATTCAAGTTCTACTAATTCGCATTAGTTCAATATGAGCTGAAACGATTTGTAGTGAAGCGGGTAAATTAACGATGCTACAACTTAACATACAAATAACGTAAGCAAAGTTATGAGAAGTCATTAGCTGGAAACATAATCCCAATACAAATACACCAACAGTCACATACATAGTTCTAACCCCACTCTGGGTCTTATATCGTGGGTATAAGAAATTATGAAAAACTTTTCGGTCTCACAAATACCCAGACCCAAAACAAATATTTGTGGATCACACAAACATTTGCCTCAGTGTAGGTATCGAACCCGCGGCATCACGTTTCGCAAGCTGGTGTTTAGGCAACTGCATCGTGGACGCTATCGCTGTAAAGAAGACCAAAAAAGCTAAACAAGCGGATTGAAAATTATGATAACATATTTGTTTAAGTTCACCTTTACCCTCGTTCAATAAATACAATAGTCTGTCAGCGCCTGATTCAGCAACAGTGATTGATGAGAGCATCGGTGACGTAACGACCAGACGAGAGCTTGTCTATATTTCATCAGCACGATGGAATCGCGCGATATCATCATTCATATCGATGCCTGTATTTCAACAGTGCCATGAACATCGACACCATCGCTTAAGTGGATCGTTTCAAAACATTGTCGCTGTAGGGCTCGTCCTCCCAAATGGAGCTGTCATGTGAGACAGACAGTTTTCTAAGTGCTATAGGAATAAAGGAGTGAGTGCTTTTTGATTTGTCAGAATATGTCCTCTAAGAAAAGGCTGTTGTATCAAATCATCATTAAAATACCTAATATTTTAATGACGAAAATAAAAACAGCAAAGCAGCAGTTTACTAACAACAATGTAAATTTATGATGCTTTTAATACATATTTAATAAATCACAGTTTGGAGATTGTTCTTCCAGCAATGGAGGTTTAAACTCGAAATACTATCAAAATGCAATGAATATTTTTAACGGAATTCCATCATCAGACAATAATATAAATATATCTCACAGCTGGGCACGGGCCTCCTCTACAACTGAGAGGGTTTATACCTAAGTTCACTACGCTGGCCACTTGGCCCCCCCACTAGGGGGGGGGGGCGGATATTGACCTTAAAAGTCTTATATCTATTAATTGTTTTACCGTAAACTAATGAATATTTCCCATTTTACGACAAGTTTTTCCTTCGCCCCAGGTCAGTGCGATCATCTCCCATCATAAACACGCGTATATTTTTTACAATTCATTGCGTGTTGAAACGGTATGCAATTTATTTATTGCCCAAGAGCACTTGTGCAGTAATCAGCCGAACGTCCCACGACCCGCTGCGTCCGCGTGCGAGCCGCGCGCACTCCATCTACATTAACATTAACACGTTTGTTTGTTCAAACGAGCCTATGTTGAATGTATCTAACATATTACTTTGAAGTTGGCAGAGGTATATTTATCACCCATTTTTTGGCAGCTATGTTTTAGATATTATCGTCTAGCGAGACTATTGCAGTTTACCGGTTATATTTCTCAGACACCATTTTGTTGACGAGAACGGAAATTTGGGCAACGAAAAAACCTAACAAAATGTTTTAAAACTTAATAATTGAACTCGGGACCTCTTGATAAATCGCCGTAACATCATACCGGGCAGTAATAAGGCATTCTTATTTAAGACAAATTACTCCTCTGACCTCTGAATGCTCGATATTTATAGTGGTGTTTTTTTTTCTTCTATCTATTGAGGCTTTATCGCTATAGCGATAATGACGCCCCAGTAAAACTTTACAAACTAATAGCATGAACTTTACACAAATCTATCCTTAGCTAATTTATATAATTTTCTAGCCGAATCACTTAAAGGTAAACTTAAAATACTATTACATTCACCCACCTGATTATTCATTCCCACGTTAATGCGGTGAACTTTATTTCGATCACACTCCATCAGGATATGGTAAACATTATCAACAACACCGCAAGTAGAACAGTTAGGGGATGTACTGATTCCCATGAGGAACTTAAATTTCTCAGATGGAATGTGTCCGGAACGCAGTCTTAACGCGAATACAATTTCATTTCTATTTTAAACTTTATTGTCAATCCATGGTGATCTCAGAGGATTCGGCTGAATCGTTCTATACCAGATTCCCCTATCTTTGGATCTTTTGTCAAAATACTCCTTCCACATATCCATACATCTATTTTTTAATTGGCTTATAACTTCGAAATGACAGGGTAACATAATATGAGGTATGCCATCGCATATAGCTTCTTTTGCCAGATAGTCAGCAATATCATTTCCGTTCAAGTTAATATGTGATGCCACCCACTGTAGAATAACAGATTTCGATTGAGACTGAAGTTTTGATATTAAATCAAGTATTGTATAATCTGCCGGGCTGGAAGGCCGGTGACCCTGACATACGCTTCCTGCCCAACTCCTCCAGGGCTGGCGGGAAGTAGAGACATAATTAGCTTCCCGTCGAAAAAAAAAGTATTATTGTGTTTCTTGAGTTTAAATTACTGATTTTCGTTTTTTCCATAATGTAAAGGCATAATTGAATTGCAGCATGTAGCTGAATGAATTTTTGAAAAGCCGTAGCGTCCTTTGCATAGCAAGATGGTCATCTTTATTGGAAAAGAGGCAAGACCTTTCTGGAGCCCGGCACATTTGGTTATATGTCGGTAAGAAAATGTCAGGCTACGGATTCGAGAACCAGATTGAGACTAATAATGTTATCCATAAATACTTATTAGGTGTTACTGACACCAAAAAGTCAAACTTCAATAACAAAACTTCTTTCTAATACTACGACTGAGACTTGGGTCTTTAAGTGGGTCAGGACCATTATTGTCGCCTCTTGTATAAAAACACTAGAGAATGTTCGCCCTAAGTAAGTATCGTGCAATAAATTAGAGATGATTTCTAAACGGCTCCACTATAAAGTACTTAATGTTGAAATCGATCGCATCTCGGTATCACTTACATTAAATATTTGTATAATTACAGTTGCAAATTGTATAAGATTTAGTAAGCGTATTACTTAAATGAGTAAACATAGTTGCATTCTATTCAAAAAACACAAATCACTCTTTGACCTACTTTAATATCGAAATTTGGACTTCCCGACAAAGGATAGCTATGCCAGGTGGTATATGAGGTGGTTTTTTAGTTAAAATAATAAAATAAGCCTAGGACGAGTCTGAATAACCTTAACATTTTCATTTTGCACTATAATTTTATGCACTCGTATAGAGCCTCTTCACACATTACAAATGTAGCCTGTATAAGGTAATAGACCTTTGTGAGTTTCGGATTGTCATAACAAATGTCAATATTATTAATTTCATCATCGTCATCATCATTATCAGCCCATATACGTCCCACTGCTGGGCACGGGCCTCCTCTACAACTGAGAGGGTTTAGGCCTTAGTCATTTTATTTCATTATTAATTTCAATAAGGGCTAATAAGTGAGGCTTGCACTCAAATTCAAATTCAAATTCAAATATGTTTTATTGTGGTACATAGGACAACGCTAACCGGTTACTCGCTAACTTAATGTGGATATGATAAGTATTTAGTATGATTTATAGTCTACTACTTACCGCAACCAACAATTCTTGAGAACCTCTCTTGATTTTGATATAATAAATTCAAAAACATAATAGGTTTCTCTCATCATAGGTCATGATAGGTCTTATCTCTTGATTAAAATCATTTCAAAAGTTTCGAACAAAAGGTACCTAAACGCTTTGGGATTGATAGGTTTAGTAAATTTTGTTTTTATCGGACTGCCTCGTAGTCTCGCGACACAAGTATAATTGCTGTGCGATCTAGAGGTCCCGCGTTCGATTCCCAGGTCGGGCATTGTTATTGTTTTTTTAGGACTGTTACTTACCTGGTGAAATGTGAACATACCTCTATCTGCCCCTTCGGGTAATACAAGCGTGGGGTTATGTACATATATGTATATTTTTATGACTAACATACTCGTTACATTTTTTTTATTCTGGCAAAGTCACCAAATTAGAATCTCATCAGGACGACATATTATGTCTATGAGTGACACCTTATGTAGATCCCACGGAACTTCCTACCAGATAATATAAATTAAAATCCGGATCTAATTCTGAAACTCGTGCAGGCAAAGTTTCATTTAAATAGAACATAATATTTCCAAGAACACACCTTACAAAAAAGCTTAAATTGCACCATCAAATCAAACATACTCAAATTAATTGGAATAAAAAACATGTTAATACACAAGTACATAATTGCAAATTGGATGACCTCAGAGGATCACGCCGAATTCAATTACCTAATCTTAATCTTCGAAAGTATTCACATTGCGTCATATTTATAAAAAAATATGGTTTACTTATGAGGTGCAGCTTCATTAAAGAGATTCCTACAGTCGCCATCATTTACGAAAAGATACAAGCTATAATATTTCAATTTTATAGCATCATCGCATTCTCAATGTACTATAAGTTCCAGATACTAAGTTTATTGAGGGTATATTAAATCCAAAACCGCAACATTCTAACCTTTTGCTCTGCCTTTAACTGATATCATATTCTATAATGACGGTTTCTATAATAGTAATTCTATATAATATAGTAGGTTACTAAATTTAAGGTATATTATAAACAGTTTCATTTATAATAATTAATTATTAATAGAGAAAACAAGAATTTAAGTAACATTACATGACTACCTATTACTTGAAATTATTATAATGTTCCTTAGTAAGTAAAATAACAAGTAGAAGATCCATGAGAAAGGAAAGTTGCCAACATAACTCTAGCTATCCGTTTAGCAAGCGAAAGACAGTGGGCGGGTATTTAACACGCAGAAACAACGGCTGATGAGGTAAAAAGGCTCTCGAGGTGAAGTCACATTCACACAAGTGGTTGATGTCCACCCACAAGGCACTTACGATCTTATAAAATAATCTTTGAATGCTTATTATCAGGTGTTTTGACCCTGGCCGGATGAGTATTAAAATAAATAAATAGGTTGTTAAGAAAAAATATAGTAGGATAACAATAGGACCAATATGTACAGTTGCCAGTAGTGAATATTCCGTGTCTGATTTTTTCGATTAAAGAGGATGAAACGGGGGATAAAAATTGTATACTATATATAATTGTTATTTGTAAATATTCTGATAGGGATATGTCAGTTTATATAAATGTTTTCGGTGAGCTATATAATAACTAAAATGCCCATTTTTAAATACGGAGTCCGAGCAAAACAAGGCTAGAAGCTAGTATTCAATATTCGCAGTCAGATTTTCGATGTGTTTAATATGTTTCTAAATAAATATACACATCAAAGTAAATCAGATTGATGGATTAGCACATCAGAACGAACACAGGCAATCGAAAGTAATGTAAAAAGAAGAAGCAAGATGTATCATCACGATGTTGCCCAAGAACTTAAGCTTACATGTACAAATCACTTTGTAGCGATGAGGGATATGTTTTTTGCACAATATTTTTTGTAATACACCTAATTACTTTGCTGAGCCTTTTTACTTACTATTACTTTTTATCTTGAGGTCCCAGGTTCAATTTTTTGACAGTAAATAATATATTTGATAAGATTTTGCAAATTTTTGATAGGTGATCTTCCTTTCACTTTTCAACTGTACGTACATAAGGGTACAAGAAGAGTGAGATACAGATGATGTAAATATTATTAGATGTAAGATATTTCTTACATTTTGATAAGAATAAACATCTTATGCTACTCAGGGGTGTTGAAGCTACGGATATTGATCATACTTCTAGCTAGATAATATTTAATTAAGGATGCTGGTGCTTACTTGAATAGAAAAATCAATGACTTCAAGTTATTAAATTACGTCAAGTCACTTCTGTTTGTGAAAAAAAAAACACATTTGAAGGCACAATGGACAAAAATGTATAAAATACGTCCTTATTATAACAACTATAATATGGTAGTTTCTTTTGAACAACCTTAATAGTTTAGCTTTAGGTTAACCGTTTAGCTTTCCGCAATCCACCGTCAAAGGGGTGACTCGATCCAGATTGTTGGATACCATGTGAATCGTGAATTCTCCAAAAGAAATTTCCCTAACATCTTTTCAACCTTCGAATTGAATCTTAAATGTAACCCAAAACAAAGTATTTTAATCATGTCATTTACAGTTATTTATACCATTGATTACAGCAAGAGACAAATTTTAATTTAGCCAAATAAATGCCAAATGACTGGCTCGTGATCTCTCGATAAAAGTGTATGCAAGGTCCCGGGTCGGACAGTGTTATTGAGTTTTTCCATTAGAAAATTCTCAGGAGAAGCCTGGAGTCCTGAAATGTGCGCGAAAAACGGCTCGCTTCTTATTGCGTGGAACAAGAAAACAATGGGCGAAACGTGGACACATAAATGCGCCTCTGTCTACCCTTCGGAGAGAACAAGCGTGACGTGTAGATGCTAAATTCTTATTACTACATAATTCATTAGTTCTTCATATAATTAACAAAGAGTGTATCACAAATTGAAATTCTTAATGCCGTTGTGTATCGTAAAGATTTCATTAATCACAAATTGCACCAATACACCACAAAATTAGTATATCACGCATCAATACATTATTGGTCAAGGTTTGTTATTAATCCATCCAAAAGCAGAGTAAGTGCCGAGCTTTCTAATAATCGCCGTAAAGGTTAACTAACTAGTATTGCAGGTGGATCAGTCCGCTGGTATTTAATACCACAATATTTTTATTGCTTTTATTAATGGTGCCAGTGGCGTACTGTCACTTCATTACCGATACGTTTTTATGATTCAAGATTTTGACGCAAAATACTAATCATATACACAGTGGGTAGGCACACAAGCTGCCAGAAGCTAAGACCTACTAAGGCCTATAAGTCCCACTGCTGGGCACGGGCCTCCTCTACAACTGAGAGGGTAAGGGCCTTAGTCCACCACGCTGGCCTAGTGCGGGTTAGCAGACTACACTACACCTAAGAAATTCCTAAAAACATTTAGGTCTGTAGGTTTCCTCACTATCGTTTCCTTCACCGTTAAAGTACATGATAATTAAATGTTTTATGTTAATACATACCTTCAAAAAGTTAGAGGTGTGTGCCTGGGACTTAAACTCGCGACCGCCGAAATTCTCAACAGCGTGCCTACGCATCGAGGCCATCAATGTAAGTTAAGTATTAGGTAATTCATTAAAATTTAACTAGAACACAAAGTGCATCGAGTCCCCATCAAGCCTAATTTAAGTAATGTTGGAACATTAAACGGAGCGAAGGTCGGCGAGATCTCGTTACCGCTAATAAACATGCTTCACTAATGCCAATAATTTTGGAGCACATTTATTTCTTTAAACTGATGCAAAACATTATACCCGTAGGTTTTTATGTAGGTATATGATGAGGCGAGCTGTGGTGGATCTCAAATTGTGATTACTGCTTGTAAGCATGGCGTGATGCAATGTATGGCAGCATAAAGTGTAATTGTTGACGGCTCGTTGCGTACAGTTCGGTGGTTTATGCCTCCACTGATGATTAGTGCTCAAATATATGTTTTGATTGTACAATAAATAAGCCCGGTGCAGGCTACTGACAGAGCTCTTCAGTGTAGACGTACGAATATTTATCATCATTATGAATAGTTACGTTGTAGTTATACGAACATACATTACCTGACGCCTCCCCGAAGGTAGAGGCAGAGGCAAGGCCGAGGTGCATATCTGCTTTCTCATTTCGCCAGGTGTGTTAATACACACCACTAATAAGGGGAAGCCTATTGCCGTTTTTCGAACACATTTACAGACTCCGTGCTGCTACTGAGAATTTCCCAACAGAAAAACCCAACACTTTGCCTAACCCGGGAATCGAACCTAGGACCTCTAGATCGCACGGCACATACTTGTGCCGCGAGACCACGAGGCAGTCGAATTTTCTATTACCTACCAGCAAAACCGTATTACAAATCTCAAATGACGTGGAACAACTATACTAATATAACTTCATTGTATTACCTATTGATTTATGGTTTAATATAAGTTTTGTTTGTAGACGAGCGTTACAGCATAACTATATGCACATTAAATTAATGTTCGCAAGCATAATTTTAATAACATAATCTCTATGTAAAATAACGGTTATTTTATTAACTAAAGTAATTAAATTTGTAAAAGCTTCGTCAGTCCCACGGCGTGCATGTGCATCAGATCGGGAGACTTGCGTAAATTGTCAGTATCATCATTAGCAGTATATTTTTTATTTTTTATCATCATCATCAGCCCATATACGTCGCTCTGTTGAGTACGGGCCTTCTCTGCGACCGAGAAGGTTTAGGTCTTAGTCCACCATGCTGACCTAGTGCGGGTTGGCGGACTACACCCCTAAGAAATTCCTAAGAACTTTTAGGTGTGCCGATTTCCTTACGATGTTTTCCTTCACCGTTAATAATTCATTGTGAATACACACATAACTTGGAAAAGTCAGAGGTGTGTGCCTGGGGTTTGAACCTGCGACCGTCGAGATTCTCGACCGCGCGCCTAAACCTCGAGGCCATCACTGCTTACCTATTATATACGATTACATAACTTCTCCAAACATTTTAAGAATATGGTACACAACGTACGATGTCAGACTAACAGCTAAACGTAAACACAAATGTTATATTGGCAGTTTTATTACTTTTATAACGATACAAATAATATTTTTCCAATATAACAACATAGCGGCGGATATTAAATTTTTCAACTTGATGTACGCGTTACGCAATACATAATGAAACCAACATTTTATTCAGCAATCACTGTCAAATGTCAATACTTTACCGTAAACAGCTGGATTCGTTTTACTCGAATTTTGTGTTCGAAATACGAATAAAGTCATTTTTACTATGACATAGACTCTCATCTCTCATTCTCATGATTCTCTTGCACGAACGTGATGAGGTTAAGTGTTCGTTCAGATGCTCTCAAATCGGTTTAGAAAACACTCTATATGGTTTTCTTCGCTGTGGAGTGTTGGAGTGACTCCTAATTGATAAATCAGGTACCTACAATAAAATTTTATCCGAACTGCCGTTCATTTTTAATTTTTGCAACATTCACTTCTGAGTACTTCGTTAGCGGGCTAAAAATATTGGGGTTCAATTTAGTGGCGGTAATTCCATAGAAGCCCAAAAGCGTTACACGTTAGTAATTTAATGTCTAGTTTATAAATGTTCAACGTGGAGTCAGGATATCCCCTTTATATATCAAATTGGTTTTGTAAAAAAAAGAAAGATTTAAAGCTTAAATATTATTTTGGAATTCTGTAAGGCAACCTGGACTTTTGGGCTTCTATGGAACTGAAATGTCAGAAATCAGAAATGAAATGTCAGACGGGTGTCCTATAACCTTTTTAAAAAGTAAATTGAATCATGTGACGCTGCTGGCTTTTGTCAGTTTGGGATCTGTTATCTCAGGTTTGCCGTTTGATGCGAAGGAAGTATTAATTATTATTTTTAAGTTATTTATCTTAAACAATATTGAATGCTTTCGGCATTTTTAAATAATTGTATTTTAAAATATTGGCTGTATAATCTTTATGGCTGCCATATTCTACGCTCGCTATTACTATAATAGGTGCGTTGGCACAAAGTCGGCAGATTACTTGGATGAGCTAAGTAAGCGGATTAAAATCCAATAGGTAGAGGGAACATTCGGTGCAAGCATAGAATAGCATTATTAAATTCTCAATAATTATAAATGATGAGACATGAAAATAGACAGTTGAGGTCTAAACCTGGAGGCCATTACGACTTTCTTATTTTTTTCTATTCTATATCTTTATTTATTTAGGGATTTCTTTCCAACAAGGATATGTAAACCGAATCATACATTGTACATTATACTACACTACCAACTAAAACTCTCGGTAACAACACGGATTTTAATTCAAGTTGCTCAGGGGCATTTCCTCATTCAGCGTGTTCTACCGTCTGTAACATGGCAAATGCCCTAAAGAATTGTTTAATCTTAACACGCTTTTTCCTTTTCGTAACAAATTCCTACGGCTTGTGGAGCCACAGGCACCTAACTTGAACTTATACGTTTGCAAATTCATTTCCTTGCAGTACCATGTAGCTGAATAGTTTACTGATAGAATATTTATTATACGTATTGTGCACATTACAAGAAATAAAATAAACATAAAACATGCAAAAAAAGGTAAGATGTAATCAATAAGATAGTTATTTCAAAAGAAACCAATCTGTAACATATCTCTTAGTTAAATTATGGGTCTTAACCCATACTATTCCGTTGTACAATAATAGAAGCATTGCATACAAACCACGAAGCAATTCGAGCCAGAGTACTTTCATTTCAATTTAAAAGCGAGCGATTTAATGCATTGTCTCGCTGTCCATCTTACAAAATGAGAGGGCGTGAAGATCGCCAATGTAATCCCCAATAAAGAGCAACAATTTTAATACATATAAATTATGTTTCATAAAAGCTGATTCCGTAATAAGTGTGCAATAAGTCCGCCTCGGTAAACGCTCCCAACACGTTTTCGAGGCACGTTTGTTGGCGGAAGCAGGGCTGCCACGCAACTCACCGCTCAAATGAAATGAAAGAAATAACATTAATTGAAGACATAAAAAGTCAAATAAATAACTTAGATTCACTCATTTCAAAACTAATTTACCAAAGTTAAGAAGCCAGTCATCACTAGAGAAGAACGGGCACTGTGTATTTACGTGGGAACTATCAAAGATTTTGTGTATGTCTCTGTTTTAATGCTGGGTCCTTTAAGCGTAATAAGCAAAGATTTCAGTCGACCGGCTTTGGTGTACTTAGTGCGAAAGACGGGAGTCTCTCACAGTTAATGATGTGTTTATACAGCAACGTGCTTAGTAACCGCACCATTGACGCTTAAAAAAAATCCAAAAAAGAAATAAAATTTTGACGTTTTCGTAATTACCACAACTATTAATCGTCTTAGTTTTCGATCACGCTCTGATTACACCGAGTCTATAAATCTGCTTATGATCAATACCTACTACATTACTACATACAGTAGTACGCATCTGTATCTCTTTATTCCAAGAATTAATGCGTATTTCAATATTGCATACATTGCAAATTGCAGAAACAGCTTTTATAGTGATTATCACTGCAACTCCTATATGCCAGGATCGACAGGGCACGCACAGATATGACACCAAGCGGTGAAGCTCAGTGAGTCTCTATGGGGGACCTGGCTTGCCCTAGCCTTTCTTTGGAAACATAGTTATCCACTACCCTTCACAGCAAAGTGGAGACAAAATATTAGAATATGAGATCTGAACCTCAATTGCAAGACATATACACTACATATACCGGTTCATGTAAATACATTGAATATATCAAAAAATCCCAGGCATCTGTGCTCGTGCGCGTCCCGACAGCTCGTCATCTTGCTCGACATTCAAACCATCGCAACCAACACAGCCCTGCATGAAATATAATTACCTATTTAGTTTTAGTCTCGAATGTGGCATTTGTTTGAATATTCTGAGTTTTATTAAGTGTTCACTTGCACTGATTTATGATGAGCCGGGGTATATGAATTAATTAACTAAAATACGATATTTCTATAAATTAATACACGTGCCTACATACACTCAAAGCCCTTAAGGAGTAAAATAAGTCAATTGCCGTTTTCAGGCCCATATTAAAAAATTATAATTATGATTTTTTTTATTTATTTATTTATTTATAAACACTTTATTGTACACCATGGACATATTACACAAAACAAAATTAAAAAAAGGAATACTTAGGACTAAGTGACAATAGGCGGTCTTATCACTGACTGTGATTTCTTCCAGACAACCTAATTTGCAAAAAGGACATGTAAAAAGATAAGGGTAATCCAAAGACACTTATAACGAAAAAAAAAAACAACTACAATGATGTACATTAACTACAAAAAAAAAGAAATAAAAAAAAGGAAAATTCATCAACGGAGAAAAACAGATGAAAAAAACAAAGTAAATAAAATCATAACACAGTTTACATTATAGTATATAAACAAAAAATAAAGCTACGATTGTTTTTGTGAATAAAATACTCTGATGAGTCTTTTAAAAGTAGGTAGTGACTTAGCTTGTCTTATTGATAACGGCAGTTCATTCCACAAGCGAGCTGCATGAACAGTGAAAGAATTATTGAGGAATGACGTGCTATGCTTGGGAATTTTTAACGTCAAATTCTCCAGCGATCTCAAAGGTCTTGAATGCGTGTCGCTTAGGAAGTTAAAACGTTCCTTGAGATAACGGGGAGTAGTAGGAACAAAAAGGATAGAATAGAGGAGAGAAAGAATACGAGTATTCCGGCGATGGCGGACAGAGAGCCACTTGAGCTTAGTTCGAAATTCGGAAACATGGTCATATTTGCGAAGGCCAAATATAAACCTTATGCAGAAATTCTGAAGTCTCTCAAGTTTATCAAACTGGGCTTCGGTGAGATCGAGATAGCTAGCGTCACCATAATCAAGGAGAGGGAATAGAAGGGTCTGAACAAGGGCAATCTTCGTTGGAATCGGCAGAAAATTCCGCAGCCTTCTTAAGGACCTCGCAGCAGCGAACAATTTCCGGCTGAGTTCTTGCAATTGGGGGCCCCAGGATAAGGTTTGGTCAAAATAAATACCCAGGTTCTTGACTTTGTCACTATAAGGTACAACGCAACCATCAAAGAAAACCTGAGGTAATAAGTTGAACTCAATCCTGGAAACCATCCTGGGGCTGCCGACAACAATCACTTGACTTTTTGAAGGATTGACTTTGAGGCCGTGAGTCTTGCTCCATTCGTTTATAGATGCGAGATCTTTATTTATAGAAGATATGGCCTCCGCCACCCTGTCCACAGGAGCGTGATAGTAAATTTGTAAATCATCAGCATACAGATGGTAGGAAGAAATAAGGTGACGGGAAATCGAATTAATGAATAACGCGAAGAGTAAAGGAGATAAAACGCCGCCCTGAGGGACACCAGCAGTTGCATTACACCAGGAGGAGGTGTCATCTTCAATACGTATCCGTTGCCGACGCCCCATCAGGTAACTACGAAACCAGTCAATTGCCGTTGGAGATATGTTAATAGAGCCCATAGTACTAAGCAAGACATCATAGTCAACGGTGTTAAAAGCGTTGCTAAAGTCTAACAAGGCTAGCACTGTCAATTTTCCATTCTCCATAGCAGCTCGGATGTCATCCGTGATATGCACCAGCGCAGTAGTGGTACTATGTCCCGGGCGAAAACCGGACTGGAAAGGATTTAAAAGATTGTTGTAAGTAAGGAAGGAGTTAAGTTGGTTATGAATAAGATTTTCTAGTACTTTTGAAAGGAATGGTAAAATGGAGATAGGTCTGTACTCGGAGAAAGATGCCGGGTTAGGACGTTTAGGAAGTGGTATGACTTTTTTTCCTCTTTCCTTTACTGTTTGTCCTATACACTTAATTTTATCCATCTAAAGATTTTCTGGAAGATATAATATAATAAAATGGATTATCTTGACTCAGATTAACTATAGAATGCAATAATAGAGACCTATGTCGATATATAATGACTATAGACTGACAGATTTGGAAAAAACTTATTTTATATTAATATCCCAGACGTAATCAAATATATTATTATTATACAGATGATGAAATTTCGCAACAAATAGCGCAGTGCTATTGTTCCGGCGCAGTACTGGATCGTGTTACCTTCAGCTTTACAGCGAATGGGTGGGCGAGCGCTAAATCACTCCAACGACCCGTTTAACTCCACACAACACAGATATTTACGATCATATTACAATTTCATGATTAACTTAAATTATATTTCGTCATCATTATGATCAGTTTATGTACCACGCGGTAAGACGTCAAATTGAATCGCGGCATGAAATTTTGTTTAGAAAGGTAGCATCGGAAGAATTTCATTGATATATTTTATTATAAATTAAATAAATAAGGAAACAATAGTGTGGGACCTACTATAGGGTCACTTAGAAGTCAGAATTTTCATTTAGCATAGCAATTCAATTTTGATAGAAATTTCGGTCTTTCAAAAAACTTAGGTACCTCATTACGGCAAAAACAAGACATCGCTTGAATCGCCTTTTATTTTTATACTAACATGACAACACATAATTAGGACCTTGAAAATAAATGAGTTTATGCCCTATAGGTGTTTACATCAATTGCTTATTAAGTAGCTAAGGGTTAAGGTCAGTTGATGACGGCATACGCACCCAAAGAGGCCTCCTTCATGATCATTACCAACGCAGCCTCGCCAGGGGCGCCCCATTAACCCTGAACCTCTGCTGTGTCATCAATCAGCCCCTAGGTCGCCGCTCCATGCTAACCAGAGCATAATTTGCAAAGAATCAAGTGCCCTCATTGTATAGAATTAACTCGAGGTCCTAACATGACCCAACAATGCACTTATTTACACCGCAAGCATCAGTAGCACCATATAAGCAAACGCTGTACTTAGATTCAATTAATTATGAGCTATTAATGAACTGACCACGGTGTGTGCGGAGGACTGGTTGGTAATGAAAAAATATGCCATTGATTTAGACTCGCATAAAAAATATTCAGAGCATTAAAGATTGTATCAAACCGTGGCTTTACTAACATTACGTGAGTTTGTTTTGAATATGTATGTGAAAGGAAACTTGATTTTGGGGATGTTACTATTACACAGTTAATTGATTTACAATTTTACTGTTCATACATTTATTAAGCTTACGAAAACTTATAAAATATTTAGGAAAATCTCTAGAATAATTATACAAAACGAAACAATTCCTTAATTGGAATTAGTGAAAATTCCAACAGTCAATATTAAACAAAAACATTTATCTGGTATTTATTAATAATTTAATTAAAATACTGGTATAGGTATACAATGCATACTTGCTCCATATAGAGTTGTCAGCAATGTAATAGATGCGTCACACCAATTCAAATATTAGAGTTTGCGCGGCGCAATTAAATGCGTACTATATTCTTCCGATTACCATAAATTGTAAATTCTTACTACCCCATTTAAATGACAGGACGTGAGGCATAGTTCTACTATCACTTCTGCACCAGATGTTAAGTTCAAAGGAAATGCCAAAGAACATGACGCACAAGGATGCCCTTTCTTTGTTACAGGACAAAGTAGCCATACAAGCATCCTATGATTTATCGTTCAAAACAGAGTTTGGGCTGGTGAGAAAAAAATCTAAATATTTTTTCCGAAGTTGGCTTAGATATTTAGGTACATATGCCACACTAACAAACACGAATACGTCACTGTGGTACATTTTAAATCTTGGTTACGATGATCGCTTACCCAGCACACAAAAAGTAATATGTTAAAAGGAACCGAAAAGAAGACAATTCAACATTATTTTTAACCGACTTCAAAAAAGGAGGAGGTTATCCAGTCGTCTGTATTTTTTTTTATGTTTGTTACCTCAGAACTTTTGATTGTGTGGACCGATTTACTTAAAAGTGAATCAAATTATTACGACAATATAATGTAGTTTTAATTATTATTATTTTTGGAGGCGGTGTCAGCCAAAGAAACACTACAATATACATACCAAGCATCACAGTTATAGAGGAGGCCCGTGCCCAGCAGTGGGACGTATATGGGCTGATGATGATGATGAATAATAATACGAGAATCCTACCTTGGCTGACACCGCCTCCAAGAATAACAATAATTAAAACAACATTATATTGTCGTAATAATTTGATTGACTTTTAAGTAGTCTAGTCTAATCTATGATCGTACCTAGGTATACTCGTATATTGATGAAGAGAAATAGTAAGTTGATTATTAAGTTATTTTAACTTGTTTTGGAATAGTTTTTTTTTAAGGTGGTTTTTGTTTTGTTAAAAAAGGCGTGAACTTGTGAAATATTTTGGTAGCCAATGTAGGTAGTAATTTTCAATAACGTTCGGATTTCAAAGTGTTATATGAGAAAGCATTTAATCATTTTATCGTATGATGTAAGGTAATTATTGTTCGTCACGTGAAATTTAAAACAGTAACAATACTACTTACGTGATAGACGCAAAGTATAGTGACATTGATGCGCTAGCATATACAAATGTCATCTTATCTATGGTGGTTTCAGTGTCATCTATATTCCCCATTCAAGAATTCGAGAATAATTAAAGTTGACGGGGATCAAATACTTTGTTCAAAAAACCTAAATTGGCTAAATCGATAGTCTATAGTACGATGCTGCTCATACAATGTGGGGAAAAGCTGACACTCAAAGAATAAAGGTTGGTTCAAGTTGCTTATTTTATTCTTAAATCATCTTTTTTGTTATGATTCAAAATCCGACTTAAAGGGAAATTTAGTAAAGCTATTTAACAACGACTGATTTCTCAATAGATTAATTAAAAACATGGTAATTAATTTCTGTAGACTGTTTGATTATTGACATCTTAAAAATTAAGATGTACAATTATTTAATATGCATTTTATAACGAGCTCATGTGATTTGAAATCAATAAATACTATTTTCCACATAGATGCCATCATTTGGCATTCTGCGCGCGGAGTACATCCGCATCGCGTGCAACACGTGCGTGGCATAAAAGCACATAATTATATTAATTTTCTTTTTAATATCCTCTATGCAAATGTGCAGTATGACTACCTGCATATTCTCACGCTTCTTTTCTGCAAAGGTTTAGTTGTGGTTTTTTCCAGGTTGACTTGACTGTTGACTTCCTAGTTGGCCCTGTGTCATTTTTTGGCGCGAATAATGGAAAAGATTCAGGTTAGATTCTTGTGGCTGTCAAAATTATTGATGATTTATCCATAAACGGCCATAGGGCCCCCTTTTATACGTAAATATTGTTTTTTTTTCTCCCGCAAAAACCCAAATCCGAACAAATAATTATAAATCACACAAAATTATGTCTCGGTACGGAAATTATTACTGTGGTGTTTCTCATACTAGTAGAGAAATGAGACCCAAAAAACTCGCAAGTAAATCGCTGTTGGTGTTAATAAATTCACGATACAAGCACTTAAAGATCAAAATAGCAACGTTAAAATATTTTATTGTTCTATTATCCATTGTTAAGATAAGAACAAAGAAATTTTACAACTCCACTGAGATTTCATTTGATTACTACTCCATAATGGAAGAACTATCGTCCTTGCTAGGCGACCTATAGAAGCCGCTCATCATCATATATTACACTCGGCTACCTCTAATTTGATTCAAGGAACGCATTTGTAAGAAAGACGCAGGTCTATTAATACTAACGTGGTGTTAAAGGTCGTCACTAAAATGACTCAATCGATTCCCGAGAATTTGCAGAATGATGTAGTGGATCGAATACTTAGAATTTTTCTGGTAGTGAAATAAATAATAGAACCCACTATAGCGAACCACGAATTGATGTCTGCTTGATAATAAACTGACATAATTGTATAAATAAATGAATACACCCAACAGCCACTTACATACTTCTGACCCCAAACCAAGATTCGAGTCTTGTGTCGTGTATCAAAAACTACGAGAGACTTTTCGGTTCCACAAACACCCAGACCCGAAACAAGTATTTGTAGATCGCACAAACATTAGTCGCAGGGCAGGTGTCAAACTATCATATTAGTAACTATCACAGTTTTGCTGTCTTTTGGCAGGTGGCACTTTATCTCGATTACATTTCACTTAGGTACCAGCTTGGTCACCTCGTGTGTGGCAGAGTAAAAACTTATAACATTCAGAAGACAGCCTGAAGTTTCTCTCGGTAGCGCCTTAACATATATGTGAGATAGAGAGGTTATGGCAGAATTATGTTGTTTTTTGTTTTATAAGGAAATCTTGAGCAGTAATTTAATATAGTGACAACATTACATGGACTTAAACATTACTAACGGAATTTGTTAAAAGTAATAAAACCTCTGCCATCCCATTCTGGTGTTTAGGTTTGAATATATTTAAAGCAATAAGAAATCAATTATTAATAATTATTCGATGCAGTATAGGATGGGCATTGGGCACGTCTCAACACATTATTACTCAAATACTCGGCACTACGAGCCCTTCGTATGTCCCTGCAAAACACATTAAGGCGTGTGTGACGTAACGTGCTCACAGAATTAATGCTAAAATTATGTGCATAGTGTAGATGTTCTGGTAACCAGGAGAAGAAATATAAACGCGTTAAACGTAGTTTTGCAACGGTAATGCATCGATTCACAAGAAATTCCTCGCTTGTGGGGCTCTGTACACGTGCGAATAGCATGCGACTATTTGTCGCATCCGAAATAATTGTAATGTAAGATACACTGCCTCGTGGTCTCGCGGCGCGATCTAGAGCTCCTGGGTTCGATTTCCTGGTCGGGCAAAGTGTTCCTGGGTTTTCCATCACGAAATTCTCAGTAGCAGCACGGAGTCTGGAAATGTGCCCGAAAAGTGGCAATAGGATGGCCCCTATTACGTGGCACTGATACATACCTGGCGAAATGTGGGTGCAAAAATGCACCTCTGCCTACCCCTTCGGGGAATACAGGCGTGAGGTTATGTATGTATGTACGAAAGATACAATAGGTAATAATTTTTCAAACCCTAAAAACGGCAAATGTACTCTTCAATTACCATTTGATTTAGTCTGTGTATAAAGGTCATGCTAAATGCTTGGCGGTGCAATTAACACTTTCAAACATTGATTTACATTGCAAAAAACACTTGTGTATGTATGTGAATGTAATCGCCAAAACCTTAATAATACTTCATTTAAGATCAGTAAAAATGAATGATATGTGTACAATATTGTGAAAAAACACAATATCTTTGACATTGTCGAGAGGTTTCCTTTTTTTTATTATATTTTTTTTTAATAATTCTATGTCTCCCGTATGCCCCACTCAGATGCATGCTCACAACCGCGGGCGAAAATGATCCGCCTCGGCGGTGCGCACGATCGGCGATCGGTGCGGCGCGCACGGAGCATTGTTGCGCAAACCAACAGCATTTTTATATTGTCTGCGTTGATTATATACCGCACAGATATGCCTATAAAATATTAGGCACTCGATTTACATTCGTGTTTGGGTAGTTGAACTATTCTGCTTAATATGCTGTTAAATATATTGTATGGCTGATTGAGGTTTATGCCCTCACCGTGAACTAGATCAGCTATTTTGTTTTCTATCGACGAAATTCCTTTTTTCCAGCGTACATATAAAACAGCTTCACATACAAAATATATTTTGCTCACTTTACAATCCATAATAAAAATAAGCTTGTAAACAAGCCAGTGGGTCAGTAGATGCAGGACATCTTTGACATGAAGATTAGCACCATTAGTAACATATATTAGATCACTTATAGAAATTTTAAAAACCTACATTGTTCTCCCAAATGTGTGTACAGAAATTTATTTTTGAATCCATTTTTTACCAGCATTAGCTCGATTTAGATATAATAGTGGGCGAGCTAAATGCGCATTTCCAGGCTCCGTGCAGCTACTAAGAATTTCCAATTAACATTTTGTCCGAATCCAAAACCACGCTTCCACTAAAAATTTTTCTGCAAAACAAATGAGGAAATAATAACAAAGTCAAGCATACAACAATTTTATCAAATAATTTATGTGACACCCAACAATGTCACATCATAGCCCAGATTCCACACTATATTATATGTGTACATATATATGTTTGCATGTTAGCGAAACTAATTGTGGAATATTTTGCCAACTTGCTATTATGTGATGACTAAATAAATTAACCTGGTCAAGTAAAAAATCTGCGTGCGTCAATGTGGTAAGAATTAAGCTACAAAAATGAATTGTTGAATTAATGAGGCATTTAACAATCTTATGCATAGCAGAGGCGGTACTTCCATAGAAGCCCAAAAGCCCAGTTTGCCTTTCAAAATTCCGAATTATAATATTTAAGCTCTAAATATGTATTTAACAAACGCACTTTAACGTATAAATGAGAATATTCTGACCCTACAATAAATAGTTATAAACTTGATATTGCATAATTAACGTTTAACACTTTTGGGCTTCTATGGAAGTACCGCCACTGATGCATAGGTAAATTAATCCGATTCAATAGACATATTGTTACCATATAACAAAGAAAAAGATATCAAAGTATTTCTGACCTTATTTTGGAACCCAAAACTCACGTATATTTTAGCAGTGGTTGTATTCTAATTAGGTGATTATAACCAATTTAAATTACAATGTCATTACCGCTGCATTGGCACAAAATGACTTAATGAAGACAATTGGAAGAAATGAATCATAAAGGTCAAGGAGTTGGAGAAGTCGAGCAGTTCACTACGATTGTTGCAGTTTACTACAACGCAAGACTTTGAAACAGAATAAGGTCGCATATTCGAATGTTCCCGACCTTTGATGTGAGATCATTTTGCTAAACATGTCCTACTAATGATAAATATTGCATCGCTATGAATAGTCATCGTGAATAATTATATTATACTCTGTTATTAGGATCGAATGCCTTGGAGAATGCGTTTTCGTGACATCACTGCCTCGAATTCGTGAGTTCAAATCCAGGATGTGTTGCGGTATAAATGGCACTAGGCCAGCGTTGTAGACTAAGGCCTAACCTCGTAGATGCAATGCACTTAGCAATGAACCATTAAGTTGTTGATAATGATAATGAAATACTTATGTGAATTTTTACAGAACTTATGGTAGCTGGAACTTATTTAGCACAATAAGCCTACGAAACCTTAATAAAGAGCCAGGAAATATAATCCGGAAAACGGAAACGACATTTCCGCACGTCGTTTCAACGCGTCAAGTTATATATGATTTATATGTTTACACGCCTTTATCTAGATAGCAACATAGTAGCATTTATTGTTAACAGAATTCTTATAGGCTATTGTTGCCCGCGGCTTCGCCTGCGTTGATGTATGTACCTACTTATGTGGGCCAATCAATGTTTTCAAAAAAAGAGCTTATAAGCCTTTTCTCATTATAGACGTGGATGCGTAATAATATTATACTTACTTTTATACTCATATTCAATAAATCAAGCACATGAATTTATGTGAGTAGTGATAGCTTCGAGGTTTAGGCGCGCGGTGGAGTTTAAGTGCGGCGCGGCGGCGGTTCAAATCCCATGCACAATCATTTGACTTTCCGAAGTTATGTAGTCATAATGAATTAGCGCATACTTTAACAGTACAGGAAAACATGGTGAGAGACCTGCACACCTAAAAACTCTTAGGAATTTCTTAGGTATGTAGTCCGCCATAACGCACTTGGCTATCGTGGTGGACTAACCTTACTAATCTCAGTTGTAGTGGAGGCTCGCAGCAGTGGGACGCTGTAAAACAACAATAGCGTTGTTATATTTCAAACAAGGCTTGCCATTTGCATAAATTCACGTTATTAATCAATCCGAAACTGTCAAAATACTCGGAGAGAAGACACGACCCACCTGCGGTAACGACGTGAGACCACGATATAGATCACGATTAAACAAACCACAACCGAAGGTCTGGAGGTCAACAAATGTGCAATTTCTACGCGAGCGTTATGAAATCATCCGCTTTGTTCCGATAACCATGACATTTGTTTTTATATTAGTACAATGCGTTTTGGGCCGACATGAGTAGGTACGCGCGGTCCTACGGCAGATGTAGATCGTGAGCGATCTTGTCTCGGTGGCCGGTACAGTCTTTAGTGCTTCAAACTGACAGTTGATGTTATTGTTCAATATGCTATTGATGTTCAATGAATTTCGATGAGTTCATTACGTGTATGTCATGTAAAGCTGACAGCTGGAAAAGCTCTTAAAGAAATCATATTGAATTGTTACTCATTAGATGCTTCTGTGATGGCCTCGAGATTTAGGTGCACGGACGAGTCAAATTTCGGCGGCCGCAGGTTCAAACCCCAGGCACACATTTCTGGCTTTTCAAAGTTATGCGTATATTCAAAGTCACCTGCTTTAATGGCAAAGGAATACATCGGTATGAAACCTGCCAATCAAAAATCTCTTAGGATATCGTACTAAGTGTGTAGTCCACCAACCCACATAAGGCCAGCGTTGTGGACTAATGCTTTAGCCCTTCTTAGTTGTGGAGGAGGCCCGTCCCCAGCAGTGGGACGTATATGAGTTAAATAATAGATAGATTTGCTACTGTTTCATAAAAATAATTTTGAGAAGTGTACATTAAAAAATTTATCACGACGTTTGACTGACATACATTCGAATTAAGTGTTGAAAATGATTTTAACTACTTGAAACAGCTTTGGTGTATACGTGCATCATTAGATTTACGACTAATAATAGTTAATTAAAGACGACAAACGGGTTTATATTATACCATTTTGAGACTTGACTAATTGTAAATATTCGACGTTTTTCATTGAAACATAAAAGATGTATTCAACACTTATTAACTTACGTTAAGTAAGGTTAATACTCTTCAGGCAAAATGTATGTCCAGAAATGCACCTCTGCCTAACCCTTCGTATATACAGTCGTGAGTGTGTGTAAATATTTTTCCACGAAAAGGGACCACTAAATACGACATCGCAAAGATATAAATATCAAAGAAACATCAAACATTTCTTGTTTGGTAAACTATTTCATTCAAATATTGCACAAATCAGTCTTGCTATGTGCCCCGCCTGCTGCCACTCCATTTTAATCGCTAACCGGAGCCGTAAGCGACATTTTTGCTAATAGCCAGGTTATTCGTTTAAGTGGCGATAGCTTATAAAACGGTTAAAACGCGCGATCGGCTTACAACGAGGGCCATCAAACCTGTCACATCTTGAGAAGTTAATGCAATCGATAAATTAAATGACTTCTATCAGTAATACATGAACATTTACGCGACATTTATCGACGTACCCATACTTGTGAAATTATTGGTCCGTATTTACTGTACACAACACATGCTGAAGTGAGTCTCAGCAAGAATTCTTGTAAATATTATCTTCTTACAAATGGAACTAAATCACCCATATAAACGTTCTAATCTATATTCAAAGGGTTCGTGTTGAGTGATGGTCAACGAAACTTCCATATTTTAAATTTTTTATATTTTATAAATTATTTTGATGAGAAATTAATGTATCATTCGTCTATAGATAAATATCTCATGATTTGAAAATACGACTTACATTCATACATAACCTCACGCTGGTATTCCCCGAAGGGGTGGACAGAGGTGCATTTCTGCACCCACATCTTGCCAGGTATGTATCAGTCCCACGTAATAGGCCTATAGTCGCTTTTCGAGCACATTTCCAGACTGCGGGCTTTTACTGAGAAAAACCTAATAACACTTTGCCCGACCCGGTAATCGAACCCGGGACCTCTAGATTGCACGACACGTACTTGTGCCGCGAGACCACGAGGCATAAAATACGAATTAAGATTGTAAAATCAAGATCAAAAATAAAGGGATATAACTTTGAATTTTATAAAAGCAATTTTCCGCAATCTTCGCAAGGACTAAGAAGCGTTGGGTTGATGTCGTTAGTTAGGAAAGTACCTGTCGATACAAACACATTTAGTTTTTTTTTACATCAACCAAATAAATGTAGAGTGATAACAGTCTAAACCAAATAGTGGAAAACAAAAATAAAATGGAGATATTACCTAGAACAGTGATAGCCTCGAGGTTAAGGCACGCGGTCGAGAATCTCTGCGGTCGCGGGTTCAAACCCCAGGCACACACCTCTGACTTTTCGAAGTTATGTGTGTATTCACAATGAATTATCTCTTGCTTTAACGGTGAAGGAAAACATCGTGATGAAACCTGCACACCTAAAAAGTTCTTAGGAATTTCTTAGGTGTGTAGTCCGCCAACCCGCACTAGGCCAGCGTGGTGGACTATGGCCTAAACCCCTCTCAATTGTAGGGGAGGCCCGTGCCCAGCAGTGGGACGTATATGGGCTGATGATGATGATTACCTAGAATGGTGAATCCTGACATCAATAAACCCATGTAGAAGAGGACAACAAAAATTAATTTAGCTCAAATCTCGTTCACCACAAGAATGCAACACCAGACAATTAAACCTTCACAATTATTGTACGCAGAAGCAATTTGTTCAATAATAACTAAAAGTACTTACCGATATTGCCGAAATACAAATAAAATATGCAGAGATTGTAATCTTCACCTAGTAGCCTAAAAATAAAAATGTGTAACAAAACACGTAGGTACTTGGAGGCAACAAAAGGTCGACCTTCAACTTTAGGCCCGCTCCAAACATCCTGAACCGGATCTCACTTGTTTTCGCACAAAGTAATAATGCGATGAAACATTGAAAAAATTAAATCCGTGCACTTAAGTATCCACTGATTGATTTGTTCAATTGAATGTAAAAAGGTTTAAGGCCGATTAGGATTGGTAAAAACTTTACCGATGTTTGGTGATTGACTGCTTTGTCTGCACAGATAATGCTACGTGATCTAGAGGTAGCGGAATCGGTTCTCGGGTGGGGAAGTGTTATTGAGTTTTTCTATTACAACATTCTCAGTAGCAGCAAAGAGTCTGGGAATATGCGCGAAAAACGGCAATAAGCTGGCCACATATTACGCAGGACTTAAAACACCATAAGTAAAATGCCATCATCAGCCCATATACGTCCCACTGCTGGGCACGGGCCTCCTCTACAACTTAGTGTTTGGGCCTTAGTCCAAATTCTTAAGCAAAATTTGGGTGGTGTAAAACAAATACGAAAATACGGGAAATAGACCTCTGCCTACCACTTCTAGAATTTAGGCGTGAATGTATGTATGTTTATTTTCTTCGACATATTATAATTATAGTATGTATGCCTAAAGGGTATGTGTACAGAATATCTAGGTGCGGTAACCGCAGTCGGCGCTTCTAATGTTTGTGCAGTGAAGCTTCACCGAAAGTAATAATTAACAATTAGTTTCGATCCGAATGCGGTATATAAATAGCGGTTGGCAGTAGGAATGTTTTCATTACGGCGTGACCTCGCGCCGTCGACGCTCCTAAATAATTACCCAAATATAATTACTACATGTAATAACAATATCAATATTCATACGCTTTGAGCATATTTATAAATAGCCCCGTGACACAGTTCGCTAAATACCAGCTTGCGAAACGAGAGGCCGCGGGTTCGATCCCCGCACCGAGGTAAATGTTTGTGTGATCCATAAATATTTGTTTCAGGTCTGGGTATTTGTGACAACAAAAAGTCTCTCGTAGCTTCTGATACTCGCGACACAGGATTTGTATCTTAGTGTGGGGTCAGTATGTGACTGTTGGATGTACCTATTCTTTTTTTATTTGAAAAAAAAAACCAGATTACATACATAACCTGACGCCTTTATTCCTGGAGGGGTAGGCAGAGGTGCATTTCAGTGGCGGTACTTTCATAAAGTCAAAGTCAAAGTCAGTCAAAGTCAAGTCCAAAAGCCCAGTTTGCCTTACAAAATTCCGAGCAATAATCTTTAAGCTTTAAATTTTCATTTAACAAAAGCAATGCGACATATAAATGAGAATATCCTGACCCTACAATAAACAATTATAAACTAGACATTACACAATTGACGTGTAACGCTTTTGGGCTTGTATGGAAGTACCGCCACTGGTGCATTTCTGTACCCGCATTTATTAAAACAAATACTGAAGATTGTTATTTGTTTAAATACAGTTTAATACGTTCCTCCTAACAGGAGGTCTTTTAGTTTTGAGATGATTTTTTATAGATTCATGTTTACAAATTAACTTGCGCTGTCCGAAGCAGATGTGTGCCTGCGATTCGCCAGCTTTGTATTGCAATATCAACATAATGTGAGATGACGCCGTGCTGTTTCTGAGACTTGCTAAATGACCTCATTTTGCTAATACAAAAAACCCGATGACACTTTTTAGTGAGGAATCGAACCTAGGGCCAGTTAACTGCACATGGCATTAGGCGGCGGAACTACAAATAATTATGTATGGGGAACTCTTAATGAGTAGAAAAAGGACAACAATATCTAGCGATCCTAACATTTCGTTGATGGTATCAAACCTGCAACCTTTTACTTTTCCGATAACTAAGCGCTCGCTACTCCGCGTTGCGAGGTCAGTATATTGTAATTGCAATATATTATTATTTATGCTGGACTGTAAGATTGATTAATTATTTATTTTCATGATATCTCTACAGTATAATTTTGGTATATTGTGACATGAATTTGCCAAATAATATAAAAATATGATTGATTTTATTAAACACCGGTTAATATTGATGGCTAGCAATATTTCTGTTTTAACAAAAATAATTAAAAGTATTTTATAAACATATTTTTAAAAATTAAACTAATAATAAATGATATAGATTAAACGCCATCTGTTGACAAAAGTATTGACTACTTTGAATGACGATGCGAAGCTACAATCACTTGAAACACTTTTGCGAGCTTTTTCAGTTAGATGGGGTTTAAACATGGAGAAGTCAATATTTTTATGCGCCACAGGCCTTTCTTACAGTTAAGTGAGAATGGGTCATTTTATTTTACTAGTAGGCTAGCCAGTGTAGGTTAGTATTTCATGCTTAGAACTCTAGGGTATGCAAGGATTGTAATATTTAATTATTATTTCACACATACTTAATTTGGGCATTCGTGGCACTTTGCCACGAACCTCTATAGTCTATTTCACCGAAGGATACAGATCATATTATGAAGATAAATGTAGAAAACAATATGTACATGTAAGTTTTAAATCTTCAGCCTTTTAGAGTTTTTGGGCCCATTTCATATTGAATTTAAAACCGAATAACAACACGACACGTTAATCGAGCCTAGGACCTATAGATGGAACGCTAAACACTTATAAGCGGAAACAACTGAGTAACAGACAAAGTAATATATAATACGCTACCTACTCATATTGACGCAAATGAGGGTGGGCAGAGGTCAGAGATATATTAACACCCACCTTTTTCTAGCCGTGTTTTCAAGTTCTACGTAATAGAGAACATTTCCAACTCCGACCGACATTAGGAAATGATTATTTTAAATGTAAAGAACCGACATTCTTTTAATAATATAGATAACTCTCAATGAATCAAAACACTGCCGGAACAATAAAAAAAAGTTACATTGTTTGTAATATCCAGCTGGCAGCACAAAAAAATAATAATATCAAAATAAATATAAAATCTTTTGGAACATCTGTCATCGGCATTGACCGTTATTTTATAAAACTGCACGCTTTTAATTTATATCCGTGCATAATCGAATTGTCGAGCTCGTTAAAGTTATCATCTATGACGAAACGATACGTCTGCGCATTGAAAACATCATCAGCAGTAACTTTTATGAAGCATATCAAAACAATTCCTTTTGGTTTTCCGTTGGGTCTTGGCATTGAAAACACAAGGGTAATTTCTTATTTTATTGATACATTGCACGGCAATTATAAATTGTGAAACCCAGAAATGATTTGTTAGTAATGGTAACCAGTTTTTGGATCGAATGTTTGAGGACGACTGGGACCACTAAAATCTTCTCCGATTATTTCTGATGGTCTTTGCTCAGAAATTTTACTTCCCAAGACATTAATATTCTGAGAAACTGGAAGATCCCTTCCAAAATCTTTATTTCCGAATTTATTATTGTCAGTTTCCGACTTATCACTATTTAAATCATATACTGCATTACGCGGCATTCCGTCGATTTGTCCGTAATGTTTAGCTACATAGCCAGTAGAATCAACAATGTTTTGGGGATCATTAATTATTGGCCTGCCATATCCATCTACTATTTCGTTTGAGGGATGATGATTTTGTATTTGTGGCGCTCCTGATAGTTGAGGAACACTACTCGAAATTGAGTTATCAACAGGGGTGATAAAAGATCTAAATCCGGTTTCTGCGGGCCCACTTAGCTGGATATTGTTATTTGATGGCGTTGTTGTAGAGTCTACAAAATAAAGTGGAATTTTTGAGGTGTCGAGATAACCGATTTCTTCGTTTGAATCAGTTTTAGTTGTATGTTGTTGAGTAGGTGATGTATTTGTATGTAATTCAGAATCCATATGACTTGAATTATTTGACAACGGAACACTTATGGAAATAATGTCGTCGTCTCCAATGGCCAGATCTTGATCAGTATTGTACGTGAATTTTTCTTTATTTATAAGTCGTTGCGCATTTTCAATTAATTTGTTCTGTGGTGGAAAATAAAAATATCCAGAATCTTGTCTATTGTTACTGTGAATATCTTGATTATCTTCCGTATTGAACGTAGCTGAGTTAATTATTATTCCTAGGTTGTCATCGTCAGGATAGAGAGTTTGGCTTGATTGATTTGAAATTACTACAGGCACATCAGATTGCTGTTCACTTGGCATTTTATTAGAATTTTGACTTACAGTATTGATCTCGTTTAGACGATTAGCCTTTGTCGTAGGTTCGTTAAAATTATTTCTGTCTCTAAAAGTAAATTCAGAACCATAAGTTTCTTTTCTCTCGAATGGTTCAGCTTTATTACTTGTATTTGAAAAACTACTTATATTTTCGGGTCGAGATTTCATAAATTTAATAGAATTCCCAGTAGGATTAAATGCACTAAAATGATTATCCAGTTCCTGATTTTTTTCTACTCCTTGATTAGATGAAAGCATATTCTTGGTGTTAACTTTAATGTTTCTATTATAAATCATCTCATTAGATTCATACTGCCTGCTTTTTGGAGAACTGTTTGACTTTCTACGAACGTTTCCTCTCATAAAACTTTGTTTTTGGATATTTCTATTTTGGTCCTTATTAGCGATAGCATTAATAAAATCTTGAAATTCGGGATGGTACCGTTCCATTGCGCCATAATATTTTTTGTATCCATATTTGGCGTCGTTGTAAGAACCTGATTCAGAGAAATATATTTTGTATACTTTAAGTAAAGAACTTTTGGTCTTTATTTAAAAAATAGTACAATTAAACGTTTCATAGTTGAATATTAAAACTTCACTTACCATCGTCAAAAATGTTGCCTTGTTTTTCTCTTGCAGCTTTTTCTATTTGTCGTTGTATAGCTGCAGGTACTGGCGGTGGAGTTGGCAAATGGTCACCTTGTGGTTGAAATCCATTTTCATCAGCAGTATACACAACCCTATATATTTTTCCATCATCTCCTTGGTAAGAATAAGTTCCATGTGCTTTCACGCCATTGTTTGCTGTGCCGCTTTCACTAGCACTTATTCCGTTCGAAGTATCAAAACTATATGAGAATCCTTCAGGTCTTATAATGTTGTGGTAATTAAGTATAGCTGCCTTTTTGTAAGTTTCAGCTTGAGGTCTTTCTTGACGATATTTTGTTCTAAGTGAAGGTGATGTACCTTCGGTTGCTGGCTCAGAATGTAACGTGGGCGAACTAGATGCAAGAACAGATTTTGATCTTAAACCAGTTCTTAAAGCTGTTGGATTCAACTTATTTTGGTTGTAATTTACCTTCTCTTTTTGCACAATCTTAGCATTTGGTGCATACTGCCTTGGTAGATTTTCTATATTTGATTCGTAGTTTTGTAAATTTTCTATAATTTTGTCAGTAATAAAGGTCATAATAATATCTTGTGGTGGCTTGTAAAGCTCTTGTATATTGTTTATCGATTCCTTAACTGCTTGGCCATACACAGAGGGAATGATCTAGAAAAAAATATTAAAAACCATTTATTAAATTTGCCAAAAGCTATTTGGATTTTAAAGGTAATATAAAATGAAAAAAAAAGAAATGATATTAAAAACCAAAACTTATATGGTCATGATAGTAAGATATTTTTTTTAATTATTTTCCAAAAAGAAACAAAATTACTCACATTCTGATAGGTAGGCAAGGGCTTACTGGTTGTATCATAATAATCTGATGTTAAAGCCGTTGGAATGTACATCTGTGGCCTTATTGGTGATGTAGGAGGCAAATTCGTTTGTAGAGTTGGCAAGTTAAAGTCGACATCAAGATTTTTTGGTAGATCACTAACTTCTGGTTTAGTCGTATGGGTATAATAGCCTGACCTTAGTGCTCCATTATCATCATAAGTGTTGAGGAATGCGAGGTTCTGAGGAGCATTATCAACTGTTTCTTTCTGCTCAAGTGGAGCCTGTAATTCGTCGGGGTCTCCACCAGAAAATTTCGCGCCAGGTGGGGGAAGATATTTTCTATCCAGCTTTTCAGACGTAACCAGTCCAATAGCGAGAAGAATCTGTAAAATAATAAACAATGTAGTTAAAACCAGTCTGAATTCATTAATTAATGATTTCGCAATGTACATTGACTTCAGCGTCGCCTAGACCTAATTCACGCACAAATTAACACAGTTACATTAACATTGTCTTAGAAATAAGAGGTGCCACTTTTATAATAATGATAGCACATTATCATATACTCTTTTGTCTTCAAATTACTAAATAACGCACTGGGCACTGTGACAAAAGCGTTGTGGGTATTAGTATTTGTGTAAAATTTGTAAAAATAAATATACAAACTGCTCAAGTAATAAAACTTTCATTTGTATGCAGAATAATAAAAAAAATCCCCAATTAAAAATTAAGTTATTCAAGCTTTCAAAAAAACAACAGTTTGATAGCTGTAAATATATTAATTAATTTTAGAAGGATAATAGGTACCTACATTATTTAAGGAAATTACAGTGCGACACCATTCATGATCATATGAGTTTTTGATAATAACTAAAGACCAATAGAATTTACTGAGTTAAACTATGAAAAACTTTTGTACGAAGAAAATAACTTACCAAAATTTTTTCCATTTTGCCCGATGTATCCAAAGCGCGAATCAATCGAGATGTGTGATGATCCCTTACGACAAACAATATATATACCACACATGATAAAAATTAACCTCTAATGACTACAGACGCACGTGTGATCGTGATAGACGGACATACGGCGTGACAAAACCCTAATTGTCGCTGTCAGCACCTAAACAAGTAATTAGGTGTATTTATTTAAGGTATTTCATAACATTATTGTCTTTGATAGTGCACGAAATAAAAATTATCGCGCCTTGACCTTTCGCCGTGTCCCGCAGTGTACCGGTGACAAATGAATCGAAAGTGACATGCTATAGAAGTACCACGCTGATTGCGCTCCTAATGATATGTATAATACCCAGTCTTTAATGAACATATTCGTGAAGGATAAGCAATTGCTTTTTTACAAAAATGTGTTATTTACGCCCTTTACCGATAGGTATAGCTAGAAACCAGCTTATAAAACGAGAGCCTGCGTGTTCGTTCCCCGCAACGGAAAATATTTTTGTGATTCACACATATTTTTTTGCGTGTCTGAGTGTTTATAAGACCGAAGTCTCTTGTAGTTTCTGATTCCCTCGATAGATAGATATATAAAATACTTTATTGTAGACCATTTAAACAGAAATATATAAAATAACTTATAATATAGTGGGCAAATTGGCGGTCTTATCGCTTAACTTAAAGCGATCTCTTCCAGACAACCAGGCATCATGGAATATTTGACGAGTGAACGAGGAGATGTAGGGTCGTTTAAATACAGTTATGAATTTACTACAACAAACATACACGGTGACAACAGACCGTGATCGAAAACCAAGACAGGTAATAGCTGCGGTGATTACAAACACATTGACGATAAAAATATCTATAAAAAAAACTACTCATCAAAAACTTCATCGTCATCAGCCCAAATACGTCCCACTGCTGGACACGGGCCTCCTCTACAACTGAGAGGGTTTAGGCCTCAGTCCACCACGCTGGCCTAGTGCGGGTTGGCGGACTACACACCTAAGAAATTCCTAAGAACTTTTAGGTGTGCAGGTTTTATCACGATGTTTTCCTTCACTGTTAAAGCAAGTGATAATTCATTGTAAATACACACATCACTTTGAAAAGTCAGAGGTGTGTGCCTGGGGTTTGAACCTGCGACCGCCGAAATTCTCGACCGCGCGCCTAAACCTCGAGGCCATCACTGCTTATCATCAAAAACTTACTAATCACTATTACCTGCCTTAGTTTTTGATCACGGAATGTTTGTATGTATGCAAGTGTACAACCTACTCGAGGCAAATCTCTAGAACTATAACCATATTGTATCTGTTTTAACCTTAGAGGAAGCAGATACGTTTTAATCGAAAATTGTAATGGGTATGGCCGATTCCGTAAAGGACGGAACAGTACTTTATTATGGATGCTTTAGAGTTGATGAAGTGTTTTTTATTGATTGTGTAGACCTAAAAATTTTTTTATAGAGAGTGTCTAGAACATAGATATCATATGATATGTATATTCCACTTACACCATGATAATATAAAGGAAGAAGGAAATTATGTCATTCGAGGATCCAAAGTTTATAATTATATTCTTAATCGGAAGTACGAGTACATGGTTCTATGACTACGGAATCAGGGGAGCTGTTTTTCTTTTGAATGATCCTTCAAGGCACAGAAATGCTCCTGTTCCTACCGCTCCGAAAAGAATACAGGCGTGAGGTTATGTATAATGTAAGTGTATGAATGAAGGTACTGATCCGTCAATAATTATTTCCCGAAAACAATCTGTCCAAAAAAATTAAAAGTTAAAGGACCCAAAAAAGTTTACACAGCCACAAGTGTGACAGAGAATTAGTTAAGAACAGTTAATAAATGAATAGTAATAAATACGCCCAACGGTCACATACACTACCGACAAAAAGTTCGGAAGCACCTTCGATCAAATTTGATCGGCCCTTTTATTGATTTAACCTATAATTTTTGTAAAAACAAATAGCAAATTGATAATAACAAATTTTATCGATGTTGTAATAAAATATAATACATACATACATACATAAACTCACGCCTGTATTCCCCGAAGAGGTAGGCAGAGGTGCATTTCTGCACCCAAATTTCGCCAGGTATGTATAAGTCCCACGTAATAGGGGGCGAGACTATTGCCGTTTTTCGGGAACAATTCCAGACTCCGTGCTGCTACTGAGAATTTCCTAATGGAAAAACCCAATAACACTTTGCCCGACCCGGGAATCGAACCCAGGACCTCTAGATCGCTCGGCACATAATTGTACCGCGAGACCACGAATAGTAATAAGAATATGTTTTTGTTTCATAGTAATTGTTGTTTTAATTAAGTACCTAATCATTCTTAATTAAATAATACTATATCTTATATTATTTCTAAAGTAATTGAGAGTATTAAAAGTGCTTCCAAACTTTTTGTCGGTAGTGTACATAGTTCTGACCCCACACGAAGATACAAGTCTTGTGTCGTGGACATCAGGAACTACGTGAGAATTTTCGGTCTTACAAACACCCAGACTCAGAACAAATATTTGTGTATCATGCAAACCTTTTTCTCGGTGCGGGCATCCAACCCGCGGCCTCTCGTTTCACAAGCTGGTGTCTAGCCGATTGCACCACGGGGCAACTAATACTTTATATGAATAGTTTTGAAAACTGAATAAATTAAAAATAAAACACGCTCACTTATACTTTGAAATGCAAAGGTCATTAGTTGCGTATAAGTTGTAATTATATTCACTTGTAGGTACTTTCTAGTGTTCGAAAGGAATCCGAAGTGGCCAACCATTTTTATAACGCTTGCAACTTCAATACCGTGAATAATGAAGATTCAAAAACATTAACATATTCAAATTTTTATCAAAGCAGAATTCCAGAAATGGATATTTTAGCTTCATAGCTAAACGACGTCATATTCCGCGGTACAAGTGTGTGCCGCGCGATCAATAGGTCCCGGGTTCGATTCGCAGGTCGCAAAAATATTACTGGGTTTTTCCATTAGGAAATTCCTAGTAACAGCAGTGAGTCTGAAAATGTCCCGGAAAACCGAGAATAGGGCCGCTCCCTATAACGTGCGACTAATACCTGGCGAAATGTGGATCATCATCAGCCCATATACGTCCCACTGCTGGGCGCGGGCCTCCGCTACAACTGAGAGGGTTTAGGCCTTAGTCCACCACGCTGGCCTAGTGCGGGTTGGAAATGTGGATGCGGACATGTAATTCTGCCTAGTTCTTCGGGGAATACACATAATATGAGGTTATATATACATTTAATAAGTAATAAATGGTATCGTTTTTTATCGTTTTTAATCAGTAAAGATTAATTATGATAATTTAATTATTTTCTTTAAAATGAATGCAGCTTTTTTTATTTTTTTAACTAGTAAACAGTAGGTCACTTTCTGGCTGTTGTAGAAAAATACCATGGTTAAGAGCGCAGATCTAGATATTATTTAAATTACTCTTATTTACAAATAAATACACTTTTTCTTTTTGTGTGAGCTTTTCAAATTACTAGAGTAAAATATATGTTTAATACAACACAATGTGAAATCTGATTAGTGATATGATTCATTTACTTTTCATACAAAACAAAAAATTCTCGATAAATAGTTTATTCAATAATTAATAACAAAAATTAGTATCGGTATCCAGTCCTAGGGTTGTAGCTCTGTCTGCCGTTTGACCTCTGGCTCGCGAAGGGGGGGAGGTAGGCCTTCTGTACTCCGAAGGTAGCCTGGGTGCGTGCTCTCGCGGCGTCGGTGTAGCGAGCTGAGTCTGAGACTGAGTCCTCACTGTCCACTGCAGAAAAACCGTTGCCAGCAGGGTACGCGTAGCCGCTGCTCCTCGCCTCCACATCGCCGTACTTAGCAGCATTGTATGAACCTGGATTAAGACATTACTCAATTATTAAATGTTCAAGGCCTATGGGAAAAATTCCCGTAATTATTGTTGGTTTACCATCATCGTAAATGCCGGCGGCTTCATCCCTCGCGTTCTGCTCCAAGGCTCTGAGGATTTCTTCAGGTACGGGGGGAGGAGTGGGTAGATGCTCGCCCTGGGGCACGAATCCGTTCTGGTCGGCTGTGTATCTGTAATTAACAAATATGTGCAACTTCAGTTTGTCCAAAGGATTATGTCTAATCTACGGTCATAAAGTCCATTTACCTGATGGAGTAGAGTTTGCCGTCGTCTCCAGTGTACGCAAACCCGCCCTGAGCCTCGACTCCGTTGGTGGCCACTCCGTTCTCTTCAGCATAGATACCGTTCTCAGTCTCGTAAGCATACGAGTACCGCTCGCCATCGTTGGAGTTGTCCTGGCGGAGGATAGCAGCGTTCCTCTCTGCAGCAGCTCGGGGACGCTCGTACGCGTTTTGGTTGCCGTAAGCAGGAGCGAAGTCACCGGCTGGAGCGAGTCCGGCGCCGGGTTGAGAATAAGCGTTGGCTGCGAATCGATTCTGTCCTTGTCTGGCGTCCAGGACTGGTGTCTGCAGGAAGCCATCTGATCCTCCTGATGTCTGGGAGTGAGGCGGGAGGTACGTCTTGTCCAGCTTGGCGGCGTGGCAGGTCACCACCGCGACGAGTAGGATAATCTGTAATGCATGAAATTATTTTTATAAATAATTTCCTTGCGTAAACACATTTTAGTTGGATAAAATTCTAGTTAGGTTGTGACTCTGACTATGCAACTACGAACTTGTGGATTTAATAAAAAAATAAATTTTCGCTCTAATTTTTCCTTACCACTTTCATGATGGTATGTTTAATAATATGGCTGATAGGATGCTACCGGACTGATGCGCCGTGTCTGACTGATAAGGAGCTCTCAATGAGTACAATATTTATACTGGAGCACGGACTGATCCACTTTGTGAAGTTTACTGCGGGTGTAGTCGTGTCTGAGTGTTGCATCATCATATACAACGCGGAGATGGACTGCGCCTAATTGTGATCGATCGCTCGGTGCACTATTTAATTGCTGTTTGACCTTGGGTGTGGCTGAGACGATACTTGTTTATTGTACGTGACTACTTTACAGATAAAAGGTCCATAGCGAAGTAGTGATCCCCGCATTCCCGTTGACCCTATTTCCTAACTTTATGTAGGTTGCTCATCTTAAAAAGTAATATGGCAAGGATAATTACTAATTTATTCTTACTCAACCATAGCCTTCTTGGTCTGGCATTCTCAGTATACGGCGAGCAATTGAATGACAATTTTCAGTAGCAACACGAAGTGTAAAAATGTGTGCATGTTAATTAGGACATTGAGGGATACAAACGAATGAAAGTGTGTGCGTTTATTACTGGAGCGTGTTTTAATTTTGCCTACTACACTAATATGACGGATTCCAACGTTGTAACTTTAAGAAATGTTATTTTTTAGGCTTATTTTTTGTAAGTATCTATATCAAATCATATACGTCCTAATGAGCGGCAGACCTGACTCGAGCACACTGGCTGGTTGGTGGGCTTTACATGCTTAAGAAATTCATTTATAATAGTCATTATCAGTCCATATACATATGTATGCTGGGCACGGGCCTCCTCTACAACTGAGACGGTTTAGGCATTAGTCCACCACGCTGGCCTAGTGCGGGTTGGCGGACTACACACCTAAGAAATTCCTAAGAACTTTTTAGGTGTGCAGGGTTCCTCACGATGTGTTAAAGTAAGTGATAATTAGTACATACATACATAACCTCACGGCTATATTCCCCGAAGGGGTAGGCAGAGATGCATTTCTACACCCAAATTTCGCCAAGTATGTATCAGTCCCACGTAATAGGGGGCGAGCCTATTGCCGTTTTTCGGGCACAATTCCAGACTCCGTGCTGCTACTGAAAATTTCCTAATGGAAAAACCCAATAACACTTTGCCCGACCCGGGAATCGAACCCAAGACCTCTAGATCGCACAGCACATACCTGCGCCGCGAGACCACGAGGCAGTGATAATTAGTAGTTAGATAAATACGAATACAAACATAACTTCGAATAGCCACACACTTCATATATTGAATCTTCAAAAAATAAAAATAAAATAGGTAACAAGCCTTTACTACTACAGTGATTTTTAAGGATTTCTCAAATAATATATTTCTAGCTTAACATTTTTTGTGGCATTTAGAAGAAAAAAATGAAATAGTTTTTTGTAAGCACATTTATTGTTCATTTACAATGCATGTCCGAATACAATGAATGCATCACGTCACGTGAAGGCAAAATCCTTTGACTTTGACCGACGTGGCTAGGTCTGCGTAATATTTCATTCATAAATTTTTACTGTAATGTGTGACTGATTATTTTATGCTTTTTGAAATTAATCGTGCGTGGTATTATCATAGTTCCGTTATTTCGGCTGTGAGTAGGTATCGTAAAGTTCCATCAAATTTACCATGAAGTTCTCCTACTGGTAGCGTTACACAAGAGAAGGACTCGTAGAGATATCCACTTGACCTACTTTGGACTCTCTATCGGGATGAGCCATATAGTATGCCATTATCATCATCATCATCAGCCCATATACATATGTCCCACTGCTGGGCACGGGCCTCCTCCACAACTGAGAGGGTTTAGGCCTTAGTCCACCTCACTGCCCTGATTCGGGTTGGTGGACTACACACCTTAGAAAATCCTGAGAACTTTTAGGTGTGCAGGTTTCCTCACGATGTTTTCCTTCACCGTTAAAGTACGCGATAATTCATTATGAATACACACATAACTTGGAAAAGTCATGGATTTGAACCCGCGACCGCCGAGATACCCGCGACCATCGACCGGTCCCAGCTATTATTCCTTAATTAACTATTTTATTATTGTTACTGTAACAAACATTATAATGGATTCACTGAATTTGAATAAAATATTTTTATTTTATTTTAATAATTTTGGATTTGTCATTTAAGACAACTAGTGTTAAAATCTTACTAATATTATAAACGCGAAAGTTTGTATGTATGGATGTCTGGATGTCTGGATGTTTGTTGCTCTTTCACGCAAAAACTACCGAATGGATTTCAATGAAAGTTTACAATAATATAGCTTATACATCAGAATAACACATAGGCTATATATTTTTAAGATAGTGTGTGAATTGTCCAAAATATAACGTTAATTGTCAAGTAAGTCAGGAAAAACTGCATCTGCGAGCAATTCTTGCGTACGCTGCAAAAACTGTAGAGTTTACACGTATATAATGTATAAGAGAAATGTTTATCTTAATAAGTCCTACAAAAAAGTCCGCGACAGCATATAACTATCTTTAAAATTACGAGGAATATGGTAAAAAATCTTAAATATTTCTTTTTATTGTTTATAATCGTTTTTTTTATATTTCAATTGTTTAAATAATTAGTTAAGAAATTATTTTATTCTTAATAATCATCATTGACCCTTTTCAATGGAATAACAGAGTTTTTTTTTATATAAATAATTTAATTGTTTATTAACTTAACAATTTGTTATAAACAAATAATATTAACCGTTATATTTTTTTTTCGAAAACTTCAAAAAATTACAAAAACAACCATGTATAACAAAGTTAAGAAAATTACAAAAAAAAATTTTTTTTCTTAATTTTTTAAAAAATAAAAATATAACGGTTAATATTATTTGTTTATAACAAATTGTTAAGTTTATAAACAATTAAATTATTTATAAAAAAAAAAAATCTCTGTTATTCCATTGAAAAGGGTCAATGATGATTATTAAGAATAAAATAATTTCTTAACTAATTATTTAAACAATTGAAATATAAAAAAAACGATTATAAACAATAAAAAGAAATATTTAAGATTTTTTTTTTCTTTTTTAAATCATCATTTTACCTTTGCAATAAGATAGTAAAAAAATTTTTTTTTTAAATCGCAAAATAGTCTATTTGTTTATAAACAATTTCTTAATAAATGACGTAAATTTTTTTTTTCAATGTTAATTAATACCTATATTAGATGCAAAAACAGCAATAATAAGATATTACCAAAAAAAAAATGTTTTGATAACATTTTTTAGAAATTTCATTTTTAGTCTATTTAAAAAAAAAAAAATTAACAAAATAATAAACTTTAATAAATTTTTTTTGCATAACTTTATTAAGTACCTAATTAAGAAGAGCTCCACGAAGCGAAATATTTTTAGACTAATTTTTGAAACTTTTATGCCGTAATTTATAAAAACAGAGATTGGAAAAACATTAGTTAATTAACAATGGTGTAACTTTTTGAAAAGTTGTCAAAAAAAATATTTTTCGCCGTGGTTATTTTCGTTCAAGTGTCTAGATTACACCATAATTTATTCAAATTTTTAAATTGTTATTTAATATTAGAAATAAATTATTTTAGGTGATATACCGGCTTTTTAGACGACGCGCCTATGTCGTAACGCCCTCGCGGAGTGCTATTTCCAGCGTTAAATAAAAGTTATAAATAATATAGATAGAGTTCCGGGAGTAAGGACTTTTTTATTGAAAATTTCCTCCTCTTTCAGGATCTTTTTTTATAGTTCCTTAAATATCATTATTTTAAAAGTTATTAACGAAAAACTAAATACCTTGGTTTTTTTTTCTTATTTTGTTAATAACTATTGCAATTTTTTATGTGCTAATATGCCCTTAAAAAACATTTTTCTAGACGTCATTCCGAATCGAATGAGGTATGGCACATATTTTTAGGAGCTTTATTTCTATTTAACACGTTTTTGAACTTGTTGACTAGACTACAAAATTTGCAAACGAATGCAGGCTCGGTAGTCATCACGCTTCGTAATCTAAATAATGATTTCACTGATCCCAACGGATATACCCTTTGATTTTAGCATATATTGTCAATGCGAAAGTAACACTACTGTGTTATACTTTCACGCCTAAAATATTTAAATTATTTGGATGATTTTTGTTATGGATAAAAACGGAAACATAAAAAGGGACATAGGTTACTTTTTTTTAATTCATTAAGTGTAATTTGGGCACTTGGGAGACGTTTAATAGATTTACTTATTATCTTTCTGCACCCAACCCTTAAGTCTATGCGGACGGAGTCGCGGGCAAAAGCTAGTAAATTATAAAAACAACCGTAAAATATTTTTATACAAATTATATAAAATGAACCATAGAACTTAAATTATATGTAATAATAAAAGATTTTTCTTTTCTGTATTGACTTGTCATATGTGCTATTTGATTGCCTACGTGACCAAATAAAGAAATTTCATTTCATTGAAGCAATTTCATTTCATTTCAAAAATACCTAAGAAAATTTGAGGAATTCAGCCACGACATCATTTTGTTATGACCCAAGCATGTGTGTTAGACCAGACATTGCAATGCCAGGGGTTCACCCAAGTTACTGCCTGTACTGAGAAACTTGAGGAATAGTTGAAGCTGGCAGGTCCTTCCAGAACTTCCCTCGAAGCGTTATTAATATCTTTTTGGCGTGACTCTTTGCACCGCGCAGAGGCGGTCCCGGTCCAATCCATAGCTCTGGCTTCAGGGTATACCGGGGCCGTCTCGCTGAATGCGCTGATGGTGGCCGTCGCGGGGTTTTTAGTCGGTATTACGGCGCATTGATTTTTGGTAGGGACCTGGCACAGCGGCCGCCCGACATATCCACGGGCGGTAACATCCATGCTGGAACGGAAGGCGCCGGAGAGTCCGACACACCCTCGTCCCCCGGGGGCGGGATGGTCCGTAAATAGGATTTTCCCCGATCCAGAGCTTGCTGGTTCGCGGTGAGAAAGATCGCTGTAAATGCACCGTGTGGGAACGATTTTTTCCTATGTCATAGGAGTTGCGATGTCTGGTCGAGGGGCGGTAAAAAGGTGTCTTATGTCCATTGCCTTTATTGGATTTAAAAGCGTTTGATATTATTTTTTTGCAAAAGATATTTTTTTACAACTGAACAGTGATTGTGTAATCCAAGAGTACCAAATTTTCGCTAGGAAACATCGACATATTACTCCGCACCCAAATCAACAATATTGTATTGCTGCCACAAATTTCCCATTTACGATTAAAGCAAAAATATATTCGTTAGGTTAAAATTATGAAAAAGAAAATTTTAAATAAATAATTTATTTCAATCACAGAAGCATATATATTATAATCGTGTCTAGTATCGGTATCCAGTCCTAGGGTTGTAGCTCTGTCTGCCGTTTGACCTCTGGCTCGCGAAGGGAGGGAGGTACGCTTTCTGTACTCCGAAGGTGGCCTGGGTGCGTGCTCTCGCGGCGTCGGTGTAGCGAGCTGAGTCGGCGCGGGCGGCGGTGACCGCGACTGAGTCCTCACTGTCCACTGCAGAGAAGCCGTTGCCAGCAGGGTACGCGTAGCCGCTGCTCCTCGCCTCCACATCGCCGTACTTAGCGGCGTTGTAGGAACCTTGAGTAATGCATAAAAAAATAATAAATGATCAAACCTTATAGAATAAAAATCTGTCATGTAATTATGTTTCCTATTTACCATCATCGTAAATGCCGGCGGCTTCATCCCTCGCGTTCTGCTCCAAGGCTCTGAGGATTTCTTCAGGTACGGGGGGAGGAGTGGGGAGGTGCTCGCCCTGGGGCACGAACCCGTTCTGGTCGGCTGTGTATCTGTAATTAACATATATGTGCAACTTCAGTTTGTCCAAAGGATTATGTCTAATCTACGGTCATAAAGTCCATTTACCTGATGGAGTACAGTTTGCCGTCGTCTCCAGTGTACGCGAACCCTCCCTGAGCCTCGACTCCGTTGGTGGCCACTCCGTTCTCTTCAGCATAGATACCGTTCTCAGTCTCGTAAGCATACGAGTACCGCTCGCCATCGTTGGAGTTGTCCTGGCGGAGGATAGCAGCGATCCTCTCTGCAGCAGCTCGGGGACGCTCGTACGCGTTTTGGTTGCCGTAAGCAGGAGCGAAGTCACCGGCTGGAGCGAGTCCGGCGCCGGGTTGAGAATAAGCGTTGGCTGCGAAACGATTCTGTCCTTTTCTGGCGTCCAGGACTGGTGTTTGCAGGAAGCTGTCTGATCCTCCTGATGTCTGGGAGTGAGGCGGGAGGTACGTCTTGTCCAGCTTGGCGGCGTGGCAGGTCACCACCGCGGCGAGTAGTATGAACTGTACGAGTTAACGTAATCGGCATCAATATTTTATCAAATCCAGAAATGTATGTGGTTTGAATTTAGCTACCGAATAAAATTAGTTTAAAACAAACGAATCTATTTTAGGCACAATACTTATAAACTTCTTATTTTACAACAGTCAAGAAACCAGTTTAGAACAATGTATTAAAACAATATATTTTTTGCATATAATTTTTCTCAATAATTTCATGTTTGCTTATTTGATTGCTACGGGACTGATGTGAATCACAGTTGAAACTAAATACGTAGATTGAAAATAGAGCTAATATTTGACTGTTAGGTAAATTCTTTATTTGTCAATAATTTATAAGAAGAAATATTTAATGTAACATTTATAAATTGATGGCTATGAATTATCTCACCACTTTCATGATGGTATGTTTGGTAATGCGCTTGCTACCGGACTGATGCGCCGTGTCTGACTGATAAGGAGCTCTCAATGAGTACAATATTTATACTGGAGTACTGACTGATCCACTTTGTGAAGTTCACCGCGAGTGTAGTCGTGGCTTAGAATTTCATAATCAATCTATTTTGCTATGAGATGTTCGGCGCCTAATTGGGATCGACACATCGATTACGTAACATTCAATTATTTTAATTTAACTTTGGGCGTTGCTATAAAAATATACTTTTTAACCATGAATTCGTCATAAGATACTTTATGCAGTCTCAAGAAAATTTCAATACAAATACTTCTAAAGCGTCGTGGTGGAAAGATCAATATATTTTTTTCAAGCTCGTAGAACTTATATTTGATAATGTAAAAGGAATCGTGATTGATCTAAATATTTCTAATACGGTAGTCTTATTTGTGGACGACCTTCTGCAGATACATCATAAAGGTCAACAAGTGTAATTCAATTTCAAGCATTTTTACAATGGAGATTCGTAAGGGTAATGGATTTAAATCCTGAAAATATAAAAATAAACTTATACTGCTCTTTGTCTTAAAATCTGGAAACGTAATTGGTAAATCCACAGTTTTAGCATAAGAATGCATAAATATTAAGTTTTAATATAATGTTTTCATAGAGAAACCAATACAAAATAATTGCTTTACACATCTCAATAAGAATACTAAATTATTTCGACTTACGGCTGAAATGTATAATTATAATCAATCGCGATCCGTATCGCCGAATACATTGTAATGATCGAGAACATAGTATTTACAATACGTGCATTTTCTTTGCAATTTCCGCCGCATGACATACAATTCTGCTAGTAAGAAAATCTTACTTACTGAACCTTACCCCAGTATTCCCCGAAGGGGTAGGCAGAGGTGCATTTCTGCATTCATATATCGCCGAGTATGAATCAGTCCCACGTAATAGGGGGCGAGCCTATTGCTGTTTTTCGAGCACATTTACAGACTGTGCTGCTGAGAATATCCCAACGGAAAAACCCAATAACACATTGCCCGACCCGGGAATCGAACCCGAGACTTCTAGTTCGCACGGCACATTCTTGTGCCATCACGACTTGATGGCGTGATGGCGACGCGAACAAGTCGTGATGGCCTTGAGGTTTAGGTACGCGGTCGAGAATTTCGACGGTCGCGGGTTCAAACCCCAGGCACACACCTCTGACTTTTCGAAGTTAAGTGTGTATTCACAATGAATTATCACGTACTTTAACGGTGAAGGAAAACATCGTGATGAAACCTGCACACCTAAAAAGTTCTTAGGAATTTCTTAGGTGTGTAGTCCGCCAACCCGCACTAGGCCAGCGTGGTGGACTAAGGCCTAAACCCTCTCAATGGTAGAGGAGGCCCGTGCCCAGCAGTGGGACGTATATGGGCTGATGATGATGATGATTCTTGTGCCGCGACACCAGTAGGCAATCATCAGCACAATCCAAAAACATACATGAATCATCATTCTCTTTGCCCCGTTCCCAATTATATTTGTGGTCGGCGCAGTATGTTTTATCATTCCAAACGTCCCTGTCAGCCGTCATGTCTTCATTCACCTCTTTTTCTTTCATATTTTCTGTCACGCACTCCGTCCATCTTTTTTGGCCTTCCTCTGCTTGTTCATCCTTCAACTTTTAGACTCAAAAACATACATGAATAAATCTTCACAGGTACGTAGTCGAACTGACGTATTTGTGTGTTTTGCAAGTTTTGTATTGGTGAGTGATTTCTTAATATTGGTGCTGCTTATTGATCACACAAACATCGTATGGTAGCTGCAGTGCAATTCAAAACATTAACAACATTCATAGATACGCGAATATGTAGATAGGGAAAACCAACCGCATCACATTTCAGGCCAAAGATAATATTGGTTGTATCTAGAGGTCCTGGGTTCGATTCCCGGGTCGGGCAAAGTGTTATTGGGTTTTTCCATTCGGAAATTCTTAGTAACAGCACGGAGTCTGGAAATGTGCCCGAAAAACGGCAATAGGCTCGCCCCCTATTACGTGGGACTGATACATACCTGGCGAAATGTGGGTGCAGAAATGCACCTCTGCTTACCCCTTAGGGGAATACAGGCGTGAGTTTATGAATGTATGAAGTATTCTCAATATATTTGAATATTCTTAGATACTGGCAGTATCACGCCGTCATAAATTTTAAGGGTATCACTATTACGCAGGGAAAGTTGTAATCACTTAATTGCACAAGATACCCTATTTATAAAAAAATATAATCATCTTTCTGAATATCATCATTTTCATGATTCCTACTTATAGAAAGCTCTATGTACACATACATACATACTCGTAAATGCCGTTAGTATGAAACAGTAAATGCTTCATTACGTATTAAGTTAATAAAATGTATTTCAAGTATTACGTGAGGAGTGATTCGCTCACATCAATTCATGCAATTTAATTTCGACGTAGTGATCGTTATCGGAAGACGTCGCTACTTGTTAAATGAATCTAATGTGAACTTTAAGACTGCGAGTAAAAATTCAAGGCTAGAGAAAATAGAAATATGTGTTTCTTAATTCTTTCTAGTACTTACATATCAAAATAACAAGAATTCATTTAGTTCTACCATTTTTTGCGTTGATCCGTGATTTCTGCAACGACACTTGCGATTCAGTTCTAGGCACTGGTAGATAGAAAATCATTCCAAAATGCTACCATCCGTAATAAGATGTCCTGAAATGTTTATCGCGATCGCCTAGGCCGATCATTGAGGAAACTTTCCCTGTCACACCTGGGATATCCTATTTTAGTGCAATTTAGGCCGGCCAAAAGATCTACGTGCATTTCGGATCGATGGCGAAAATAAACTAAGAGCCTACTCTGACTGAAAAGGCGCCTTCAGTTTCAGTCAGGGCAACAGTTTTCATAACATTCCTAAAAGTACCTAGTATATAAACTAAATAAGTTCATACGTATATTTTTGTTAATTATTTAGCTCTCCGTGTTGTAACTTACATATGTAATATTTGAGATTCGTAGCTAGCCATACAAAAAAGCAGTGATGGCCTCGAGGTTTAGGCGCGCGGTCGAGAATTTCGGCGGTCGCAGGTTCAAACCCCAGGCAAACCTCTGACTTTTCGAAGTTATGTGTGTATTCACAATGATTTATCACTTGCTTTAACGGTGAAGGAAAACATCGTGATAAAACCTGCACACCTAAAAGTTCTTAGGAATTTCTTAGGTGTGTAGTCCGCCAACCCGCACTAGGCCAGCGTGGTGGACTAAGGCCTAAACTCTCTCAGTTGTAGAGGAGGCCCGTGCCCAGCAGTGGGACGTATTTGGGCTGATGACGACGACGTTTTGACAACGACATACAAATTAAAACCAATGATCTTGCCTTAGGCCGTAGTGATCGTGCATAGTTTTTTACCAAACAGCAACGTGGCCCTATAATAATGTGACCCCGCATAATGTTAGTGCAGTGCGGTAATAAACAACAACGATCATCCCTTTCGATTTGACACAAATATAACTAGTGATAGGACATCTTTTTTCCAAAATTTGATGATTTAAGATATTTATTAATTCTAATTAGTACATACATACATACATAAACTCACGCCTGTATTCCCCGAAGGGGTAGGCAGAGGCGCATTTCTGCACCCACATTTCGCCAAGTATGTATCAGTCCCACGTAATAGGGGGCGAGCCTATTGCCGTTTTTCGGGCACAATGCCAGACTCCGTGCTGTTACCGAGAATTTCCTAATGGAAAAACCCAATAACACTTTGCCCGACCCGAGAATCAAACCCAGGACCTCTAGATCACTCGGCACATACTTGTACCGCGAGACGACGAGGCAGTTTGCCTTCTAATTAGTAATGCGATGAAATGGTTTATGACAGCCCCGTGGCGCAGTTGGCTAGACACCAGCTTGCCAAACGAGAGGCCGCGGGTTCGATCCCCGCACCGAGCCAAATTTTTGTGTGATCCACAAATATTTGTTTCGGGTCTGGGTGTATGTGAGACCGAAAAGTCTCGTAGTTTCTGATACCCACGACACAAGACTTGTATCTTAATGTGGGGTCAGCACTTTGTATGTGACTGTTGGGCGTATTTATTAATTTATTATTTATAAACTCCAATTTATATTGTATAAATGGCTGCATGCTTCATCACGCTCCACTCTGAGCGCTTTAAATCTAAGTATAATTATTATTTACGTAATATTACAGTCATTTCGTATACGAAATCAAAACATGTGCTCAGTTTAAGATAAATATTTATTTTGGTAATCGTCAACGTTCATAACTGTAACATAACTTAGTGGTGACTTAGTATCGGTATCCAGTCCTAGGGTTGTAGCTCTGTCTGCCGTTTGACCTCTGGCTCGCGAAGGGAGGGAGGTACGCTTTCTGTACTCCGAAGGTGGCCTGGGTGCGTGCTCTCGCGGCGTCGGTATAGCGAGCTGAGTCGGCGCGGGCGGCGGTGACCGCGACTGAGTCCTCACTGTCCACTGCAGAGAAGCCGTTGCCAGCAGGGTACGCGTAGCCGCTGCTCCTCGCCTCCACATCGCCGTACTTAGCGGCGTTGTAGGAACCTTGAGTAATGCATAAAAAAATAATAAATGATCAAACCTTATAGAATAAAAATCTGTCATGTAATTATGTTTCCTATTTACCATCATCGTAAATGCCGGCGGCTTCATCCCTCGCGTTCTGCTCCAAGGCTCTGAGGATTTCTTCAGGTACGGGGGGAGGAGTGGGGAGGTGCTCGCCCTGGGGCACGAACCCGTTCTGGTCGGCTGTGTATCTGTAATTAACATATATGTGCAACTTCAGTTTGTCCAAAGGATTATGTCTAATCTACGGTCATAAAGTCCATTTACCTGATGGAGTACAGTTTGCCGTCGTCTCCAGTGTACGCGAACCCTCCCTGAGCCTCGACTCCGTTGGTGGCCACTCCGTTCTCTTCAGCATAGATACCGTTCTCAGTCTCGTAAGCATACGAGTACCGCTCGACATCGTTGGAGTTGTCCTGGCGGAGGATAGCAGCGTTCCTCTCTGCAGCAGCTCGGGGACGCTCGTACGCGTTTTGGTTGCCGTAAGCAGTAGCGAAGTCACCGGCTGGAGCGAGTCCGGCGCCGGGTTGAGAATAAGCGTTGGCTGCGAAACGATTCTGTCCTTGTCTGGCGTCCAGGACTGGTGTCTGCAGGAAGCCGTCTGATCCTCCTGATGTCTGGGAGTGAGGTGGGAGGTACGTCTTGTCCAGCTTGGCGGCGTGGCAGGTCACCACCGCGGTGAGTAGGATAAGCTATTATGGTCGAAGAAAAGGATAGTTTGAGATATAATGAATTTGATCTATTTATGTCTCAAGATCTTTAATATTTTTTTTAAGGAAGCATATACTTAGAATTTACAAATCTTTGCTAAAAATATATATGAAAAATGAACTATAAGTAAAAGTATAAGCAAACGGCTCAAAATACTCATATTCAAAGCATTTATTATCAACTCCTTTGCGTTAGTACAATTTAGTTTGAAACATCGACTTCGTGAAAAATATAGATATATTATTCAATATATATTTTTTTATTTATCTCACCACTTTCATGATGGTATGTTTGGTAATGTGCTTGCTACCGGACTGATGCGCCGTGTCTGACTGATAAGGAGCTCTCAATGAGTACAATATTTATACTGGAGCACCGACTGATCCACTTTGTGAAGTTCACTGCGGGTGTAGTCGTGTCTGAGTGTTGCATCATCATATACAACGCGGAGATGGACTGCGCCTAATTGTGATCGATCGCTCGGTGCACTAATTAATTGCTGTTTGACCTTGGGTGTGGCTGAAACTTGTTTATTGTACGTGACTACTTTACGCGTAAAGTACCGATGAGACAGTAGTGATCCCCATACTAATCATAGGTAGGTTATGGGGTCGACGTACCGCCAATCTTGGGGCTCGGAGACGATCCGTAAAATAATTTCTTCGTGCAATAAAAATAAATTGCCTTTGTGGACTAGCGGTAGAAATGTGTGCCGGGTAATCTAGAGGTTCGGTACCCGGGCCGGTCAAAGTGTTATTGCGATTTTCCATAAGGAATGTGCCCGAAAAACGACAATAGGCTCGCTCCCAATTACGTAGGATTAGAAAACTTAGACAGCCCCGTGGCGCAGTTGGCTAGACACCAGCTTGCGAAACGAGAGGCCGCGGGTTCGATCCCCGCACCGAGACAAATGTTTGTGTGATCCACAAATATTTGTTTCGGGTCTGGGTGTTTGTGAGACCGAAAAGTCTCTCGTAGTTTCTGATACCCACCACACAGGACTTGTATCCTAGTGTGGGATCACAACTATGTATGTGACTGTCAGGTGTATTTATTATTATTATTTATTATAGATTTTTTGTATGAAGGTATAAGTGCCGAGACGGGGATGTCATCTTGTAGATACATAATGGGATAGGAACTATATGTATGAGTGATTGTTGTGTAGATTAATTTATTTATTGTTGGCTCTGTAGGGTATAAGCAGTTTGGCCATGCTGTAGATTAGCTCAGCCGTAGACTGTTATACTAGTGTGCCATCTCGACGACCCAACGTGCCGACGACCCCAGTGGGTCGAACCTCTGTCTCATAGACAACTGATCTGATATTATTCTGTTGCATTCGCGTCGGTGACTGAAATTTTGGAATGCCAGTTTTTTGGTGGTAGAATATTCGTTTCCGCCCGAATAGCAACAACCGACCAACTGCCGACCATGGTATCGCGCCATTTTTCTTATTCCAGGAGCTGTCTTTGTATTTAATTACACTGCCTCAATCTGTCGCGGCATAAGTGTTTGCCCGGTGATCTAGCGGTACTGGGTTTGAGTCTCCAGACGGGCAAATTGTTATTGGGTTTTGCATTAAAGAATTCTAAGTAGAGAACGTAGTCTGGAAATGTATTTGAAGAACTGCAATAAGTTCATCCCCGGGTTGACGTGGGACTAAAAAACACGATTGGCGAAATGTTGGTGCAGAAGCCCACCCCTGTCTGCAATACAGGCAGGGGGGTTATGTATGTATGTATGTATATATATATACATACATACAAGGATAATATTGTTCTTCGATGAACACCAAGTTACTGGCAGACTGATGTTTTAACGATCTGTCAGTAACTTCCTTCTAGTGGACGCTCTATTTGGACCACACTATATTTATCATCAAATAATTGTGAGGTCACTTATGTAAAACATTTTCATATGCTATTTAATGTTCTACGCAACACACGATAAAGTCATAAATGAAGAACAGTAATATTAAAAAAATAACTGATAATTAATTTACGCAATATGCATTTATTAATTAAGAACTATCTTGCTATCTAAGACTGCCTCGTGGTCTCGTGGTACTAGTATGTGCTGTGCGATCTAGAGGTCCTGGGTTCGCTTCCCGGGTCGGGCAAAGTGTTATTGGGTTTTTCCATTAGGAAATTCTCAGTAGCAGCCCGGAGTCTGGAAATGTGCCCGAGAAGCGGCAATAGGCTCGCCCCCTATTACGTGGGACTGATACATACGTGGCGAAATGTGGGTGCAGTAATGCACTTCTGCCTACCCTTTCGGGGAATACAGGCGTGAGATTATGTATGTATGTATCTTGCTATCTATAATTATTACTAATTCATAAAATAAATCGGTCTTTCACTTTGAATAAAGTCATGACATTTCCGGCACAAAATGTTGAATCATACTAATGTTTATCAGTATTGGCTTAGAGCGCAAATGTCACAGTCGAAGATATAATTTACGTGTACCAAGTTGCTAGATTGGTTACAAATATTTCACTAATAATAATTGACAGCCCTGTGGCGCAGTTGGCTAGACACCAGCTTGCGAAACGAGAGGCCGCGGGATCAATCCCGGCACAGAAAAAATGTTTGTGTCATCTACAAATACAAAATGTATATGTTTCGGGTCTGGGTGTTTGTGAGGCCGAAAAGTCTCTCGTAGTTTCTGATACCCACGACCCAGGACTTGTATTCTAGTGTGAGGTCAAAACTATGTATGTAACTGTTGAGTGTATTTATTTATTTAATAAATTTATTTTCTGCATTGACCTGAGGCTCCATGTTATTTCTGTTTCTGATTATATTGATGCAGCATTGTTCTTCCAATGCATAGGGAGATGGATTTAAACAATGATGACAAGGTTGAAAATCTATTTCATGAAGTCAATTTCAAAATTTTCCTGGACTATAATTGTACCGGGTGATAAGATATAGTCCTGATTGATTTTCGCCCAATACTATTGGACGGCAATACATTTTACATGAAACGACATCGCGTCCCTTTGCCGCGTTAGTATATAAAACTAATGTTTTATGCGTAAAGGTTCAAGTGATTTATAACCAACACTCTTGTTCTTCTTCCATGTGACTTCTATGGTACATGCCTTTATTAACCGACTTCAAAAAAGGAGGAGGTTATCAATTCGTCTGTATTATTTTTTTTTTTTTTATGTTTGTTACCTCAGAACTTTTGACTGTGTGGACCAATTTTGATGATTCTTTTTTTATTGAAAGCTGATGCTTCCAGATTGGTCCCATTTAAATTTGGTCTAGTTGTGATAATAGCTTCCATTAGAAAACCACAAAAATCTTAAATTTTAACCAATGTGCGTGACAAATCGACGAATAACTTAATATAATGCCAACCGATTTTGATGAATCTTTTTTATTATTGGTTAGGATGTACTTCTAGGGTAATTGCATGAGAGTTTGGTTAAGTTCTAATTATGGGATCCATGACAAAATAACGGAACTCTTCAATTCTTAGCAGAAAACTAACGATACTCGTCCGAATCTTTATAGGCTAACCGGATATTTGAGTCACCTACCGTAACCTCTTTATGGTCAAGTAATTGTCCTAGTCAAATATAATATAACGTCAATGGAACTCGTTAACGGCGTACAGTATGGATGCGATTTGTGGCCGAATTTCTAACTGTCTTGAATCAAATTGTAATGCGCTTACGTTTGTTGCTGCATTGCAACATGAAGCAAACGATCTAATTGCATTACTTAAGGTGTATTAAATGTGTGAAGCGGTGGTAGCCGAGTGTGTGGTAGAAACATTTGCGTATTGTTGATGAGTTTTATAACCATATAATAGACTGGTGGTAGCGGAGTGGCAAAGTAACCGATTTGCAACACATGATGTTGCAGGTTCGATCCCGGGTGTGGCTTCACTAAAAATTAAAAAATAAACAAAAAATTTAACAAAACAAAAACCGCCTTCAAAAAAACCTATTCCAAAACAAATTAAAATGCACTAAAAAGTAAAAAAATAATTGCGTATCTTGTATTACTTAATTATAATCAACTTACTATTTCTCTACATCAATATATACATAGGTAAATTTTAATTATTGTTATTTTTGGAGGCGGTGTCAGCCAAGGAAATACTACAATGTGCATACCTAGCATCACAGTTGTAGTTGAGGCCCGTGCTCAGCAGTGGGACGTATATGGGCTGATGATGATGAATAATAATACGAGAATCCTACCTTGGCTGACACCGCCTCCAAGAATAACAATAATTAAAACTACATTATATTATCGTAATAATTTGATTGACTTTTAAGTAGTCTAATATTTTTCATTTAATTTTACATAGGAGAACATTAAAAAATATTTTAATCATTGTTTGTTATTCATAGGTATGTGTTGAGTTAGATTTGAAGTGGATAGATATAGAAGAACCTATCTAGCTTCTTGCGTCGTAAACACATAGATCGTACCTATGTATATATTGATGTAAAGAAATAGTAAGTTGATTATAATTAAGTAATACAAGATACGCAATTATTTTTTTACTTTTTAGTGCATTTTAATTTGTTTTGGAATAGGTTTTTTTGAAGGCGGTTTTTGTTTTGTTAAAATTTTTGTTTATTCGTTTATTGTTTGTTTGAAAAACATATACAACTTATATCCTGGAAGAGAACAAAAGCCAATTTCATTTCATGATAAATAGTTTATTTCGATAACAGTAACATTACTTAGGGGTAATTTAGTATTGGTATCCAGTCCTAGAGTTGGAGCTCTGTCTGCCGTTTGACCTCTGGCTCGCGAAGGGAGGGAGGTAGGCCTTCTGTACTCCAAAGATAGCCTGGGTGCGTGCTCTCGCGGCGTCGGTGTAGCGAGCTGAGTCGGCGCGGGCGGCGGTGACCGCGACTGAGTCCTCACTGTCCACTGCAGAGAAGCCGTTGCCAGCAGGGTACGCGTAGCCGCTGCTCCTCGCCTCCACATCACCGTACTTAGCGGCGTTGTAGGAACCTGGTTTAAGGCATTATTCACTTATTAAATATTCAAGGCTTATGGGAAAAATTCTCGTAATTATTTATGTTTACCATCATCGTAAATGCCGGCGGCTTCATCCCTCGCGTTCTGCTCCAAGGCTCTGAGGATTTCTTCAGGTACGGGGGGAGGAGTGGGTAGATGCTCGCCCTGGGGCACGAACCCGTTCTGGTCGGCTGTGTACCTGTGACAAAAGTAAATTACACAATTGTAGACTGACTAAAGTCTATATATATTTTTTAAGTACAAAATTCTGCAAGGTGCATTTACCTGATGGAGTAGAGTTTGCCGTCATCCCCAGTGTACGCGAACCCACCCTGAGCCTCGACTCCGTTGGTGGCCACTCCGTTCTCTTCAGCATAGATACCGTTCTCAGTCTCGTAAGCATACGAGTACCGCTCGCCATCGTTGGAGTTGTCCTGGCGGAGGATAGCAGCGTTCCTCTCTGCAGCAGCTCGGGGACGCTCGTACACGTTTTGGTTGCCGTAAGCAGGAGCGAAGTCGCCGGCTGGAGCGAGTCCGGCGCCGGGTTGAGAATAAGCGTTGGCTGCGAAACGATTCTGTCCTTGTCTGGCGTCCAGGACTGGTGTTTGCAGGAAGCCGTCTGATCCGCCTGATGTCTGGGAGTGAGGCGGGAGATACGACTTGTCCAGCTTGGCGGCGTGGCATACCACCACCGCGGCGAGTAGGATGAACTGTAACATACAGAAAATGTGCCTTTGCATTTTCAACATTTTATCTAATTTACCAATATTTTTCATTCGAAACAGAGTTAATTACTCACATTAAATCGGCTGTACCCTTTAACAAATTTTGTTGATTGTTAACTCGTAAAAAAATTAGATCATGCGGGATCTTTTTCACAACTTTCTTTTATAAATCCTATTAACTACACTGTAGCCAATTTACCCCAAATTAATAAAATATTCACCAACAAAATAGTTCACTCTCGCATACTTAGGTACTCCCATCCTACTCATACAAATCACATTTGAATACACACTGCACACGAGTACATTTCGATATCATCAATATCGACCTTGCCCATCTCATTTCACATGACCTCGCCCACAACCAGACCAGCTTCCGATACTCATCCCGCAATTAATATGGAAAGGCGCTCACGACGCCGCCGCGGGCTGAACCAGTTCCAACCTAGTTATTACATCGATCTAGATTTTCAGTTGAGTCCCACTTCATTAATCGTGACATGTGTTGTATGTTAAATGTCAACACGTCGATATCTCACGGTGAAATTATGAGCTTTTATTGTAATGATAATGGATTTTTAAATTAACTTGTTGTTTTTGATGTTCGATTACAAAATGATGTTTGTATTACATTGTGACTAGTATTCTGTGTTTGACAACTTGTATTAGTTAAACATACTCGTATATACACATATACCAGTGGCGGTACTTCCATAGAAGCCCAAAAGCTTTACACGTTAATTTGTAATGTCTAGTTCATAATTGTTTATTGTGGGGTCAGGATATTCTCATTTATATGTCATATTGCTTTTGTTAAATAAAGATTTGAAGCTTAAAGATCATTATTCGGAATTTCGTAAAACAAGATGGGCTTTTGGGCTTCTATGGAAGTACCGCCACTGACATATACATACGTATACATAATGTTATGCTTGTATCTTTAATTGTAGAGATTTATTGTACGTCTTGTGTAATTTAGGGCAACCCTTTAAGTTTCCTAAAAGAAAACCATATTACATTCTTTTCGATCCGTAAGTCGAAACCAAGACCTCTCGATCGCATACAACATAAGTACTTGACAACTAAATATCGATAAAAGAGATCAATTTGACAATTAGCATTTATGCCATTTTATGGTTTTATAAGCCTTCAATATACAAGCTTAAAGTATTAAATGTTGCTAATAAATAAGTTTAAAAAGTTACTGGTTGCGGCTTAATGAAAATTTTACCAACTATTTCTTGCATAATTATACAATTCTACTAATATTTTAATACAGTACTAATCTCATCCAACTACTTGTAGTATGAAATACCTATCCTTATGTATAAATTAGATTTAGTAGTTATCATATCATCATATCATCATCATACCAAATGTTATGATTTCAAAATCTAGTAGCCGTCGTTTCTCGCCAGTTGACACTTCACTTGGCCGCGAGACTATTAACGTAAAAATAGTATAACATTAAACGTATTCACTATCAGCCCATATACGTCCCACTGCTGGGCACGAGCCTCCTCTACAACTGAGAGGGTTTAGGCCTTAGTCCACAACGCTGGTTTAGTGCGGGTTGGTGGACTACACACCTAAGAAATTCCTAAGAACTTTGAGGTGTGCAGGTTTCATCACGATGGTTTTCTTCACCGTTAAAGTACATGATAATTCTTTGTGAATACACACATAACTTATAATAGTCAGAGGTATGTGCCTGGGGTTTGAACCCGCGACCGTCGAGATTCTCGACCGCGTGCCTTAACCTCGAGGCCATCACGACTTGGGTCTCATTAATATCATAATTCACGGCCTCCTCCATCTATCATAAGATCTTATTCAATAAGACTTGACGTACTGTGCTACACAAAATCATAAGTCTGGACCGATATTAATTAAGTAGTTGAATCTAATGCAATTTATGATTGCTGACTTGATAACCTCAAACTTTAATCATGTTTTTTTTCATCAATTAATCCCGTAAGTGTTTTTTGAAATTATAATTGAGATCAACTATAAATACGTCTAATACAGAACGCATACGTAATGAGGTACTGATTGTAATAGCCTTGATAGCGGATCAGCTCAATGAATATTTACATATTTATTTTGGTCGCTTTTAATTTTTATTCAAGCCTGTATATTTACAGGGTTAGGCAGATATAATTATATGCCTGAAGCTTTATTTTGTGCTTTCATTGTTGTATTTGTGGTACGAAGACCTGAGAATCGAAATGCGTCTTCTCACTCGTACAACGTCTACTTATACCATGAAACCAAGGTATATTCATTCATGTTTTGAATTGCATATTTTGATAACCAATAATATTACAGTTTATTATACAGCCCCGTGGCGCAGTTGGCTAAACACCAGCTTGCGAAACGAGAGGCCGCGGGTTCGATCCCCGCACCGAGACAAATGTTTGTGTGATCCACAAATATTTGTTTCGGGTCTGGGTGTTTGTGAGACCGAAAAGTCTCTCGTAGTCTCTGATACCCACGACACAGGATTAGTATCCTAGTGTGGGGTCAGAACTATGTATGTGACTGTTGGGTGTATTTATTTATTATTTATTTATTTGCACTAAATAATAATAAGGCAATTTAATGACATTAAATTAAATGTGTTTGTTACTTTCAACTTTAATGACAAATTATATTTAATACATAAAGTGACCGCTTTAAGCCCTGCCATGGACCCATGAGAGTGCTCGTATGTCTCATGTTAGGATAGCACGTATATTTGTAGAATGGGCCGGCATCTTAAAAAAAAAAGCAACAACAGGCAATCTTTAATGTTTCTCGTCCTTCATTATTCAAACCACCGTACACTTACCAATAAATACCATTCTGTTTTAGCGAATGATGTGGGCACTGAATCACTGGCTCTATGAGTATTCATTGACAATGTGAAGCGTGCTTACAATAGTCAATGATTTCAATTTTAAAGATGAATACTTAAAGTCGACGTTAAGTGGTAAGGAAGACCTTGCCTCTGGCCAAGTTTAATTCTATTAAAAGATATAGTAAAAAAATGAAGAGCGCCTCAATTGGTTCACGGTATAGATATGTGAGATCGGGAGGTTACGGGTTCAATTCTTGCGCCGGGAAAAGTGTAATCGGATTTTTTCTCTAAGTAATGCTCGGTAGCAGTATAGAGTCTGGAAATTTACTCGAAAAATGACAACAGACTGCCACTATAGGGTTTTGGATAGGGACCCTAATCAGCTAAGCAGACAATTATTAAGCGCGCCAAGTTGGAGACCTACCATTTTCAGCCTCCTCCGAGGTACCGAACGGGGTGCATAAGGCGATTTTCTCTCTTTGAAAATAAAAGGCTTCCGCCAAATATGTGGGGCTTAGAACACACCTGGTGGAATGTGGATGAATACACCTAAGGCATGATCATATCTGTGTGTGTAGGAGAGGAATAAAACGGACCTGATATTATGATTGCGAATGTGATTTTTATCTTCTCATAGAATAGAAATGATAAAAAGTCACGAACATAAACTCAAAACCATACTTAATAGATGACTAAGTACTTTTTGAGCAAATTGTTGAAGATTCCAAAGTGTATCGCCGAAGGCCGCGCTGCTTGAAACTAGGTCAGTACTGCCGTACAATTATTTGATAGCACATAAAACTGAGAGGGTCCTCAGTTGTAAAGGAGGCACGTTCCAGCATTGGGACGTATATGGGCTGATTATGATGATGATGATGATAAAAGGAAAAGGGGTTGCAGGTTGCTGTATAGTGTTTAATTTGAGATTTTTATGTTTCACATCGTTGTCGTGCGATATTAAATGATGCGTTCGATTGAAAAGTTTCGTGTTCAATTTCCGGGATGGAAACGTGTAAGTGTGAGTGTAAGTTTTAATTTTCTAGGTTTAAAAAAATCATTAGATAATATGTGGAACGCTTAGCCTTGAGCCCCTCAAACATCAGAGAGTCAAATATGATTTAATTATTAAATTTTCTTTTTTGATTTTGATCACTTAACCATTATTATTACACATAATATGGCAAGTTAGTATATAAAGAGCTATAGGCAAATTACACTACGCTAGAACAAAACTTTCGTCAGATACGAAACTTAAGTAAAAACAAGCGGTGCAGTAACGCATAGTACATTCAAATAATGATACATATAATCACCACAAATAAATGATGAATGGAGTCATGAGGTTTCACCACGGCATTACAATATCATCTCTTGATGATTGGTCCCATTAGGTTGCATTGAATCCGAAGCTTAGATTCAATAAACTCGTTGCGAAGTTAATAAGTACACTAATGCGGCATCAACGGATTTTTGTTGCAATCTGTGCGCCACAAGTGCCCGCCAATCAAACACAGTGATGTACGGACGGAGAGTTAAGGCGTCCGTTCACGAAATAACATATGTAATTTATCTTGTTGTATTTCTTTGCGTTGTATAAATTTCATTTAACAATATTACTTTAAAATGAGCAATGTTATATTTGCAATATATGTTAAAAATTAACTAATTAATTGCGGGTAAAACAATTTGTCTAAATAGCTTAAAATAAATTTAAGAATTAACAGTTACAGTCAAGCTAATGGATCATTTTTAAATATTTTTTTAGCAACAATAATAAACCTCTTCAAACATTTGTTTGTCACATAAAGACGATTATAACTTGATGTGACTCCTCTATACAAATAAATGTATTACATGCTCATTCTCAGTAGAAGCTCAGAGTTTGGAAATGTACTAAAAAAAAACAATAAGTACGTTGCAATAGAAAAATAATTAATAAAATGCAATGTAGATGCAATGCACCTCTGACTATCTCTACAGGATAAAAGTGCTCTTTGTTTTCACACACACATAACATAACTCATGTGTGTGTGATGTCTCTCTCTAAATCCCCATAAGTTGTATTTTCATCGCGTGTACAATCCAAATACATGAATATCGACACTAAGCCTACTGAGAATGATTGTATTATTTTTAATTTTATATTCCGTTTTATTTTTAAGACAGCCCCGTGGCTCAGTTGGTTTGACACTAGCTTGTAAAACGAAACGTCGCGGGTTCGATTTCCACACCGTGACTAATGTTTGTGTAATCCACAAATACATGATATGTATTTGTTCCGGGTCTGGTTGTTTGTGAGACCGAAACCTCTCTCGTAATTCCGATACCCACGACACAAGACTCATATCGTAGTGTGGAGTCAGAACAATGTATGTGACTTTTGGGTAAATTTATATACGTATTAATATTTGTTTAAAGTCATAACGGAAACATCGCTATTACATATTTTTCTTACAATATAAATACAACACGCACATGTTGGACCATGTACGGGGTCTTTACACCATTACCACATAATTGGTATCATAACCAATACGTAAATTACAAACATTAATTCGCACCAGAATATAACTAATTATTTAAACCAATTTATTGCCATACCTCCATCGCAAATATTCGGGTCAAGATAAAAAGATTCACTCAGCGTCTAGTCGAGATACGATCGACTTTTGTCTAAACGCTTTTAACTGATTCATTGTCTTCGGGCTATTACTTAACCTTTAGCTAGATACGGATCTCGTTAGTAATTAACTTTGGTCTGATAGGTAAACACTCGTGAGGCCTCCGTGACGAAGTTCGCGAGACAGTGGTTATGAAATATAAGATTTCAGATTCGCTCTATCAGTAGTTCTACGTAGACAAATGATCTGCTAATGTTTGCTTCAGGTGTAGGGATTGTGTCTTCTTACAACACAAACATTTGTCTTTTATTTTTTAAAACAAGTCTAGCATTAAAAGACTGTAGTTTAAAGGAACGAAACATTATCTAAATTAGATAAAACTTTATAGGTTAAGAACTATTTTTTTTCAGTTTTATAAAACAGTGTTACTACCGATCGTATCCACTAAGTTAAATTGATTTTTGCCCCCGTTACTTTTATACCACCACAGCACAAAAAACAGCGCAAATCTCAAGAGACGCCGATCAGGGATTTAACATTTTTCCGTGGAAAAAAGACCCATATCTGCCTCCAGGTCCATATCTATCTCTCAACCATGAATGGAACACTTTGTCGATCTCGAAGCCACACCTCGTTTGTAAGTGCGTATAATTCAAATGAAAAATTAGAGTCAGATTAATAGTCGCGACTACCGACGATTAGACTTACATTACTTTATGTTACCAGCTAGTTGTATACAATCCTTTAAAATCAGTTTAAAGCATTCAGACTGCCTCGTGGTCTCGCGGTACAAATATGTGCCGTGCGATCTAGAGGTCCTGGGTTCGATTCCCGGGTCGGGCAAAGTGTTATTGGGTTTTTCCATTAGGAAATTCTCGGTAACAGCACGGAGTCTGGAAATGTGCCCGAAAAACGGCAATAGGCTCGCCCCCTATTACGTGGGACTGATACATACTTGACGAAATTGTGGGTGCAGAAATACACCTCTGCCTACCCCTTCGGGGAATACAGGCGTGAGTTTATGTATGTATGTATGTAGTTTAGAGCAGAGGTTCCCAAAACTTTTATTTCATAGATCACTTTCTAAATTTTGATGGATCCGGTAGACACCCCGCAGCAAAAAAAAAAACAAGACGCATTGTTTGTTTTGTATACGCTGAGCTTCTTAAAATATTATCTGCCTATATTTATAGGATTTTCATGGACCCCCGCTTACGATTGTGGACCCCCATTTTTTGTCACGCCCAACGTAGACCCCCGTTGAGTCTTCCGTGGACCCCTGGGGGGCCATCTGGACCACTTTGGGAATTACTGGTTTAGAGCATCGCATGACGGAAAGTTCGGTTCACTTGAAATCCTTTACGAATGACATTACCACATACTATAAACATTGGAACGTGACGTCGTGGCAGCCCTTTGGCCCGCGCATCAAATGTAAGGCACCAGCGCTCCTATACGGCAAATAATTTGTATTCGCAATGATTAATTATACACGACTCGATACTTAATGCTCATGGAGCTATTTTAGAAATGCCTGATTGTCATTGTGAAGCTAGTTTACATATGGCTAGGAGAAATGTTTAATGAAGGCAAGAGACCGATCCACCTTAGGACTTTGGTGGAAGATCACTACCCTAATAGAACTTGGATAAGGTTTAATACAAATAATTAATCGTGGTCTCGCAGTACAAGTATGTGAGAAGCGATCTAGAGGTCCTGGGTTCGATTCCCGGGTCGGGCAAAGTGTTATTGGGTTTTTCCATTAGGAAATTCTCAGTAGCAGCACGGAGTCTGGAATTGTGCCCGAAAAACGGCAATAGGCTCGCCCCCTATTACGTGGCACTGATACATACCTGGCGAAATGTGGGTGCAGAAATGCACCTCTGCCTACCCCTTCGGGGAATACAGGCGTGAGTTTATGTATATATGTAAATAATTAAGCCTACAATAATGCACTAAAAGGGGCATGCATTATTTAAATCAGACTAAGCCTATTGTAGTTCACCGGACATTATTCCAGAATAATTATGCGTTGCTCCTGAGAATCTCTAATAGAAAAATTACATTTTGCGTTTGCCCGACTCGAGACTTCCGGATCACACGATGAGTCGTTATGTTTTTTATGTTTGGTACCAAGAAAGTCAAGTAATAAATAAAATTCAAAGTATCAAAATTTTATATTATGATCGATAGCACAATACTCAAAAATATCTTAACAAAAGTGACAGGAACTACACGCAAAGAAAAAAAATACTTGTGCGCGTTGTAATCTTTTATGGGCCGAAACCGTGCGTATAGCTAGCGCCATCTATGATCAGATAAGAATAACTCACAGTATAGTAAAATGGTTTAGAAACAGAATCAGAATAAAATTTCATAAATTATAACCAAGTTTTTGGAAATAAATAGACAAGAAAAAAACTGTCCCATTGATTGTAATCTGCCAATGGTCTTTATACCTACTCTTTAGAGAATATTATTGATTATCTTTGTAACGTAGTGGTCGAGAGTTTGTCTGGTAACATTTTACATGCAGGATGCAGGTTTAATATTTCGACAAATGTTTGGTTCAAACGTGGTTTATTTGAAAGCGAAAACTTCATAGTATTTTTTGGTATCTACAGCTCAATAATATTTTATTTTTATTTATTTATTTATTAACACTTTCTTGTATATATACAAAATTATATAAAGAAACTTAGGTAATAAGAAAGAAAACATGAGGCGGCCTTATCGCTCTAGGCAATTTCTTCCAGACAACCTTAGGATGGATAATAAAAGAGGAAAAATAAATAGGGTAGAATAAAGTGTATAGAAAGAAGTAAAAGAGAGAAAAAAGAAAACAACTATAATAAAATAAATAATATTATTTTTTATTACTTTAGCGTGTTTTTGAATCTTTTAGTAAGTAGAACATTGAAGTAAGAAGGCTTTCTATCTATCCATGTACTAACCATTTTTTACACTTATTATCCTAGAACATAACATAAATATACATATCACGTTTTTATCACTGTATGGGTACGCAAAGGTGTTACCTACTTGTGAATTGCCGTGTTACTGGTTTTTTCGCATGTCCTGTTAACATTTTCTTCTCCTTTTCATTACAGTATTTCTTAATAATCAATTACAGTGACTCAATATTTCATCATCATCATCGTATATGGGACGTATATGGGATACGTCCCTCAGCGGGGCACGGGTCTCCTCTACAACTGAGAGGGTTTAGGCCTTAGTCCACCACGCTGGCTTAGTGCGGGTTGGCGGACTTCACACCTAAGAAATTCCTAAGAACATTTAGGCGTGCAGGTTTCCTAACGATGTTTTTCTTCACCGTTAAAGTACTTACTTTAACGATGTGATTTTACTTTAAGTGATAATAGTGAATACACATAACTTGGGAAAGTCAGAGTTGTGTGCCTGGGGTTTGAATCTGCAACGCCGAGATTCACGTCCGCGCGCCTTAACCTCAAGGCCATCACTACTTGTGGACTCAATATTTACACATTGAAAATAGATTTCGAAATGTAAGTATAAACGTGTCTCATTGGCGCGGTGCTCGTGGAGAATATTTCACTTTCACGCGGCGGCGCGCATCACTTACTGACGGCCCGCTCTCTTCCGCGTGACTCACGATTTATTTGCTCTAAACTTATTCGATTTTGTTATAATTCACATTTGTGTTGGTTTTTCTCATTGTTTTTAGCTTATTGCGTAAGAACTCGTTATTATGTACAGACTTTCTCTCACGCTTGCGTTACAGAAGGGATAGGCAAAGATGTATGGCTATACTTAGTTTCATAACTTTATCAGTAAAAATTACGAATCGTGTCATCGATCGACAGCCTCGTGGTACCCCGGTGGTATGTACCGTACGATCTAGAGGTCCCGGGTTTGTTTCTCAGAAGCACGGAGACAGGAAATGTGCCCGAAAAAATGGCAATAGGTTCGCCCCCTATTACGTGTGACTGATGAACCTGATCGTGACCTGGCGAAATGTAGGTGCAGAAATGCACCTCTGCTTACGCTTTCGGGGAATATAGGTGTGTGGTTATGTATACATGTATGTACGAGTATGTGACGATAATGTCACCTCAGTCAAAACTAAAATACAATAAGAGCCTTCAAAGAAGCTTCGACTTTATATGTATATTAAAAAAATATAAGCTCATTCACCCCTATACGTAATTGTACAACGTACAAATGAGCAGTACTTGGTTCGATTCTCAGACCAAGTCTAAGGGTACTTTATGTCACAGCAACGACAAGGCAGTTGCCCAATATATAATATTAATACACACAACACATCATCAGCCCATATGTGTCCCACTGCTGAAAATATTTATATCAAAAATTAAACCATCAGTTTCAAAACAAACAATTATAATTTGTCACGTTCCGTTGTCTTTTAGCCAAACGCTTAACCTTAATTTTAAAGTCAGCTAATGTCCGCCTCAAACATTTAGTGCCGAATATGGTCTTTGAATGCAAAATAAAAATAAACATTATTGAATCTCCTTATAGAAAATTATCGATGCAATGCGAATTGCGAAATACATATTTGAATGACGAGATTCAATGTTTCAGAAATTTATGTGGTGAAGCCAAAATCAGCTACGACTGCGGTATGAAAAGGGCTGGCTCAACTGTGGTTGTGCCACTATCCCACAGAAAACTGACATGAAGCAACTAGATTAATTTAGTGAGTGGGATTGCCGGAGGCACAATATGCTGTAAGTTATTTGAACCCGCTCGGGTATCTAAAACGTTGTCAATCGTAAAGCTCGACGAAATGATTCATGAAAATATCTTGCATTCACATATCAACAATGACATATAGTGATGGCTTCGAAGTATAGGCACGCGATCGAGAATCTTGACAGTCGCGGGTTCAAACCCCAGGCACACACCTTTGACTTTATGTGTGTATTCACACACATAACTTGGAAAGGGTGAATACCCAAAGAATTATCACGTACTTTAACGGTGAAGGAAAATACCGTGATGAAATCTGCACACCTAAAAGTTAGTTAGGAATTTCTTAGAGGACTACACAAGTCCGCCAACCTAGGCCAGCGTGGTGGACTAAGGCATTAACCATCTCAATTGTAGAGGAGGCCCGTGCCCAGCAGTGGGACGTACATGAGCTGATGATGATATACCTTTACACACTCACGCCGAATTAGCAGGTAAAGTGTTCTGAGTCCTACGTAACAAAGGTGCAACTTATTGTCGTTTTATCATTCGTTATTTACGGCGTCGGGTCACCATGCCAGATATAGTCTAGGGCAATATTTGTTATCAATTATTCTGCTATCAGTAAATAAATTTACTAGAAAACTTGATTTTTTTCAATTTAAATCAACTTTTTGGTTTTAATATTGTATTAGGGTAGATGCAGAGAACACGAGTAGAACAATATTTTGTCAAAAAAAACAGTGTTCTTGTGGTTTTTTTTTATTTTTTACTCGCCTATTATTCATGGTCATTTAAACAATGGACACGGCAGATATAATAAATATCTGTTGTAAGTTTTTCGATAGGAAAAAGAAATCGGGACACTTTGTCCTATTATAATTTTATAAATGACAAATTATGCAATGTATGTCGAGTTTTTTTAAGACATATCAGTAGTACCGTCGGATGAAGTTGAATAAAACATTGTATTTGCTTAAAACTTTATTTAAATCACACAGTGATTTATATATATTACAATACATTCTATACACATGTATAATACACTATGTACAAAATCTTAGAGAATCGTCAACATATTTTTTTTATATTTTTTCTGTTATAATGCCCACGTTTGTCTATCTAACTTTCACCTCGATTCCTTTGGTTCAATACTTGTAGCCTTCTTCTTCAGAGAAGCTGGGAGGTTGACGAGGAGCGCCGAAGCCTTGGCCTGGTCTTCCAGGTTCACCGGCTTGGGGACCGGAGGACTGAGGACCACTTTGGCCTGGGCGGTTATATTGGTATCCAGAATCAGATGATCCAGACCCGGACGATGAAGCACCTAGGAATGATCCGGAACCTTGTTGTTGACCAGAGTACCCGGGACCAGACGGGGCCCCAGAAGCACCGGGCGCGGAACTAAATCCGTTTGAGCCAGAGGGGCCCGAAGTGGAACCAAAACCGTTGGCACCAGAAGAAGGACCGGAACCAAAACCACTGGAGCCAGAAGAGGGACCGGAACCGAAAGCGTTGGAGCCAGATGGCCTAGACGGGGAACCGAAGCCAGGGGAACCCGAAGAACTAGGGCCGGAGCTATAACCATCGCTTCCAGAAGGAGATGTTGAGGGGCGAAAACCGTTCGACCCGGCTGAGTTAGGAGCGGAACCAAACCCACTAGATCCAGAGGGCCTGGAACCGAAACCGTTTGAACCGGCTGAACCAAAGCCTTGTGTTGACGAACCCGGCGCAGAGCCTGGACGGCCTCCTTGGGGTTGGCCTGCAGACCCACTACCGAAAGGCGAAGATGAGGGTTTATTATATTCGTAACCAGCTTCGCCTTGAGGCCCAGACCCTGCAGGTGCTGCTGAGCTCGGTCTGCCTTGAAAACCAGGTGATCCAGACGGGGAGGATCCTGAGGGACCTGATGCTCCAGCGGGGCCAGAGTAACGCTGAGGGCCTTGTGGCGAGCTTGCTCCAAAACCATTGCCGCCAGATGGGCTTGAACCGGAGCCAAAACCGTTAGAGCCAGAGGGTGCTGATCCGCTTCCAAAACCTTTAGAACCAGACGATCCCGAAGCAGCGCCATAACCGTTGGATCCAGATGAACCAGAAGCGGCTCCAAAGCCATTGGGCCCAGATGGGCCAGAAGAAGGTCCGAATCCCTTGGAGGCAGAGGGGCCAGAAGCAGGTCCGAAGCCACTGGGCCCGGAAGATCCCGAGGGACTGTAGCCAGCAGAACCAGATGGGCTTGAAGCGGGACCGAAGCCGTTAGATCCTGACGGGCTAGAGGCGGGTCCACGCCCATAACCAGATTGGGAGGCACCACCAGCATTGTACTGCTGGGCTGACACAGATACATCTTCCTCCGGGTTGTAGGCACCTGAAAAGTTTAACAGTACGATGTTACAACTTGTATAACGTATTATAGTATTTGAAGAATTTATTTAAAAATTATATGATGAAGATGTAAGTAGTCTAAGTATGTAAAAACTATGATTTTTTGATTGAATAATGTGAAAATCCGAAGGCTTAAAGATATTGACAGCCCCGTTGCATAGTTGGCTAGACACTAACTTGTGAAACGTGTGGTCGCGGGTTCGATCCCCGCGCCGAGGCAAATGTTTATGTGAGACCGAAAAATCTCTTGTAGTTTTTGATACCCGCGACATAAGACTTGTATTTTAGTGTGGGGTCAGGACTATGTGTGTGACCGTTGGGTGTACTCAAAAAATATATATGACATAAAATTTAAACGTAAAATAAACAACGAAACTATGAACGTAGACGACACTTGAACATAATATTGTTTCAGTTAGTCCATGGGATAGCATGAAGTCTAACTGTAACGAGTGAACCTTGACGTCAAAAGCCTTTATTATACGAAATGGAGTTTGTATTTGTAAGCAGTGATGGCCTTGGGGGTTAGGCGCGCGGTCGAGAATTTCGGCGGTCGCAGGTTCAAACCCCAGGCACACATCTCTGACTTTTCGAAGTTATGTGTGTATTCACAATGAATTAATTATCACTTGCTTTAACGGTGAAGGAAAACATCGTGATAAAACCTGCACACCTAAAAGTTCTAAGGAATTTCTTAAGTGTGTAGTCCGCCAACCCGCACTAGGCCAGCGTGGTGGACTAAGGCCTAAACCCTCTCAGTTGTAGGCCCGTGCCCAGCAGTGGGACGTATTTGGGCTGATGATGATGTGTTTGTATTTATGCTAACACGATTAAATAGGTGAACACATTTCCACAAATTTTAGCTCAGTGATAGACTGGATCCTACATATCGTATATACAACTTTTTTCTAATAAGAATATCGAAAATAGATCGCGTCACTAATAAGGGTTAATAGGACACAGGATATGCAATACAATGGTCTCGGTTTACGTGGAATTGGTGAATGGGCAAATCTGCATAAGTGGTCGGTCTAGATTTAAATGTTAGCAAGGGGATATTAATGCAGTCTCTTTTGTTTAATTGCGTACCCTTTTCGGTACGTGAAGGTCATCTTTATATTTTACTTCTGGTAACTGGGAAAAGTTCGTATGAATATATAATTATGTTTTTTTATAGGTTATTCTCATTAATAACGTAATAAAAACTTAAATAGGCCAAAAGTCCGGCTTGCCTTACAAAATTCCGAATAATCATCTTTAAGCTTTTAAAGCTTCTTCATTTAACAAAAGCAATTTGACATACAAATGAGAATATCATTAAACAAATAGACATTACACGATTAACGTGTAACGCTTATGGGCTTTTATGGAAGTACCGCCACTGGCCAAGATACATATATTTAAAAAGATAAAATAGTTATTGTTAAAATATTTTTAACTAAAAAAATATATCCGCGAACTTTAATGAAACAGTTGTTCATAAGCTAGTGTTATTAATATTTACATTATATTCGACTTCGTCCCGGCACAATTTTATCAAATGTGTTTTGTACTCTGACTGACTGTTATAATTTTTCAGACGTTTAGGTGTGAAACAGTAATTTATATTGTAATAAAACTTAGTTCTTGTTGAATGAATAACGTTAGTTTGAGTTCATGTCATGTTAAATGGATTTCAGAGCGTATAAATTTTGTTAAAAATACAAATTTCTTTCATACCTTCTTGGGTTCCAGCTGCGGCAGCCTTTGCGTTTTCTTCGAGAGACCTGAGAATCTCATCAGGAATCGGAGGTGGGGTCGGCAGATGGTCACCCTGGGGCTGATAACCATTTTCGTCAGCGGTATATGTTATTTTGATAAGTTGTCCATCATCGTCAGTGTATGAGAAGGAACCCTGCGCTTGCACTCCGTTGGTAGCGACACCCGACTCCTCTGCAGCAATACCGTTGGACGTTTCGAAGCTGTATGAGAAAGTTTCACCATCGTTCTGGTTTTCGTATCTCAAGATTTCAGCATTCTTTTCTGCAGAAGCTTGGGCACGCTCGGATTGTTGTCCTTGGTAGCTACCAGCACCCTGTCCGAACGAGGAACTCTGGCTGTACCCTTGAGCACCAGATCCGGAACCTGAAGATTGTCCAAAACCAGATCCAGCGCCAGATGATCCAGACTGACCAGAACCAGGTTGTCCGTATTGGCCAGAAGGTTGGTAGCCAGCAGATCCTGATAACGGACCAGCTCCAGTTCCAGAAGGTTGACTGTAGCCTGGGCCCGAGGGCTGACCAGCTCCTACGACCGATGATGGACCGAATCCAGAGCTAGAAGGTTGACCAGCTCCCAATCCTGGTTGTCCAAATCCAGAAGGTTGTCCAAATCCGGATGCTGGAGATTTGCCGAAGCCAGGTTGGTCAAAGCCCGGCGAACCAGCGCCTAGGCCTGACGGTGATCCAATGGGTCCTGTTATGGATCCAGGACTACCTCCAGCGCTGGCTGCACTGGCAGGAGGAAGGTAAGCCCTGTCAAGCTTGGCAGCATAGCCGCAAGCGACCACCGACAAAATAATGAACTGAAACAAAAAAAACAATATGTCAGAATAAAAAAAACATCCATTAACCCTATTAAAAAACTTACGTTTTAATAACTGCGGAACTTATTATTTATGACTGTATGTCCGATGTAGATGTTTTGCGTAATCATAATCGCTCACAAAACTATATTTGCAGCAAATGTAATTATTACGAAAAAATCATCAAACAAAATGTAAGTATCACGAATATAAAAGAAAAAGTTCGAGCTTTTTGTATCTGAAGATTAATGAAACTATCAAAACTCAGGCATCATTAAATGTTTTATGATTTGTACAGAAGTATGAGCAACGTATAAAAATAAAAATGAATTATTTCAAAATTCCATATTTAAGCGTTAAAAAAACGTAATTATTTAACTAAAATTATCGTTATGTTTAAGAATTAACAGCCGCATTTCTAAAAATATTTTATTAATAAAATAAATATTGTACTATAATTTTTTTTAACAAATCCAAGTCCAAAGCGCAAAATTCGAAAAATCCAAGTCCGGCTGCGAAAATTCCTAGATTTTTCTAAACCACCAATTATAATGCGAATCAATTGCATTAACTGTTCGATATAAAATATAATAATGAAATGGTTTACCAGCTTCATTGCAAGCTGTTGTTTCACCACGGGATGAGCACCGAATGTGTCGACTTGGTGGTAAGCACCCTATTTATATGAAGTAAATTCGTTCACATAACTATGTTACTTAAATTTGTACTCACGGAGCTAACCTTTTGACTGAGCGCGTATTAGTGTGCACTCGACTCGCAACCCGGCTTCACTTGCGTTGAAAATATCTTCAGGCTTCTCTCCTTTATTTATCGGTTTATATTATGTTACTTTTAAATATTACCTTCACAATAATCCTGCTTAAATTATTGAAATTAGAATTTTTATTCGCATTCCATATGACAAACAATGTAGTAATAAGCTTTAAAGTTATTAAATCATTTTTGCATGTAAAAAATGCATTTGATATATTTAAAACATATGAAAAAATTATATTATTTCACAGGAATAATTGTAGTTGTTTTTAAAAACGTAATATTTATTAAAAATATAATTTTACTATTTTCATGAGAATTTAAAACATATTTCTAATAATATTTTTTATCATTATACATAAAATCTTTAAAAAATATTGCCATTCGAAGTTACTATTGTTGTTTAATTACACAATGCCTATGATTTGACTATTTCCTGCAATTACTGAAATAAAATAATCGGAATGTGCGTCATTACTTATCACCTTTGACCTCAAATGATTCAGTGATTCGGTTCTTTATGAAGAGTTTACTTCGTAACAGTCATTACTGAAATAATCAATATACATTCTTACGCATATCATTTCTAGGTTTTTTTTTTTATATATCTTAATCTTTTAAGGCTTCATCTACAGTCTCAGTCATCTGACCGAACCGGTGCTTCAAAATTGCAACAAGTCTGGGCCTTGTAAGGTACTGACGGAAAATGAAAAACAAAATTATAGCGACAACTACAACATTTTATCTTATTAATAATTAAAATGGCCTTTAGGAATTTTTAAAAAACAAATTAAAAAGCGTCATCATTTCAGTGCTACATTATTTGCTGAGTATTTTTCAATGTCTTTGTTTAAAAATATATTTTATTTATTTTTTACTTTGAAGCTATAAATCGCACTTTGGTTAAACAACATTAGTATGTGGAGTACAAAAACAAGAAGCAGGAGTTTTAATATTAACATTTAAAACGATTTATTAAAAATTCCTTCATCCACTCACTAGTGGATCAGGGACTTTTAAACCCTTTAATATTTTAAATCCCTATTTAAAGTCGGTGTAATTAACCTTAAAATATGTCACCTAATAAAATGAAGCAATCCTTTCATTCTTTGAATCAATTCCGCAAAAAAAAACTATTGTAAAAGCTTGTAAATAATTTACAATATTCCTTATACATTACTAAAAATATCGTCCATAACTATATCAAACAAATAAACAGACTTGTCTTAACATATTTTATACAATAGTAAAAAATGATAGATCACATTACATCCCCTCGAAAAATTAATTATTTTTAATGTAAGTTCATATAATAAACTATTCATCAAATGACCATTACTAATTCAAAGGATGGAAAAAAAAACAATTTAACGGACAAGACTCGGTAACAATTCTATTATATAAATACAAAATGAAGATCCCCTCGTGGCGTGTGTGTGTGTGTTGCTCAATGCATTGATCGATATAGATACGTTAATTATGATTGTGAACGTTGGCGCTAGTGTGTGTGTGTTTGTGTGTGAGTGTGCCATTACAACCACGACGCGCTGCCTTCATGTTTGTTTAAATTTAAGGGTCCTACTACTGTATTGACATAAGGCGCATCATACGTTTAGGTGTATTTTATGCTAGTCTATCACGTTTTATGTATACACAAAATTATGCACTGCGAAATTAGGTTTAGGTTATATTAGATCCACAACAACGCTCCATGAAAGTAGCTCTTTCTACAATTAGCTGACACCGCTATTGAGACATCGTTCGTGCCCAATTTCCTTTGGCATATTGTCTTAAAATGTATTGTCCATCTGAAGAAGAATGCTCCTCTCCTATGAGATGTTAAGACAAAATAAACGCCCTAGACAACATCAGCAGCACGCGCTCTGCCGCCCATCTCAGGATCTCTTTCGGCCAGGGCACAGCGCTTCCGCGGCACAGACCTGATCATTCCAACTTATTGATATTAACTAGCTATGATAACTTAATGGAAGTTTAGAGGAAAGCTTTCATTATAAAAAGCTGCATACAAAAATAATTTTTAATAATTAAAAAAATGTTTGACCATCCAGCTTTGAGCCAGCGCGGTGGATTAATAGCTTAAGCATTCACAGCACATGACAAGTCCGGATTCAATTAAAGTACAATAATTATATTTGTTGGAATATAATATGTTTATTATAAGTGGGTGGTGACAGAAATTTGTATATAGATACTCATTGTACTTGTAATATTCCCAGTATTGTCGATTTATTAAATAAGAAATAATGTATTCTTAAAACATGATTCAACTGGCGAGAGTCGTGAGCTACTCATGACATCATTAGCAGGTTTTCCAGTCAAATAAAGTCAGTGGCATAAACAAACATGCATCCTTTACAAACCCATACTACCATAAGTATTTGAAAGAACCAAAATTTGCACATATTGTAGAAAACAATCATTCTCGCGGAGTAGATTTGTAAATACACTGTGAAGAAAATGTAAGCTATCTTTAAATACGGCTTACTGCCACTTAAAGACTACCTCGCTTGCCGTGTGCGTGTTCGTGGACTTCATACACCTGAGAAATTCCTTGTGAATCATCAGCCCATATACGTCCCACTGCTGGGCACGAGCCTCCTCTACAACTGAGAGGGTTTAGGCCTTATTTCCTTGTGAATGACACTACATTAATACCCTACGATGTTTTCCTTCATCATTTTAATGCATGCAGGTAAACATTAGGCTCGGGATCTGTGTAATGTCATTTGCTAAAATAATCTCACTAATATATAAAAAATAAAATTGCTAAATCGTGAGTCTAGGTATTCAAAGGCTTATATCGATCTATTATTGAGAAAATACTGTAGGCTGTAAAAAAGCTATCATAGATAAACCTGTCACCAAAACCAGGCTGTGGGTTTCATTGTCCTAGTTTCTCTGCACCGGCACGGTGATTACAACTGATGAGAGCTAAAACTGGTCGCTTTGTTATTCTCAGAGCAGCGATTAAAGAATAGACGTTCGTTTATGAGTTGTATTATGTACCCACGAAACCGGAGACAAAAGGTAATGCAGACAATATGTCATGTTTATTGGGCTAATAAAGCTGCGGAACCCAAGAATCGAGGCGAGGTGCTTGTCAGTCTGTGTGATGCTGATACAGATCGCCAACAAAAATCAATAAGCATCGGGTCATGCACACCGGCACGAGTGTCGTGAGAGCATTTTTTCTTTCGTAAATCAAGTGTTGCCTTGACAAATTATCGAAGGTCCTCGAATTACATCGACCGCCTGAGCATCGCGGCTCATCCTATATTAGATTCGAATAGATACAATTCGCCCGCGGCTTGCCTATATTTAGACCTAGACTTTATTTGTCGTAAGGTTTCCTTTCCCTTCGTCTCCCAGACGGATGCGGTTGACGTCATCAAGGCTGCTGTCAAGCTGACTTCGATTTACTAACGCTCACTCACATTACTCCCGAATGAGGCGAAATCTTATATCAGATGCGCTGATGTTTAAATACATATTTTTTTTATGTCTGATGACATAAGATTCTGTGACATAAGGTTCAGTTCCAAGTTTTTGCTTTCTAACGCACGTGTAAGGTAAGCGAAGGTTGTAATAACTGAATTATTGATGTAAAGATCAGACTCATCGATAAATTGTAAAGTTATTCAAGCCATTAAAGAAGTATAATACAGTGATGTAAATGTATGAACATATTTATTTCTATATAAATGAAATGCTTGTATAAATTGTAATATATAAATAAAGTATGTCACAAATTGGAGATAGCTGTACGTATTTTATGTACTTTTATCCAGCCAAATTTATTAAATATTTGGTCCTGAATTTTCAATCAATAGTAAAACATTCTGATTTCTGTCATACCTTTTTAATGCGTGTATTATCCAGTAATTAGCAAACGGATTTCCACGCGTTGTTTATCAACATCCACGTCATGCTTATATTTAAATACAACGTTTTATTTTTCATTTATTTAATTGCATCTGACCTCGTGCAATTAACTATTCCGCGAGTAATTTAACTAAAACAATTAGAACACAAGTACACTTGTATCAAAATAAATATTACTCGATTCGCTTGACATTTAATTTTGCACATCCTATGTAAGTGTATATAGCTTTAGTCACGCGATACACCGGACTGTTATTATAAATATTTAAAAGTAAGTACTGAATTACATAATGGGAGATAAAAGATTGCATCGCAGCGAACACCACGCAACCTATTGACAAAAACTACTAACTTGAGTAACGTCATATTGTTTGATTGTTTTAATGTTGGTATTTGTTTTAATACTTATGGGGATTACTTGTATTTGTAGATTTTAACAGTTATTTGATAATTTGTCTGTGTTTAATTCGATATTTTATAACCATATTGTCTTTCGTCGTTTGTTGTTTCATTGTTCTTGCATTTTGCCAAACAATTTATGCGTAATAGTAGCTATTTATCGGCTATATTCTAGACTTTCTTTAAATACAGTACGCCAATATAACTACTTTGCTTCTCTGTGAATCGATCCCGAATAGAAGGGCTATTGTACGCGCTTATTTATAGGTCAGGTCCATATAATTAAGCTTTTTTATTAAATTTCGTTTACTTTAAACCTTACTCGGGCACAGGGAACTATTTTCCCATCCTCTCAATCTAGCTTAAAGCTCGAATATTTTTGAAATTACAACATTTTAGGTTTTATTTTTTACACAAATATAATCCTAGATGATTACAGAATTATCTAGGATTATATTTGTATAAAAATTAAACCTAAAATGTTGTCATTTCAAAAATTTTCGAGAATTAAGCTAGATTGAGAGGGTGGGAAAATAGTTCCCTGTGCCCGATTAAGGGTTAAGCTATGCAGGCGAAGAATCGTAAGACAAATGATTGTATTTTTCAGATATTCAATTAATATGCGCCCACTATGCATATGTTTTGACCACAGGCATACAAATTAACATACCTTATTCATTCACGCCTGTATACCCGAAGGGGTAGGCGGGGGTGCATTTCTGCACCCACATTTCGCCAGACCCACGTAATACGGTACGTTTTACGGATACACTTCCATACTCCGTGCTACTACTGAGAATTACTTAATGGTAAAACCTAATAACACCTTACCCGACACGAGAATCGAAGCAGGAACCTCTAGATTGCACAGCACATACCGCCGCGAGACCACGAGGCAGTCATTATCTCAGTCATTATTTCATAGTCAGTATTTGAAACTGCACTCTTTTCTTAACAAAAATGAACAAATTGTGCAACATCGGCACTGGTATAAGGCGAGTAATTAGTGTGATATTTATGTTTCTATAACCTATCACCTCAACCGACAGGTGTTTGGAAACTGTTAAAGTAACCTCTCACTTTGATTCTTTTTTTAATACAACATTAAACACATTAGCTTAAGAAACTGGGTCATAACAGCCTGTAATTTTACAGTTCATTTATTTTTTTACTTCGACTACTATATATATAGATTATACCTCGACTATCTCGTAGTCACACACCACAAGTATATGCCGTTTGATTAAGAGGTTCCGGGTTCGATTTCCAGATTATGCAAAGTATTATTGAGTTTTTCTATTGGGAAATTCTCGGTAGCAGCACGAAGTCTTGAAATATGGGACGAAAACGCACTTGGCGAAAAAGTTGGTGCAAAAACCCTCTACCTTCGGGAAATACAGACGTGACTCTATGTAGGTATGATTGTTCCGCGCGCCGAGTTGGAAGGCCAGAGACCCCGACATACCCCTCTAGGCCTCCCCCGAGGTACCGAACAGGGGAGCTTAAAGAGCTTTCCTTTCGTAAAAAAAAAAAAAAAAATGTAGGTATGTAAAATGAAAATGGTTGGTATAAAATAAAAGAGAGACCCCATCCGTCTTTTGTTATTATTTAAAGAGAGGAAAGCTCCTTGAGCTCTTCATTCTGGTGTCTCTGAAAGTGAACACCAACTTGGACTTCGAATAAATGTCCGCTTATCCGAGCTGGACCCCTTAATAAATCTTGAAATGTTCTTTGGTGTCCTTTATACGGTTTTGGGTGAGTGCAAGATATCTTTATAATTGAGAAAACTGGCGTTATTTAGTAACATTTTGCCAAAATCACTTTTCTAAAAACCGGGAATCAAACTCATTTTTCTTCTTTCACTCGCCTTACACTAATGCCGCATGACCAAAGCGACAGTCTACTATAACACAATGAAAAAAGTTTTACGTCCAGCAATTTGTATTACAAACATCTTTTTTATTTTAGTTAGTAAGCTTTAATACTAATTCGTGAAGTAACAGCATTACATAAGGCATTAGCTATCAAGGCCAGCGGTAAAATGTAAAAAACACTTTATTACAGTAGAAACAACCGAAACAGATTGCTAACTTTGCATCTGTCAACATTTCATCTGCCGGGGATTTTAATACCGAACTTATGAAATAACTGCTGCCTGCTGGGGCTATTGAGTCAGCGGACTTGTAACCACTACATAAGCATACATACATACACACATACATAAACTCATGCCTGTATTCCCCGAAGGGGTAGGCAGAGGTGCATTTCTACACCCACATTTTGCCAGCTATGTATCAGTCCCACGTAATAGGTGGCGAGCCTATTGCCGTTTTTCGGGCACAATTCCAGACTCCGTGCTGCTACTGAGAATTTCCTAATGGAAAAACCCAATAACACTTTGCCCGACCCGGGAATCGAACCCGGGACCTCTAGATCGCACGGCACATACTTGTACCGCGAGACCACGAGGCAGTCATAAGTATATTCTTACTAGCAGTGACGCGCGGCTCCTCATCCCATAGGAACACTGATTTTTTTCTTGGATAAAAAGTTCCCTATGTCCTCCTCTATGACCAGACCAAAAAAAAACATTCAAATCGGTCCAGCGGTTAAGGTGTGAAAGTGTAACAGAAAGACAGGGTTACTTTTGTATTTATAATATTTGTTGACAGTTACAGAGTGGTTGGGTAGGGTACTATTGGTTTTTTTTTTCATTAGGAATTTCTCAGGAGCAGCACGAAGTCTGGATTTCCAAACAATTATATGTACTTTTGTCTCCTTCTTTAGGAATCAGGCGTGAGTGGGTATGTAGGTATACTCATATTATGTATTATATTATTGTATCGTATTTATAGTCTTATGAGAAGACCACGTATTGGCCATCGTTAGCGTTGACGTCCAGCAATGCGGATCGACGACCTCATAGACGCTACCTAAAGTTCTTGTAAAATTGAATGACCAGTTTGTATCGCGTTGTAGGCTGTGTAATAGATTTTGTCGGCTGTACCTGAACATGTCTTGAAATTTATTCCAAGGTGGGGAAAAACTATTAGCATCTCAGTTTAGCATTAAAAATTTCTCAGTAGCACGGTATCTGGATTTTTTGCGTGGAACTTAAAATATCTGGCAAAGCGTGGGTGTAGAAATATCTGCCTAGACTTTCTTAAGGTGTGGATGAACATAATATGTATGAAGTGTGGGACCCGGCACAGTTTTATAAAATGAAGATTTTCACATTTTATAATTTTATAGCAAATATAGAACGCCAGATGGCCCTTGAAACCTCCAACAAAAAGCAAATTTAATAAATCACAATAATGACCGGCAAATATTCCATTAAATCCATTAACACGCATATTAATCTTGTTGATATTAATGTGTAAATCGCTTATTTACGAGCCACTAATCGAGTAGCTACGATGTATTTCGACGAGTCTATCAAACATAACCATTTATAATTGAAAAGAAACGTGCGGTATAAGTAACACTTCGTGAATTATGAATTAGAAAAAATATACAGTAATTAGTTCTATCGGTTTTATATAGATGGCACCACTTGTATTCTTAAAAATTTCTTACGTATGACCATGTAGTTTGCCAACCTGTTCTAGGTGTTTTGTAGACTAAGGCCTAACCCCTCTCACTTGCAATTGTATTAAAAATGTATTAAAATTAGAGTGTTTTAAGCTTTAAAAGAAAGCTTGAGGGTATTGAGTGAAAAAAGATGGCAGTTTTTCGACACTTGATGCTCTCTTTGGTGGCCATCGTATTAAGTATAAGGTGCAATTTGGTCAATTTATCGTGCCCAAATTGAAAAAAAAATCAACAAACATGACTTTTTTAAGTAACGAAACATGGTCGTCTCCCAAGGTGCGGTTTTGCCAAAAAAATATGGATTTAAATTTTTCCCTTTTATCCGAAACATTTTTAAGATTCAGAATTAGTCATCATCATCAGCCTTTATTCGTCACACTGCTGGGCGCTGGGCTTCTTTACAACAGAGAGGGTTTAGGTCATCGCCCACAATGCTGTCCAAGTGCGGGTTGGTGGACTACACACCTAAGAAATTTCTCAGATCTTTTTCATGTGTAGGTTTCCTCACGATGTTTTCCTTCACCGTTAAAATAAGTGAAAATTTACTGTGAATACAAACATAACTTCGAAAAGTTAGAGATGTGTACCTGAGGATTGAACCCGCGACCGCCGAGTTTCTCGATAGCACGCCTAAACCTCAAGGCCATCGCTACTTTAGAATTAGTACAGAAATTAATTTAAAAAGTAACACCGCCCGACCTAGGACCTTTCGATCGCAGTCAGCATTAAATTTTAAGAATAAAATAATGAAAGCCATTTAAAATCTATCGCGTAATCTTTTATAAAGATTCAAAAAAATATTTGACGAGTAAATTATGGCGCACGTCCACAACCGCTGACCGACCTTTGTCATCCGTCAGTCGATAATCTATTGTAGTTGATATTCTTTTATGGAGGTTGTGTTAAATAATATCGTGCTTACATAACTCTTTTTAGTCTAAATATTTTGTTAAATGTTAGACTCAAGTTGAAGTTTAATAGAGTTACGTTGATAAAAGTGTTGAAAGAGACGATAGTTGAGTTTGATTGATTTATTTATTTAACATATTTTTTGATTGGATGTGGATGCTAGTGATGGCCTCGAGGTTTAGGCGCGCGGTCGAGAATTTTGGCGGTCGCAGGTTCAAACCCCAGGCACACACCTCAGACTTTTCGAAGTTATGTGTGTATTCACAATAAATTATCACGTACTTTAACGGTGAAGGAAAAAATCGTGATGAAACCTGCACACCTAAAAGTTCTTAGGTAATTCTTAGGTGTGTAGTCTGCTAACCCACACTAGGCCAGCGTGGTGGACTAAGGCCTAAACCCTTTCAGTTGCAGAGGAGGCCCGTGCCCAGCAGTGGGACGTATTTGGGCTGATGATGATGATGATATTTTTTGTACACTATATTACGTTTTAAAACGTAAATAATATACAACTTTGAGAAAATAAGCTACAACAAGCGGTCTTATCGCTAGCTGCGATTTCTTCCAGACAACCTCATTTTAGTTCGGAGTGCAAAATTCATACAGTCAATTAATTTACCCACTTTACATCTGAGCCGTATATGATTCGACAAATATCTTATTACTAGCTGTGGGATTCAGCTCCGCCCAGGTGCCATTTTGTATTCCATGCTCATTCCACTTGAATACTACATTTATCAGACAAATAGGGGCTAATGTTATTTTCCAAGGTCCCATTTATGATATGACAAAAATCATTAAGCCATTTAGAACGGTTAAGCAGTTTAAGAGATAATTTATTAAGAACGTAAAGTAATACAAACTTTTCCCCTTTATAATATTAATAAATATCATCATCACCATCATCATCATCGTCATCATTCCATATACGTCCCACTGCTGGGCACGAGCCTCCTCTACAACTGAGAGGGTTTAGACCTAAGTCCACCACGCTGGCCTAGTGCGTGTTGGCGGACTACACACCTAAGAAATTCCTAAGAACTTTTAGATGTGCAGGTTTCATCACGATGTTTTCCTTCACCGTTAATAAATATAACAAAACAAAATCAAAAGTTAATTGTGATTGGACACACGCGCACATATACTTACACCTCAATCTTTAAAACCGAAAGCATTTCTGCAGCGACTTTTTGCCAGGTGTGATTTTAAGTGTACCGTAATAAAGGACAAGCATAAATCGCTGGTACTTAAAATTTCCTTATTAGCAACGCCCTTATAATTGAATTTTGAGATGTTTTAAATTTATTCCTGGTGGTTATTTTTTTATAAAAGCAATATTTAGAACCATGCTATGTTTTGTTTTTCTAACTCGTCAAATTTGTAATGCTGTGAATCTACACGTAATATCTTTTGTCGATATATTTGGTTAATACTTTTTTTGGCGTCTTTTTCTCTGAACCTGAAACATTTGCGTGCGGCTGCCATAATTCCTAATAGAAAAACCTAGTAACACTTTGCTTAACCTGGGAATCAAACCATAGAACTTTCAATCACACGCCATCTACCTATGCTGCAAACTCAAGTTACAGAATCAATCAAGTAATATTGTTATTTATCTATACTAATAAATAAAATTGTAGTGTCTGTTTGTTCCGGCTAATCTCTGAAACAAGGGGACCAATTTTAACGGGACTTTCACTGGTAGATAGCGGATGTAATAAGGAATAACTTAGGCAAAAAAAAAAATTAAGAATCAGCTGTTAGGCGGAATGAAGTTCGCCGGGTCAGCTATAAATGCATATGGATGTATACACGGTACATATACCAAAATAACGTTTTCTACAATTTTTGTCTGTCTGTCTGTCTGTTTGTTCCGGCTAATCTCTGAAACGGGTGGACCAATTTCAACGGGACTTTCACTGGCAGATAGCAGATTTAATAAAGAGTAACTTAGGCTACTTTTAGTTTATAAATTTTCTTATTAAAAATAAATTTTCCGCGTGGACGAAGTCGCGGGCACAGCTAGTTATAAATAAATGTAAATTAATCAATCACATTCCTATAATTTGACATTATTGATTTTTAATATATTACACCTCAACTGTACAGCTCTTAATAAACTGATTCATATTATTAGTTTGAGTTTATTTTAAATATTAACGTATTAAGGTATTTATAAAACCAGTCCTTTATCATGACAGCTGATCATTAAAGAGGTTATTTTATGACATAAAAACTATTTAAATGTGGCTAATACGAATAGAGTCAGTGACCCCAAGACCGGCACATAATTTTAAACGGAGATAAATATTAAGCAGTGACGAGAGATAGGAGTCTTTCACAACTTGGTATTCTATTTGAACAATATCGTACTTACTATCATGTGTGGTAACTTGATTGTGACAGTATAAAAAATATATATTATGTGTTATATTTCTCCAGAAAAATTACTAGACTATCAACTAAGAAGTATCTTTAAAATATGACAAAATCTTGTTCAGCATTTTAGGGTATTTTTATCATAGCAAAAGTAAAACCGTTCATAAAGTGTCATCATGATGGACTGATGCAAGAGTGTTATGTTTCCGAATAGGTACAGTTTGAAATTCATGTCTTTTCATCTGGACTAGTAAATTACCTTTCAATGCTTCCAGTTATAATCAGATTCATACAATTACTTAGTTGGGCTTCTCAGAAAATAACCGACCCAAATCTCTTCCATTTTTAGAGGACCATTTATTATCAGACGGAGCTGAATGACTCAAAAATAAAAATAATAATTTAATTGTTTTATTACAATCGCATTTTTTCTTCAATGAGTTTTTGTTTAATCAGGAACTCCAAAAATGCTTCGGTCATTCTCATAAGCAAATCTTAATTTAGATATTTTAATAAAACGACCGGCTGTTGTTTTATTTTTTTTAATTACAGATCAAGTATTGACTTCATCCTTTTATTCAACTTTTGGATAAAGCGGTTTATTATATAGGTAATTTAATTTTTTGTAAGTGGTACCACTCCATAAGTCTTTGTCTATACTTATAGGGCTATGAGTGTGTTATTATTTTATTTATAAACCAGAGTGCGTGAGGGAAGGTATGAAAGAAAAAGGGGTGAATAGAGATATGATAGCTGATATGGATATTTGGAAGAGTAAAACATACTGCGCCAAACCTAAATAGAGTTAGGAACAGGGTAAAAAGATGATGATGACGACTGGCTCTCATGGCTGACGTCACAAGGTACACACAAACTACGACGAGGGAAAACTGTATAATAATATCAATACTGCTTTTTGCCCCGTGGTCTCGCGGTACAAGTATATGCCGTGCGATCTAGAGGTCCTCGTTTCGATTCCCGGGTCGGGCAAAGTGTTGCTGTGGGTTTTTTCATTATGAAATTCTTAGTAGCAGCACGGAGTCTGGAAATGTGCCCGGAAAACGGCAATAGGCTCGCCCCCTGTTACGTGGGACTGATACATAGGTACCTGGCGAAATGTGGGTGCAGAAATGCACCTCTGCCTACCCCTTCAGGGAATACAGGTGTGAGTTTATCTATGTATGTATGTAATATCAATAAATAAATACACTCAACCTCTACTGATGTACATATATTTGAGCCCTTATAAAGATGCAAGTGTCATGTCAAATTATAGACTACTTATATTTTTTAGACTACTTACTCATTTGTCTCAACACCTTTTTCCCTTTGGGGCCAAATGTTAAAAAGATATGATAATACCAAATAAGGATTATGAAAAATTACGATAAAAAATATATTTGCCTCAGTTTCATTATGGTAATGCAAGCATCAGCACACGTTGAACATTTATTACGTTAAACTGATGAAATTGACGGCATAGTTGTTATATATGTATGTATGTCCCTTTACTCAGCACGGTCAAGAAGACTTAGGCCTTAGTCCACAATGCTGGTATAGTGGGAATTGGTAGACTTAATGTAACTGACAAATCCTTTTGGGTAACCCTCTGTCATGCTGGTTTCCAAATTTACGTGCATTATAATTCATTAAGAAAACACACAAAACTTAGAAAGCTCTAGGGCTGGAGAAGCAAGTCATCATCAGCCCAAATACGTCCCACTGCTGGGCGCGGGCCTCCTCTACAACTGAGAGGGTTTAGGCCTTAGTCCACCACGCTGGCCTAGTGCGGGTTGGCGGACTACACACCTAAGAAATTCCTAAAAACTTTTTAGGTGTGCAGGTTTTATTACGATGTTTTCCTTCACCGTTAAAGCAAGTGATAATTCATTGTGAACACACACATAACTCCGAAAAGTCAGAGTTGTGTGCCTAAGGTTTGAACCCGCGACCACCGAGATTCTCGACCGCGCGCCTAAACCTCGAAGCCATCACTGCTAAATAAATATTATAGCATATTAATCTAAAAAAGCGAATGCTTCTGAACATTGTAATATTAACTCGACGCTATAACACATTCGTAAGTGGTGTCATCATCATAATCATCAGCCGTAAGATGAGACTGCTGGACATAGGCCTCCCCAAGGGCTTCCAAACCGCACTGTCGGAGTGGCCTGCATCCAGCGGCTTCCCGCGATAAGGGTAAGGGGTGTATTAAATTATAATGATTCAATAAATTTTGATTTTCACGCCAAAATTCTACAAAACAAAACAATGCCCAATACACTCTTAGGTCAACACAATCTTTAATCAAATCTCTTGATATTACTGCGTTCAAAAACCCATGTGTTAATTGACAATTAATGTTAATGTTAATGTTAATATCATACAAAATTAATATTATACATTCTAAACAGTATTAAAAAACGCTTCTTCATGGAGATGTTATTTAAATTTTATTTATGAGGACCGGTTTTGTGACATAAAGTGGCGTCTAAAGCTTTTCTAGAAATCTTAAGAAATTAGAACCAGGATGTAGGTATTATTAGAAGTTTTCAATCATTAAATAATTATTTTATTGATCAGAGCCATTTATGTTGGTCCCTAGGTCTATCCTGCCTCAACTATGTTTTAGTGCACAAACGTAACGATTTTCTTTTAGAACCTGTGTCATAACAGTGTCAATCGAGTCTTCATAAAAATAAAAATAAATTATGGTCTTGGTAATAATAATTACTAGTAATAATATATACTCGTATGTCGTAATCAAGCTTCTGGGTATCATACGCTACCCACAGGTTTCTTGAGGACCCTTGAGAAAGTTTTTAATACCTAACTTTGATCGTAACTTCAAGCACATCAGGTTACAATTCAGATATTATTAGAAGGGAATTGTAACCCTCTCAGTTGTAGAGGAGGACATTTATAGGCTTATTATGATGATGATGATGATTATAAACAACACGAAAATTTAATTCAATTTATATAAAAAATAGGCCTAAACCCTCTCAGCTGTAGAGGAGGCCCGTGCCCAGCAGTGGTGGGACGTATATGGGCTGATGATAATGATGATGATATAAAAAATAAGCGTTAAGTTTCTACAAGTAATAGCGATGAATGCATGAAATGTAACAATTAATTAGACTTGTAGGTGTAATCATAATGATTTGACTTACTATGTGTACGATAAACGTTATAGGAACGTGTGTTGTAAATATAATATGATAACATAACATCACATCACGCCTGTATTCCCCAAAGGGTTAGGCACATTTCGCCATTTTATGTATCAGTCCCACGTAATAGAGAGCGACACAATTGCCTTTTTCTGGTACATTTCCGGACTTCGGGTTGCTACTGAGAATTTCACATACATACATACATAAACTCACGCCTGTATTCCCCGAAGGGGTAAGCAGAGGAGTTACTGAGAATTTCTTAATTGAAAAACCCAATAACACTTTGCCCGACCCGGGAATCGAACCCAGGACCTCTAGATCGCACGGCACATACTTGTACCGCGAGACCACGAGGCAGTCTAATTTCCTAAAGAAAAAACCCAATAACATTTTGGCCGACCCGGGAATCGAACCCTCGACCTCTAGATATGAAAAAAAAGGAATCATTCTATTAAAAAGTGTTATTTTTTTCTATGCAAAGTAGATAAATAACGAAAATATGGGGCATGAAATATATGTATGTATTTAATTTATAATTCAGAAAACTTTTGGCTGCCTTCTCGGTCGGTGGAATAAACTATAATTATAACGCCTCCTTATAACGTAGGATGTAATAACTGGCGAAACTTTGGTGTAGAAATACATCTATGGTTACCTCTTATGGAGGAGCATGCGTGGTAAGTATTTAGGCATGTTTAAACTTTTAACATTTGAATGGTATTGTAATGCTGCAATTTTTTACGTTCAAAAAGACCCAGCGACTTAAGGCAGCTATTCGTGTTCCGGAATCAGTCTGTGTAAATGTGAAACAAGTGAGATACAGACATTATCGTTTCTCGACACTCTTTAAATCGACTACACTTTAGTTACCAGAGGAGTCGAGTGGAGTAATTTGGCGCGGTCAGTACAAACAAAATATCAATAGGTACAACCATTGTTAGCAATAGGTCTTTAACTTTTGTCCTATTTTAGTTTCAGAGTCTTCAATAGTAAATTAATATGGTATATATTATTACTCTATTATTGTATCATAATATGTTTATTTTATAGATATATTTGAAACAAAAAGTATATTTCTTTTTTCATCAGACAATCTGTTTAGCTGTAGATGTTGTTTTGGTGCATTGAGTGGGATTAAAAAAAAAACTAACAAAAATACATATAATTGGCAATGTAGTTTATTTACAAAACAATAATTTATTTCACACGGACATATATTTTATTATTCACATTTAAATGTTGTAACACTTGCTGTTTTGTTACTTATTAAGCTTCAAACAAATATTTATTGTGTTTCACAATTGGAGACATGCAAAAAATCAATTAACATAACAAAATATGCAAAATTTACATTATAAAAATATAATCATTATTTTTCCAAGTTACATATAGTGGACATTATGAACCTGCTCAGCAAAACATATGTAAATCGAACTACGTGTTATGAAAAGCATATATCATCATGTTTTTCTCTGTTATGGCTATCAATTTCGCTATTGAATATTCGTATACTACTTAAAATTACGTAACCACTTAAAGAATTATGTTACACATCACATATTTGACCTATGTTTAACCAGTCTGAAGTGTCAACTAGTAATAATATCCAGTTTTCTCGTCAAATTTCTGCGGCTGACTTGGTCCTTGGAATTCCCCGGTTTTCTGCACGCTACCCTCTACAATGATTGGGCTTTGAGAAGCAGAGGTTGGCGATAGACTGGGGGAAGTCGATGAAACTCCGTACGAAGGTGTTGCTTGTGTAGTACTGTGGCCAAATTGTGATGCTTGGCAGCAGGGTTTAGAAAAACCGAAGTCTGGTTTGGGTGCCAAAGGTTTCACGGGGGAAACCTGAGATACTCCACTGCCAAAAGGTTTTTGGTCGTCAATTTCAGATGCTACACTTGTTGACTGTGTACCGGAAACTTCTTGACCTAAGGTGGGTGTGATCGATTGTCCGAACTGAGGTCCTGATGTTGGTAGCACTTTAGGTGACGAACCAAAAGGCTGTACTGTGAATGAAGTTCCAGGGACATGTTCTGGGAAACCTCCCGAGGAACTTGAGGCGAAAGCACTGGCAAATGACGTTGGTGCCTGATCAAATTGACTCTTGGCGGGCTGGTTTAGTGATGATCCGAACGGTCTAAATTGTTGACTACCAAAGTGCGTGCCTTTGAATGGTGACTGGTAGGTGGAAGCTGAGCTAGATGCATGCGATCCACCAAAACCTGGGTAACCAGGCTGATTGAAATGGATTGATGGCTGATACCTCTCAAAAGTACCCACTGGGGAGTTCCCGAACGGTTTGTTCTGATATCCAAATTGCGTATTCGTGAAAGGCGCATAGGTGGTAGTACTTTGTCCAAACGAAGGCTTAGCTGGTGCGCCAAACTGAGGATGGGATTCTTGGTGGTGAGACGTGGAGAAAGGCTGAGGGGATTGAGCACCAACAGTTTGGAACTTGGATGATCCTTGAGAAGTAGATTGTCCAAATTGAGATGTACCGAACTGAGTCTTTGAAGGCTGTATGCTGAATGTTGTACCAATCGGAGCTGGAGAGGAACTGGCGAAAGGTTTCGGCTGGTTGAATTTATTGTATGAAGATTGCTGGTTGAATTGTGATTGGGTGAAAGTACTTTGCTGAGAAGTCTGCGTTTGTCCAAACTGAGGTTTCGCTGCTTGGGCGCCAAAAGGTTTGTAAGTTTGGGATCCAAAATGAACGTGGGACCCTTGCTGCTGAGTAGAAGGCACGTTACTCACAGTTTGAGTCTGGGAAAGGGAGCTGCCCTGATAACTTTGTTGTGCTTGGCCAATTTGTGGTTTTGATCCTAAGATACCAAACTGTGTGGTAGCTCCGAAAGGTTTAGATGATTCGGAACCGGAAGTTCCTGTACTTTGACTTGATTGTTGCTGAGTTAATGTAGTCTCACTTTGTTGGGATGTCTGTGTTTGACTAAAAGAGCTTCCTTGAGGTTTATTTCCTTGAGCACCAAAATTCAATGTAGTTTGGAAAGGTTTCGATTGCTGAGAACCAAACTTGTGGGATTCTTGACCTGATTGCTGTTGAGTCAAAGTACTTCCACTTTGTTGGTTTGACTGGGATTGGACGAACGAACTTCCTTGGGGCTTTGTTTCTTGGAGACCAAACTGAGTTGTCACACTGATAGGTTTTGAAGGCTGAGAACCAAATGAGCCAAAAGAACCTAAGACTGGTCGCTTTTGTTCATTATTAGTACTTCCTACCGTCTGTTGGGTAGTCTGAGTGGACTGTTGGAATTTATTTTCTTGTGACAGAAAACCTTGGCCAAATTGAGGTTTATTTCCCTGGATGCCGAACTGTACACTAGATCCTGAAGATTTAGACGGAATATAAACATTTTGAGGTTGCTTTGTCGGTTGTTGCGTATTGAACACTGAACCCACGGTTTGTTGTGTAGCGGAATTTCCTTGCGAAATTTGTGACACTTGACCAAACTGAGGCTTGATTCCTTGGCTACCGAATTGAGTTTGAGAGCTAAATGGCTTATAGGATGAAGTACCAAATTGGTTTTGTGATCCAAATGTAGGTTTGTTTTGTGTGTTAGTGCCAAAAGTTTGTTGTGTCGTCTGGGTCTGCGTGAACGAGCTTCCTTGCGTCGTTTGTGGTGCTTGACCTAATTGGGGCTTAGTTCCCTGTCCGCTAAATGGTACTGTACCGAATGGCTTTGACGCCTGACCACCAAACTGAGTCAGAGAACTTTGGAAAGTTTGTTGCTGTGTATTAGCTACAGAACCAAAACCTGTAGACGATGCTGGAGTCTGCTGGAATAAGCTTCCTTGAGACTTTTGCGGAATCTGACCAAATTGGGGTTTATTTGCTTGGAGCCCGAACTGTGTTGACCCAAAAGGCTTGTAAGTCTGAGTGCCAAACTTAGATTGGGAGTTTTGTGCTTGCTGTGATACGGAACCAAAAGTCTGCTGAGTTGATTGTTGGAAGGTATTTCCAAAGGAAGTTTGTGATACTTGACCGAATTGAGGCTTAGTTTCTTGAGTGCCGAACTGAGATACAGTATTGAAAGGCTTCTGTGATTGTAAGCCAAACTGACTCTGAGAGTTTTGACCTTGAGCAGCAGAACCCACAGTTTGCTGAGTAGTCTGTGTAGACTGTTGGAAAGTACTTCCTTGAGACGTTTGAGTTCCTAAACTAGATTGAGGCTTGTTTCCTTGACCTCCTAAAGTCGAAGTAATGCTTAGCGGAGAAGGAGGTAGATAACCACTCTGGACCTGATTACCTTTGGTTGTTTCTTTTTGAGTGGTGGACACACTTCCGATTGTTTGCTGATTAGACTGGAGTCCGCTAACTTGAGAGATTTGGGATCCCTGTCCAATCTGAGGCTTGCTTCCCGAGAAGCCAAACTGTGTGGTACTACCAAACGGTTTCAGCGGTTGCGTTTGTACCAATTGTTGGGTGTTTGCTACACTACCAAGAGTCTGTTGAGAGCTCTGAGTCTGTGTAAAAGAGCTGCCTAATGATTGGGTTGATTGACCAAATTGGGGCTTAGCTCCCTGGCCACTAAACTGACTAGCAAAAGGTTTGTAACTATTTTGAGTAGATTGGAAACCTTGCGGTTTAACACCTTGCTGAGTATATACTTGTTGAGTCTTCTGAACTTCGGACAGTGAAGCTTGACCGAACTGGGATGAACTCAAGGAGCCTTGTGAGATACTGCTTTGTGTAGGTTGATTTAAGACGCTTAAAGAGCTGGGGGTTGAACTGGAAAAAGAAGCAGGGAATACTGGTTCTGGCTTGTTATATTCATACAATTCTCCAGTGTATTGTTGCGTAGGAACAGATGCCGCATTTTGGGATACTGAAGTTTTGTGGTTTTCTTCGAAAGTGGAAGAACTCGTTTGTCCAAATTGACTTTGTTCCTTTTGGGGTTTCTGACCGAATAGTGTACTAGAGCTTTGTGCGAAAGGTTTCTGTGGGAAACTGCTAACAGGTGTAGGTGATGGAGATGGGAAAGGTGAAACAGCTGCTTGGGTGACGCCATTATAGGATCCAGAACCTACTTGGCTTGCTGTAGGAGATGCGGGGGCAAAAAATCCTGAAGGAACTTTGTTAGACCCCGAAACTTGTCCTTTTTGAGTCGAGAGGTTGCTAATAGAACCCGAAAATTGATTTTCTGGGAGTTTTTGTCCGCTTACTGAATTATGTTGACCAGTAGAATGGCCCAAGAGGCTAGATCCTTGTAATGTCGGTGATGACGTACCAAAAGGCTTCGCTGGTTGATTATAATAATATGCGTTATCAACCGTTTGTGTATTCTGTCCAATAGTCGGTTTTTGGGTACTAAATAAAAATCCTGTGTACTCAGGTTTTTGGTTATTTTCAACCGTTCCAATATTTTGAGACTGGGAAGTCTGTGAAACCGTGGATAGAGCCAAAGGCTTGCTGCCGGATTGTGGTGATATGGATTGAGATTGAGGCTGGTCGCTGGTGGCAATAGAACCCGAAACTACTCCTTGGTTAAGCGATGCGTCATTTCCGAAAATTGCTTCTTGAGTTTTCTGTGAAGTAGCGAATCCCGACTCACTCTGCTGAGATGTTGAAAGGGATGGTTTTAATGAGCTTTGTCCTTGATAGTATTGAAAATTTTGCGTGCTTGAAGGACGCTTAAAGCCACCCAAAACTGCAGGCGATAAACTCTCAAAACCAGTTTGAGATCCAGAGACGGAAGCTGTGGCTGTGGCGCTTGATTCTTGAGAAGTTTGTTGATTCAAACCAAATGGCTTGATATTACTCCCAAAAGTAGGTGTACCAATGACTCCAGACTGAGGTCTCTGGTTAAATGTGTCTTGGGCAGGTTTGGCGGCATTTAGAGGTGGTAAGTATTCTTTCTTAGCCACATTATAAGATCCTGATTGCCCAAAACTAGAAGTTGAAGATCCAAAAGAATTAGTTACGGGTTTTCCGAACAAAGTTCCTTGACCTGACAAAGAAGGTTTGCTTCCGCTAGTTGCTGAAGGAACGTTAAATCCAGTTACTGCCTGCTGTGAATTTTGACTTTCAAACTGTGAGAATGTTTGAGTAGATGGAGTGCTTGACACTTGTGATGGTTGCTGGTTGAATCCGAACTGAGTATTACTAGATTGAGAACTGAAGCTAGGCTTAGATCCCTGTGCGAATTGGGATCCGAATTGGTTAGTGCTGTACTTGGATCCAAAGTTAGTTTGGCCGAATTGCGTCTTTGAAGGGGCACCGCTTTGGAAACCTTGAGTATTTTGTCCAAAACTGGAAGATCCGAAAGAACCTTGCACCCCGGTACTGCTTGTTGAGAAAACCTGGTTTTGTCCAGTCTGAGTAGATTGGTAGCCTGGTTTGTAAGCGTTCAACGCCTGAGGCCTATCTGTAGATACTGATCCAAATCCAGGGAACCCAGAGCCAGATTGACTGTTCTGATTGATGATTACTCCATTAGTTTGGGATTCAGGTCGTTTCACAAATTGGTCGTGTTTATCATCGTACTTGTTGCTGTCAGCGTAATCGCCTTCCGCATTGTATTTTTGCGTGTCGTACGAGCCTGTAAATAAAAATGAAAGTTCGCGATCATTTATCACAGGCATAGCGCGAGGACGGCAGATCACTTGACAATCATTTGTCAAATCACACAATAGACTAAGCCTTTACATGTCGCGATACAAACGAAAGTTTTTTTAGATCATTCCAATTCAATAGCTCTATGAGCGCTTCTATTGATCTCAAAAGCAAAATTTACTGTCACCAATTTAAAATACACATGTGTGACAATGTTTGATTATTATCTACGAATTTATTAATGTTTCCAAAATTCACATTCACTAATAAAAAATATTTAATCACTTGATTCAATCTACATACAGAACTGTTATTTTTTTAAAGTAATTTATTGAATTACATTGCGAAACATGACATAATAGATGTTCTTTAAAATTAACGTACAAAATACAAACACCCAAACACAATAAATAATTTTCCCTGTTTTTTGCACAACATTTAAACACGGACTAATAAAATGCAAAAACCGGTAAAGAAATTTAAGATTTGACCTTGGTTCGATGTGTGATTTATGCAAATCGGCCTTTATTATTCGGTTAGTTACTTCATAACCATACAGACGATCAATTCATAGGAGAATGATCTAACAAGTATTGTGTTAATATTACGATCATTAAGCAATCAAAATTGTTATGATAAGACAAACGGCCGCCGCGCAGACAATTCGACTTCGTCTTAACAAACTAGATAAAAATTAACAAATTGATGTTAATGGGGTTTCTTAATGGTTAATTTAGAATTGTGAATTGTTTCTGCAATGAAGCATGTAACATCGGCTTTACAACGTTGCATTGTGTTTTGAAACTTGTTTAATAACGTTTATGACCCTGTTCACTTGTTGCTTTATCTGGTTTTGAGCCCATGTACGAGTAGTTAATTAAAATTATCTAAAGATTTTCAGATATCATATCCCTCAAGTTATTAACTCTGTAACCTTATGGATTCATTTACTAATAGGGTCTTTTATTTTAAGGCTTTATTATAGAGGGTTTAATCAACATGATAATATCACCCTCGAAATGTCATTTTAAACTGTTCACTTACGTTCTACGATTAATGGAGTTTTAAAATTCTAAAACTAAATCGTAAATTACTACTTAATGTATATGATGTTGGCAATTTCACTCAAATTTTGTTTGTTAATATGTTTATGCATTAATGTTATTAATCAACTTTATTTTGTCTCCAAATTTTAGTCTTAAGCTAGATAATGTTTAGGATACGATGGGACTGACATACCATTGTTGGTCATAAGTCCCTAAATAAACTTAGAATAAAAAAAAAACATAAAAAAATAATAAAAAAATCATTGTGAGTCCCAAATTACTTTTTTGTACCGAAAAATAATTGTTTTTTTTTATGAATATATTCATACATGCACACAAGTATCCAATTAGATATTTTGTATGCTATTGGGTGTAAATCGACACTAATAGTTTTCTAAACAATTTGTTTGTCTTGAATCCAATTTCAATCCATCCTCATTACAGGCCAAACCAATATTTGTCTTATTTTAAGGGCATCGCATTTTTAGGCACAATAACTGTAGGTCGTTAAATATATGATTTAGTAAAAGAATAAATCAAATATAGCCCAAAAATCCTTTCATTATGAGCTAGAAAAATAGCGTTCTAAACTTATCGTGCACGATTTAATCACATTTCGCCAAAAGCTTACACTTTAAAGGATTCTATGTCTAAATCTTTACAATGAAATTGTTAGTTATGTCATGTTCGCAAAAACTCGTCCCTTATCTCAGAGTCATCTTCACATAGCACGACACCTTTTTTAGACTTCAAAGATGTAATAAAATGAATTACCTAGAATACGTTTATTTTACACTATTTTTAGCCGAGGTCGGGCTGACTTTGAAATACTTGCCTTTTGTTTTCTGTTACCAAACAGTTCAATATTTAAACAAAACCAAATTTAGCTTGGAAATTGTTTATCTATCAATTCGTCTGTAATAATTTGAACTTTTAACCTAGACTTAACTATAAATAAGTTTTCACTTAAATAATACAACACGCAGAAAATGATAATGCACAATGTTTTTATGTTTCAATATTTTAGTAGATATAGAGATATGAATATAGTTCTATTATGCATATTTTACGAATTAATTCAAAACTAACTTAAAATTAAATATGCATCAGTTATTAACTAGTCTATTATTAGGTATAAGTTTTGTTAGTCAAATGCGAGTTACAGACTTACCAGTATCAAAATGCCCGGCAGCTTCGTCCTTAGCGTTCTGTTCAATCGACTTCACTATGTCGTCTGGAATCGGGTGCGGGGTGGGTAAATGGCTACCCTGGGGCTGGTATCCACCCTTGTCAGCGGTGTATGTCACTTTATAGTTCTGTCCATCATTACCCTTGTAGGAATACCCACCCTGAGCGTGAATCCCGTCGTGAGCTACTCCATTCTCACCTACAGCAATGCCATTGTCGGTTTGGAAGCCATAGTTGTATTTGTGGCTTTCGACGTTGTTTTCGTAAGACAATGTGTTGGAGTTGTAGTCTTTTGAATCCTGGGGCAGCAAAGTCTTGGATTGGTAAACTTTGCCATCATATACGGGTCCTAAAACAGTCTCATGCTCAGGGATGGGAGCTATCCTTGCGAAAGTGTTGGGGATTTGACCGTTGACGGATCCTTCGAATGCTGCGTTGCCAACTTTGGATGCAGTTGATCCGTAGGAAGTCCTTGATCCTCCTAGACCGGTTTTTTCAGACCCAGGCGACGCCCTGGTGCCTGCTGCAGCAGCGTCCACTACAACACCCTGAGCTTCATTGACGAAGCTACCAGCCGGGAGCTCATCGCTGCTCACAAGAGGAGTTTCTAAGCCAGTAGTCCCTCCAGCTGTTTTAGCGGAGACTGGAGGCAGGTAAGTGTTGTCTAACTTAGCAGCGCTGCACAGCGCCGTAAAGGCGGCTATTAATATCTGAAATTAAAAATGATTTAATTATTTATATCAGCCACAAGATATCCTGCACTGACTAACTGACTGCTGGACATAGGCATCCACTAAGGACTTGCCGCGTACCGGCAAGCGCCGCGTTGGACGTCCACCCACATGGTGTACCGGCGATTTGGTAAAAATCGTGGGAAGCCGCTGGATGCAGGCCACTTCCGACAGAACATCGGGGGTCTTTGGGGGAGGCCTATGTCCAGCAGTGGACATCTTTAGGCTGATGATGATGATTGATGATGATTTCAATGCGTCCTAATTATTGCGATCTGATACGTTTATAAATTACTTTTCAAATTTTATCGGTAGACCAGAGCTAGGGCTGAACCAAACTAAGAAAATAGGTATTTTAATATTGAGTAATCAAGTTGATAATTAAACGATGTGAATTGAATTATTCGTAATATCGTGTCGAATTTGTAACTGTGTGAAGATTTTTAACAATCCTTTGCTATATCCCAATTATTTTTAGCTGTAGATCTAAGGTTTTTATTTTATTTTTAATTAACAAGTCTATGCGTGATCGATGTTGCTGTAAATATTTTTTAATTGGAAGACAAATGAATGATGCCAACAAAAAACTGAATGTCAATTATCATAACTGTGTACAAGATTAAATACACACAAGTATAATTAATTCGTAGGCGAAATAGAATGATTGATATATTGGAATTAATTTTTATGATAAGTCGATTAAAGAGTTAGCAATAAAATGTTATCCGCATTATGACAATGTGCATGTTTTATAAACACAATGCATTGGAATTTTTTTTATTCCTTCTTTTTTTTTACATGAAAATATTTAAAATATTAACAAGTTCAATACGTCTAAATTTAAATATTCTTATTGAGTGTGGAGCGTCAGAATAAAGTTACATATCATATTTGATATTTAGAATTTGGTGATGTCTAATAATATTTTTATAATAATATTGTGTAACGTATCCACTAAAAGCATCTAATAATTTAATATTATGCAATAATGTTAAACAAAATAATACAACTCAAATACGAACACAAAATTTTAAAAACGTTACTAAGCTTATAAGCTCTATGAAAGCTGACATGATAACGTATATGACAATCCTTATGAATCACTGCACTACACTATATGCTTAAACATATAAATAATTACCAATTTCATCGTAACCCCAAACCCCAGAGCTGGGATGTGTCTTCACAGATAAACGAAGATCCACTGCTCGCGTACACACCACTACTTTTGCTTTTTATACTATTTCAAATGTCATCCGAAAACGTGCTTAATGCTCCCACAAATATATTTTTACCTCTACGTGTTTCCAACCACTAAATACTAAACTTTATATCCTTATTGATAAAGTCTTAAATTCTCTGCCAGCGTTGTTTTGGGAGGTAATATACCGCCCGGTTCTCATGAGTTCCAAGTTCAAGAAGATGAAAATTCGTTTAACACGTTCATTATTGATTAATTTATTTTTTACTGATTAGAGCTCGGTGTAATGAATTTCGTATTATTGTCATTATTTTCAAACATTATCAAGGATGAAGCCAGTTACAGGATACAGACTGTATTCTTTTGATATTTTTTTATTATTATTTTTTAGTAGGTTAGTAGAACTGTTGTTAGTAAAATCCTAACGACTTTGCATAACTTATCAGTTGGATTATCATCCAAAAACATTTCAAACATAAACACTAGTCTGTTAAGATATTTTCTAAAATAGGTTACGATACAATACGCGAATACTATTTGCATAAAATAATTGACAATACGGTTTGATTTATTCTTACTATAAACTTCAATATAAAAATAGGTTTACAGAGCATTTTTCCAGGGGGTTTCGACCGGTGACCAGAGATACCCGCATTGTTCTTGTAATGACTCACGTGCGCAATATGCCTTTGGGAATCTCACCGAATGTACCGATTACTTTATGAATGGACACCGCGATTGCAATCGATAAGTATTTGTCACCTCTCCATAGTCGTACCATTGAGCATTGCGATGTTACGAAATTAGATGGCTTATCTGTATTCGCAACCTCATTATTGTTACCTTTTTAAAATACTTTTCAAAAAACGAACGAATTATTAATTCGACTGAAATGACCACAATCAACCCATCCAACAAAATCATTGACCGTTGAAAAAATAAAAGATAAGAAATAAAAACTGGCATTTAGGTTAATGTCCGCCAACCCGCACTAGGCCAGCGTGGTGGACTAAGGCCTAAACCCTCTCAGTTGTAGAGGAGGCCCGTGCCCAGCAGTGGGACGTATTTGGGCTGATGATGATGATTTAGGTTAATGAATGTTCGCAATTCGACAAAATAATTAACTAAAATTGTCAACAAAGTTGTTCTGACGTCATTTACTTACTCCAAGACATCTTCAAGATGAAAAGCCTCGAAAATAATAAATTGTTTTAAATTATACTATGTAAACATTCCAATTATCCTTACCTAAAATCGCCGATTACACCTCGTTCGAAAATAATGTCAGGAAGTCAACCGATCGAGATTCCACACAGCCATTCCCTTCCAAGGTGACGTATTAAATATCAACGTAATTGTACGCTACAAGTAAATGACTCTCATGTCGTTATGAGAGAGTAATAAATAATTTTATGTCGCATAAACGTGCCGGTTACGGATGCGAGAGTCGAGGCCATGATATGTAGAGACTTGAGTTCGAAGAAAGAACCGGCGCTACATATTTGATGATAGATGTAGAGCAACGTATGTGGGTCGGATCTTGACAATGGTCTAATCTTCTACTACTAATTATAACATACAGAAATATACATACATAAACTCACGCCTGTATTCCCCGAAGGGGTAGGCAGAGGTGCATTTCTGCACCCACATTTCGCCAGGTATGTATCAGTCCCGTAATAGTAGGCGAGCCTATCACCGTTTTTCGAGCACATTTCCAGATTCCGTGCTGTTACTAATGGAAAAACCCAATAACACTGCCCGACCCGGGAATCGAACCCAGGACCTCTAGGTCGCACGGCACATACTTGTACCGTAACAACAGATACAGAAATATATTCAAAGAGATTACCGTAACTATATTGCCAACGTTATATGAACTAATAAGTCTAAATATTTCTAAATACAAAGTTAACTTTCGAAATTATATAAGCTAATTAAAAATACTTAAATATATTTTTAACAGCTAAACAATGAACGTAGTTAAAAAACAAGTCGGATATTTAACATTGACAGAAGATATACGCATGTATTTTGGTGTGAAGTGGGTCTTTTATTGGATGTATGACTTTCCCGCGACCTTACCATGCCTTCGCGAAATTAACTACTATATAATGACCATAAACGTATTACTTGAGAATAAAATTTGTATGTTAGTCTGTTTAGTAATCGAAGTTATTTAAACGCAACTTGTAGAATATAACCAAATTATATTAAGAAATAAGATATAATATTTAATTGCTTTGGAGTCTGAATATTGTTCGATTGGATGGTATGTTTGCGTAAAACCAACAGCATAATTTCAAAATATTTTAAAGCACATATATGCCTCCTTTTAAAAAATTGTTTTTAACATACAGACTAGCTTTAGATACAGGTAAAAATATATCGAACTAATCAACACACATGTGTCTATTTTTACTAGATATGATTTTGATATGATGATATCTCTATGATCGAAACGCGACACAATAGTAGAAATGAGCAATAATTAATCATAATATTATTACTTGACTCAATTTTCAGAATGCATTGCCAATAATTGCAAGTAACGTGATGTCAGTATCTATAGATCCACGTGTTTCATCATCGTCATCAGCAGCCTTTCTTACGTCCACTGCTGGACATAGGCCTCTCCTATGGCACGCCACTGGGCTCGATCTTTGGCCCTCCTCATCCAACCGCTGCCAGCCACCCTGCGAATATCGTCACCCCACCTAGCCAGAGGGCGCCCTACACCACGTTTGCCGAGTCGCGGTCTCCACTCCAGAACCCGTTTCCCCCAACATTTGTCGGTTTTGCGACAGATGTGACCTACCCACTGCCACTTCAGCTCGCTAATCCTTTATGCTATGTCGATAACTTTGGTGTGTGTTAAATTAATCCTAATTTACTCATACTCCTTTTAAGAGTATTTGTACAGCACTGTTAGAATATCTCCTTCTCTTAATTAATTGAAAATATTTTTAGTGCATGCTAATTTTATAAAACAAAAATAAATTATGATTACAAATGTTGCAGGCGTAGCGACAAGTGGCCAGTATCTTCTCACACATATATAAAATTTTAATAACAAAAAGGTTTTTTGTTTTTCTCCGCGTTATAAAATTACATCATAGTCAAATCCTGGTTCGGACGCGCGTCTAATTTGCATATGTTTGGTTTTTGCGGCCGACTGGATATTCTTCTTGTTAAGCTCAGATTCCTGCTGTCCTTTTTTTAGCGTTCGAAAATGACCGATTAAAGCAATAAATACAGGCAGATACAACAATGGAGGTTATTTATCTTTTAGTTTCTAATAAGGTCAGATTTTTTTTGTTTAACTATAAATTTTTATTCACAATGCAGGTGAAAAGGTCATTTCTGCGGCAATCTTAACAATCAAACTTATGAGTCTTTTCTTTTTAGTATTATTAGGTATTTAGGATATATGTAGGTACCTATATCTATAATCTCTACCTACCCCTTCGGGGAATATAGGCGTGAGGTTATGTATGTATGTATGTATGTACTATGTAGGTATACAACTTTTTTTTTTTTTTTTTTTTTTTTTTTTTTTTTTCCGCGGGAAAATCCTATTTACGGACCATCCCACCCCCGAGGGGCGAGGGTGTGTTGGACTCACCGGCGCCTTCCGACCCAGCATGGATGTTACCGCCCGTGGATGGGCGGCCGCTGGGCCGGGTCCCTACCAAGAATAAATGCGCCGTAATACCGACTAAAAACCCCGCGACGGCCACCATCAGCGCATTCAGCGAGACGGCTCCGGATTACCCTGAAGCCAGAGCTATGGATTGAACCGGGACCGCCTCTGCGCGGTGCCAAAAGGCACGCCAAAAGGATGTTAATTCCTCCTCGGAGGCCGCCAAGGTAGGGACGGCGGCCCCGTGTGGCCTCTGGGCGCCGGGCTACGTGTTGACCCGGCGCCTCCTACGTCGCCTGTTGCGACGAGCGGGATCGGTCTGCTCCCGATCCCGCTCCGCGCTCTCCTTCTGCGAAATGACCCGTTCGCAGAAGGAGAGCATAGCTTTCCACGACCTCCGGCTGCCATGTAGGTATACAACTTAGCCTCTCTCTCTCTTACGGGCGGATGAAATGAATGATTTCATTGATATTTATAACCATAGCCCAAAAAAAATTAATTCACAGTTGTCTTCGCTTAAGGCTTTCTTCCAGGTAATCAAGTTACCATTAAAATATTTGACCATTACATGATGTAATAAAAAAGTAAAATTTATATGATCGGGACTTGAACCAACGACAACCACTTTAGACCCTTTACATCGAAATAAAAAAAAATGTCAACACGGATACTCACAACAATATTCGGAAAGTCCATCGCAAGTTTTATGTTACCGGTTCGATAATATTATGCGTGTATCAAAATGCACTTCTGCGTTTTGAATGCCGACAAATACTGATACTAAACATGTCTCCGAATCAGATTTATTCCTGTTATTAGTTCAAATCAATGTCAGAACGCCGGCACTCTGTTGTTTCTATTAATTATCAATTTTTCCTATTAAACCTGCTAAGGTTAATACCAATTTTTTATAGCAATTTAATAAGTAGAAGAACAATGCTGTAGGTAATCCTATGACCGCGGTACGAAAAAGCTGGGTTTCGACCCAGCCCACCAGACCCAGACCCAGTAACGGTGTGTTACTGTCTCGCGGAAAACTGAAAAGTACTAACAGTTGTAGTTTTGCGTTTGGTTCGTGGTTTCTGTTTTGTTTTATTTTAGCTAGAGGATAGCTCTTATTGTTAAGTTTTCGGCTATGTCAGTGTCCGCTTGGGTAAAATGGATCAATAACCAAATCCTTCACCAGCGTACCGACTAAAACCTCTCGGTGGCCGTCACGGGTTTTAAAGCGGTACAAGATGTTACAGATTGAGAAGCACCTCGAATTATATTAAACAACTTTTAACAATTATCTGAATGTAGATTCATTTTCCAAACTAAATTCCCAGGGAATTCGTTCACTTCTTTTTGAAAGAATCGGTGACTTAAACGATACATACAGTCTTAATCCCGTATCCTGGAAGGAATAGACAGATTCGTAATTATGCATCCGCATTTCGCCTGTGAATTCAATATTCATTGCAATCATCATCATCATCAGCCCATATACGTCCCACCGCTGGGCACGGGCCTCATCTACAACTGAGAGGGCTTAGGCCTTAGTCCATCACGCAGGTCTTGTGCAGGTTGGCGGACTACACACCTAAGAAATTCCTAAGAACTTTTAGGTGGGCAGGTTTTATCACGATGTTTTCCTTCACCGTTAAAGTACGTGATAATTAATTGTGCATACACACATAACTTGGAAAAGTCAGAGGTGTGTGCCTGGGGTTTGAACGCGCGATCGTCGAGATTTTCGACCGCGTGCCCAAACCTCGAGGCCATCACGACTTCATCATTGCAATAAGTATATAAAATTGATTAGAACAATTTCCATTCCTTAGTTTTAGTTACATTTTTTAGTTACATAGGTAAGTTGTCTAACCGGAAATTATGTTTATTATGAAAACATCTAACGAGGTTGAATTAATTATGCATGCTTCATACATAGCCGATGCTTATGGACATCGGCGTTAGAGTTCAAGGCCAAACGACGCCCAAACGTACATTGAGGCACATCGGATATGGAGAATTCCATAATATTTGTGTCTGCAACAAAATTTCATAAAGAAAACTTTTCTATAACGTTGCATTATATTTATGTTCTAAATAATTAAATATATTCATCCATTCCATCATCATCCTCCTGCCCTGTTCCCAATTTTATTTGGAGTCGGTGCAGTATGTTTATCCTTCCAAACATCCCTATCAGCCGTCATGTCTTCTTTCATATCTTCTCTATTATAATTGTGTATCGTATAAAAAGTGACCAAGACTTGGAAAACTGTACACGGCAATAGGCTCGCCCTTATTACGTGAAAACATCGTGAGGAAATCCACACACTCTAAAGTTCTTGGGAATTTTTTAATTGTGTAGTCCGCCAAGCCGCACTAGGCCAGCGTCGATGAAGGTCTAAGCCCTCTCAATTATACAGGAGGTCAACAGTGGCACGTAAATGGGCTGATGATGATGATGAAGTGAAACATAGAAGTAGTTTGTCTACCCCTTCTGAAATACTAGCATGCGTGTGTGTGTGTGTGTGTGTATATTTTAACTATAAGTAATATTTTAGTTGTTTGAGTAGAGAATTTGTTAAGGTAAAAACTTCATAATAGTGCCCAACCCAAGCACCGCTTATACACCGAAGTTTCGAGGAGGCAATCAGCCAATCAGGATATATAAGAATATAATTTGACGATCACTGAATAAGCAGATTAACAACTGACAAGTTGTTTATTTGTATGTTCAATCCTGTTCTGACCTCTGCAGGGTCATGGCCTTCAGTTCAGCACCTTTCTAAAAATCTATATAAAATTTAGTTATTTTGTATTCCTTTTTCAAAATAATCCGCAAAAGGCTATCGTATGCGAAGTTTTGTAATAAAATGATTTTTATTACACCAATAATTTAATATTTTATTGTAGAATAAATCAGAATATAATAACATGTTATGAACCGCCTATGAGAGCTTGAGGTCGGGGTCCATTTGCGGCCGCGACTATTATTATGCAAAACATGTGTAATTACAACACGTTATTAATTAATTGAAGTTACGTTGACCCCACACGTATTTTTTTAAATGTCGACGAAATATTTTAAAGGTATAATTATAACATGAAAGAGAGAAACGTTTGAAACTTATTTTGAATTCATATGATTGTCTCTTATAATGTTATTAATATCCGCCCTTATACTATTCATACTAAATATTGACCGCGTTTATAAATTACTAGCTGTGCCCGCGACTTCGTCCACGCGGAAAATTTATTTTTAATTATTTTTATTATTTTTAATAAAAAAAAAATATAAACCAAAAGTAGCCTAAGTTAATCCTTATTGCATCAGCTATCTGCCAGTGAAAGTCCCGTTAAAATTGGTCCACCCGTTTCTGAGATTAGCCGGAACAAACTAATTCTCTATAAATACAAACATGTCTTCGCTTTAAGCCTTAAACATTAATCACCAAATTATTGACAGCCCCGTGGCGCAGTTGGCTAGACACCAGCTTGCGAAACGAGAGGCTGCGGGTTCGATCCCCGCACCGAGACAAATGTTTGTGTGATCCACAAATATTTGTTTCGGGTCTGGGTGTTTGTGAGACCGAAAAGTCTCTCGTAGTTTCTGATACCCACGACACAGGACTTGTAGTGTGGGGTCAGAACTACTATGTGACTGTTGGGTGTTTTTTTATTATTATTATTGTTATTTCGTAATGTTGAATTCTTGGTTAACATCGTGGACTAACATGTCTTAGATTTTCTCACAAGAAATTCGAAAACATGTGATATTAAGATGGTTTCAACCCTCGTACCTTTCTTTCACGGAAAACTAATTAATTATTTATTAATTAAACCATTGAGGTATTTATGTTTCAACATTTTCTTTTACTCCGACACGAAAAATTGCGCTTGCAACATTAACACAATGCGATCCAATTAAAGTATTGATTCGCGAAAACCAATTCCAACAGAAAGCACAATCAAGTTTAAAGGATAAAGAAACTTTATTCTGAGGTACAATAGAATTCACTTTTGCGTGGCATAAATAAGCGTTTATTTTAATTCTAATTATGCTTTGTGTGAGTTTCTATGGCGTGGATTCGCAACTTATTTTAAGTGGTCACTATCCAAGTGGATATAGTTATCCGAAACCAGTGAATTAGGCAACTTGACAGTTTCGAAAATCGAAAACAGCAATAAACATATTTTACAGCCAACAGTCACATACATTGTTCTGACCGCACACTAAGTTACAAGTCTCGTGTCGTGGCTATCTAAAACTAAGACAGACTTTTCGGACTCACAAACACCCAGATTTGATACAAAGTCTCTCGGTGCGGGAATTGGACCCGCGGCCACTCGTTTCACAAGCTGGTATAACAACTGCGCCACGCTGGCTGACATTATATAAAAATAGAATACAACCCAGTCGCCATATTCAAGAATAGCAAAATAAATTATCTACAATTTATTCTACGGTCGTTTATTTGTTGAAAAGCTTTCAATAGTAGAATAGGTCAAGTGATGCAACTCGAGTATGAATGAGCTCTCATTGAGAACATAGTATTAGGTCATAAACGTGACCGCAATGAAATACTCGTGTCCATCACGTAATTACGATTTTCCGGTAATGATAAGTTGTATGAGAGCTGTATCCATTCAAAAACCATCGTTTTATAAAAAAAAAATTAAGTTGAATGAACATGATACAAATCATCATCATCATCAGCCCATATACGTCCCACTTGCTGAGCACGGGCCTCCTCTACAACTGAGCGGGTTTAGGCCTTAGTCCACCACGCTGGCCTAGTGCGGGTTGGCGGACTACACACCTAAGAAATTCCTAAGAACTCTTAGGTGTGCAGGTTTCATCACGATGTTTTCCTTCACCGTTAAAGTACGTGATAATTCATTGTGAATACACACATAACTTCGAAAAGTCAGAGGTGTGTGCCTGGGGTTTGAACCCGCGACCGTCGAGATTCTCGACCGCATGCCCAAACCTCAAGGCCATCACGACTTCTCGATACAAAGACTGCTGACAAAATAAAATATAGGGTATATCAGAACTACTTTCAAATTCCGATTATCGTCATTTGTTTTTTTTTCTGTGGCACCTTGCGTTAAATTGTGTCGGTGGTGTGTGGTGATAATCATTTTATAAGTATGTATTGGCGAAAAGCTAAAATCTTATACTGCTTCTTTGTAGCGTGTGGTGTAAGTGCTTGTTATAATGTCGTTTTTTTTTTCCTATTCCACCACACACCCGCCACTGTGACTCCTGGATCAACAGAGCACGCACTGTATTGACGCCGAGCACTGAAACTCAGCGAATCTAAGAGACCCTAATTTATCATCGGGCAAAGAATTTAATCAGAAAAAGGTATAAAGGGGGCGTTGGAAACAAAGAGATGTCTAGTCAGTCGCCTCGACAGAAAACCAGCAATTTGAACCATAGCTTATCGACATAGCCGAGATATCGTGAACCTCTCAGTTAAAACTGATTGTTAGTTAACAATCCTTAGAAGTTTACGAGAGACGAAAGTAAGCATATGATTATGCTTCCATATCAGCCCATATATGTACATACGTCCCACTTCTGTCCTGTGCAACCGAGAGGCGTTACATCTTAGTCCACCACGCTGGCCCAGTGCGGGTTGGCGGACTACGCACCTAAAAAAGAAAATGTATTTTTAGGATGTTTTCTTTTAGCGTTGAATTACGTGATAATTTATAATGTTTTAACTTCGAAAAGTCACAGTGCCTGACGATTGAAGCCATGACCGCCGAGATTGAATCGGATGCGCGCCTAAACCGCAAAAATATCACGATGTATTAATAGAATACAGTCGGGTGCGGTCTCAACGTTGCTAAGCCAGAGTAATCTTCCATATATCACTGGAGGCTGGCGGAGTTTATGACAGTTTTTTCGATACACAGGTCGTCAGCCGCTCGATAACTAGTTCTTTCAATCTCGTTTCACGTAATATTTATTCCTATTCGTTTGTGTTAATTGATTGAAATTAATTAAATAAATTGCTCGATTAAAAAGAGAATGAAGAAAGTGTTATTTTATATTTGATGAATGTGATTGGACTCGTATATATTATTATTTGCAGGAATAATTATACTCCTATCTATACGTGAGCTTTCGCGAAAACTACATCATTGAAGATGATCGTCACAATAATATTTAGTTGTTAGGGGCAGTGTTTTTGGCTAGTCTAAACTCTATGTATATGGACAGTTCTCCACTAATAAGGCACAATTTAGTTATTGATCGGTAGGACTACAACTATTGTCAATTTTTAGTAGAGCAACAGGATTGGGTCACACAAGGCAATTATCATCAGCCCATACACGTCCCACTGATGGGCACGGGCCTCCTCTACAACTAAGAGGGTTAAAGGCTTTGTCCCCCACGCTGGCCTAGTGCGGGTTGGCGGACTACACACCTAAGAAATTCCTAAGAACTTTTAGGTGTGCAGGTTTCATCACGATGTTTTCCTTCACCGTTAATGTACATGATAATTCATTGTGAATACACACATAATTTCGAAAAGTCAGAGGTTGTCAGAGGTGTGCCTGGGGTTTGAACCCGTGACCGTCGAGATTCTCGACCGCGTGCTTAAAACTCGAGGCCATCACGACTTTCACACAAGGCAATATTATGAACCTAATCTTGCGCCCCGATAGGTCCTACTGCATCATCTTCCTAAAAGTATCAAATGACAAAAATTTAATCATCATAACACCTGCTGGTATAATCATTTCATAAAACACATTAAAAATATATTTCATTAACATAACCTTGGCGTCTTCGTCCATTCAGTTGCTTTTTGCGCCGGCATATCGAATGCAATTGATGACGGCTACTGAGCTTTGTTTTAAAATTGCACAATATAATACAGTTTTTGTAACTCGCTATTTGATTAACATAAATGTTTATGTCCAGAAAAAAGCAGCAAAGCTACCTCTAGCATTTTTTTTATCGAGGGGAATGATAATTATGGGTAAACTTCCCGCCAGCCCTGGGGGAGGGAGGCGGGAAGTGTATGTCGGGGTCACCGGCCTTCCAGCCCGACGCAAGGCCTAACACAAAATCCCTACGCCGGCAAACCAAAAACCGCGATAGCCATCTTCGAAGGAGAGCGCCCACGATGAGTGGACGAGAAGCGCCCACAATTATTCCGCAGCCATGATACAGGGAAGCTACGGTCTCCGGCTGACTAAACTGATGATCGTGATGATTCGATATGCATTGTGAATAATGTATCGTTTTAACTATACTGTTCAATTTCAACCCACACATATACTCCATTAATTCATAACATATCGTGATTATTATGGCAGGTAATGTAAAGATCTCGATTGTCTTTTAATTTGCCATCTGTACTTTGGTCTATCAATTTGCAAACGAAAACAAACTCTTGCTGTTGAGAATAAGATTGAAAATAAATAAACACTAACCGGATGGATCATTACTTACTTGGAACAATGATTAGAAATGACAGCCCATGTATCGGCTATCAAAATACATCAGAATCCATTATATGTTGTTCTCTGGTCAAGGCTGATGTGTTTGTTAAAAGAGGTCTTTGTTCATTAGTTATTTATTTACTGGAGGATTTGTTGTTTTTACAACGGACAAATGTTCGTGGGCGTAGAAATAGGATGTGGAATATTATTAGAAATATACTTAGGAATTGCATATTTCATCGTCAAAGTCATTTTAGGTTTTTTTCCTCGTTATAACACCTGTCTGGTATCCCACAGAGATGCGGGATTGATATTCTATTTACAATCGGAGTTTTTCAAATATATTGATTGATTTTGGATTTTTAGATGGGACCAATTTGGATGTTACGGTGCGTGTTTTTGTTATATTAGATTTTACAAAGTGATTTATATAAAGTAGTGATGGCGTCGAGGTTTAGGCACGCGGTCGAGAATCTCGGCGGTCGCGTGTTCAAACCCCAGGCACACACCTCTGACTTTTCGAAGTTATGTGTGTATTCATAATGAATTATTCACTTACTTTATCGGTGAGGGAAAACATCGTGATGAAACCTGCACACCTAAAAGTTCTTAGGAATTTCTTAGGTGTGTATTCCGCCAACCCGCACTAGGCCAGCGTGGTGGACTAAGGTCTTAACCCTCTCAATAGTAGAGGAGGCCCGTGCCCAGCAGTGGGACGTATATACGTAGCTGATGATGATGATGATTTATATAAGAAGAATGTGATGGTAAGAAGGAAATTGATTAAATGTTTGCTCCATAATGGTGATCACTAAGTCATGTCCGCCTGTTAAGTCTATTTACAACTATAACTACTTGGTCTGGAAAATTGTGCCAAATTCTAATGATGGTAAAAAATTACCTTGATCGATTTAATCCTTGATCGATACAATTTAATACAATCACGCGTATTAGTATTGACATCTTTAACAATTCCTCGCGAACTTTTAAGAATATAATATTGGAGCAATGTTGTCAGTAGAATTAGCACATTATTGTTATTATATTAATTGTTAAATTGTTTATTATTATAATTGTATATTATTGATTGTTTGTCTCTTCACTTAGCTATATTTCTTATACTATTTCGGAGAACGCTATGCACACCTTAAGTGTCATGTATATCAGACGTAGTACCTAAGCAAATAACACTAAGCTATAAATGTATATATTAATATATGTGATGTGGTTGTGCTAAATAAATAACCATTGCCCATAATTTATTGAAGAGATCTTTTAGGTAAGAAGGTTTGAGAATAATAAATCTCACGTTAGGCTACCTATGGTTTATACTTATAAACACCTACCTCGACTAGGTATTCGAACCCAATACGTCACGATTGCACGCGCCAATGTTCCTCGTGAATAAAGTCGCACATCGTTCACGTGGGTAATATTTAGAAAGACATTCATCAAAACACGACGATTGCCACTTTCATCATCAGCCCAAATACGTCCCACTGCTGGGCACGGGCCTCCTCTACAACTGAGAGGGTTTAGGCCTTAGTCCACCACGCTGGCCTAGTGCGGGTTGGCGGACCAAACACCTAAGAAATTCCTAATAACTTTTAGGTGTGCAGGTTTTATCACGATGTTTTCCTTCACCGTTAAAGCAAGTGATAATTCATTGTGAATACACACATAACTTCGAAAAGTCAGAGGTGTGTGCCTGGGGTTTGAACCTGCGATCGCAGAAATTCTCGAACACGCGCGTAAACCTCGAGGCCATCACTGCTTCGATTGCCACTAACAAGATTAATTGCGTATTGTATCCGCCACTAGGAATATGAGTTATTGTTTGTGTTATTCAAGCAATTTGTCTTGCGAGTGCCAAATACTTAGATTTTGATTAAGAGTCGACGACAAGGCGATGTATGGTGAGCTATTTTGATTAGGTTCTCTAGTCACGTCGATGCATTAATACAAAAGTAATTAGTTCTTTCTGTTGTCAAATTTCTTTAACCTTATAGGATAATAATAGGAAGGAGGATAATTCTACTTTAAAAATAATTATATTTATGCTGCGTTTTTCATACGTTAAAACGACGAAAAAACGAGGGAATCAAACCCAGGACCTCGCGGTCACGCGGGACATTTCTACTGATACCACGAAACCACGAGACACTCTTATTGTTCAAGTAAATAATATAAATTAATTGTTCAAAGTTCGGACTAATTTATTATAAATAAATCTTTTTATATAAATAAGTCCTTAAATTATAAATCGTATCTATATTTTGTTTTTCACTAAGCTTATAGTTACTCATACAAATAAACGAAATTGCTTTAATTAATTTTCAATGTTAAATGTTTGCCATTTGGCAAAGCTACATAGATATTTCACACGGATGAATATAATTCCCGCAACAAATACTCGATATCAAATTACATGACAAATACGCGCAGATAATGTTATATTAATGTTTGCAGCCACGTAATGTAGCGGTTAATTTATTTTTCAACTGTCAGACTTTATCTATTATCTTCTATAGAAGTTGTTAACCTGTGCCTATTAATAACAAAGAAATATAAAAAAAATCGTGATGGCCTTGAGGTCGAGAATCTCGACGGCCGCGAGTTCAAACCCCAGGCACACACCTCTGACTTTTCGAAGTTATGTGTGTATTTACAAAGAATTATCACGTAATTTAACGGTGAAGGAAAACATCGTGATGGAACCTGCACACCAAAAAGTTTTTTAGGAATTTCTTAGGTGTGTAGTCCGCAAACTCGCACTACCCGCCAGTGTGGTAGACTAAGGCCTAAACCCTCTCAGTTGTAGAAGAGGCCCGTGCCCAGCAATGGGACGTATTATGGGCTGATGATGAATGTATAATCCAATACAAATACAGTTGAGATGGGTGTCTGGCCCTTAATCTCGGCGTTGTGTGTCTGTTCACGCGGGCAAAAAAATAAAATAAAAAATAAGTTGTTGTGACCGAGCGGGATCTCTTTCCAAAATCTTACATTAAATATACTAACGTTTTTTTATAAATAGCAAACACAACTAGATATGAAAATATATGAAAAGTATTAAAAAAACTACATATGTAAAGCGATGGCTATTATACACCAAAGCAAACCATTTGTAGAGACTCCTCGGGATAAGAAATTATGATTTTGTAGACTTATAAGAACAAATTTTGGCCATCAAATTACGGTAGGCTACTATTAAAATGATGACTTGCCTAAAAATAGAAACTTAGAAATTTAAAGATTTTAAATTTATAAATATAGTGTTAGGATAATGTTGGGTAGTCAAGAATTGTTTATTGCATTTGGTCGGTTGGCTTTCGTACGGAAAGGTGGTCGTGAGGTGTCGGCGCCATGTGCGGTAAGTCATTTATTTGTGTTTAACTACTTGGTTTTGTGCTTATATTTTTTGTGAGTAACGGCTGTTTTTCAATAACGATTATTGATATTTCATTATCATTTTGTGATTATAAAAATTAGTTTAAATAAAATAATTAGTTTGAATAAAATGTAAAAATAAATCATTGTATTTTGTTTACTCGTTTATTTATTTTTTAATAAAATTCGACTTCTGATCCTAAAAATAGCATTAACGACATACCAACCGCCACAGACTTATTATTTATTGTAACAGGTTAATGCACTCTTTGATGCGTCAACAGCAGAAATAGTTTTTCAGTATTAAAATCCCAATACAATAGAATAATAATGGGATTAAATTGTTAGACACGCCACATCTAGTTTACATCATCTTAATAAACCAGTTAAATAATATCACCTTATCATATAAAGTAGACATAATGTTAAGAATTAATTGGCGTAGTCCATTCGTTCTATAGAATTGTTAGAAATTAAAACACCTATTGAAGCAGTGATGGCCTCGAGGTTTAGGCGCGCGGTCGAGAATTTCGGCGGTCGCAGGTTCAAACCCCAGGCACACACCTCTGACTTTTCGAAGTTATGTGTGTATTCACAATGAATTATCACTTGCTTTAACGGTGAAGGAAAACATCGTGATAAAACCTGCACACCTAAAAGTTCTTAGGAATTTCTTAGGTGTGTAGTCCGCCAACCCGCACTAGGCCAGCGTGGTGGACTAAGGCCTAAACCCTCTCAGTTGTAGAGGAGGCCCGTGCCCAGCAGTGGGACGTATTTGGGCTGATGATGATGATGATGAAAACACCTTCACCATCTTTCCTTACTGTCTGTTGTTCTCCAAGGTGTAAAACTTGTTCAAAAATGTTAGCAAAAGCTGCCTATCTGCTTTGTAAACTTATCTCAACACAATCTATAACAAAGTAGGTACTCGTATATTAGCTCCTAGGAAATATTAGGTCTTACTTACTTATATTCTACGTTTCAGTGATGGCCTCGAGGTTTAGGCGCGCGGTTGAGAATTTCGGCGGTCGCTGGTTCAAACCCCAGGCACACACTTCTGACTTTTCGAAGTTATGTGTGTATTCACAATGAATTATCACATGCTTTAACGGTGAAAGAAAACATCGTGATAAAACCTGCACACCTTTTAGGTGTGTTCTTAGGAATTTCTTAGGTGTGTAGTCCGCCAACCCGCACTAGGCCAGCGTGGTAGACTAAGGCCTAAACCCTCCCAGTTGTAGAGGAGGCCCGTGCCCAGCAGTGGGACGTATTTGGGTTGATGATGATGATTCTACGTTTCTTTTCGTCACCGTCCGCTGAAATAAACTCTAAAATAATAATGAAGTTCTCACGAGGATTTGATATCTTCTCTGGACGACTCTGCACTTACAGGCTAAAGCAGAAGCCGGCTTAATAAATAGTGGAGGTTATTGAGCAGCAAAGCAGCAACATCTCACTCTTCGAAGCGTGCGGTTGTATTCCATGAAGTAACTCACGCACACAGGGTCAGAGTTCATTAGCATTGCCTTCAACCAGCTTCCTTTAACATGGATGAACAACATTGAATTTTTGAACATTCATTTAGGTATTGATTAGGTCTATATGACTGCGTTATTCGAAAGAAGATAGAGAAGGCTTCCTAGGTTGGAAAATTGAGTCGTCATTGGGTTTTGTTGTATGTAAATTTTCAATAGCCATTGAAGAACATGGTTGCTGAAATACACATCTGCCGAAATCGTAGGCTTCAGGAATATGGTTGTAACTGTTTATATGTGTATATATAACTCATCCAAAACTACTTGCTAAGCTGTATCTTCATTGGAGCTGAGGTATGATTCAAATAATAGAATCAATTTACAGTCAAGTGTTGCTGCAGTATAAATAGGTCAGCTGAAACACCTTTCAATAAGACTTGTGTGAACCTTTTGTTTTTCCTTTGGTTAGTGATTATTGAGTGGAAGTAGAACGTACACATCGTCAATATAGTAGCGCCAGTACAACAAGTGTCATACATACATAATTATGTATGTATACATCATCATCAGCCCAAATACGTCCCACTGCTGGACACGGGCCTCCTCTACAACTGAGAGGGTTTAGGCCTTAGTCCACCACGCTGGCCTAGTGCGGGTTGGCGGACTACACACCTAAGAAATTCCTAAGAACTTTTAGGTGTGCAGGTTTCATCACGATGTTTTCCTTCACCGTTAAAGCAAGTGATAATTCATTGTGAATACACTCATAACTTCGAAAAGACAGAGGTGTGTGCCTGGGGTTTGAACCTGCGACCGCTGAGATTCTCGACCGCGCGCCTAAACCTCGAGGCCATCACTGCTTTTTTTTTTTTTTTTTTTTATTGTAATTATGTATGTATACATACATAATTATAACACAATTGCGTTGTATTCTTTGAGTAGCCCGTGTAAGGTTAAAAAACAGGCCAGAATAATTTTATCCACGGGCTAAAGACGACCGAAATGCTTTTGTTAGTTGACATCATTTTTACACTTTGCTGTGCTAGTGTCGAAATGTGCCAATATGTGAATGCTGATTGAATGCAAATGTCGACTATAAAAATAAATTCATTTTGTTGATTTTACGGCCATTGGGTTGTAAAACCTAATTTACTAAACATAATACTCAGAATATAACTCATTAATACACCTACGCTAGAATAGTCATTATTTAATATATTACATTAATATAAAATTAAGAAAACCAAACCTTATATGGAGATATTTAATCTTCTACACTGAGTCATCAAGTAATATTGTAGGGAATTAGAACAATATCTTTAACAACTAAAAATTCTGAACACTTTTGGGCGGGTGAAACAAAACATTGTCATGCCTGTAATCGTATTAATTGACAGATTAACAGCAGCGATCTACTTGCCACTTGCCGATGCAAGTGGTCAAAATTCTGCTTAGGTATTCCCTGCCCATTGTATTAGGCAACATAAACAGGCCTCGAAAGTTGCTGGGCGCACTACCAGGGTGCTGGAATCTGAAGATAGACGGCAGGTTACATGTTTACTTTTTTATCTGAAAGTTATTGTCATTCTGAGTGTCTGAATGAGGCGCAAAACTGAAGGTTTCTGGTCTGCTGAAATCATTCATCATCAGCCCATATACGTCCCACACGAAATCATTACAGCAAGAAAATGTTTCGTTAAATCTTTTTAACCAATTTCGAACTTCTACCATTTGTATTTCTCTGATTAATTTCATTGCGGAATTAAGACAATCCAGGTCCCCATAAAGACTCGCTGTGCTCCACTTCTCGGTTTTTTGTGCGTTCTACTGTAGACCCAAGTACACGAGTTGCCATGTGCCGGAATAGGAGCAGTCTTTATTCTCAGCCTATCTCCGTGCTGCTGAATGAAGGCCTCCCCAAGTAGGCGTCAGCTATCCCGATCTTGAGCAGCCCTTATCCATCAGCTACCCACCACCTTTCTCAAGTTGTCGGACCATCGTGCTGCAGGAAAAAACGTGGAAAAGTGGAAGTGGGCCGGCCATGTCTGCCGACGGACAGACGGTCGTTGGAGCAGACAAGTGTTGGAGTGGAGACCGCGCTTAGGTAGACGTAGTGTAGGAGCAGCCTTTAGTTGTGTAAAAAAACACACAAAAATGCGGCTCTAAAGAAGTTGTTGGAAAAAAATAGGCTTGCCATCCGAAGACATGTGAAGGGTACATTGTGGTCCATTTTAAATGCTAAGATAATGCACGAGGCCACAATAATCAATCATAATGTTTCTACTTTTACAACTGTCATGCAACTGAAAAGGGCATTACGAACTTGGAGGCCACAGTATAGAAACTGACGAGAAAAGATCACTCCAGTTGAACATTAAATGAAATTATATAATTTGTTTGGTATACATAATTAAGAGTAAGCTGTTTTTTAATATTTCATCATCATCATCATCATCAGCCCATATACGTCCTCTACCATTGAGAGGGTTTAGGCCTTAGTCCACCACGCTGGCCTAGTGCGGGTTGGCGGACTACACACCTAAGAAATTCCTAAGAACTTTTAGGTGTGCAGGTTTCCTCACGATGTTTTCCTTCACCGTTAAAGTACGTGATTATTCATTGTGAATACACACATAGCTTCGAAAAGTCAGAGGTGTGTGCCTGGGGTATTGAACCCGCGACCGTCGAGATTCTCGACCGCGTGCCTAAGCCTCGAGGCCATCACGACTTTTAATATTTAAGCAAATTTTATCTCAAGGGGAGAAACTCACTAGAAACCCTACTGTAGCTATTATCAATAACAATATTGCACAAACATATATACCTACTAGATAGGATCACGAAAATATGTTTCTATGGCATATAATGGACTAAACCTCGCAGCTGTAGAGAAGGCTCGTTGCCCAGCAGTGGGACGCATATGTGCTGATGATGACGATTAGGATGGCATAATTATAATGAGTAGAACCGCTACATCAAAGTATAGGTTTTAATATTTTTTTTATGCGTGTGTCCGTCAGTATTTGTTCTTTTCAAGTGAACTCCGGAATCAATATTTGGATTTTTTATGTAAACATAAATGATACTAAGACATAACCAAGCTAGTATAAAGATTAATGGAACCAAATTAGAGAATATTTTTTTTTACACCAAACCGACTATCGGTCTACTAAAATAAATAAATACACCCAACAGTCACATACATAGTTCTGACCCCACACTAGGATACAAGTCCTGTGTCGTGGGTATCAGAGACTACGAGAGACTCTTCGGTCTCACAAACACCCAGACCCGAAACAAATATTTGTGGATCACACAAACATTTGTCTCGGTGCGGGAATCGAACCCGCGGCCTCTCGTTTCGCAAGCTGGTGTCTAGCCATCTGCGCCACGGGGCCGTCAAACTAGATTTCCTTAATTACGTAGCAAAATTTAAATTTATATATATTCTTAGATTAGTGTGGAGTATGTAGGATAAGACCGCAGAACTCGTTTAGTACATTAGTAAGCTTAAAAGAAACCGAAAGAATTTCAAGCAAATTGTAAACACATTCATAATATTAATATACGATTTCTAACACAAAGTGGCTCATAAAATTGAGTTATGTCGTAATTATTTTTGCCTAATTGGATTCTTTTATAGAAAATTCTAAAACGATCCTGTAGACCTTGAACGTGAACTGTCTACCCAGACTTTATGGATTTGTCGAGTATATACAGGGTGTATTCAGACCGTGATCGGAAACGAAGGCAGGTAATAGCTAAGGTGATTACAAACCCCCTGGCGTTAAAGAAAATTCTGACAAAAAATAAAAATTTTTACATTTTTCCATACAAACCGCGTACATTTAATACCGATGGTTGTATGGAAAATGTATTTTTTTTTATTTTTTGTCAGAATTTTCTTTAACGCCAGGGGGTTTGTAATCACCTTAGCTATTACCTGCCTTCGTTTCCGATCTTGGTCTGAATACACCCTGTATATATATATTTTTTGTTTTCTGGCATGGCAAAGTGACTCCACTGTACCTGATGGTAAGCATAGTGGAGTCCAAAAAAATAATACCGACCAGCGAGAAACGATTTGGTCACTCGCTGTCGACACAATCATGCCGGCCCGCACAAATGCTTCTTCACGCTTTGCTTAAAGGATCCAGGATCATTGGTAAGTCCAGTTTTTAATTCTAAGGTAGTGTTTAACTCTGTTTTGACTTCTGCCTATACCCGAAATAGCTCATAAAGTTAAGTTAAGTTTCCTAGTTTGCCATTCGTCTCGTAAAATGCTGAGTCCGGTTTAGAATACTGTGGCTAAAATTATAAAGTGAGGTTATAAAATTAAACCTAGACAATTGCATTGCAAACAATATATTTAAAGTTTTATATATTTTTACGTTTACTGTCCAAGAAGTGTGACCCCATCAGACTGATTTTCACTATCAAAGACAATCAAATATGGATTAAGAACAATATGTTATGTAATAGTTTTAAGCCATTGTAACGGAAATACTTTTAATGAATAAATGTAAATGTTATTATTTTGTTTGCCTTGGCTTTCTTTAAATATTGCAGGACGGAAGAATCGAGGGCTGTTCCCCAGAAACAAAGATAAATTGATTTATTTCCCCCCATTCCACTTTATGAAGAGAACATACAGACAAACATTCATAACAATGAAGACGTATTTTAATGATTGAGCGATTAATTTATAGATACATACACATACATAAACTCACGCCTGTATTCCCTTAAGGGGTAGGCAGAGGTGCATTTCTGCACCCACATTTCGCCAAGTATGTATCAGTCCCACGTAATAGGTGGCGAGCCTATTGCCGTTTTTCGGGCACATTTCCAGACTCCGTGCTGTTACCGAGAATTTCCTAATGGAAAAACCCAATAACACTTTGCCCGACCCGGGAATCGAACCCAGGACCTCTAGATCGCACGGCACATAGTTGTACCGCGAGACCACGAGGCAGTAATTTATAGATGTATATTAATAAACTTATATTTACGACTTCATTAAATAGACATCTGTATAAAAAAGACGTTAAAAAGGATTTTTAAATATCCAGCGAAGACACAGATCACTATACTCATAAATCTTAATCAAATCTTTCGGCCCCTTTTCATAGTAATTGTAAGCGAGATGGACAAGTTTTTTGTTAGATTACTTTTTGTATGAAAATTATATTTTTTAGGTGCATATCGGCGCCCTGATTTCCTCATGTAGGTATTAGTTCCACATAATCTCTTCGTATTCCCGGACTCCGTGCTGCTACTAAGAATTTCTTAATGGCACAATTCAAAACACTACCCGATCCGAGAATCGCACCCAGGACCTCTAGATCGAACGGCTCTATATATTTTTATTCTCCTTTAATGCATCCATGCTATATTGTATGTGAATATTTTAAGTACCAACGGAATAGTAACAAAATGAGCTCACGTTCGCTTCTATAGGATTGCGTACATCTCGTAAGTGGGCTAAGGTCTAATTTTACTTTTATTCAAGACATTCGCAAGAAAAAGTGACCTTTTTGTGTAATTTACTTTGATAAAAAAACTTTATGTGTGCTATTTCAATAGAATGCAAATTAGTGACAGGCAACGTGAGTTATTGCAGACTAATGATAAATGTAAAATATAGAAACATGTTATGTCATTAATTCCTAAGTTGTTTTAAGGCCTCCTTGGCAAATTTAGTTGGAGAACAGCTAGTTAAATGAGAAGCTGCAGGTTCCATGCCCGCACCTCGGCAAAAAAATTTCTGATGCATAAATATTTGAATATTTGTTTCGGATTTTAAGTACTTGTTAGTCCGAAAAGACTTTTGTAGCTGATTATAATAAATCTCCATATTTTAAACATCAAATCTACCAATCTCCATTTAATGATGTTTTGGACTAAGACGTAAGGTTTATCATCTGTAACCGTTCATTTCATGGACCTTCTTGCTTATAACAATAATAAGTAATACGTACATACATAAACTCACGCCCATATTCCCCGAAGGCGTAGGCAGAGGTGCACTTCTGCACCCACATTTCTCCAAGTATGTATCAGTCCCACGTAATACACTCGTGGTCTTGCGGTACAAGTATGTGCCGTGCGATCTAGAGGCCCTGGGTTCGATTCCCGGGTCGGGCAAAGTGTTATTGGGTTTTCTATTAGGAAATTCTCGGTAACAGCACGGAGTCTGGAAATGTGCCCGAAAAACGGCAATAGGCTCGCCCCCTATTACGTGGGACTGATTTTATTAATAAGTAATAATACAATATAACTTTTAGTAACATTTTCACTCGAATTCTTTCACCTTAACATCCTGTTAGGTGACTAAGGTATTGTTTTGAGGGCGACATAAATCTTCATTTACGCGCACAATCGTAAATACTGCGGTTCCCAAGCCAATTAGATGCAGGATGCAACTGTGTTTCCACGAAACATTCAGACATTACTCGCGATGAAATTATGAGCTTCGACTGACTCGTCTTTGCAGTAGAATTATGGCACATCAACTTGGACGTTATGATTAGAAATATTTCGATTTTATAAATGCATGAAGTAGTGATGGTCTCGAGGTTTAGAAGCGCGGTCTAGAATCTCGGCGTTCGCGGGTTCGAACCCCAAGCCATACCTCGGACTTTTCGAAGTTACATGTGTAATCATAATGAATTATCATTTAGCTTAACAGTGAAAGAAAACATCGTGAGTAAGCCTGCACAACTAAAAAGGTCTTTAGGAATTTCTCAGGTGTGTAGTCCACCTACACGCACTAGGCCAGCGTGGTGGACTAAGGCCTAAACCTTCTCAGTTGTAGAGGATACTCTTACCCAGCAGTGGGACGTAAATGGGCTAGTTATTATAAATGCATCGGTTATGTATCCATTCCACATAGATATGTGATACTACATACATACATACATAAGTTGGTATATTTGAATGGAACAATATAAGAATGTACCAAATGAAAGCATAGTTAAAACAATCATACATGTAAAGACGCAGATAGAAATTTATTTCTACGGCGGTAGAAATGTAACGACATTGTGATAGTTTTTAAAGTCTTTTGACCTGGTAATGTGCTTTACATTACCCGAGTCTAACACACAGAATGATACCAGGGATTTCACGATCGCAAACCATATACTTGCAGTAATAACGACGTAAACAAAATGAATAAACGTGTTCAAAACAAAATGAAGTAATTAAAAGTTGTTCCAAAAAGTTTTATTTATATTATAGGTTCCGTGAGAATCTTCCATTGCACTGTAATTTACTTCAATAATTTAATTCTACCTTGATTATTTAATTACAAAGTGTAGCGAATGCAAAGTTTTGATTCACTTACCTTGAACTTGTGGCAAAGTTGTTAATACAGCATGTTTTAACAAAGCATTAAAATAAAATTCCTTTTAAAGGCATTTCATAATATACTTTGGGTTACATATTTAACAAACAAAGAAACGATTTACCCGAAGGCACGTGTTTCTGCAAAAAAAAACTTATAATATTAAAGGTATAAAAAAATATATAATTTAAGTTAAAAATGATAACGTACCTAACAACCTTCATGGTATATAAACCTTTGCTAATAAAATTTGGGCGCAGAATTCCATTCAATGGCAACAGGAACTTAAATCCAATAACAATAATTCTTTATTTAAGTTTTTATTTAAAGGAACTCATAAAATTTTACATTTGTGAAAAATCATTTTGTGCATAGCCCAACTGGCTAGTATTGAATGACGTCACGGTACAAGATGAAGCACAAATTGGACTCATGTATTGAGGGTTCCGTGATTTATTTATCGGTTAAGCATGTATACGAGTAGCATTTATCATTAGTGTTAGTGTAACAAACACTATAACAATGTAAGACTTACTTATTGTTAAAGAATTTTACTTTGCATCGAACTTATTATCAAGTGACAATCAGACTATTGCCGTCTACTATAGAACTAAGGTTTCCCCAAGTAAGGCCAATCATCCCGGTCTTGAGCCGCCCTCATCCATCTGCTACCCGCTTACTTTTGTCAGACCATCATACTGCAGAACATACAACACTTTTCTGCCCCAATGACAAACAAAGAAAAAATGACTGTCGTAATTTATTAAAAAAACATTTTATTGAAACGAACGTCGTCCGTTTATGAACAGCTCTATTAAAACGTTAGCACACGAAACCCTAAAGATTCTATAATCAATATAAAATTTACGATCTAACAACAGGTTTGGCTCGACACCTGTTATGTTGTCTTTGCATACTTCGTCATTGTTCTCTATCATTTGTGTGATATATTGTTTAGATAAAACCTCGATAATATCATGCAGACACCTACCATTAATGACTATTAACCTAACCGAATCAGAAGTACTCGTATACAATATTTTACTCCCACATCATACTGTGCATACATACAATGCGTTCTACTGAAATGATCTTTGAATTATTAGACCTGAGCTAATACGAGTAATTTAATAGCCTATCTAAAAACAGTTTTTAAAAACTTCTTATTTTTCTTAATCATCAATTTAAAGCAATTTAGTTTCCTTTTTATTCGGTTAGTGAAATTGCTAAATCCCTGAGAGAGAACAATCATCTTACATAACATGTTAACTCGTCAGAATGTCTTCGAAATACTTCGCGTTTCTTGATAAACTTGTGCATATTTGTACAGACATTGTATTTTGACCGCCTTTTCCTAGGCGCCATAACTGCACTAGCTTTTCCACTATCATCATCAGCCCATATAAGTCCCACTGCTGGGCACGAGCCTCCTCTACAACTGAGAGGGGTTAGGCCTTAGTCCACCACGCTGGCCTAGTGCGGGTTGGCGGACTTCACACCTAAGAAATTTCTAAAAACTTTAAGGTGTGCAGGTTTAATCACAATGTTTTCCTTCACCGTTAAAAAACTTGATAATTCATTGTGAATACACACATAACTTAGAAAAGGCAGAGGTGTGTGCCTGGGGTTAGAACCCGCGACCGTCGAGACTATCGACCGCGTGCCTAAACCTCGAAGCCATCACGACTTGTTAACTTGATTTACCACTATGCCAATAAAAAACAAACACATTGAAAATATTTACAACACCCTATACCCAACGCCTTGCAATATAATACGGCATTGCAACAATTCCGCATCGTCAAAGTCGACAATGACTTCCAACGTTACCAAGTACCTCCAGTACCCTCGGAAAACGCTGACTTTCTTCGGCATATGGCCGAGGGAGCATCGCACGATCCTATCCGAAACATACGCGATATTTATCGTGTGCATCCAATACTTATTCCCCATCTTTAATGGTGTTTACATCTATATGATGAGAGGTGACCTCCAAGCGATGTCAGACGCCTCGTACGTATTCTTCACTCAGTTGGCTTATTGCTGCCGGGCTACTGGGTTCTACCTGGCCAGAGAATCGTTCAGGAAAGCCTTGGTTATGATGGACGATGACGTATTTCAAGCTGAAGATGAAAACCAGGAGAGGTAATGACCAAAAAATGTTCAATAATGACAGAAATTGGGGTACAGGTATACATCGTCAGCCTATATTCGTCCCACTGCTGGGCACGGGCTTCCTCTACAACTAAGAGGGTTTAGGCCTTAGTCCACCACGCTGGCCTAGTGCGGTTTGGCGGACTACACACCTAATAAATTCCTAAGAACTTTTTTAGGTGTGCAGATGTCATCACGATGTTTTCCTTCACTGTTAAAGTACGTGATAATACTTTGTGTATACAAATTTCTATAAAAGAGTAGAACATACTTAACAACTTTTCCGGAAATTTTAATTTTGTGTTGTATTTTAATAGAAAAATGTGGGTTACTACAAAAACCAACCGCCCCTGTCATCCAAATAGTATCGACTGACAAGAAATGTCTATATTTACTCGTAATTATTCCAACTTTTTTTTTTATTCAATAAAAAAGGGGGACTTTTATATAAAAACTTATGAATCATATTAATTGAAAATAAATCATTTATATATTATGAAAGAAAAGATTTTATTTTTAAAACCCCGACCTATATGATTTAATGTTTTGCGAAGGATTTTATTGTATAAACGACATGCCATTTTTCGTCACGGCATGACAGTATTTTTTACTGTTGAGCGTAAAAGTTTATTTTCTTAAAAAATGTTCCTTGTTGCAGAATAATAAAGAAGTACAGTAATAACTGCAAAACTCTTTACAAAATTTTAATTGGGGGCTTCATTAGTACCTTTATTGAATGGAACGCACTAGCTCTGCGCAGCGAGGAAAGGAAATATCCTTGCAATGAAATTTGGTGGGTATTCTTACTACTTTTCGATGTAGGGATAAGGCAAAGCTGTACATCGACAGCCCCGTGGCGCAATTGGCTAGACACCAGCTTGCGAAACGAGAAGCCGTGGGTTTGGTCCCTGCACCGAGACAATGTTTGTGTGATCCAAAAACATTTGTTTCGGGTCTGGGTGTTTGTGAGACCGAAAAGTCTCTCGTAGTTTCTGATACCCACGACACAGGACTGTACCCTAGTGTGGGATCCGAACTATGTATGTGACTGTAGGGATGTATTTATTTATTTAATTATTTACATACATATATATACCATGCATACGTTCCGCCAGTGTTTAAAGTTCTATGTAACATAATTCTATGTAATGAGACAAACCTATTATATGAGACTTATACCTACAGGCTCTTAAATGCTAAAATTCACCGGGTTTTGAACCTGAAACCTTTAGATCGCACGCCACATGTCTATGCCTCGGGAAAAGTTGGTTATACGTGGCTGAAGACTAGTAGGAAACCATTGCCTACCAGAGATTCATGCGTAAAAATTAACTGTATAAATAGTTGCACAAAGTCAAAGTCAAAGTCAAATTATCTTTATTCAAATAGACTTTTACAAGTTCTTTTGAATCGTCAATTTTACACTTTTTAATATTTTTTTAAACTATTAAACTATTGCCGCTTCGAAACGTGTTATAGCTGTGGAGAAGAAACGGCAAGAAACTCCCTCAACAACACGAAATGTCAATTTCAAAGAAACTTTTTAATTGGCTTTATACGTTTGTCAGGTTTCCGGTGGACATTGAGGCGTCTCCTCAGTACCAGATCGCGTACGTCTACCAAATTATGGCTATATCCATGAGCGCGTGCATTTTCCTCTCAATGGACACAGTCACAGTGGCCACCATACTGTTCACCTGCGCACAACTAGAACTATTGGAAGAAAAATTGAAAAAGGTTTACGTACTATTAACAATCATCATGATCATCATCAACAGCCTTTGTCACGTCCACTGCTGGACATAGGCCTCTCTTATGGCACGCCACTGGGCTCGATCTTCGGCCCTCCTCATCCATCATCACCAGCCCATATACGTCCCACTGCTGGGGCATTGGCCTCCTCTACAACTGAGAGGGTTTAGGCCTTAGTCCACCACATTGGTCTAGTGAGGGTTGGCGGACTACGCACCTAAGAAATTTCTAAGAACTTTTTAGGTGTGCAGGTTTCATCACGATGTTTTCCTTCACCGTTACCGTAAGTGATAATTCATTGTGAATACACACATAACTTCGAAAAGTCAGAGGTGTGTGCCTGGGGTTTACACCCGCGACCGTGGAAATTCTCGACCGCGTGCCTAAACCTCAAGGCCGTTACGACTTCCTTCTCATCCAACTAACAAACATTTAAGAAGTTTTTTTCTAGATTTATACAGTAGCAACTTATTAATCTCTTATTAAACATATTTTTTATTTGTCAAAATAACTATGTTAAGTCGATTCCTAAAGAATCTTATTTTGAAATATACATTTGAGTGGGCGACTACAAAACTAATGTTTTGCAGTTGGCAGCTGACACAAAACCAGGTGCTCAGTCCATTGCAATGACTTTGGCAGTTTGTCACTTGGAAGTTTTAACTCGATTGTGTTGACAACATGAGAACGGATTAATAAAGTTAATGAATAGAAAATTAGACTATTGGTTAAAACGTTTTATACCTTAATTACACATTTCTGATTTTTAGCAAATTTTATCTGAAGCATTACGTTAATTCATTAATGTTGATTCATTTGTATTTTTTTTTTAACTCATAGTCCTATAAATTATTGTCTTTTAAATCAGATAAAATCCCTTCCATGGACATTAAAAATAAGCACAAAGGAAAGACAGGAGCAAGTCAGAAATAACAACAAACTATTAGTTGACTGCATAAAACACCATCAGGCAATCACCCGGTAAGTGAACCTTGGACCTCTTGGAATTATTCATAACCAGACATGCACACTCACAACTGCATCCCAGAAGGGTAGGCAGGTACTTTTCTTCACGTTTCGTTTTATTTCACACTTTGCCCGCACCGAGAGACGAACCGAGAAATGAAATGATCGTTTATTTATAATGTAGGCAATAGTATCATCATCAGCTCATATATGCTCATTAAAAAAATGAAATACATACATACATAAACTCACGCCTGTATTCCCCGAAGGAGTAGGCAGAGGTGCATTTCTGCACCCACATTTCGCCAGTATGTATCAGTCCCACGTAATAGGGGGCGAGCCTATTGCCGTTTTTCGGGCACATTTCCAGACTCCGTGCTGTTACCGAGAATTTTCTAATGGAAAAACCCAATAACACTTTGCCCGACCCGGGAATCGAACCCAGGACCTCTAGATCGCTCGGCACATACTTGTACCGCGAGACCACGAGGCAGCAAAAATGAAATATAACGCGTAAAATACTCTGGTCAATATTTTTTTCTATTAAAACTATGTATTTTATTTTTATTTTTGTTCGGAGACTTCTTTAACTCACAGCACAAACTTCTGCCTCGAGACCAAGAGGCAGTCTTACAATTACAGATGTCATATGAAAAGATACGAAAGTTTGTGTACTCACATCAACCCTACTGGACACAAATGTTTTTGAATAACACAATTTAAGAAACGTCGCTTAGAATTTGTCTATTTCCCCATCAATATTAGCCCGTACTGCTGAACTGTACTGTACCACAGCTGGGCAAAGGCCGAACCCACATCAAACTCCATCAGTCGTGGGTAACTGCTAGTTATATTTACATACATACATAACCTCACGCCTGTATTCCCCGAGGGGGTAGGCAGAGGTGCATTTCTGCACCCACATTTCGCCAGGTATGTATCAGTCCCACGTAATAGGGGGCGAGCCTATTGCCGCTTTTCGGGCACACTTCCAGACTCCGTGCTGTTACCGAGAATTTCCTAATGGAAAAACCCAATAACACTTTGCCCGACCCGGGAATCGAACCCAGGACCTCTAGATCGCACGGCACATACTTGTGTATATATTTTTTTGTACACTATACAAATATATACAACATAAATGAGATTAACAACTCTAAAAAAAATAGCTTCAACAGGCGGTGTTATCGCTAGCTGCGATCTCTTCCAGACAACCAGTTGTCAACAAAAATTGTCAAAAAAAAATACATCTAAATGTATATAAATACACACATATATAAAAAAAATCAGTGCACATTTACAAGTGATATAATACGTTTGTTTCAGGTTCCTTAACCAAATACAAGACACGTTCAGTTTTCCTGTGTTCATACAGTTATGTTTCACTGTGCTTATGATTTGCGTCATCGGACTTCGTTTGACACAGGTATGGATGTCATCATCATCATCATCATCATCATTAGGTCATTACATCCACCACTGGGCACTACTGGGCACGGGCCTCCTATATGTAGAATTGAAACGGTTAAGGACTTAGTAAGCCACGCTGGCCTAGCGGTTTGGCGGACGATACATCTATGAAATTACTAAGAATTTTTAGTTATGCAGGTTATCTCATTATGTTTTCCTTCTCTGGTAAAGTACGTGATAATGGATTGTTAATACACACATACTTCTAAAAGGAATGAGATAAAAATATATCTGAAACTATTCGGAACACATAATCAAGCAGGTAGATCTCTAATGAGAAAATATAATAGAAGAGCTAGATAACAATGTCAAATATACAGATTTGCGGTAAATCACAAAAAAACATGAGTTGTTACCAGCTTGCATGACATTTTTTCACTTCAATGAAATAATTTTCAGTCTTAAAGAAATATTGAAGGACTTCATTATTCAAAATATTTAGACAAAATTCAAAAACATACAGGTACGAACTAATTAGAAATTGTTAATAATATTTTTTTTTATTCAGCTTGGAGCCTATGGTTCAATTATACATTTCGTTGACGCTCTAATACCTAGTCTAAATTACTCCCCTGCTCTGGAACTTATAGTAAATATAATATTAAATATGACATCCATCCATCAGCCTAAAGAAGTCCACTGCTGAGCATTGGCCTTCCCACATGACCTCCACAGGGACCTGTTGGAGGCAGCCTGCATCCAGCGACGACCCACGCTGCGCTTTCATAACATAACATAATAATGTAAAGAAAAATATATGTTTTTTTTGTTTCAGGACTCTCCGGCCAATGCCAGTTTCTATGGAATCCTGAACTTTTTCGTTTTAATTCTAGCACAAATTTACCTGTACTGCTGGAGTGGCAATGAACTCACAGAGCGGGTAATTAGAACTTGAAACACATACTCTCTCACTTCATCTCTGAAGAAGTTTAGTTTTAAGAAGTTCTCACTTTAAAAAAAGTTATTATTTCCCACTTAATACCGAGTAATCTTGTTCTTAATTGTTAAATAACTTATATACTCCCTCGTGGTCTCGCGGCGCAAGTGTGTGCCCTGCGATCAAGAGGTCGTGTGTTCGATTCCCGGGTCGGGCAATGTGTTATTGGGTTTTTCTAATAGGAAATTTTAAGTAGCAAAACAAAGTCTGGAATGGTGCCTGAAAACGGCAGTAGGCTCGCCCCCTATTACGAGGGACAGACACATACCTAGCGAAAAGTGAGTACTGAAATGCACCTCACCCTACACCTTTAAGGAATGCAGGCGAGACGTTATGTAGTATGTATGTAATATACTATGTATGTTATTTCTTACATTTAAAAGATTATGTAGTTAATCATCGTTCAACTATTCAATAGATGAAAATCTCTAAGCATTTGATGCTTTATTAGGATAGTACTTGGAGGGTTAGTTAGCCCAGCCTTCAAGATTCCAGGTGTTATTTATTGTATGTAAAATCCATGTTTTCCTTAATAAATATTCGAACACATCCGAAGCATGACTAATTGCAGAGTGAAGTGTTTCGCAATTGGTTGTACGAAGTTCCGTGGTACGAACAAGATGCCAAGTTCACCCGGACTCTGTGGATCGCGCTGCAGTGCACCAAGAAGCCGCTGGTGTTCAGAGTTGGGGGCTACGTCACGCTGGCACGAGCCACTTTTGTTTCGGTTTGTAATCTATGCTGTTATTACTCAATCCCACCACACATCCACCACTGCAACTCCTGTAGCCTGAATCGATAGAGCACATAAATGACACCGAGTGATTAGTGGCGGTACTTCCATAGAAGCCCAAAAGCATCTGGACTTTTAAAAAAACCGAATAATTATCTTTAAGATTTAAATCTTTAACAAAATCTATTTGGCATAGAAATGAGAATATCCTGACCCCACAATAATCAATTATAAAGTAGACATTCCACAATTAACGTGTAACTATGGAAGTACCGCCACTGCGAGTGATGTATCTCAACATATCATAGTTAAGCTAACCTTCATTATACTGCAATTACACTAGTAACATAAAGGAGTATTGTCTGGACTTAGAGAAGACTAATCTAAAGATTTTTTCAGCTATTGCGTTGCTCGTATTCATACTTCGCAGTGATCCAGCAAGCCTCCGAGTGACGTAACATAATGAAATGAACCTCCCCCACCACCCCGCATTCATCAAACCATACAATCTGCGCCGGCAAAGGTGTCATTAAAAAATAAAGTTTCTTTTCGAACAGATGACTGTCATTACTTATTTTATTATTCAGTTTGCGATTGAAATGATCTCGCAAATATCAAAGTGTAATGGCGTGTGAAGTCTACTGCTTTTATGAACATATCTCACGCATAATTATTTTATCTATAGGTATATCTAAATTTTGCGCGTGATGTCGCTTGCGTAGACTTTTGGTTGGACTTTTCGAACCCCTTAAATTTGATGAAAGACTCATCGCACAAACATGTTAATTACCAATTGTTTTAGAGAATATTGTCATCTAAATAGTTAGTAAAGAACATTTTAAGATTTTTGTGTAAATTTTGATAAATAACAAGATAACTGAACGAGAGTTTACATAAATTCAATTTTAGAGTCATTTTCGAGGCTCAAAATTCGGGTTTATTTATAACATATTTAATCAAAATAAAATGTTGTTGAATTGGATTTATCCCCAAGCAAATAGTTAGTGAAAGACATTTTCAAATTTAGATCCCATGTTCAAGCAATAAAAAATCTAAGGTATTCGAAAAATTGAGAAATTACTGTCAATACAGTATTTTTTTTGGACCGATAAATGATACTTAATTTAATAAACAACAACTTTTTATAATATAATAACGTGTACTTAATAACGTACAATTTTTGTTTTGAAGAAATTTCACTTATTTATTTTTTATAAATATTTTTAAATGTACTATAAAACGCTGCGCACAGACCGGTGCAAATCAGTCCGCCGCAAGGCTTTTCAGAAAGAGGAGATGTCGCTCTGCGCTCCGTCGATTTTTAGTTTCGTCGATGTTTTTGCGGTTATCTGACTGCATTCCGAACAATGATGATGATCAGTGATGATAATATAAGTGATATATTTAACATTTTATAAACCCTCTCAATGGTAGAGGAGGCCCGTGCCCAGCAGTGGGACGTATATGGGCTGATGATGATGATGATGATAGACTCAATAAACATTGTTTCATTCATTTTCATTGCATATCATTAACTATCGACGCTCATATTTACGTGAGTCATATTTACCGAAATTCGACTAGCCGCGTGGCGCGTAAACGCTCTCAAGCAGATAGAAAATAAGTCTTAATAAGGAAAATATGTCTAGTATTTTTTTATTGAACTGGGTATTCATTGTATTAATTACGTGGACTTCCTTATAGCTGGCGAAAAGTGCGTGTAAAAAATCGCATCTGCCTCTTTTAGGTAGAAGTCTAAAGAAATATTTATGAGACTTCATTGCATTCCCACAATAAAATGTGGGTAGAAAATGATGCACGAATTAGAGCTATCCAAATAGTGTCCACTAGTGAAAAATAATACCATTAAGCGTATGTCGGGGTCACCGGTCTTCCAGCCCGGCGCGCGGCGACGTCATGTCCGCGCAGATGTTATTGCCGGGCTGGGTCCCTAACAAATTCCCTAGGCCGGCATACCGACCAAAACCCCCCGGTGGCCATCTCCGCGCTGAGTGGGGCGACCACGGTACGTGAGCGAGAAGCGCCCACCGTAATGCCGCAGCCGCCCGGTGCGCCTCTGAGATGTAAACGTCGCGCAGTTGCACCCCCACTATCTTGGTTCGGGCGATCCGGTTGTGGATGGGCGCCCGCGACATACACAGGCCGCAGTGCCGCCGCCCCTCTCGGGGTCACTTTCAATGAGGACGCGCCGCCCCCGCAGCGCACCCAGCGACCCCAAGGGCCCCTTTGAGTCGCCTTTTCCGACAGGCAGGGGAAACCGTGGTGGGATTCTAAAGCTCCCTTGCCACAGGGCAAATGTCATCGCTCTTGCATAAACAAGAATGACTCACGGGTGGTCGCCCACTGCGGTGTCGATCGCCCCTCTCCAGTGTCTATAAAAAGCCGCCCGCTGCAGCGGAGTGAGGCATTCGTCCGTCTGCGCGCGGACAGCAAACATCCGATATATTGGGAAATTAAAAGGAAAGGAGTTGATTATGAAAATCACTTCTCAAAATGAATCCTCCAATAATAACAATGTCACTGCTATTCTAAAAATACTGGACTATAAGCCTTGTCAGTTGTGAAGTTTTCGCAAGGAAAACCCAAGATATGAATAATCATCATGAAACCGACAATGTTTCCCTAAGGAAAACCTAAAATATTCATAATAATAATTAAACCAACAATTGTGACGTCAGAGTTGCTGACGATAGGTATATTATAGGTTCCGTGAGAATCTTCCGCAGCACCGTAATTTACTCGCATTATTTAATTCTACCTTGATTATTTAATAACAAAGTGTAGCGAATACAAAGTTTTGATTCACTTCCCTTGAACTTGTGGCAAAGTTGTAAATACAGCATGTTTTAACAAAGAAATAAAATCAAATATGATGACAGTTAAAGGTATTTTATAATATACTTCGGGTCACTGATCGAATCCATAACTTGCAAGCCATACATACATATTATAGTGATTTTATTCATATTTAACAAATAAAGAAACGATTAATCGGAAGATACGAGTTTCTGCAAAAAAAATAACTTAAAATATTAAAGGTATTAAAAAAAATTGGTGAAATATGATAACGCACCTAACAACCTTCATGGTAAATAAACCTTTGCTAATAAAATGTGGGCGCAGAATTCCATTCAATGGCAACAGGAACTTAAATCCAATAACAATAATTCTTTATTTGAGTTTTTACTTAAAGGAACTCATAAAATTTTACATTTGTGCAAAATCATTTTGTGCATAGCCCAGCTGGCTAGAATTGAATGACCTCACCATACAAGATGAAGCACAAATTGGACCCGTGTATCGAGGGTTCCGTAATTTATCGGGTAAGCATGTAAAGTATTTACCATTAGTTTTTACTGTCACTATGCCGTGGTAGAACACTATAACAATAAGTAATATTGCTAAAAATTTACTATGCATCAAACTTATTGTCATGTGACTATCAGACTATTGCCGTCTACTGCAAAACGAAGGTCTTCCCAAGTAAGCGCCAATCATCCCGGTCTTGAGCAGTCAAAGTCAAAGTCAAAGTCAAAAGTCAAATTCAAAATCACCTTTATTCAAATAGACTTTTACAAGTGCTTTTGAATCGTCAATTAAGTTTTTTCAAACTATTGCCGCTTCGAAACGTGTTATCGCTGTGGAGAAGAAACGGCAAGAAACTCCCTCAGCAACACGACATGTCATTTTTTTTTATATGATAATTTTTAATTATAATTACATTTTTATTTCATCATCAGCCTATATACGTCCCACTGCTGGGCACGGGCCTCCTCTAGAACTCAGAGGGCTTTAGGCCTTAGTCCACCACGCTGGCCTAGTGCGGGTTGGCGGACTACACACCTAAGAAATTCCTAAGAACTTTTAGGTGTGCAGGTTTCATCACGATGTTTTCCTTCACCGTTAAAGTATGTGATAATTCATTGTGAATACACACATAACTTCGAAAAGTCAGAGGTGTGTGCCTGGGGTTTGAACCCGCGACCGTCGAGATTCTCGACTGCGTGCCCAAATCTCGAGGCCATCACGACATTTTTATATATTATATTTAATTTAACCTCATACAATGTCATAACGATACAAATTGCAGCAACCTCCGATCAGTTTACTTACTCCCAGGGCTTATTATCCTCAATATAATCTGACATTTTATAATAAGCTTTTTTATATAGTTTTTCTTTAATCGATTCTTTAAACTTTTTCAAAGGAAGCTCCCTAATACCCTTCGGAAGTTTGTTATAGAAGCGTATACATTGCCCCATAAACGAGTTATTAATTTTCCGGAGACGAGTTACTTGTTGTAGAAGATTACATTTGTTCCTAGTATTTTCATTAAGCAGCCCTCATCCATCCGCTATCCGCTGCCTTTTTCAAGCCGTCGGACCATCGTGCTACAGAACATACAATACTTGTATGCTCCACTGACAACCTAAGAAAAAATGTCTGTTGTAATTGAAAATATCATTTTATTGAAAAAATCGTCGTCAATTTAGGAACAGGATTATTAAAGCGTTAGTACACAAAACCCTAAAGATTTTATAATCTATATAAAATTTACGATATAGCAACAGGTTTGGCTCGACACCTGTAATGTTGTCTATGAATACTTCGTAATTATTATTCTATTATTTGTGTGATATATTGTTCTGATAAAACCTCGATAATATCATGCAGACACCTACTATTAACGACTATTAGTCTAGCAAAAACAGAAGTATAATATACTTTACTCCTATATGATACTGCGCATACAATGCGTTCTACTGAATAGATTTTTGAGTTATTAGACATGAGCTAATAATTCAATAACCTGTATAAAGAGCACTGTTAGTTAAAACTTCTCATTTTCCCTAATCATCTATTTAAAGTAATTTAGTTTCCTTTTTATTCGGTTAGCGAAATTGCTAAAAGCCTGAGAGAGAACAATCACAAACAATCCCGTCAGAATGTCTTCGAAATACTTCGCTTTTCTTGATAAACTCGTGCATATTTGTACAGACATTGTATTCTGACCGCCTTTCCCTAACCATCAGGTGCCAGTATGCCAATTAAAAAAACCGGGTAAGTGCGAGTCTGACTCGCGTGAAGAGGGTTCCGTACACATAAACTTAACATTAGACTTACGATGTTTACTTTAATATCATGGACTTCTTATAGGTTTTCCTATAATCTATAAGTAGGAAACTAATTTCTGTATTTTTTTTAAATGTTAGGTTCAGTAGTTTTGGAGAAGGGGGCAGGGGGGACGGCAAATTTTCGTCTATTTTCTTGAATAAATAGAAAAACTATTTATTTTAAAATTTTAAAAAAATACATTGAAGCTCTTAACAAGAAGACATTTGATATGTCACACGATGCAGTTTTTTTTTCCACCTTCCCCCCTAAAATTACCTCCCATATACAGATTTCATCTATTCATTGTCTGCGTTTGGGTCACAGAAATTGATATGTGTACCTCAACTTAATCGGTCTAGTAGATGCGGATATAATTGACTGCGACCGACGGACAGACGGACACACGAGTGATCCGTTTTTTATTCGGACGAACGGAACCCTAACAAACATTCAAATATTACTTATAAATATTTACAACACCCTATACTTGGGTATTAACGCCAACGCCTTGCAATATAATACGGCATTGCAACAATTCCGCATCGTCAATGTCGACAATGACTACCAACGTTACCAAGTACCTCCAGTACCCTCGGAAAACGCTGACTTTCTTCGGCATATGGCCGAGGGAGCATCGCACGATCCTATCCGAAGCATACGCGATATTTATCGTGTGCATCCAAAACTTATTCCTTTTCTTCAATGGTGCTTACGTCTATTTGATGAGAGGTGATCTCCAAGCCATGTCAGACGCCTCGTACATATTCTTCACGCAGTTGGCTTTATGCTTCCGGGCTGCTGGGTTCTACCTGGCCAGAGATTCGTTAAAGGAAGCCCTGGTCATGATGGATGATGATATATTTCAAGCTGAAGATGCGAACCAGGAAAGGTAATGTCCTAAATAAGTTCGTTAGTGGCAGAAACTGGGGTAAAAGTATACAAAATTCTATAAAATAGTAGAACTTACTTTATAACTATTCCGGAAATTTTTATGTTGTGTTGTATTTTAATAGAAAAATGTGGGTTAGGCGTGTTCACATAGGACATCCGTTTTACTGGATCCGTTTTTACGGATCCGTCGCGACTGGAGGTAACGTTCACACAGCATTTGCAGGACCGATATTAACGGATCCGTCGCTACTGGAGGTAATGTTTACACAGCATTTACAGGACCGAATTTAACGGATCCGTCGCTACTCGACTTTCCTATATATTTATATGGGATTACAAAGTTATTTATGCAGTTTGTGTATCTAGAAAACTAGACCAAAATTGTAAGATATTTTTAATTTTTCCTTAAGCTATACACTAAATTCTAATTGGGTTTCAAAAAAGCTTCTATGTCGGCTAGTAGTGCCTTAGAGTTTTGATGATCTGTCAGTAAGTCAGTGAGTGACAAAACTGCGAAGTTTGACTAGTTATAATTCTTAAACTACGGGTTGAAATTGAATGAAATTTTAAATGTACAGAGTTTATACCATTCTTGCTTGGTGACTAAAAATTCAGGTTTCTAGGTTTATCCACAACGAATTTATAGGGTGTCGAAAATGGCCTGAGTTGCTTCGAGAAAAGTATAGTACGGCCGTGCTACTTTTTTGCTCGACTTGGCGGGGGCACTGCTGTGCCTTCAGATACTTGTATTATGTATTTAAGATGTTTATGTTTTATATATTGTATTTAGGTATTATCTTTAATATCATGTGTAGTTTATCATAATTTAATTTACACCTACGCTTTTCATCTCTGCACCATCTAAGTACTGTAAGTAAGTTCGACTGGAAGAAAATGCCTCAGGCATTAAGTCCACCTTTACATCATGTATGTATAAAGTGTAAATAAATACGGTCATGTCTGTGAACAGGTTCATACAACTACATACGTACATACATACAAAAACTCACGCCTGTATTCCCCGAAGGGGTAGGCAAAGGTGCATTTCTGCACCCACATTTCGCCAGGTATGTATCAGTCCCACGTAATATGGGCGAGCCTATTGCCGTTTTTGGGCATTTCTAGATTCCGTGCTGTTACCGAGAATTTCGTAATGGAAAAACCCAATAGCACTTTGCCCGATCCAGGAGTAGAACCCAGGACCTCTAGATCACACGGCACATACTTGTACCGCGAGACCACCAGCCACTACATACGCTAATAACATATTCATTTAAACGGACCAGTAAAACGGATTGCTGCTTATTTTGACGGACCGTTATTTTTTACTGGATCCGTGATACTGTATTCTGTGTGAACTCGCTCATACAACTACATACGCTAATAACATATCCGTTTTAACGGACCAGTAAAACGGATGGTCTATGTGAACGCGCCCTTAGTGAGAAATAAACAGTTTGCTATTTTAGAGTTTGTATTACAAAAACCAACCGCCCCTGTCATCCAAATAGTATCGACTGACAAGAAATGTCTATATTTACTCGTAATTATTCCAACTTATGATTATGATTTATATCAATTGAAAATAAAGCATTTATATATTATGCATGAAAAGAAAAATTATTACAAACCCGCCTTGTATGATTTCAAGTTTTACTAAGGGTTTTATTGTATAAGAAAACGACATGCCATTTTTCGTTACGGCATGACAGTATTTTTACTGTTGAGCACAAAAGATTTATTTTCTTAAAAAATGTTCCATGTTCCAGAATAATAAAGAAGTACGGTAAAAACTGTAAAACTCTATTCAAATTTTTGATTGGGGGCTTCCTGAGTACCGTTACTGCATGGAATGTAGTAGCTCTGCGCAGCGAAGAACGGAAATATCCTTACAATGAAATTTGGTGGGTATTCTTACTACTTTACATTGTAGGAATAAGGCAAAGCTATACAAACATATGTATATTACCATGCAAACGATATATATAAATAAATATATATTTATATATTTATTTATGTATTTGTGTATGTATTTATGTGTGTATATTATGTTTTTCGTGTATGTATGATTTTAATCGTAACTTATATTCTATATCTATATTCTATATTTTTGTACACACTGCCCTCCAAATTAAATCCCTTCAGTTTGTCCATCCTATGGTTGCCCTGAAAAGATCGCCATGTGCGATAAGGCCGCCATTTGTACCTTTCAATGTATGTTATTTTATGTTTTTGTTTTATGTTTAGTGTACAATAAACTGTTAAATAAATAAATATGCCAGATGCTTAAAGTTCTATGTAATAAAGAGCGAATCTATTGGTTCTTCTCAGACACTTATAAAGGCTAAAATTCGACCGGGTTTTGAACCCGAAACCTTTAGATCGCACGCCACACGCCTTTGTCTTGGGAAAAGTAGGATATGGTTGACTATAAATGACTGAAGACTAATAGAAAACCACTGCCTACCAGGAGTTCATGCGTAGAAAATACATGTATAAATAGTTACACAAAGAAACTTTTTAATTGGCTTTATATGTTTGTCAGGTTTCCGGTGGACATCGAGGCGTCTCCTCAGTATCAGATCGCGTACGTCTACGAAGTGCTGACTATGTTCATGAGCGCGTTTCTTTTCCTCTCAATGGACACAGTCACAGTGGCCACCATAATATTCACGTGCGCACAACTAGAATTATTGGAAGAAAAATCGAAAAAGGTTTACAACCCTAGAAATACGATTAACAAACATAGATTTTTTTTCTACATTTTCTCAGTAGTAACATGCTAACCTCTTCTCAAATTACATAATATATTAGATTTGTCGAAATAACTTTGATAAGTCGGTTCCTAATGAATCTGACACAGAACAGCTGAATAAAATTAGAAGAGAAATATACGGTATTTTGTATAGAGACGAGTGTCGCCACTTGTCTGTCATCAGTTCATTCTACTACGATCACACGACCAATGATACAACTGTCAAACAAAAATGAAGGGCTGTTATTACACGCTACCCGAATTACTTAGAAGCGGCCGTGTCAATCATATGATAGTCTAATCGTAGGTTCGGCACGCTCGGCATGCTGACATTTCCTTTCTAGTCTTATTCAACTGTTCTACAAAACGAATGTTTTGTCATTGGCAGCTAACAGAGAACAAGGTGTTTAGTCCATTGCAATGACTTTGGTAGTTTGACACTTGAAAGTTTTAAGTCGATTGTGCTGACAACACGAGAACAGATTTATCCTCCTGGATCCCAAAAAGAAAAAAATTACGCTGCTATAATAGCCAATAGTACTTTATAAAGAATTCAGCCTAGAGTCCTGAATCTTCTTTCGCTTGTATTAAGGTCTAAAATGAATACCTCAATTAATGTCAGGACTTGACACGGGCGTCCATTTAGTTCTTTCTACAGGACGCAGGGATCCAGGAGGTTAACGAATAGAAATAATTAGAGTATTGGTTGAAACGTTTCGTAAGATAATTACACATTTTCTGATTTTTAGCCCATTTTAAGTTATTTTATCTGAAGCATTGCGTTTTTAATGTTAATTTATTTGTATATTTTTTTAACTCTTCATCATCATCATTGTCAGCCAAAAGAGGTCCACAGCTGGACATAAGCCCCTCCCAATGACTTCCACACTAACATTAACTTTGAGTACTAATAATTTTTTTCTTTTAAATCAGATAAAATCCCTTCCGTGGACATTAAAAATAAGCCAAAAGGAAAGACAGGAGCAAGTCGAAAACAACAACAAAATATTGGTTGACTGCATAAAACACCATCAGACAATCACCCGGTAAGTGAACCTTGGACCTCTTCGTATTATTCATAACTAGATATATACACTCACAACTGCATCCCAGAAGGGTAGGCAGGAACTTTTCTTTACGTTTCGCCCGTAATTAAAAATTCACACTTGAACCGACCCGAGAAATGAAATGTTCGTTTATTTATAACTGGCTGACCCGGCGTACTTCATCCCGCCTAACAGCCGAATCTTTTTTTCTTATTTTTTTTTAGCCTAAGTTATTCCTTATTACGTCAGCTATCTGCCAGTGAAAGTCCCGTTAAAATTGGTCCACCCACTTCAGAGATTAACCGGAACAAACAGACAGACAGACAGACACTCCAATTTTATTTATTTGTATAGATATAGAATTATTAGTATAGAATATAGATAGATAAGTCGTGATGGCCTCGAGGTTTAGGCACGCGGTCGAGATTCTCGACGGTCGCAGGTTCAAACCCTAGGCGCACACCTCTGATTTTAGAAGTTATGTGTGTATTCACAAAGAATTATGACGTACTTTAACGGTGAAGGAAAAAATCGTGATGAAACCTGCACACCGAAAAGTTCTTAAGAATTTCTTAGGTGTGTAGTCCGGCAACCCGCATTAGGCCAGCGTCGTGGACTAAGGCCTAAACCCTCTCAGTTGTTGAGGAGGCCCGTGCCCAGCAGTGGGACGTATATGGGCTGATGTTGATGATGATGATGAACACCCATTACCTACTATGGAACAGCTAATCCCCAAGTTTCACTTTTCCAAAGTGTTCTCAAAGCTAAATTTAAGCTAATTCCGTGCCCAGCAGTGGGACGTATATGGGCTGATGATGATGATAGAATATATAGGTAGATGCAATTGATTACCGTAACTGTTGCCTGTCTTAGTTTTCGATCACAGTGTTTTTACAACCCGTATAAAAACCTGTAACAATCAGTACACATTTAATAAAAGTGATACGTATATTATAGTAGGTACGTTTGTTTCAGGTTCCTGAACCAAATACAAGACATGTCCAGCTATCCAGTGTTCTTACAGTTATGTTTCACCGCGCTTATTATTTGCGTCATCGGGTTTCGTATGATACAGGTATGGATGTCTTCACCATCGTCATCATCATTAGGTCATTAGACACTACTGGGCACTACTGGGCACGGGCCTTCTATATGTAGAATTAAAACGGTTTAGGACTTAGTAAAGCACGCTGGCCTAGTGCGGTTTGGCGGACTATACACCTATGAAATTACTAAGAATTTTTAGTTATGCAGGTTATCTCATTATTTTTTCCTTCTCTGGTAAAGTACGTGATAATGGATTGTTAATACAGACATAGTTTTGAAAAATAATGAGATAAAAAGACATCTAAGACGAAATGCCAAAGTTCTTACCAGCCTTGATGACATTTTTACATCTAGAAAAAAAAAATCAGCCTATTAAAAAATTATAACTTGGTTATTAATAAGTAAGTATTTTAGGACTTCATTATTAAAATTTTCATTCATTATTCATTATTAATCTTAAGCAGTGATGGCCTCGAGGTTTAGGCGCGCGGTCGAGAATTTCGGCGGTCGCAGGTTCAAACCCCAGGCACACACCTCTGACTTTTCGAAGTTATGTGTGTTTTCACAATGAATTATCACTTGCTTTAACGGTGAAGGAAAACATCGTGATAAAACCTGCACACCTAAAAGTTCTTAGGAATTTCTTAGGTGTGTAGTCCGCCAACCCGTACTAGGCCAGCGTGGTGGACTAAGGCCTAAACCCTCTAAGTTGTAGAGGAGACCCGTGCCCAGCAGTGGGACGTATTTGATGATGATGATATTAAAAATATTTAGACAAGGCTACAAAAAATACAGATACAAACTAAGTTAGAAATTGTTAATAATAATTTTATTTAATATTCAGCTCGGAGCCTAAGGTTCAATCAAAAATTTCGTTAATGCTCAAATACCTAGTCCAAATTACTTCCCTGCTCTGTAAGTTATAATATATTATATGTATATACAAATGTAAAGAAAAATATAAAAACTTTTTTTTTTTAGGACTCTCCGGCCAATGCCAGTTTCTATGGAATCCTGAGCTATTTCATTCTGATTCTAGCACAAATTTACCTTTACTGCTGGTGCGGCAATGAACTCACAGAGCGGGTAATAATAACATGCATATATACGCACTCTTCCACGCCAATTTATCATAAGGCAGCGGTGAATTACTACAGCTAAGGTTCGCCAGTTATTGTATCCCACGTCATGGGGATCGATCTTATTGATTATAATTATTAAACTACTTAATAGTTATTTCTTAATTTAAAAGATTATGTAGTTATACACAAACCTTCCTTACATATCCTTCAATTAGCCAAGAGTTAAAAATCTCTAGGCACTTGATGCCCTATAAGAATAGCATTTCTTACTTATCAGCCAGTTTAAAAATACAAAAAATATTTTTTACAAAAAAGAACAGCAAATTTTGTTGACACAGACGTTATTATATTAATATATAGAATACATGCTTTCTTAGATTTTTCTGCCACATTCATGACACGATAGATTCAATTGCAGAGTGAAGCGAAACTTATTGAAATAACCTTTCGCCTTCTCTTCAGGGGTACAGGAATTATTGTATGGAGAATCCACGCTTTCTTAAATCAATTCTCTAGCACATTCTAAGCATGACTAATTGCAGAGTGAAGAGTTTCGCAATTGTTTGTACAAAGTTCCGTGGTACGAACAAGACGCCAAGTTCACCCGGACTCTGTGGATCGCCCTGCAATGCACCAAGAAGCCGCTGGTGTTCAGAATTGGGGGCTACGTCACGCTGGCACGAGCCACTTTTGTTTCGGTTTGTAATCTATGCTGTTATTACTCAATCCCACCACACATCCACCACTGCAACTCCTGTAGCCTGAATCGATAGAGCACACAAATGACACCGAGTGATGTATCTCAACGAGTCTCTATTGGGTGCTAGCTTTTCTTTGCCCGCAACGAAATAAATCAGAAGAAAACCAATATGAGTTGGCGTCATAGTTTTAATTAACTGTTTATTATAATAAGCAATTGTTACTGATTGACTGATTTTTCTATCGACACCAGTGAACGAATTCGAAACCCACGTTGTTATAAGTGATGACGTATGTAATATGTACTCTTAGATATATGCTAGTAAGCGGTGAGTAAGCTAATTTGTGCTAATATTATTTTGACAACAGTTTATATAGTTTTCTGTGAAGTATCCCAAAAATTACCAGATCGGTTGGAATCATTTTTGGTATTGACATATACTTATAGGAGCTTTGGAAATTATCTAAACTTTTTTATACCAATTAATCGGAGTCAAGCGGAACCTAATACCTAGTAAAAAATAACAAATCGTTACAAATACCAGTTACTGCGCTAACCGTCATTATACTGCAATTACGCTAGTAACATAAAGGAGTATTGTCTGGCCTTAGAGAAGACTAATCTAAAGATTTTTTCAGCTATTGCGTTGCTCGTATTCATACTTCGCAGTGATCCAGCAAGCCAACGAGTGACGTAACATAATGAAATAGCAAACTCCTCCAGCACCCTGCATTCATCACACTATATAATTTGCGCCGGCAAAGGTGTCATTAAAAAATAAAGATTCTTTTCAAACAGATGACTGTCATTACTTATTTTATTATTCAGTTTGCGATTGAAATGATCACGCAAATATCAAAGTGTAATGGCGTGTGAAGTCTACTGATTTTATGGACATATCTCACGCATAATTATTTTATCTACATATCTAACGTGTGCGCGCGACGTCGCCTGCGTAGAGTTTGAGTTTAAGCAGAAAGAAAATATGTCTTAAGAGTAATAAGGAAAATCTGTCTTGTATTTTTTTATTGACCTGGGTATTAATTTTATTAATTACTTGGACGCACCAATCAGAATTATCCACATATCGTCCCCTTTTCATCTCGAGGGGAACGCTGTTTATGGCTCTATTTCCCGCCAGCCCTGGGGGGAGGGGCGAGGGAAGCGTATGTCGGGGTCGCCGACCTTCTACCCCGGCGCGCGGCAACGTCATGTCCGCGTAGATGTTAGTGCCGGGCTAGGTCCCTAACGAAATCTCAACGCCGGCATACCGACCAAAAATTAACGTTTTTAAAAGTTAACTTAAAAGTTAATCCGTTAATGAAAATGTTAACTTCGTTAATTAACGATTAACGGATTAACGAGTAAATGCACAGCTATGCACATACTTGTACCGCGAGACCAGTTTATCCTTACTAATATTATAAATGCGATTGTAACTCTGTCTGTCTGTCTGTCTGTCTGTCTGTCTGTCTGTCTGTCTCGCTTTCCTGCTAAAACTACTGAACCGATTTCAATGAAATTTGGTACACAGATAGGTTGGAGCCTGGGAAAAAACATAGGATACTTTTTATCCCGGAAAATGTAGTATTCCCGTGGGAATGGGAATAAGTAGCTCTGTCAATATTCTGCTTTTACGCCTAAACCATTTGACCGATATGAATGAATTCTTTTACAGACATAAATGTGATCCTATAAAGTAACATAAAATACATTTTATCCCGGGAATATGTAGGGTTCCCGAGGGATGAGCATATAATGTAATGCGAAAGTAACTGCCTGTGTTATGCTTTCTCGCCTAAATCATTTGACCGATTTCGATGATTTTTAGTATGGGAGTAGATGGAACTCACCAAAGCAACATAGGATACTTTTTATCCCGGAAAATGTAGTATTCCCGTGGGAATGGGTATAAGTAGCTCTGTCAATATTCTGCTTTTACGCCTAAACCGTTTGACCGACGTGAATGAATTTTGGTATGGATATAAATGGAACCCTATAAAGTATCATAAGCTAAATTTTATCCCGGGAATATGTAGGGTTCCCGTGGGATAAGCATATATTGAAATGCGAATGTAACGCTGCCTGTGTTATACTTTCTGGCCTAAACCATTGGACTGATTTAGATGATTTTTAATATGGGGCTAGATAGGACCCACCGACGCAACATAGGATATTTTTTATCCCGGAAAATGTAGTATTCCCGTGGGAATGGGCTTTCACGCCTATACTATTCACCCGATTTATATGATTTTTGGTTTGAATACAAATGGGACACTATAAAGTAACATAAGCTACATTTTATCCCGTGAATATGTAGGGTTCCCGTGGGATAAGCATATATTGAAATGCGAATGTAACGCTGCCTGTGTTATACTTTCTGGCCTAAACCATTTGACTGATTTAGATGATTTTTAGTATGGGACTAGATAGGACCCACCGACGCAACGTAGAATATTATTTATCCCGGAAAATGTAGTATTCCCGTGAGAATGGGCTATCACGCCTATACTATTCGCCAGATTTATATGATTTTTGGTTTGAATACAAATGGGATACTATGAAGTAACATAAGCTACATTTTATCCCGGGAATATGTAGGGTTCCCGTGGGATGAGCATATATTGTAATGCGAAAGTAACACTGCCTGTGTTATGCTTTCACGCCTAAACCATTTGTCCGATTTGAATGAATTTTGGTATGGACATAAATGAGACCTTTAAGGGACATAGGCTATTTTTTTCAATAATTCAATAAGTGCCATTTCGGGCACTAAGAAGACGATAGGTGGCATTAGACCATTTAAGATTCTAAGGATTCATTAAGTTACGTTGAATATAGTTAAGTGCGGTTAAGTGTCATAAGGTGGTCTTAAGTTTACTTAGGTGACGTTAAACGCACTTAGGTTACTTACTTGCCATTATTAGATTGGTATTGCTACTGGGTGGTTTTAAGTTCTCTTATGTGATATGTGATTTTGAAGAGCTTACCCATAAGTAACTTTAAGGAAGATTATGTGCGGTTATGTACAATCAATTGTGCCCGAAAAACGGCAATAGCCTCGCCCCCTATTACGTGGGACTGATACATACCTGGCGAAATGTGGGTGCAGAAATGCACCTCTGCCTACCCCTTCGGGGAATACAGGCGTGAGTTTATGTATGTATGTATGTAATGTATGTATGTACAATTAAGTGACGATAAGTTTTATTGGTGTATGTTAAGTGACGTTAGGTGCTATTAGTGGATGGTGAGTGACGTCAGGTGCCATTATCGGATGAATCAGATTCCATTAGTCGAATCCATAAGGCTACAAGTGCCGTTATTGGAAATCACGCGACGACAGGTGCCATAATTGGCACTTATGGCAATTTTAGAAGAATTTTAGTGGAACTTAAGGAATAGAAGAGCTATTTTTCCGTTTTATGAATTTAGGTGCCATTTTTGGAACTGAAATTGCGAAAGGCACCATTATTTGAAGTCAGTATCCTGGATGACTTGAATTCACGTTAAATGCCATTTAGCGCTGTGGAGTAGTGGTGACTGGTACCGGTACAGTAAAATGTTATCATGTGCATTTTTATGGGGCTCGGTGTCATTATGCGATGTTAAGTGCCATTATACGCACCTAGATGACATTAGATACATTTTCGCGATAAATTTATGAGACGATCTGAGGTTATGAAAAATGTCATAATGTCACTTGAGACGATTCTCAAAGATAGAAATGACCTCCGGTGGTGAACTACTGCAACAATTAGCGTAATTTTTGATTTATAGATTCACTTAGTTAGTTTCTGCACCCAACCCTGAAGTCTACGCAGACGGAGTCGCGGGCAAAAGCTAGTATTCTATATAACGCGAGTAATGCTAAATGTGGCAACAGCCAGCTATCATATTTATTTTCAATTAACAATTTATTAAAACATTATAATTTCATAATATAAAATCGTGACCGCGCATCCTCGCAATGACGTGCCGAACCTTAATTCGATACAAAATATTGCAAGGTTGAACCTATTTACAGCGATAGCTACATTCACCTATAATGTAATCATGAGAGTACCGTTTGTACGTAAAATAATATTTAAACTGCCTCTTTGATCCCTTTAGAGCATTTAAAAGCATTCCAGTTATAAGACACTTAAATGGGCAAATTTGTCGTTGGAATGCTACTTTAAGAAAATCGAAATTGAGCCTTTAACTAACGAAACGCTGCTATAAAAAAAATCTATGCCTACCCCTTTTTACAGCTATCGGCGTGAGAGTGGAAGCAGCAAGTATGTAAAGCACATGCCCCGCTGCTAGGCACGTACGTGTAGCGGTTAGGCCTTATCCCAATACTGCCTACAGGTTTAGTACGAGTGGGTATGCTCAGGAATTCTCTGTGACTGTGAGTCTATTAATTGAAGCTATCAACCACTAAGAAAAAAAACCATTGTTTTTTATTTACTAGCCAATAATAAATTTAGTTTTAAAAATAATTTAATGTAAACAAACCTTCGAATTCCTGCTAGTCTGTAATTCGATTAAACTTTTAGAGATCACGGCCCGGTATAATGCGAGGTCGTTCTCGTTAATGCATACATTTCACTTGGTATAAACAGATATTTCAACAACGCTACTCGTAATAAGTGCTTATTTTTCATGATTATGTTCAGCCCCATAACGCAGTTGGCTAGACACCAGCTTGCGAAACGAGAGGCCGTGGGTTCGATCTACGCACGGAGACAAATGTTTGTGTGCTTCAAAAATATGTATTTGTTTCGGGACTGGGTGTTTGTGATACCGAAAAATCTCTTGTACTTTCTTATACCCACGACGCAAGACTTGTATGTTATTTTAGGGTCAAAACTATGTATGTGACTGTTAGGTGTATTTATTTATTATTTATAGATGTAAATAGATACACTTACGTCTGCGTTCCATACTTATATGACGGAAGATAGAGTTGTTCTGTCTTACCCGATGCGTTTTATTTATATATTATATATTCCACAACTGAGCAGGAAACACCTTACCACACTACCCTAACACTAGTTGGAATACAGAATACACACTTCGAAAAGTTGGATGTGCATTGCGTGTCTAGGGTTTGAACCTGCGGCCGCCCTGATTTTGTTTCAACTGAGCGGAACCATTGCCACTTTACGTGTCACGTACGTGTTATTAAAATTCACGAAATGAGTAAGTTTTAAATACCTACATACATAATACCCTTGCTGAAATGCGAGACGCCTGATTTAAGTAAATAGCAATTTTTGATTTATACTAACAGTGATGTGATTTACCACAGTGTAGTGGAATAATAAATAAATAGTAACTTGGAATACAAACACACAAATGAAAATCACAATGAGCCTCACTGGCTTAGAGTAATGGATCATAGAGTATTATAGACTTTTCAACAGGAAATTCTCGTAATTAGTTAAGAAATTTTCCCCTAGAATCAATACTGGCCTCATACTACTTACAAAGCTTACTTTGCAAAACGTGGGTGTAAGAACACATGTCTACTAACTTGATGGTATTGCAGGTGTAAATATTTGTTATATTAAAAGCTAGTGCTATTCTATTATGGCCTATAACAAGCCTCTGGCACAAAACAATGGAACACATAACAAAAAAACATCACATACATTTTTATTATTTATTGTTTACTAGCTTTTGCCCGCGACTCCGTTCGCGTAGACTACAGGGTTGGGTTCAGAAAGAAAATAAGTTGTAAGTAGTCTATTTTACTCCACAGAGTCCCATTTATGTCCATATCAAAAATCGTTTACATCGGTCAAATGATTTAGGCGTGAAAGCATAACAGACATATAGTTACATATACATACTAGTTACAGTCGTCTACACGTCGTTTCATCGTTCTAGCTTCAAAAATGACGAATTTCCAGACAAACTTTCACCCCTATTTTTATTTTACCCCCTCAAAGGTACATTTTTTTACAAACCTTTAATGTCATATTTATTTATTTCTAATCAACAGCCTAAAAAATAAGTTTCAAGCTTCTAGCTTTAAAAATGACAATACTTCCATACAACCTTTCATCCCCTTAAAATTCTTTTCCGGGATAAAAAGTACCCTATGTCCTTTCTCAGGGTCTAAACTATCTGTGTACCAAATTTCATTTAAATCGATTCAGTAGTTTTAGCAGGAAAGCGAGACAAACAGGCAGACAGACAGACAGAGTTACTTTCGCATTTATAATATAAGTAAGGATTAAGGGATTAAAAAAAAAACCTTTTAATATAATTCTTATATTGTGTATATATATATCATATATATGATGTAATGATGTAATAAAAGCCATATAAAAAAGTTTCATCATTCTAGCTTCAAAAATGACGAATTTCCATACAAACTTTCATCCCCTATTTTTATTTTACTCCCTTAAAGGTAATTTTTTTACATACTTTGAATGTCATATTTATTTATATCTAATCAACAGCCTAAAAAAAATATTTCAAGTTTCTAGCTTTAAAAATGACAATACTTCCATACAACCTTTCATCCCCCCTTTCAACCCCTTAAAACCCTTTTTTCGCAATAAAAAGTAGCCTATGTTTTTTCTCAGGCTCCAAACTATCTGTGTACCAAATTTCATTTAAATCGGTTCAGTAGTTTTAGCAGGAAAGCAAGACAGACAGACAGACAGACAGAGTTACAATCGCATTTATAATATTAGTAAGGATTTGTGATTCACATTCTTCCTTACATTTTTCTCTTAAAGATGGCAGAGATGTAGCACATACATCTTCACATAGAAACCTCATGCAATAGTCAATTATTTGATTTCTATATAAAACATCAGTAACAGAAGCTCAGGTATGAAAATATTAAGGGATAGTATGTTTGTGTGATCCACAAATATTTGTTTCGGGTCTGGGTGTTTGTGAGACCGAAAAGTCTCTCGTAGTTTCTGATACCCACGACACAAGACTCATATCTTAATGTGGGGTCAGAACTATGTATGTGACTGTTGGGTGTATTTATTTATTTATTTATTCAACAGTCTTTTTTAATGCAGGATATACATTGTTTTTCCAAAAAGATGACAAACTCTGAATAACTTTTTTTGCATAGTCCTCATTATAATCAACACTAACTGTATGAATAATGTGGCTCTTATCAAAGTCCCAACTGGCCACACAAAAGTAACACTTTTTTAAATTTGATACAAACATTTGCACCTGTGTTTCAGTCATATACTTTTCAGTTATTTTGTTATCTTTTATATATATTTTTTCATTTTTTTCAGAAAATGGATATTTTATGTTTATTAATAATGTTTTATCACATATGCCACTTGGTGAAGCAGCTATGTATGGATAGTCTTGTGAAATCATCAAGCCACATTGTTTTATTTCTTTGCCAAGTATTACTGAAATAACCTTTTTCACATCTTCCTCTAATGTATGCACCCTTTTCAACATTTTTGTATTAGGAAGGTAAGGTCCCAAGATATCCTCTATTAAAGATTCATTATCTGTTTTGCATTTTGTTACAGTATATGCCATTGAATCCATAATCCGGGCATATCTTAATTCATGCCACATATCACTCTTATTCTGATTTCGTGTCTGTTCTTCAGCCTTTTGGTTATTAGCTTTTGTAAAGGTATGAGATATTTCACTTAAAAATGAAAGACAATCATTATGATCATACTTACATATTAATTTGTGTAAAGATAGTTTTTCAGGAACTTGCACTTCATAATCAGGTTGATATCTTAATAATGGACAATCAACATTCCTTTTTTTAGCTTCTTGCAAAAATTTTGCAAAAACGTCATTTGTATTGGGAATGGTAATCTTGGGCTGTGGTTCTTCTTTAAAGAGATTTTTGGCAAGTATCAATTGTGGGTTTGTTCCTAGTAGGGCTAAAACAGATTTTTTCCAATATGATACTTTTGAGCTATTGGATGGTTCCTCGCTTCTGCGATGAGCCCACATGAGAAAAGTGAGAGCATGTATACATATACACTGAGTGGTACAACCATGACACTGTACATTTACAATTTCGTCTTGATGTTCATCGATTATTAAAGTGACTGCACAATGTTTTATTTGATCATTATGTTCTGAACAAACTTCACCTTTAACAGTGCACAGATTTGCCTCGCGTTGCAGTTGCACATATCCAATAGCATCGTCACCGTGAGACCTGAAATAGGCAAAAGTGAATATTTTATACAAAATCAAACAGGGGTGCAGATAATGATGATTATAAATTACTTACCCAGAAGTTTTCGCGTTTCGAAACACTTTTAAGTTTGGGTTTGATGCCAAAAATCTTCCTAGCATAAGAGAATCAATAGAAGGTAAATTAGCGCTATCGGCTTTTTGAAACCCTGCTTCCATAGTGAAAAATATAAAGAAATAGTCACATATGTTTTGCTTACTAAGTATCCTAAGCAAAAAATATAAACCTGAAAAGAAGTCGAAACTTTCCTTAACTTTAGCGAAGAAAACCGTTTCTTTATTGTTTGTTTACAATCACAATTCACAGATTACTTTTTTTTTTCTTTGTTCCTCAAGGAACCGGCTAAGGTCGAAGACCATGCTGCCAAGTCTTCAGTAATTTAATTTCATTAGTATGAATTATGAATGATGGTGATGATGAATGATGAAAGAAAAAGGTCGGGAAATTCCCAAATCGGAGGCGCGCCCCCCGTCCCTCCCACATACAACCCTTAATCCCTTCATTACAATAGTGAGCAGAAAATCAAGAACCACTCGTCGATATTGCACACAGCGCAGCCGATTCACTCTTACAGATTGTCGATTTATTCGTCAGAAAATAAATTTCTAATATCGCTAGTTATTTCTTCTTCTTCTTGTTTTCATAAATTGTATTTTGCACTATCTTTTATGAAATTTATTGATGTGCAATTTCCGTGAGCCTGAATGTATTGTTTCGCAAGTAATGTGCTATTTATGGTAGATGTTATTATTTTGTTAATATTGATGTTAGCTGTTGCATTCGATTTTGCTTTGGCGTTTTTCTTTTACTGTGATTGCCGGGTTTTATGACACGTCAATGCATAATCTGCCATGTATAGTGTTTTTCCAACTGACCTCAATTGCCGTATAACACGTCAATGGCATCCCTGCACCATGGACTTAATACCTTATACAGGAAAGACAGAGTTCACATATTACACAGAATACTGGAAGATGGTGAAGGTTGCCCATTTGTCTTTTTGTGTTGTACTTGGGAACGGACGATGTAAATAGAGAAAATATTATACCTATCTACCTATTATTATAGTTATTATTACAATAGGTGTCATATTATATTTTTATTTAGTAGATATCTTGTTGGTATAAAATAAAAACTAAAATAATAAAATTATAAGTAGGTAGGTATTAGTTAAATCTCGGGCCGGGCATTATTAATTATAATATTTAGGTACGTTTACCAACTTGTTTTAAGCAATATTTATCTTTATCTAATATCAACTGAAATTTATTGTACCTATTTAACTATTTTACAATATTCTGAGATCGTTCTTAGTTTTATGTCTTCCTGTAGTTTTTTACATTCCTAAATCTAAAGAAAATTATTTTATAATTAACTTATGAAATGAATTAAATTTTGGTACGTAGATATTTATTTGTGTATAAAACATTTGGGTGCTTATTTATCAAACCGCTCTATAATTTATTTTGAATGGACTGAAAACTGAATTGATAACTCCGCGTTCCATGATGACATTTAAAATTGTTTGACAATTGACAGGCCGATTTATGTTACTTATAGCGAGGCAACCAGGAAATTCATCTATTGATCAAACAAGCAACAAAATAAGGTAGTTAGCTTGAGGTAATCAGCGTTCGATAATGGATAAAGCTTTCAGCATTCAAAAGCAGATTCGCAATAATGCCAAGACTATCAACAACTATTTGACCGACTTGCAAAATTGGGAATCCGAGATGAAGAGAAAAGAAGCAGCACTCAACGGACAGTTTGAGCAGGTTCAAAGAAATTGAACAATGTAGTAGTTCGTTTGTTGCCTCTTTCGATTATTCTCCACAATTTTAGCTGAGATCATGAGATCTTATACATTTTTACATACTAGATTTTATAACATGAACATATTTTATGATGTGTAGTTGGTTGTTTAATAATAAATAACTCATAGTTTCCATTTTCAATTCCGGTTTCAGTTTATATTCTAAATTATTAGTTGGCCATCATTGCAAGTAACAAATTATACTCAGTATTATAGTGATGGTTGTTGAAATTTATTTGTGTTGTATATTTGTATTCTTTACTGCTATTTGAGACTAAATGATGAGTTAAACTAAAATTGAGTAGCTTGAAATTGAATTGATCCCAATGAAAATACTATATTTATATTGGCCTACAACTATATGATTCGAAAATTTTATATCAAGATTGACTGGAAGCAATTGTATGTAAACAAGCCTATTTGCTATTATCACTTACCTAGACTAGAGGGTTAGCTATGGGAAACTTTACAGTTGTCACACTGGTATTAACCATTTTAAACAATCACTTTATAAAGTTTTTAATTTATAATCAACCTGAGTTACATGCCATTGTCTTTTGAGAGGAGAAATGTGGCTAAAAGATAAGAATTTGACTATAATAAACAATCTCTTACTTCAAGCTACTTTGCATGGGAACTAAACTACTTTACATTACATGGGATAGCATCAGTTAAGATTATTTTTTTTAAACTGTAGACCAAAAATGTTACTTTAAAAAGCAATTTTTTTCAGCAACTTGCAAAGATAACTAATAATAAACTGGTTTAATACATAAAAAATCTGTAATTAGTTTTGGGCTCTGTTACAAAAGTTGTTGAATAAATTTCAATGCATTTGTTCATTTTAGGAGCCTCCACCAATCAGAAGCAAGATATCCAAAGAAAAACCTGTTCAGGTGAAGAAGAAACAAGAAAAAAAGATTAAAGCTTCAGATTACCAGGCTTGGGATAAATTTGATGTTGTGAGTAAGAAAGTTTAATGTTGAATTGTTATTTTATTACACCATTTAATATAGCATTTTCATAGTTCATGAATAAGAAATGGTTTTTAGTGAGATGAAGCAAAACAAAGTGATATTCCTCAATTATAATTTATTGTACTCACTGTGGGTGCACCATAAATAGTTATTCAAAATAGTGTCATTACAAAAACTGTTTTGCTTCCCTATTGCTAGTTATGCCATTATATCAGAATTCTATCTCTGAATTAAAAATAAAATAAATACACCCAACAGTCACACACATAGTTCTGATCCCACACTAAGATACAAGTCTTGTGTCGTGGGTATCAGAAACTACGAGAGACTTTTCGGTCTCACATACACCCAGACCCGAAACAAATATTTGTGGATTACACAAACATTTGTCTCGGTGCGGGGATCGAACCCGCGGCCTCTCGTTTCGCAAGCTGGTGTCTAGCCAACTGCGCCACGGGGCTGTCAAGTTGTAAATTGTCAATTTTCTGTCAGGTTGTAAATATTACTTGCAGGACAAAGCATGTGAAGAGGTAGACATGGAAGATAAGGGTCCTGTGTCACTGGATAGCAAAAAGAGCCAGGCAGCTAAACAAGAGAAACTTAGAGAGGAAGCACAATATGAGAAAGAAAGGGTAAGCATGGCAATAAATATATGTTTAATAACATTTATAAATCTCCATAAAAAAGTCAATCTCCGCAGTGGTGATACTTCAATAAAATCCCAAAGCGTTACATGTTCATTGTGTAATGTATAGTTTATAATATTTGCTTATTGTGGGGTCAGGATTTATATGTCAAATTGCTTTTTTAAATAAATATTCAAAGCTTAAAGTTAACTATTCGTTTTTTCTAAGGCAATTTGAGCTTTTGGGCTTCTATGGAAGTACCGTCACTGATTTCTATTTATTGTGATGTTATTGTATCAAGTCCTTAATTGTTTTCTTTTTATATTATGCTTATAATGGTGACAGCTATGCCACATTTTTGTATCTTTAAGTTTTTCATAGTAACAAAAAATGTTCTACTGCTTTTGGTGGTATTTGGGTGTAGGTATTAAAATGAGCTAAGTTGTTATGAGAATAATAACAACTTATGCGTATAGGAGCGAGGTGTGCTTGTCACGAGTGATGGCAGACTGTCCTCTCATACAAATAAACCGACCCTTTTATCGGTCTCCCCGGTAGGGATAAAACATAAAAAATATATTTTAACGAAAATAAACTAAGGTCTATCCTTTCAATAAAAAATATGGGTTTGCCCAAACATCTGGGCCTTTGTCCAAAAAGATAAACCCATTTCGAAGGATTTCCGTCACTAAAGAGCTTAACTAAGTAATACAGTTTTATTGCACCGGCATTTACAATTGGAGAAGTTAACAAAATAGTTTACAACAGCATTTACTAATATTTAACAATATGACACATAAAAATTCTTGCTGTGATAAATTTTACTACTCGCAGATGTTTATGGTTAAATGTCTGCAGTCATATCTAAGAATAAGAACAATGCCTGTTTAACTTTAAATAAAGTAAAAATTACAAGTAATGAACAGGTAAATACACCCAATAAATAATAAAACACATAGTTCTGACCCCACACTAGGATACAAGTCCTGTGTCGTGGATATCAGAAACTACGAGAGACTTTTCGGTCTCACAAACACCCAGACCCGAAACAAATATTTGTGGATCACACAAACATTTGTCTTGGTGCGGGGATCGAACCCGCGGCCTCTCGTTTCGCAAGCTGATGTCTAGCCAACTGCGCCACGGGGCTGTCAAATATATATAAAAAAGAAACTAAATCTAAGTTGGTGTGTTGCTAACGCCACACACTCAATAAATTAGGTAATGTGCAAAATTATTATAATATACATTTTACAATTGTTGTTTCTAGGGCAATACATTTGTTAAAGAAAAGAAATGGAAAGAAGCTATAGCATGTTACAACAGGGCAATAGAATTAGTAAAAGATGATGCAATATACTATGCAAATAGAGGATTATGCCACTTGAAGCTGGACAAGTAAGTCATATTATAGATTTTTATTACTTTATCTGAGTAATTTTCACTGGTTGATTTGGTTTGAAATTACTGTCTATTATTTAATTCATTTTGTGCAAAATTTTAAATAGAATAATAATTTTATTGAAATTATCATAAAAAAGGTTTAAAATTAGGTGAAAATATAATCAAGAGATTTAATTTTAAGTCACAGATATCTAGTGTTTATTAATTATCTATAGTCTTATGTAAGAACATAAAGTTCGTGTTATTTTATTTTATTAGATTTGGTTGGCACATTAGAATATTGTGGATTTTCCAGGGTTTCACTTTTGTTATTTAATGTCTGATAAGATTACATTGCTCATGATGAAATTGGCTTGATATCAGTTTTGAGAAATAAGAGGTTGTAAGCTCAATCCCTCCATCAAAACAAATAATCATGGTTGTATTAGTTATTTGATATACACATAATGATGTGTGAGGTATTCAGAATCTCATTATTATGTATAGACCATGGCCTATTTCATCATTATCAGCCCATATATGCCCTACTGCTGGCCACACGGGTCTCCTTTATAACAGAGTGTTTAGGCCTTGGTCCAACAGTGAAGGAAATGGGCATATTTAAGAATATTTAATTCAAGATTTAGCTCAGCGGTGTGCCATAAGAGAGGTTTATGTAACAGTGGATTTGAGAAACATTGTTGATGATGATAATGTTGATGATATTGCTAATAATGTTGATAATGTGGATGACGTTGATGATAATGATGATGTTGATGAAGATAATGGTGACGATGATATGTAAAAAAAGTTGTGATTGACAAGAGCCTTAGGATATAAATAAATAAATAAATACACCCAACAGTCACATACATAGTTTTGACCCCACACTAAGATACTAGTCTTGTGTCGTGGTTATCAGAAACTACGAGAGACTTTTCGGTCTCACAAACACCCAGACCCGAAACAAATACTTGTGGATCGCACAAACATTTGTCTCGGTGCGGGGATCGAACCCGCGGCCTCTCGTTTCGCAAGCTGGTATTTAGCCAACTGCGCCACGGGGCTGTCAAATAAGTCATATAAGCCATATAAGTTCAGTTGCAAGAAGCGTTATATGATGTGTGATCCCCGGCAGCTTGCAGCAGGCGGAGCGCGACTGCTCGGCGGCGCTGCGGCTCGACCCCGCGTACGTGAAGGCGCTGCAGCGGCGCAGCGCGGCGCGCGCGGGGCTGGGCGCGCTGCGGGGCGCGGCCGCCGACCTGGCCGCCGTGCTGCGACACGAGCCCACCAACCGCCACGCGCGCGCACAGCTGCACGCACTCACGCGCCGCATGGCCGCCGACGGGGTCCGTACCCACGCCTTGTACCCACTACCAGTGCCGGTACTCACATACAACCACAAACACCTTATACGTTTTCAGATTCGCGTCTGCGTTCCTTAAAACCCCGAAGCCATCAGTATGTCTTCTCCTTCCAGACAATTCTATCAGCCGTCCGTTATTCACCCTTTTTCCTTTCATATCATGCCTAACACACTCCATCCATCTCTTCTTTGACCTTACTATTATAAAACAAATAGATGTGACATAAAGTGACACTATAATATCCTACTAATATTATAAACGCGAAAATTTGTATGTATGGATGTCTGGATGTTGGTTGCTTGAATGCTACCAAATGGATTTCAATGAAAGCTTACAATAATATAGCTTATACATTAGAATAACACATAGGCTATAATTTTTAACGATAGTATGTGAATTGTCCAAAATATAACAATAATTATCGGGTAAGTCGGAAAAAATCTGCCATTTGCGCGCTTGAATCGACGAACGTGTTGCTAAGCGCAAATCTCGAGAACAGCTGAACCGATTCCGCTAAAGAAAATTGTTGTGTCTGCTATTGTCAGGAGAAGGTTATGGTCTTATGAGCGAAACAAAAAAGAAAATTGCGAAGAATATAGTAAAAACAACAATTTCATTTTCTCATATAAACTGTTCTACCTAATTTCCTGTCAAACATTTTATGTTTATCCCGTCAATACAATTAAAGGTCCCCTCAAATTAAAGATAAATGTTTTGAATCGACAACATTTATATCCACAATATTCGAATAATTGTGTATTTACATTTTAAAAATGTAGAATAATCAGTAATGAAAAGGGACATATTTATTGGTTGTCAAACATTTATGCGTGCGTTCAGAAATGTATTTTGAAACTCCTTGGTTGTACCTAATTTACAAACGAAGGCGGACTCGGTAGTCATCACGCTTTGAAATCTAAAACACCCACAACTATGCAATGGAATGTGCTTGGTGTAAGGAAAACTGTTGAGTAATGTTATTCACGTGACGATACTCAAAGGACAAATTAAAGATGAATTGGTTTTTGAGAATTCGTCAATTAGATTGATCTAAGGATTTCATTGATCCCAACGGAGATACCCTTTGAGCTTAGCATATATTGTCAATGCGAAAGTAACACTGCTGTGTTATACTTTCACGCCTAAAACATTTGACCGGTTTGAATGATGTTTGGTATGGATAAAAACGGGACCATAAAAAGGTACTTAGGCTACTTTTTTTTTAGAACGAAGTTCCTTATTTTATTCATTAATGCCATTTTGAGCACTTGAAAGACGATTAATAGATTCACTTATTGTCTTTCTGCACCCAACCCTGAAGTCTACGCGGACGGAGTCGCGGGCAAAAGCTAGTATTATAATAAAACTTAAAATCATACAAGCTAACATGAAATCAAATGATCATGATGAAGATTACATGAAGTAACACAAGTTACTAAATAATGATATTTGGCAGCGTGAAACGACGTAAGCTAGTGGAATATATAAAATCATATGATGTTATGTGAAGCGAAGTAATCTAAAAATATTTCTAGGTTACTTTTTATTTAAAATTAACCAGTTTATGTTACTAGTTTAATTTATTCTGAAAAATAAATTCCAGATAAAGTATACATATTCTATAGGTATTCCAATAAGACTATGCTTAAAATTTAAAATTTTATAAAATGATACGTAATGAAAAATCTTGTATTTATAGTCACCATCAAAGTCATCGGCTGCATCAACGCCTTCGTCAGACAACAGTGAGAAGACCGCTGAGAAAACAATAAACCAGGAAGAGCTGAAGAAACGGATGCTGATTGAACAGTGGAAGGAAGGAGGTGCAGAGGGTTACACCGTTATCACACCTGTCAAGAAACCACCACATCTCAGGTCAAAGGTAGTCATTTAGAAAACTTTTTCCTTTTTACCTATTTTTGGTCATGATAAACCTTGAAGCAAGTCGTGAGGGCCTCGAGGATTACGCACGCGGTCGAGAATCTCGACGGTCGCGGGTTCAAACCCCAGGCACACACCTCTGACTTTTCGATGTTATGTGTGTATTCACAAAAAATTATCACGTACTTTAACGGTGAAAGAAAACATCGTCATGAAACCCGCACACCTTAATGTTCTTAGGAATTTCATAGGTGTGTAGTCCGCCAATCCACACTAGGCCAGCGTGGTGGACTAAGGCCTAAACCCTCTCAGCTGTAGAAGAGGCCCGTGCCCAGAAGTGGGATGTATATGGGCTGATGATGATGATAAAACCTTGAGAACTTATACTTTAAAATTCTAGATTATTTTGAAGATAGTAAGCCCTAAAATTGCGATACTTTTAAATTATGTAAACGTACTGTTACATATCAAAGCAAAAGAATGATGATGAAATAAATTGACGATTCAAAAGTACATGTAAAAGTCTAATTGAATAAAAAATATTTTCACTTTTACTGTATTAAAATGCCGACTGGAGGTTAAATTTACAGGCGAGTGAGTGTATGTATCATTATCATCACCATCATCATCAGCATCAATAGCCTTTGTCTCGTCCAATTCTGAACGTATGTATGTATGCTTATCCATATTTAATGTATTTTTCCAGAGGCCGCTAAAATCCATTCCAATTAAAGAGGTTTTGCTCGGCGAGTCTCCGCCAGCAGACCGGTTGCAGAACTACGTGGCCAAGGTCTCCGAGGTCCGGACGGACCCCACGGCCAACGGATGTGACCGACTGAAGAAGCCGGACGCCAGCGCCCCGGAGTCCAAGAAGCTGGGCACGGAAACGGAAGTGACGGAGAAGTACATCAACTGTCTCACGGCGCCGACCAACAGCGTTCAGTTCATGGCAGAGTGGAAATATCTCAAAGGAAATGACGCAGCTAGGAGCCATTACTTGAGTGTAAGGATTTTTATATACATACATAACCTCACGCAATCCCCGAAGGGGTAGGCAGAGGTGCATTTCTGCACCCACATTTCATACACTACTGAGGATTTCCTAATGGAAAAACAATAACACTTTGCCCGACCCGGGAATCGAACCCAGGGCCTCTAGATCCCACGGCACATACTTGTGCCGCGAAACCACAAGGCAGGTCAGGTTTTTTTCACTGACTAATGAGTTTATAAATGCGGTCTAAATACAGTGACGACTAGCAAAATATGACAGATTTCATCACTAAGTAGTGATAGGCGCGCGGACGAGAAACTCGGCGGTCGCATGTTCAAACCCCAGGCTAACAACTCTGCCGTTTGCTTGCCTTTTACAAAGTACGTCATGGAGGCTTTCAGTTGCATCCAAAAAAAGCTTCTTTCTACTTTATTTTATTCTCTGTTGTATTGTCGTGATGGCCTTGAGGTTTAGGTACGTGGTCGAGAATTTCGACGGTCGCGGGTTCAAACCCCAGGCACACACCTCTGACTTTTCGAAGTTATGTGTGTATTCACAATGAATTATCACGTACTTTAACGGTGAAGGAAAACATCGTGATGAAACCTGCACACCTAAAAAGATCTTAGGAATTTCTTAGGTGTGTGGTCCGCCAACCCGCACTAGGCCAGCGTGGTGGACTAAGGCCTAAACCCTCTCAATGGTAGAGGAGGCCCGTGCCCAGCAGTGGGACGTATATGGGCTGAAGATGATGATGAAGATGATGATTCTATGTTCGAGATGAGTTAGAGTTAATGTGTAACCCATTAAGAAATGTATGTACAGTCGGGGTAAGAAAAGGTTCGTCACCTTAAGATAAGATAAGATTTTCGTGTGCACAGTATGAGCGGTAATCTGCTTACCGATTGAGTATGACATATTTCATCGCAATGTCATTATAAGTCGCATCTAGCAAAGAGTAAAATAACGTTTAAAACCTATAATAATAATAAAAAGATGATAGAGTAAAATAATATATACTCGCATCTAGTAATCCTCAAATTTTTCCAGTCGGCTGTCGGTCGCCGTCTATCAGGATGATAATTACCAACTTTTCACGAAACTTCATAGCCCTTCGTGAATGCTCGTGTAACATCGGAGATTAGGACATTGTCTTGTCTCTTATAAAAGAGAGTGCATAATAGTAATCCTACTTCCTACTAATATTATAAACGCAAAAGTTTGAATCTGGCTGATTTCTCTGAGTTATGGATGGATGTTTGTTACTCTTTCACGTAAAAATTACTGAACGGGTTTGGATAAAATGTGACACACAGATAAAATATGTACTGGAATAACATATATAATCCTTTTTATCCCAGGAAAACATTTAATCTCTCGGGAACGCGAGTGAAACCGCAGGACGGAAGCTAGTAGTAAATAAAATAGTAAAAATAAATAGTAATTATGGTAAAATTTATGTATTTAAACGAATCTTATTTATTTTATTAAAAACGAGTATATCCATTCGCATCAATCACAGCTTTTAGTCGCTGTCGCATTGATTCAACAAGGCGAGAGCATAATATGTCGGTTCCTCTGAAGCCCTCCTTAACATATTGGCAATGTTCTACGACAGCTACTTTGGTTCTCTCCTTATTATTTATCCACCGCTGCACCATCAAACCCCATAGATTTTCGATAAGGTATATATCCGCCGATTTTGCAGGCCAAGGAATCACCACCACTCCACGGTGGCAATGGAACCACTCGTTCACGATGCGAGCTGTGTGGATACGGGCGTTGTCGTGGACATCATTGAACTCCGTTAGTTCAAAATAACGGCCGAATAATATTACAAGCGTTTTTATTCTAAGATTGCAAGATATTACAAGAAAATATATGACACTGACAGACTGACAATTCAGTAGAAGATATCATATCTAATTTAAATCTTGTAATATCTAATTAGGCCATTAAAAAGGTTTCATGTTAATATTAAACTAGACGTAGTTCAAAGATGTTACACTATTTTGAACCAAGTTATCATACTATGTTAGTATAATTTTATATGCAGTTGTCTGCTTAGTGCTGTAGTTTCAAAAGGTACTAAGAGTTTACGACTCGTTAAAGGAATGAATTTGAAAACTGACGAAGGTTTTCTTACTCTGACTGTACGTGTCTCCAGCTGATAGACCCCGTGAAGATCCCGTGCATCTTCGCGAACGCGCTGGAGAGCAGCGTGGTGGCGGACATCCTGCGCGCGCTGCAGGAACACAAGCACAGGTTCGGTTCCCGGGGCGTGCTGCCCTACCTGCAGGGCCTCGCCAACGTCAAGAGATTCTCCGCGCTCGCCATGTTCCTCACCATTCCGGACAAACTCAGTAAGTCATATTTATTTATACTAAACAAGTAGTGATGTCCACCAACCCGCATTAGGCTAGCGTGGTGGACTAAGACCTAAACCCTCTCAGTTGTAGAGGAAGCCCGTGCCCACCAGTAAGACGTATATGGACTGATGATGATGATAATCAGGGATGTAACGGAGGTAATTTTATCGGAACCGAAGGTGGAGTCAGAGTTTTTAAATTTGATTTATTGGAGTCGGAACCGGAGTCGGAGGCAAGGTCCAGAAGTGGTGGCAGGAGAGAGATTTTTTATTTAAGGACCAATAAAACATTATTCAGTAATTTTTTCTTCTACAACAATTAACAACAAGTGAAAAAACAATTGACGATAGATCGCATGTAGCGGGAGTCGGGAGGATACCCCGCGCGATATTTAAATATCATTCATTTAAACCAACTAACTTAATTTTTTTTGCAACATTTGATTTTAAATCAAATAAAATGCTTTGTATTAATCCTTTGTCTGAAATATTTTTCATAAATTTAAAAAACAAAGTTTCATGTTCCTTTTTATTATTTTTACATTCTAATAGTAAATGTTGAATGTCTTCTAATTTATTACAAGTATAGCAATTTGGAGAGTTCAAGCGAAAGGTTGACCTCTTGAAATAAATCTTTTGACGTTTTCCTAAAAATCATAGCTATTAAATGTATGTGGTTGTTAGGAAAACGTCAAAAAAATATATTTTTTGTCGGGATTTTCTTTAACGCCAGGGGGTTTGTAATGACCTTAGCTATTACCTGCCTTAGTTTCCGATCACGGTCTGGATACATCCTGTATATAAATATTGTAATACATTTCTCATGTGACGATTTTTCCTTCAGTTTTAGTGAAATTGCTGGACCATTGCAGAAAAGTGGAGAAATGCAGCGACGAAGTGATCGCGGAACTCAAGAAGAAATATGAACTTTAAATGTTATGACTCAGGGTTTAGTTTTATTTCCACTTTACATCAATGAGGTGAACACTTATGGCGGCGCACGTCACTATATTTCTTTAAGAAAACTAATAAATATAATTGTAAAATTAGTGTAGGATGAAATTATCAGCTATGCATTCATTGATTAGCATTAGATTAGATTGAGCAGTGATGGCCTCGAGGTTTAGGCGCGCGGTCGAGAATCTCGACGGTCGCAGGTTCAAACCCCAGGCACACACCTCTGATTTTTCGAAGTTATGTGTGTATTCACAATGAATTATCACTAGTTTTAACGGTGAAGGAAAACATCGTGATAAAACCCGCACACCTAAAAAGTTCTTAGGAGTTTCTTAGGTGTGTAGTCCGCCAACACGCACTAGGCCAGCGTGGTCGACTAAGATCATAACCCTCCCAAAATTAGAGGAGGCCCGTGCTCAGCAGTGGGACGTATATGGGCTGATGATGATGATGATGATGATGATGACATTCATTGATTAAAAAAGGTTATAAAGAGTCCTCAAAATCGAAAGACGTGTTTTTGGACCATAGCATTTGGCGCTCTATAGTGTCTGCCTACCCCAATGGGAGACAGGCGTGATTTATTTATGTACATTAATGCATTAACATATCCTCGAAGTTGACACAGATATACCTTGAATATTTATTGATTTATGTCCGAAGAATGCTAACACAGAATCTTATGTATTGTATATGAATAAATAGGTGAATATATCGGTGTATGAATATGCACTAGGCCAGCGTGGGCATCTGTTTTAATTATGAAATACTTATTTCATTTCATATTTTATCTTATTATAGCTTTTGCTCGCGACTCCGTCCGCGTAGACGATAGGGTTGGGATCAGAAAGAAAATAGTAGTCTATTTTACTCCACAGAGTCCCATTTATGTCCATACCAAAAAATCATTCAAATCGGTCAAATGGACGTGAAACGTGTGCCGCCACGCACCGGCCGGCCGGCGCCTTGTTCATTATCATTGCGCGCTTGATCATTTTTTCGCTGCGGTGTTATTTTAAAACTGCGATATCTTCTAAGATACTCATTGAAATCAAATGATGTAAAGGGCAAATGCTTGTGATGAATAACGTATTTATTTGGATAAGGATTAATATCATCTTTATGAAAACACCTTCACAAATAATGCTTTATTTTAGAACAAATTTGGTTAGCATAAAAAAGGTTATAGTGAGCCAACCTTAAAAGATGTCGCGGACTTTTTTTAGAACTTTTAAAGGGGAACAATTCTGTCATACATTATTTTAGCGAAACTAACCGTTTCCGCAGCGCATGCAGCGAAAGCTCTCAAAAGAAAAAAAAGCCCCCGATCTAAAAACATTTATTATTAGTACTTCGCTCGTATTGGTCTTCGCGTGATGTTATATAGCCTATAGCCTTCCTCAATAAATGGGCTTTCTCGGAATTTTTCAAATCGGACCAGTAGTTCCTTAGATTAGCGCGTCCAATCAAACAAACATACAAACTCTTCAGCTTTATAATACATACATACATAAACTCACGCCTGTATTCCCCGAAGAGGTAGGCAGAGGTGCATCTCTGCACCCACATTTCGCCAGGTACGTATCAGTCCCACGTAATAGGGGGCGAGCCTATTGCCGTTTTTCGGGCACAATTCCAGACTCCGTGCTGTTACTGAGAATTTCCTAATGGAAAAACCCAATAACACTTTGACCGACCCGGGAATCGAACCCAGGACCTCTAGATCGCTCGGCACATACTTGTACCGCGAGACCACGAGGCAATCGAGCTTTATAATATTAGTATAGATATCAGCCTTTACCTTCTTCGCTCTTCTAAAGAGTCTCAGTCCAAAATTCTGGCCTTGTGCAAAAACATACAAAAGCAATTCCATAATAGAACTTAAATATGCACATTCTTAACATTTTCTTTCACCTCTAATATACCCTTTTCAAACCCATTCTGAAGATAATTAAATTAGTACTATAACATAACAATTAGTATGTCATATTGTCATACATAAGGAAAACTCCTATTCAAGTTGAAAGCACTAATTGTACAAACAAATTGATTGTTGCGCCGCCATAATGTGGTTCTCTTCGCAATTATACATTATTAATGAATTGTGCCTAATGTATACTTTATACATTAACTCTTTCTGCGCGGAACAGATGGTATTCAGTTTATATCTAAAAGCATATTAGATTAAATCAAGACGGGAAAGGGGACTTGTATGTGGAACAAAAATAAAAATACAATATTTCTAAAAACACAGTCCAGTTTTTTTGTTCCAGCTAGGCTCTGAAACGGCTGGACCCGTTATGATGAGATTTTCACTGACCGAGCTAATAGTATAGGGAATAGATAGCTCTTTTTACTTTGTTCTGACTATTCGACGGTTTCCACTGGTAGACGGCATTAACTAAATAATAAAAATTGTTTACCTACTTGCCAACCCGCACTAGGCCAATGTGGTGGACTAAGGCCTAAACCCTCTCTGTTGCAGAGGAGGCCCGTGCCTAGCAGTGGGACGTATATGGGCTGATGATGATGATAATGTTTATAAATACCTGCATAATGTTTATAAAATCATCACAATATTTAGAACTACCCTCCCTGCGCAGAAAGAGTTGCAGAATACGTGTTGTTCAAATAATTAGGCACCATGTGTGTTTCTTAAATGTGTATTATGTTGGAACCCAGGAACTCATGTTTCGTGTTTATGTTTTAGTTTGGTGCAATTAAATATATGTTTTTAAGACCTTCGTGGGCTCCAAATAAATATATGAATTTATGTTTTGTTTTATTTCACTTCTTGATTATTAATTACTATTTAGCTGATTGCCCGGAATAAATATATGGCGTACGATAGAGACGTCCCGGATCAGGCAGTGTTTTGAGATTTATTCATTAGGAAATTTTAAATGGCAGCAGGAATTAAATTAAAAAGAAAATACTCATTTACGTGACTTTACAATACAGCCGAGATGTGAATCTAGAATTACACGTCTGCCTACATTTTACACTCTCCACTATCCGCTATCCGCATTTCGCGTCCGGTTGGGTACTACGCGTTTGGCTTTAGATAGGATCCACCGACCGCGTACACCCTGCGTCTAGTCATACGGCTAGCGCAGTCCTCCTATTTAGATCACCATAATGAGGGCTATGCCCTGAATTTGTTCCACAGCCCTTCTTGTAGCAGAGGTTGTCTGTGAGTGACGTTCACTACGTAAAAATAAAAATAAATACACCCAACAGTCACATACATAGTTCTGACCCCACACTAGAATACAAGTCCTGTGTCGTGGGTAAGAGAAACTACGAGAGACTTTTCGATCTCACAAACACCCAGACCCGAAACAAATAATTGTACCTATACATGCAATCAAACTCGATTAATCTGTTTAAGCGTGGCGACACAAAAAATACTATTGCACTATAATAATGCTACGAGTCATATTAACCAACACACTAATGTAAATTCCCGTAAATATTCGGCGCATGCTGGGCTGCAGAAACTAAAAGTGCATTTAAACTAGTTTCTTTCAAATTCAAATTTTGTGCTGGCTGCCAGCCAGGAAAGCCGTGGTGTTGGAAAAGTAATCAGTGGATAGCAAGAGCCAATTTATAAACAGGAGCATAACGTGTTATGTTGCTCGTATACAGAAGTATGATACGCAAGAGAATACCGTCGCGGTGCTTATTACTATAAACAATATAAGTTGCGTTTTACATCTTGAGGGGAAGAAAATGGCTACAAAGCAAGATAAATATTTCAATATTTTTAATACTAAAAAAGTTTGCTGCATTTACAGTACTGTTAAAGAACATGGTTAAATTTATTGATTTCCGGGTCTTGCAGTGTTATTAATTTTTTCCATTAGGAAATTCTCAGTGGGATCGCGTAGTCTGGAAATGAAACAGACAGTTTTGCTTATTGAGATCTATTCCAGACAATCAAGTGGTAAGAATTAAGATGTGATCATTGAAAAAATAAGTTTAAAAATAAAAAAAAACAATCTAGATACAAAAAAAGCACAGATGAGTAGACAGAGTGTAACTTAGTAAAAATATAATTACACAATATAGGTGTACACGGATTCAAAGTGAATTGTTACGTTCGCCTGACGGCGGGAACAAATAAGAACACAAATTCAAGATTACAATCGATTTATTAAAAAATAAATTTAAAAAAAACTATATTTATGACTACACCTAGGGTGTGGATTCTTGGCACAGGAAAGCCTTCTGGTCTTAATAAACCCTATGTGCACTGGGGACTTAACTTTGGTCTTTCGATCCCGTGACGCGTGGGCCCCCCCCTTCGGTAATACTTCGGAAGGCCCTCAGCCGCAGAGGTCAGCTGGAGTCGATGGGCAGAAGCGTTGCCTGCTCTCCCCTACGGTGGACGTGCAGCTCGTAGTTCTCAATCCGAGCGGTGGACCCCCAGTTTCCTGGAACGCGTCGAAACGACACTTGTAGCGCGAAAGATCCGACACCCAGGCACTAGACGAGACCAGGAATGGGCGTCGGCATCTTTCGTGAAGCAATTAAAAAAATAGCGAAATGGAGTGGCGACATTTAGGTCCAGTTGAAAAAAATATTTAAACGAAATATAGTTATAATTCAAATGCCAATATAATTAATAGTTATTATTAAAATTACCCAACCCAAGATCAAACCCCAACTGTTTATATGCCGGACGATCACCATTCCATTACGCGATGAGTAGGTACAAAAGAAATAATTACACTTAAACCTCTACACAAGTACAGGTAGTTACATAATATGAATGCAACGAGTGAAGCGATGACCTTTGAAATTTATTTCGCCGGTACATCGAGAAATTTCTCTTATCTTAACATCACGCTAATCTAGAAAATAAATCTCACAGCTATTACATTATATGAACTAATAAGAGGAAATATAGTTTATGTATTACATTACAACAATTATAAAAATTAACTGGCTTTAAAATCTAAACAAACTAATACAAATTTTCGGTGGCAATTTTTAATAGAATACTGATTACACAAACTAAAAGCTTATTATTTACAAGTATGTATTTAAATTTAGAATTTTATGAACAAAAAAATATATTTTAGGATATAAAGTTATTATTAAGATAACACACAAGCCACCGATATTAACAACATACGCGTGGAATACACAGTGGGAATTAATTATCGCGGCCACATTGATTTGGACAAAATTAATATCAGGTATAATAGAATGTTAATGAAGAAAAATACCGCGGCGAAACATATTTTAAACATATCGGAAAGATTAAATAGATAAGGTTATATTTTACCAATTTTAAGATACTCGCTATCACATTTCGTTACGTTGTTATATATACCACTATTAAGAATTATAAATATAGCCATAGCAATTTTTACAGTATTAAAAGGTTGAAGAAATCACTTGTTGGATAGTAATCAAATTAATCCAGACACGAAAAATCAGTTAACAGCAACCAAGCCAATATTGGAATTAATTATATTAACTTACCAAGGGGGTTGAAAATGATGCAATCCGCTTTTAATTGCCTTTTCTTTTTTATATTTTAGTATAGCACTGGTTTTACTACTTTTCAGATATGCGGACAATTAATCACAAATACGAATCACATATAGTTGTGCGGACTCTGGCGTCGAAATTTCTCATTCTCTCTCCGCGAATTCGTTCTTATATAGTAGGCCAAGCGCCGGGGGTTTTTTTTTGCAACTTACGGGACCTGTTTTTTTTTTGGAATATGTTCAAGGGTGTCCCCTGAATGTAAATCCAAGTGGGCGCGGGGGGGGGGGGGGGGCTTCCCTTCAGCCGCCATCTTGGAAAACACGTTTTATCGAATATCTCGCGAACCGCGCAGCGTACGACAAAAATTGTATAAATCATTATTGTAGAAAATAATATTTGCCATAACGCATAGGTTTCTAATTATAGCGCTCCAAACAGAACTGACGCGTCTACGAAAATTTCAATACACACAGGCGAGGGAACGACCCTAGCGTCACGAGGGGACAAAAATGGTTAGGATTTATACCTGAATACTGTTGGAATGTTAAGAGGGGGAAATTCCGAACGACCCGAAATATATACTGCAACTTATAGGCGCATAATTGAATATACAGCATTATAATCTCATTTACAGCGTTATAGCTCCTAAACTATAAATTCTACGGGAAAAAGTTTCCGATAAAATTTATAGGTAATTTTATGCTCTACAATTCAGTTACCATTATTTTTAATTTTTAACAATTTTTTTTAACCATTAACTAAATATTTAGTAAAAACCATATTGTAAAAAGTTTGATAATTAAAAACCTATCATCATCAGCCCATATACGTCCCACTGCTGGGCACGGGCCTCCTCTACAACTGAGAGGGTTTAGGCCTTAGTCCACCACGCTGGCCTAGTGCGGGTTGGCGGACTACACACCTAAGAAATTCCTAAGAACTTTTAGGTGTGCAGGTTTTATCACGATGTTTTCCTTCACCGTTAAAGCAAGTGATAATTCATTGTGAATACACACATAACTTCGAAAAGTCAGAGGTGTGTGCCTGGGGTTTGAACCTGCGACCGCCGAAATTCTCGACCGCGCACCCTAACCTCGAGGCCATCACTGCTTAAAAACCTATGCGTTATACAAAAAAAAAAGTTTCAAATAAAAAAGATGGCAAATATTATTATCTACAATAATGATTTCTACAATTTTTGTCGTACGATGCGCGGTTCGTGAGATATTCGATAAAACGTGTTTTCCAAGATGGCGGCTGAAGTGAACCCCCCCCCGCCGCGCCAACTTGGATTTACATTCAGGGGACATTCTTGAACGTATTCCAAAAAAAAAATACTAGGTCCCGAACGATGCTTAACTTACCTACTTTTTTTGCTCCGGCGCTTGGCCTATAGGTACTTGTTCGACCCGATGGTCGGCCTATTTCCTTCCTGAGGCGACAATGCGTACTGCCAGATTCTAGATTGTTCCGTATGACATGAGACAGAGATATGAAAACAACGGTATAACCGAAGCAAGTCACGCCACAACTACCCTCTATATTTTTGTAAATCCCTGTGGGACTGAGATAGCAATTATAGAAACGAGCGAGATGGAATCATTCGCAGGAAGTATAACCGTCGACCGCTATTGTATTTTTTCTCGAAATTTCTGACTGTGGCGTTTGCTATCCGATGTTCTAGAAAGAATTTGATTTCCGACACCGACGAATACCTTATATGGTCGTTGTGATGATATCACTAGTTAAAGCGCGCGGTTTCCATTCAAATGTAACAACTGGTTATTTGTTTGTTTGTATGTAGTTATTATTTGTATTTATTTTATGTTTTTAAAACTTGTTACAACATAACAGAATGTCAAAATGTCGCTTTGCTTGACAATTTCCAATGTCAAATTCTCTAGTGATCTAAGAGGTCGCGCATGTGTTTTGCCTAACAATGGTTTTCCAAAAGGAATTTCCAATTAGTAGTAGGGGGTTAGGAAACGTCCCCACAAGACTGCAATAGTGTTTATCTATCACTTTTCGTTATAAGTACCTACTATAAACGTTTTAGAGTAAGCTTTTAACATTTACTGTCCTTTATGCTTCCCTCCACCTGATATTTTTGATAACGCTGTTTGACGTTAAAATGTAAGCAAGGTTATATCACTGAATTTGCTTGCCGTATACTAATCCACAGCTCTGATAAATCATAACAATATTACATCACAAAGAAGCTGTATTACATTTCCACCAAAATTAATCATTACTAAGCAGTTAATATCAAGAACGGGAGCGGAGAAGAGCCCCGAGCGAGGCGCGTTATTGTATAAATTTACCATAAATAATTACCTGGATTTATGTACAGGACATAAATGAGAGAGTCCCGGTCATTATCACAATTTGTGGCCATCATCAACGGTAAGTGTTTTTTGGAAATTGATTGTGTTCTTCGACGCGGTACGAGGTACTTATGCAGTCTTTTTAAAGCATTTATTTTTAACAAATAAAAATGTTAAAGTGCCCGGCAAAGCGACCGCACTGTCTGGTAAGTAGATATTTTGAGTTCTAACTTCTAATGAAAAATAATACCCGCAGTAGTAGCACGGAGTCTGGATTTGTGCCCGAAAAACGGCAATAGGCTCGCCTCCTATTACGTGGGACTGGTACACACCTGGCGAAATGTGGGTGCAGAAATGCACCTGTGCCTACCCCTTCGGGGAATACAGGCGTGAGGTTATGTATGTATGTATGTAATTAGAATGATTTCTAGAATGATATGACTATATCCACTACCACTTGACGTAGTTATGTTAATGTTATACGCCTGCTTGTTAGTAATTGTAAAAATAGCTTACGTGATATTTTAACGTCCAAAGATACGAATAAAAAACATACATTTAAAATGTTTTTCTCAAATAGATAGATAGATAACTCTTTATTGACACCCACATTTATATAGTAATTTCATAGATTTTACAAATAAAAATAAAAGTGGAACAATAGGCGGTCTTATCGCTGAGAGCGATATTTGAGTGTACTAAAAATTTGAGTGTACTAAAAATACCCGGCTACTGTTTTTCCTCGCGTGAAACCTATTTCATCACGGGTAACCTCCGCAGTCAATTACATTAACAAAACTAGACAACTCCGAGTTTTAATTGGAACGCAACTCTCATTTACTAAATGAATGTCTGAAAATGTATTATGATTGTTCGAAATTATTTAATGAACGTGCCGGCAAAAAGTTTTTTGCAATTAATCTAACTGCGGCGGGACAAGCGATCCTTAGGGAACTTTCGCCGCGGCCTGGATGTGTTCACCATCGCACGTCCAGTGTTTATGTGGGAACATCGTGCGTTTTCCTGCAATACGTTTGTTAATTTCTTTTATTGTATTGTAGTGGAACGGGTAACTTCAGTTTTTCAAGTAGCTACCACAATATTCAATTTTAGTCTGCTTTAACTAAAAATTATAGTGGGCATAAATAATTAGGCGCATGGTCGTGAGCTCAAATTCAAGAAATTTCATAGGTATTTGTATTAAAGACACAATATACTTACGCGATGATTTCAATAATTAAAAATTCTTAGGAATTTCTTAGGTGTGCAGTCCGTTAACCCGCACTAGGCCAGCGTGGTGGACTAAGGCCTAAATCCTCTCAGTTGTAGAGGAGGCCTGTGCCCAACAGTGGGACGTATTTGGCTGATGATGATTGATGATGATGATGATGATTTCAATACATATTTAATCAAACCTAAAAAGGTGTAGGGAGTTTTTAATAAATCATTATGATAGTATAAACAAAAGTCGAGTTTATAAAATTCTACGCGTTACGTAATGGAAGTGTCTATTCCTCACCTACTTAAGTATGAAAAAGGATGTTTTTTAAAACATTTGTGTGTTCTCATTTAATGTCTACGTGAAACAAAACTATTGTGTTTTGCGATGAGCGCATTGCACTTTATCTGATGCAAAGTGAAATGCTATCATCCAGTGTCGGAAAGAAACAATAACGTTAATCCCTATCCTGCATTAACCATGAAAATCACACACAATGAACAATCATTGTGAATCATTGTAATAGGTACAAACCTATTATAATTAATTTTGTATATATTGTCGATTAAATTGAAAAATGGTATTTTCAAAAATATATTTAAATAGGTATTTAAAATTCGAAAAAAACCTTCAATGCGTGTGCTCTGTTTTTTCTTTTTTCTTTCTTTTAAACTGACAAATGACATATCATTTCGGTTCTAAACTCAGTGGTTTAGGCATTAAAGGTACTGACTATGTTTATATGTAACTGATTGGCATTGAAAGTATTGGCGAGGATTTACAGGTTTGTCGATACAGCGACATGCATTCCAATGTTTGTGCATCATATCGCAGTCCCCGCGGGTCGGCATCGCAAACACTTTCTGCACAGCAAACACCAGCTTCATATTTACACTGCGAGCACTGAATATCGTAAATTATCCTGCGAATGTTACCTCATTAGTTAACACAGGTTTATACAGGGTGTATTCAAACCGTGATCGAAAACTAAGGCAGGTAATAGCTAAAGTGATTACAAACCCCTTGGCGTTAAAGAAAATTCCGACAAAAATAAAAATTTTGACGTTTTCCTATCAACCATAGGTATAAAATGTATGTAGCTGTTAGGAAAATATCAATTTTTTTATTATTTGTTGGTTTTTTTTTAACGCCAGGGGGTTTGTAATGACCTTAGCTGTTACCTACCTTAGTTTCCGATCACGGTCTGAATACACCCTGTATACCTTGTTGAATATGACGTCCAGAATACAGCCAGTAGGATTGCAATTTTTTTTTGTTTTTTAAGTTATACTTATGAAAGCGTTATGAAAAAAATATGAGAGTGAAATTTTAAGATGCGCGCGCATCACTGTAACACGAAAATCAGCCGTAAAGCTGCCTATGTGCTCCAATATAATTGACAGATTCAAGCTGCCTATGTTAAATGTAAGTGTCAAATGGATCAGAAAGGTTTTAATATGTATCGGATCGAATATTTTTCAAAAAACGTCTATACATATTTGAAATTTTAAAAATGTAGAATAGTGACAGTAATAAAAAAGGATTGACATATTTAGGTATTAGTTGTCAAATATTTGTGAGTGCGTTCAGAAATGTAATATGTTGCGTAAACTAAGAACTATGTACATGTGACTGTTGGGCGTATTTATTAGTTTTACTTCAGTCGTGTGGTATAACTTCGAACGCGTGTACATTTTTATTTTTATTTTTTTATTCTGGCACGGCAAAGTGACTCCACTGTACCTGATGGTAAGCACAGTGGAGTCCAAAAAATTACTACCGACCAGCGAGAGACGATATGGTCACCCGCTGGTCGACACAATTATGCCGGCCTTTTTTTAGGACTGAGTTTGATCCAGTGTATCTCTTATCGGGCTCAGGTTATGTATATGTATATGATTAATAAATAAATAAATAATTACACCCAACAGTCACATACATAGTTCTGACCCCACACTAGTATACAAGTCCTGTGTCGTGGGTATCAGAAACTACTAGAGACTTTTCGGTCTCACTAACACCCAGACCCGAAACAAATATTTGTGGATCACACAAACATTTGTCTGTGCCGGGATCGAACCCGCAGCTTCTCGTTTCGCAAGCTGGTGTCTAGCCAACTACGCCACGGGGCTGTCTTAACATAATGATTAACATCCCATAAAAAACAAAACTTGTAAAAAAACCCAAGTCTCGCAACTCAGTTCTTCTACCGTAAAAAGTTGTGAGATCCATGTGATACCAAGTCGATAAATTTATTCAGTCTCCGTTTAAGGGACCTTTTGTCTTAAGTTATTATGCACTTAGCTTACCAGACAACATCTAATAGTGACCATATCAATATAAAAAATCTTTAATGTTTTAAATAAAATAGTTTGACTTGGCAATCGCATGTAAACACGATGTATATCACTTTTAGAGCGATTGCCAAGTCAAACTATTTTATTTAAAACATTAAAGATTTTTTATATTGATATGGTCACTATTAGATGTTGTCTGGTAAGCTAAGTGCATAATAACTTAAGACAAAAGGTCCCTTAAACGGGGGCTGTATAAATTCATCGACTTGGTATCACATGGATCTCACAACTTTTTACGGTAGAAGAACTGAGTTGCGAGACTTGGGTTTTTTTACAAGTTTTGTTTTTTATGGGATCTCATTTCTTTTTGTAGAAAGTCCTACTTTTTTCCTTTTCGGTACCTTCTACTTCTTGAGTACTAACAACGGATTTTCTTAAAACCCACGCTCTGTCTTATGAGTTTTGCTTACTTTTGTAGGTAGTCTTCCTCCTCTACATACGAGACGAGACATGTTCTTTATTTTAAAATAATAATTACTTTTTGCGTTAGTTAGAAAAATTTAGGGCCGCACGTCAAACGTCAGTTAAAGTTAATCCTTTTGTAAAATTGTTATCTCTCTTTCACTATAAATTGGTACTGTCAATGTACCAAACAGAAAATTACAACATCAAGCTTAACAGAGGTATAGCTTGAATTGATTTACGGAACCAAATGCCGCACTCAATTTTTTTTAATGAATAAATTACTTGACCCTATATGAAGATTTCCTCACGATGTTTTCCTTCACCGTTAAAGAACGTGATAATTCATTGCTAATACACACATAACTTCGAAAAGTCCGATGAGTGTGCCTAGAGTTTGAACCCGCGACCGCCGGAATTCTTGACCGCACGCCTAAGCCTCAATACCATCACACCTTATCTGTCTACATCTATATTCCATTATCTTATACATATACAGGTACACTGGTTTATTAGCTGCAAATGTAACTTTGTAATCCTATATATTTATATGGGATTACAAAGTTATTTATGCAGTTTGTGAATCTAGACAACTAGACCGAAATTGCAAGATATTTTAATTTTTCCTTAAGTTATACACTAAACTAATTGTGTTCCAAATTTGAAGCTTCTATGTCGGCTAGAAGTGCCTTAGAGTTTTGATGATCGGTCAGTGAGTGACCAAAACCGCGAAGTTTGACTAGTTATAATTCTTAAACTACTGGTTCAAAATGAATAAATTTTGATATATACAGAGTTTATACTATTCTTGCTTGGTGATTAAAATTTCAGGTTTCTAGATTAATCCACAACGAAGTTATAGGGTGTCGAAAATGGCCTGAGTTGCTTCGAGAAAAGTATAGTACGGCCGTGCCGCTTTTTCGCTCGACTTGGCGGGGGCACTGCCGTGCCCCCAGATAATACTGGCATAATTATTTCGAATGATCATTATTGTTTCTTACAAGCAAATACTCAATTTGGCGCGCGGTACATTTACGACACACCTTTTAATGCGGCATCCTTAGGATGCTTAGGCGTAGTGCAGTATGGTGCACTAGGGCAGTCTTCTCAACAGTCCAGCCAGCCATTGCTATCTGTACCTTTCTGTACGGATACTCATAGCGTACATCATATAAAGCACGTGTCTTTAGCAGGTCTCCTTGACATTTAGTCTATATCAAGTATTTAAAGCTATGTGGATGGCGATGTTCGAATTTTTTATCCGCCATCATAGTTTTTTCACTCTTATATAACGTAAACTGCGGAGAGTAATGGAACTAAAGGAAAACGTGACAAAATTCAGGTCTATTTTTGTAAAATCAAACGAATTGACGGGACAGCTCAGTCGGGCCGCGCAGTAGCTAAATGTAAATATTCCGGCACGTACATTTCTATTTTATTAACAAAACCTAACAAATTCAATTACTTTATTATATTTTGGTAGTGGTAGGATATTCGTATCCGCCCGGATAGTGACCACCGTACACAGGGCGTAAAACCCGCCATAGTGGTACATGCAAGTGTGCCGCGTTCCGGGATCAGCCAGTGTATATCCGGTTTTCGGGGGGGCTTCAATCATAGTGAAAGGATGACCGTGCCGACATTTTTTGGCCGGTTTCTCGCGGTCGGTCCTTTGTTCACCATGGTATTAGTCCCCCAAACTTCTTCACAAGATAGGTGAAGAGGTTTTCGGCCGGCATGATTGCGTCGACCAACGGGAGATCATCATCTCTCGCTGGTCGGCACTTTTTCTGGACTCCATTACACCTACCATCAGGTGCAATGGGGTCACTTTGCCGTGCCAGTATAAAAAAAAAACATATTTGCATGTAGCTGTGCTTGTTAATACAAGTAAAAAGAACCACTGTTTTTGTTCGACGTTAACTGAATAACTTGATACAATTTGCTAATATGTAAAAACTGCTATTGTGATGTAAATTTATGGCGTTCCAGGATCAGACTATACATATTTGACAACGAATCGACTAGTTTAAACATATGGTACGGTTTAGATGACATTACTAATTAGTTTTCACTAGTCAAAGCTATATTACGACTGCAATTTATTAAGGTTCCATACTTTGATGGTTCTAAAATGAGACGACCTAAAGGTTAGTACAAAATACCATCTTATATTAAATTAAAATCAGTGCTACAGGAAGCAGTGAAAAAAATATATTCATTTTTGGTGTTTATTATTTTTAGGGTTCCGTTCATCCGAATAAAAAACGGAACCCTTATAGGATCACTCGTGTGTCCGTCTGTCCGTCGCTCACAGTCAATTATCTCCGAATCGACTCGACCGATTAAGTTGAAATTTGGTACACACATCAATTTCTGTGACCCAAACGCAGAGGTGTGACGTGAATACATGAAATCTGTATATGGGAGGTCATTTTTTGGGGAAAGGTGGAAAAAAAATATATATGTCAAATATCAGACAGGGCGGTTATTTAAAAAAAAGACGCAGAACCGTTGACCTTTGTTTGGTCATCGGCTCTGCTTTACTACATTACGCCTAATACTTATTATGCGGCAATATTTAGCTTGTAACTATGATTGCTATTTGTAATTAGATTTATTGCAAACTATGGGAAATATTATCAAAGCGAAATAAGCAAACACAACTACAAACAACAAATAATTTTTATAAAAACCAACAGAGGTTCTACTTACAATGTTTCCTTCACAATACCAGCGGCGAGAGAGCGCTCCACGCGCAACACTCGCCTTTATAAAGGTTCGGTCGCCCCTCCATTGGCGAACGTCATCAGCAAAGTATTTTAACAACAAATTGATAATGTCACAAATCATGATAATTAATTTTAATATTTTTAAACCTTATTTTTTTATATTTCAGTGTCCTAAAGTTATGAAATATTGATTAGAATTATTTCAGATTTATTTCAACAAACAAGTGTCAACATAAAGACTAATAAAATCAAAAGATTATTTAATTACGTTAATGAGACATCTCTAAATTACTATATTGAATAAACAGATTTTTGGTGATATTTAAATTAACCAATGAATGGTAATTAAATATTTCTCAAGTTAACTTAAATATTAGATTATATAATAATCTTCGCGGCGACATATATATACTTGAAAACGGCATCTTGTGACATATCATATTTCTACTGTATAGAAAACTAATTTCTGTATTTTTGGACTCGCACTTGGCCGGTTTTTTGTATGGAATCACTAAATTCATATGCCAATAAATTTAATTTGTACTATAGCTCATTGAATTGAGTGTGCGAATGAGAGGATCTTGATTCGTTCTTAAAATTCGTTTGAAAATTCTTAGTTACACCTGAAAATGTACTAAATAAATGCCAATAAACTTGCCCCTTTTACTTGTAGTGCATGGTGAAACTTGGTTGTGGAAATATCTTCACTTCTAAGCAGAAGTAAAGGGCTAAGTAAGCCTTTAGGGTAGTGGCGTGAAAGAGCATATCTATATGTATAATTTATGTTATCAATCCCATAACATATTAATTGTATAAACGATGAAGTCTTCGAACTCCAAGATTTAAGAGTCTCATATTGCCAAAAATATATAAGTTTGTGTATGTACATATATATATGTGTGTGTTGTATCTTCATAAATTATTTTATTTGCACACCTGCTGTTCACATCTCTGCATCACCCAAGGTTCGACTGGTAGAGAATGCCTTAAGCATTAAGTCCACCTTTACAATTATATCATTGTATAAAGTGTAAATAAATAAATAAATATTTCCAAAGTTACACTAAAAATCATATTGCTTTAACTACAGTTATAAGCAAGATAAAAGTCTTTGTAATTCTCGTCCTTCTGAAATATTAATCTCAGAATCTTTTACAATAAATGTAATCCCAAGTTAGAAGGAATAATTACTATTTTCGTAGCGTCGAGTTTTTATAGTTTTAATGAGATTGGGAATATAAACTTGTAAGGTCCTGAATAGCTCTGGGAATTTATAGTAAATGTAAAAGATATTAAAGTTATTAAAACACAAAATTTACGCAGCTAGGCTATAGAATATTGAAGGTTCTTTAGTCCCTACTGTGACAATTATTTAAATACATCCAAATATCACATACATCAAAGTCGTGATGGCCTCGAGGTTTGGGCACGCGGTCGAGAATCTCGATGGTCGCGGGTTCAAACCCCAGGCACACACCTCTGACTTTTCGAAGTTATGTGTGTATTCACAATGAATTATCACGTACTTTAACGGTGAAGGAAAACATCGTGATGAAACCTGCACACCTAAAAAAGTTCTTAGGAATTTCTTAGGTGTGTAGTCCGCCAACCCGCACTAGGCCAGCGTGGTGGACTAAGGCCTAAACCCTCTCAATGGTAGAGGAGGCCCGTGCCCAGCAGTGGGACGTATATGGGCTGATGATTTATCACATACATAGCTTCCATTAATCCCATCCGTTCCCACACTAAGATACTAGGCTTATGTTATGAGTATCAGGAAATACGGAGACTCTCCGACCAGACTCGAACAAATATTTTTGGGACTCACAAACACATGCTTCGGTGCGAGTCGAAATTTGAGACACCTTTAACTTAAAGTAGTTTGAAATGTGTTTTTTAATTTTTAAAGTGAATTATTACGAAATACAAATACGAAAATGAAAGTATCATAAAGCGGGCACACTAATTTGTATCATAACCAATCATAGATTTCCCAGTAAGTATCCTGATTACTGATGTATATGTAGCGATGATTTTTAGAATTTTTACAAACACACTCACGCCTGAATACCACAGGGGTAGGCAGAGACTAGTGAGTGCTACAAGATACTATCCTGATACACCTCTTTTGCTTCTTCAACATCCACACATCTCCTTACATTACATACACATATGTACGTCGGTTATGAGTGCTCCTAACTGTAGAATTTATGCAATGATAATTACACAAAATGCAATAGCTGTTTTACGGTATCAATTTCATCATCATCATCATAAGCCCATATACGTCTCACTGGTGAGGACAGGCCTCCTCTACCATTAAGAGGCTTTAAGCCTTAGTCCACCACGCTGGCCTAGTGCGGGTTGGCGGACTACACACCTAAGAAATTTCTAAGAACTTTTATGTGTGCAGGTTTCATCACGATGTTTTCCTTCACCGTTAAAGTACGTGATAATTCATTGTGAATACACATATAACTTCGAAAAGTCAAAGGTGTGTGCCTGGGGTTTTAACCAGCGACCGCCGAGATTCTCGACCGCGCGCCTAAACCTCGAAGCCAATCACTACTACTATCAATTTAGCCAATCCATTATTGTAAGACTTTGAACCTATAACTCCTGGACGTCTATCCAGGGTAACATTAAGCAAGATTTCTTAGTTCAAAGAACTCCAGTGATCTTACTGAGAGATAAAAAAGTTACTACGTACAATAAGGCTCGATTTTTTATGATGCAAACACAGGAGGCTAAAACTATTCCGCGTTATCTCCTGAAGGGATCGTAAGGGTTGACGTTAGAAAGGCCTGTAGACTTAATGCTTCGCAAACACTTTTTTCGCAATGTTTATGTACTACGTAGGCAAAGTTAAGGTCTTGTTGCTTCAAAGTATGATTATACATACATACTCTCACCTGTTTTTCTGAAGACGTAGCCAGGAAAGTTGAAGTTGCTACGGAATTTTCTATAATTATCCGCAATCAGTAATTCTGAATCACATATAATTTTTATGACTGCCGCGTGGTGTCGCGGCACAGGTATGTGCTGTACGATTTAAAGGTCCTGGGTTCGATTCCCGGGTCGGGCAAAGTGTTATTAGGTTTTTCCATTAGGAAATTCTCAGTAGCAGCACGGAGTCTGGAAATGTGCCCGTAAAACGGCAACAGACTCGCCTCCTATTACGTGGGACTGATACATACCTGGCGAAATGTGGGTGCAGAAATGCAACTCTGCCTACCCCTTCGCGGAATACAGGCGTGGGGTTATGTATGTATAATAAATAATAATAATAATAAATACACCCAACAGTCACATACATAGGTCTGACCCCACACTAGGATACAAGTCCTGTGTCGTGGGTATCAGAGACTACGAGAGACTTTTCGGTCTCACAAACACCCAGACCCGAAACAAATATTTGTGGATCACACAAACATTTGTCTCGGTGCGGGGATCGAACCCGCGGCCTCCCGTTTCGCAAGCTGGTGTCTAGCCATCTGCGCCACGGGGCTGTATGTATGTAATTTTGTTGTAGTATGATAACAACTTTGGCTTTTAGTTACCGTTCTATAATGTAATGTTTTAAATTTAGTAGATCGCGCTTGGAGTTCGTCTACTGACACCTCTTACTCTACGCTCATCCCGAATCGTATTTTATGCGTGATGTTTTCATTACTTTTATGGTCTCGAGCGTGTAATAAAGTACGCGTTTGTCGGTACACCCGCCGTTCAGATTTAATGGCATATTTTCTGTCGTTTATTTTGATAACTTGGAATTTTCAGACGGCTCCGAACAGATTAGGAGCGAGTCCTTTGAGATTTTCTTGTTGCGAGAAAACTCATTTATTGTTCAATGAAACTTTTATGTTCCGTTAATTGTTTATTACATAAACGCGAAACGTTTTCGGATATCAATTTGTGTTTAAAAATCGAATTTCAGGCTACGAATAGAATGAACAGAAAAAATACATTAATTGGAGCGCTGGTACTCAGCGATCACTCAATCAATTTGCTTAAGATGTTTGTACCCTCGTAGAAATCAGAAATAAAATCATTCTATTTTTTTAGGAAGTATTATTTATCTTTTATCGCGTCAGGTTGACGTCGCTTAGACACAATGTATGGAAGTACTTTACAAGACACAGTTTCGTCCACGATTTGTAATGATAATGTTGCTCTAATATTTACGTTTGTTATTATGCAATAAGTTTGTAAGTTTCATTTCTTTTTTAATGTACGTTTTAAGAAACACATGTTTTGGTTTGTAGTTTTGTGTAAATTACTAGAATGTAGCTGTTTTGTTGTAAAGTGACTGTAACCTTATCTGTGTAATAAATAAATGAAATAAAAGAAAGATTTTAAGTTATCGTGAGCTAAGTTTTTATTATGATGCGAATTTAATTTATCATTATCATAGACAAGCTTCTTAAAAAAAACGAGGTGACATATTCCGCCAACCCGCACAACGCCAGCGAAGAGGACCATGGCCTAAACCCTCTCAGTTCTAGAAGAGGCTCGTGCCCAGCAGTGGGACGTGTATGAGCTGATAATGATTGAAAATCAGAGCTATCATGCAGCATCGTGTTTTCTAATTGTATAACTAAAATGACTAAGAAACATTTAACACATTGTGTATCTGCATCTACATCTGCTCATTTTTATTTTCTGGGTTACCGGCGTGAGTGGATTCTTTGTATTGCAATCATGTATTAAAATGTAACCCGTTATCAACAATATGTAGTATATTTACTGGTTCGTTTGCTAAATTATTTTTTTTTTTTTTTTTTTTTTTTTATTGTTTTTATGGGAAAGGAGGCAAACGAGCTAGTGAGCCACCTGATGTTAAGTGGTCACACCGCCCATGGACACCCACAATGCCAGAGGAATCATTGGTGCGTTGCCGGCCTTTGAGGAAAATATAGGCTCTTTTCTTGAAGGTCCCTAAGTCTTGAACTCTCTTTTTGAATCGATTTCAAATTATCTCAAACTATTGCTTAACTATACCTATCTACGTTTATATAGCTGTCGCTCCGTACATTATCATGACATAAAACGTAAAAAACAACTTTATTAAGTCCCGACACCTTAAAGCCGAATGTGTGGAATGATACAAACCGTTAATGCCAACATTCAGAGATAATATTGGACACGGCATCGAGCTTGCTTTATGAGACCCGCGAGCATGTTGTAGAAAATAAATTTATTCATGAGTCAATCTAACTGCAAATATTAAGGTCTGGCACTCAGATTGCAACGCGCTTTTATGTGATGCTACCTGCAATGTGTGTTAGGGCGGTGTCGTACTGCTAACAAGCTTAAAAATTACACGGTTAAATAAAACTAATTTGTACGAGCGGGTCATTATTTATTTATTTTATTTAAGAAATATACAAAACAATTACAATTAATAATATAAAAATATAGTACACAATCCAAAATAATTTCCATTAATAGTTATAAAATAAAATTGAAGTAGTGAACGGCTAATCAGACAAGAAAGGGACAAATTAAATATATACAAAAATAATTATGAATAACTATAAATTAAATTAAATTCTTCTAGTTCGCTTGTTCTAAAACAAATTTAATATATTTCGCTTTTCTACTACTTCTTTTATCCTGTAACAATGTTCAACCATTGTTTTGAGTTTTTCTCTTTTTACAGTACACCCTTATAGTTATAACCTTTTCATTGCGACTACCATAGGTATTGTTTAAAATATACTTTCTTAGCAATAGAATGATTTGGCTCATGTTTTTATCCTTAACACATTCAAGGCTTAAATACAGTAACGGCAATAACGGCCCTATTTATAAACATTAATGAAATTATGCCTTATCTCCTTTTCTCTAATGTCATATGTCACTCAACAAGTAGGTGAAAGCATGTTTAAGTCGTAGATAAATTAACAAACTTAGTATAGTCCTAGATATGCATATCTATTATAACTAGGTATGTAATGTTTTTGATACCCAGAATACAAGATTTATTTACATACATACATAACCTCACGCCTGGATTCCCCGAAGGGGTAGGCAGAGGTGCATTTCTGCACCCACATTTCGCCAGGTTTTGTATCAGTCCCACGTAATAGGAGGCGAGCCTATTGCCGTTTTTCGGGCACAATTCCAGACTCCGTGCTGCTACTGAGAATTTCCTAATTAAAAAACCCAAAAACACTTTGCCCGACCCGGGAATCGAACACAGGACCTCTAGATCGCACGGCACATTCTTGTGCCGCGAGACCACGAGGCAGTTAATTTCAATCAATCAAGATTTATTTATACTTTTCATATATAAAATCGTATAAAGGCGGAGTTGATGCTTAAGGCATTATCAACCAGTCAATCTTAGGGTGGTGCCTCTGCACTCTCTCGTATATCTATACATGATAGGTGTATAAATATTAATGATATACTCGTTTATATAAACATATACATAAATAGTATATTATAAAGCCCTACTCATATAAATATGTTAATACGTTTTCATGGAAACACCAGCATTTGATATACGTCATTTGCATTTTAGCAAACCAATTCGTAAATCGGAACAAGCGACAGTGCAACTTGGTTGACAACTAGTTACGCCACAGTTATACAATTGTATGTTCAATATTTGCGCTGAATTCGTTTAGTTAGCAAATTGTTGTTTAATTATTACGTACCGAGGCCGTGGCAAGTAATAAGGCTAATAATTGTGCATTTTGTTAATATATAAACAGTTTACTGCCTCGTGGTCTCGCGGTACAAGTATGTGCCGTGCGATGTAGAGGTCCTGGGTGCGATTCCCGGGTCGGGCAAAGTGTTATTGGGTTTTTCCATTAGGAAATTCTCGGTAACAGCACGGAGTCTGGAAATGTGCCCGAAAAACGGCAATAGGCTCGCCCCCTATTCATCATCATCATCGTCAGCCCAAATACGTCCCACTGCTGGGCACGGGCCTCCTCTACAACTGAGAGGGTTTAGGCCTTAGTCCACCACACTGGCCTAGTGCGGGTTGGCGGACTACACACCTAAGAAATTCCTAAGAACTTTTAGGTGTGCAGGTTTTATTGTGCCCCCTATTACGTGGGACTGATACATACTTGGCGAAATGTGGGTGCAGAAATGCACCTCTGCCTACCCCTTCGGGGAATACAGGCGTGAGTTTATGTATGTATTAACAGTTTAATTGAACAGAAATTGGCCCGCTGCTTTCCAAGAGATTAAACGTGTTTAACGGCTATGGATTTCAGTGCTATTTACATTGAATCAGGTTTTTGTGAATATGGCAATCATTATGTGAAATTCTACATTCCTGCGGGTTCTTTACTAACTTCGACAAAGATTGTGCATGAGCAAATAATTAAACCTCTTTATAGTAGTCTTCATACGATTTCCCAGACTAGGAAAGACTTCAAATTATGCCATTATTAATTCACTCGAAAATTTACAGCCCCAATTTACCTTGTGAATGTCATTAACTTCTTTATCAATTAATAAAGCGAGGTCTGTTGAGTGACCCGTGACTATAGAGGAAGCGAAAAAATGTTTAAGGTGAGAAATATATTAGCGTAGTTTAAAATACTTTAATTAAGTGAATTTAAATAAATAATAAATATACTCAAAAATCACATGCATAATGTTTGTTAATGGCAACAAAATTGCTTAAATTTCCTGGAAGTCAAATAAAACAATAGAGGCAACAAAGTAATTGAGTGAGACTCGGTAATTTGAGACACTGTAGTAATTACTCTAACTAGCTTTTTACTGTGATTTGAGCTACTTAAACCAGCCGCGGTGTTATCCAAAACTGTGAAAATGCTAATTTCAATAATTAATTTCTATCTTTCTTTCAGAATGCGAAATGACCTATCTAAGCTCACTCCATAGGGCAAATTACAGTCACTTATGTTAGTTACCCGCAAGAAGGTGACTTATACACACACTTTTTGCTAGCTATTTAGTTCCGAGTAATACGGGGCGATGTTACTGCCGTTTGCTGGGCTCATCTCGTGCTGGTAATGAGCAGGTATTTATTAACGGAAGAACCAAATAACTTTTTTCCTGGTCCGGGAATTAGGTTTACATGCATATAAAAACCTCACGCCTGTAATCCTCGAAGGGAAGGCAGAGGTGCATTTCTGCACCCACATTCCACCAGGTAATAGGCTAATCAGTCCAGGTAATCCTACGTTATTATTGCAGTTTTTTGAGCACATTTCCAGACTCCGTGTTGTTCAGAATTTTCCAATGGAAAACCCCAATACCACTGTGCCCGACTCTGGAATCGAACCCGAGACGTCTAGATCGCACGGCACATACTTGTGCCGCGAGACAACGAGACAAACAATTAGCTCTCAGAAGAATTAGGTATACGAGTCGGAAACAAAGCATGGATTGCTTAGTCCACCAAAATGTCTAGTAGGAATTTCTAAAAGTTTCCACTCTTATCTATTACCTTCTAACATGAATCGTATTTTTTATTCGTCAAACAATTTAGATTGAATTTTCATAATTCCTTGATAGCATCGTATTTGCAAGTCCCACATTTCCATTTCATATTTCATTTCATTCTAACTTTTGCAAATATTCACAACTTGTTATTTGTGTTAAGCGGCATACCCTTGTTATTGATAGTTTTCTAATACAGATATGCGAGTTTCAATGCTGTGGTGAATATAAATTAAAATTGACTTTATTTAGAAATCATCTAGTGTGTAGTGGATTGCTGAGCAGTCCGTCTGAAGAAGTACAAAATACGACTTTGATGTATGCGTTCAGTAAAGTATCATAATCTATACAAATAAATAAAATTGGAGTGTCTGTTTGTACTATTGAAATAACCGGTTTTAATAAATGCATATGGATGTATACACGGCACATACTTATACCAAAATAACGTTTTTTACAAATTTTGTCTGTCTGTCTGTTTGGTCTGGCTAATCTCTGAAACGGTTGGACCAATTTTAACGGGACTTTCACTGGCAGATGTAATAAGTTCGCCGGGTCAGCTAGTTAAAAAAAAAGCACATGTAGTTTGGTGAAACAACGTGTCTTATGCTGTCTGTGTCCACTGCACGGAGGATAAGAGATGAGGAGAAGATTTTAAGGCGTCTATTACTGCAGAAGAATCAACCAGATGAATGCAGACAACAGACTTGGTCCCCCCCATTCGTTAGGGGGCTTTAGAACAATGTTGCCGATGGCAGTCTTTAAAAAAAAATGCATTGTACATAACTTCTGCATATAAGCACGGTAATACTATCATGCAGTAGTTTAACTCGGCCGCAATTTTGAAATAAATACCTACAGCCGCGCGGTACGTAAACATGCGATAGGGCTGCGAACCTGCAGAATTTTAATTCAATCTGCCTACTTTGACTTTCTATCTATTTTTGTGATTGTAAATATTTTTTATTTTTATTTAAACAAATAAAATATTTGGTGAATGGAATAGAAAGTGTTCAATAAAAATGCATGTTATTTTTTGATTGGAAGATTTCATGCAACCAAAAACAGCACAATATATAAACACAATATATAAACACAATATATACTTGTCATATTAAATAGGCACTTGCACTTATTTTGTATAAAAATCGCGCGATTACTGCTTAAAAAACAACACCACCCGTTTGTCACTGCCGCACATTCGCGACTGCCTGCATGCCTTGCGCATGCCGCGATCGAGGCGCGTAGGTATAACTCGCGTTTCGCCCGTTTGTATGAAGTTAAACTACTGTATGATAGTATTACCGTGATATAAGATTAAATAAGTCATATAAATTACTTTAGAACTTCAATTAGAATTGCTTAGTAGCCTATTCGATGCAGTGGCGGTACTTCCATAGAAGCCCAAAAGCCGAGTTTGGCTCATAAAATTACGAATAATAATCTTTAACCTTTAAATCTTTATTTAACAAAATCATATATATGAGAATACCCTGACCTCACAATAAACAATTATAAATTAGACATTACACAATATTATATTTGTATATTTAGATACCATAATTTTATGTTTTGATTTTTCTTATTCTTGTAACTCTATGGGCACCCTTTTCTTTTAGTTAGGTAACTATTTTCTGGGTTGTCTGGAAGAGATCGCCGTTTGTAGCACTCTTGGAATTTATTTTAGTTTTAATTCATGTTATTCTTGTTTTTGTGGTGTCCATAGAAGCATATAAAATAAATAAATAAATAAAAAATACACAAGTAACGTGTAACGCTTTTGGGCTTCTATAGAAGTACCGCCACTATGGATGGTATATTATTATCTAACACAAAGCCTATCAGCTCTTTGTAACAAGCTGCCACTGTAACGCGGCGAACTTGATGAGCTTGCTTTATTCAATTTACGATTAATTAATCATTACACACAATCTAGGTCATGTTAAATAAATTGCTATTTGTGTTCTAATTTGTGACCATTATTTAACAGTTATCGAGTAATGAACATCACATCGAGATTATTGGGGACTAATGCATTCCCCCGGGATCATATTCTGTGTACATTGCGCGTTCGGTTTACCGAAGCCGATATAGAAATTGTAAAGGCAAAACTCATTAATGAGTCTGCCTGTTCGATCTGATATCTGTTAAGTATTTGTGCGGCATTTACAATTTATTTATTTATTTATTTATTTATTTATTTATTTATTTATTTATTAATTAATGCAAGTTTACAGATTTCTCCAAAACACTTACATTGTAACTAAAACTAACTTAAAATTATTAATATAATATAAAACACAAGAACATTTTAACAATATAACAAACAATTTAACTAACAAAGCTGTATAGAAATAAATGAAATTTAGTAATATAATGAAAAACACATACACATATAACAAACAATTTAACTTAAATAGCTATCCAAAAATAAATGAAATTTCGCGTATATCTGCCTGGGACCATCAAAGAAAATATCTGGATCTGTGTGGTGAGCAAGCATTGAGTTAAGCAGTGCGACGGCGCGCGGGGTTGGCGCTGCAGATGTTCGACGCGTGCGCACACATGTGTGTTATATACATACATATATGTTATAACAACCGTAAGTATTAAATGTATGTATGTGGTGATTAGGAAAACGTCATGATTAGAAAAAATGTGGGTGAGAAATAGTTTTTCTTTTCTTCATCGACAAATAGATAAAAATACTTTGTATTAATCTGAATTATTCAATAATGCAAAAAGCAATTTGTTTTCTTTTTACGCAAAACCCACGAAGAAATCTTGTCCTTATCAATGCAAATAGGCGACCATAAGCCTTCAGTAATACGCGTATAGGCGTTCAATAAGTGGTCTAAGTTACCGGCATTTGGTGGCAAGTTGTGCGCGCGCCACTAACCCACAACTTTCAACTACTGCACGCTTGCTCTCAACGGTCTGCTCTCTATAGCTCTGCGGTTTATGACTGAGAGTGGTTGTACGTTTTACTTAAAGTTTTTTATATAACTGAATTTGTTTGGCGAACACTGACTGACTGCCTCGTGGTCTCGCGGTACAAGTATGTGCCGTGCGATCTAGAGGTCCTGGGTTCGATTCTTGGGTCGGGCAAAGTGTTATTGGGTTTTTCCATTAGGAAATTCTCGGTAACAGCACGGAGTCTGGAAATATGCCCGAAAAACGGCAATAGGCTCGCCCCCTATTACGTGGGACTGATACATACTTGGCGAAATGTGGGTGCAGAAATGCACCTCTGCCTACCTCTTCGGGGAATACAGGCGTGAGTTTATGTATGTATGTTGTTTGGCGAACATACAAAAAAATATTTCCTACTGTGTTCACGAAGGGGTAGGCAAATATTAAATCAATTATACAACCACATTTCTGCAGCTGTGCTAAAGCTAAATGAATTAACCCAAATGATACTTTACCCGACCTTATATTACCACGTATTACCAAGTATTCAATCTAACTTTGACACTAATGTAAACAATAACCGTCCCTTAGTCGTATATTCGAACAAATACATGCATAACCTCACACCTGTATACCGATAAGGGGTAGACGGTATATTTTTGCAACTACATTTCGCCCGGTATGTATCAGTCCACACAATAGGCGGCGAGCCTGTTGCAGTGTTTCGAGCACATATCCAGACCCCGTGCTGCTACTGAGAATTTCATAATAGAAAACCCAATAACACTGCCCGAGAATCGAGCCCAAGACCTCTAGATCACAGGGCACAGACTTGTGCTACAAGACTACGAGACAGTCGAAAAAAAATGAAACCTAATTACTGAGTCGCACAAAGACTGAATGGTAAAAGTCCCAAGGGGAAGTTACATTTAATTCACAAGTACAAAGTGGAAGTTTCCACAATTAAAGAGCGAGGTGCCGCCAGCTTCGCTTCAACTCGCCCCGAGTCGCACCAACTCGGCCCTCTTCGCCCCACGATACATTATTAATTAATTAGATGGAATCCGACACCCCTCACACCGAATCGAATTGCAATCAATTACAGTTAAAAAAGAATATTGCTTTTACTTCTTTTGTAAAATTTTGATGTTTGTGTTGTTGTGGATTATTCACAGTCACATTTATAACAAGTCAATATCAAAGTCTTAAAATAGTTTAAGATACCTCAAACTTTCCGCAAAGTTCTTGATTGAAGAAACTTTTTCTAGAATATATTACGTTCTTCGGATATGAACGTCTACCGATATGGTATCTTCTAATAGCTACCGAAATACTGTGGCCCAAATGGTTAGACATCTGCATGTGAAACGAGAGGATTCGGGCTTGGTCCCCGCGACGAGACAAATGTTTGTATGTCCGACCAATATTTATTTCGGGTGTGAGTAACTGTGAAAAGAAAACGACTCTCGTAGTTTCTAACTCATAACTAGCGACTTAGTGCTGGGTATAAACTATGAAATAACTGTCGGGAGTCTTAACTTATTAATTGACAAAATTGACGGCATTATTCTAAGTTGTAATGAGAGCGTTGAAACGAATAAAACGATTAATTTAGCTTTGTTTAGTGATCAGTCCATTGAGCGCTGATTGGAGATACAACTCCGTGCTTACACTGTTCATGTAAACACAACTGGTGTTTTAACGTCGCTTTGTATTGTTCTGCTGGATCATGATTAGAAGGGGTTATGTTTAGAATTATTAGATTGAGTAAGTAATATTCACAATGAATTATCACTTGCTTTAACGGTGAAGGAAAACATCGTGATAAAACCTGCACATCTAAAAAAGTTCTTAGGAGTTTCTTAGGTGTGTAGTCCGCCAACCCGCACTAGGCCAGCGGGGTGGACTAAGGCCTAAACCCTCTCAGTGGTAGAGGAGGCTCGTGCCCAGCAGTGAGACGTATATGGGCTGATGATGAGTAATAGAATATTTTAGATTCGTCCTTCTACATATATCCTTATACATAACCTCACGCTTGTATTCCCCGAAGGGGTAGGCAGAGGTGCATTTCTGCACCCACATTTCGCCAGGTATGTATAAGTCCTACGTAATAGGGGGCGAGCCTATTGCCTTTTTTCGGACACATTTCCAGATTCCGTGCTGCTACTGAGAATTTTCTAATGGAAAAACCCAATAACATTTTGCCCGACCCGGGCATAGAACCCAGGACCTCTAGATCGCACGACCATGAGTGTGCGAGTACTTGTGCCGCGAAACCACGAGGCAGTACCTCTATAAGTAAGAGTTATTATATATTAATCATTTGTCATGGCAAAATGACAAACTGCGCCGCAGTGTGGCGTTACAACCATGTCTGTCTGTTGGGTTTATTTATATTCAAATGGGACTGTGGTACGGTTAATTGATATATATTTAAGGCAGAGGCCACTTTAAAATCTCTTCTCAATTACGAACAAAACCACAGGATTTGTAAGATTAGTGAAATCACATCTGAGTAGCAATGGATGAAAGCAATAAAATCAGTATGCAAACTGTCCGCGCAAGCTTCGCATGCACGCATGCACGCACGCACGCACGGACGCCGACCGATACCGTGCTGTTTGCATCAGTGATGTGCTCATTCGGGCTCGGCTTAGTCAATATTGCCGAAAAAACGTTACTATATTCGACATACCCACACATTCGTCCAGAACCTTAGAAACTCTATTACTAAAAAAAATTGTCTACTAGTTCTACTTATTCCGATATTTTTTGGAATCTTCTTATGTGCGGTACGACGCAGTGACGCACTTTAAAATGCAACCTGTTCCAAGAGAGACATTAAATTGTGTTCTCTATTATTTGCATTTTTAATGGTATTCATTTATGCTACAGTTCGAGCAGACGACACATTGTTATGGTATCAGTAATCATAACAGTTTGTGCCTTAGTTAAGGTTTATTATAACACTTCTTCCACGCCTAAAGATGGTCACTTCTTTTTAATTTCATTTAGTTTATATTCAATGACAGCCCCGTGGCGCAGTTGGCTAGACACCAGCTTGCGAAACGAGAGGCCGCGGGTTCGATCCCGGCACCGAGACAAATGTTTGTGTGATCCACAAATATTTGTTTCGAGTCTGGGTGTTTGTGAGACCGAAAAATCTCTCGTAGTTTCTGATACCCACGACACAGGACTTGTATCCTAGTGTGGGGTCAGAACTATGTATGTGACTGTTGGGTGTCTTTATTAAAAAAAAAAAAAAACCTTCTTGGCCTCATCATCATCAGCCCATACACGTCTCACTGCTAGACACGGGTCTCCTCTACCACTGAGAGGAATTAGGCCTTAGTCCACCACACTGGCCTAGTGTGAGTTGGCGGCCGCATGCCTAAGAAATTCACTAGAACGTTTAGGTGTGCAGGTTTTCTCACGATGATTTTCTTCACCGTTAAAGTTAGTGATAATTCATTATAAATACATCCTTCTTGGCCTACATAATCGCATTCTCGTGTTTTGCGTCACCTTTGTTGGTATTCGTGCCTATATTGCTTTAAAGCAACAGCCGCTTCTGACGCATTCACACTAAAATTTACCAAGATTGCGTGTAGGACTGCAGTTTATTTCCGTGAAAATAAATCTTTAATTGAAGTTATAGATGTTACACAATCTATAACCCACAGTGTGGGCGCGCCGTTAATTGGATATTCGATCCAGCGCCGGAGTTTTTATACAGAGGTGCAAGGTGATAGAGCAGTGCTGTGCTCGGCTTGAAGTGTGAAATGAAATGGTTTGAAATGAAATGAAATGATATTTATTGAATCTATAAAATGTCAATGTTTTGTTTTGTTTTTTTTTTTGCGGTCTAGATGTTTCGGGCTCAAATTCTGGGTAGGACAGTATTAGTTACAGAGTCGGGCACATTTGACAATAAGATATTCCACGAAGGTAGGCAAAGGTGCCTTCACCATCCATCCATCAGCCAACAGAAGTCCACTGCTGAACAAAGGCCTCCCCCAATGATCTGATAACCTGTTGGAGGTAGCCTGCATCCAGCGACGTCCCGCGACCTTTACCAGGTCATCGGACCATCTTGTTGGTGGATTATCGGGGCTGCCGGAGACTGGGGGTCTGGGCCTATTTTTACTCATTTGAGGGGTTTGTATGTTTGTAAGTATGCAATAGTTTAAAAAATATTAAAAAGTGTAAAATTGACGATTCAAAAGAACTTGTAGAAGTCTATTTGAATAAAGATATTTTGACTTTGACTTTGACTTTGACTTTGTCAGTCCTGTGTAATAGGGGCGATCCTGTTGCCGTTTTTGGGCACATTTCAAGACTCCTTGCTGCTACTGAGAATTTCCTAAGAGGAAATCTGAATAACACACACAATCACATTTTTGACTTGAAAATAGATTACCCGGGTCTTCTAGATCGCACGGCACTCACTTATGCCGCGAGACCACGAGGCTATCTTTTATATGGAACTTAAAACACAATTGGTGAAATGTGGGTGTTGAACTATTGAGGCGTGGGAGTGTTGCTTATTATATAGGTACCTACTAGCAGGATTATATAAAGGTACTCGCTCTTGGTGCGGGAAAGCTATGTTGAAGTTCGACGGGGCTGTGGTACGAATGGACTGAGGTCAGAGGTGATACTTATGGAGACATCAGTATCTATAAATTTAGACCGAAAGAAATACAGCTAAACTAGTTTCGTAAAGTGACAACGTAAAGAAGTCAAAATCTAAATGCACTGTCCCATATTTTTCGGCAACCTTTTTGCAGGCAAGGGCCGCAATGTGGCAAAATAAACTAAAGGCGGGCCGCACTTGTGATTTTATCCCTAGATTCTACGTAATACCTATGTATAATTGGTCATATCCCATATAAAAAATGAAAATGCTAACTAATGCTAACATTCACGGGTCGCGCGTTGCTGACCGGTGTTTTTATGGATTGAACTCGACAGAATTTGTATTTTTTGCAAATTATAGAAATTAGATCAAATTGTTATAAAAGTCGCCAGTCTCACAAAAAACAGACGAGGGACATCGTGATTGCCTTACACTCGGTCAGTAAGATTACCGAAATCCGAATTGCCCTATTGATATACAAGATTTTAGAAAAATATAAGTCAGAATTAATTCTGCGACTAGACACTAAAGAAAAGTCTAGAATTAAATGCCACAATCACACTTCCCTTTACACCCGGAGCAGTGGAATTCCCAGAAGAACAACTAGCAAGAATAAGTTAATGCAGACTCGAGCAAATATTAGTTCCTTGTGGATCCACTCATGCGGAAAAATTAACACAAGGAAGACAAAAGAAAACAACTAATTCAAACGTATTACTCGGCTAGTGCATTCCATCAAACAATTACATGCAAATGAAATTGAACCTCAACACTAAATCCGTAAGATTTAGTTTCACATGAGCCGATTAAATTAACGCGCGACGATAAAACGCCCAAGATGTACTGCTGAAGCGTTGTGTGCGCCACCAATGACGTTGGATCCTTATGCGGTGTGTACGTTTATTCCGAAGACCTCAACAGTTATCTATTTGTATACACGGTGAATTCAGACCGTGAACGGAAACTAAGGCAGGTAATACGAGTACCTACGGTGATTACAAAGCCATTGGCGAAAAAAAAAATCCACAAAAAAATAATAAAAAATAACGTTTTCCTAACAAGTTCATCATCATCATCAGCCCAAATACGTCCCACTGCTGGGCACGGGCCTCCTCTACAACTGAGAGGGGTTTCGGCCTTAGTCCACCACGCTGGCCTAGTGCGGGTTGGCGGACTACACACCTAAGAAATTTTTAGGTGTGCAGGTTTTATCACGATGTTTTCCTTCACCGCCAAAGCAAGTGATAATTCATTGTGAATACACACATAACTTCGAAAAGTCAGAGGTGTGTGCCTGGGGTTTGAACCTGCGACCGCCGAGATTCTCGACCGCGCGCCTAAACCCCGAGGCCATCACTGCTTCAACAAGTTCCTAACAAGTTATTCATATTAAATGGATGTGGTTGTAAGGAAAACGTTTTTTTTTAAAATTTATGTCGGAATTTGTTTAAATGTCACGGAGTTTGTAATCACTGCAGCTATTATCGAGAATAATAAATTGAAATTCGAGGCCTGTTATAAGTCAGTAAATTTTATTTACTGCCTCGTGGTTTCGCGGTACAAGTATGTGCCGTGCGATCTAGAGGTCCTGGGTTCGATTCCCGGGTCGGGCAGAGTGTTATTGGGTTTTTCTATTAGGAAATTCTCGGTAACAGCACGGAGTCTGGAATTGTGCCCGAAAAACGGCAATAGGCTCGCCCCCTATTACGTGGGACTGATAAATACTTGGTGAAATGTGGGTGCAGAAATGCACCTCTGCCTACCCCTTCGGGGATTATAGGCGTGAGGTTATGTATGTATGTAAATTTTATTTTAAAGGCCCATGGCTACGGTAGAACAACGCCACGAACACGATTTATGCAATAGATTTTATACTATTTTATATATTGCTTGGATACATTTTCGACTTGGGAATTAATGTGCGTTATTTTATAAAACGGGATCGACATCTTGTTGGACACTGTCAAATATACAAGTAGTTTGCTATTTTTAGTTTCTGTCGAAATTTTTGCTCAAGTCGGAGCAAGATTTTAATATAGGGTTCCCTTGCAACCTTCGTGAATCTGCAATATCAAAATGAAATAGCTAACGCTTTACATAAAATTGCAATCCCATTCTGCCCATTTAGAATTTATGAACTTTTATTAGTTTGCAGAATAACAAGTAAGTAAATATTTTCGTTGTTTTATTGAAATTTGTGTGCTTTAACTGTATAGGCTATGAACATACACAGATTTGCAACTAAAAAATTTAATCGCTATGTTATTTATTATATTGGTTCGGAATACGTTGCCTTGATAGATCTGCGGTTTTATAGCGTGGGATTGAAATGTTTTGGGTTCGATTCCCAAGTTGGTAAAATTGTTCTAGAGGTTTCCATAAGGAAATTATCAGTAGAGAAACTCTCATCCTCACATCACGATTGTGACACAACCCCTCCCTTTAAGAATTCAGAATTCAGGTAATTTTAGTTTTGTCTAGACAAAACATTGCCTGGATCAATACAATTTCTTAGTCGCATACTAAAATAAGTAGAGAAGGTATTATTTTATCGCGCTATATCAACAGTAGTTTCCTTCCTACATCATTGGCACCAGTAACCGCAAACAGTAAATTTCCATCACGACTGTGAATATTAAATGTTCCAGTCAGACTGATTAAGTCCAGAGCCTACACGGGCTAGCGTGGCTTTTAGTGCACATTAACTGATTGCCTAACTAAACTATTGCCTTTTTTTAGTAAGGGCACTCTCATTCCGGATAATGATGACGAAATCATAGTAATTATACTCGCCTCGTGGTTATACGATGCAAGTATGTTCTGTGCGATCTAGAGATCCTGGGTTCGATTATTAGGTTTTTCCGTTAGAAATTCTCAGTAACAGCACGAGTTTGGAAATGTGCTCGAAAACGGCAATAGGCTCTATAGCCTATTATAGTGGGACGAAAAACAACTGGCGAAATTTGTGTGCAGAAACGCACCTCTGCCTATCCCTTTTATTTATTTATATAGCACAACCACATCACATAATATATTAATACAATTATAGTTTAGTGACATTTGCTTAGGTACTACATCTGATATACATGACACTTAAGGTGTGCATAGCGTTCTCCGAAAAAGTATAAGAAAGATAGCTAAGTGAAGCCCTTCAGGGAATGAAGGCGTGAAAGTATGTAATAATTTTAGATAATATTTAAGATGTCATAAAAGGTGACTATTTATACTGTCACGACAAAGTGACAACACCGTACCTGACGGTAAACACAAATGCGGTCCAAACCGAGTATTAACAAACAGCCTCTTGGCGCAGTTGACTAGACACCAGCCTGCGAAACGAGAGGCTGCGTGTTCGATCCCCGCACCGAGACAAATGTTTGTATGATACACAAATATTTGTTTCGAGTGTGGGTGTTAGTGAGAGCGAAAAGTCTCTCGTAGTTTCTGATACCCACGACACAAGACTTGTATCTTAGTGTGGGGTCAGAACTATGTATGTGATTGTTGGGTTATTTAGAGACGAGAGACTGCCATCTACCGTCAATCACTACCCTCATGCCGGTCGTGCTTCTTTACACTACCTTTAAAAGGCTCAGAACTTAAGGGGTCATCGGGGTCACTAATCGTCAGTGTCCGCTCATATTTTCTGTCGCATGGGACGCTGGGCGTGCTGCTGGAGGCAGCGCGTCCTCACTGTAAGTGTTACCGAGAGAGGTGGTATATTTTTTTATTAACATTGTTATGCAAAATTAAGAGTTATTAAAATAAAAAATGTCTCAATAAAAAATTAAAGGGTTATTCACAGGGCTTTATGGGCTTTAAAAAGGATCTCTAATAACAGACAATAAATAATGTTCCTCATATAAAATCGATACAACTTTAACGTTAATTTGGAAAGTGATTTATCGCGCATTTCATTCGGTGGCAAAAAACTTAGCTCGTTACATTCTCCGCAATGGACACTATAAATAAAATAGTAAGCTGCGATTTATCAAACACATTTATGACAAGAAAATATGTTGAATATCGTGCCCTCGACCCGACCGCCCGCCCTTGGGACTGCTCGGGAACAAAGCTTAAAACTTGGCTTAACCGGATAAAAATATATTGAGAGCATTTGACTGTACATATGTAAAGCGAATAATCAATAAATAAGTAAGCCTTGAGTCCGTACATAATTCTATCTTCATACTAAGATACAAGTATTATTTCGTGGGTATTAGGAACCGACTGCCTCGTGGTCTCACGGCACAAGTATGTACCGTGTGAGAGGAGATCTAGATGTCCTGAGTTCGATTCCCGGGTCGGGCAGTGTTATTTTTCCATTAGGAAATTCTCAGTAGCAGCACGGAGTCTGGACTTGTGCCTGAAAAACGGCAATAGCCTCGCCCCCTATTACGTGGGCTGATACAACACTGGCCAATTATGGGTGCAAAAATGCACCTCTGCTTACCCCTTCGGGGAATACAGGCGTGAGGTTATGTATGTATGTATGTGTAATAGAAACCACGAGACTTTTCGATATCCCAAAAACCCAACGAATAATTCGTGGATCACATATGGCCCCTCGTTACACATAGGTACTAGTATCTAAATAGCTACATCACTGGGGACGTCGGTATATAAACTAAATTTATTTTTATTATACCATGCATGAAAAGTGATCGCACTGGCACCGACCTGTCGCATCTCATGTTTATTCGACCATGTTTTAAGTTAAAGTAATTCTTTAATTTAGCGTTTAGCATTAACATAAAGTTATTTCAATTATATATGAAATAGACGAAAAACATATAAGGTAAATTAAATATCATTAGTCAAAGTCGTGATGGCCTCGAGGTTTGGGCACGCGGTCGAGAATCTCGACTGTCGCGGGTTCAAACCCCAGGCACACACCTCTGACTTTTCCAAGTTATGTGTGTATGCACAATGAATTATCACGTATTTTAATGGTAAAGGAAAACATCGTGATGGAACATGCAAACCTAAAAGTTCTTAGGAATTTCTTAGGTGTGTAGTCCGCCAACCCGCATTAGGCCAGCGAAGTGGACTAAGGCCTTCACCCTCTCAGTTGTAGAGGAGGCCCGTGCCCAGCAGTGGGACGTATATGGGCTGATGATCATGATGAAATATCATTAAATTTGCATGAAACAAGCTACACATGATAAGTGTAATATACACCGTTAAATGATCTTGAAAATACCTTAGTTTGTGATGAGTTGTGGTAGGCGCGAAGCTTGGCGACGAGGTCTGTGGCGTCGCGCGCTGCGTTCACGGCCAACGTTTTCGGAATCACCAGGAGAGACTGTGCGAACGCGGCAATCGTCAGTTGCTCGCGTGAACTCTGCAATTATTTGTAACATATATTAGAATTTAACAGTATAGCCATGATATTATGACACACTTCAAGAAAATTCGTTAACTGTAAATTGTGGACGAAAAGTTTAGTACTGTTTGTAAACAAAAGTAATACTCATTTTTATAATTTGTAAACAAGAGTAGGTAGTTATTTGAACACCGCTGTGGATTTGTCACAATAAATATGATAACCATCGTCAGCAATAGGAGGTGTAAATGCATTCAGTCACCTTTGCACATGTATGTTTTAATAAGCAAGCAATAGAGCCGAACCTAGTGTTACGCGGGACCCATAAAACAAAACATTCACTGAGTGTTTGGCGTGTTTAATCTGATCTCGGGTTATGTGGGTTTAATCCCGCACTTGGCGTATGTTCCGAAGTTGCGAAGTCCCAAGCCGTTCCACTCTAATAGGTGGTTTAATCCACAACTTCTTGTTTTGTGAAAGCAAAATTATCGCCGGCTTCAAATGCTGATTGCTGTTAAGCTGGTGGTATAACAAGACATACTAAACGCCCTATTTACAAGTGTGTGCGGGGCGGCCAAGCCGTTCTAGGTTCGAATACCGGGTCACATGTATAAGAAGAACTCTCTCAGTTGTAGAGGAGGCCCGAGCCCAGCAGTGCGACGTATATGGGCTGATGAAGAATTTAGAACTAATAAATTATCAGTAGGAACACAGTCTCGAAATGCGCTAAAACGTCTTCTGGTCCTCGAGGCCATCGCTGCTTTTAAATCATGTCTCATAAGTGCGCATTGTCTATATTTTTAATTAATGTATCAATCAACATATTCGGCAACCCGCACTAGGCCAGCGTGGTGGACTAAGGCTGAAACCCTCTCAATAGTAGAGGAGGCCCGTGCCCAGCAGTGGGACGCTGATGATGATGAGACATGATTTTTTTCCATAACTCATAACTTAGACCGAAAGAAGAGTCGAGATATTTTTGTCAATAAATTAATTTCATCGTTATCAGATATACTAAGAGTTAGTTATAAAAGCTTCAGCCAAAGTTTTGGCACCGGCCGCCTCTCAGTGTGTCGCCGAGATCCGACTAGTGCAAAGACAAAATTGAATATTAAATCCGGTAATATCTGCGAACTTATCCAATAAGTTTGCATCTCCACCTATTTTAAGCTTAAATAATGAAATTACCAAGCAGTTTTCGCGCTCGATTCGCCCTCACTTATCGGGTTATCGCTTTATTCATTCGGGATGAGAATCCCCCAAGTCTTTTTATTTATAACTCGTCGGCTTTTTGTTTGTGTTTAATGGGTTTTGTTCGTTTTCTTCGGTTCATTAATATTCCTATCGATAGCGATTGCTCGTAATTAAAACGTTTTGCTGCGCGGAATTTCTATGGAAATATATTTTTATTAGGCAGAACAGTGCTGGAGTTGGTAATTTTTTTGCCTTTATTTTTTAACTCATGTGTGTTCTTAGAAATCCTTGCTCGTTATTATTTTAAGGAAATTTTAACACACGAAGTCCACTGTGAGTATTTTTTTGTGCATGTGAAATCCAGCTTACTTATTCATAAAGTTACGACCGGGCAAAGTCAATTACGTGCATAATTTTGATATCATTATAACAAATCTAAAAGTGTCGTAAGTATCAGAAACTACGAGAGGCTTTTCCAACTCAGATACACAGACCAGAAAGATATATGAGAACCATAAAATTATTTGTCTTGGTGCAGGGATCAAGCTCGTTCTTTCCACTTTCGTATATCATAACATTAATCCTTACTAATATTATAAATGCGAAAGTAATTCTGTCTGTCTGTCTGTCTCGCTTTCGTACAAAAACTACTGAACCGATTTAAATGAAATTTGGTACTCAGATAGTTTAGGCCCTGAAAAAGGACATAGGCTACTTTTATCCCGGAAAAGGGGTTTTAAGGGGTTGAAAGGGGGCGGGGGTGAAAAGTTGTTTAGAAGTATTGTCATTTTTAAAGCTAGAAGCTTGAAACTTATTTTTTTGGCTGTTGATAAGATATAAATAAATATGACATTAAAAGTTTGTAAAAAAATGTACCTTTAAGGGGGTAAAATAAAAAAAGGGGTGAAAGTTTGTATGCAAATTTTTCATTTTTGAAGCTAGAATGTAACGACGTGTAGACGACAGTAACTATGTATATGTAACTATATGTCTGTTATGCTTTCACACCTAAATCATTTGACCGATGTAAACGATTTTTGATATGGACATAAATGGGACTCTGTGGAGTAAAATAGACTACAACTTATTTTCTTTCTGAACCCAACCATGTAGTCTACGCGGACGGAGTCGCGGGCAAAAGCTAGTTAATCATAAATCAAAACGCCTTAGTTGTAAACTGCATTGTATCTGATCTGCATTCCCAAGGATTACTCTGGATAACATTTCATTACACGCAACGTCTCGTCCAGGTACAAGTTTGTATATCACTGATTCGATCATCCAAATCTCCAAGGCTCATATACAAGCCCCAATAACAATGGTGTGTCCTTCCCGATAGCAGTAACGACGTAAATCCACTGTCCATTACTGTGTGTTATGCTGTATTGTACGTGTGATAGTGTAGATAGCATGTACAAAGGGCGTATGTGCAGTGTCTATTGGTGTCTGTTATGCCGTTTTGTGTTTGCGGTGGTACAAGAACATGTACCAAGATGTGCATGGCGAAGCGTCGTGTGCAATTAGCCGTGTAATCCACGCCGGTGCACTGCGGATTGCGCCGTGTTGAATATAATCAAATGTAATTAATATGACTGCGGACCACACCTGGACGCAGTTGAGCGATTTGGTTTCTATTTTTGAAAAAAGTTCTGGCATTGATCGTCAAAACCCACCTTTTGGTAAATTGTATTTAAAATTCAGTGTAGGTAATATGTAGCACCCTATTGACTCAGTGCTGCTATTGTAAATTTTTAAATAGAAAACTATTCTCGTTCCGGGAATTAAACTCAAAACTTGACGATCGCACGCCGCACATCGAGATATGCTAGGCAATCAATAATAGTCACTATTTTGCGATCCAGACTACGCACTATGTAAAAAGAATCTATGGCGTCATTTACGTAAAAGCCGAGGCTGGCAACACAGTCGCCAGTAGGAGTAAGTTAGTCTACGCCCGAGGCCAAATTAACTACATTTCACTGATACTATACGAATACTCGTTAAAAGTTTAACCGGAGCGTGGATAGACCATGGCACCGCCGACTGTCATAACTTATAACTAGATGTCTTCGCCTTTTTATTCCCATGTATTTTGCATGGAAGGTATGGTTATGGGAACAGTTGACACGAGTCAACACGAGCAAACATAATAGTAAAATAATGTATTTACAATGAATTATCACGTACTTTAACGGTGAAGGACAAAATTCTCAGGAATTTCCTAGGTGTGTAGACTGCTAACTCGCACTAAGCCGGGATGGCCTAAATCCTCAGTTGTAGAGGAGGCCCGTGCCTAGCAGTGGGACGTATACGTACATACATACATAAACTCACGCCTGTTTTCCCCGAAGGGGTAGGCAGAGGTGCATTTCTGCACCCACATTTCGCCAGGTATGTATCAATCCCGTTGCCGTTTTTCGGGCACATTCCCAGACTCCGTGCTGTTACTGAGAATTTCCTAATGGAAAAACCTAATAACATTTTGTCCGGCCCGGGAATCGAACCCAAGACCTCAAGATCGCACGGCACATACTTGTACCGCGAGACCACGAGGCAGTCGTATATAGGCTTGTAATATGATGAAGAATAATAGATACTATGGCGCATGGTAATGGAGACACAGCGCGGCTTTGGCGTGGTTTTCCGTTTTGAAGGAAATGTTTGCGTGATTCACAAACGTTAACTATAACGTTAAAAACGTTTCTAATAAACTTTTGGTACCAAAGTATAATGGCCCCGGTGGTGCAGTGGGTTAGACACCGAGCTCATAAAAATAATAATCGTGAAATTAAATATATTTTCAGCTACGCATAAATGACTCAGGATTGAACTCCGTACTACTGAATTTCTAATGGAAAAATCCAATAACACTTTGTCCGACCTGGGAACCGAATCAGGGACCTCTAGACCGTGAGGGACATACGAGGAAGCCGCGAGACCACGAAGCTCCTGCTGTGGCGATATATTGTATATTTCAATTAGGTGATTCTTAATAACATAAACTCACGCCTGTATTCCCCGAAGGGGTAGGCAGAGATGCATTTCAGCACCCACATTTCGCCACGTATGTATCAGTCCCACGTAATAGGGGGCGAGCCTATTGCCGTTTCTCGGGCACATTTCCAGACTCCGTGCTGTTATTGAGAATATCTTAATGGGAAAACCCAATAACACTTTGCCCGACTTGGGAATCGAACCCAGGACCTCTAGATCGCACGGCACATACTTGTACCGCGAGACCACGAGTTCTTAATAGGAGTATGGAGTTTAGATATGTGCCGTTCAACGATGTAATTTTACTCCTCTGGGAATACCGAATATAGGCGTGAATTTACAATTGCATAATATATTATCTGCAGTCTTAAATTATAGCTAGGGTAGCTAGGATCATAACTTTATCCATGTGTATTTCGGTTGGCAGGATATTTATATCCGATCGGACGAACGGCAAATTTATTTTCCCATATAAATTTCCGGAGCCGTATCAGCATCCGCGTGACCTTCGAGAACTAAGTCCGAAGTTCCACATCCCGTGATATTGAGCCGGACTCTGCCCGGCCCGCCAGCCCCGCGGCGTAAAATGTGTGGCGTGCAAATTTTCTGAATTCCGTTCCGGAACTGTAAGGATGTGGTTGAATCGGTATTTATCGATAATTTAAAATTAATTTAAAGTAGTTTAATGAACCGCCAAGATGATTTTTCAACGAATGCGTGACTAATCCTCAAGGCTTCCTACTGTTCTCGGGGTCTTGTGGTTTTGTTGACTTAATAGAGACCTGGTCTTTCCGTTTGCTACACATATTTCCAGACTCAATGTCTAACTGTCGAATCCTCATCATCATCATCATCAGCCCATATACGTCCCACTGCTGGGCACGGGCCTCCTCTACAACTGGGTTTAGGCCTTAGTCTACCACGCAGGCCTAGTGCGGGTTGTCGGAATTTCTAGGTGTGCAGGTTTCCTCACGATGTTTTCCTTAAGCGTTAAAGTACGTGATGATTCATGTTTATACACACATAACTTCGAAAAGTCTGAGGTGTGTGAATGGTATATTAACCTTCGACCATGCAGATTCTCGACCGCATGCCTAAACCTCGAGGCCATCTTCCATCTTCCGCATAATAACGATGAATACAGCAAAGTCGCATCACTAGATGGGTGGGTAGCGACCTGCGTCAGAGGGCCACTTGCAATGAGCCGTTAAAATCTCCCCCTCCAATACCCCACGCATTTATACAACATATAGATGAAATCACTGGATTATCATGATGTATGGGCAAATGATTTCAGCCGCCTCGTTTGCCTGGAAAAGTGGATGGAGCGTGAGGATCTAGGATTGTTATTCCAGGTACAAAAGTACACTGGTTGTATAACAGATGTCTGGGTTGAATAATGTCGATACTGCTGTAAGCAATTGAATGAATGTTAGAAGAAGTTTAAAAGTCGTTCCTGTGATAGATAAGCTGAAAGGAAACCGTCTGCCGTGGTATCAACATGTTATGGAAAGGGATAAAGCATATGTAGGTAAAAAGTAATGAATATGAAACTTGAAGGATGGACAAACAGAGGAAGGCCAAAGAAAAGATGGATAGAGTGCGTGAGAGGGGATATAAAAGAAAAAGGGGGGAATGAAGACATGACGGCTTATAAGGATGTTTGGAAGGATAAAACACACTGCGCCGACCCCAAATAAAATTGGGAACAGGGAAAGAGAACGATGAAGACTTCTACTAGCAATTGATACATATGTATGTATTGCCGTTTCAATATTGAACGCAGTCAGAAGTAGTAGCTAGGTATGAATTCGAGAACATTATTTGCGAAGGAAAATAGGTATACACTATACCACCCACGCCTGATTTACGGGAAGTACATTTCGCCACCAGTAGTTAAAGTCCCGAGTATAATTGGGAAACTATGTAGTGCTGCCGACAATTACCTACCTAAAACACTTTTACCAAACCCGAAATCAATTCAGACCAATCCCACACCGAGCAATTATAGTACGAGACCAACGAGGTAACTGTTTTATTGTTTAAATCTTATCTTATCTTTAATCTTTAAATGAGCAATTCTTGTATATATATAATTGGAATCTCGGAATCGGCTCCAACGATTTTCATAAAATTTAGTATATAGGGGGTTTCGGGGGCGATAAATCGATCTAGCTAGGAATCATTTTTAGAAAATGTCATTTGGAAGAAAAATAACAAAAAGGAGGCGTTTGAGTAGACTCTTCCTGACATCTATTGGCGAATTGGCGAATAATAATACTATTTTTTGTGAGCAACCAATTGCTTTAACGACACAACATCAGATGGCGCTGTTAAGTAACATTATTCATATTTCATCATTTTATTAGTAATTCGTACTTAAATATAATTTCCAAAAAACACAATTAAAAAAAAAAATTTCCGAGCAAAGCTCGGTCATCCAGGTACTTATTCATTATATATAACATCCATTTAACCGCGTGTGCTTAATCGGAAATATGATTAAACAAAACCACAGGCGTATTAACATTCCCGTTCACAGGTTGGATTAAAAATAGCCGGAACTCATTAAGGTAAAAGCCAGCGATGCCGCGAGCGCGGGAGCTCGCTCACGCGGTTTAGCAGCTAAAATATGGACGCTATACATCCCACCGTCTCTGTTACATCTGCTTATATCTACTTGCAGGTTTTGTAAAACTGATTAATGAAAGAAAAAGTAGTTTTCTGTCAAACATTAAAAAGCGTGAAGAAATTGAGAACTAGGCGCTGCTCTGTCGAAGTCCAACACTTCAAAACCCAGACACACCTCCGAATTTTTGATGTCATATGTGCATTAAAGTCAAAGTCTAAGTCAAAGTCAAATTATCTTTATTCAAATAGACTTCTACAAGTTCTTTTGAATCGTCAATTTTACACTTTTTAATATTTTTTAAACTATTGCCGCTTCGAAACGTGTTATAGCTGTGGAGATGAAACGGCAAGAAACTCCCTCAGCAACACGACATGTATTTTTTTTTAAATAGCAATAAATGTATTTTTTTAATTACATTATTTAAATTTTACATTGTAAATGTCATAACGATACAAACTATAGCAACAAAACAAAACTCCGATCAATTAAGAAGGAATACATTGTTAGAAAATCTGTTCCCTAAAAATTTCTTCGTTGGCCGCCAACTAACACTAGGCCAGCGTTCTGGGCTTAGGCCTACGCGTAGTGCGACGTGTATATCTCGCAACTCGATAGAATTCTTGATTAATGAGCAGCTTCATTACTCTAAATGTTTATCTACTTTTCTTATTCTATGAAAATGCGAAACACGGAAAAAACATATTATTCCAGGTTAGGATATCTCAAAAATCCATTGGAAACAGTAAATGCAGTGTAAAATTCAGGTTGGCACTGCACTCAGCACTCGACTCCTAAAAGCTGGTACGTGTCAAGTAAGGCGCGGCACGGAGTGCCCTACGCGGCAACACTCGCTCCTATTTACATGCTTTATTGCCTGATGTAGGAATGTGAAAGGACTAATATACATCGACTTGCGTTCAGCCACAGAAACATGGAATAGTATTGACTCGACTTTGGTAATTTGTGAATGATTCACTCCAGATAGGCGTGTTACAGGCGCCATTTTTTTTAAATAATAAATAAATACACCCAACAGTCACATAAATAGTTCTGATCCCACATTAAGATACGAGTCTTGTCAGCAACTACGAGAGACTTTTCGGTCCCACAAACATCCAGACCCGAAATAGATATTTGTGGATCACACCATCATTTGTCTCGATGCGGGGATCGAACCCGCGGCCTCTCGTTTCGCAAGCTGGTGTCTAGCCAACTGCGCCACGGGGCTGTCAATTTGAGTTTAAAAAGTGTGACTGGGGATAATATTGGGAATCTAACGATGTTTACATTTAATTATTTAGACATATGGATGGTATATGGTGGAATAAGTAACATACCACTTGAACACTGAAAGCACTATAATACTTTTGTGCAGTCGTGATATTTTCTGTATAGAAAACAAGGCCAAGAGTCAACTCTAAATAATTTACTTTTTAACTATAAGAAGTATTATATAGCCCCGTGGCGCAGATGGTTAGACACCAGCTTGCGAAACGAGAGGCCGCGGGTTCGATCCCCGCACCGAGACAAATGTTTGTGTGATCCACAAATATTTGTTTCGGGTCTGGGTGTTTGTGAGACCGAAAAGTCTCTCGTAGTGTCTGATACCCACGACACAAGACTCGTATCTTAGTGTGGGGTCAGAACTATGTATGTGACTGTTGGGTGTATTTTTTTTTTTTTTTTTTTTTATTAAAGAACGAAGCCACAATAATGTGGTCAGTAACCATCGCAGCTCGAAATATTCACATATTCGTATCTTTAATGTATCATTAACTTTAAATAATTTACCAACGCACGTGTATTTTTAAACGTACCTGAAAGAGCATCTCATTATATCGTGTAACTAGGGTTAATAGTTAGTAATTCCTTAGTTCTGTTGCTAAGAGCTGAAACGACGCATAATGAAATAGACTGAAACTAAACAGACAAAGTTCACCCGTGCTGGCTTTGGGTTTAAGTTGAACATGTTAAATTTAATGTAGACATGATCAACGTCATATGCTCTATTAGATTTCGACGTCCTTTAGTATTGCTCAAGGGTTAAGCAAAAATGGATTAACTCATTGCATGTTCAAGTTAAGTTTCTACAGGATTCACTGAGTCTGTCGAAGTTTAGACTATGGCTAGTATTGCTAGAGTTTGTGATATATTCTGGTATCCCAATGGAGTTATTTTCTTTTTAAAATGAAAAAGAAATATTTTTAAAGACTGTTATTGGGTTTCAAAAAAATCTTCTTGGCAAGTTTTCTGGAAGAAAGTCCTATTAACGGTAATTGTCCCACCTCCTTTTATGTAGAACTTGAAAAGAACACATTTGTCGAAATGTAGGTGAAGAAATTTACATCTGTCTACCTCATTGATGATAGCGGCGCGAGTAGAAGAACATAAAGGAAGGCACAAAGAGGGCAACTGTAATAAAAGCAAAAGTCTATAAATAAGGAAGAAAAACTTCCATAAAAGTATGAACATGCCTGCAACAGATATTGATAAAACTTTAATCGCTTAATGCATGTGCAAATGAACCAATGAAAGTTTAGATCTACTATCGCGAATGGAATCCATGAAAGCGAACGGGTAAATGGATGCCTGCGCAAACTAATACATACGAGTATGAATAATGAAGGATTAAACTACTATTCTGATTAATTCGTTTCCAAGGGTAACATCGTTAATTATATTTTTGAATTAGATGGGAATTTTAATTTTATTTATAAGTATGTTAAAATGACTTCCTCGTGATCTCACGGCACAGGTTTTTGCTTTGTGATAGAGCTCCCGAGTTCGATTTCAGGGTCAAGCGAAGTTTTATTGGGTTTTTAATTAGGACATTTGTAATAAATTAAATTTAAATTTGCATGGAGTCTGGAAATGTACTAGAAAAACGCCTATAGCCTCCCGCCTTAACGTGGGAATTAAAACACCATTGGCGAATCCTAGATGCAGAAATGTACCTCTGCATACCCCGGTAGCTATAGGTAGTTAGGTTGTTGTCGGTAGGTAGGTTCAGTGATATAAGCGTGGGTGTGTGTATAATTTAAAAGTAGGACGTCTAGTTAAACACAAAACTTTGACTAAACATATATATACTATATAATGTATTTCTAAGCTAGTATTTAAAGTTGTGTACATTAAGTAGATTTCACTGGTAGGAAGCTACAGTGCTCGTAGATTTCCGCGGGGAGTAGGGGCGGTTGTGTGCGCTCATTTTCAAGTAATCTAGTAAGTGACGGTTGTGACCGTACGCTTACATATTTTAGTGGTATGGTTTCTTCGTCTATAACAACACGCCTTTGTGAGGTTTATGTATGTAAATTACGTGCGAAATATTAAAGAAATCTGTCTATTATAAGTTATAGCTGACCCGGCAAACGTTGTTTTGCCATATACATTATTTCTAGGAAATATTTTTTTAGTTAGCCACCCATAAAGTAAATTTGTAAAAAAATATGAGATTCGTTTGGCATTTGCAGCAAAAAGCCCACTTTGTGATAAACTTGGCCTTTTATTTTGATTTTTAGATACTTACAGCTACTACTTTAGTTTTTGAGCTTCTCCGGTATTGGAGTCACTTTTGAAGCGTTGCGAAAAAAGTTGAAAATTAAAATGGCCAGTAAAAAATAGGGGTTGATTGTAGAGGGTTTGAAATTTAGGGTTGTATGTATTTTTATATGCTGTATCATAAAAAAATAAAAACAAAAAAAACATGGCAAAGAAATAAAAAATAAAATTTAGGGGTGGACCACCCTTAACATTTAGGGGGATGAAAAATAGATGTTGTTCGATTCTCAACCCTAGCAGATATGCACGCTAAGATTCACGAAAATCGGTCGAGCCGTTTCGGAGGAGTTAAACTTCTAACACGGTGACACGAGAATTTTATATACAAGATATACTAAAGTACTAAGTAATCGCAGACTTAGTGTAGCTCCAGTGGTCCTTATTAAATGTCCAATAATTGCAGAAGAAGCTAGATTTTCAATTAATTTATTACTTTTATTTTACTTAGACTGCCTCGTGTGCTCGCGGTACAAGTATGTGCCGTGGGATCTAGAGGTCCTGGGTTCGATTCCCGGGTCGAGCAAAGTGTTATTGGGTTTTTCCATTAGGAAATTCTCAGTAACAGCACGGAGTCTGGAAATGTGCCCGAAAAACGGCAATAGGCTCGCCCCCTATTACGTGGGACTGATACATACCTGGCGAAATTTGGGTGCAGAAATGCACCTCTGCCTGCCCCTTCGGGAAATACAGGCGTGAGTTTATGTATGTATGTATGTATTTTACTTATACAACATTTTTGGATGCTTAGCAGTTTCCTAAATCAGTGCATTCGAAAAACAAATGATAAAAATTTCTATGAGAGAAATAAAAAAGGTTATGACAATCGATTATGTTAAATGCGTAAGAATTTATTTTCCTCGAGCCCCTGCAAATAATCAAGTAAGTGTTGTGCGTTGTGTCGGACCACAAGGAGCCACCGCTCGGGATGTTTCAGTAGTTTCACCTCTTGTAAATTGTTCTGTGGATCCCTTCGTAATCCAACCTCTCATGCAGATATACTCGGTTAATTTGCAAATGCTTCAGGAAATACCGTTAGTTTGGACTTTTTTTTTTTGCTATTAAACATCACCCTAGGTTTGACTGTAAGAGAATGCCTTAGGCATTAAGTCCACCTATACAAAATGTATAAAGTGTAAATAAATAAATAAATACTTTTGTACTGATCTACGTTTTCGGTTAGAGGAATAGCGAAAGAAATCAATCGCGAAAGGTCAAAGTTTTAAGATAACTTGGGAATTGTTGAATCCCTGATGTTAAATGCATTGAATCTCAAAGAAATATCAACTTATGAAAAACGCTAAAACAATTTTGCCAGTTTTCATAATGACCGCTCTAATTGAAATCGCAGACCTGGTTTCAGACCCTGGTGTTTGAATCCTGGAAGCACATATTATAATTAAAACGTCAAATTCTTTATTTTTTGTAGGGATTTTTATAAACGTCAATGGGTTTGTAATCATCGTAACTATTACCTGTCTTTGTATATGATCAAGGTCTGTTTACACCCAAAACTCCATCTTTTCCCGACTCGGTAATCGAACCCAAGATCTCTGAATCGTAAAGCACATACGAACACGACGAAACTCGTATAGTCCACACACTGGGGCGGCCCCCTCAGGCAAGGAGAGGGCCGTCGGGGTTTTTACACTTTAGTAGACTAAAACCCAACTATCAAGGGTAAATGAACCAGTTGTTAGGCAGTAAGAAGTTTATGGGCTGATACATATATAAAGATTATATTATAATACACCCAACAGTCACATACATAGTTCTGACCCCACATTAAGATACAAGTCTTGTGTCGTGGGTATCAGAAACTACGAGAGACTTTCGTTCTCACAAACACCTAGACCCGAAACAAATACTTGTGGATCACACAAACATTTGTCTCGGTGCGGGGATCGAACCCGCGGCTTCTCGTTTCGCAAGCTGGTATCTAGCCAACTGCACCACGGGGCTGTCAAAAGGTCTACATGATGTAAACAAAATCCCCAAGCCCTAAACCTAATAACGTGGAAAGTGTTGTATTGTGTGGGTGTTTCTGTCGTGTCTGTATATTAGCGCAGTGTTGTTAAACCACAATGCGGCTCCATTTGTATAACTTAGTGCGATCGGAAACTTTGTGCCCCGCTTCCACTAGTTTATGGTATTTGCGTACGAATAATTAAAATTTATTCCGGAATACAATGTAATAGCTTCCTCGATATATACGAGTATGCACTCACACACAATGACTTAAGCTTTATACAAATTCTGACGAGAAACTGGAAGACGAGTTAACAATTTTAACATACTAAAAATATGATTATTAAAATTTCACTGCTATATTTTAACATACATCCTTATGAATGTATGTGAGGTTATCCTCACACTTGTATTCTCAGAAGGGGTAGGCAGAGGTATATTTCTGCAACCACATCTCGCCATTATGTTTCAAGAACCCTTTAATCAGGAGCGTGTGTTGCCGTCTTGCAGGGAAATTGGAATTTGAATGTATGACTCAAAAGTTCTCAAGACTGCCTCGTGGTCTCGCGGCACAGGTATGTGCTGTGCGATCTAGAGGTCCTGGGTCCGATTCCCGGGTCGCTAATATACAGACACGACAGGAACACCCACACAATACAACACTTTCCACGTTATTAGGTTTAGGGCTTGGGGATTTTGTTTACATCATGTAGACCTTTGACAGCCCCGTGGCGCAGTTGCCTAGACACCAGCTTGCGAAACGAGAGGCTGCGGGTTCGATCCCCGCACCGAGACAAATGTTTGTGTGATCCACAAATATTTGTTTCAGGTCTGGGTGTTTGTGAGACCGAAAAGTCTCTCGTAGTTTCTGATACCCATGACACAGGACTTGTATCCTAGTGTGGGGCCAGAACTATGTATGTGACTGTTGGGTGTATTTATGTAAATTTATTGTTGTATAACAAAGAAAAAAAAAATACATTTCGTCTTTCTGATGGAGTTTCTTGCCGTTTCTTCTACACAGCGATAACACGTTCCGAAGCGGCGATAGCTTTAAACGGACGATTCAAAAGTACTTGTAAAAGTCTAATTAAAAAAGATCGTTTTGACTTTCCCTTTGACTTATACAGTCGCGAGTGTATGATCGTATAAAAAAAATTATAATACGTATTTACTACGCAAATATTTGTTGTACCCAACAGAAAATCCCAAAAAATACTTTCTCACGAACCTTTTCGCTTGTGGGTATCCAAGGGTCAGGTCATTATGAAAGAAACCGCAATCATAATCTAAACAAATCCCTTTAGCGGGCACAGCTTTAGCCCAACATCATGCGGCGGCGATAAAAACAATAAGAAAACCTCTGTAGGGCGGGACAAAAACAATATCCGACCCACTAACTGTTTGGAAAGTCCAGAAACGGTCTGGAGCGGGCTATAATGGCCCGATACGGCCATAGTCCGGTGTAAAATGTCTAGTGCCCCCCCGGCCCCCGCTCCTCGCCCCGTTCGCGCCATCAGCGCAACATGACACAAACTCGAGAATAAAACGTTTTCGTTGGCGCTGACACTTTGACGATGCGATGGTACAACTCAATTTATTAGACATGAGCTCGTAATGATTTAAGACCGTAGAGTAAAATAAAGTATTCGTTTCGCTTGCGGTAATTGGTTTTTGATTAAAAATCCATAGTAATGACTCCAGCGAGTATCTCATCTTCATAATACTTAGTTAATTTAAAAATAATATCACCCAGTATTATATACAGCATTATTACATAAAAGCAGTGATGGCCTCGAGGTTTAGGCGCGCGGTCGAGAATCTCGGCGGTCGCGGGTTCAAACCCCAGGCACACACCTCTGACTTTTCGAAGTTATGTGTGTATTCACAATGAATTATCACTTGCTTTAACGGTGAAGGAAAACATCGTGATAAAACCTGCACACCTAAAAGATCTTAGTGATTTCTTAGGTGTGTAGTCCGCCAACCCGCACTAGGCCAGCGTGGTGGACTAAGGCCTAAACCCTCTGAGTTGTAGAGGAGGCCCGTGCCCAGCAGTGGGACATAATTAGGCTGTACCAAAAAAATATCTTTTTGACCCAGGCTATAAGTTCATTAGTTTCTCGCTAGTCTTCCTTTAAATTTTAAGTTATAAATCGGTATATTAATTATGTATTCTACCACGTCAAAGTGATCCCACCGACGCAATGGTAATCGCAGTGCTGTTAAGAGACACTTACTGTCAATTATGACCACCATCTACCATATGTGTATTCACAATTAATTTTCACATACTTTAACGGTGAAAGAAAACCTCGTGAGAAAACCTGCTGAACTAAATTTTTTTGGGAATTTCATAGGTTTCTTGTCCGTCAACCCGCACTAGTCCAGCGTAGTCGACAAAGGCCTAAACCCTCTCAGTTGTAAAAGAGGTCTGTGCCCAGCAGTGGATCGTGCTTGGGGTTGTACATGATAATGAAGTCGACCAGCGTAGAAAAAGAAATCCAGCTACTTTTTCAATCCAGGAATTCAATTCCAGTTCACTGTCTGTTTTGTGTGTCCGTGTGTGCACACATACAGGAGTGCTTGTCGGTCCCGAAGCCGTGTATTTTTACGATCATCCGCCGCCCTCGTGGAATGTTATTAAGACGCTGATACGCTGTTCATAATAAAAACAACTCGTATCTACACTATGCACCGCTTCTTACGTCGCCCTTGTTCTCAATAGAAAGAAAGCCCTCAATAGTTTGCTTACGTAGCTAAATTGTAGCACATTTACAGCGTCACAAATATTATTATATAAATATTATGACTGCCTCGTGGTCTCGCGGTACAAATATGTGCCGTGCGATCTAGAGGTCCTGGGTTCGATTCCCGGGTCGGGCAAAGTGTTATTGGGTTTTTCCATTAGGAAATTCCCAATAGCAGCACGGAGTCTGGATAAGTGCCCGAAAACCGCAATAGACTCGCCCCCTATTACGTGGGACTTATACATACCTGGCGAAATGTGGATGTAGATATGCACCTCTGCCTACCCCATCAGGGAATATAGGCGTGAGTTTATGTATGTATGTACAAATATTATCATCAGTTTTGTTGTGAACCAGTTCCTTCATTTCTGAAACGAATAATGTTTTATACTGAGTTTGGTTTTAGGTGTAGGCATATTATAGGTATTTTGTGATTATCTTTTATTATCATTGTCATTCACTCTAGACACAAAGCGATAAAGTCCTAATTAATCTTTTGAAAACTGTTTTTTTTTTTTTTATTGACTGCCTTGTGGTCTCGCGGCACAAGTATGTGCCGTGCGATCTAGAGGTCCTGGGTTCGATTCCCGGGTCGGGCAAAGTGTTATTGGGTTTTTCTATTAGGAAATTCTCAGTGGCAGCATGCAGTCTAGAAATGTGCTCGATTAACGGCTGTAGGCTCCCTCCACCTATAACCTGGGACTGATACATACCTGGCGAGATGTGGGTGCAGAAATGCACCTCAGCCTACGCCTTACGGGAACACAGACGTGAGGTTACGTATGTTAGTATATGTATGTTAAAATATAGGAGTGAAATTTAAATGATCAATGGTTTAGTATGTTAAATTTGTTAATTCCTATAGTTTCTCTGTTTCTCATCAGAATTTGTATAAAGCTTAAGTGAATCTCATTATGCAATGGTTGTGCGCTTTTGTACATCTATGTAAGACTTTACAGCATCGTGATGAAGCCTGAACACCTCTGCTTACCCATTAAGAGACACAGATTATACATGTATGTCTCGTTTGCTCAACATGGTTATAAAACGCTTAGTGTATTTCTCCCTCCAGGGTGCAGTTTCTCAAAATGAGCTATTTGAGTTCGTTAACCTCGTCGTAAATATTTGGGGGTGGGCAGAACTTGTCTCACAGTCGTTACGTCGTCGACGATGTGGTCTCAGCGAAGTACTCATTTAGCTCGGTTATGGGTTCCAAACGCGGCCAGATCGCTCTAATGGTTCATTGTTCATTTCCATCGATAACAGGGTTTGATGTTGAAGTTCTTGTGGAATTTTTGAATGATGATATAGGCTAGTTGTGGCCCAAAACATAGTATGCGAAACATTACCTTTTATATTACTTTCTTCCCCGTATTTGCCACATTTTCCATTGCTGCACCGCTTCTATTGCTAGTAACGTGATGTATAGCCTTCTGCCTTATAGAAAGCAGTGATGGCGGTCGCAGGTTCAAACCCCAGGCACACGCCCCTGACTTTTCGAAGTTATGTGTGTATTCACAATGAATTATCACGTGCTTTAACGGTGAAGGAAAACATCGTGATAAAACCTGCACACCTAAAAGTTCTTAGGAATTTCTTAGGTGTGTAGTCCGCCAACCCGCACTAGGCCAGCGTGGTAGACTAAGGCCTAAACCCTCTCAGTTGTAGAGGAGGCCCGTGCCCAGCAGTGGGACGTATATGGGCTGATGATTGATAGCTTTCCTCAATAAATAGGCGGTATAACAATGAAAGAATTCTTCAAATCGGACGAGTAGATCCTGAGATTAGCGCGATCAAGCAAACAAACAAACTCTTTAGCTTTATAGTACTATAATAGATTTGTACTATACTTAAATTTTATCATTTACTAGTGCAATTGTTCTTTGTAGAATTCTGAGTTGAGTTTAAAGATGAATAAAAAATTTATATAATATACCTGTCTAAGGATAAAATGTATAGATACTACCTAACAATGACGGTACTTCCATAGAAGCCCAAAAGCCCAGTTTGTCTTACAAAATTCCGTATAATAACCTTTAAGCTCTAAACTTTATTTAACAAAAGCAATTTGACATATAAATCAGAATATCCTGATCCCACAATAAACAAATATAAATTAGACATTACAAATTCACTTGTAACGCTTTTGGGCTCCTATACCGCCACTGCTACCTAAATAGCCCCTATAAACTTTAATGTTGCGATATTTTTATGCCAATCCATAACTATTAAAGTATAACACAATATTCCGCTTGGACTGCGGTACGAATCGGCCAGCTCGATCTTATTTCGCAGAAAATCTGCTTAAAGCAATAATTTTGTTTTACATTTGTTGAGTAAAATTTGAGAAGACCCATTTTGTTGGTGATAGGATATTCATGTCCATCCGAATAACGATCATCTTACAGGAAATGTAAAACGTGTTAAAAACCTGTGTATATCTGGTTTTTATCAGGCTGACATAATTGTATCGACTGGTGAAGAATAATTTGGATCGCACTACACTTACTATTGTGAAAAACTCTCACAGTAAGGCGTGTAGTAAAACTGCTTGCATCGTAACTACGATTATTTTATTCCAATCACTGTTGCTTATACTCTTTTACAATCGTTTCTTAAATTCTTAATTAATTTCTTAATTGCACAACTATTTCACACAGTTAATGTATAACATCTGTCTCGGTCGAGACGTCCGATCAGAAAGACACGACTGAGCACATTTTGTTCCGAAGTCGACGAAATGCTCAAATCAATCTGCGCGCTCTTCATATACCCACATAGTTTTTTAAAAATAAACTCGATTTAACTGACAATTTTGTAAAACAATATTAAAATTCATAAATTCATTACACAATGGAGTTATGGTATTGTTAATCAAAAATATTTGAGCTTTGCATCATAAATCATATACCAATAAACAAATTTACGCATTCAAAATATTAGTAAGCCATGTAATTAAGCACCCCAGTTCATATCAATAAAAGCAAACTGAATAAGCAGGCACGATTAAACATTAACCCGAAAATCAATCCCCGCACTCGTTACTAAACGCGATTCATTTAACGTTACCGAATCATCATCGGGCGAGCGAGCCCGAAATCATCCATCCGCCATTGTTGGCGCGATCTGTGCAATAACAGCAAATGGGCCGGACTTATTGTCGATTTGTCACTCTCCTTTACGAGATAGGGATTAGGGACGGTCATTTTGGCCACAATAAAACTCATCGTGGTGGAAAATTAAAAATTTGCGCCCAACTTTCTTATCAACACGCGATTGTTCAAGTGAAGTTTTTGACGGATGATGTTTTTGCGCTCGTTAAAGGATTTCGCCAACTTTTAATCGCATTATCTGCTTGAGTACTTTTTAATTGAACGATGTGACATCGTATTTCGAGAATCGTGTCGGTATTAGGGTTGGCAATAATTGATCGTAAATTGATAGGTTGATTTGCTGGGATAAAAATATTGATTTTATTTATCACATGATCCAGTCTACGGTTTTTCAAGAATAAAAATTGAAATTCAATTCTACACCTTGTGAAAAGAGACAAAATTTACTAGCCATTATTAAACGAGTTGTGTAACAAACACCGCATGTTCTTTACATACAGAATACGGTTTTTTATGTGGGATCTTAACAAAACTGTCACCATGCAGTACTTTATGGCATATTGAACTAGCGGTAGCTCGTTTCACAGGCTGGTCCCTAACCAACTACGCAATGTATGCCTTCGTTTAATTACACTCACAATTCGTTTTATTTCCACATTGTAATGCATTTGTGCACACAATGCGCGCCCCCGTTCCAAGATTGGTCCGCACCACCGGGCGCCAACGAGCGATTTAAATAAATGCTCTTAAATGCAAATAAGCTTAAAATGGAGTGTAGTAAAGTGTTTACAATAAAGTAAAATTATTTTTAATTGATATAATGGTACATTTCGAATGCTGTTTTATGTTCAGCGGATCGGTACTTAAATAAATAGAGGCGTACGAGTGTAATTGTAAATACGGTAATATTCCCCTTTTAATTATAAAAGCTATACGCATATTTTAATTAGCGATTTCAGCGATGTATTTGTGTTTGAAAGCTCCCGAGCTTTTAATGAATACACAAGGATGTTTTTTGAGAAATTAAATAATGTTAAAAAAAATGATAAACTCAACCTCAGTTTACGGCAAATTGTGTGAATAATACGTATTTAAAATCCAACAGCAATTCATCAATTTACCAGACTCCGTGCTGCTACTGAGAATTTCCTAGTGGAAAAATCCAATGGCCAGTGTCACCCAGGATTTAAACCCGAGACCTCTAGATGGCACGGAACATACTTGTGCCGCGGTACCACGAGGCACAAGGCCCAAATAAACAAAAATACCATAAATATCCTAGTACCTCGAATGTGTCTTTACCCGGAAGCGATTTACATCGATGCTTCAACTAAGAGATACACGCATAAGCCAACTACGCTAATGTAATCGACGTTTAACACAATATTAATGGTGGCCATGAATAATTACGTGGTTGTGAGAAATGTGCTCGCGTCAAGATGGCGTCCATCAAAATGACGTTTAATAGCCCTGCGGCGGCCCGCCATTGGTCAACTGTCAGCGCCGACGGTCGCCATCTTAGAACGTCCGGCATGTCACCGCTGTCTCACTAATTGAGGTAACGAAGTCAATTTTAACGTGGTTGGATAGTATTTTGTGAAGGTATAATCGTATAGTCGTGATGGCATCGAGGTTAAGGCACGCGGTCGAGAATCTCGACGGTCGCGGGTTCAAACACACCTCTGACTTTTCGAAGTTATGTGTGTATTCACAAAGAATTATGACATACTTTAATGGCGAAGGAAAACATCGTGATGAAACCAGCACACTTTAAAGTTCTTAGGTGTGCTTAGATGTGTTGTCCGCCAACACGCACCGATGATGATGATAATCGTTGTATTGTAAATGAGAGTCAGTTTGTTTGTAATGGTTTATCGTCTTAATGAATAGACGAGGCACTGGAGGCGGTTGCAGGCTTCTCTTACCCGAAAAGTATAACTGGGGGAGTTCTCACGTACCATTGTATAGGTTAGGAATTTTGTTATTGATTTTTGTATTATGAAGACTGCTACTTAGCAGGGAAAAGTTTCCAGCCATTCATGCGTGCCTCATTCAGCAGGTGAAACGTCGTTGTCGAATTTAACCTCTTCCTGACCATGCGAAGATAAATATGCATTAATGGAACCAGCTTTATCATCAGCCCATATACGTCTCACTGCTGGGCACGGGCCTCCTCTACAACAGGGAGAGTTTAGGTCTTAGTCCACCACGCTGGCCTAGTGCGGGTTGGCGGACTACACACCTAAGAACTTTTAGGTATGCAGGTTTTATCACAATGTTCTTCTTCACCGTTAAAGTACGTGATATTTTTTTGTGAATACACACATAACATGAGATGTATGCCTGAGATTTGAACCCACGACCGTCGAGATCCTCGACCACGTGCCTAAACCTCGAGGCCATCACGTCTTTTCATGGAATTTCTCTCGTATTTAAAGATAAATGTCATTACCCACAATGCCGCTTGTCCCAAATCAGACCTGCGTTATAACAATAAGAACTTGACGACATGTAGGCGTATCTTTCAGAAAGGTTGACATATACCGCGAGGCGTAATAATGGGATCTTTATCCCGGACAATAAACAGTCCCGGGACAAATGTCATAAAGCGAAAAAACCAATAACCAGCATCCGATATTTCACAAAAAAGCTACATCGGGCGAAAAACTCCAACAAACATCAAATAAATCGCCATTGATTCCGCCATTACGAAGACAATCGTATGTCAGTGGTTTCTTTATTTAATCGAAGTTGCCATCTCGGTTTTGTATTAGATTCAGGGGTGCGGACAGGGGTTGAGAGTGAGAGGGGTTAGGGAGGGGGGGTGTAAGTGGGTTTATTTGCGGCGACGGCGGCCACGGCTTTTAGCTGCTGCGGTCCGATCAGACATCTGGTCGGGAAGCAAATTCGATATAAACTTTAAATGTCGCTGAATGATTTCTATTTGTATGTATTTTGCGGGCAATGTTTTACTTTACAGTTGTGATAGATGATAGTTATAGAGATAATGAAATGTCCAAGCTTGTACATATTTTTTTTATGAAAAGTTGTAAAAACAAACATCAATGTCATATACTAGCTTTGCATCATTTAACAACAAATTATCTGTGTCTTACAATGTTGCTTCTACTTGTAAACTAAATATGGTTCGACTGTTACAACAGTGATTTTACACACGTTGTGTAATCCTATCATAAACTTGATATCCTAACGACAAAGAAAGTTAGCAAACGTTATCATTTTATGTCCATTATCCTTACATAACAATAACGTATTGAGTGTGGAATTACTTGTGATAGTAACAAATGTATATGTTTGTATGTCTGTATGTAGTACGCGCGGTCTCCACCGTGGGCGAGCGTTTAAATCCACGCGAGCGCGACACTGACTGAGAACGCTCCATTTCATACATGGAGTGTGTATGCAATGATGTAGGATGACGTGTAGTGTTAAATGGTCAGATTATTTCTGAAATACTCACCGAAAATCAACAACGCTCTGTCATAAATCGTAATAACATACGTACATACATAACCCCACGCCTGTATTTCTCAAAAAGGTAGGCAGAAATAGGTCAGTCCCACGCAATAGGGGGTGAGCCTATTGCCGTTCAGACACTTTTCCAGACCCCATGCTGCTACTGAGAACTGCCCGACCCGGGAATCAAATCCGGGACCTCAAGATCGCACGGTATACTGTATACATATACTTGTGCCGCAATTTGGTTTGGTCATTAATGTCAGCTCTCTTAAATACATATGTAGATCAATTGTCAGCAAATTTGAGTTTTTACGTTAATTATTAGTCTTTCATTAAGTGGGTGTTATTGTAAAAGATTTCATTCATGTTTTGATTTTGTGAGTTTTAACGATTTTTGCAGTTTTTATCTATTCATCTATAACCAAACCGCACTAGGCCAGCGTGGTGGACTAAGCATAACCCTTTTAATGGTAGAGGAGGCCCGTGCCCTGCAGTGGGACGTATATGGGCTGATGATCTAAGTCCCATATACATACGTCTTCCTGACGGGCATTATATTAAGGCTGAGAGGAATTAGGCTAAGGCCTGGAGTAAGCTCCACACACGTAAAAGACAGGGTTGTGTGTCTGGAGTATGAACCCGCGACAATCTCGAGGCTGTCACGACCTAATTATTATAGCTACGTATCCAACCTAACCTTCTAATGAACCTTCTAACCAACTAAACTCTAACCTGTGTTTTGATGAAGTCATATTTATCTCCAAGACAAAAACCGTTCATCACAAAACAGACAGAAAAAGTTATTAGTATAAATGAATTTTCGTCTATGCTCTGACGTAAGTGTAGCTATGATATGCTGTGCCATCCCCTACTTGCGTTCCTACGCGAGGAGACCGAGTCGCTGGCAACAATGTAATATCACCGCGGGCGGACTAAATGTAGTATTTGTAGACACAGGCCGGCGGAGACGCGGCGACGGATCGCTGCCATCACTAACTGTCGCTACGTGTCCTTATGTGGGACTTGCATGCGAAACAAGTCTAGAGATACACTATCTTTGATAATATATTATCACATTTGGGTATGGTACATTTAAACCTACAGTATAGATACATTTATTTTATTTATTTTATATTTATCCGTGGTGCGTTAATTGCGTCTAATTTGACTAATTGTAATTGTCTCTCTTTTTTATGTGAGGGTGAAACCTCACAGCTCAATGTTTTTGTCACCCGCTTTGCTATGGAGGGAAGTGGACAACTCTTTGTTGTCCAACTCCTCCTTTATTTTGTCTTTCTGATTAACTTCGTTGCGGGATTATGACAAATTTAGGTCCCCTTAGATCCGCTGAGCTTCATTGCTCAACGTCAATACTGTGCGTGCCGCTGTTGATCCTGGAGCACAGGAGTTACAGTGGCGGGTGTGTGGTGGGATAGGGCCAAAAAAAATATAATAGATACATACATGCCAACCAGCACTACCACGGTGGACTAAGGCATAAACCCTCCCAGTTGGAGAGCAGGCCAGTCTCAGCAGTGGGTCATATATAGGCTCATGATGTTTGCGATGACATACACTTTGTCTTTGTCTTCCTTTACATACGACTTTGCCGCTGAAAGGAAGAGGCGCATTTCTGCGTTATAAAGGTATTTTGATGTTAGGACTTTGGAAACTAGACGAGCATTTTTAACGCGAAAAAATGAATTTTTACATACATATATACATAAACTCACGCCTGTATTCCCCGAAGGGGTAGGCAGAGGTGCATTTCTGCACCCACATTTCGCCAGGTATGTATCAGTCCCACGTAATAGGGGGCGAGCCTATTGCCGTTTTTCGGGCACATTTCCAGACTCCGTGCTGTTACTGAGAATTTCCTAATGGAAAAACCCAATAACACTTTGCCCGACCCGGGAATCGAACCCAGGACCTCTAGATCGCACGGCACATACTTGTACCGCGAGACCACGAGGCAGTGATTTATTCTTCATCAGAAATAAGTTTTGTCTGTTTATACCCTATTAAGTAGCTGTTTTTGCAAACATCTAGACGCGGGAAAATTTTTGTAAATCATAACAGACAAGTTCGTTGGATCTATTGCGTTTTAGCCTCAAGTTCTAAATTATACATATGTTTAGAAATTGTCTGTCAAAATATCCAGTCTGCATATATCTAAAATATATGACATGTAGACGTATTTACGTCGTTGTCTTTGACATCAAATCCCAAGATGTTTGTATGTTATTCCAAGTTGTACGCTGTTTCACGAGTTGGGGTCGCGAGCAGGGCTATGAACTCTAAGCAAATAATATCTTATAGGAACACGGAGAGATTTCCACTACGTGATGCTTTGGTACCAGAAACTAGTTCTTTGATCTCTTTATTACGTTTCAAAGTAGTTTTATCGTCCCCAATACACATATTATACAAAAATAAAAACAGCATATCATACTTGTAGAGAGTACCTAAATTCATCCATGGTTATAATACATACATATACATATAACCTCACGCCTTTATTCCCCGAAGGGGTAGGCAGAGTTGCAGGGGTGCGTTTCTGCACCAACATTTATCCAATTATTTATTCGTCCCACGTAATAGGGAGCGAGCCTCTTGCCGTTTTTCGGGCATAATTCTAGACTCCGTGCTGCTACTGAGAAATTTCCTAGTGGAAAAACCAATAACACTTGACCCGAGAATCGAACCCGAGAACTCTAGATCGCACGGCACATAATTGCACCGCGAGACCACGAGGCACGTGGTAGTAATACTATTAAGTTTTTGTTTGTTGTGATAAGCACATGCTCTTCGACGTCCGTCTTCGATCGGCAATATGTCATAACATCCAACCAACATATCTACCGCGACACACTGTGCTTTAGCTATCGCCATCACTATCACTTTAGTATCATCAACAGTGTTATTAGCATTATTTAAAGTGATACAGGAGCTTAGGTTCAATTTTGATTTCCTATACTATAAGATAATCCTCCATGTAAACGGATAAGAATTGGACAACTAAAAGCCTAGTAGACAATGTATCTTTGATGTCCAATGTGTTATTTAAATATTTTTAAAAGACTACGCATACTATACGGCACAATGTTTTATAAGTTCACTGCAGTTTAGATCTCAACAGACGCTGGTAATAAATCGACCTCATTTATTATCAGTGTGTTTGTGAATGCTTAAATTTGTATGCTTGTCTGAATTATATTCATAAATATTTTAAAATAAATCTTTTCAGTAATAAATTTATTTAAAAATGTACCGAAAACTTAATAAATAAATAAATACACCCAACAGTCACATACATAGTTCTGACCCCACACTAGGATACAAGTCCTGTGTCGTGAGTATCAGAAACTACGAGAGACTTTTCGGTCTCACAAACACCCAGACCCGAAACAAATATTTGTGGATCACACAAACATTTGTCTCGGTGCGGGGATCGAACCCGCGGCCCCTCGTTTCACAAACTGGTGTCCAGCCAACTGCGCCACGGGGCTGTCAAAAAAGTAAGTTAAAATATTTAAAAAACTTGGTTGTCCAGATTTATGCTACAAAAATTAAGATGGTTTTTGTTATGAAGTAAGACAAGACCCTCGAGGAGAAAATTTTGTCCCACCAACAAATTTTAAGCCAATTATTGGCCTTAGCAAATGTTAGTGAAAATTTAAAATACAGCATAATGCACTTCGATATAACATATTAATATAGATTAGATTCACTAGATGGCGCTGTTACCAATTCATCAATATCATCATCATCGGCCCATAATATATGTCCCACTGTTGGGTACGGGCCTCCCCTACAACTGAGAGGGTTTAGGCCTTAGTCCACCACGCTGGCCTAGTGCGGGTTGGCGGACTACACACCTAAGAAATTCTTAAGAACTTTTAAGTGTGCAGGTTTCACGATGTTTTCCTTCACCGTTAAAGCAACTGATAATTCATTGTGAATACACACATAACTTCGAAAATTCAGAGGTGTGTGCCTGGGGTTTGAACCCTCGACCGCGGGCCTAAACCTCGAGGCCATCACTGCTTTCTTACTGCTTTGCTGTTACCAATTATTATAATCTAATTACCGGGTAAAATTACGCAGATACATAATGTGTAACGCTGAGTCAATTAATATTAATCTACAAACGGAAATTAACAAGCAATCATCGCTAGCACGGTGGAGATGGACTGTTCTAGAACACTCCATTACATTTAAAATTGAAATTAATGAACCGTAACGGGTTTCGTTGTAATAAATTGCCTTCTGGAGTAGTTTAGGATTTATCTGAAAAACTTTCTGATGGTAGTAATTTTTATTTCAAACCACTTGTATACATATATTATTTATAGCAAAATTAAATTTCTGCTTTCTGTCTCCCTAAGGGGTTCCCCGAAGGGATAGACAGAGGTGCATTTCTGCACCCACATTTCGCCAGGTATGTCTCGTGGTCTCGCGGCACAAGTATGTGCCGTGCGATCTAGAGGTCCTGGGTTCGATTCCCGGGTTGGGCAAAGTGTTATTGGGTTTTTCCATTAGGACATTCTCAGTGGCAGCCCGGAGTCTGGAAATGTGCCCGAAAAACGGCAATAGGCTCGCCCCTATTACGTGGGACTGATACATACCTGGCGAAATGTGGGTGCAGAAATTCACCTCTGCCTACCCCTTCGGGGAATACAGGCGTTAGTTTATGTATGTATGTATATGTATATCTTCAGTTAACACTCTCACTGAACGAATTTTTCATCATACACCCATGTCTGTATCACCAAAGGAGTAAGAGGAATAAATTACATTACCCACATCGCGCTAAATATATTTTCAACTCCTAAATTATAAGAGGTGAGCCTATTGCCATTTTTTGGGCTCATATCCAGACTTCGTGTTACTAATGAAAGTTTCCTAATGGAAAAACCAAATATGACTTTGAGCCGAGATTAAAACACAGGGCCTCTAAATGGCACGACATCGCAAAACCTACGAGGAATTCGGAGCCATTGAACGTACGATGCTAGTATAAAGTAATTTGGAGATAGTAAAGCACGTAGTACGAGTACTACATGGTTTAAGAACTAAGAAACAAAACAAGAACGTCTAATTAAGAGCAGCGCTAGAGAGTCGTTTGTAATTTTAATTAAATTGAGTTTCAGCGGGAATGTCGTGTTGAGATGCTCCGGGGAATCGCTTGACGCATGACGTCACTCTGTGCACTAAGCCAATTGATTGTGCACTTGTGTGGTGTTTTGCTCTTGTTAGAATATTTGCTGGAAGAAAAACCGATTGAATAGGAATGTTATATAAGGTGTAGAACATGCCAAAATAAGTGACGCAGTTAAGTCAAATGGCATCGTCATATTATGTACCATAATTTTAGATCGGCATTTGTTTTGTCTGTTAAATTGGAATGATTATAATTTGTTTTATTATTCAGTTGTTTTAAATAGTTAAGAATTATGTATGTATTTGAATAAAAAAATAGAATAAAAGAAAAGAGTTAATTTATGTTTTCAAAAAGAAAAAAACTTTTCTTCACTAGTGGATATATTTAAATGGCACTGCCTTTATCAAGTGCCATTAATAGATTTTTACTAGTAATTGCGTAGAAATATCTTGACATTATATGATTCCACTCGAATAATGTTGTTATAGGAAAATTACTCATATTACGCGGCTTGTTAGTAGAGCACGCGGCCGAGTGGTTTCCCTGCTGCTCGCAATATTCATTACATTTATAACTAACAAATCGATATGAAAAGGGTAACCTAACGCAAACTGCAAGCTGAATTAACCAACATATAGTAGAAGCAATAGTTAGGAACGACGATGAAATATAAATAACAGAACATTTTATTTGACTCCATGATTTTCAAAATCTTGAAAACGTGAGGGAAGCCCAGGGAAATATAATTATGAAAAAGTTTGAACTCAGTAGTGGTTTAGTTTTATTACAAGCAGCATCCTTATTGAACGGGAAGTTCGATTAAACTGCCGTCTCAAATACTTTGGGACTGGGAGGAAATGATCCGCCATTTTTAGTATGCAAACTGGGTATCTAGGTATATTACAACGCCGAGTTTCTTCTGAAAATCCTGTGTCATCATACCTACTTTCACCTAACAAACAATATACAATTCTATTAGTTGGTAAAATATAGGCTTAATCAAATTATCTGACGCATGGGCAGTACTAACTAGAACAATCAAATTTCACAAGCTATTTCCCGCAGACAACACGGGTCGGGGAACACGACGCAAAAACAAATATCAATATGGACGCGCGTAAGCGACAGTATTATTGGTATTTCGTTCATTTCATAATTGCTTTATCTAATACCATACGCTCACAAACTACCGCGCTCCCTTGGGTGTCCTGTGCACAGTGGCGGATTAAGACATTTGCCGCCTGTAGGCTATTCAAATTTTGCCGCCCCTCCGACCTCTGCATTTCGATAGCCTACACAGACAAACGAAGGTGAAAAAAAGATTTAAGAATTAAAAGACTAAAAATATTTTTTTTTATGATAGAGGAGACAAACGTGCTAGTGCGCCACCTGGTGTCAAGTGGTCAACACAGCCCATGAACACCCACAATACCAGAGGAATTATCGGTGCGTTGCCGGCCTTTGAGGCAAATATAGGCTTTTTTCTTTAAGGTCCCTAAGTCGTATCCATTACGAAATACCGCCGAGGAAAGCTGATTCCACAAAGGTGTTGTACGAGGAAGGAAACACCGTTTGAACCGCACTGTTGATGAACGCTATTCAGCCAGATGGTAGGGATGGAACTTCAATTTCTGGCGTGTGGTGCGGTAGTGAATTCAGCAGCAGCTGTCCCTTAGTTGAGTTGGATCCGTAACCAAAATCCTACGCCAGTATACCGTCTAAAACATCTCGGTGACCATCACGCGCATTTGGGGCGGTTTTACGGCATCTCAGGGCGAGAAGCGCTTTAAATGGTCCCTTGCCGCCCAGCGCACCGTCCAATTATGGACACCTCAAAATTGGGAGGGCTCAAGATGCCTTCCACTCACCCTATTTTGGACGCTCACTTATTGTGAACGTCCGCGACAGTCAAGAGACCACGCTCTCTACTGCACATCTCGGGGTTGCTTTTAATCATTGCGCACTGCCCCCACAGTATCTATGCCCAGCCACCCTTGGGCCCCTGTTAGTCGCCTATTACGACAGGCAGGGGATGCCCTGGCGGAATTCTTAGGACCCCAATCCTCAGGGTGGAAATGCCGGATCAGCCGTATTCGGTTACCCGGCGCCTTCTTCTCTGCTGGCGGCGGCGGGCGGGATCGTTCTGCTCACGAATCCGCCCCGCGCTCTCCTTTTGCGTCATTACAATCTCGTAGAAGGAGAGCATCGCCTGAAATGACCTCCGATTCTTGACCATGGCAGGAATCACAGCCGAGAGCGCGAGGTCCGCTGCGACGGCTGCGCGGAGTGCGCTTCGGTCTTCATCCCAGGCCGGAAAATCCGACAAAGTGTGCTGGGCTGTGTCTTCCAGGCAGTTGTCACAGTGGTGAGACACGGCGGACTCTTCTCTTCTAGCCACCCGCCACAGGAACCAGCCGAAACAATTATGTCCCGACAGAACCTGTGACAGGCGGAACGTCATCACACCACTGACTAAGGACGCACTGCTGCGACGGACCAGCTCAGAGATTATCCAGCCTGGAATGCCACTCCTCGACGCCGGTCAAACGAAGGGAGGCTCTTTTGGCCTCTACCTCTCTTGGGGTCGGTTGTTCCCCTAGACGAGACGCCTCCTCTCGCCAGTGGTAGACTGACGAAAGGGCTCCGGCGTCAGGATCCCAAGGAAGGAAAGCGGCCAAAACGCAGGCCGCCTCATGGAAAATCGTGCGATAGCCCCTGATCATCCGCTGCGCAATTACCCGCTACGGTTGCCGCAGAAGGGCCACGCAACGTCTGCCCAGGGACTCGGCCCAAACGGGGCAACCGTATAGGGCCATTGATCGCACGACTCCCGCGAACAATCTTCGGCAGGGGATGCCGGGACCTTCGAGATTGGGCAGTAGAGCAGATAATGCACTAGCTGCCCTAATCAATTTCTGCTTTAATCTGCCGAAGTGGGCGCAAACATTCCATCCGCTATCCAACACGACACCAAGATATTTCGTCTTGGAGCCGATGTGGATATCCACGTCTCTATCGTCAGATAGGCCTCTGCAGGTGGCTGGTTCCGAGGTCCGTGAAGCAGATGGCCTTGGATTTCTGAAGGGCCACCGCGTGGCCCAGTCGCCGAATTCTCCTCACCACGTGGCTAGTGCCTAGCGCGGCGACGGTGACGGCCTCTGGAAAGGTCCCAGCACACGCTGTCACCAACGTGTCAGCATTACAAACTATGCCGACGCCCCGGAGATTGGCACCACGGAGCACCCAATCATACTCGATGTTCCACAGAAGGGATCCTAGGACCGACCCCTGTGGGCGTTGACGATGTCGAGTGACACCGCCACCATGCATTTGCCCTGGGCTCCTGTCTCCTCCGCGTGTTACTTCACCCGCAGCACTACCTTGGCCTTTTCGAAACTCAGGTTCTCGACAACTTGAATCCACACACGTCCTGGGATGCTGTCGAGCCCCGGGGCGGTGTTCTTTCTCCGCAGCCGCAGTACTGCTGCCTGAAGCTCCTTAGGCGTAACGCCTGGAATTGGAACCTCCGAGGTCTCCCCTGCCGATCACTTAAATGATCCCACCAACGATCCATCCCTCACCGACCACGGACGTGGTGGCATCGGTGGAGGACTAAAATCCGGGGTGGCCGGAAAGAGAGCAACAACGACTTCACTCAGGAGCTCCGGTCGGAGACTTTGGGTGAGAGCGGGGCGCCGGTGGACGCAATTTACTGAATGCCAACTGGTATGGCCGCCCCCAAGGATAACGATCCAAAGTCCCGGACTAAATTCTGCCCGTCCCAGTCTGCGGCTTCATCCAACAAATAGCCGATTTCCGAAACAAGCTTATTCCAGCCCTCACTGACTTGTTCCTGAGAGGAATTTGCGCGACCAGTATATAAGACATCCTCGGTACTATGACCCGCATAACTATAGATGTTATTATTAAGTAACAGGTCATTGAGATGCAGAAGGAACAGAGCCGGGGATAGCACACAACCTTAAGGTACACCAGCACAGGCATCAAGTCCGAGCTTGAACTCCGAGTTCTTCAGATTGTAGTGTATCACTGCATGTGGTTAAAGTTCTTGGTAGTACAATACTGCTTCTCCTTCCACTTTTAAGAAAACTGTCAATTTTCATCGTTTTACTGATACTGTTCTTGGTCTTCTTTTTTCATGTTGGCGTTTTTCTATACACAGCTCCACTGAGTCGCTGAGCCAAAGAAACACTACAATATACCTAGCAATAATACGAGAATTCTTTAAGATTATTTTTACATGTTAACTTTTATACGATTGACAATATACTGTGAGAGAATACCAATACCTAATTAAACCAAGCACATCTCACCTATAACCTTGTGCATATGTAGTTACAAACCTACCTTTGTTGACACCGTCTATTGTAACTACATTTTAGTATCGTAATAATTCGTTTGACTTTTAAGTCTTGACTTTTGACTTTTGACAGCCCCGTGGCGCAGATGGCTAGACACCAGCTTGCGAAACGAGAGGCCGCGGGTTCGATCCCCGCACCGAGACAAATGTTTGTGTGATCCACAAATATTTGTTTCGGGTCTGGGTGTTTGTGAGACCGAAAAGTCTCTCGTAGTCTCTGATACCCACGACACAGGACTTGTATCCTAGTGTGGGGTCAGAACTATGTATGTGACTGTTGGGTGTATTTATTTATTTATTTATTTAAGTAGTCTAATATTTTTCATTTTATTTTACTTAGGAGAACTCTAAAAAATGTTTTGATCATTGTTTATTATTCAAAGGTATGTATTGAGTTAGATTTGAAGTGGATAGGTTAGGTAAACACATATGTATCCCCTGCCTGTCGTAAAAGACGACTCAAAGGGGCCCTTGGGGTCGCTGGGCGCGCTGCGGGGAGATGACCACCGGGGGGTTTTGGTCGGTATGCCGGTTTAGGGATATTGTTAGGGACCCAGCCCGGCACTAACACCTGCGCGGACATGACGTCGCCGCGCGCCGGGCTGGAAGACCGGTGACCCCGACATACGCTTCCCGCCCCCCCTTCCCCGGGGCTGACGGGAAGTAGAGCCATAAACAGCTTTCCCCTCGAGAACAAAAAAAAAAAAAAAAAGGGAAACACATATGTAGATCGTAACTACATTAATAATGAAGAGAAAAAGTAAGTTCATTATTAAGTTATAGAAGAATACGAAATATTTTTTTTACTTTTTAGTGCATATTAATTTGTTTTGGAATAGTTTTTTTTTGAAGGCGGTTTTTATTTCTGTAAGACAAAAAAAAATTGGGGCAAATTTGCCGCCCTCTAAAATCTGCCGCCCTAGGCTCCAGCCTACTCAGCCTGCTGGTAAATCCGCCACTGCCTGTGCATTTTCTATTTAGTTTACTAATGTTTTCTCAACCACTATTTTCATACCATTACACCATATGTACACAACTAATACACAAAAACAATACTTAATATAATAGCACGTTTAGGCACGCGGTCGAGAATCTCAACGGTCGCGGGTCCAAACCCAGGACGTTTCGTATACTGGCAATTGACAGAAGCATATCTGATGGTGAGTTTTCTTTATAATTAGCGAAACGTAAGCAAACCGTACACTTCTGCATACTACTTTGATTATACAGGCGAGATACGATATATTTTTCAATATATAAGTCGAATTTAGTGGAGCTCTGCATTTAATCCCACCGCTAAATCGTTCTAAAGCGATACTTGCATCCAACAATTATTTATCCATCTCTGTACATTTAGGTTTCATTATGCGCCCCACGTCGGAGCACGTGACGTTCCAACGGCTGTATGATGCGACTGTGTGTGGGGAGGTGTGGAGACTTCGATATTGATCACGCCATTACTCGATGTTCATTCAGTTATAATGAATCAATTCTACTACCATTAGAGTTAGGTCCTGAACTATAGCGGATATTTTGTAAATTAAGTTTTTGGTTTGTTTCTAAATTTACATTATCTTCATCATCATAATTATCAGCCTAAAAACGTCCCACTGCTGGGCACGGGCCTCCTCTACAAAAGAGAGGGCACATTATATTACCTACCACAAAGTACGGTATACTTTAAGAGAAAACCATTATTATTATAATACTAGATGACCCGGCAAACTTCGTTCCGACTAACAGCCGGTTGTTTAATTATAAATATAAAAAAAAAATAGCCTAAATTACTCCTTATTACATCAGCTATCTGCCAGTAAAAGTCCCGATAAAATTGGTCCACCCATTTTGGAGATTAGCCGGAACAAACAGACAGACAAACATTTTAAAAAACGTTATTTTGGTATATGGACCGTGTATACATCCATATGCATTTTTTAAAAAGTGGTTATTTCAATATTACAAACAGACACTCCAATGTTATTTATTTGTAGTATGTAGTATGTATGTATAGAGTATAGATGTATAGATAATGTTAACCAGTATAAAATACCGCACGCAACGGAAGCTCGAAAAGAATTATTTTTTCCTCCGTACATTTTGGTCGCACCATGATGGTATATAATCTATAGCCTTCCTTGTTGAATGGACTATTCAACTCAAAAATATTTTTTCAATATCCCCAGTAATTCCTGAGGTTAGCTCGTTCAACAGAAAAACGTGTCAGCTATATACAATTACTATAGAATATAGATTATGAAAGTTTTCCTTTAACACAAGAATGCAAATAGATTCAAGACTATGATGGAAATTGTTAGCTATTTTGTCTTTTTTATATAGGTATCTTGTTAATCTCAAAAATTTAATAAATAATAATGCTTATTGCGCAACAAAATTAACATGAAATAAGGGCATTGACCACGCATTTCTTTTACAAATGCCTTTGTCTAAGCGAATTAATCAAATGGGGCGTTTTTGCTTAGGAAATTAGTTATTTATCGCTTAATTTAATAAGTAGTGATAATCTTAAGGTTTAGGCACGCGGTCGAGAGTCTCGGCGGTCGTGGGCTTAAATATCAGTCACACAAAATGCCACGTTAAAACGCGAACCACAACAATACTGTATGTTTTATACTATACCGGTTATTAGTCAGACAGATGCCTCGTGGTCTCGCGGCACAAGTATGTGCCGTGCGATCTGGAGGTCCTGGGTTCGATTCCCGGGTCGGGCAAAGTGTTATTGGGTTTTTCCATTAGGAAATTCTCAGTAGCAGCACGGAGTCTGGAATTGTGCCCGAAAAACGGCAATAGGCTCGCCCCCTATTACGTGGGACTGATACATACCTGGCGAAATGTGGGTGCAGAAATGCACCTCTGCCTACCCCTTCGGGAAATACAGGCGTGAGGTTATGTATGTATGTATGTAGTCAGACAGATATGTCCTTACAAATTAAACCTGAAGCAATCACACTGAACGAAACACTATAAAATTGATTCTAGCATAGTCAGTACATTATACAACTCAGTTTACACAGCAAATATTACGCTCTTACAGTTAAATAAACAGAGCTGAATCCGCTCGCTCCGCAGTGGAATGTTTGGAGTGTACCAGTTGGGACCCGCGGACGCTCCAAGACGGAAACTTGTATAAGAAAAACATTAACTGCGAGCCGTTTAATTGAATATTGCAGTTGAAGTCCTCCAACACAACTGGGTAATCCGATGAAACGACAGTTTTAAAGATTTGCTCGGAACTCGTTTTGGTAGATCGATCCGTGTTTGAGAACAAATTGACGGAACTTAATTATAAATCTGTGGGTATTAGTTCTTATATCGTTGTCGCCATCATTAGTATTTGTATGTCCATAGCTAGGCACGATCTCTTTATGGTTTAAAGGCGTTTTAAACTTAACACATTTTTGATGATACTTTTCCAATGAAAACTCAGATGTTTTTCTACACTTTTAAAGTGTGAGATAATTTATAAAAATCGAATAATAATCATACAAAATGATCATACAATTATATCAAAAAGTATATATGTCACTTACTGAAAGTATAGTTTAGTCCCATGTCACTCAATTCCTGTTGGTAATAGTCTAATGTCCGGAGTATATTGTTTATACATAGACCGCCTAAAACGCTTATACAAAGTGAAAATATTACGAGGCTGTAGCTGTTGTAACTTAATAGGATTTACGATAAAGAAATTAAAAATACTGTAAATGTTTGTCGTCTTCAAAGTCAAATTTAAATGTTTTTGTAATTTGATAAACTCAAGGTGCGCAATTCAATTAATTTAGTAATAACGTGTACGCAAATAATCCATAAAAAATACAGAACTAGAATTTGTACATTTTTCAGTAGAATATACTGCAGAAAGCATAATCCTATTTCTCTAAAACAGGGTTATAAAACACTGTCAACCTATAAACGCGTGGAGGAGATATAAACACCGCATTAAATCTGCAAGATAAACTAACAAGACAATTGCAGTTCGTAACCCACACGTCCGTCGCGCTTTAAGCTCCGCGACGTTCTGGTGTAAACGCGCACTTATCCCCACCCCAGCATGAATTAAAAATGGCGGCGAGTCACCCGCATCTCCGTTGTTTGGCCGAGTGAATTGTTGGCACACTGTAACCAAACATCCTGATGTTATGCCGTTGAAAGCGCTGTATTTGAATACTAAGTTTTTCAACGGAGATGCCTCGCGGTTGTTTGGATAATGGCGACGCAATTCACATGAACATTGGATGTATTGTATCGTAGTGCGGGTTTCGAGATCAGCTTTTTTAATTTAGAATCGAAGAGAATTGATATTTTAACTTAGACCATAATATATGGACTGGAATTTGGATTCGCTAACATTAACTATACATTAACAAAGTCCATATTGATAACGTATTTTGGATAATATGAGATAAGATTATAATGTATTTGTTAAGTAATTTAAGTTTTTGGTACAAAGCATCCTTCCATTCCAACTAGACATTGTCTAAATATATGCACTCGTAAATTTATATTGCCGATAGCAACTGAGTAATTTGTTTCTATGTATTTTGTACTCTTGTTTACTATAAAAGAAAAATAATACGATGTCATAAGTACTCTGAACTGATCTTTCGTCACCACACTATCACTATCTTAAATTTAAATATTCGACACGCCGTCGAAATAATACCTATCAACATCACATTATTTACCAAAAAGTAGACATATCCATCACTTAGCAAAAAGATTCTATCGAAAAGCTTCCAAACGTTTTACGCATAGGGTTGCCAGCAAAAAATAAGTAAGAATAGCGTTCCCTTCGCGTAAATACTTTCAGTTCGGTAATCCAGTGTAACGGGGTACATAACAGCTGTTTATGCGACGGAATCAGTTGATATTCGTACATTTTCCACGATTTTCCGACGAAAATATCCCCTTAAGGGAGGTCACAGAAGTCGATTTCCTATGTAGAATAGAAACGAATAAGTATTCATGTTGTCGGCGTCCAAGTTGCGGTGTGAGTGTTGTGGTGTGGAAGAGCGGATATTTAGAATTTTTTTTTTTTTTTTTTTTTTAAGTTAAGCTAGCTAATTATAAACAGATAAATAATGTGACTGCCTCGTGGTCTTACGGTACATGTATGTGCCGTACGATCTAGAGGTCCTGGGTTCGATTCCCGGGTCGGGCAAAGTGTTATTGGGTTTTTCCTTTAAGAAATTCTCAATAGCAGCACGGAGTCTGGAATTGTGCCCGAAAAACGGCAATAGGCTCGCCCCCTATTACGTGGGACTGATACATACTTCGCGAAATGTGGGTGCAGAAATGCACCTCTGCCTACCTCTTCGGGGAATACAGGCGTGAGTTTATGTATGTATGTATAAAATAGTCTGCGGCATTAATTGCTGAATTTTGAATGCCTAGGAAACTAAAAACCAAAAGTCTATTACCATTTATGTTTTGAGGCTGTGAAAGTAATTAATCACCGATAGCGATAAGGTCTTATTTGGTGTAGATAGAGTGTAAATAAATAAATGAGAAAATGTTGGATGTATAAATTATAATGCAGGTGAATATTAAATATTGTTTATAAGTGATTGCAAAAAGGGACGTCTACAATTAATATGTTTTGTGTTAAACAAATTAATAGCTCTTTAAAATCTTTGGCAGCTTTATGGACTTTTATCTGATTAAAGTTTGAGAGAAACCTGAAGTAAGATGTACGAGTACTATGCTTCCCCGAACCGATAAAAATAGCGTATACCTACATCAGTTTCTACAAGCTGTAAGGGTTATCTTATAATGCCGGTAGATTTATTTATTTCGTAATGATTGACAGCCTCGTGGCGCAGTTGGCTAGACACCAGCTTGCGAAACGATAGGCCGCGGGTTCGATCCCCGCACCGAGACAAATGTTTGTGTGATCCACAAATATTTGTTTCGGGTCTGGGTGTATGTGAGACCAAAAAGTCTCTCGTAGTTTCTGATATCCACGACACAGGACTTGTATCCTAGTGTGGGATCAGAACTATGTATGTGATTGTTGGGTGTATTTATTTATTTAATTTTATTTCCGGTACATTATTTGCTGCTAATCAAAAGTGTATATTTAATATGCGCATCAAACAATTATGTATTTTGTGTTTACTTTATTATTATATATTTTTTTAATTATAATTAAGTGTCGAAAAGTCGAATTTAAAGAAGTATATTGTTTCCGTTTGTCATATTGTATTTCCGGCGAAACTAACGTCGGTGGATTCAAAAACTGTCTTGCGGCATTCGGATTCGAGCGTTCGAACAGTGTACATCTCTGAGGAGAATAAACGAGTTAAGTGGATTGGAGTTTTATTATTGCTGTACGACAACAATACTGAGGCAAAAAATTAATGCTTACAGAAGGACCTCGCAAGTTAGATCAGAAGAGATGGCTTACGTGAAAATGGACACCTATAATAATCTTGTGCATATGATGTAAGCAATGAAGACATCATCATCAGCCCAAATACGTCCCACTGCTGCGCACGGGCCTCCTCTACAACTGAGAGGGTTTAGGCCTTAGTCCACGCTGGCCTAGTGCGGGTTGGCGGACTACACACCTAAGAAATTCCTAAGAACTTTTAGGTGTGCAGGTTTTATCACGATGTTTTCCTTCACCGTTAAAGCAAGTGATAATTCATTGTGAATACACACATAACTTCCAAAAGTCAGAGGTGTGTGCCTGGGGTTTGAACCTGCGACAGCCGAAATTCTCGACCGCGTTAGGTACCTTGAGGCCATCACAAGACATACTGTGCCGGAATGAAATTGGTCATCAGGTTGGGGCTGATGATGACGTCAATCCGCACATAATCGCTGTACCATCCGCGGCGCTCCTCACACAACTCCCCCATATGTTTAGCAGCGTCTCGTAGTAAATGCGTGTGGGAATTTCCTTTTGCCGCCCAGCTGTCCCGGCCCCCTCCCAACGACATAATGTCACACGAATGTCATAAGTTTTTGTCTACGAGTCTCCCAGTTCGCACCCCGGGGACGAACGCACAGTACGATAGTTTTTCAATTGCCAATTGTTTTTGCTATTTATTGATTAGTTCATAGTAGTTGTTTGGATGGCAATTTTTTTTTCTTTATTTCTTGTCGGTAATGTGTTGATGTCCTGCTTATATAATTGCTATGATTTTCAGTCGTTAGAAAATCATCATCATCATCATCAGAGCAAATACGTCCCATACGCACGAGCCTCCTCTACAACTGAGAACGTTTTAGGCCTTAGTCCACAACGCTGGCCTAGTGCGGGTTGGCGGACTACACACCCAAGAAATTCCTAAGAACTTTTTAGGTGTGCAGGTTTTATCACGATGTTTTCCTTCACCGTTAAAGCAAGTGATAATTCATTGTGAATACACACATAACTCCGAAAAGTCAGAAGTGTGTGCCTGGTGTTTGAACCTGCGACCGCCGAAATTCTCGACCGCGCGCCTAAACCTCGAGGCCATCACTGCACGTTAGAGAATACAAGTTAAAAAAGTCACGGTTTTATTTAGTTCTCTATTCAAGCTCCATCAGCCCGAATACGTCTCATTGCGGGGTTCGAGCAACCTCTTTAACTAAGAGGGATTAGGTACACTAGACATGGGCGGGTTGGCGAGCTATATTTTATATGTAGCTATTTCTAATCATCACTACTTGTGAATACATTGATCTTATAAATACTTTCGTTTTATTTAAGTTCACGCATATTTATCGCTTTATTGACTAGGGCATGGTACCTACCATTTCACACGGGTGGAATTAAAAAATAGTTTACTACCATCTCCAGGATACAATACGTTTTGGGACCAAAATTCATCATTATTAATCCCCGATAACATAACAAGCACACTTTCTAAATCATCGTGGTATTTTCTCATTCATGAGGGTATTACAACAAAACAAAACGTTTAATCTGTTCACATCCTAGAATCGAATTTTCATGCGATAATTATTCAATCAGTTTAATGCTTAATGCATCCATTTCCTTGATACAGATCGTTCGCGGTAACTCTAATACCAAGTATCGACAGAGGATGTGAAACCGCCTTTGAGAACACATTGAGGAGATTAAGCAAGTCGCATTAGATTATTGACTTTGATGTATTCAGTAAGTTTGGCTACGTGAGCCATGCTAGAGCACATGCTAGACGAGGGACTTAACGGAGCAGAAGTGGTTGCCATGGCCGAAATCGGTTTGAGGATAGTAGCAGTAGTAAGTTGAAAACCGCGATAGCAAGTCCTATTAAACTAATCAATTTACATCATTTATTTTCATGCGATTTTGAACATGTGGAATTCAGAATTGGAAAAATAATATGTAGTTAATATTTTGAAATTAAAACAAGCCTGTGATTAATAGTGGAACCTATAGAAGTTGATGTAAAGAATGTCTTATGGAATTTATTCTTTGTTAAGAACTAGAATTATATGAATTCTTTTGGACTGCCTCGGGGTCTAGCGGGGTAAGTAAGTGTCGTGGGATCTAGTGGTCCCGGGCTCGATTCCCGTATCGGGCAAACCGTCGTCTTACAGAGAATCGACTTGATTACTCTTTCGTTTGGTACGGTGAGTAAGTTTGCCGGACACTCAATAGGCAGGTTTCGTTGGTAATCGCATCTTAATGCTATCCATAACATACCTAAATGTGGGTGCAGAAATGCACCTCTGCCAACCCTTTTAGAGAATACAGGCGTGAGGTTATGTATGTAAAAATTATTTTCCTTTTTTAAGAATTTGCATTTCTCGCTATATAGGCGATATAAGGATATTTCTAGTCAAAACTAATTTCTCTCTGGAAAAGTATTGTATAGAAATAAATCCATTGAAGCCAAAGCCGACCTGTGCCGTGGGGAATGCGCAATAAATAAACTGCCAACAATACATTGGCAAACAAAAAAAGTGAAAAATACAAAGGAAAGTCTAACACGCTGCTGTCAATCGAATGTCGTTATTAAAACTTGCTATACACTTAATATATATGTATGTACTATATGTGATATACACATATAAACGTCTGTACTTAAGGGGGTAGGCAGAGGTGCATTTAAGCCACCTTTTCCAGTTGTCTTTTGACAATTTTCGTATCTCCGTGCTGCTACTAAAAGTTTCTTTATGAAAAAAAACAAATAACATTCTGACCGACCCGGAAATCGATCCACGACCTCTAGATAACACACTTATCCCGCAATACCACGAAAGTCTACTGCATTTGTGTTACGTAATGATGCTTAGCAATGTTAATATAGAAACGTCACCAAAGGACATTGATTAAGCTCGCAAAGTACATCTATACAAGTTTATCTAATACATACGAGTACACAGACTTGTCTCTTCACTATAAATGCAATCCAATCGGCATCGGAACAAGAGAAGTGAACTAACTCAAAGACGTAGTTTGGAGACGCGGGTTGGAGGCGGTGGTCTCCGGAGGCTGTGACGTCACAGCCGATCTGTCTTCATTTGTGGTCGCGCGCCCCGCTGAATTCAAAATAATGAACTCTCGTTTGTCTCGTTGATAGACGTTTTTATTTCATTAACTGCACGCTCTGGCGCTCTGTCGCGCTGTGTTCACACGATTTGTCAAACCTATTCTACTTATTTGAATAATTATTGTCTGTTATTTGGGGTTGAATACATTTTGAATTTGTAATCGGAAATGGGTGAAATGAAGCAGAAATTACAAATCATTCATCTAAGCACAGTTGAAACGTACGGTTTTAAAGACTAAAGGGACATTGCAGCCCACGAAGTCGCTGATGAGGGCAGTAGTACGCATTTAACTGTATTTTGACAGGCGCGGGGCGCAGTTGAAACGTGAGGCCGCGTGTTCGATCCTAGCACTGAGACAATTGTCCTATTTGACAATTGAGACAACAAATATTTGTGTGAACCACAAATATATTTTGTCTCGGGGCTGGGTGTTTGTGAGACCGAAAAGTCTTTCGTAGTTTCTGATACCCACGACACAAGACTTGCGTCTTAGTGTGGCGTCATAACTATGTATGTAACTGTTGGGTGTATTTTATTTATTAATTTAATTTATATATTTTTTTTATTCAAATCTCTAGTGCAGGCATTTGCTCACGATCTCACCTGGTGTTAAGCGACGATGCGGTCGATTTGAAAACGCCCATTTAATTGAATAACAGACTCACGTATAGAAAATAGATCCTTTGCCTCTCTGGATCATTAATATCATCACTTTCTTTTGACTTCTTAACACTACAGAAAATCTTGATCATCATCTGCAGTGCAAATACGTCCCACTGCTAGGCACGGGCCTCCTCTACAACTGGAAGGGTTCTGAGGCCTTAGTCCATCACGCTGGCCTAGTGCGGGTTGACGGACTACACACCTAATAAATTCCTAAGAACTTTTTGGTGAGCAGGTTTCCTCACGATGTTTTCCTTAAGCGATTTTCGTGAATACATACATAACTCCGAAAAGTTAGAGGTGTATGTGGGTTTGAACTACTATAAAAAAAACATATAAAAGAAATAATTTAAATGTAGTACTTAAGTTTATCACTAAGCTTTATTAGTAATATTAGCATTAGATCTCATCATACTCTTCATGTACCCTTTCCTACGGCTGTGAGTACCATAATCACTATTCCCCTCGATAAAAAACAAATAAGGGTGACCAGGTTAAAGAAATAAAAGTATATTCTGCTCTGTTATTTACTCTGCACAAAGTTAGAACTTTGGAACTTGAGGAAACCTAAAAAAGTTTTTTGGAATTTCTTATGTGTCCGACAACTAGACCAGCGTGGTGGACTAAGGCCTAACCCCTCTCAGTTGTAGAGGAGTGGCCAGCAGTGAGACGTATAAAAGAAGACAAAAAACATACATATACTCGTATACGCACTCACGCCTCGTTAGGGTTCCATAGTTCATGATGGTAGTCCATGTGGTGAACTATGAAGGAAATCTATAACGGTTTAGATAACTTTGTTAGTTCAAGAGTTACAATGCCTTAAATCCACGTGTCATTATGGGTGACTACGGAACCCTATTCAATTACTACTCGCTCTTGGTTTGAGTAACTAAAATATTTAATAAAGGCTCGATGAAGTGTGAATTTTCGATCCACCAAAGTTTCGGCCAATGAATTTCTGATCGCAAAAACAGTGGACGGCGGCCGGTGTCACGGCTTCATTAAAACTTTGTCCGAGTCAACAGACTGGTAATGAGGTGTAAACAACTTGCCGCCATAGCCGATAGTGAGGGTCTACTGGTCTGTCGGGACTCTTAACTACATTTAAGAGATGCATACATAATCTCACGCCTGTATTGCCCGAAGGGGTAGGCAGAGGTACATTACTGCACCCACATTTCGCCAGGTATGTATCAGTCCCACGTAATAGGGGGCGAGCATATTGCCGTTTTTCGGGCACAATTCCTGACTCTGTACTGTTACCGAGAAATCCCTAATGGAAAAACCTAATAACACTTTGCCCAACCCGTGATTCGAACCCAGGACCTCGTGATTGTACGGCACATGTTTGTTCCGCGAGACCACGAGGCAGTCTATTAAGAGAGTCAGTCATTTAAGAGATGATCTTAAAAAAATACATTAGCAAAAACGCGTATACCTTCATTCCGCTTTTAGTAAATGAAATTGATAAACACTATAATTTAAACTGTCCATCATAATAATCGTGCAATCAGTTTGTGGATAAATCGGATTACGTTCTGAATTAAACGTTTCATTAGCCAGACGATTATTTTAATCTAAACGCGGGGTTTGCGGGAGTGTTTGGTCATATTATCTCTGCTGTGACCACTAAGCTTTATTTTACTTCATTGGAGTAGTTAGTATTAATCACTTCTGGTATGAAACTCCCTTTATTGAAGTTCACGGGATTGAGCAAACTAAGTGGACTAAAAGCCGTGATGGCCTCGAGGTTTAGGCACGCGGTCGAGAATCTCTTCAAACCCCAGGCACACACCTCTGACTTTCCGAAGTTATGTTTGTATTCACAAAGATTTATCACGTACTATAACGGTGAAGGAAAACATCGTGAGGAAACCTGCACACCTAAGATTTCTTAGGAATTTCATAGGTGTAGTCCGCCAACCCGCACTAGGCCAGCGTGGTGGACCAAAGCCTAAACCCTCTCAGTTGTAGAGGTTGCCCGTGCCCAGCAGTGGGACGTATATGGGCTGATGATGATGATTTCGCCAGGTATGTATCAGATAAAGATAATAAACTGTATAGGTACAGTAAGGTAGTATGCACAAAACTTCTCATGAAGTACATTGTGAAAAGGCCACATTATTTATTTATTTCATTTTTTTTTTTTTTTTTCCTTTCGTCTTTTGATATATTATATTGGAATGTTTTTATTCATTTGCCTAATATGGCAGGGGTTGATCGGCACTCAAATCGTATATTTCTTTTTTATGATAACCTTATGCTGAACACTGGCTCCTATGATACAGGTTTTAACCTAGTATAGGAGTCGGAGTTAAATTTTTGTGACAGTATGTACACTATAACCCATCAACTGGCTATGTATAATTGTTAATTATTAGTTTTAAGATTCGTGTTTATCATATTTTATTTTTTTATCTTGTAAATCTACTGTAGGTACTACATTTCTTTTTGGATAATAAAAATACTTTATTTACACATTATACATACATGATGTAAAGGTGGACTTAATGCCTGAGGCATTCTCTTCCAGTCGAACCTTATATGATGCAGAGATGAAAAGCGTAGGTGTAAATTAAATTATGATATACTACACACGATATTAAAGCTAATACACAAATACAATATATAAAACATAAATATCATAAATCATAAATACATAATAAAATTATAATATATATATGTCGGAGCAGGTGTAGCTTCGAAGTTTCTTTAATATGTGTGACGTCACATTGCCGACGTCACAACTGTTGGTTTATGGTGATAACTCATACTTTGAGTTTTCTTTAGTAAACTTTCACAATTACTGACGAGGCAGATAGCCCTGTATCGTTATTAATAGCAGTGACATCGTTATTACTGGAGGATCCATTTTGTGACGTAATTTCAACAATCGACTTCAATCAAAGTTCCTTTTATTTCCCAATAAATCGGATGTTTACAGTCCGCGCGCCGACCGATGAATGCTCGGTCCGCTGCAGCGGGCGGCCTTTTATAGACGAATAGTGGGGGTAATCGACACCGCAGAGAGGTGACCGCCCGTGAGTCATTCTTGTTTATGCAAGAGCGATTACGTAGCTCTCAGTATATGGTTTTACGCCGTTATATACATAAATAAATATATAAAGGTTTAAAATACAATAAATACATACAAACTATTGTTGTGTATTGTATGTGTTTTGCCGTGGAATTGTAGCCCCGCTCGCAGCTCGCGTGGAAGTTTTAATGAAGTAATAAACGGTTACAATCGCGATGTTTCGAAACGCAACTAGTTCAGCTTGATATTGTCTAAGTTTCACTAAAGGTGGCGCTTTAAAACTATTGCTCGCACTGCGCATACTTATATTCATTTAAGCCTAGTGCGGGTTGACGGACTACACACCTAATAAATTCCTAAGAACTTTTAGGTGTGCAGGTTTCATCACGATGTTTCCTTCACCGTTAAAATAAGTGATAATTCATTGAAAATACACACATAACTTCAAAAATTAAACTAAAATTATATTAAAAATGCGATATTCATGATGATCATCATCATCAGCCCATATACATTCCACTGCTGGACACGAGCCTCTTGAAGTGAAGTCCCCAGTGTCGTGTATGCCGGCAAGCGCGAGAAACTTCAGTCTCACAGCTTTCAGAGGAACAAATATTTGCGGATCGCACAAACATATCTCATTTCTTACGCCCCTCGCCCCTCTCACACCCTCTCTCGCCCCTCTGACCTCATCAACAAAGGAATTATAACTGCTATGAACGGGTAAATCGTAAGTAAACTACAGTTTGCGTCTCAAGATGACGAATTATGTTATTTATTTACTCAGGTTATATACGTGTTAGGTTTTCAGTGTTTATCTAACTATATAACTATTTTAGATTGCCTTTCACGGCAGTATATTGAAAGTCTGCCTTGTTTTTCTGGGTTTAAATCTAGGTTCTCTACCTCTAAAATCTAGGTTTTCCAAAATATATCATCTAGAGATATATCCACAATACAGCTAGACAATAATTGATTGATGATAGCTTGTAATGATGAATTACACAAGAATATTTGGAGGGAGATTTACCCCTACGTGGCAGGTTGACTAAACAATTTTAAACTATTAACGGCAAATATCAACTAACCGGAATATTTAGAAGTGAACAACACTTTGTTTTCCAACTCCTTTATATTATTTTCTGATTAAATTCATTGCAGGATCATGACAAATTAGGTTCCCTTAGATCCGCTGAGCTTCATTTCTCGGCGTCAATACTGTGCGTGCCGCAGTTGATCCTGGAGCACAGAAGTTACAGAGGCAGGTGCGTGGTGGGATAGGGAGAAAAAATAGCTGGAATATTTATAATTGCCTATAAATACATACGTCCCACTGCTGGGCACGGGTCTCCTCTACAACTGAGAGGGTTTTAGGCCTTAGTCCACTGACGCAAGTTTTTGATTATAAATATTTCTTTTACAATAAATAAAGATTTAAATACAGAGCATTCGAATTACGTCAATCAATCATATTATTTGTTTATTTATATTTGGGTTTTTCTCTTCACTAAATTGCTGTATTTCAAATTACGCTCAGACTTGTTCAAAGACAAAAAAACGAATATGTAATTAGGAATGTAATAACAACACGGAAAATACATGACAAAATACGGACAGCGATATACGAATATGCGAGTATGTTAGAATGTAATATACTGTTGGTAACAAGATAAAAATCGCGATATGACATATTACGCTTAGATTTGAATTCATGAGTCGAATATTTGTACATTTTTGCTTCATGTCTTAATAGTCTAAGATCCCACTAAGAAATATATACCCTCATCTGTTATTTGAATGTGATAAGAAAAAAATGATAGATAATATTCACATTGACATATTGCAAATGGGTTGTCTAGTTAAATTAAGTCCAGATAATATTAAATAATTAAATTCAAAATTAAATTTATTTAATCTACTTCCCTCATCGGTTATTTCAAAAAAATATATACCAGTTAGAAGAATATACCCAAGAGAACTGAAAACGTAAAGGTTGTCTACTGTCACAACTGCGCAACTGTAGGGTTGTTAGGTATAAACAGGTGAGTAAATGTTATTGATATACCCTCATCGGTTATTTACCCGAAAAAAAGTTTAAATGAAAGCTTATTTTATTCTTAATTTAACTGTATTAGGTTGTCTATTCATAAGTTGATATTGATAATGGTTGCCTAGATTTTGTAAGTAATTAATGAATCCTTTAAAAATTGTTTTCTTAAGTTATTATTTCGAAGAAAAAAAAAAATTGTATGGTGATATTAGGTTATGTGTCGATTTTATTGATAATATTGGTTATCATTCTATTTGTTATAAAAAAGTGACTGTTTTAAACAAAAAATATATAAATGAATTTACAACATTTTGCATGCAGCACGATGTGAGTATATAATTTTTAGTTCGTATTTAATTAAGTAAATTGTTCATTCTTTCTCGACCACGTGTTAATAATTATTTGTAACTAATGTTTGTAATGATATAACATTTTCAGGTACCTAAACTTTCAAGTAATCTGGAGCAACAAATATCTTCTAACTCTTTTCAACACTCTGTACGTATAAATAAATAATATTGAATTATTAAAGAACTAAGTAATTTATTTATTTAATTTATTACTTTTTAAGGTGGAACCAAGTACGTCTACGAGTGATACTCATCTCACAGTCGAGATACCCTGTGGCGTATCGCCAGGCGAGATAGATTTGAATGCTGATGATGATGACTCCAATCTCATTCCACCATGCTGGAAGTCTCTCCATCAAAAAATTTTGAGCACGATATAATATGTAAATTCGATGTGGCTTCATGCAACAGATGCAAGCTGTGTCAAATTAAAACCTGAAGATTGTGGCTGGTTTTTAGATGGCTATTTGAAACCCAAATGGTTCGAAGGAGATCCCACACCTTTGCAAGTTGAGGATGTACTGACTGTATTGGAGAGAAAAGAACTCGAGGAAGATGTAGATGTAGATTTTGATGTAGCCTCTTCTGACGAGTCAGAATCAGAAGATATTTTTAACTGATCTATTATACTAATAGTAGTATACTAGTAGTATCTCTCTCCGAGGCCAGTAGTCGTAGGGAATGCCACTCTCGAAGTTGTCCAAGAATACATCTACCTCGGACAAACTATCCAACTAGGCAGGCACAACTTCGAGCAGGAGGCGGACCGAAGAATACGGTTGGGCTGGGCGGCATTCGGGAATCTACGTCATATTTTCAAGTCGTCGATCCCTCAGTGCCTTAAGACGAAAGTCTTTAATCAGTGCGTCCTACCCTTAATGACATACGGAGCCGAAACGTGGACACTCACCAAAGGCCTGGTCCACAAATTCAAAGTCGCTCAGCGTGCTATGGAGCGGGCAATGCTTAGAGTTTCTCTGGTGGATAGAATTCGTAATGAAGTCATCCGCCAGAGAACAAGAGTCACTGACATTGCCCGCAAGATTAGCACGCTAAAGTGGAAGTGGGCCGGCCATGTCTGCCGACGGTCCGACGGCCGATGGAACAGACAAGTGTTGGAGTGGAGACCACGCTTAGGCAAACGTAGTGTAGGACGTCCTGCAGCACGATGGTCCGACGACTTGAGAAAGGTGGCGGGTAACGGATGGATAAGGGCTGCTCAAGACCGGGATGGTTGGCGCTTTCTTGGGGAGGCCTACGTTCAGCAGTGGACGGCGATAGGCTGAGTATATATATATATATATATATATATATATATATATATATCTCCAATAGTATAGTATACCTTTTTTTTTCATAAAGTGCTCTGTGTCACTGTATGTTCCATATGTTTTTTGGAACAGCTGATATCTAGTAATCAGTAGATTACTATATATCTATTATACTGATTATAATTATTTTTATATTAGTTAAAAACTGTAATTTTTAATAAATAAATGTGTGTGAAAATAATTTAATATTATTGTAAATATTTAATCTGCATTGAATTTAGTAGGTAATCTATATTACTTATAATGTGCTGAGAAAATTCTTCTTCAAAATTTACTTACAAAATCTAGGCAACCATTATCAATATCAACTTATGAATAGACAACCTAATACAGTTAAATTCAGAATAAAATAAGCTTTCATTTAAACTTTTTTTCGGGTAAATAACCGATGAGGGTATATCAATAACATTTACTCACCTGTTTATACCTAACAACCCTACAGTTGCGCAGTTGTGACAGTAGACAACCTTTACGTTTTCAGTTCTCTTGGGTATATTCTTCTAACTGGTATATATTTTTTTGAAATAACCGATGAGGGAAGTAGATTAAAAAATTTTAATTTTGAATTTAATTATTTAATATTATCTGGACTTAATTTAACTAGACAACCCATTTGCAATATGTCAACGTGAATATTATCTATCATTTTTTTCTTATCACATTCAAATAACAGATGAGGGTATATATTTCTTAGTCGGATCTTGTACTATAACAGAGGTTATGGGAATTTGACATTACAAATGCTTTTTTGATTAAAATTATTTTTATATTTCATTTCAGTGTCACGACAAAAAAGATTTTAAGTGAGTTCGTATTTCCGCCAAATACAAGAAAATTTGAATCTTTTAAACAATAAATTACTAAAATATTCATACATACATACATAACCTCACGCCTGTATGCCCCGAAAGGGTAGGTAGAGGTGCAATTTTGCACCCACATTTCGCCAGGTATGTATCAGTCCCACGTAATAGGGGGCGAGCCTATTGGCGTTTTTCGGACACATTTCCAGACTCCGTGCTGCTAGAATTACTAGAAAAACCCAATAATACTTTGCACGACTCGGGAATCGAACCAGGGACCTCTAGACCGCACGGCACATACTTGTGCCGCGAGACCACGAGGCAGTCACGTTAAAAACGCACAGGCACATTAAAAAACTTTTACAAAACATGCATAAAGGAACCAAAGAGGAGTAACAAACTGAGCGCATAATAATTCCGCGAGGGAAACGTTCGCAAAGCGCGACAAGACCCTCGATATAACCGGGTTAATGAATATCCGTATAAACACCGCGCCGAACCGGGCACAAGTTTTAATGAACCGGTAAAGACTCAAGTCTGCGTGTATCCGGTTTTGTAACGAACACCATCGAGCCGGAGCTCAGCGACTTTGTAATATAATAATATTGTCCCTAACTATGGCCGCCTCGGTTTTTAACCACAAAGGTATAAGTTTAAAAGGGAGATTTAAAATTATTGGTGTCAAGCTTTTTACTGTATCTATGCTGAAATTATATAGATTAAATTTTGTTAAATTAATATTATTTGTGTATTTTTTTTTGTATAGACTTTAAATCAGCAAAAGACAGGATATAGTAACATAATTTAAAAATTGCTTAATAACAGTCTCACAATTCCTCGATTCTTGATTATAATTATATTAATGAAAACTGTTTGCATATCTCATCAAAAAACTTTCGTCAACGATCAGAGTTGTCTCTTGACTGCCGTCTCGCGTTTAATCTTTAGGCTATATACCATCCAATTTTGAATATGAAAGAATAATTTATCGATTGGTAAGGTATCGTCATAACCGATTTTCGACATTCATATACCATCAGTTGGGAGTGCGTTCAATTTTCGTATTCATTTATGTGTTACTCCCAAGCCGTCGTTAATAAATACTTTTCAATAATAATCGTGGTAGACAAGGAAAATTAAACCAACCCACACCGCCTCAGAGCTCCTAGCGGTTAGCGCATGCGTTCCTCGCAGCGAATTAGATTAGTCTGCCAAAGACTTTACTTACACGTACTTGGCACCAATTAAATAACCACATTACGTAATGAAGTTGGACTCTTTAACTACATAATGAAAGAAAAGTATGAGCCTTGTAGGTACTACATAAACTCACGCCTTTATTCCGCGAAGGGGTAGGCAGATATGCATGTCCAACCACGTTTCGCCAATTGTGATTTCGTCTCATGTAATAGAGCAGGTGTTTTTCGGGCACAATTCCAGACCCCGTACCATTTCTTAGGATTTCCTAATAAAAAAATTCAACACCACTTTGCCTGACCTAGGAATCAAACCAAGGACCTCTAGATCGCAAGGCACACACTAGTGCTGCGAACCCACGAGGCAGTGATTATACAAGAAGAATACATACATACATACATAAACTCACGCCTGTATTCCCCGAAGAGGTAGGCAGAGGTTCATTTCTGCACCCACATTTCGCCAAGTATGTATCAGTCCCACGTAATAGGGGGCGAACCTATTGCCGTTTTTCGGGCACATTTCCAGACTCCGCGTTGTTACCGAGAATTTCCTAATGGAAAACCCAATAACACTTTGCCCGACCCGGGAATCGAACCCAGGACCTCTAGATCGCACAGCACATACTTTAATATTATAACAAAAAAAGGGAATGAATATACATATATTGTAATAATATAATTAATTGCTTATATTATTACTCGCCCCCTATTACGTGGGACTGATACATACCTGGCGAAATGTGGGTGCAGAAATGCACTTCTGCCTACCCCTTCGGGAAATACAGGCGTGAGGTTATGTATAATTAATTGCTTGTAAGTAAAGGTTTCCGATGGGAATATTTTAATTGACTTAAATAATTAATTATCATCCACTTTAAGGTCAAAAGTAACTAATGAAGATATTTACTCACATTTTAACATATTAAGGACTATTATCAATGCCGTCGAGTATAAACAAAGGCGAAGTACTGAATCCCACGCTTACGCAACAAAAACACGCGCAGTTTGCATATGGTGGGACTGAAAGCTTCTTAGACTTTAGAAACATTCTCAATATTTGAATTCACATTTACGAGAGTATTTCCAAAGGGGGTTAGTATATGTGTAACCCTTACTATTTGAGGGGGGTACGCCAGTTACTAATGCTGAAGAGAATTTTTGTTTTGTTAGGTTGGACGCGCTAATCTCAGGAACTAGTGGTTACATACATACATAAACTCACGACTGTATTCCCCGAAGGGGTAGGGCAGAGGTGCATTTCTGCACCCACATTTCACCAGGTATGTATTAGTCCCACGAAATAGGGGGCGAGCCTATTGCCGTTTTTCGGGCACAATTCCAGACTCCGTGCTGCTACTGAGAATTTCCTAATGGAAAAACCCAATAACACTTTGCCCGACCCGGGAATCGAACTCAGGATCGCTATGCACATACTTGTACCGCGAGACCACTAGTGGCAACTAGTGGTTATAATTGTAAAATTCTGTTTGTGTTGAATAGTTCAATTTTCGAGAAGGCACAAGATATACATATGTCATCATTATATGAATAATTGGAGCGATGTAAAAATGTGTCGAAAATAGGAAAAAAAGCATTTTAATGTCAAGAGCTTTTACGCAGTTTTAGCGTAATTTGAGCAAAAACAGTACTTTTCAAACCCTTAAAATTGATGAAAGACTCATCGTACAAACATGTTAATTACCAATTATTTTAGGGAATATTGTCATCTAAATAGTTAATGAAGAAAATTTTAAGATTTTTGTGTAAATTTTGATAAATAACAAGATAACTGGACGAAGGTTTTCATAAATTCACTTTTAGAGTAATTTTCGAGGCTCAAAATTCGGGTTTATTTATAACATTTTTGATCGTAATAAAATGTCGATTAATTGGAAATATTCCCAAGCAAATAGTTAGTGAAAAACATTTTAAGATTTAGATCCCTTATTCAAATAATAAAAAATCTAAGGCATTCGAAATATTGAGAAATTACTGTCAACACAGTATTTTTTTTACCCATATATGATACTTAATTTAATAAAACAACAACGTTTAATAATATAAGAATGTGTACTTGAAAACGTACAATTTTTGTTTTGACGAAACTACACTTATTATTTTTTTATAAATATTTTAAAGTCCTTACTAATATTATAAATGCGAAAGTAACTTCGTCTGTCTGTCTGTCTCGCTTTCCTGCTAAAACTACTGAACCGTGATTTGACCGATGTAAACGATTTTTGATATGGACATAAATGGGACTCTGTGGATTAAAATAGATTACAACTTATTTTCATTCTGAACCAAACCCTGTAGTCTACGCGGACGGAGTCGCGGGCAAAAGCTAGTGTACTATAAACCGCTGCGCACAACCCGGTGCAAATCAGTCCGCCGCAAGGCTTTTCAGAGAGAGAGGACGTTTGGCTCTGCGCTCCGTCGATTTTTAGTTTCGTCGATGTTTTCGCGGTTATCTGACTGCATTCCGAATAATGATGATGATCAGTGATGATAAAAGTGATGTATTTAAAAAAAATTGGACTCAATAAATATTGTTTCATTCATTTTCATTGCATATAATTAACTATCGACGCTCATATTTACGCGAGTCATATTTACCGAAATTCGACTAGCCGCGTGGCGCGTATACGCTTTTAAAATTTCGTATAAAATAATATATAAGATTAATGAGGGGGGCAAAATATATTACATTCATCATCAGCCCATATACGTCCCACTGCTGGGCACGGGCCTCCTCTACAACTGAGAGGGTTTAGGCCTTAGTCCACCACGCTGGCCTAGTGCGGGTTGGCAGGACTACACACCTAAGAAATTCCTAAGAACTTTTAGGTGTGCAGGTTTTATCACGATGTTTTCCTTCATCGTTAAAGCAAGTGATAATTCATTGTGAATACACACATAACTTCGAAAAGTCAGAGGTGTGTGCCTGGGGTTTGAACCTGCGACCGCCGAAATTCTCGACCGCGCACCTAAACCTCGAGGCCATCACTGCTTAATGTAATAAATATATTACATTAATGAGGTGAAATAAATGATGTTGTGTAGAAAAGTAATCATTAATTTATTCTCTAAATAATGAGTGTAGTAAAAAACGTGTAGGCTGGTTTATTAGTCTGATATAAATTTTAGAATTATATTGAAATTCGACAACCTCTACACCAGCTTGAAATGAAATGAAATTTCATCCAGCTTACAAATGAGAGGCCGTGGGTTCGATCCCCGCACAAAAAATTAAAGTGAGAGCGAAAAGTCTCTCATAGCCTCTGATACCCACGACACAAGACTTGTATCTTTGTGTAGGGTCGGAGGTATGTCTGTGACTGTTGGGTGTATTTAATTATGTATATTTTAACCAAAGTATGTATTTTGTTTTTCCATTGTTTTTTTTTTTTTGCGGCCCTGACTTCAAGTTATGTGATTAACAATAATTGTCACCGGGTGGGCAGGTTGTGGCGCTTAGAACGGCAAATAGCCTTGCTCGTTTAAAACGGCATAAATATTAATTTCAGCGCGAATAAAATTTAAAATTAATGAATGTGTGTATTTTTCGGAAATGTTAAAGATCTATTGACTGTATCGTGGTCTCGCGGAACGACTATGTGCAATGCACTTTCGAAGTCCCGGCTTCGATAACCGGGCAAGTGTTTTTTCATTAGGAAATTCGTGATAGTAGGACGGAGTCTGGAAATGTGCCTGAAATACGGCAATAGGCTGGGGTCCGGTTATAGCGATTTGTAGCTGCAGAAATTTAACTTTGGGAATTCGCGCATGAGTATATAAAAAGTATTTTCATAGTTTTTTTCTATATATATTTACAAAAAAAAAAGATACTGTATAATCCCCTGAATTTGAATTTTAAGGTGTAAAATGCTTTATCAATGAAATCCTTAAGACTAAATGATATAAAATAGAATCGCTTTCCGCAAGACTTCCTATGTTGGCCGTTGACGGTACACTTATAAAAAAAAATATTGATATGAAATTAAGTTGAAAATACAATTAAAATAAAAAGTTAACTAAGTTTGAAAAAAATAATTTGTACTAACTAATTCCATTGACTATTAGTTTATAAGACAGTACATAAAAATACTGCCTAGTGGTCTCGCGGTACAAGTATGTGCCGAGCGATCTAGAGGCCCTGGGTTCGATTCCCGGGTCGGGCAGTGTTATTGGGTTTTTCCATTAGGAAATTCTCAGTAGCAGCACGGAGTCTGGAATTGTGCCCGAAAAACGGCAATAGGCTCGTCCCCTATTACGTGGGACTGATACATACCTGGCGAAATGTGGGTGCAGAAATGCACCTCTGCCTACCCCTTCGGGGAATACAGTGAGTTTATGTATGTATGTAAAAAATACTTTTGATATTAAGAAGGTACTTAGTACGTGTATATACATGTATGTATAGGTACACGGTCGAAATGAGAACCTCCTCCTCTTTTGAAGTCGGTTAAAAAAGTGTCTACAGGATGTAAAACTCGCCACTGTAACGTATACAATGGCGTCGCGTTCCAGGTTTCTCTTGGTTCGCCAGGTTTGTATCAGTCCCACTTAATAGGGGGCGAGCCTATAGCTGTTTTTCGGGCACATTTACAGACTCTATACTGCTATTGAGAATTTCCTAATGGAAAAACCCAATAAAACTCCATAATAAGCCAGTGTGTAAATTATGAGGGGCACTGCTATATCGACTAACGAGAAATATTGATTGTTAGTTGAAATCGTGATGGCCTCGAGGTTTAGGTACGCGGTCGAGAATCTCGACAGTCGCGGGTTCAAACCCCAGGCACACACCTCTGACTTTTCGAAGTTATGTGTGTATTCACAATGAATTATCACGTACTTTAACAGTGAAGGAAAACATCGTGATGAAACCTGCACACCTAAAAGTTCTTAGGAATTTCTTAGGTGTGTAGTCCGCCAACCCGCACTAGGCCAGCGTGGTGGACTAAGGTCTAAACCCTCTAAGTTGTAGAGGAGGCCCGTGCCCAGCAGTGGGACGCATATGGGCTGATGATGAGTTGAAATCATTCTTATTTTAGTGTTTTATCCTATTGTTATTACAGCATTAATGTTTTGTTTAACCACGAAGTTTTTTCCACCTCAAGTTTTTATTTATCCTGTTTATTTATTTATTGAAAAGACGTTTTCGCTGAGTGACCACATTGTCCGATAAGAATAACATAAGTACAAAGAAGAAAAAATCCTGAGTAGTTGTAAAAATAAATACGCTCTATTGTTTACTGAACCTAATGTCAAAAAAATCTTCTGATATTTATAAACATGAAGTTTTTTTATTTATATAAAAGAAAAGACATATTTTTACAGTATACATAATGACGTAATTTTTGTCTCAAAGCATTTGTTTATTAGTGACAGCCCCGTGGCGCAGTTGGCTAGACAGCTTGCGAAACGAAACTTCGCTCCCGCACCGAGACAAACGTTGTTACTCAAAGGGGTAGGCAGAGGTGCATTTCTGCACCCACATTTCGCCAAGATATGTATCAGTCCCACGTTATAGGAGGCAAGTCTATGGTATGGTAATTTATTAAGTTAGTGACAATTAAGGAGTTCTCGATATGGAGGCGTAAAAGGATTGTATAGACTGTAATATTTGACATTCGCAGTGTTTGCCTTCCCCAGGAGGCAGGCATGAGGTTATTAATTTATGTTATTATATTATGTTATATTATGTATGGTTATTAATATTATGTATCTAAGCAGTGATGGCCTCGAGGTTTAGGCGCGCGGTCGAGAATTTCGGCGGTCGCAGGTTCAAACCCCAGGCACACACCTCTGACTTTTCGAAGTTATGTGTGTATTCACAATAAATTATTACTTGCTTTAACGGTGAAGGAAAACATCGTGATAAAACCTGCACACCTAAAGTTCTTAGTAATTTCTTAGGTGTGTAGTCCGCCAACCCGCACTAGGCCAGCGTGGTGGTCTAAGGCCTAAAAAACCCTCTCAGTTGTAGAGGAGGCCCGTGCCCAGCAGTGGGACGTATTTGGGCTGATGATGATATTATGTATCTACGCCTCAACACAGAAATTTGACTTTATACGAGTTATAACTTTTTATCTCTAACAAAAAAGGACGTAATTCAGCTCCAACTTAGAGTGATTATTTTTTATTAAAATAATTACATTTTTGTATAAAAATACACTATTATTTAAGAACAAAAAATGGTTAAATGTGTCTGCAGTGTACGGAATACTTACACTGAGAGCGAAGCGTGTAACATATACTTACATAAACTCACGCCTTCAAAAGGGTAGATCATCATCAGCCCATATACGTCCCACTGCTGGGCTCGGCCCTACTCTACAACTAAGAGAGTTTAGGCCATAGTTCACCACGCTGACCTAGTGCGCATTGGCGGACTACACACCTAACAAAATTCCTAAGAACTTTTAGGTGTGCAGGTCTCACCACGATGTTTTCCTTCACCGTTAAAGTACGTTATAATTCTTGGTGAATACACACATAACTTCGAAAAGTCAGAGGTGTGTGACTGGGGTTTGAACCCGCGACCGTTGAGATTCTCGACCGCGTGGCCAAACCTCAAATCCATCACGACGATCAAAAGGATACCTAGGCAAAGATTTACTTAATTATACACCCATTTTTCGGCGGTTCATGCGATCTAAGGTTCCCGGGTTGGATTCCCGGGTCGAACTAAAGGTGTTTAAGAGGCTAAGAATGTGCCTGAGAAATGGCAATAGGCTCGCAAAGTATGGAAATTCTTCACAGATTCTAGAACGTTTGTAGAACATGTGCATGTGCATGTGCATTCGGCGATAAATTACTACCGAACAACGTTGCGCGGATCATACTTGCGATTTGATACATCGTGAGAGATTTTGGGACTAATATCCTTAGTCTTTGGCTGTGAATAAGTTATTAAAACTAAAATTACAACGATTAACAGTAGCATGCTAATTACGCGGTGTATTATACATTATAAACATAATTCCTGCAGTAAGTTGTAGTCGTTATCATCAATACCCCATACATCAAGTAATATTATGATGGAGATCATCATCATCATCATCAGCCCATATACGTCGCACTTCTGGGCACGGGCCTCCTCTACAACTGAGAGGGTTTAGGCCTTACTTCACCACGCTGGCCTAGTGCGGGATGGCGGACTACACACCCAAGAAATTCCTAAGAACTTTTAGGTGTGCAGGTTTCATCACGATGTTTTACTTCACCGTTAAAGTACATGTTTATTCTTTGTGAATACACACACAACTTCGAAAAGTCAGAGGTGTGTGCCTGGGGTTTGAGCCCGCGACCGTCGAGATTCTCGACCGCGTGCGTAAACCTCGAGGTCATGACGACTTCGACGACGATACATTATTCGTCGAATTATAATTATTTAAGTCATGACGGATCAGATGTACGCATACACCGGACGAATTAACTCTTATTTTAACCGTAGTGGAACAGAACTGATCGCTATTTCACGTATAATTATAAAAACAACACGTTTTGACTTCAGTGCGTTTTTGGGCTGAGAACTCGACTCATGTTTATTATGAAGGTGCTTGTGATATTATTGTTGTCAATCGGATACTCGTCCGCAGTTATATATCATTTAAATGGTAAGTCTGATAACATTGTTTTATATTATTACGTTGAAGAATTATCACCCGTTTTTATTACTGTGCGGTCGAAAAATTCCGGGTTAGTTAAACTGACATTTATTTATTTATGGCAAACATGTAGAAAAATATGGCAACATCATACATACATGCATATTTTACGACAGACATGTATGATTTTTTGGGTGCTCTTAACGTTCAGAACATATTATTCTAGACACATAGATAGTAAAAACAACAAGAATAAATAGTTATAACTAAACTGTGTGCAACTATGAAAAATAAAAATATAAAGTACATGAAAATAAAATAAAAAATAAGTAATAAAAATATAAAATAAGTAATAAAAATAAGTAAAAAATAAAAAATAAGTCGTGATGGCCTAATAAGTTGTGATGGCCTCGAGGTTTGGGCACGCGGTCGAGAATCTCGACGGTCGCGGGTTCAAACCCCAGGCACACACCTCTGACTTTTCGAAGTTATGTGTGTATTCACAATGAATTATCACGTACTTTAACGGTGAAGGAAAACATCGTGATGAAACCTGCACACCTAAAAGTTCTTAGAAATTTATTAGTTGTGTGCCAACCCGCACTAGGCCAGCGTGGTGGACTAAGGCCTAAACCCTTTCAATGGTAGAGGAGGCCCGTGCCCAGCAGTGGGACGTATATGGGCTGATGATGATGATGATGATGATGAAAATAAACAACAGTAACAATTTATTTAAATACATATAATACGGGTTACTCATGACGATATCAATTCATTCTGATGAATGAATATAAGGATTTCCTTCTCAGTAGTAGCACGAAGTCTGGATATATGTCAGGTAAGAGAATAGAAGATCATTACACGGGACTCGAAACATAAATGACAAAATGTAAGTGTAAAAACATAGCATGTTCGTATGAATTTTATTTTATTACTAGCTTTTGCCCGCGACTCCGTCCGCGTAGACTACATGGTTGGGTTCAGAAAGAAAATAGGTTGTAGTTTATTTTATTCCACAGAGTCCCATTTATGTCCATACCAAAAATTATTCACATCGGCGTAAAATCATTAAGGCGTAAAAGCGTAACAGACATATTTACGCATTTATAACATACAATATTATATTTAACTAGCTGTGCCCGCGACTTCGTCCGCGCGGATAATAATTTTTAATAAGAAAATTTATAAAATAAATGTAGCCTAAGTTACTCCTTATTACATCAGCTACCTGACAATAAAAATCCTGTCAAAATCGGTCCATCCATTTCAGAGATTAGCCGGAACAAACAGACAGATAAAAATTTTAAAAAACGTTATTTTGGTATATGTACCGTGTATACATCCATATGCATTTATTAAAAAGCGGTTATTTCAATATTACAAACAGACACTCCAATTTTATTTATATGTAAATGTATTTTTATACCATTGCCTCGTGGTCTCGCGGCACAAGTATGTGCCGTGCGATTTAGAGGTCCTGGGTTCGATTCCCGGGTCGGGCAAAGTGTTATTGGGTTTTTCCTTTAGTTCCTTTCCTTTAGTATTCTCAGTCACGGAAGTACACGGCACAGAGTCTGGAAATGTTCCCGAAAAATCGCAAAAGGCTCGCCCTCTATTACGTGGGACTGATACATACCTAGCGAAATGTGTGCGCAGAAATGCACCTCTACCTGCCCGTTCAGGGAATATAGCCGTAAGGTTATGTATTTTATCGCCTATAGCCGAGGAATCGACTTTTACTTGGTAATGGAAAGTAAAAAGGTCTAAATAAAAGGTGGACTGACAAGAAACGAAGGATATCTTGTACCAGTCGATATTTTCGTGCCAGGCTGTAGCTAATCGGATATGTACGGGCAAATACCGGACCGCCACACATGTCCTTGTGTTGCTATGGAGATACTTACAACTCTCTGCTCGAAGGTCGCGGAGCGGACAAAGCTGAAGAGTTTGTTTCTTTGAACTTGCTAATCTCAGGAACTCGTGGTTCGAATTGAATACCTCTTTTGTGTTAAATACTATTTTTATCGTAAAAGGCTTTAGGCTACATATCACCACGATACGACCAATAGAATCGGAGCAGCAATGTCAAAGTTACTGGCAATTTTTCCATAATTTTATAAGCAGATTTATTTATCAATATTGTATTTATATTTTTTTTACCTAGTTTCTAAATTTTAATTGTATAAAATGTATTATTAGTATTAATTTTTTTTGTCTTCCGTGACATCATTCCTTTTCAAACAACGGCCCAACGGAAGACCAGCGTTGGCTGTATTGCCAGCATATTGCTGAGTTGGTGGCTTTTTGTTTGCAAACATAGTTTTAAGTGGTTACTTCTATATTATTTTATTTACATTTGTTCTGTATGTTTGTAAACAAATAAACTTTTTTTCTTTCTTTCTTTCAAATGTGGCAAAAATATTCAAAATGTTCATTTTGAAGTGTAATAGTGACTGCAATAGTCCAAGCTACTTACAGTGTGGTTCTACCTCTTACAGCTAATATATTGGCTTGTTTGGGAGCACTGGCTGGCGCTGTAGGCCGGTAAAAGATTTAACTGAATAAATTAATATTTTCTATTTAATATCGGTCTTTCATTCTAAACCCAGGACGGGTTACTTAAATTTATAAAACTTTCTTTTTACTTACTTTTAGGGTATTTAAATACTTCATATTATACCTGAAAACTATATACCTACTAGATTACCGCGTTGATCTCGTTGTCGGTACGGCATTCTCAGCAGTAGCTGAGCTTGGAAATCCACCTCATAACCGGCAATAGGCCTCCTATTCATCATCAGCCCAAACACGTCCCACTGCTGGACACGGGCCTCTTCTACAACTGAGAGGGTTTAGGGATTAGTCCACCACCCTGGCCTACTGCGGCTTGGCGGACTACACACCTAAGAAATTTCTAAGAACTTTTTAGGTGTGCAGGTTTCCTCACGATGTTTTCCTTCACCGTTAAAGCAAGTGATAATTCATTGTGAATACACACATAACTTCGAAAAGTCAGAGGTGTGTGCCTGGGGTTTGAACCTGCGTCCGCCGAAATTCGCGACCGCGCGCTTAAACCTCGAGGCCATCACTGCTTTATATAGGCCTCCTATTACTTAGTACTAACACATAACTGGCGAAATGTGGGTGCAGAAGTGCACCTCTCCCTACCTCTTCGGGAAATACAGGCGTGAGGTTATGTATCTTAAGCAGTGCGACATTGTGGCATTCGATATTATCAGCTGACGTATTAAGCACGTAGGTCTATTTTGTTGTGACGTAAAGCGTGACCTCGGAATTTTATAGATATGATTGGGGTTCGGTGTTCAGGGAAGCGATTAGTATTCCGCCCAAGACAGTCGTGTTCCATACATAGCACGCGATTGTATTGTGTATGTCATTAATTATTGTATGTTGACATGTCGCCAACGTGAAGTCGTAATGGCCTAGAGGTTTTGGCACGCGGTCGACGGACGACGAATCTGGACGGTTGCGGGTTCAAACCCCAGGCACACGCCTCTGACTTCTCAAAGTTATGTGTGTATTCACAAATAATTATCACGTACTATAACGGTGAAGGAAAACATCTTGATGAAACCTGCACACTTAAAAAGTTCCAAGGAATTTCTTAAGTGTGTAGTCCGCCAACCCACAGTTGGCCGGCGTGGTGGACTAAGGCCTAAACCCGCTCAGTTGTAAAAGAGGCCCGTGCCCAGCAGTGGAACATACTATATGAGCTGATGATAATGCTATATTGCTCGGTGTCTAATTAGGGGTCAATAAGGGTCAAAGGGACATACAAACACAATATTTTTGACTTTGTGTGGTGTACGAAACTTAATAGATCCAAAACAATAACACCAAAACCAGTTAGAGCGTGACATTGCCATTAATACATAACTACATTAAAATATAATACGTTTTATTCACAAAACAACAAGTAATTGAGGGGTCACCATTAAAGGTCTTTGTGTGATTAGAGCAAAAAATAATTACAATTTCATGAATAACTAACGTCACCGCTTTTTGGTAACAGCCGAAATTATAAACTAGTTTTTGGGATTAAACAACACAAGGGCACGAAGGAGCTCTGCGGTTATTCGAATTACGAACATCCGTGGAGTTATTCGAGGTGCAGAAATGCACCTCTGCCTACCCCTTCGGAGAATACGGGCGTGAAGTTATGTATGTATGCAATTTCTTACAGATTACATTCGGGTGTACAATCATTATCATCATCAGCCCATATACGTCCCACTGCTGGGCACGGTCCTCCCCTACAACTGAGAGGGTATTATAGAAGAGGAAAAATAAAGATGGTAACATTAAGTTCATGTGTACCATTTGTACGTCAAAGAATATACCGAGGTGTCCACATGCATCTGTGACAAATAAATGGTCTCCCTTTCTATATTGTAAAAACATTTAAAGATTCTATATTTCTATATTTTTTACTTATCTTGTATATGTGACAGCATGATATTAAATAAATAAGTGTATTAAGTGCCTAACTAAGTAAAATATATAATATTATACATTCACGAAGCAGAAGCAGTGATGGCCTCGAGGCTTAGGCGCGCGGTCGAGAATCTCGACGGTCGCAGGTTCAAACCCCAGGCACACACCTCTGACTTTTCCAAGTTATGTGTGTATTTCACAATGAATTATCACTTGCTTTAACGGTGAAGGAAAACATCGTGATAAAACCTGCACACCTAAAAGTTCTTAGGAATTTCTTAGGTGTGTAGTCCGCCAACCCGCACTAGGCCAGCGTGGTGGACTAAGGCCTAAACCCTCTCAGTTGTAGAGGAGGCCCGTGCCCAGCAGTGGGACGTATATGAGCTGATGATGTTTGTATATGTGACAGCATGATATTAAATAAATAAGTGTATTAAGTGCCTAACTAAGTAAAATATATAATATTATACATTCACGTATTTTTTCATAGAGATAAAAACAAAAAAGTTATTATTAAATAAAACAAGAACAATTTAAAACAGCTTATATTTAAAATACTACCGCACGGCAACGTCGAAAAAAACCACATGGTTACATATTTAATTCATAATTTACTTATAGACAGCGAAACAAAATCTTAGAATTTGAAATTGCGTTAATTGCTTAATTATAATTGTACATTAATATGATAATATGCCGTCATTAACTCGTGGTTTACATAAATTAATTTATTTTAATTTTATTTAATATGCTTTATTGGACACGACAAGAACAGAAATAAATTTCATAATATCGGAATCACTTTTATATCTTTCTACTTCTAAACCACTAAGAATTGGGTCTTGCTCCGCCCCGGCGCTATTAAAACAAAATCGTTGTGAGCAGCCCCTTGCCGCAGTTGGTTAGCCACCAGCTTACGAAACGAGAGGCTGCGGGTTCGATCCCCGCAGCGAGACAAATATTTGTGTGATCCTCAAACATTTGTTCCGGGTCTATGTGTTTGTGAGACCGAAAAGTCTCTCATAGTTTCTTATACCTTCTCACGACACAAGACTTGTATGTTAGTGTGGGGTCAGAACTATGTATGGCTTTTGGGTGTATTTATTTATTTTATTAAGATATCTTTTCATAGACACATTTTGTTTTCCCGAACGAGCATCTTATGCTGTACCCAAACCACTGAACCCACTATTGTTACAGTTTTATTGTTTTCATTGCATTTCCATCATCATCATCATCATCATTATCAGCCTAAGGAAGTCAACTGCCGAACATATGCCTCCCACAATGACTTCCATAGTGACCTGTGGGAGGCAGCCTGCATCCAGAGACGACCCGCGAACTTCATCAGGTCGTCGGACCATCATGTGGGTGGACGTCCCACGCTGCGCTTTCCGGTACGTGGCCTCCACTCGAGAACCTTTTGGCTCCATCGGCCATCGGTTTTCCATAAAGTACTTTACTCACATTAAGATTCCTATTCTTTTATCGGATGTACAAGACTTTTAGGTCTCACAAGCATTCTGAGCCCAAAACATTTTTTTGTGAATTTCACTAACATCTCGGTGCGGGAATCGAACCTGGGGTTTCTTTTAATAGACTAATGTGTAATCAAATGGACGAAACCCTTTAGTAAGGTTGTATATTTCATCTTATCATCATCATCAGCCCATATACGTCCCTCTGCTGGGCACGGGCTCACTCTGCAACTCAGAGGGTTTAGGCTTTAGTCCATCATGCTGGCTTAGTGCGAGTTGGCGGACTAAGACGACTATTTGATCTAATAAAGATAAAAAATTGATTGTTGTAAAAACAACAGCCTCCTTGTACTCGCTTCACGAGCCTGCTCTGCGATCTAGAAGTCTTGGGTTCGATTTCAGTGTCGGGCAAAGTGTTAATTATTAATTCCGTAAGAAAATTCTCAGTAGCAGCACGGAGCCTGGAAATACACCAGAAAAGTAGGCTCGCTCCTTATTATGTGGCACATTAAACTCAGCTGCCAAAACATTAACAATTTAAATGCACGTCTGCGAACAATTTAAGAAATATAGGCGTGAGACGTGACTGTGAGTATGTAATCTCGTAATTAAGAATAATATTCTATTATATTACCTACTTCCCTCATTAACACAAAAAACATAAATGTAATAATAATTTGCCATAATAATCCTTACTAATATTATAAATGCGAAAGTAACTCTGTCAGTCTGTCTGTCTCGCTTTCCTGTTAAAACTACTGAACCGATTTAAATGAAATTTGGTACACAGATAGTTTAGAGCCTGAAAAAGGACATAGGCTACTTTTTATTGCGAAAAAAGGGTTTAAAGGGGTTGAAAGGGGGGATGAAAGGTTGTATGGAAGTATTTATTTATTTTATTTATTATACTTTTTTGTACACTATAATATACTTAACTTAATATATCATAAATAACTAACTTAACTTAATGTAACATAAATAACAAGCAACTATGAGAAGAACTAATAATATATATAGCTACAACAGGCGGTCTTATCGCTAGCTGCGATTTCTTCCAGACAACCCATGGTACCGGAATGAAAAGTTGTAGTTGTGGCAGTTGTTGTGGAAAAATACATATAAATAATATATAAATTGCATATACATATACATACATACATATATAAAAAAATACTATATACATACACATACATAAATATAATAAAAAGTATTGCCATTTTTAAAGCTTGAAACTTATTTTTTAGACTGTTGATTAGTTATAAATAAATATGAAATTCAAAGTTTGTAAAAATGTTACCTTTAAGGGAGTAAAATAAAAATAGGGGATGAAAGTTTGTATGGAAATTAGTCATTTTAGAAGCTAGAATGATGAAACTTTTTTATTTTGCTTTTAAGGGGGTAAAATAACTATACGGAATAGGAGATGAAATGTTTTATATGTTTACGACAAGAGACAATGCAAGTAAGAAACTTGCCAAGCGCCGCGCCGTACGCTATGAGCGTTGCCGCACACCGGGACTCTGTGGAGTAAAATTGACTATAACTTTTTTTTCTGAACCCAAACCTGTAGTCAACGCGGACGGAGTCGCGGGCAAAAGCTAGTAACATATAATTCGTTCGAAAAACTACATTGTTTTTTTTTTATATGTAAGATAATTTGGGTTCAATTTCGTCAAAATATGTATACGAAGTCACGCAAAGTTTTTGTTATGAATTAAATCCGATGATAATGAACTTATATATGCGCAAATTTTACACTTAGGAGTAAAATTATTTGTATGGATTATGCGGTAAGGTTCAGTTTAAACTTGACGACTTCAAATATATATTTGAATCTATATAGATTACAGTCTTTATTGTTACTTCATCATACAATTGGTATTAAATAAATAAATACACACAACGGTTACAGATATTGTTCTGATCCCACACTAAGATCAAGTCTCGGGTCGTGGGTATCAGAAACTACGAGAGACTTTTCGGTCTCACAAACACCCAGACCCGAAACGAATGTTTCTGGATCACACAAACATTGGTCTCAGTGCGGGGATTAAACCCGCGGCCTCTCGTTTCCAAAGCTGGTGTCTAGGCAACTGCACTACGGGGCTATCATGCGCACAATAATCATTATTAATGGTCTGTAATAATCACGTACAAATATCTACGAGTATATTAATAATACAAAGAAGAAACGTTTATATGTTTGCATGTTTGTAATGAATAAACTACTTATCCGATTTGAATGATTTGATGATCACTCAATATTTGTCTCGGTGCGGGGATCCCGCTAACTCTCGTTTCGCAATATATATATATTCAGCCTATCGCCGTCCACTGCTGAACGTAGGCCTCCCCAAGAAAGCGCCAACCATCCCGGTGTTGAGCAGCCTTCATCCATCTGTTACCCGCCACCTTTCTCAAGTCGTCGGACCACCGTGCTGCAGGACGTCCTACATTACGTCTACCGAAGCGCGGTCTCCACTCCAACACTTGTCTGCTCCAACGGCCGTCCGTCCGTCGGCAGACATGGCCGGCCCACTTCCACTTTAGCGTGCTAATCTTGCGGGCAATGTCAATGACTCTGGTTCTCTGGCGGATGACTTTCGCAAGCTGGTGTCTAACTAATTGCGACACAGGTCTGTCATTTCTAATCTTAAAGGAAAGCATCGTTAGGAAACCAGTGTACTTATAAGTTTTTCACAAGAATTTTTTTAACGTATGTAGACTCCATTACCCGCATTTTGCCGTCGCGTCGTCGTGGACTAAGGCCTTACCGCTGTCGACTAGGGAAGACTAAACCAGCAGGGGACATAAAGAGGACATATATTCGGAAATTATCAGAAACAACACAAAACCGGACTCTACGTCCAGATATATACTCGAAAAATTTTTGTATGTGTATGTATATGTATTGTATTTATATACCAGACCGCTCATTTCAGACTCTCAATATGACCTTATGCCGAAACTACTGCACTTGGACCCCTACGAGACTTGTCTGCGGGACCCAGGGGGACTGTACTGCACGGTGAAATTCTCTGTTGTTGCCGACGGACCCAGCACATTGATGAACATGATTAAGGTGAGTTAGATAAGCAGTTACTTAACATTTTTATAGCGTATAATAGATCCGACTCACGGACGAAGACCTCCCTCTTCTCCTTCCACTCCTCTCTCTGATGTGCCACTCTCTGTTACGCCACTCCTACTCCAAGGTGTCGAAGCTGTCTCCCCAGCGCATTCTTGACTTAAACTAACAAAATAGAGGAATAGATAAATAAGATAAGATTTTTTTATCGTCAATGTGTTTATAACCACGATCTTTTTACACCTGTATATGTATACATATGTATAGTATATTTAATAACATTTTTCACTCCGGATCGAACCGCTAGGTTCGATCAACAGGTGCCAACCTGTCGTTATTTCTAATTTGCACCTGTGTTCTGTGCTTAACAAGTCTATAAAACAATTTAATATACCTGTGGCGTTAGCAACACGCCAACTTAGATTTAGTTTTTTTTTTATATTTACCTGTTCATTATTTGTAATTTTTACTGTATTTAAACATGCATTGTTCTTATTCTGAGATTTGACTGCATACGTTTTACCATAAACATCTGCGAGTCGAAAAATTTATCACAGCAAGAATTTTTTATGTATCATATTGTTATTAATTAAATGCTGTTGTAAACTATTTTGTTAACTTCTCTAATGGTAATTACCTGTTCATACCGGAGCAATGAAACTGTTTTAGTTAAGCTCTTTAGTGACGGCAATCCTAAGAAATTAGTTTATCTTTTTATAACCCAAATGTTTGGGCGGATTATTTTATTTTATGTTTTATCCCTACCGATCCTCACTCGGGGAGACCGATAAAAGGTTCATTTGTATGAAAAGACAGTCTGCCATCACTCGTGACGAGCACACCTCGCTCCTATACGCATAGGTTGTTGTTAGTCTACTCTGTCTGTAATCAGTGTTTATTTATAAATGTACGATAGTTAGTTCCTGGAAGTGAGTGCTTATTTTAATACCCACTCTATACACCAAATATCTAAAAGCGTCATTCATTGAAAAAATGCGTATTTTTTTCATAATTTTACGCAGAATTATAAATTATTTTGTTTTTTTTTTTCACGATCTCGTTGTTTTCGCTCTTTCTCGTTCGATCGTTTCGATCGTTGAAAAAAGCAAAATAATTTATAATTCTGCGTAAAATTATGAAAAAAAAATTTACACAATATTGTGATAATTAAAAAAAAATTGCCTTGTCTCGTACCCGAGACCATACTTTCCGCAGGCGGGTACGTTACCACGAGGCTACCGCTAGTTAACGATATGAATCAAAATTATCTAGTACATAAATTACTCATTCATCTCCCAACTTTGACCCTTAATATCTTTTTAACGAGGGCTCAGTTGATCTTAATATATATGTATGTATGGTTGGGATACCCTCGGGGCCCTCTAGCACCCCATCAAAAATCATGGAAATCCCCGACCCACACGTCGTAGGGTCGCCTTGTAAGTCTTGAATTTACGTGTATGCATACGAATGATCAAATCAAATAAATCCGTAAATCGAAATATTATTTTCAGGAGTACTCAGAACATGACGCAACGCACTTCAATCACTCAAATCTCTTCCACGGTCTGTGCATTCAGCATAGATGTGGGAAAGCATTCACAAATACAACAGGTAATTTCAAGACAAGGCTCGAAGCGTGTCTCAACAAGACCTTCTGGGAAGAATACGGGTTGAAGACTAGAATAACTGATTATATCAAATGCCTTCCTCAAGTAACGAAGATTGATACAAAAGACTTGATCGTCGCTGTCATCTTGTTCGTTATATTGATGCTGAATGTCATTGGTACTGTGTACGACCTCGCCTGCACTTCGGGAAAGGCTGATGAAGGTAGTCAATTATTTTTTAGCCCAAATTTTACAAATGCGAAAGTAATTGCTTGGATAATTTCAACGGCTGAATGGAGAAGAATGTTAGGATATTAAATACATACTTTATTTTACTACTGCATAAATATGCAATGCGAACGAGTAGTTCCTAGTTAGATTACCAGGTCAGGCACTGTAAGTTAGTTTTTGAGATATGCGCCCGAATTTCAGTAATAGGTTCGCCTAAAAAAAGCGACAGAACGTGGTTGTAGTAAAACTCCTCTGCCTATCCATGGTTATAGACAAGTATGTAGTTAGATAGAGAAACACTACTGTTGACCTCTTGAAAGCTACAAGTACTTGTCTTTGGCAAAACTTAGATTGCATAATGATATGGTAAGTTTTTTTAAAGATTTTCAAATACTTTTTCAACAGGTATAAAGTTCCTCATCTGTTTCTCAATTCGAAGAAATTACAGGAGGCTGATAAATGATCCAACTAAGGGATCCGTATCTCGATTGAACCAACTTAAAGGATTAAACGGAATCAGGTAATCATGCTCATGCATAGTAATTATTTAAATAAATAAACAAATTCACCTAACAGTCACATACACAGTTCTGATCCCACACTAATATCAAGTCTTGTGTAGTATCAGAAACTACGAGGTACTTTTCGGTCACACAAATACCCACACCCGAAAAAAATATTTGTGGATCACACAAACATTAATCTCGGTGCGGGTATCAAACTCGCGGCCTCTCGTTTTGCAAGCTGGTTAAAAATGCGCCACGAAGGCTCTTTTATTGCTGTTTTGTTTTTTTTTTATATTATTTATCACGTTTTTATTATGGGATTGTCGAAAAACATTAAATAAAAAAATAGGCATAAATTTCTTCACAATATTTTCCTTAGAAGAAAGTCAATAAAAAAGAGAAAAACTCGAGATCTGTTTGATTGGAATTTCTTTTCATTATGTTAAAAATTCGCTTACCAACACTTCAGATAAAGCGGAATGAGAAATCATTCCGTTCAAAGAGACCACGTTTGAAATGCAAATCATTCATAAGGTAATTTACACTGAGTGATGTTACCTCTTCCGCATTCGAGATGACCGCACATAGCCCGCAATGTAATTAAACGTACAAGTCTTAACATAAGAAAGCGGAAACATATTTCCGCAGTAGTAGGTACAGATGATTTTAATATTGTAAAGCAAACAGGTTGTACACTAGGCCAGCATGGTAGACTAAGGCCTAACACCTCTTTTGTAGGGGAAGGCCCTTATCCTGTAGTGGGATTTACATAGGTAATGGTGATGATGATGACTTTAATATGTCCTTGTAGAACAATATCAACAGTGCTGGTGATCGTAGCTCACTCCCTACTCTCGTCTAGTCTTTTCGGAGAGAATACACGAGATGTCGAAAATGTAAGTATTTTTTGTACTTAATATTAAATAATAATAAAAAAAAAGCAGTGATGGCCTCGTGGTTTAGGCGCGCGGTCGAGAATTTCGGCGGTTGCACCTCTGACTTTTCGAAGTTATGTGTTTTTGAATTATCACTTGCTTTAACGGAGAAGGAAAACATCGTGATAAAACCTGCACACCTAAAAGTTCTTAGAAATATCTCAGTTCTTATACCAGGTGTGTAGTCCGCCAACCCGCACTAGGCCAGCGTGGTAGACTAAGGCCTAAACCCTCTCAGTTGTAGAAGAGGCCCGTGCCCAGCAGTGGGACGTATTTGGGCTGATGATGATGATGATTAAATTATTGTACTATTATTATTTGTTGGTCTATCGGTATAAGTAATCGGCATCCTGGGTTCGATTCCTGGATTGATTTAAGTGATTTTGTATAGATTAAATAGGAAATAGGCTTACCCCTAATACGTGGTGGTCCACCTATATTTTTTTTGGGTATGGGAGTTTGAATCCGTGAAGCCTCTCATATTTCTTTATATTTTAATATAAGTAAATGGGTGTTTTCATTATTATACCTAAACAATAATTCAAACGATTGAAACGAAACTGTTTTGGAATAAAGTATTTTATTATACATAAAATTACTTAACAAAAAGAGAACAATTAACCGTGGAGATTTGCATTTTTGACTACTTCTTTATGGATACAGGCTTGAGTCAGTGTATCCTATGTCATGAAATATTAGCTCTTAGTCGTAGGCTATTTTAATCTTTTAACTATCTGGAGCGGAAGGATCACTATCGTAAACTATTTTTGTGTTTACATTTCCAGTTGTACATGCAACTTTCTTGCCAATTTTTCGCGAACGGCTCGTTGATAATGCAGACATTTTTCATCATGTCTGGCCTCCTCCTGGTGTTCGCAAACAGTCTGTACATGGAGAATCATCACTACACTTGGACCATGATCCCCAAAGGAATACTTATGAGATGGTTAAGGTGAGATTTTAAAGACATATGCTTTGTAGCCCGCCAACCGGCACTAGGCCAGCGTGGTGGGGTAAGGCCTTGACACTGTCAGTTGTAGAGGAGTTGTGGCTAGCACGAATCGTACATAGTGTATTGATGATTATGATATTTTGAAAACTAATTATTTAATTAATTGTATGTGATTATATGGTTAAATCGTGATGGCCTCGAGGCTTAGACACGAGATCGAGTCTCGATCGCGGGTCCAAACCCTAAGCACACACTTCCTACTTTTACAAGTTATGTATGTATTCAAAATGAATTATCACATACTTTAACGGTGAAGAATAACATGGGACGTATTTGGGCTGATGATGATGATGATGATTAAGTAACACCCGTTATCTAGAACAAAACATAGAAGTTATTGCTAAAATATGACTATTGGAATAATAAAAATAGCCTTGTGTGAAACAGCCTTTTGTACTAATAAAGTTCTCACCTTTTATTTTTATGTGTATAATAAGGTTTTGAAATAAATGAAATAATAAATAGTGAAAACTGCTTCTAATTAGACAAAACGCGTTTCAAATGTAATTTTAAGAGCCTTTACGCGGTTTTAGCGTAATTTGAGCAAAAACAGTACTTTTCGATCCCCTTAAAGATGAAAGACTTATCGTACAAACATGTTAATTACCAATTATTTTAGGGAACATTGTCATCCAAATAGTTAGTGAAGAACATTTTAAGATTTTTGTGTAAATTTTGATAAATAACAAGATAACTGAACGAAGGTTTTCATAAATGCAATTTTAGAGTTTATTTGTAACATATTTAATCAAAATAAAATGTTGTTGAATGGTAAATATCCGAAGCAAATAGTGAAAAACATTTTAAGATTTAGATCCATTATTCAAGGAATAAAAAATCTAGGGCATTCAAAATATTGAGAAAATATTGTCAATACAGTATATTTTTGGCCCATATATGATACTTAATTTAATAAAACTACAACTTTTTTTAAATATAAGAACGTGTAGTTGAAAACGAAAAATTGTTGTTTTGACGAAATTTCACTTATTTATTTTTTAATAAATATTTTGAAATGTACTAAGATTTATATGACATTTTATAGATTTAATAAGCATTATTTAAACGACTGCCTCGTTGTCTCGCGGTACAAGTATGTGCCGTGCGATCTAGAGGTCCTGGGTTCGATTCCCGGGTCGGGCAAAGTGTTATTGGGTTTTTCCATTAGGAAATTCTCAGTAACAGCACGGAGTCTGGAAATGTGCCCGAAAAACGGCAATAGGCTCGCCCCCTATTACTTGGGACTGATACATACCTGGCGAAATGTGGGTTCAGAAATGCACCTCTGCCTACCCCTTCGGGGAGTACAGGCGTGAGTTTATGTATGTATGTATGTATTTAATTTAATTTCATATCATATCTTTAACTACCGACGCTGGTGTTAGTCATATTTACCGAAATACTAGCCGCGCGGAGCGTAAACGCTTTTAATCATTACGCTTACGAATAAAATTTGTGATAAATGATAACAATCTATATATTACAAACATTCCTAGAATATACTGTGACAATGTTCTTACAAATATGGATACTTGAGATGTACCAATTCATGATTATATTTAATTTTAAAATCCATTACATCTACATTCTAGAATGAACCGGTTAAAATATATTTATTACCTGATATTATATTGAGTTTTTGTACATACATACATAAACTCACGCCTGTATTCCCCGAAGGGGTAGGTGCATATCTGCACCCAAATTTCGCCAGGTATGTATCAGTCCCACGTTATAGGGGGCGAGCCTATTGCCGTTTTTCGGGCACATTTCTAGACCCCGTGCTGTTACTGAGAATTTCCTAATGGAAAAACCCAATACCACTTTCCCCGACCCGGGAATCAAACCCAGGACCTCTATATCGCACGGCACATACTTGTACCGCGGGACCACGAGGCAGTTTTTTGTACCAGAGTTTTTGTTTTAACTAAAAACGGGTTTAATCTGTAACTTGCGTACATATGTATCCAATGTACATAAGTATGTCATGTAGAATATGACGTAATGAAGAACCCAGAAAGTTCCGTAGGGTCCGAATAGTTCGTACTTTAAATTTTATGGAATTTCTGCTCCGTATTACATTCCCATTTGGCATTATTACTGTAGAGCAGTGGTCGGCAACCTTTTGGCAGGCAAAGGCCGCAATGTGGCAAAATTAAATAAAGACGGCCCACACTTGTGATATTTACCCTAGATTCTACGTAATACCTATGTATTGGTCATCATCATCAGCCCATATACGTCCCACTGCTGGGCACGGGCCTCCTCTACTACCGAGAGGGTTTAGGTCTTAGTCCACCACGCTGGCCTAGTGCGGGTTGGCGGACTACACACCTAAGAAATTCCTAAGAACTATTAGGTGTGCAGGTTTCCTCACGATGTTTTCCTTCACCGTAAAGTACGTGATGATTCATTGTGAATACACACATAACTTCGAAAAGTCAGAGGTGTGTGCCTGGGGTTTGAACCTGCGACCGCCGAGATTCTCGACCGCGCGCCTAAACCCCGAGGCCATCACTACTATTATATATATATATTATAATTGGTCATATCCCACAGAAAAGATGAAAATGCTAACTAATGCTAACAGTCACGGGTCGTAAGTGCGGCTCGCGGACCGCGCGTTGCCGACCGCTGCTGTAAAGTATTGAAAGTTAATCGAACTTGTCTATTATCTTTATTATTATAACTTGTTCACAGACTTACTCCGTCGTACGCGGTAGTACTGGCGTACACAGTAACTTGGGCGAGACATATGGGCTCAGGACCCATGTGGAACGTGAGTATTTTAATATATTTCGAAATTCTGTGAGTCATAAATATTTCTGAGTGTGTGCAAGTATTCAAGAAGGTTTAATTAAACATTTTTGTTTTGAGGGAGTAAAACAATATAATATAATATGGGCTGATGATGATGAAAACAAATACTACATATTCATCGCTTTTAAAACGATAACATAAGATTCAAAGCCATATTGGTCATCATATTGGTCAAATAACTGTCAATTTTATACCATTATTAATCAAAGTCGGTAAAAACAAGTTTATTTTTTATACTGTCATGACAAAATGACTACACCGAATCTGATGGTAAGCACGATGCTATCAAAAAAAGAGCATCAAGTTGCGAGAGACGTAAGAGACATCATCTTTGAGATATTATTCTAGTCGATAGGCTAGCTCTGCTACAATTTTATAAAATTTGGAAACTTATGCCTTTTCCAAAGATCATATGCATATATCCATATTAAAAACCATTAAAAATGGCCAAGTGGTTTTGGCGTTAAAGAGTAACAGACAGCGCATTTATACTATTATTTATCATCACCATCATCATCACCAGCCTCTCTTACGTCCACTGCTGGACATAGGCCTCACCTATGGCCCGCTCCTGGGCTTAATCTTCAGCCCTTTCCAACTGCTGCCAGCCACCTTGCGAATATCGTAACCCCACCTAGAAAGAGGGCGTCCTACACTACGTTTGCTAAGCCGTGGTCTTCACTCCAGAACACGTTTTCCCCAACTGTCATCATTTCTGCGACAGAAATGACCTGCCCGCTGCCACTTCAGGTCGCTAATCCTTTGGGCTATGTCGATAACTTTGGTTCTCTGTAGGATGGTATCATATTTGATCCTATGCTTTAAAGAAACTCCTAACATAGCCCTGTCCCTAGCTCGCTCAGCGACCTTAAATTGGTGGATACAAGTAGGTAGAAATAACTTCGAGAAGGAGACCTGAAGAAAGATACAGCTCGGTTGTGCAGCGTTTAAAAAACTTCTTCGAGTCTTTTCGTCACCCATGCCACAAAGCCTAAGGACAAAAGTCTTTAGGTGCATCCTACCTGTCATGACATGCGGAGCCGAGACATGGATACTGACGATGCGACTACTATAATTAAAAAATAGAATTATGAAGAAAAATTGTCAAACACTTTATTTTCTTGGGAGGCACCCAGAAATTTATCTATAGTTTTGCCAACTTCTCATGAACTTATGGTCTTTCCAGCTGGCGGTAGTTGATGAGTTCAAGGACTGCCGGAAGAACTGGTGGTGGAATTTACTATATATAAATAATTATAACGATACATCTGGCTGCATGACTCAGACTTGGTAAGTTACTTTTAGTATACAATTTAATGGTCTATAATATAGACCTATCTATACGGATGTAAGCCAAAAGACCAAGTTAGAAGTTCCTATAACCGTCGTCGGTCGGTCGGTCGGTCGGTCGGTCGGTCGGTCGGTCGGTAGTCATCTATGATGGGATGTATGGATGTTGAAGAATCACAAGAGGTGTGTCAGGATCTCGGCTTGTGGCACTCAATACTCTGCCTATCGCAATGGAATACAAGCGTAAGGGTGCATGTTTGTATGTAAAGGGTGTACGTAAACTGTGATTGAAAATATAATAATATATAATGGTGATTACGAATACGACAATTTTTTTTCGGGAATTTTTAAGTTTTTGTAGTCACCGTAACTAAGTAGTCTAGACTTAGTTATCGTTCACGGTATGTTTACAATCTGTATATAGACCTGCAGGACGTCCTGCAGCATGATGGTCCGACGACTTGAGAATGGTGGCGGGTAGCGGATGGATAAGGGCTGCTCAAGACCTGAAGGTTGGCGCCTACTTGGGGAGGCCTTCGTTCAGCAGTGGACGGCGATAGGCTGAGAATATACAGACCGCCTCGATGGTTTGGCGGTTTAAGTGTTTCGCGTGCAATCAATAGATCTCGGTTTGATCGAATCGGGAAAAACGTAAAAGGGTTCTTCCAAACAAACACTTAGTCAAGGAGTCACGTTTCTACGTGTCAGAAAACGGCTTCATCCCGGATTCAATAACACCTATCTGTAATTTTGTGTGGAAATAAACCACTACTTACCCCTTAAGACTAGCGTGAATGTTTATCGTTTTATTGAATTGAATTTTATTTAAGTAATATTAAAATAAGCCGACATAGCCCAGCGGATTAGTTTCTTGATGTGTTCACATAGCGCGGAGAACTGATGGCCGATGGGGCCAAAAAGGTCTCGAGTGGAGGCCACGTACCGGAAATCGCAGCGTAGGACGTCCACTGACAAGATGGTCGGACGACCTAGTAAAGGTCGCGGGACGTCGCTGGTTGCAGGCTGCTTCCAACAGGTCCCTGTGGAAGTCATTGGGAGAAGCCAGCAGTGGACCACTTTCGGCAAATGTATGGATGGAAGTGTGGATGAAGTAATAGGTGCTGTGTTTTCCGACAGGTATTTGGCAGCAGATTTGCAATTATTCTGCGTGGGAATCATCACGTTTGTATGCTGCCGCAGTAAACGGAGCAGGGTGATAGTGATATCAGCGCTATTCGTGATAGGGGTCATCATGCCTGCCCTCCACACCTACTATCAGGATTTGAATGGCGTGATGATGCTCACACCAGAGTAAGTTCATAACTTAATTATTCAATTTCTCTTAGAATTGTAAATTATTCTCAAGTTGTCAATTATTAAATTCTAAAACTCCAAAGCAAGCCGAGATCGCATTGTGTACCTAGTGTCGTTCTATATGCCCTGAGTTCTATTCCCAGGTTAGAAAAACGTAATTGAGTTTTTCCATTAGGAAATTATTAATAGTCTAGTAGGCTCGCTCCCTATTATCATCATAATTATCAGCACATATACGTCCCAGGAAAACATCGTGAAAAAACCTGCACACCTAAAAAGTTCCTAGGAATTTCTTAGGTGAGTAGTCCGCCAACCCGCACTAGGCCAGCGTGGTGGACTAAGGCCTAAACCCTCTCAGTTGTAGAGGAGGCCCGTGCCCAGCAGTGGGACGTAGTGGTGGACTAAGGCCTAAACCCTCTCAGTTGTGGAGGAGGCCTGTGCCCAGCAGTGGGACGTATTTGGACTGATGATGATACGTCCCACTGCTGGGCACGGGCCTCCTCTACAACTGAGAGGGTTTAGGCCTAAGTCCACCACGCTGGCCTATTGCGGGTTGGCGTTCCCTATTATGTGAAACAATAATACAATTGGCGAAATGTGGGAGCAGAAGGTGCCTTCGAGAAATACAGACGTGAGTATATGTATGTTTCAGAAATAGCCGTGCCTTCTTCATTGAAGACGACACATTCAACCACGTGTACAAGCGGAGCCATACCAATTTGTCTGGATACGTCACAGGCCTAGCCGTGGGGTATATTCTGTACTATTGGAAGGAGATCGGCATAAATCTAGACAAATATAAGGTAAGTTTTTTTTTTATATTCCTAGCTCCCCTTTTATGTTACTACCAGTGGTGGTACTTCCATAGAAGCCCAAAAGTGTTACACATTAATTTGTAATGTCTAGTTTATAATTAATTGTTTATTGTTGGGTCAGGATATGCTCATTTATATGTCTAATTGCTTTTCTTAAATAAACATTTAAGGCTTAAAAAATATTTTTCGCCATTTTGTGAGACTTGAGCTTTGGGGCTGAGGTATGTATTTTCCATTTAAAACTTTAAAATTTCAAGATGTTAAAATTAACGGAAAAGCGATACAAATATAAAATATTAGAAATTAATTTTATTATGTTAACATTATTCATTCTCGTAACAGAAAGGTATTTATTTGCTACATTTATTTATAATTCATTTTGTACACTATAATACAGTTGTAATATCATCACACAGACAGCCCCGTGGCGGAGTTGGCTAGATACCAGCGTGCGAAACGAGACGCCGCGGGTTCGATCCCCGCACCGAAACAATTTTTTTTGTGTTCCACAAATATTTGTTTCGGGTCTGGGTGTCTGTGAGAACGAAAAGTCTTTCGTAGTTTCTAACACCTACGACACAGGACTTGTGTCCTAGTGTGGGGTCAGAACTATGTATGTGACTGTTGGGTGTATTTGTATTATCATCATCAGCCCATACCTATACGTCAAACCACCGTTAAATGGCAGTCTTACTTTTTCTTTTCATAGGTATACCGCTGGGTGTTCTGGTGTTTGGTTCCCGCAATGTTTCTGATAGTATTTACGGGCAGCATCTTCTACGCAGACAGGCCGAGGTATCCCCTTCTCTTCAGGACTATGTACGCTGCTTTAGTCAAACCGTTGTTTGGCGTGTTGATGTCCATCTTCATATTCGGAATTACTGTTAAATACAAGGGTAAGTAAAAAAGAAAATAATAATTTCTGTTATCTTGAAAAAGCTATTATGAGATACTCTTACTTGGCATTTTTTACATGTTTGTGGAATCAGCTTGCCTCGGCGGTATTTCCAAACAGATACGACTTAGGGGCCTTCAAGAAGAGAGCCTATATTTTCCTCAAAGGCCGGCAACACACCGATGGCTCACTTGCTCGTTTACCTCCTTTTTCCATAAAAAAAAGAAAACTAAAAAAAATATATAATAAAAATTTTGGGAATCTTGTGGTATGTGTGACGTGCGATCGATAGTTCTAGGGTTAGATTCCGAGAAGGACAAAGTGTTATTGGGATAACTTATTGTTTTTGTGATAATACCAGAGAAGCCATCAATTGACTAAAATAAAACCATTATACAGGATGTATTCAGACCGTGATCGGAAACTAAGGCAGGTAATACCTAAGGTCATTACAAATCCCCTGGCGTTAAAGAAAATCTCGACAAAAATAAAAAATTCGAAGTTTTCCTAACAACCATAAGTATAAAATGTACATATGTGGTTGTATGGAAAACGACAGGGGTTTTGTAATGACCTTAGGTATTACCTGCCTTAGTTTCCGATCTCGGCCTGAATACATCCTGTATATGACTTTTAGCAATCAATAATAAAGGTTTTCGTTTCAGGTTTTTACAGAAGTATATTGGAGTGGGACGGCTGGGTAGTTCCGTGTAAGCTGTGCTATTGTGCTTACCTTGTGCACATACCCATAGTCAGATACATGACCGGCTCACAAACTAAATTGCCAATAACATCACCAGTGAATATCGTGAGTTGAGTTCCTTCCTTATTCACTAAGACGTCCGATTTTGTCCTTTTATACAGTCCATTCTTCTATAGAATACACCTCCCATCGAAATTAGGTCGGTAACACCTAGCCTGGCATTTAAAATGAAAGTTCGACAGCTGTTTTTTAAGAAATGAATTAATAATATATGTATGTCTTGTATGTTTTTCTTTGTATGTGTATGATATTTATGTCTCTAGGACATGTATGATGTATGACATTTCTGACTGCCTATCTATGCCATCATACCATATCATACCATATGCCATCTAGAGGTCCTGAGTTTGATACCCCGGTCAAGCAGTGCTATTGGTTTATACGACAGCCCCGTGGCGCAGATGGCTAGACACCAGCTTGCGAAACGAGAGGCCGCGCGTTCGATCCCCGCACCGAGACAAATGTTTGTGTGATAAATTGTGTGTGAAATATTTGTTTCGGGTCTGGGTGTTTGTGAGACCGAAAAGTCTCTCGTAGTCTCTGATACCCACGACACAGGACTTGTATCCTAGTGTGGGGTCAGAACTATGTATGTGACTGTTGGGTGTATTTATTTATTATTTATTTATTTAGCTCTTTTTTTTAAATACTGTTGCTTCAAAACTTGTTAATGGTTATATCTGTGGAGAAGAAGCGGCGCTAGAACGCCCATACCAAAAAAAGTTACAGAAATGTTTTTCATGTCATGCTTTTATATACCTATATATTTTTAGAAATAAATTTGTGTCGCGGGTACCAGTAGACGTCATCACGTCGGCTGCCTATATAACAGGCGCTGCTGAGTGTTATGAATGTTATTGATGAATGTTAATTATTTAGTGATAGCATGGTCTATGTTTGTAACAGCCCCTGGTCGAATAAATCTTTGAATTGATTTCTAAATATATATTTACACATCATCGTCGAAAGAAAATTGCAAAAATATGTTGGAATTAGATTGATGCAAACCTACTTTACATTTTTTTTCTAAATGACATAAATGACATAAATTCGATTCGGTTCGATTCCCGGGTCGGGCAAAGTGTTATTGGGTTTTTCCATTAGGAAATTCTCGGTAACAGCACGGAGTCTGGAAATGTGCCCGAAAAACGGCAATAGGCTCGCCACCTATTACGTGGGACTGATACATACTTGGCGAAATGTGGGTGCAGAAATGCACCTCTGCCTACCCCTTAAGGGAATACAGGCGTGAGTTTATGTATGTATGTATGTACATAAAGTCAGTATTAGAGATGTAAAGAACTCGAGTCTTTGAGTCCTAAATTTCGAGCTCGACTGACAAATTGAACGACTCGACTCATTACAATAAGACTCCCAAGACTAGAGAAGTTAAGTCTATATGAGCTCTTGAGCGCAACATGGAACTCGAGTCTTTTTTAGCGCTCGAGTCGTTTTTACGGGGCGAGTCGCGCTCGAGTCGTTTTCCGTTTGGAGTCCTTTTTAAATCAGGTAATAAAATGTTACTTTTGTGGGATATATTCGTAATCAGAAACGTGTTTTGAAAAAATAAAAGCGTTAATTAATAGGAAAAATCATTTTAATCATCAGCCCTTAAAAAGAGCTCGAGTTCTATTTTAGCGCTCGAGTCTTTGTATAAAGACTGAAGCTCGGTTCGACTCAAGACTCCGAGTTTAGTTAGTTCACTGAGTTTTGCAAAATTGACCCGAGTCTATCGAATTAGGACTCAAAGACTCGAGTTCTTTACATCTCTAGTCAGTACGCCATAACAGAGGCAAATACCGACAGCGATTTGTTTAAAATTGAGTTGACAGAAGTGATTGTATTGAGTGAATGTACTAGAATGTTGAACTCGCGAATAAATTTACAGAATAATGAAACACGATTTTATTAATCCTGTTTTGTTTGTTCACAGGTTAACACATTCTCGGGGCTGGGGATCCTCTCATTTGCTCTTGCTTTCCCACTGTGGCTGCTGGTGGAGTCGCCTTCAGCCCAGCTAATTAAGGCACTGTTTTTGAAGCCCCAGAAATCTAGCACGGATGAAGAAAAGACGGAAAGCCACGTTGATAAAGTTACCATCAGGCTATAAATATAGTTTTACATGGGCTTATTGTTTTATTTATATTATGTAGCATAATATTATCTAAAGTATAAATCTGTCTACATAAAATACATTTCTTTAAAAAAATATTTGGACTGCCTCGTGGTCTCGCGGCACTGGTATTTGCCGTGCGATCTAGAAGTCCTGGGTTCGATTCCCGGGTCGGGCAAAGTGTTATTGGGTTTTTCGATTAAGAAATTCTCAGTAGCCGCACTGAGTCTGGATTTGTTCCCGAAAAATGGCAATAGGCTCGCCCCTATTACGTGGGACAGATACCATACCTAACGAAATGTGGGTGCAGAAATGCACCTCTGCCTATCCCTTCGGGGAATACAGACGTGAGATTATGTATGTACGAGTATGTTTGTATGTAAATTCATTTAGCGATGTGAATTATTTATACACTTGCTGTGGGGCCCCGCTCTGCTCGGGCGCAGTTTTATTAATTTAAGTACTTTCATACTAAAAATAATTCAAATAGGACCAACGGTATGTCGTGATAGCTTAACAGACCGACAGAGTTACTTCCGTGCTTATAATATAAGTATGGATTGTTACGAGATACGAACACAGCTCTCTGTCTCACAAACAATATTAAACAATTCTGTCACGATTCATTTGGTAAGTATTGAGTAATACTATCAAAACGCAACAATTATCACTGGCTTTAGACAAGTTTTTCTAAAGTATAAATGGTCCAGCTCGACTAGTATCGCATCACTGCCTTATAGAAAATTTAGGTTCAACTTCTCTAGTATTATATGATTGGAGCCATGGAGCGGGCAAAGCTTGGAGTTTCTCTGGTGGATAGAATTCTTAATGAAGTCATCGGCCAAAAAGCCGGAGTCATTGACATTGTCCGCAGGATTAGCATGATAAAGTGGAAGTGGGCCGGCCTTGACTGCCGACGGACGGACGGCCGGTGGAGCAAACAAGTGTTGGAGTGGAGTTGGCGCTTAGGCAAACATAGTGCAGGACGTCCTGCAACACGATGGTCCGATGACTTGAGAAAGGTGGCGGGTTGAAACATTGAGATGATTGGCGCCTACTTGGGGAGGCCTTCATTCAGCAGTGGACGGCGATAGGCTGAGGATAATATTAAATGTTTTATTAAGACAATAGTGTTGGGGTGAATACTGCGTTTGAACAAAGGCCTACGTTCCGAACCACAGCCTATTCCTTCGGGCCTACAGGTGTGAGAGTTAGTGGGTAAAATAGTAAGTTATATGGCGTTTACAAGTGTTACCGTTTTACCTACCATCACATATTAGTAGAGAACAAAAAAACCAAATATAAAAAGCAATTCACAATGAAACGCAAATGTATATAATAAATGGAGATACATTCGCCCAAAAATTGTGTGGCTGGGTGATTAATTGTATGCAACCCTTTTCAACGGGCGGCTCGCGAACAAATAGAAGGTTAAAGAAGGGTAATTAAGGGTGGATACAAAAACACTTTGTGACCCTCGGACAAATAGAAGCTGGCTCGACAAATTGCCACACTCGTGAGCATTTTGTTGAAGATCCAATTGTTTTGTATCTCAAAATTATTTACATTAACAGTATAATGTAATCACTGCCTCTTTGGTCCCGCGGTATTGATGTGCGTTGTGCGATCGAAAATTTCCGTTCCCGGGTTGAGCGAAATATTCGGGCAGTGTTTGATGTTTTCCATTGGGAAATTCTTAGTAGCAGCAAAAATTCTGGAAATGTGTTAGAAATAGGCTTTATTACCTACCTATACCCTTATTACCTAGAACTTGAAACACAACTGGAGCTTATAAATAAACGCCATATCCACTCTCTTTAAGAGACAGGTGCGATAAATTTATAAAGATTTTATTTAGTGGGTATATTTAAGGCCATTTAATTTTGACTTTTCTTCAAAGCCCAGTAGTTCGAAACATCTCATTTTACTAAAAATATCGATACAAAGATTGTACCCAAACCTATCCGAGCAGGTAGTTATTACGAATATTATAACTTCGTAAACCATTTATTAAATTTTTCAAGTGAGAAGTCACCTTGAATGACAGATATTAAATTTAAAATTGCATCCAACTCGTTTCGTGAATTGCTTTCTACGAAATGTTATCAAATAATAAAAGTTTGTTTCAAATGGTTAATCGTCTATCGTCATTATATTTTTTTGATATTTTATATATGACCACCTTGTAGCCTCTCGGCACAAGTATGTTCCGTGCGATCTAGAGGTCCCGAGTTCTATTTCTAGATCACACTAAGTGTTATTGGACTTTTCCATTAGGAATTTCTCAGTAGTGGCAAGAAGTCTGGAAATGAGTCCGAAAAACGGAAATAGTATCTCCCTCTATTACGTGGGACCTGGTAAAACGTGGGTTCAGAATAGAATAGGCACTTCTGCCTGTTCCGTCAGAGAATACAGGCATGAGGTTTGATATTGTGTTCCTTTTTATCTTATATCTTTAAATGAGCAATTCTTGTATATATATAATTGGAATCTCGGAATCGGCTCCAACGATTTTCATAAAATTTAGTATATAGGGGGTTTCGGGGGCGATAAATCGATCTAGCTAGGAATCATTTTTAGAAAATGTCGTTTGGAAGAAAAATAACAAAAAGGAGGCGTTTGAGTAGACTCTTCCTGACATCTATTGGCGAATTGGCAAATAGTAATACTATTTTTTGTGAGCAACTAATTGCTTTAACGACACAACAGCAGATGGCGCTTTTAAGTAACATTATTCATATTTCATCATTTTATTAGTAATTCGTACTTAAATATAATTTCCAAAAAACACAATTAAAAAAAAAAAAAAAAAACCGAGCAAAGCTCGGTCATCCAGGTACTGTTGAATTATAAGTACAACGGTCTAATAACAGTGTTGAAAGGTAAAAGAGTATAAGACACATACATACATACATAAACTCACGCCTGTATTCCCCGAAGGTGTAGGCAGAGATGCATTTTTGCACCCATATTTCGCCAAGTATGTATCAGTCCCACGTCATAGGGGGCGAGCCTATTGCCGTTTTTCGGGCACAATTCCAGACTCCTCGTGCCAGACTCTTCGACTGCCTCGTGGTCTCGCGGTACTAGTATGTGCCGTTCTACCTAGAGGTCCTGGGTTCGATTCCCGGGTCGGGCAAAATGTTATTGGGTTTTTCCAATAAGAAATTCTCAGTAACAGCACGGAGTCTGGAAGAGTATCTCATGTATCTGAACTGGCACGATTATTCTACCACCATAAATGTAACATTAAAACACAAGCTTCTAAAACGAGAGGCTGCGAGTTCGATCTCTGAGAGACAAATGTTTTTGTAATCCACAAAAACTTGTTTTGGTATTAATGTTTGTGAGACCGAAAAGTCTCGTAGTTTTTAACACATGACACTAGACTCGTGATCTAAGAAACGTCAAGTAAGTTACTTAATGATAGTTAAACTTTATCCAGAGTACGTAATTGAGAGAATTAATTAAACATTTAAGAAAATTTAACCCCGAAGAACCAAAAAATAAATTTCAAAAACCGAAAACAATGACTTTGTTGGATGAACAAGCTTCAAATCAAATGTAGGTCGTGAGTAAGTTGAACTAATTTATTTCTAGGTGAGAGTAAAAGCTTTAGTAAAACAAAAAGGTATTGGTAAAGTATTACTTTCAACGTTGTTTTCACTTATAGTACTTGAAAATTGAAATTGTGTTATGAAGTTTGCTTGAAAATAACAAAATTTATTTAGATATTCTTGCAAAATATATTTGTTGTGTTATACTTTGTAATCTTGTATAAAAACAAACTTTCAAAAGTCTACAAAAGAAACAGTATTAAACTTACTGTACACAAGTAACAACAACATACAAACAGTAACAATAACCAAATATACGTCTAAGAATATTCCCCAAACAGTTCTAATGTTTTAGTTCTAATGTATTTGAACAGCATCGTACTTAAAATCTCTATTTCATTACTATGTGTATATATAATATATCATCATCAGTCCATATATGTCCCACTGCTGGGCACGGGCCTCCTCTACAACTGAGCGGGTTCAGGCCTTAGTCCACCACGCTGGCCTAGTGCGGGTTGGTGGACTACCAATCCAATCCAATCCATCAGCCAATCGAAGTCCACTGCTGGACATAGGCCTCTCCCAATGACTTCCACAGGGACCTGTTGGAAGCAGCCTGCATCCAGCGACGTCCCGCGACATTCACCAGGTCGTCCGACCATCTTGTCGGAGGACGTCCCACGCTGCGCTTTCCGGTACGTGGCCTCCACTCGAGAACTTTTTGGCCCCATCGGCCATCAGTTCTCCGCGCTATGTGCCCGGCCCATTGCCACTTCAACTTGCTAATCCGCTGGGCTATGTCGGTTGCTTTAGTTCTCCTACGGATCTCCTCATTTCTGATTCGATCTCGTAGGGAAACCCCGAGCATAGCCATCTCCATAGCTCGTTGAGTGACTCTGAGCCGTCTAATGAGGCCCATAGTGAGAGGCCACGTCTCAGTGCCGTATGTCATCACTGGTAACGCACAACTATCGAAGACTTTCGTCTTCAAGCACTGAGGTATTTTTTATTGGACTACACACCTAAGAAATTCCTAAGAACTTTTTAGGTATGCAAGTTTCCTCATGATGTTTTCCTTCACCGTTAAAGTAAGTGATCATTCATTGTGAATACACACACATTTTCTTTCACACATACAGTCAACCCTGGAGAATTGAAGGTGAGATTCCAAAATTGTGTGATCAATTTCAGCGTGGGGGATATTTCCAAACTCCTTGTACGAGTGTTGGGCACAGATCATTGTACCATAACTCGGTCAAAGCAAATATGCTTACTAAATAAATTATTAAATGATGCACACTACCAACTCAGCGGGAAATACGACAGAAGACACGTGTACGCACACATTAACCAAACTGTGTATATAAGTTAATAATTTCTACAATATAATATATTTTTTTTAGAATTTTGTATGTATTTTTGTATATACGTATGTATGTTGTATATATGTATGTATGTTGTACACACTGACTACCCTCTCATCTATCCTTTCTTTTTTTCCATCCTATGGTTGTCTCTAAAAGATCGCCTAGAGCGATAAGACCGCCAATTGTACTATTTTCTTTCTTGTGTGTTCTTGTTTTGTTAATTTTCTCCGTGTGTACAATAAAGTGTTAATAAATAAATAAATAAATATCAAAGCTTTCAGTCCGACATTATCCATCAAGCCGGCACCATGCCACCTTAGTCGGAACCCTAGTAAGTGTTTCATTTACACCGATCCTCAAGCACACTTACATCGGCTAACCCGACAAGGAACTGATACACTTACAATTGGTGACTCCGACATAATCCCGAAACACTTACATGAGAATATCCAAATCGAAAAATCTCATGGCATTGTACCCAACCTGGGAATAAATGTCGCGGAACCAATGAAAGAGCATGAAGATTTATGCAGAGGTGCATTTCTGCAACCACATTTCGCCGGGTAAGAATGCTGCCCACGTAATAGGGAGATTATTACAGTTTTTCGGGCACATTTCACACCGTGCTGCTACTAAGAGCTTCCAAATGTAATAGACTTAGGGGCCTTCAAGAAGAGGGCCTATATTTTCCTCAAAGGCCGGCAACACACCGATAATTCCTCTGGTATTATGCGTGTTCATGGGCGGTGTTGCCCACTTAACATCAGATGGCTCACTTGCTCGTTTGCCTCCTTTTTCCATAAAAAAAAATAAAAAAAATAGTCTTAAAAATTGAACCTAATCCGGGAATAATTACCGGGTCCTCTCGTAATTAATCATTATTTAAAATACTGATAAATAACCGTTCATTGCTTCATCATCATCATCACCATCATCATCATCAGCCCATATACGTCCCAGTGCTGGGCACAGGCCTCCTCTACAACTGAGAGGGTTTAGGCCTTAGTCCACCGCGCTGGCCTAGTTCATTGCTTATTGTATGAACTAGTATCCACAATACGGTATACGTTTAGATTCCTATGAATACCCTGGAACATGTGATTCTATTATGCTATACACAATGGAAAAACAATTTTATTTTTCAATCTAAAATGTCGTCGGTGTTATATTAGCTTAAACTGTTTGTCCGTATGTATGTAACAAGAATATTTTCATTTTTTTTTCGATAGAAAAGCGTTTTCAATATTAAGAATATGATCCGAAAATATTATAAATGTATATAGCCCCTGTTTCCTTTAGGTGAGTGCCATGCGAGCATGTTGTCACGAGTTCGATTCCTGGGACGGGCAAGGTGTTAATGAGAGTACAATTTTACCTTTTTCTACAAAGACATAAAGGATGAATGTTTGATCTTACAAACATCGAATAATACTCGTTTGTTTCAGAATAAAATAAACATTGTGTCATTTCCTTATTATTTCTTTCGGCTTTGCGTGGTCCACGAATATTTGTGTCGGGTGTGGGTGTTTGTGAGACCAAAAAATCTCTCGTAATGTCTGATACCCATGAATTAGGACTTAGTGTGGAGTCAGAACTACGTATTTTTGGGACGGTTGGGTGTATTTATTACATACATACATAAACTCACGCCTGTATTCCCCGAAGGGGTAGGCAGAGGTGCATTTCTGCACCCACATTTCGCCAAGTATGTATCAGTCCCACGTAATAGGGGGCGAGCCTATTGCCGTTTTTCGGGCACATTTCCAGACTCCGTGCTGTTACCGAGAATTTCCTAATGGAAAAACCCAATAACACTTTGCCCGACCCGGGAATCGAACCCAGGACCTCTAGATCGCACGGCACATACTTGTACCGCGAGACCACGAGGCAGTCAAGTGTGTAATTATTATTTATGACTTATCCAATTTCTAAAATTCATTGACTGCCTCGTAGTTTCGGGGAATAAGTATGTACTAACTACTAAGTTTTTACAGTAAATTTATTGGTAAAAATAAATTGCGCTGCAAGTGTAGCCGCGGTATGAAGTGGTCATTGGCCGCTTTGTGTTACCTGCCGCCTGTCTCCGGGCTTTCGTATTTATTTCCTTCAGACACGTGTACTACTAGCATTTTATTGTTTTTTTTCACATCTCCGCTCTATCTAACTTGTTATATCAATCCTTTTGTGATACCATAAAGTAAATTTCATTTCTTTTCATTATGGTAAAAGGATAAAATGTTATATTACATTCTTACGTTAATTTCATGTCTTTCTGTAAAGAGATAAGGTAATATACTATACATATAATATAAACGTTTCAGAATATACGAAAGTAAGAGTCTGTAGTGCTTTTACGAGTCAAGATTTTTTACTTTAGCTGGAGGTAATTGATATACCAATGTGATCTAAATTAAGAGAGAGAGTGGAATTAAACCTATAATTTCACATATAACACAACTTTTTCCTCCACTATATAAAATTATAGATATAAAGTATCATTTTCCCTTTTCTCAGTAACAGCAACAAAATTTCAGGCGTTGTAATAAAGATAATTCGGAATATACTGTTACAAAGCCGCAAGATACATTCACGTTGAAACCTCGCATACCGCACCGAAACGTTTTAAGCTAATAACTTCAACATAAAAATTCACTCTCGCAAAATACGGCCCTTAAATACCAAAATATTTCGCAGCCCAACCATCAAGCTATACCGGAGTACTCAAACATAAATCCGACGTGGTGAGTTAAAAATTCATAAATAATTATTAAAATGAGGCCAACAATAATGGCTTAACGTTAACAGTCCGCTGAAATATTTCGCCGGCTGAAGTCGCTCAAGAAGTTTTAGAAGTGCTTTAAATTCCAACATAAAGCATTAAGGAGAAACCACGCTTTTAGCGGACGAGCAAAATTATGATTTCGTAATTAGTGGAAGTTTTAATCTTAATATTTCTGTGTGGATGAGTCTATAGTATTCTTTCTTACTGGCGTACATACTCAATACAATTACGTTGACTTAACATATGTGGAGAGCCCCGAGGTTACATAATATATACTATGCGTATACATATACTAATATTATTATATGTAAAGTAGGTAGTCTGTCTACTGCATTTCCACGGAAACCCTTGACCCAATTTTAATCGATTTAGAAGGTATTTACAAGACTGAGTTTATTAGGTATTGAGGAACATAATAGGTTACTTATTGCTAGGTCAGGGTTTCTCAAAGTGAGGTACGCAGGCTCGTGCGGCACACATAGTAGCTACAACATACTTATGTGAAAGTGGGTTTTCACACCTGGTCATGATAAAAACTAAATACAGAAATCGACTTGATATCAAGTCATAATTACAAAAATCAAGCACATCCATCACATGAATATTGAAAAGATAATTCTTTTGGCATTTATTGAAATAAAAACCTTACCTAATTTCTTCAACAATTTTATTATTTTCGGGGGGGGGGGGGTGTATTTCATTAGTTACTTAACACTTAAGGGGTTCGCTGTAACCTAAAAACACTCTGTGCTAGGATAATAAAACTTAAAGACTGACATATGAGGTGATAGATAACTTACATGATAATATATATCAATTTGTTGATTGTGCCAGAGTTGGTAATCCTGGCTGGTGTTCAATATCAAACCATATAGGTATGTTCGTCCTAGTATTGGGCAAAAGATTCCCTCACAACTGAAGGGGTTAAACCACAGTCCACTACCCTGGCCTAGTAAAAGTTTGTCGACTACATACCGTTACTATGCGTGATAACTCATCAAACATAACATTGGAAAGAAAGAAGTGTGTGTACCGACATTTTGTCTCGAACGCCTAATCTTTAAAGGTCACATTAACTTTTTATAATACTATATAATACGATTAAAAAAGGTGGAATATAATTTTTTGCATAATTTCAGTAAGAAAGAAGATGGATAAAACTGAGCCCCGTTGAAGACATGGCGTCCTGGAATACCCTTAAAGCAACAAGTTTCGCAGCTATTCTAGTGAAACTTTTGAAAAGTTCTCACGCGGTGTAAAGTATAGACTACGGGCGTTGCGGTTTCATAAGTCTGATATTATTGTTGAAGTTTTCATATACGGCAGCTTGAAATGTAGTTTGGAAATTGTGTAATGAAAAGTCACTTGCAGTTTCTAATGCTTGAATTATAGGATTATCAATATAGTTAACTTTGCTATTTATTCAATAATATAGTAGTATCTAACAAAACTTTTTTCTTTCAATATTTTCCCTCCTACAGCCTACTAACACTACCTACTTCTCTTTTGCAAATAATAATAACTAAAATATATACCTGGTTTAAAAAGATCGTGATCGAAAACTAAGACATGTACCTAATATTTTTTATTTTTTTTTTATTTTTTTATTACGGTGGTTACAAAATCGTTGACAAAAAAAAACACGTTTTCCCAACTACCATTAAGTATTAAATGTATGTACAGATGTATGTACCCAACCCGCCAACCCGCACTAGGCCAGCGTGGTGGACTAAGGTCTAAACCCTCTCAGTAGTAGTGGAGGCCCGTTCTCATATACATATATGTAGGTATATGGTGATTTCGAAAACGTCGATTTTTTTATTTATTCCTTTTTGGATTTTTTTAGCGTTAACGTTTTTGTAATCACTGTAACTATTACCTGTCTTAGTTTTCGATCGCGGTCCTAAACCCTCTCAATTGTAGAGGAGGCCCGTGCCCAGCAGTGGGACGTATATAGGCTGATGATGAACTCTGCGAGCTATAAGTAGTCATTTTCTACTTGGCAATGGAACTTTTCAGAAGCTCATGACTGGCACCGGCGGCGCCGCATAATGCCGGCGTAGCTCGACGTTGTCTCGTTCAATGCGGGCATCCATCAGTTTTGGTTAATGACGGATTTGCATTTAAAGCGCTCCGTTCCGCTTTGTTATCTCAGTAGGACTGAATACGTCGCAGTTGCGAGAAAAGTGTCAGATAATACGATTACCACGGAATGGGGGAAAAAATCTTTCGAGATATTTCGAAGGATTTTTTCTTTGTTTGAACAGACTGCCGAGGTCAAGACAGATGTTTGGTTTATCATTTAACACCCAACAGTTACATACATAGTTCTGATCCCACACTAGGATACATGTCCTGTGTCGTGGGTATCGGAAACTACGAGAGACTTTTCGGTCTCATAAACACCCAGACCCGAAACAAATACTTGTGGGTCACATAAACATTTGTCTCGGTGCGGGGATCGAACCCGCGGCCTCTAGTTTGGCAAGCTGGTATCTAGCCAACTGCACCACAGGGCTGTCAATATAATACTATGCTTCGGTTGCCGAATATATCGGGAGAAGAATGATCTCCTATGTCCCTATTTGTATTCTCGTAGAAGTCCAAATATTCGAATATGACTGGAAAACTGGACTGAACTTAATATGGATTAAGTGAGACTTAAAAACCTGGTGAAACGTGGAGCCAGAATGCATCTCTGCTTACCCCTTTGAGGATACAGACGTGGTTTGAATAATGAAACAATCAATCTAAATTACGCCTTATTGGAATCCCGCGGTCATCCCACGGGAACACTTAATACGAAAATACAAAACGCCTGTCAAAACTTTCTATGAAATAAATTTCGTAAATGTGTTTCATATTTTTTGGGCTCTGCTTCACCCGAGCGTAATTTTATAAATAAAAAAGTAGCCTATGTCACTTAGGAAGTTATCATCATAGGTAACCAACCAACTATACCAAAAATATTCAAGTCCGTCAAGAAGTTTTCGCGTTTATTCATTACAAACATAGGTATAAAAATACAAACCTTAATAATAATATAATATTATCTTTATAATATTAGTATAGAATATAGATAAACGGTAATAATCTTACACACTATTACGTGCGTCTTAATATCTAGCAGAACATGGGTGTAAATATGCACCTATCCTATTTATTTATAATCATCATCATCAGCCCATATACGTCCCACTGCTGGGCACGTGCCTCCTCTACCATTGAGAGGTTTAGGCCTTAGTCCACCACGCCGGCCTAGTGCGGATTGGCGGACTACATATCTAAGAAATTCCTAAGAACTTTTTGGTGTGCAGCTTTCATCACGATGTTTTCCTTCACCGTTAAAGTACGTGAAAATTCATTGTGAATACACACATAACTTGGAAAAGTCAGAGGTGTGTGCCTGGGGTTTGAACCCGCGACCTCCGAGTTTCTCGACCGCGTGCGTATACCTCGAAGCCATCACTACTTTTTATTTATAATATGTATAGTTAACACCACTTATACATATTGAAGAAACTATCCCCAAAAGGTTTAAGAAACCGAGAAACCCGACATCTTGTTCATAATGAAGGATAAATAATAGCAATCTGGCTAATTTACCGGCCCAAATGAACTGACGCCTCGTTTGATATGCCCTCTCGAGTGCAGCGAGTAATGTGAGATCTCGATGTGCTCTCCGATAGTTACGACGCTCTGACAGCCCACCCTCGGGGCCGAACCAGACAGCTTCAAAGGACGTGCACGGACCACTTACAGTACTGTCAAATGTTATTTGTAGCATCAAAAACAGTATATTTTGAGTTATATTGTACATACATACATACATAAACTCACGCCTGTATTCCCCGAAGGGGTAGGCAGAGGTGCATTTCTGCACCCACATTTCGCCAGGTATGTATCAGTCCCACGTAATAGGGGGCGAGCCTATTGCCGTTTTTCGGGCACAATTCCAGACTCCGTGCTGCTACTGAGAATTTACCTAATGGAAAAACCCAATAACACTTTGCCCGACCCGGGAATCGAACCCAGGACCTCTAGATCGCTCGGCACATACTTGTACCGCGAGACCACGAGGCAGTCATATTGTGAGTTATATTGTGTTTTTATTTTATCGGAATACTTTCAAAAATATCTATAATACTTTTTGGAGACTAGATTCATAATAATAGTATTTAGAAACTAGTCTCTAAAAAGTAGTACCTATAGATATTTTTGAAACGTATCTATATACTCGTATATTTGTTTCAGTAATATCTGTGGTCTATAAGTGATTCTACAGATGGTATTGTTGTCAAGGTATAATATCTTATACACCTCAAATTTTTCCATATACAAAATTAATTGTTATTACACACAACACTATGTTTTTAGAATTTATGAGTGTATTCATAATGAATTATTACGTAGTTTAATGGTGGCGGAAACCGTCGTTAGATAACTATAAATAATTCATCTATGAATTCTCCACAAGGCATTAGCCAATCCTCGCAAATATGAACTCCGAATATAAACATTTTAGACCCAATAAAAGCCATTTATGACAGATTGAAACCATACACGCCATTACTATTAAACTCTAAAATGCAAGGGCCATATTAAAAAAAAACTCTAAAATTCTTAATGGAACTACAGCTTGGCTTAAAATCCTTTCATTTTTAATCGGAAAGGAGACAATTACCAACATAACGGCCTTGTTATGTGATGAACGATAAAATTCATGGCAGTTGACACTATATTCGAATCGCACTGCACTGACTATCGGGTACCAATGTGGTCATATTACATAGCCAATATAAAAAACAGACAATAGGAGGCCATAGACACAAAAAGTACAGCTCATTCCATATAAAAGTGGAAAGCAAATGGTAGTGTTTAAGGCATTATGATTGCGGCTTATTCACCCTTTTTAGCATATATAAATGTTTGTGCCAAAACGTGTAAACGAGATAATAAAGCCACCGCCAGAGTACAAGCAAGACTTTCGTGTAAGCAGTCGGTCTAACTTCCTTTAAATCTTATCGCTTCTTACTATGGCTTTCAGACACGGACGTCTGAATTGCTAGATAGATTTTGAACTTTATTTTTTAGAAAATTGGGTATAACATCCCTTGCTATTGTTCTGTGTCAAAGGGCAATGACCGAGGTAATGGACAAGGCAGATAAAGTTAATATGTTAAGAGTTTTCATGGTATTTTATGTTGATGTTCGGTGGTTTTATGCCTTTTTTGTGGTTTTGTAATTTTATGTAGGACGAAGATGCTTCATGATTATGGCTTATGCAAGACTTGGGGAAAGGTTCAGCAAATATTTCTAAGCCGCCTTTGTGCTAAATTTAATTAACGTCTACCTGTGAAGAGAGGGCGCGGGTTTGATACCCCCCTAAAATAAGTAATGGTGCGATTTGGAAATATTGTTTACAGTCTGTCTTTGTGGGTGTAGTGGAAAAGTTTCTGGAAGATTCTGATTTCCGTGACACATGTCTTGATTATTAATATGGCGTCAGAATTCTACTGTGATTGTCAGTTTTAACTATTTATTTCTTCGCTAGAAGAGTTTTAATAACACCAAAAAGACTAGAAATGTTCTAAGTAGATGACAATAGGCTCAACTCTTTTCATAAGGCAAGAGAGAACATGAATAAAACGCTTTAAAAATGTGGAACACAATCGACCTCATCACCACATTAAAAGTCAAGCCTTACCGTATCTGAATTGCTTAGAAGATTAAGTTAACACTACCAGGAACTATTTCAAATCTATTCCAAATCACACGTCCCGACAATTTCAAAACCTGAATTCAAAGAAACCTGACGATAGCAATCTAAAAATTATACCTTATTGATATTTCCACTGGCAATTGAGGGCATTAACCCCGAGTCGTGGACGTTAAATTTCAATAATCCGGCAGCACTATCCATAAATTGGGATGTACAGTGCATTATATCACCATGAAAGGCCGATCAGTCATATATCTAGGGCTTATTTTTTACACGAATAATGTATGTTGAGTAATGGCGGATCGTGGGATATTGATGTCGATATGTTGTGGGATTCATGTTGTTGTAAATTGTGTAGACACATTGTGACGTAGTTATTTGTTCAGTCAACAGGCTTTTCTTATTTATACTGATATGGTAAAACCTGTAGTCGACTATGGTGAGTGCATTACAGTCCACAAAGTGTTAAATAACGATAAAACAACAAAAGTAATCACAATTTTGCCGGCTTTTTCGTTTGCAGATGAATACAGGCTGAGTCAGAAACTTAATACCGCCTACATGAGTCACTATGGCGGGCAGTATCGTGTAGAGAATATCATTCATGACTCGAAAACGTTATACCAACCCGCCAAGATAGGTCACTTAAAAAACCCTCTCTAGTGTTGCCAACTTTTTAATCTCCACGTAATACGGGTGGGCCTGCTGCCAGTTTTGGCGCAAATTGACTTTGTGGTGCTAATGAAATTTTCTTATTAGAAACATCTGATAAAATTGGCCTAACCGGTAGTTCTCTATTGTAAGTCACACACTTATGCCCTGGGCGGTGTGAAATTTCTTAGCAATTCCAAAACCTTTTCTCATGGTTACACACAAAATCTCACGCCTGTATTCTCCGAAAGGATTGTCAGAGATGCATTTCTACGCTCACATTGCGCCAGGTACATATGTATAGCTCCCATATAATAGGGGGCGAACCTATTCCTGTTTTTCGGGAACGTTTCCAGACTCCGTGCTGACACTGGGAATTTTATAATCGAAAAACCCAATAACACTTTGCCTGACCCGAGAATCGCCTGGATGGACCTCTAGATCACACGGCACATACTTGTACCGCGAGAGCACGAGGCAGTCAATATTTATGGTTAACCTTTATTATTAACCTCTTCTCAAGACTTCTTAGGGTAATTATTTTATTATACCTTCCGATAAGCTTCAAACGATTCTATTGAGGAAATTAGATAATATACAAAGGTATTCGTTGATTGAAAATTATTTATTGTATTGTAAACGACATGAAAGCAATTATAGCGACGCCTGGAGGAATTACAAAGTAAATGAAATTAATCCAACCGTTGCTGTTTGATGAAATCTTCGATTTGTTTCGTGGTTTCGTGGTCTCGCGGTACAAGTATGTGCCGTGCGATCTAGAGGTCCTGGGTTCGATTCCCGGGTCGGGCAAAGTGTTATTGGGTTTTTCCATTAGGAAATTCTCGGTAACAGCACGAAGTCTGGAAATGTGCCCGAAAAACGGCAATAGGCTCGCCCCCTATTACAGAGGGTGTCTCATAAGTAATGTCGGATTTCATAACTAAAAATTTACTACGCCTCATTTTATACATGTCGCAACTTGTTAAGATATTCTCTAGTCCTGTGGAGAGTGCAATTGATTCACTTTAATTTAATCGTACTGTCTTTGTTTATTGACGTCGTAGGTCGTTTTGATACTAAAAAGTATGGAGTGTGATAAATATGAAATTCGTGTACTGTTAAGACATTATTGGAAACAAAAGTTCAAAGCAGCCGCGGCAGCAAGGAAAATATGTGAAATTGAAGGGGAGGACATGGTTAATGAGCGAACGGCACAGCGTTGGTTTAATCGTTTTAACAGTGGAGATTTGACACTTGAAGATCGATCACGTTCTGGTCGTCCACCTGTGTGGGATGTTGAGGCTACAAAGGAAGCAGTAGAAAACCAACCCAGTACCAGCACTCGTCGATTATCGGACTCGTTGGGACCTTCTAAAGACACTATACATCGCCACTTAAAATCATTAGGTAAGACTTATAAAAGTTGTCGTATAGTGCCCCATGAATTAGACGAGATTCAGGCGAAACGTCGAGTAGAGGTGTGTAAACAGCTCCTTGCTCTGCCGAAAGGTGATCGTTTTATTAAACGCATTGTTACTTGCGACGAAAAATGGATTTATCTAAACAACCCAGACATGTCAAAACAGTGGTTAGACATAAGACAATTACCTGAACCTGTCGTGAAAAGAGGTCGTTTCGAGTCGAAAGTCTTGTTATGTGTCTGGTGGAATTATGAAGGTTTAGTGTACTTTGAGATAGTTCCGGATGGTCGAACTATTAATGCTGAGTTATATTGTGGACAGCTGACCCGAATGTATGAGGTTTTATCACAAAAATATCCAGGCTTAGTCAATCGAAAACGAGTGCTCTTACAACAGGATAATGCTAGACCGCATACGGCGAAAGTTACACGCGATAAGATTAAAGAACTTGATGGAATTGAACTCCTACCACATCCAGCATTTAGTCCAGACTTTGCACCATCTGATTACTATTTATTCAGATCCATGGCGAAGTTCCTGCGTGGAAAAAAATTCGAGTCAAGAGAAGATGTTGAAAATGCAGTGCGGCAATTATTTGCATCTAAGCCCAAGGAATGGTTTTACCAAGGACTCAAAGAGCTGGCTGAACGTTGGGTTAGGACTGTAGAATACGATGGGCTATACTTTGAATACTAAGGTTTTCGTTTTGTATGATTAATTATTAATCAAAGTGAATATTAAAAACCGACATTATTTATGAGACACCCTCTGTACGTGGGACTGATACATACGTGGCGAAATGTGGGTGCAGAAATGCGTCTCTGCCTACCCCTTCGGAGAATACAGGCGTGAGTTGATGTATGTGTATGTATGTTTAGAAGCTTATTATTACATACATGTTTCATCATCAGCCCATATACTTCCCACTGCTGGGCACGGGCCTCCTCTACAACTGAGAGGGTTTAGGCTTTAGTCCACTACGCTGGCCTAGTGCGGATTGGCGGACTGCACATGCTCAATGATTCTAAATAATATAATTATTTGATCACCTTCTTTGATAACATTGTTTAGTTAGATTGCTGATATTAGGATCCAAAACAAGTCTTTAAACTAGTAGTACCTTAATGGTTTAATCATCATCATCATTTCTTTGCCCTGTTCCTAATTTCATTTGTGGTCGGCGCAGTATGTTTTATCCTTCCACACATCCCTATCAGCCGTCATGTCTTCATCATCATCATCATCATCATCAGCAGCCTTTTTTTTTTTTACGTCCACTGCTGGACATAGGCCTCTCCTATGGCACGCCACGTCATGTCTTCATTCACCCCTTTTTCTTTCATATCTTTCGGCCTAATCATAAATGTTTAAATTTAATATCATGTATGTTTAATTGCGTGATAACTGAAAAGAGCAGATGTATCATCTGCCCAGACACCATCACACAGCCTCAAGTTCGAATCCCAGACAAACTCCTCTAACTATAAAAATGCTATCTCGAGCAGGAAGGTATTAAAATTATACCGCAATTAGAAGTCAGGATAAAAAACTGTCATCATCATCAGCCCAAATACGTCCCACTGCTGGGCACGGGCCTCCTCTACAACTGAGAGGGTTTAGGCCTTAGTCCACCACGCTGGCCTAGTGCGGGTTGGCGGACTACACACCTAAGAAATTCCTAAAAACTTTTAGGCGTGCAGGTTTTATCACGATGTTTTCCTTCACCGTTAAAGCAAGTGATAATTCATTGTGGATAACATAACTTGGAAAAGTCAGAGGTGTGTGCCTGGGGTTTGAACCTGCGACCGCCGAAATTCTCGACCGCGCGCCTAAACCTCGAGGCCATCACTGCTTATGTTATCACTGTAAAAAACTGTATTATGTTAATAATTATAAGGTGTCGCAAGTCTAAATTTTAAAGGAGATTATTGCCGAAATAAATCCACTTGTAATTACGTTAATCGTTGTCTTACCTCGGCTGCAGGATCTGACGCGGAACGGGCACCCTCTAATCAAATTACTGGCAACCGTGTAATCTGTAAATTGGTGGGGCTAAACAGATCATACGCTCAGACGATTGTGCTCCCCGTTTTTACAACATGCCTCCGTGGCGTAATTAGTTAGACACTTAAGAAAAGAGGATGCTAGTTCAATAGCACCCAATATTTTGTGTCATCATCATTATCAGCCCATATACGTCCTACTGCTGCACTGGGCACGGGTTTAGGCCACGTTGGCCTAGTGCGGGTTGGCAGACTACACACCGAAGAAATTCCTAAGAATTTTAAGGTGTGCAGGTTTCCTCACTATATTTTCCTTCACCGTTAAAGTAAGTGATAATTCATTGTGAATACACACATAGCTTTGAAAAGTCAGAGGTGTGTGCCTGGGGTTTGAACCTTCGACCGCCGAGATTCTCGACCGCGCGCCCAAATCTGCTCGGATAGGTTTGGGTACAATCTTTGCAGAGGTTTTGTATTGATATTTTTAGTAAAATGAGATGTTTCGAACTACTGGGCTTTGAAGAAAAGTCAAAGTTAAATGGCCTTAAATATACCCACTAAATAAAATCTTCATAAATTTATCGCACCTGCCTCTTAAAGAGAGTGGATAGCGTCTATTTATAAGCCACATTGCTCCAGTTGTGTTTCAAGTACTAGGTAATAAGGGTATAGGTAGGTAATAAGTGATGGCCTCGAGGTTTAGGTGCGCGGTCGAGAATTTCGGCGGTCGTAGGTTCAAACCCCAGGCACACACCTCTGACTTTTCGAAGTTATGTGTGTATTCACAATGAATTATCACTTGCTTTAACGGTGAAGGAAAACATCGTGATTAAACCTGCACACCTAAAAGTTCTTAGGAATTTCTTAGGTGTGAAGTCCGCCAACCCGCACTAGGCCAGCGTGGTGGACTAAGGCCTAAATTTTTATTTAACAAAAACAATTACACGTATAAATGAGAATATCCTGACCCCACAATAAACAATTATAAACTAGATATCTCTCTCTCAGCCTATCGCCGTCCACTGCTGAACGAGGGCTTCCCCAAGTAGGCGCCACCCATGCCGGTCTTGAGTAGCCCTTATCCATCCGTTACCGGCCACCTTTCTCAAGTCGTCGGACCATCCTGTAGCACGACGGCCACTGGTCTACAGTCTATTAATTAAATGTACATTAAGTAGTTCCTGTTGAAAATAAGTCTTCTAGAATCTAATACACTTATCTTTAGTCAAGCCAATAAACTACGTAACTTCAATGCCGTCAATTCCCATAGCTTGTCGAATAAAAAGCAAAAGTATCCAGATAACCCCAAAATTGCTTCGTTCAAATCGATTCCTTTCATCTCTTACATTAAAGCAATTTCTCGATTTATAATATTTTTCGAGTACAAATACAGACTGCGTCACTCCCAACATATCAGCTGAGAGCCACGGAATGACATATTTGGATTAGAAACGCTTGTTTGATGCCAAAAAAGTTTGTTGATCAGAGCGATGTTAAATTGCTGAGCAGCGGCTACGGCATCGTCCAAATTCAGTCGAACTGACTTTGCAAGCTTTTTGCGTCATTTTTTCCTGGCAGATTCCTGGTGTTATGTATAAAGTAATAATACTGCGTCATTTGTTCGCGTTCGATAACCGGTCAAGGCAATGTTTTACTATTAAACCCGCCATAGTGGCACATGCAAGTGTGCCGCGTTCCGGGATCAGCCAGTGTATATCCGGTTTTCGGGGGGGCTTCAATCATGGTGAAAGGATGACCGTGCCGGCAATTTTTTTGGCCGGTTTGTCGCGGTCGGTCCTTTGATCGCCATGATTGATAGTCCCCCAAACTTCTTCACAATAAGGTGAAGAGGTATTCGGCCGGCATGATTGTGTCGACCAACGGGAGACCATCATCTCTCGCTGGTCGGCACTTTTTCTGGACTCCATTGCGCTTACCATCAGGTGCAATGGGGTCACTTTGCCGTGCCAGAATAAAAAAAAAAAAAAAAAAAAAAAAAAAAAAAAAAAATGCCCAGTCTGTTTTATGGACAAATCTTTCTTACTTCACTTACTTTAATAATAACATCGTGAGGAAACCTGCACACCCAAAAAGTTCTTAGGAATTAGGGGTGCAGTCCGCCAACCCGTACTAGGCCAGCGTGGTGCACTAAGACCTAAACCCTCTCAGTTCTAAATGAGGCCCGTGCCCAGCAGTGGGACGTATCTTGGCTGATGATGATTCTAAAATGATGCCTTGGTGGGTACTTAAAGCTCATAAGACGAGACGTGGGTAATAAATATAATGTCTACCACTTCGGGGATAAATGTACTGAAGTATGTACGAATGTACAATATATTTATTTTAAAAGAGCATAAAATTTTTCAATATTGTCACTTTTATCATAACAACATGTACAGTATCAAGAGTATTCTAATAATAATAAATACACCCAACAGTCACATACATACCTCTGACACCACATTAATATACAAGTCTTGTGTCGTAGGTATCACAAACTACGCGAGACTTTTCGGTCTTACAAACATCCAGACTCGAAACAAATATTTGTGGTTGACACGAACATTTGTCTCAGTGCGGGGATCGAGCCTGCGGCCTCACGTTTCGCAAGCTGGTTTCTAGCCAACTGCGCCACTGGGCATACCCCAATAATATATTCTAATACCCCAAAATGATAGATGAATTGAAATTTAAAGACTTTTAAACAGGTTGTAAAAGTATAGAAGAAATCCTTCAGGGAAATACCTTAAACAAATTGTCAACGCTAGACGGCAGAGGAAGACATAGACTGAATTTTCACAATTTATCTTAAAATTTCCAATCCAGTATCGGTTCAACCGAAACCACGTGCCAACCGTACATTCCAGTCGCGAGCGACACATATACAGATACAGAGGAACCCGGTCTCACGCTTCGGCAGCCGCGCGACTCTCATATTTTATCAAAGATTTTATTTAATAACAAATACTCACATTTCCTTGAGTTTTTTCCTTGTAAACGATTCCTGAGTGGAAACTATTGTTTGTTAAAAACGCGAGAAGACGATAGAATTTAGATTTTCTTATTATAAATCACGTAAATGATATAACTAAAGAATACATACATACATACACGCCTGAATTCCCCGAAGGGATAGGCAGAGGTGCATTTCTGGTAAATAGTTTTTATGCACATTTTAACAATAATACAATCAACAATAGGCTCCGTTCCATACAAAATTGGTGAAGTGTAGCAGAAATACACGTCTGGCTATCCTTTCGGTACATATAGGCGTGAGTGTACATACATAGATATGTATGTATGTGTGCAGAATATATAATGTTTACTCTAAGTAAATTATACAAATCTAGCATGCATTATCTCATTTAGGTTGGGAAATAACCAAACCACGTCAAGGATTCTTAAACTACATACACATACATACATAAACTCACCCCTGTATTCCCCGAAGGGGTAGGCAAAGATGCATTACTGCACCCACATTTCGCCAGGTATGTATCAGTCCCACGTAATAGGGGGCGAGCCTATTGCCGTTTTTCGGGCACATTTCCAGACTCTGTGCTGTTAAAACCCGATAACACTTTGCCCGACCCGGGAATCGAACCCGGGACCTCTAGATCGCACGGCACATACTTGTACCGCGAGATCACGAGGCAGTCAGATTCTTAAACTGTAATAAAATAATACACCCAAACTCCGAGTGGTAATTTTCCTCGACGACCAAATTATAATCGACGTGAAAACAACATGTTGTGTTGGAATCATTTTGTAGAAATAAATACTCTTTTATCTTACGCCTATATCCCAAAAGTATAGGTTTAAATGTATTATAATAGGGGCGATCCTACTGCTACTTACTAGGCACATTTCCAAATTTGTGCAAGTACTTCGAAAATACAAATAATGTTAAATCTGGCGCGGGCATTGAACCCAATACATCTCGATCGAAAGGTTGGCAATAAAGTTGCGCACTTAAATTAGAACGCGCGCAAAGAGCGGTATTAAAAGTAATGTTAAAGTAAATTCGTCGTTACTCAACCTCTGCTTTGTACAAAGAAGCTAACGTTCTAAGTGTGCGAAAATTATTTATACTCATGTCAGCCCTACAAATGCATAAGAACACTTTAAAATCCCCGGAATACATGAAATTGACTGCAAGAAGACGTTTCAAATTACCTTTACCCACTAGATAATCGACTTTCGCTCAGCGACTTCTTCGATACGTGTCTACTGTTGTCTACAATAACATTGCCAAACTATGTGATATCAGTTTGTTATCAATTTCAGAGGCTAAAAACAAAATTAGTAAATTTTTGAGCAACTTGTCTTATGAGCATACCGAGCAAATTATACGTGACTTAAATATTAGGTTTTTATAGATAAATTGAATATTAAATCTTCGATTGAATGTGCACAGTAACCGTATTTTGTTTGGCTGATTAAATTTAATTTTATTATTTTAAGCTTAAGTCTTGTAACTAAGTACTATATCATAGGTTTTTGTAACATTAGTTTATTAGTCTATCTTGTTGCTGTTATATTTATAATTTTCTTTTGTTGTATGGAAATGTGTTGTCTTGTTATTGTTGTCTTGTAAGTTTTTAAAAATAGATTTGTTATTGTTTTTGTGGTATTTAAAAATAGATTTTAGTTTGTTTTGTATTAGAGAATAAGTGGTTAATTGTTATAAGCTTACTCGTGAGCGAATACGATAGACTCATACTATTATATCGATACAATGGGACCCCTCGATACAGGCTTGCCTAGTGAGGGGACCATTTTAGTCTGTTACTTGTGGGTCAATAATTAATTGCATACGTTATCATTGTATACTTTTTACTACTTGTATGTCCTGTACGAGTGTAATTTGTATTAAAATAAATAAATAATGTAAATAAATAAATAAAGTACTTATTTTAATTTTGGCATTACCTTAATACGCGTCTAAAATAAATATACCCAACAGTCACATACATCATTCTAACACTAAGAAACAAGTCTTGTTATCAGAAACTACCAGCCTTATTGGTCTAACAAACATTTGTCTCGGTGTGGGAATCAAACCCGCGGCCTCCCGTTAGCCCATAGTGCCATGAACGCTGTCTTAGTTTATAAACTTTTAATATGTGCAGGACACACATCGACTCCATTACTTCTAAAACTAGAACAAATAAGTTTAGAAACTAACAAGACATAAACAAAGTTGAACGAAAACATTCATAAAAAGAACCATTAAAATTACTCGACATTTACAAAGACCAACTGTACTAAAAATAGCGCTCACAAAGGGCTCATTTTTTTAATAACTAAAAGCAAACATGTCGTGCTCACAGCCCATAAGTTTGTGTGGAATAGTGGCTTTATTTCCCCGAGACAAGCCCACGTAATATCGTGGCTAATAATTTTGTGGGTGTTTTATGTCAAACACATTTTCAAATTAATTTTCACCCCGCCATAACTCGCGTTAATCAACTGTATAATTTTTATTTGTTTCTCATATCTGATGGTATAAATATTAAGTGTAAAGGTATAATGTAGGTACGTTTGTTACTCAGCCAGCAAATGAAACTGAATATATTAAATACTGACTGCCTTGTGGTTTCGCGGTACATGTATGTGTCGTGGGATTTAGAGGTCCTGGGTTCGATTCCCGGGTTAGGAAAACTGTTATTAACTGTTTTTCATTAGGTACTTCTCAGTTGCAGCTAGGAGTCTGGAATTGTGCCCGGAAAACGGCAATAGGCTCGCCTCATATTATGTGGGACAAAACCACAATTAGCGAAATGAGGGTGCAGAAATGCACCTCTGCCTACATGTGTATGTACAGTAAATAAATCAAGGGGATGCATCGCAATTAAATTGGGGCATTGCCTCGCTAAGTGTTCTGTGTGATTAAGTGAATGCTCTGAACAGTTGTTCAACCATACCGTGCTTGCTAAGTTACAGATCCTCAACCATTACCATCCCCGCTCGGAACAATGGGTTCTTGGGTTCGAATCTTTACCGAAGCGCGAAGCTGTGGATTAGTTTGCTTGCCACATAGCGTGAAGAAACATCTCCCAAGACTGTCTATATTGTGTCTAGTCTAGACAGATGAGAATTGCTAGGTATTTGGTGTTATGTTACGGAAACAAAGTACTATTGAACAGGTGTATAAAAAAGTGCAGTGATGATGAGTGATGCAGTGATGGCCTCGAGGTTTAGGCGCGCGGTCGAGAATTTCGGCGGTCGCAGGTTCAAACCCCAGGCACACACCTCTGACTTTTCGAAGTTATGTGTGTATTCACAATGATTTATCACTTGCTTTAACGGTGAAGGAAAACATCGTGATAAAACCTGCACACCTAAAAGTTCTTAAGAATTTCTTAGGTGTGTAGTCCGCCAACCCGCACTAGGCCAGCGTGGTGGACTAAGGCCTGAACCCTCTCAGTTGTAGAGGAGGCCCGTGCTCAGCAGTGGGACGTATTTGGGCTGATGACGATGTATAAAAAAGTATATTTTAATAATTCTCTAGTTAGTAATAACTAGGACTATCATACTACATAAATATATACCATTGTTAAATGACTTGATCAACATCTCTTACCCTATTCCCAATTTTATTTTGAAATTTTTTTTAACCTTCCAAAGCTACCTATCAGCCGTCATGTCTTCATTCACCCCTTTGTCTTTCATATCTTCTCTGACGCACTCCATCCATCTTTTCTTTGGCCTTCCTCTGCTTGTCCATCCTTCCACTTTCATACTCTTTAATATGTTAAATGACTTATCATTTATATTTTAACAACTTTAATACCACCAAATTTTTATAACTTGAACATTTTTACTACTTTTATGTTTAATTTTAAGTATATTTTAAATCGTGGACAACGTTGTGTGTAAATACTAGTTTAAAAAGAAAATTTACGCATTTGATACTTATCTTTGTATTGTTTATTTTAGTTACCAGGTGTTTTCATAAATAACTACGTGATATATTTAATTGATGTGTTGATTTTTCGTTGAAAGATATTTAGAACACGAAAATACCAGACGACGTATCCAATTTTTTTCATGTTAATTTGTGAGGTGGTTTAAGGTTAAGATTTCAAGATAATGTAAGGTCACCTTTATCAGTTAAGGCTTTTTATTTTGTCCTCATTAGAATTTAACCTTTGGCTAGACTTGTATTATATATCAAAGAAAATGTAGACTCAAATTTTAATTTAATCAAAAAAATTAGCTTGCAAGCGTAGAAACAAAGCAGAATCAAGATTACTTCGTATTAATGGATTAAATTCATGACTGCCTCGTGGTCTTGTGGTACAACTATATGATATATGATCAAGAGGTCCCGGGAACGATTCCCAAGTGGGGTAAAGTGTTATTAAGTTTTTCATTAGGAAATTCTCAGTAGCAGTACGGAGTCTGGAATTGTGCCCTAAAAACAGCAATAGCCTCGCCTCCTTATACCTATACGTGGGATTAAGGAACAATTGGCAACATGTGGGTGCAGAAATGCACCTCTGTCTACCCGTTTGGGAAATACAGGCGTGAGTGTATGCATGTATGACAATTCATAAAATCAATGTTAATGTAAATGTTAATTGTAATTATTTATTAAATGTGCGCATTGTCAGTTTCTATTCATAAAATTAATGACAAAGCTAATTAAAGTATGTCTCAGAATCTATTAATACTACACCCTCTATCTACACAGCGTAATTGATCGTGTATGTCAACTGAGAGTTCCTTCGTCCGCTAATCTCAATATCGCTGAAATCAAAACCGGCTGAAGCCATTCATAAATAATTCGCTTTCCAAACAAAACTGACGACTCAACTTTGGGGTTCCGCGGCCGAACTACGGCAAAGAATCCTTAAAGTTCCCGTCTGCGAGTAAGCCGGCAGATGTTGGCCAAGAAAAATTGCAAGTTCCCGTGAAAAAGCCTGGATACGTGTTTCCAACAATAGTTTGCTTACTATTACTTTTATGACGGGTTTAGGATTTAGTGCTATTTGCAGTGTTTAGTACTTTTGTCTTAGATGTTCCTTGGAGGCATTAGGGGAATGTAAGCGATGTACAAAAATTAAATAGCTCGACAGGTAGGATGCCGAATATAGTACGCAGATGACAGCAGATGACTGCCTCGTGGTCTCGCGTTACAAGTATTTGCTGTGGGATCTAGAGGTCCTGGGTTCGATTCCCGGGTCGGGCAAAGTGCTATTGGGTTTTTCCATTAGGAAATTCTCAGTAACAGCACGGAGTCTGGAAATGTGTCCGAAAAACGGCAATAGGCTCGCCCCCTACTACGTGGGACTGATACATACCTGGCGAAATGTGGGTGCAGAAATGCACCTCTGCCTACCCCTTCGGGGAATACAGGCGTGAGTTTATGTATGTATGTACGACAGCATTACTCTGTGGTCACAAAGTAAAGTGTCTTAAGATTAGCGTTTTATTGACCAAGAGGATCGGCTTATGGCCATCTATAAAACTGGAACACTATATAACATTGAACTATCTTCTAAATGACTTCTCACGCTTATATTATCTGAAGGGGTAGACAGAGGGGCATTTCGGCACCCAGTTTCGCTAGGTATGTATGTATCAGTTCCACGTAATATGGGGCGAGCCTATTGACGTTTTTCGGGCACAATTCCAGACTTAGAGATATTTCTAATGGCAAAACCCAATAATATTTTGGCCGACCCTGGAGTCGAACCCAGGACCTCTAGATCTAGATATTTGTGCCGCGAGACCACGAGGAGCTAAGCAATAGGATTAAAATAAACGTTTGCAGTAAACAACATACATATAAAATATAAACATAAAACTAAAAAGAACCTGTCTAGAAGCGCAACAAAAATTTCAACTACAGATTGTTATGCTGAAAGCACATTCCACGTCGGGAAACAATATCTTGCATCGCGATAATACAGATTAAATTTCTTTAACGTTAACTGTACGGGGCAATAAGCAGTTGGAAACAGCATTCAGTTCGTAGAATTGATTCGAGAACCAAATGATACATGATGCAATTTGTGCTAGCTTACGAGAGGATTGTTGTTCTCACAATGTTGCGATTCCGTAGCAATTTAGTTTTTGAACTGCTTGCTTGTAGCTTTAATAACTGTTTCTTTGTTAGGTGATGGATGAGTTGGTTCCCTGAAGTGAGTTAGAAATACACTGTTATTAGCTGACTGCTAAAGATATAAGTTGCCTGCAAGGATTTTATTTATGAGTAATCCGTCAACCTATACTAGGCCAGCGTGGTGACAAGTTACAAATCACTATAAATGTTGATCAAAATATCGATTTCGTTAGCTAGAATATATGTGATCAAATGTTTGAGACGTTCTCGTAACGTAAGTATCCAAGGACTTAGAGGTCTCTCGTTCTAAATCCTGATGTGGCAATGTTATTTTATCCAAAAGAAAATTCTCAATAGCAGTGCAAAATCAGGAAATGTGTCAATATGCCTTCTGCTACGAGGTACCGTACACAGGGCGTAAAATCCGCCATAGTGGCACATGCAAGTGTGCCACGTTCCGGGATCAGCCAGTGTTCCGGTTTTCGTGGGACTTCAACCATGGTGAAAGGATAACCGTGCCGGCATTTTTTGGCCGGTTTGTCGCGGTCGGTCCTTTGTTCACCATGGCATTAGTCCCCCAAACTTCTTCACAAAAAAGGTGAAGAGGTATTCGGCCGGCATGATTGTGTCGACCAACGGGAGATCATCATCACTACGCTTACCATCAGGTGCAATGGAGTCACTTTGCCGTGCCAGTATAAAAAAAAGGTACTTAAATACCGGCGAAACATTGGTGTAGAAACGTTTCTGTCTACCCCTCTTGGACTACAATCCATAGAATACCTATAGTTATGCTTATAGAGCGGAATACATGACACGAACAGACCGTAAACACCCTGTCGTGTTTAAATCTCAGTATTTTTACACCGGCCCATATTTCTTTATGAAGACGTGGAGTAACATGTTGGGGTGTGCAGGTGTGGGCGGGCGATTTGGCGCGCGCTCAACACTGTCTCGCGACATGAGGCGACACGGCGCGACACGAGGCGACACGAGGCGACATGGCGACACAACACGTGCGCTGCACCGCGCCTCCACACTATTTGTCATGCCCACCGTTTGACCCAGTTGCATATCTTTTAATATTACCCGGGCGGGGTGCCACTGCGCACGGGTATTTCTACTTGACCCGATTTCTTGTGGATCTTAGTTAGTTTTTGCTTTTAATAACGTTGATTGCGCTGGGACCTGAATGTGGTTCCGTAAAAATAGATATAATATATAATATAATAATCTTTATTCATTACCAAGTTTTTTACAACAATTGTTACAGTGTTAGGGCCTCCTTTTAAGTATTTCCATACTTGTGCTAGGAGACCCTGCTATCTCACAAACATAAAAAATTTGAAGTAATTATATGTAGCATATACAACAACAAATTAAAAAAAACTAAAACATTTGACATAAAATCAATTCTAACAAAAATTAAAAACAGGTAAAAGTAATAACGTTTGACATAAAATTAGTTCTAAGAAAAATTTAAAACAAATAAAAACCAAAAACATGAAAATCAATTCTAGTTATAATTAAAAACCAACAACATGAGACATAAAATCAATTCTAGTAAAACTTAAAAAAAAACAAATAATATTTCACAGAAGTTCTAATAAAAATTAAAAATTAAAAAAATTAAAGACAAATAACATAGAATCAAATTCTAATTAAGTATATAATCTAATTAAGTATAGTCCAATTTAGTAATATATATATGTGTCTGTGTGTGTGTGGTAGGTTTTTTCCAATAGCCAGTCAGTTACTGCATTTTTACAATCAAAGTTCGATTTCGGATAAATATTGAGGTTCCTGTTAATTGTGTTATATAAACGCGTGGAAATAATTAAATGGTGGTTCCTTGCAAAAAAGGTTCTGGTTGCGGTAACTGTAAGAATGTTAAAATTTCTTTTAGCTGTATTTGAGTCAAAAATGAATGATTTGTGTGTTTTTAAAACTGATCTTAACGAATAATTTCCTCACACTAAGTGTCTTACTGGAGGAATATAGCAACTCTGTGGGATACCTGTAGGGTTTGATGCCATCAAAACAAAACTTGTACAAACAAACTAGTCTCGCAACTTAAGTTTTTCTACCATAAAAAGTTGTGAGGTCTATGTGATATCAAGTCGATGAGTTTATTCTGTCCCCATTTAAGGAACATTGTGTCTTAAGTTATTATGCACTTAGCTTACCAGTCACCATCTTATAGTGACTATAGCAATATTAAAAATCTTTTTTGTTTTAAATAAAATAGTTTGACTTGGCAATCTCGAAAAAATTAAAACAGAATGTATCTCACTTTTAGTGCGATTGCCAAGTCAAACTATTTTATATAAAACTATTTTTTTTTAATAAATTTCATAATCACGAACGCTGGCCGTTTTGGTGGATTTGATAAGGTGATCTGTTTCGGATGGATGATATTCAGGTAAGAACTTCACATGCTTAAGGAAGAACATAATATTTGTACTTACAGGTATTTCATAGGTGCGTGCTTTATATTAGATGTTCATGTGCTATAGCAGAAAAACCCCATACTGCACTAACTAAGCATTCATGCACTCGCTTCTCTCTACTTGTTATATTAAAGATTGAATCACAGGCATATTAGTTAAGCGTTACAAAAACATCAACAGCGCGTCATCATCATCATCGTCATCGTTTCAAAAAATATTATCATCTAGATCAATTACTGGCAAATACTTATTATATTAATTTATTTTTATAAAAGTAAATAAATTTTAAATAATAAATTAATGTTAAAATTGCACTCCTCGCTGTGAGTGGCGGCACGCTCAAAGCGTCAGCTCCGTTACAAAATCTCAGAACACTTAGTCGTCTACACAAACTGAAAGTATTCAACTTGCTCTGTGTTTTTATTAGGCAATTTCCTCTAGGCGGGGAAATGACAGTTTACTGGATGAAAAGTTTCACTCCACTCGCTCCACGGCACTGTAGCTAACGCGCCGCTTTTAATTATTTTTATACATAAATCCTGCCTACATTTCTGTTATGTAATGCCTTTGCATTTTTTAACTTCCATTATAGCTTGTAGTGGTAATTTGTAACGGAGCCTTCTTTGTAACCTGTAGTGGGAAGGTGCAACTATGCCGTTAAAAGGTCACGGCTTTGAATCCCGGGTGGTGCAAACTGTTATAGTGATTTTTTAAGAAAAGTTAAGGAGCAGCGCGTGTTTAATAAATTGTGCCTAATAATTTGAATAGGTTTGCCCAATATTACCTGATGATGAAAAAATAACTGGCAAAAATTGGTCGCTGGCAAAACATAGGTAGATACTAATTACACCAACCAATCTAACAGGACAATGTTTTTTTTAAATTATTACAGCATTCTAAAATCCAAATATGGCTTTTGTGTATCAAGACGGCTCATTGGTACTTGGTTTTGGCAGCTTAAATAGTGAAATAAATATTTATATTCACAATTATTGTTCTATGGTCTTATATCGATGGGGTAATCAAATGTATAAATACGTGTACGTACCTATGTGTCGTTTTTCAGGCTAATTTCTTAATTCTCACCCATATAGACCTTTATAATAAAAGTGTTATTGGGTTTTTCCATTAGGAAATTCCCAATAGCAGCACGGAGTCTGGAAATGTGCCCGAAAACGGCAATAGGCTCGCCCCCTATTACGTGGGACTGATATATAAATGGCGAAATGTGGGTGTAGATATGCACCTCTGCCTACCCCATCAGGGGATACAGGCGTGAGTTTATGTATGTATGTAATAAAAAACCTAATAAGTTAAGGTACGTGTGTAATAACTAAAACATATAGAAACGTAAAATAACATTTGTTAATTGGCACAGTAAGTTAGGTCACGGCACGGTGCGCTGGCCACAACTTGGCTTTATCAACGGCCATAAACCGGGCGGCGTGTACAACACTTTTGTAGATTAAACTTATAAATTTCACACTTAATATGGATTAGTAAAGTTGTGTTCGTAATTATTGGAGCCAAATAAGTGCGCGGCACGAACGCCGCACGTGGAAAGGGTTGGAGTGGGCAAAATATTAAATTTGTTTTGGGGTAAGTTAGAATTCTTGTAAATATTTCTTAAGTTGTCACATCGAAATGTTAATTTTTAATTTGAAAACCATATTTCTGTTTTATTATATGACTAGTTCAAGTTTATTTTCAACTGAAAAACTCATGGCAATACTTGCAAGTCCTGTTAACGTATAATATCAGAAGTGTAAAGTTAAGCATCGTTAATAGAAATATCAATAGATTCAAAGATTTTGACAACACTCATGTGGAGTCCACAAATACGCGCTAATCCCGAATAGTTGACCAAGGCCTAATGTTACCTCATTGGTCAAAGAACAGACCAGTAGAGTAATGAATATCATGGACTATTATAGTTGTGAACAGTTTCCACGATCGAAACTGCTTCTCACTACTCTCAAAGAACTCAGGATAATAAAACTGGAATCATTGAGTCATTTAGCCTAAGATATAAAAATATATGCTTTGAATGGCATGCATATACGGTAAAATGAGTCGCAAATGGAGTATCGAGCTACAGCTAGTCTAACATAAGAGTTGACCTTATGATGATTGAACCCCTTACATCCCAGGTTCTCTTCTGAATACACCACATCATCATCAGCCCATATACATCTCACTCCTGGGCACGGGCCTCCTCTACAACTGAGAGGGTTTAGGCCTTAGTCCACCACGGTGGCCTAGTGCGGGTTGGCGGACTACACACCTAAGAAATTCCTAAGAACTTTTAGGTGTTCAGGTTTCATCACTATGTTTTTCTTCACCGTTAAAGTACGTAATTCATTACGAATACACACATAACTTCGAAGTCAGACGTGTGTGCCTGGGGTTTGAACCCGCGACCGCCGAGATTCTCGACCGTGCGCCTGAACCTCGAGGCCGTCACTACTTTTAAATACACCACAGGCTCAAATTGTTTCTCTCAAAGTGTATGTGTGTAGTAGACGTGATGCATAGTTTTTGAAATAATCGCCTTGTAGGTACTAAGAGAGCGGACATGATATTGTGTTGTGTCACGGATGTGTGACCTTAAAATTTAGGTCAACGCAACACAATATCATGTCCGCTCTCTTGGTACCTACAAGGCGATTATTTACCTACCGTTGGCGTTTTACGTATGCAAGCAACACGCAAGCTTATCTAATGCTCTCCTTCACTTTTATTTTTATTAACACGGCAATGACCTCACTTTAAATTGACGTGCAAATAGAATGTCCATTGGCGGTAAACAGTTATTTCTGTTTCACTACACACGCTGATCCCTAAATCTGCCTGTCAACCCGCACTAGGCCAGGTTAGTAGGCTAAAGCCTAACCCTTTTTAATTTTAAGAGGACGCTCGTGTCCGGTAGTGCACGTTTCTGAACTCATCATCATCATCAGCCCATATACGTCCCACTGCTGGGCACGGGCCTCCTCTACAACTGAGTGGTCTTGGCCTTATTCGACCACGCTGGCCTAGTGCGGGTTGGCGGACTACACACCTGAGAAATTCCTAAGAACTTTTAGTTGTGCAGGTTTCATCATGATATTTTCCTTCACCGTTAAAGTACGTGATAATTCTTATTAGTTTCTGGACACACGTAATGAATTTTAAATATTCAGGATTTTTATTTTTACATCTTAGGATTCGAACCCGCGAATGTAGGCAACATTGTGTCTGCGTAGACTACTAAAGTACTAGGCTAATTCTAAAGGCACATTCTAGTTGATACTCGCTAGCTGTAACAATCATTTTAAATCTCTCCTCATTCACAGCCCCACAAAAATCAAGGATGCTTTTGCAGAACTGTATCCACAGAGGACATTTTTCAATTCCAATTCACGGTCGTTTTGATGGAAAACAAATTCAATATAGAGCTGGATGCGTTGCAGTGACGTCACAATTTGATTGCGCACTTGCATCTAATGGTTACTGCCGTGCGGTGCAAATAGAATATTGATTGAAAACAGATTTTTATGCCATTTTACAGCGGTATATATTGTGGGGCTTTAGTATGTTGTATGCGATCGGGAGGTTTCGGGTTCAATTTTCGGGTCGGGTGAAATCCATAATTATTTTTCGGACTCCATCATCATCATCATAATCAGCCCATATACGTCTTACTGCTGAGCACGGACCTCCTCTACAATTGAGAGGGTTTAGTCCTTGGTCCACTACGCTGGCCTAGTGCGAGTTGGCGGACTACATACCTAACAAAATTCCTAAGAACTTTTAGATGTGCAGGTTTCCTCACGATGTTTTCATTCGCGGTTAAAGTACGTGATAATTATTTTTTAATACACACATAACTTAGAAAAGTCAGAAGTGTGTGCCCTGGGGTTTGAACCCGCGACCACCGAGATTCTCGACATACATACATACACGTGAAACTAAAGAAAGCATATTAAAAATAAACATAAAATGGGTGACTAACCAGTATTGTTCTTTGATCAGTTAAATTGTATCGGTCCATTCTAAGAACATTATAAACTCGTATTTCCTACCACAAAGTCACTCTTCTGCGAACCCTACTCACCGAACCAAACGGCAATAGTTTAAAAAATATTAAAAAGTGTAAAATTGACGATTCAAAAGAACTTGTAGAAGTCTATTTGAATAAAGATAATTTGACTTTGACTTTGACTTTGACTTTGAAACTCAATAATTTTGCTTCAATTAGGTTTTAATTTAAGACCAGGATACTAAGTTGGACAATCATAATTCCTAGAAAAATCCATGTAACAACATTAATATCCCCTGGTCTTTATAAAAATAGATTAAAATCCTCGCAGCGTGATTTTCTCTTAAGCTCAAAAAACCTAAGATATATAAGCCCTTCATTTTCAATACTTTTTGTGTAAGAAAAGGTATTTCCCAGTAAAATGTCCATTATTGTTTCCAAACGTGTTAGAACACCTTAATATTTCACACGTAAATGTTTAGCTACATGGAAAACATTTTCTCTCGCTTTTTGTTAAGTGGTACAGGTGTGTAATAACAGCGAGGGAGTAAATCTCTGATAGAATAACGTAACTCAAGGGGATTGTCACACGAACGGAACGCTTCACGCTTTTTATAATGTTGTGTGTCATTTGATTTTTGTACGAACATATTACGGCACGTTACGCGGTCACATTTTACTAGCGACAAGGCTTTTACAAAAACAAAGTCTTGGATTCATTCAAAGGGATAAACGGGTGTTTCTTTTATGTTTCGTGTTATTGAGCACAATTAAATGTTAATTAAATTAATGAGAAGTTTATCATCATGATCATCTTCATATCATATCAGCCTATATACGTCCCTCTACAACTGAGAGGGTTTAGGCCTTAGTCCACCACGCCAGCCTAGTGCGGGTTGGTGGACTACACACCTAAGAAATTTTCGATTTGCAGGTTTTTTCACCGTTAAAGTACGTGATGATTCCTTCAATGCACTCATAATTCGAAAAGTCAGAGATGTGTGCCTGGGATTTGAACTCGCTTGACTCGACTTTCAGAAATTACAAGTGAGAAACAAAATACTGATTAAGCTGAGACTCGAAATCCTAACGTCGTTCTTAATGGCCATTTTATGCCGCGGTTCCAAAGAAGCAGTGTTTTCGTCAGGTTGTCAAAGCAAGGGGGTAGAAAAACTAGAAGCACTACTTTTCAAAATTCAAACATTTATGTACCGTGTATCAAGGTATCAATTATTTCACTGTCTGGCCTGATTGCATCTGAAAATTGACCAAAAATCAACAACAATAGAACATTAATTCTACTTTATAGATTAAAAATGACGAATCAAGGTTCCTTTCGATAGTGGCAAATGGCATCACAGCCCAGACTGTTGGCAGGTTGATGTAGCTCTGGTCGGAGGTCGTGAGCGTTCGTCACGCCACTCCAGCACTCCGCTGCTCCCGGCTGATATATCGACGGGGAGTTAGCGCTTGCCGTAAATTCAGAGGTTACATTGTGAAACTGATGGGGTTTGGTCGGGCTGATAAGCTTCCAGAGGTTTGGTTGTAGAAGGAGTTTTAATCTAGAGCCATATCTACATCAACTGCACATCTGCTTCATGGTATCGCGGTACATATATGTGGCGTGCGATTTAGAAGTCCTGGGTTCGAATCCCAGGTCGAGCAAAGTGTTATTGAGTTTTTCTATTCGTAAATTCCCAGTAGCAGCCTGGAGTCTGGAATTACACCCGTAAAACGGCAACAGTCTCGCCTCCTGATACATGGGACTGAGGGACTGGCAAAATGTGGGATGCAGAAATTCACCTCTGCCTACCCCTTCGGGGAATACAGACATGTGGTTGTGTCTAGAGCGTGGGCCTTATCTCTAAGTGGGGTTAGGCCAAATACTTCATGATCATAATTTGACGCGGGTGGTTGAAGATTTGGGCAGAGTTAATGATATATGATACATATAGTACTGATGCCCGAATCCCCGAAGTATTAGCCAGAGGTCTACTTCTACCTCCACTTTCGCCAGCTGTTTCTTAAATGTCTTGTTCTGTGAGTTGCACTTATTGCTGTGTACTAGGCACATTTTGAGAGCCGATGCAGTTACTAAAAACTTCCAATGGAAAGTTCTGAAGAGTTTCAGACATTTCAATTGAACCCATTGACTCTCAATCGCACATATAATTGATTTCATAGGAAAGTCTCGTACTGGTAGAACGGTCCTCAAAATTACCTGTAACTCGCCTATTACGTGTGTAGAAAAACACTTCTGCTCCTATCCATAGGCTTCTAACAGTAGTACGTTGTTGAAGGAGGCACCTCTGACGCGGGCACTCCGCACTCTCAACCAGGTCTCAGAAGCTCTGGACATATTTCATTGTACTCTGAGTGAATTCACAAGGATGACTACATGGACAATTTCGTATAGAAATTAGAATTTAGATTAGATATAGAAATGTAGAATGTAACAAGTGTCACACTGCTGTATTGGGACGATGATCCTGTGATGGTTGTGTTGATTTAAATAAAATAAATAAATAAATAAACATTTTCTAACAACACGTGTAATGGAAGGAGATCGCGTTGAGTCACTAACTTGTGTCAACTTACACAGAACATTAGTAAGACTGGTTTACGAGGACTAACACGGAGCCGAGCACTGTTCTTGGATGTAAAACAAGACATTGCTTAATGTCCGCCACGATTATGCACAATGTTAAAATTTATGTTGACTGCGTTTTATTCTATATCCCGAGTGTTGTTGCCGCTGCGTCTTGCATTTATTCATGAGGAACATTCAATTTTCACGTAAAAGTATATTATATTCCACTGTACAATGCACTTTACATAGTAAGCCATTTCAAAGACTGGTGTGTCCATATTGGCAAGACAATATGTCCAAACCACCGCTCTGGGTTTGACTGTGGAAATATTTACCCGATTACACCAGTAGACAAAATTGTGCCAAAGCTCACTATAGTGTATTCCACACTCGTTTACCTGATATATATATATATATATATATATATATATACTCAGCCTATCGCCGTCCACTGCTGAACGTAGGCCTCCCCAAGAAAGCGCCAACCATCCCGGTCTTGAGCAGCCCTCATCCATCCGCTACCCGCCACCTTTCTCAAGTCGTCGGACCATCGTGCTGCAGGACGTCCTACACTACGTTTGCCTAAGCGCGGTCTCCACTCCAACACTTGTCTGCTCCATCGGCCGTCGGACCGTCGGCAGACATGGCCGGCCCACTTCCACTTTAGCGTGCTAATCTTGCGGGCAATGTCAGTGACTCTGGTTCTCTGGCGGATGACTTCATTACGAATTCTATCCACCAGAGAAACTCTAAGCATTGCCCGCTCCATAGCACGCTGAGCGACTTTGAATTTGTGGACCAGGCCTTTGGTGAGTGTCCACGTTTCGGCTCCGTATGTACCTGATGGTAAGTGAAAAATGGGAGTAGACTTGCATGTAATGTCTAAGGGCGTTCCTCGCTAGTTGGCACGTTTATGCATGCCAACTCATGCAAACCAATACACAGACTGGGCTCAGAATGTCCAACCTCCTGCATTTGTTATTAGTCGATAGCGGGTTTTAACCCGTATAATATTATGGGTGATGATTTCTGTTGACTTCTTCACAGCTTCTTTGCGATCGAGAGGTAATCCGCTAAACCTTGTTGCTTGTTGTGATTTTTTCTGGCGAGGGGGACTGTTGTTTTTGTCTTTTTCACTTGTGGTTTCTGCTTACAGAGACTCTTTCCCAGTCTGGTGGTTTTGGTGCTGGCACATCCGGGTTATTGTTCTGCAGCATTGACGAACATTCTATCACCAATAAGTCTATTGAGACTCTCGGCGGTCGAGGGTTCAAACCTTAGGCACACGCCTCTGATTTTTCGAAGTTTTGTGTGTATTTACAATGAATTATCACTTATTTTAACGAAAAAAAAGAACGTGAAGAAACCTGCTCACCCAAAAATTCTTAGGAATTTCTTAGGTGTGTAGAACGCCAACCCGCACAAGGCCAGCGTGGTGGACTAAAACTTAAACCGTCTCAATGGTATAGGAAGTCCGTGCCCAGCAGTCGGACGTATATGGGCTGATGATGACTAAAGTCCAACAGTTGTAGTAAAGAAGGTCTATAATGACATAAACTGGATATAGAACTGCAAAAATACTCAAAAAATTCACATTCAATACGAATTGAAACAAAATCAATTCGTCCCGAGAGTTAATAGCAATGTGCCCAGTCCGCCCCAGTCCAGCAACAAAACTTATCAAGCGAATAACTTTTGTATCATGTCGGGTATTAAACTCGAAAGAGTGTCTTCAAAAAGAATTGTCCTAGTTTTAATTCCATACAGTTTAACTTAAAGGAAAAATTACGTTTTCTTTAGCCCCCTTTCGCGTTTTCGCCCTCGTTATAACCAACCCTTAGGGCGAAATTTCTTAATATTAAAGGGCTGTAATGACTCAATAATTCAGCCGGGCGGAAATTTTGTAAGTCACCAACGTTTTTGAATATCAATGTTTGAATATGGTTTACTTCGGATTGTCATGATTTATAGCGTTTTCTTGACATTTTGTTTGTTAAGAATTATAAAGGGCTTTATTGTGGATAAATTTAACTAAAAAATGTTTTGTCTCGCTTTCTATTACATTAAAGATCGAGCAACAGAGAGAGGCAAAAAATATGAAGATATATTAATGAGGATTATGGATAACCAGTTGTGCAAATTAATAAATAAATATAAATGAACCATTTGGAGTGAGAGCAACATGAGGCTACGGGTTTTATTCCCGCATAAATGTTTAATCCACTATCTTTCAGATTTGTGTGTTAAAACGAAGAGTGAAGGTAAATCATCATAAAGAAACGTCTTACCCAAAAAGCTCTGCACAATTTTTTGAAGTTATACTTCTTTAGGCGCGTTATGAAAAAATGATGAGAGTGAAATTTTAAGATGCGCGCGCATCTGTGACACAAAATTAACAGTATGAAGTTGTCTGCTTAACCGCTCATTAAGTCTCGAAAAAAAAATGTCCATTGTAGCTAAGTTCACACTGCACTACGCGCGTCATGTTGGCTGCATTATTTAATCTGCATTTGTGTCGTTTCCGGTCAAAAGGACGAGTTATTAAGCCAGCTGACTCATTAATGGTACTAGGCATTCAGAAAGCTAGAGAGGTGAAATGCTATCATTAATAAGTTTTGTTTTTAATTCATCGTGGTTTAAATTTCGAATGGATTATACTTACGAGTATACAGTTTTTAATGCTAGTACTTTGTCCTTGCTGATTTATGATGTCCTGTCCGTAGAACATAATTGACATTTTCTTATTTTCAATTTTAGTTTTAATTTATTACAGTCACTATTCTACATTTTAAAAAAAAGTGTGTGTGTACACGCGTTAGAAGTTATACCACACGACTGAAGTAAAACTTATAAATGCGCCCAATTAAATGTATGTAAATTACGAGTGCGTTCAGAAATGTAATATGTTGTGTAAACTAAGAACTATGTATGTGACTGTTGGGCGTATTTATAAGTTTTACTTCAGTCGTGTGGTATAACTTCTAACGCGTGTACATAAGTACACACACACTTTTTTTTAAAGTATGTTAGATCGACGCTTTTGCACAATGCGACAAAGGCCTGACCCTGGAACCATTAAGTATGCGCTCGTATTGATAGTCTCGAATTCAGAAATCATATTTTACACCTTGCAAAAAACTCCGCATTATCACTAATTGAAAGTATTCAAGAGGATGCTATCCTTATGCTGCTCCATTAGTGAATTAAATTTTACCTGTCTTCTATCTCTGTTTATTACGAAACATCAGTTTTTATTAGACTATATCTTATCTGTTTTTATTTTTTTCATTGTAATATCATTTTTTTCATTTGCATTTATCTAATTATCTCTAAATAATACCAAAATCTGTCATAAAACAGACCGTTTATTTATTTTAAACGCGTAGATAATATAAATTGCCGTACGGGCAATTTGCTTATTTGTTTTTGTTTCTCTGCTAACAGGACAAGCTATCGACTAACAAGAAAAAACCTTGGTTACTAAAAAAAAAAAAGTATAGGTACAGCCCAAATGTCTGTGTTGCCTACGCTATCTCTATTTCCATCCTAACCTTTTGAATATTAATTACTAGCTTTTGCCCGCGACTCCGTCCGCGTAGACTACAGGGTTGGGTTCAGAAAGAAAAGAAGTTGTAGTCTATTTTACTCCACAGGGTCCCATTTATGTCGATATCCAAAATTGTTTATATCGGTCAAATGATTTAGGCGTGAAAGCATAACAGACATATAGTTATATACATAGTTACAGTCGTCTACACGTTGTTTTACCATTCTAGCTTCAAAAATGACAAATTTCCACAGAAACTTTCACCCCTATTTTTATTTTACCCCCTTAAAGGTACTTTTTTTACAAACTTTTAATGTCATATTTATTTATATCTAATTAACAGCCTAAAAAATAAGTTTCAAGCTTCTAGCTTTAAAATTGACAATACTTTCATACAACCTTTCATCCCCCCTTTCAACCCCTTAAAACCCCTTTTCCGGGATAGAAAGTGGCCTATGTCCTTTCTCAGGGTCTAAACTATCTGTGTACTAAATTTCATTTAACCCTTATGTTAGTAACCGGGTACCTGGGTACCCAACGCGGTGTATTTGTATGAATAGCTTAAAGAAAATTCAATATATTATTTTAAACTCTCGAATCGTCGTTTTTTAACTTAAAAGAAAGCTAGTTGTGACTGCATTTAATTCATTTATTTTTTATTTTATTTTTTAAATAAGCTTAAACTTCAGCCATCGCCTCATTAGCAACCGGGTACCCGGGTACCCACAGTAGAAAGTATGGAAAATAAATTGAAAATGATTTCTATAAATGGATGCAACAAATATTTATTGAAATAATAAAGAAATATTACATATTTTTAAAATTAATGACATTATTTCTGACATTTAACACATTGTATTAGATTAATTGAGTGCTCGTCACCTACTGGCCGTTGACAATTGGCACAGCTCTTACGAGTCCTTCGCCGTCTTTTTATTGGCAAGACATTACACACATGACAAGATCCTGTCACTTTTTTTCTTCCGGTTTTATCTTTTGGAGCCGATGGACCAGGATTTACCTCGATTGTTTCTGCCAGTGCATGACCTAAAATACTCCTGTATCTCCAGAATCTCCTGGTTCATCATGCTCTGAATTATATTCTTGATTTGAAATTTGACGTCTAGCAATATTCGCTGGAATCCAGTCGTCGTCATCACTGTCAGACGGCACGCTCGAATCACTGTTATTATCTCCAAGCAGTTTTTGTCAAATATGCATTTCTTTCGGTTGCACTTAACCTAATGAATTAATTATTATATTATACAATTCTTTAATAATATTATTACACAAAATTATCATTAAAACATTTACAAACATTAAATATATGTGAACTTTACTTACCTAGAACATTCAGATCTCGATAGTTGTTCCATAGCTTTAGTTTTCACTGTGAAAAGAACACCATAAATAAAACACGTCCGATCTCACCAAAAATCCAATGTGTACTAAAAATACTCGACTCTCATTCAATATAAAAACAAAAGAAATCACCTTGACTTCTTTTTTATCTCCAACGGCATCTGTTCAGCACCGACAAATAAAAAACAGGCCGACTACCTGGAGTGCCCAAAAATGGTTTCAGATGATATTTACAATTCTACATATTATTGTTTTTTTTTATTGTCACTAACTATACGACTAACTATTCATATTCCAGGAAAACATGTTAAGAATTTTTTTTCGTGAACAAAACAAGCATAATTATTGTTTTTAGATCTGTGGGTACCCGGGTACCCGGTTGCTAAAAGACGTCGGTAAAGTTGGTTACTAACATAAGGGTTAAATCGGTTCAGTAGTTTTAGCAGGAAAGCGAGACAGACAGACAGACAGAGTTAATTTCGCATTTATAATATTAGTAAGGATATCATTAAAATAATCAACCAAAGCACTAGCTGCATATTATTGGCTTATGTAATATAAGCAGAAATGTAGCTACTGCTAACATTTCAAATGATATTAAAAGTATTGTCGTTGTTGTTTCCATGAAATGTTTATAATAGGATTGCGCGTTATGGCAGCTACCTGACGCCGGATGGCTATGACGCTAAATGCATATAGGCATCCGTCCCACTACTACTTATACATGTATTTAAATAAGGTAATATACCTTACATATTGATATAATAGTAATATAAATGCCAATGTAACTCTGTCTCTCAGTTACGCTCTCACGCCCAAACCGTTGGACCAATTTGAATGATTTTTGGTATGATGATGGATAAGACCTTTAAAAAAGACACAGCATATTTTTTAGTCTGGGAAATACAATGTTCCCGTGCAATGTGCGTGGAATAAAAACTTGCGGCCGTAGGCTTCACAGCTAGTTTGTAAACGTATATATTATGCAACTTTGCCATCGCGCAGTTTTATAGCTGCGAGGAGTATGGAAATATGCGCAAAAAAAAGAAGTTGTCGAAATAGACGGCAAGAAGCTTGCACTCAATTACGTAGGGCTCAAAATATATACGTCCTATTGCTGGGCACGGGCCACCTCTACAACTGAGAGGGTTTAGGCCTGAGTCCACCACGCTGGCCTAGTGCGGGTTCGCGAAGTATGAGTATGTGAATAAATAAATACAATCAACACACACAGTTTTGACCCCACACTAAGATGCAAATCTTGTGTCGTACACAAACATTTGTCTCGGTGCGGGGAACGAACCCGCAGCCTCTCGTTGTACAAGCTAGGGTCTAGTCAACTGCGCCACGGGGCTTTCATATGTCATATGTATTTTATAAATGCGAAAGTAGCTTATAGTCTGTCTGTTACGCTTTAAAGCCAGAATAAGTTTTGACGTAGATGGAAACTTTGTGATGGACTTTCATGCGCATATTTTTTTTATTTTGGCTACTTGTGTTATAGACATTATAAAAAAACCTTTGTATCGCGATAAGATTTTATATGACTTTATTAAATGATATAATACAAATTTTACATCATCTCGGAAACTATGTTTAAAACGTAAAAGAAGTTAGGCAATTAATGTTTTTGCAATATTTAACTATTTATATCGCGGATTGAACCTGCGGCCTGCCGTTTCACAGTCTTACGACTTATGAACTTCGTCATTAAGACTGTTAATGTCGACAAAACAAATTGTGTGGGTGGCACAGCATGGACTAATCGTCTGTGACGCGACCTACCATATTTAATGAGCAAAGCTGCTGATTTAAATTTTGTTGCTATGAGAAAAATAGAAGGCGCTTTGTTTGGACTATACCTACAATATCTTTTTATATGACGCACGCAAGGTAAATACTACAGTTTTATGAGGTTTTTATTATTCGCAATCATCATACAAGGCATTTTATATTGTTTTTACGTACCTTTGAATAATATATGCTATTTGTATAAGCAATTATGGTGGTAAAAGTTGGCGTGAGTTATCGGAGGTTTATGATGCAGTTAGGTACAAATAATACGAGCGTCGTCTACCATTGAGAGGGTTTAGGCCTTAGTCCACCACGCTGGCCTAGTGCGGGTGGTGGACTGCACGTCTTAGCAATTCCTAAGAACTTTTAGGTGTGCAGGTTTCATCTCATTGTGATCCTTCACTATAATTGCACACCAAAGCACTTGGCAACACTAATATATTAAAAGTTTTGAGTGTACATAATGTATGTGTGTTTTTTATTTCTTTATGCTCAAACACTTGACCAATTTTGATGAAATTTAATAAGTGGCTGACACTCTATATTGCCATAGGCTATAGAATTTGCTGAAAGTGAATAAATTAAATGGTATTCAATGCCCAGAAACTCACTTATGACTCACACACACACATTGAAGGAAAACAATTTGAGGTATCCATTTGAGAATCCCACAACACATGTATTGTATCTTAATGTCGCGTCAGAACTATGTATGTGACTGTTGGGTGTTTTATGCATACTTGATAGTTCTCCCAAGTAATTTCTCCGGTATGTGAAGTCCACCAAGTTGCACCAGGATAGTGTGGTGTACTAAAGCCTAAACTCAATAATAGAGTAAGTCTGAGATAAGCGGCAATATTGATAAAAATATGATTAAGTAAATTAATTTTATACAAATTATGAATAAATCTTTAAACTATTTTTGATCAGTTGTGACTCAAATAATGAAATTTAATTATTTTCAACACAAAATTACAAATTTATATCAAAAACAGCATTTTAAAATAGTACTAACATTGTTAGATTACCTTAAAAATAAAAGACCCAAACATGGTTGCAATATTAATTATTTATTAAGATTCAATTAAAGGAGGTAGCATTTATTTTAATTACTATGTTAACATCTTATATAGGGTAACTTGATAACAAATTACAAATATTACTACAAAATTAACAGTATAATGAATTTGTTCAAAGATTCATATTTTCAATAGATAAAAAATAAAATAATAATTATAAACCAGTCTCGATTGTGTATTTAGAATCATTCAAATATTAACTTTAATATATGGAAAAAAGGAAAAAAATATTTGTCATTTGCCATGTAAACTGAACAATTGCTTTGAGAATTCTTTTAACTATAAGAAAGTAAAGATACTACGTAAATTCTAAAATACGGCCTATAATAAATTGAGGTAAAATTTTGAAATATAAGTGTATATTGGACACCATTAGGACAAAAATTTCAATTACGTTTTTGCTTTTTGCGCCGCCACATAGCCGCACGGTTGGTCACAACGTTCCGCCTTTTCGCCGTAGATACTATGATACCAACAATTAGGCAGTTTCGGCTGTTCTGGCGTAGTCTTTGAAGTCGAATGCTCAGGAGATCGACTGCTGGATTGTTGCAGTTGTGTCAACTTTTCTATTTTGCTGTTTAGTTCTTCCACTTGGCCACTAAGCTCGGAGATCTGCTCGCTCAAATCGCTCATTGTCGTCTCCTCGGTGTCGCTTGTAGGCGAATCGCTTCGCACAAAATTGTTTTCAACGAATGCGTCCGCGATTTTTGCATAATGCTTTGCATTAGGTTTCATCATCATATGCATGAACTTGCGAAGTTCATCCGGCAATAGACTCAACCACACATCGGTAAGTAATTCTTCTGACGCTTCGGCCCCTGCCTTTTTGCTTAGATATTGAAAGAATTCTGTCGGGGTTCTATTACCCATTTCTTCTTTCATAAGACGCTTCCTCAATTTTTCTTCTTGTGAGACGGATACTCTTTTTATCAGCTCTGTTTTTAAATTCTCATATTTATTATGGCTTGGTGGAGAACAAATGACGTCGTCGATCATGCATGCATACTCCGGGTCTAAATAACCGACTACGAAATTGTATTTCATTTCTTCAGTTTTGATGTTCGCTATGGCGAATTGCGCTTCCATCATCGCGAACCATAGCGCAGGCTTGTCGGGATACAATGGTGGTACTCTTATATCAATTCGGAATGATTCCAGTTCTATCACCTTGTTCTTATTTACGGGGTCTTCTGACCTGACGTCGCCTTTTTTCACTGGTTGCAATGCGTAAAGTGACATTTTTTAGGCTAGGGACCACTATTTTGAACTTAAAAATGAAATAACACAGCACGACAGCACAAGTTCAACAGTTTATAATAGTCTCATACACGATGATAACTCACGTTTGTATTAAAAAAATGATTTTGTTTAGTTAAAGTCTTTTAACGAACTCGCGTTCGAATATTTGAGAATGCAGCGCGCACACAGACACAAAGCGCACGTCTCAGAGTTGGGGGCAGACTGGCCGTTAAATCGTCCGGTTTGAAATTCAAGGAAATGAACAGCTGCGCGGGCGCTCTATTGTTAACAAAGACGCTATTATTGTTATTCGAATAACTTTATTATGTCTTCGAGGAAGTTGCAATAACACTGTTGTAGTTTTGATAAGCAATATAGCATTATTTAGGATTAATTGACGAATACATTTATTCAAAAAGTTGATTTTAAAAAATTAGTAATATTTCGTTTGCCCGGAATCAACAATTAGGGCAAGCGCCGGGGTTTTTTTTTGCAACGTACGGGACCTGTTTTTTTTTTTTTGGAATATGTTCAAGGGTGTCCCCTGAATGTAAATCCAAGTTGGCGCGGCGGCGGGGGGGGGGGGGGGGGTCACTTCAGCCGCCATCTTGGAAAACACGTTTTATCGAATATCTCGCGAACCGCGCATCGTACGGCAAAAATTGTAGAAATTATTATTGTAGATAATAATATTTGCCATCTTTTTTATTTGAAACTTTTTTTTGTATAACGCATAGGTTTCTAATTATAGCGCTCCAAACAGAACTGACGCGTCTACGAAAATTTCACACAGGCGAGGGAACGACCCTAGCGTCACGAGGGGACAAAAATGGTTAGGATTTATACCTGAATACTGTTGGAATGTTAAGAGGGGGAAATTCCGAACGACCCAAAATAAATACTGCAACTTATAGGCGCACATACTTATGTGTGTATGTGTACGTATAAATCCCTCCCTAGAAAATTCATTATGGAATATGAAAATTTCTTTGAAAAATTGAGCCACTCATGAAATAGATTACGCAAGTAGGTACCTATATATCTTATTATAGTCACGAACCATTCTAATAATAGTATTTTTGTTACAGAATTTGCAACTAAACAGTGTTGTTTACATTTAAAAAAAAACATGGCAAGTGGTCTTAGAGGCACAATAATTGTTATTTGTTAGTGCACCTGTGAAGTGAACTAAAATTTAGTTACATTTATAATCTTTACTGATATCACAAAGAGGAAAGTTTTTTTTAATTTTGGACCTACTTATGTTTTTAACGAATAAACGTAAAAACTACTCGCCGGATTTGAATTTTTTGTACGGATATAATGGAAACTTCCGAAGTAACATAGGCTACTTTTTTTACAAAATTATGCTCGAGCCGAGCGAGGCCCAAAACGATATGGAACACATTTACTAAACATATTGCTCAGATAGTGATGGCAGGCGTTTTGTATTAAGTGACCCCATACTTACATTATTAGAGTAGAATTTTGATAAGCTTATTGCGACATAGCTATATTCGGATAAGGACACATGGAAGAGCTTGTGTAAAATTTGGTAATCAGCGGATGTTAATAATAACAACAATGCTTCGTTGTCTCGCGGTACACTTGTAAGACACATACTAATGGGACGTGCGATCTAGAAGTCCTGGGTTTGATTCCCGGGTCGTGCGAATTGTTATTAGGTTTTCCAGTAGTAAATTGTCGAAATCAGCACGAAGTCTGGAAATGTGGCCGAGAAACGACAATAGGCTCGCCGTCTATTATATGGGATAGATGACCTGGCAAAATTTGGGTGCAGAAATGCCTACTCCTTGGGGAATATAGGCGTGAGGTTACGTATGTATCATCATCATCAGCCCATATACGTCCCACTGCTGGGCACGGGCCTCCTCTACAACTGAGAGGGTTTAGGCCTTAGTCCACCACGCTGGCCTAGTGCGAGTTACCGGACTACACACCTAAGAAATGTTATGTGTGCCGGTTTAATCACGATGTTTTCCTTCACCGTTAAAGTACGCCATAATTCTTTGTGAATACATACCTACATAACTTCGATAAGTCAGAGGTGTGCGTGCCTGGGGTTTTCTTCTGGGATTCTCGACCGCGCACCAAAACCTCGAGGCCATCACGACTTGATTTGTATGTATAACAAGTAGTTAAAAAGTGTTATATTAGTGGTATTCGAACCCAAGATTTTCAACAAGATGTCCACATTACAGTTATGATTTCCCGGCTGCACTGGCCTCTTAAAACCCTAGCCTTTTTCTAACACAACTGTCCACAATATAATAATAGAAATATGTGTTTAATATCTGAGATAAAAAAATGTCTGTCGTGGCCGTATTACATCCAGCGTCAAGCGTAGCGGATAATGTACAGTGTGTTGACATACCTATCGCTACTGAGTATTCTGCGACAATGGAACCGGCACACATTACGTATGTGATAGAGATCGGTATTACTATGACAGCCTCGTGGCGCAGTTGGATTACGAAGCGAGAGGCCGCGGGTTCGAGGCACCTAGTCAAATGTTTTTTTTTTTTTTTTTTTTTTTTTAAACTGGCACGGCAAAGTGACTCCACTGTACCTGATGGTAAGCACAGTTGAGCCTGCACAAATGCTTCTTCACGCTTCGCTTAAAGGATCCAGGATCATAGGAAGGAGGGAACACGTGAGCCGGCAAATTATTTGTTTGTGCGATCCACAAACTTTTGTTCCAGGTCTGGGTGTTTGTGAGACCGTAAATTCTCTCGTGGTTTCTGATAGCCATGACGACGATAGCCTAGTGTGTGTTGGGTGTATTTATTTATAAGATTTTATCAAGAAACACTGTTTCGGATCGATGCAAGTTTTCCTTAACTGTTCAAAAATGAGATATAAAATTATCTTGTTTGCAATTATTAATGAATATCGTAATAATACTTTATCGCTATAGTAAGTTTGACGTACACAGTAATAACACTTTGCTCGACCCGGGAATCGAACCCGAGACCTCTAGATCGCACGGCACATACTTGTGTTGTGTATGTAGTTACTTACTACAAACATTCATTTATAACTACAAGTTCCTCGATAAAATACTGTCTAAAGAGGAATATCGAAATAAGGCGATAAAAGATCATAGGAAATGTGTCACGTAATGGGTTAATTAAAAATATAAAATAAATACAAGCAGTATGTTGGTAGATTAAAATGGCGATCGTCGACACGCGTTACACGTGATGTTGCGACGGGATAAAATATTCTATGTACGGTTTAAATGGCGCGGAGTGAGCAGAGATGCTGAGCCTTGATGAAGTAGACATCTAATTGAAACTAACGGAAATACGTGGACATACGTCTTCATAAAACAATAGTGTTGCAATACAAAATAAAACATTTTTTGGAAAAAAAATGTTAGTTAACTTCCTGTTACTAATTTAGAAACCGGCCAAGTGCGAGTCGGACTCGCGCACGAAAGGTCTCGTACCATTATTTATAAAAACTGCAAAAAAATATATCTGTTGTATGGAAGCCCCTCTTAAATATTTATTTATTAATTTTTTTAGTATTTGTTGTTATAGCGGCAACAGAAATACATCACTTGTCAAATTTCAATTGTCTATCTATCACAGACAGACGGACAGACGGACAGATGGACAGACGGACATACGGACAGACGGCCAGCGAAGTTTTAATAATAGGGTCCTGTTTTACCCTTTGGGTACGGAACCCTAAAAATGAATGAATACTTCAGTTACTTTAATAAATTTAAAGACATTGTAGCTATTAACTAATGACATATAATCAAATTATTTCACATTATTTTTAATTATTTATTTTAGTGCATTGAACAATTTTTTTTTCTCTAGACGAGACAGTTTTAATGTGATGCCTAGGATCCCTTGTCAGTAGGCCTTATCTTTTAATTTATATGAAAGGCATTACCGCGCACCGCAGTGTGTAGCTTGCGGTTTTCTCTCGGACACGTCACAATCACGCACAAGCGACTGACAAGGGACTATCACTTAGCTAGCTTTTAATTATAATATAATTAGTGTAAATTCAGTATAGTGAATAAAGTACTGTGAAGCAGTGATGGCCTCGAGGTTTAGGTTCAAACCCCAGGCACACACCTCTAACTTTTCGAAGTTATGAGTGTATTCACAATGAATTATTACTTACTCTAACGGTGTAGGAAAACATCGTGATGAAACCTGCACACCTAAAAGTTCTTAGGAATTTCTTAGGTGTGTAGTCCGACAACCCGCACTAGGCCAGCGTGGTGGACTAAGGCCTAAACCCTCTCAATGATATCGGAGGCCCGTGCCCAGCAACGGGGCGTATATGGGCTGATGATGATGATGATGAATTAAAATAAAATAGCATAGCTAAACGTATCTATACTCCTCAGTTCATTAGAATTTACAGTGTGTTAATTGTGCAATTTGGCGCTTAATTCGATTATCGGCATTACTCGGTTATTAGATTAGTCGATTATTCAGAACGGTCATCACTATTCACGGAATCCACATAGTGAAATTACAGACCGCGGAAGTCGATCGTATTGTTGGAAACGTTAATTTCGGACTCGCAAATAATTCATTTGGTTATACTCGAGAGCGGGAATTTGTTTCTGTTTCGTACGTTATGTGTTTAATTTAAGTGCATGTAATGGGATATAAAATTACATATAAAGAATAAAAAAGAAACAACTTAGCAATTACAACTGGGTAGATTTACCCAGATATTTTATTACCACAGAACAATTGAATAAGACTCATCATCATCATCATCATCAGCCCATATACGTCCCACTGCTGGGCACGGGCCTCCCCTACAACTGAGAGGGTTTAGGCCTTAGTCCACCACGCTGGCCTAGTGCGGGTTGGCGGACTACACACCTAAGAAATTCCTAAGAACTTGTGCAGGTTTCATCACGATGTTTTCCTTCACCGTTAAAGCAAGTGATAATTCATTGTGAATAAACACATAACTCCGAAAAGTCAGAGGTGTGTGCCTGGGGTTTGAACCCGCGACCGCCGAGATTCTCGACTGCGCGCCTTAACCTCGAGGCCATCACTGCTATGAATAAGACTAGGAAGGAAATATCAGCATGCGATCCGAACCTACGATTAGACTATCATATGTTTACGGCCGCTTCTTAGTAATTTGGGTAGCTTGTTATATCAAGACTTTTATAAATGTGCGACAACCAATAGCAGCCCTTCATTTTGTTTGAAATGTTTATCATTGTTCGTATAATAGTTGCAGAATGAATAAGATTAGAAGGGAAATAGACAGTGTTTTGTATATTTTATTCCGCTGCTCTGTGCTCTTAACTGACCATGTTAGAACGGCTTAACGGATCTAAATTAAATTCAGCATACATACCTACACACTAAAGCCTAGAACAGCTAACAGGATTCTCATTATGTTTGTGAGCAAAGTACAGGACATGAGTAATTCTCTGGACAAGCCACAACAATACGTCCGTAAAATAATATGTGTTGAAGCGTGTTTTAATTAAAAGCCCATGGTTATCTAGGGGCCGGCGTAATCCGCCGCGCTGTGTCGGCGTCATGTGCGGATCTACGCCCTATCTAGATTCTGGATTATTCCACATTCTATATTTAGGTTACAGTCATGCAACGTTCATTATTAAAATGTATGGAATCTTGATGTTAATACGATCAATTTTAAATTATCGTCATCTTCAGACGAAAGACGTCCACTGCTGGACAAAGGCCTCCCCTAAAGACAAGCAGAGCATTCTGTCAGAAGCGGCCTGCATCCAGCGAATCTCCGTTAGATCCTCAGTCCAGTTTGTGGGTGGACGTCCAACGTTGCGCTTGCCGGTACGACCTCCACTCGAGAACCGTTCTGCCACACTGGCCGTCCGCCATGTGCCTTGCCCATTGCCACTTCAGCTTCCCGACCCTTTGTGGCTAGGTCAGCAACCTTCGTTCTCTTACGGATCTCCTCATTCCTGATTCGATCTCGTGGAGAAATACCAAACGTAGCGCTTGTAATTTGCGTAAGTTTGAAAATACACGTCGTAATAATTAAAGCAAAACATTAGTTAGTTAAGACATATGAAAAAACAAACACTTAGTATAAAATGATTCTCATATAATGGAAAAACGGAAAAAAAATGGAGTCTTAGAAAATACATATGCCTGATTTATGTGCATTATTGTGTATCGAAAACCCCGTGGCGCAGTTGACTAGATACCAGCTTGTGAGAAGCGACCGCGGGTTTGATCCCCGCACGAGATAAAAGTTTTTGTGATCCACAAATATTTGTTCCGGGTCTACCCAGACCTAGACTTAACTTGCGAAATAAATAAAGACTTAACAGTCACATACATATGTACATAGTTCTGACCTCAATATAAGTCTTTTGTTGTGGGTATAAGAAACTACGAGAGCCTTACTCTCACAAGAGTTTGTGAGACTTTGTGTGAGAGTAAGTACTCGTATATGTGTGACTGTTGGGTCTTTATTTATCTCGCACAAATTTAGGAATAAGTTAGAATACATCTTTGGATACCAAATGGCATATACAAGATCTGAAAATATCGCATACACGTAATTTATACAATGTACATTTGCTAACGCCACTCAAGGACTCACGCAACAAGAATTTTCCATTATAAGTGTATTTCCGACGTACACTCGCGAGGAAGATGTGCTCTGATTTATTTATTGTGTTTGCTGGAGACGACGAATTAGGAATAATAATCGCTCCAAGTGTTAGGTGCGTGACAGCACGGAATATGATATGACTAGCTTCTTTCAAGGGCTCGAAAGAGCTTATTAAAAACTCACAAGACAAATATATTTTCAACAGCGAGCTGAATTATTAAAGGATCAATTTCAGAGTGCTTACAAACATGTATTGTATAAGCTTATTTTTTATTTAATATACTTATTTGTACTAGTGTACATATAAATAAATAAATACACCCAACAGTCACATACATAGTTCTGACCCCACACTAGGATACATGTCCTGTGTCGTTGGTATCAGAAACTACGAGAGACTTTTCGGTGTCACAAACACTCAGACCCGAAACAAATTTTTGTGGATCAAACATTTGTCTCGGTGCGGGGATCGAACCCGCGGCCTCTCGTTTCTAGCCAACTGCGCCATGGGGCTGTTATATATACTTATGACATACTTATGACCTAAAAGTCTCTCGTAGTTTCTGATACCCACGACACAAGACTTGTATCTTAGTGTGGGATCAGAACTTTGTATGTGACTGTTGGGTGTATTTATTTATTTATAACTATACTATTATAGTATACATTTGTTTTATGGCTTATAAGAAAATAAATTACGGAGCAATAAGATGTGTGTGAATGTAACGTCATGTGCGGTATACGAATGCCCAATTGATCATGACACAGAAGCGAAAAGCAACATTTGTAGTGGTTTCAACTGCACTCACTTGCCGTCAACAACCACCCGACACAGGGGCTCTACTATGAAGCTTATTAACTGCATAAATACATACATAACTGCACGCCTGTATTTCCCGAAGGAGTAGGCAGAAGTGCATTTCTGCAACCACATTTTAACAGTTATGTATCAGTCCCACGTAATGGGGAGAGAGCCTGTTGCCTTGCCTGTTGCCCTGTTGCCTGCTGCTTGGGCACGTTTCCAAATTCCATGCTGCTACTGAGAAAAGAAAAACCGAAGAACACTTTGCCCGACCAGGGAATCGAACCCGGGATCTTTAGACCGCACGGCACATACTCGAGCCGCGAGACTACGAGGCAGCATATTAACTTTATTGCAGTATCTCAAAATGTACGTATACATATATGAGTACCTACAATATTTATAAGCTCGATTGCTAAGCGCGACTCTCCTCTGCTACTTAACGGAATTAGACATTGCCTCACTAGTATTGTGCAGGTCATACATACATAAGAAATTCCCTGTACGAACTGACATGTATGCAGATTTGGTCAAGATATCCTTCGCCGTCAATGGACGTGATAATACATTATGAATGAAATTCGCATTTGGCTGTCTTGTATTCGAACCCTTGATCGCCGATATTGCAGCACTATAGACCTTGCGCTTAATTGTCACCATTTACTAATAATCCACGCTAAACAGATTTCGATGTATTCAAGAAACAGAACAATCCCTACTGATATTTGAAGACGATTTCAAGCTTATTTTTACCCCGAAAAAGGGTAGATGAAGCTAATTCAGAATCCTTATCTATTTACAAAGATCCTTACATTCGTAGTAGTGGATCAGTGCAGTAATATGTCGCGAGGCGGCGGGGTACAAACCGCCGAATACGTGTTCGGAAACACGAATGTGTTGGTTCTCAATGGCGAGGCATCCGCTACGTTTCTTACGCTCGCCAGATCACGTGTGCCTGTGTCGACTCAATTTAGCCACATTCCCTGCGCTGTGTACTGATCGAGCTCATATTCAACCGCACTTTACTTCATTTCTTCCTATTGATATAAATAAATACACTCAACAGTCACATACATAGTCTTGACCCCACACAAAGATACGAGTCTTGTGTCGTCGGTATCAAATCATACAAACATTTGTCGCAGTGCGAGGATCGAACCCACGGCCGCTCGTTTCGCAAGCTGGTGTCTAGCCAACTGCGCCACAGGGTGGTCAAATATTATCTGCCCATATTATGTAGGTACGTCTCCCTGCTAGACATACAAATAAATAAAATTGGAGTGTCTGTTTGTAATATTGAAATAACCGCTTTTTAATAAATGCATATGGATGTGTACAAAAAAAAATTAAGATTCGACTGTTAGGCGGAACGAAGTTCGCCGGGTCAGCTAGTATAAAGATAAGGCCCACTGATAAGGGAGTTAGGTTAGATGCCTAGGCATCACATTAACACTGTCTCGTCTAGAGAACAAAATTTGTCTAATACATCATCATCATCATCAGCCCAAATACGTCCAGTGGCTGGGCACGGGCCTCTACAACTGAGAGGGTTTAGGCCTTAGTCCACCACGCTGACCTAGTGCAGGTTGGCGGACTATACACCCAAGCATTTCCCAAGAAGTTTTAGGTGTGCAGGTTTCCACACGATGCTTTCATTCACCGTTAAAGTATGTGATTATTCATTGTAAATGCACCACACATTACATAGAAAATTCAGATGTTTGAAGGGGTTTGAAGCCGCGACCTCTTTTTAATATATCTGATGATATCTGATCTGATATCTACATGTATCTAATGATTGATTAACTGACTGAGATCTCAACGAACAGCTGAAACAGGTGTACAATCAGTATATTTTATACTAATATGTGTGACAAAATATGAGTGGATGTTGAAGAATTGAGCGTCAGAATCGAATCTTGCGACACTCAATAACAGCCGTATTTACGTGTAAATTTTTCAAATAATTTTTCACTGTAGCGGCACATAAATTATCTGTTATTATCATATAATTTAATATCTGAGCGTCCGCCTGGCTGATTTAGCACATTTGCATTGTAAAACTAGAAAATATAACTTGATCTCTTTCTTAACGAATTGACAAAGCGAACCTGTGCTTTGTGCTGAATCATGATGAGTGCACAAAGACTTAGCTACCGTAATTTTTAACCGACTTCAAAAAAAGGAGGAGGTTTCGTCTGTATTTTTTTTTATGTTTGTTACCTTAGAACTTTCAACTGGATGAACCGATTTTTATTTATTTCTTTGATGTTGGAAATTGAGGATTTGCATGTTACAAATTCATTTTATAAAGTAGTAGCGTCTTTAACCATCACCAGGTCAATCAAAATCGGTCCAGCGATTAGCGTTATAATAGGCCTCATCCCTCCTAATCCTTTATGGTGTTATTTTAAAATATAAAAAAAAACACTGACTGCCTCGTGGTCTCGCGGTACAAGTATGTGCCGTGGGATCTAGAGGTCCTGGGTTTCGATTCCCGGGTCGGGCAAAGTGTTATTGGGTTTTTCCATTAGGAAATTCTCAGTAACAGCACGGAGTCTGGAAATGTGCCCGAAAAACGGCAATAAGCTCGCCCCCTATTATGTGGGACTGATACATATCTGGCGAAATGTGGGTGCAGAAATGCACCTCTGCCTACCCCTTCGGGGAATACAGGCGTGAGTTTATGTATGTATGTAAAAAAAACATTACCTTTTTTTGAAGAATTAAAATTTCAGTATTGAGTAATGCATTCCATAGGTACTCCTAATAACAATTACATCTTCATAAGGCGAACTGAAGCTTTGTGGATTAACCTGCAACTGTCATAATAATACCTACCCTATGACTGATAATTAAAATAAAATTATTACAATATCGTTTCAATAATTAATTTCACACATAAAACGAATGCTAGCCACCGAGGCTACATTATACAGATTAGGCTGTACGGCGACGAGACCTTTGCCCGACCTTGCGGCGGTAAACTTAAAAAAAAATATGTAGGGATGCTGAAGGAACTTATATCGATAGTTATTTAAAAGTTAAACTTTATATTTTACTTGATCAATATCAATAACGAATAGTAATATCCTTTATTTGTATAAAATTACCCAAAAAGGTTATGTAAAGTGCCCTCAGATAGACAGGTTATTGGACTAATATAAATAGTTTAAAGGACCCCTCTCAGTTGTAGAGGAGCCCCTTGCCAGCAGCGGGACGTATATGGGCTGATGATGATGATAATAATAATAATAAATTTTATTGTTGAGATAAAAAATACAGATTTAATCATTTACAAAAAAAAAAAAAAAATTATGAATGGACATAATAAGTTTTACATTTAAAAGGGAAAATAATCCTTAATGTACTCAGACTAAAAGTAACCTGATTTTAATCAGACGGCTTTCGCGACGACTTATGGGCTTTAGCCCGTACTCATGATTTCAAATTATTAATAAACATCAAATCAATATTTAAGTAAAATAACGTCGTCGATAATTATTTCTGTAACAACTACATTAAGAACCGAATGAATGTAAAAGAACAAATTAATTAATAAACACACGCAACAGTCACATATACAGTTCTCAACAAACACTAAGATACAAGTCTTGTGTCGTGGGTATCAGAAACTACAAGATACTTATTGGTCTCACAAACACCCAGACCCGGAACGGTTCAGCGCTTCTCGCCCTGAGATGTCGCAAAACCGCCCTAAATGCGCGAGATGGTCACCGAGAGGTTTTAGTCGGTATGCTGGCGTAGGATTTTGGTTAGGGCCCCAACTCGGCTAAAGCGGACAATAGTTCCGCGCGCCGAGTTGGAAGGCCAGAGACTCCGACATACAGGGGAGCGTAAAGAGCTTTCCTCTCGTAAAAAAAAAGACCCGGAACAAATATTTGTGTATCACACTAACATATGTGTGTGCCGGAATCGAACCCGCGGTCTCTTCGCAAAAAAAATATCGATAGTCGATATGATTGTAGCTTATTTGCTACATCACTTACTCTGACGCGAGTAGTGGAGAGTGTAGACTTTAACACTTTTCATTTGCTTTTCAGAAAAATGTTTTTGACTACAAAATTTCTCATTTTATATGTGTTCTGCTAAAGTTATGAGTTATTTCGTCAAAGATGGATGGATACACGGATTTGGATAATATTCTATACACAGAGAACTTCACATAAAATTTAAAAAACAAGACGCGTTGTCTTGATTATGGAATATGCAAGTTTTAAAAAACAATTGCTGAGCTTTTTAAAATATTATCTGCCTATTGATAGGAGAAGTCAAACCAACGTTTAAGTTCAAAACCAAATTAATTTTCATGAATTCCCATGAATTGGGGTCCATACTCCCGTTTACGATTGTGGACCCCCATATTTTGTCACGCCCAACGTAGAACCCCGTCGAGTCTCCCGTGGACCTCTGGGGGTCCACCTGAACCACTTTGGGAATTACTGATATACATCATCAACTATACGTTCTATTGATGAGTACGGACCTCCTCTACGATCAACAGGGTTCAGGCCACCACGCTGGCTGGCCTAGTTCAGGGTAGCGGACTATACACCTAAGAAATTCTTAAGAATGTTTTGGTGTGCAGTTTGATTTACTTCACCGTTAAGAACGTGATTATTAGACTGAAGCATTAAAATGATTATCATGTTATTACGATCAGGTGTCGATAAAAAAGGCGAAAAATAATACTAACCCGCGGTAGGCTAATGGAATAGACTAAGGTCAAATCCGTCTTCATCGGAATTGATCCTCTCACCGAGACAATTGTTTGTGTGATCCACAAATATTTGTTACGGGTCTTTGTAAGGTGTTTTTGAGACCGAAAAGTCTTTCTTAGTTTCTAATACCTACGACACAAGACAGTTTTAGTGTTGGATTAGAACTATGTATGTGACTGTTGGATGTATTTATTTAATAAAGTATAGATGTCGCTAGTGTATTTCTACACAACAAAATAATTGAATTATATTACAATATGGTTTGTAATTTTTCATCCACTGACCACTAGTAAAACAGAAGTGAAATAGTATATTATTAAGTCTTCATTTTTCCCTTTTGTGTGAGGTCAACGACCCTCGCTAACAATTCTTAGTAAGCAGCAAAACTCTGTGAATTGGAAATGACGTTTATGCAAAATCTCGGCCCGGCTTGTGTTGTCATTTATGCTTTGTTATCGTACATTTGCAAAGCAGTTTCATTCTACAAATATTTGTTTTGGGTCTGGGTGTGACACCCACGACACAGGACTTGTATGCTAGTGTGCATTTATTTTACTGCATTCTATTCTAATCCATATACATTCCACTACTGGGCTGGGAACTGAACCTGGGTTCTATAGATTACATGTGAGATGCTTGTGCCGCGAGACCATGAGGCAGTCATACACTTACGCCGATATCGGCGAAGATAGAAGTGTATTTTCAACCATTTTAGCCAATCATGTAGTCCCAAGTAGAAAAGTGCCAGCTGATTGCTGTCTTTGGACAAATTTCCAGACCCCGTACTACAAATACCTCATCATCATCAGTCCAACTGCGTCCCACCGCTGGGCACGGGTCTCCTCTACAACTAAGGGGGTTTAGGCCTTAGTCCACCACGCTGGCCTAGTGCGGGTTGGCGGACTACACACCTAAGAAATTACTAAGAACTTTTTAGGTGTGCATGTTTTATCACGATGTTTTCCTTCACCGTTAAAGCAAGTGATAATTCATTGTGAATACACACATAACTTCGAAAAGTCAGAGGTGTGTGCCTGGGGTTTGAACCTGCGACCGGCGAAATTCTCGACCGCGCGCCTAAACCTCGAGGCCATCACTGCTTATTACAAATACCTCATATGCTCCGTAGTACAATAATATATTCCCCTAATAATCGAACCTCTAGTTGGTACGCCAAACACTTAAGTGCCAAGAGAAACAATTTTATCACAATTTAATTTGCATGCATCCATATTAGTCCATAAATGTACAAACGAGCCACTATTCTTTAGTATTAATTTTATTTCTACGCACTAGGCCTGCATGGTGGTCTAAGGCCTAAACCCTCTCAGTTGTAGAGGAGGCTCGTACCCAGCCAGCGGTGGGAAGTGTATGGGCTGAGTATGATGGTGATTATTCTGAATTATTTCTACTTTTAAGTATTAAGAAGTAAGTAGGTAACGGTATTCTTTACTACTAAGAAGAGTTGGCCTTTTTAACCATGCTGGTTTAAATCTAGCTGGGGACGAGTCTGTTGCCGTTTTCCAGACATATTTACAGACTCCGTGCTGATACTGGGCTTTGAGATGACCAATATTTTACAGCGAGTATTTACAAGGAGTATTGGCTACAGTATTGATACGCAAGGTTAACCCAACAACAGAATTTAGATCACTTTGTGGTTCGGAGTAGCTAAACTATATAGTATTGTATTCAGGTGCAGTATTTAGGTTGAACCGGTCGATAGCGATGTCTTTGTCCTCGTTATTCTTGTTGCAAACACAGTTTGTTCTACAAATTACTTGTGATATAGATTTTCCTTTCTGCCTTTATGTGCGACGAAGCTGGAAATAAAAATCATCATCATCATCATTGTCAGCCCACATGCACCCACTGCTGGGTATAGGCCTCCCCCAATGCTCGCCATCTCTCTCGATCCTGGGCTACTCTCATCCACAGCCTTCCGGCTAACTGGACTATGTCATCTGACCATCTGGCCGGAAATAAAAATGCCAAAAAAAATGTATAGTTTTTTCTAATTGAATAAGAGCTACTTTTAATATTGACGGCGATTTTGTGATCATACTCGTTGACTATAAATCTTCATCATCACAAACAAGTCTCATTTGAGAATTTTGGTTGGTAGGCTTTACATCTTTAGATATTTTAGAAATTAAAAGGCATTTTCCTGCTGTTTTCTTCATTTTCATTATATTTTGTTCAGAAAAAAAGGAAAACATCAAATATTTTTTACCAGCACAGTAATCACAGTTTTTACACATTACGGTTTTTGTAGTGCAAAGACGCGACATTCCTATTTGCCTCCGCCTTCAAATACAGACGTAAGTGTGTATTAAAGTATCTATGCCCAATACCAACTAGTTAACACATCACCGTAATCTAGTCTAACCTCCACAAACCGTACCGATTTTTTCAGCAGAAATTTAAACTCGGCAATGTCGATCCACGAACGTGCAACTGATCGTTATCGCAATATATTCCGCCGCTTGGCTTGCAAATACAAACTGACTTCATCTTTGTAAATTGCACGTCGTATATTCCTCACAAATGTGATTTCAGCTCGACAAATATCACCAGGTCTGCAAGTGGAAGGAGTCGCGAACTATTCACAGGTCAAGTTTAATTTGCTGGTGTTGTGAGATTATTCCGCGTAATAAGCGATCTAGTGCCTTTTAATCTAAACAGGTGTAATGCGGTTAATCATATTAGCTTTGCTTAGTTTCCGATAATTTAGATAAAGTTACATACACTTTCACGCTTCTATTCCCTAAAGAGTAGGGAGGTGGATTTCTTATGACATAGAGCTAGCTATTGAAAATTTGGTGCTACTGAGACTTTTCTAACACAAAAAACTATTAACTTTTTAACGGAGTTGGGAATCAAACTTCAAACCTCCATAGCATTCGCTGCACACTTGTCATGCAGCAGTAAAAATAAATCAACATAGTTCTTCGTTGAAAAGTGTATAGATTGCACCCCTAACTAATGTAAGCAAGCAAAGTTTTTTTGTCATTAGAAACTACGAGGGTTCTACTGGTTTCCTCATTGAAGATACCTAAAAATAGAAGGAATAAACTTCTGCCCACACGTTTGGAGATACTGTAATATGTATACTAAACAAAATTAGCAGTCAGATAAAAAAAACGTTATATAACAAACCATAATAGAGGTGAAGAAGTAGCCATTGGCTCATTTCATTGAGACTAGCGGTTTTCACAATACGACAAAGTAGCCCACAAAGAACTGAGATGTAGGTCAATAGACAATTGATTTCGTGAACATGCGCCGGCTTTATGCATCTTTGTGGGCGGGCCTCAAAGGAAATGCAGAGAATGGTACCTACACATATACTGTTCTCGACTGCCTGTGACTGCCTCGTGGTCGCGCGGTACAAGTACGTGCCGTGTGGTCTAGAAGTCCTGGGTTTGATTCCCGGGTCGGGCAAAGTGTTATTGGGTTTTTCCATTAGGAAATTCTCGGTAACAGCAGGGAGGCTGGAAATGTGCCCGAAAAACGGCAATAGGCTCGCCCCCTATTACGTGGGACTGATACATACTTGGCGAAATGTGGGTGCAGAAATGCACCTTTGCCTACCCCTTCGGGAAATACAGGCTGGAGTATTCCAGAATACACGCCTATATAGACGTGAGTGCGTATGTATGTATATTTTCAAAAGAATAATAAAATATAATTAATGATATCAAAAGAGTCCCCGTCAAATTCAATTTGAAACCATTAACGGCAGCCGGCACAGAACTTTTTATAGGTTTTCTTATGTTCAAGGAAATGATTTTTGATGACTGTTTAAAAATAAATAGGTATACTTCGAACACAACTTAATGTTAGTGGGAGAAATTCTAGCATTTAATTTTCACGAAGCGAAAACCGAGTTGGAGCATGGAGTCCGAATTTGTGGCCGTAATACGGCAATAGGCTCGCCCTATTATTACTTGGGACTTATACGTACATACCTGGCGAAATGTGGGTGCAGAAATGCACCTCTGCCTCCACCTTCGGGGAATACAGGCGTGAGGTTATGTATGTATGAAGCAAAAATTACCACGAAATAAAATCATCATCAGCCCATATACGTCCCACTCCTGGGCACGGGACTCCTCTACAACTGAGAGGGTTTTTGGGCCTTAGTCCACCACGCTGGCCTAGTGCGGGTTGGCGGACACGAAATAAAATAAAATAGCAAAATTCGATAGACTGCTTATTCGCGGTTACGACGCTAAATGCTAACGTATGTCGAATATTACGCGGTTTCGCACAAAACGGCATTGTACTCGTATTGATTGAATTAGTAAGACCGCATGGCGAATATTTGTGGATTAATAATAAATACGTGTTGGAACAGCTCGGTATATGATGGTTAGGTGACTGAAAATAATTAATAAAAAAATATATTTTATCTTTATCTTTTTTAACTTTGTTTGTTTCTTTAATCATATTTAAAAAAATACATAAATTTTAATAATTCAAAATTTAAATCATTTAATAAACAAAATTGTAAAGTAATATTTAAGAAAATAACATTACACAATCAGTCTGACGACCGGCAGACAAATTTCTGTAGAGTTACTTGTGCTGTCCCTTTTATACTCCAGCGCTGGCAACGTGACGTCACAAGATGGCGTCTGATTAAAAATGGCGCTGTTATTCTAACAACACAATTACAGATTGATTTCTAAGATCACGTTTCGCGAGCTGTATTTCCAGTTCACGTAATCGGGTTCGAGCTTATAATCGTTCACATGGTAAAAATCCAGACGCCATAATTCTTTGCCTAGGAATTGAACTTAGTACCTTTCGGTCGCACGCGTGACTATATCCTCTGGGATTAACGAAACAGCCATTGATGTTGGAGCTTTTAAATGTAAGAAATATATGAACTACATTCTAGCATATTATTTTATTTTTTATTTAAAAAGGATATTTCTCATACTGGAAAAGTTTCCAGTAGGATGAGTGATAAACTCACCGCCGCGCCAGTGAAAACTTTTATAAAATACTTTGAGAAAAGATAACACTGATTTTAAAAACCGCTATATATTTTACGGGAGTTAATAAAAATATTATGTAATTTTTTGAGTATTTTTTTTCGTTCTTCCATGCAATTTTCACCTACAAAATTAACAAAGTGCAAGCTGACATGAAAAAGGAATTAGTCAAAGAACATGTGACAGACAAGCGGCGACACTCGCCCTCATATAAAATGCTGTCTATTTCCCTCCTAATATTATTCAGCTGTTCTGTGTTTTAGTGATTGGGTCTATACCTCTATAGGTATAATCTTACAGGTACCAGTAAAATTACATGCTAAATTGTTCGCTTACACGAAACATCCCCGTGTAAAAGACTCATAACACACTTCCACAACCTAAAATAATATTACATTATTTATGAAAAATAAAGGTTTGTTTTCATAAATCCCTAGTGTGTTACGGGAAGCGATATCTGCAATATTATCTTCTAATACCATAACAATAAGGTTCCTGTTACGTCATACATGCACAATCCCTCATAGTCGGGATTATCGGCACACTATGTCCATGAAAAAGCCCGAAATACCAAAAGGGTGCGGACTTAGACCTCTTTTATCAGTCTAATTAATTTTGTTATTTTTTAATAGTAATGATAAATAATTTCATTACTTTTTTTACTAACATTATCTTAGTACAAAAGTAGAAGGACCTTACAAATATATTTTAAAATTTAGAATGCATATAACTTTAAATTTGGAGATGGGGATAATAAAAGTATACATAGTTGCATAGATACCAAGATCTTTCCATTTACACCTTATGACCCTCACTTCTATTTATCAATATGTACACCAACCTACATAATATATCCGTCATACTATTGGGCACGAATCTAAACTACAAATGAAGGAACTTATGTCTGAGCCCACCACGATGGCCTAATACGGGTTGACGGAATTACACCTAAAAAATCCTTAAGAATTTTTAGGTTTCCTGTTAATGTTTTCCTTCAATATTAAGTAACAACAACAAGTGATATTTTATTGTGAATACGCACATAACTTCAAAAAGTCGGGAGTTATGAGCCTTTGGTTTCCATTCGTGACCACGCGCCTAAATCTCGAGGCCATACTTAATACTTATTAGACTTTAGGTCGTACGGTGGGGAGTGGGTATTAAAAATGAGCACGCGATTCCGTGAACAAATTATGGTATATTTAAATTGACACTTAACACAGACAAAGTAAATTATAACAACTTAATTACAGACAGAGTAGAATATTTTACAAAAGCATTTCCTAATCTTTAACAATATGATACATAAAAAATACTTGTTGTGATAAATTTTACAACTCGCAGATGTTTATGGATAAACGTCAGCAGTCATAATTACAAAATAGAACAATGCCTGTTTATAAAGTTAAAAAATTACAATTAATGAATAAAAACAATGCATGTTAAAATAAGGTTAAAAATACTAACAATTAGAAAGTAAATATAAAAAACTACATCTATGTTGGCGTGTTGATACCGCCACAAGACTATTATGTCAAATTTTTGCCATCACCATTGTACTATTTGAATAGTTTGGCGCACAAATCGCTTCACAAACGCATCGATTGGAGTCGCACTCACGTGGATATTGGAGATGTACGCTAGTGTATACACCGCCTTTCCGAATGCATGGGTTCTAATCCCGGGCTGTATTCGGGAATTAACTCCCTTCACCCCAATAAATTCTCTACGTATTGCAGGGAACTGTACTGCGGAATTGAAGTTGTTTTGAAGGCGAATTCAGGTTTTAAGTTTACTTTTCCCCTTATGGATGTGTTTTGGATTTAAAGCCCTAGATTCTTTGGTGATTACATATGAAGGAAACAATATTAAGAAAAGCTGCACTGTTTTCTGAAAAGATTTTTTGTGGTATAGTTCATCAACCAACATTAAGAGGACTAACACTATACCTCATTAAGTTGTAGAGGCAGCGCTCAACCTTGAAACGTATATAAACATTCTAGAACATTATATATGTATAAAGTATATTACTATTAGAACATTATATATAATATTATTCTAGAATGTTTATATACGTTTCAAGGTTGAGCGCCGCCTCTACAACTTAATGAGGTATAGTGTTAGTCCACTATGCTGTCTTAATGCTGGTTGACGAACTATACCAAAAAAATCCTTTGAGAAAACAGTGCAGCTTTTCTTAAGATTGTTTCCTTCACCGTTAAAGTAAGAAATCATTTATTGCGAACGCACATAATTTTGAACTGAAGACCCATGAGTTCAAGAAGTATGCTGCCTGCTATAAATATTCGAGATGACTAAAGAATTAGGAGCACAGACGCTTCGTAAGATTCTCCTCTAGACCTTACAACTATAGTCCCAACCGTTTTCACTTAAACCAAAGCTGACTACAGCGCGACTGTCTCTTGACAAAACAAACACACATCACAAATTTAAACATTCGACTTTCAAACGGTTTTTTTTCACACAAACACTTGTATGTATTATTGAGTGTCAGCGGTCGCTTTGACACTTCAAATAAACATGGGGGTCACAACTCCCAGAAGTATTACCCGATCCGGCCCTGCAGGGAAGGAAAGCGATAGATTTATTAGAATAGAAAGCGGGAAGCGAAGTGGATGTGCTGATATGTAATTTATGAGCCGAAAAGTGGTGGTTGCGGATTTTCTTTAATGATAAGATACGTTACACTTGGCTGGCCGGGCGTGCTTTAATCGACCAAAGGATTTATCTTAGATTGCGCCTTAATGGACTTGAAATGGGGTGATGTTTGGGATTTTGGGGCCGTTCAAGTATTACGCAAGATAATTTTTCACAATTATTAATCGCATGTCGGCAAAAGTTTTTAAATATCATTCTCCCCCCTCCTCTGCACACGTCCCTATTTTTAAATCAAAATTAAATGTCTCGTGCATAACTATGTATATACGAGTACGTACTAATTTAATGTATGTAACATTTTTTAATTTATTCTGGTTCCTTTTTTATTCAAGGAATTGGGAAAAAATTGTGGAAAATCCGGAAAAAAAGGAAATTGCTTACTTAATCACTATCCGGATACTTAAATAATAATACTTCTGAAATGGAACCAGGCGGGACATACCAGAGTACGGGATACAGAGATAAAATAAAGTATTTGAAGTCATAACGATGTAAAATGTATGTAATATTATTTGCGTTAAGTGGGAATTGTTCAATAAAGAACTATTTACTTAAATAAAAAAAAGGGAAAAATAAGTAACAAAACTATACTAATAATAAATAGAGCTCAGCCAATACGTGGGCATGTTTTCAAAAGGAAAATTAAAATCCCGAAAATCGAACCCGGGACCTCTCGATCAGGAATCTACCTCCCCTACTAAACTTAAGTTCCGCGCTTCAAAATAGGATGTGTATCGGTTGAAATAAAAATATATTGAGCTTATCCAATACGAGTTAAAATGTAAGCGCGTAGGATTTAATATCGTTTAACCCCGTTCTGTGCTCGACGGAGGAATTTTCGTGATTTTTGAATACAGCATAGAATTCCATATTGAAGTGCTATTTCCGGCTATGTCCAGGATTCCAAGAGCTACAGTATGGTGCAAGTTATGAGCGCTGATAGATTTAATTTTAATTCGCATTAAATTATCACATTGTTTAACGGTGAAGGAAAACATCGTCAGGAAATTTGCTAAATTCTTAACAATTTTTAAGGTGTGTAGTCCACCAGCCCGCTCTGAGCCAGCGTGTTGGACTAAGGTCTAAACCCTCTTAGTTGTAGAAGAGGCCCGTGCCCAGAAGTGGGACGTATATGGCCTGTAGATGACAAATTTACAAAATACTTATCGCGCAATTCTTGTCGCCCGCACCGCCGGTAAGTAGATATTGAATGAATATTCAGAACTTGCGTGTATAAATTAATATTCAATAAAATGAATTTAATGTACGGAGAATGTCTGCGGAATATCTCAGAATATCGTGGTATTGGGCTTATTTAATATGTGCTATTGGGGCTCTATTGATAAGAATATAGTATTTGGTAATATTTTAGACTTTAAAGGTCTTAACTGCGATCTTAAGATCCCTAGTTTTATTTCCAGGACAGGCGAATATTATAGAGATTTTCAGTAGGAAATACGTAGCAACACGAAGAAAAACGGCAAGTCCCTGAAAAATGGCAATAGTCACCCTGTCATGTAGGATTTAAAAGAAATGGCGAAACATGGGTGCAGAAATGCACCTCTGCTACCTCTTTGTAGGTCATTAAGTTTACGTGTGTAATAAGATATATTGACAACGCTACAAGTGATGTTACATTCAGTGTATAATGGCAACTAGCCAGAAACAACTACATTTGACGTTTATGATTCATATATTTGCAGCCCATTCCAGTTCCCGTGGGTACAAGACTTCCATATAAAATTATTTTACTCCCCACCTCTTAACTGAGAGGGTTTAGGCCTTAGTCCACCACGCTGGCCTAGTGCGGGTTGGCGGACTACACACCTCAGAAATTCCTAAGAACCTTTAGGTTCGCAGCTTTCCTCACGATGTTTTCCTTCACAGTTAAGTACGTGATAATTCATTGCGAATACACACATAACTTTGAAAAGTCAGAGGTTTGTGCCTGGGATTTGAACCTGCGACCGTCGAGTTTCTCGATTGCACGCCTAATCCTTGAGGCCATCTATACTAATATATAAAGTTGAGTAGTTATATAGTGGTCTCAGAAATTGTGTCTGAAAATGGCAAGCTTTCCTCATTGGGCGGACCTAACAAAACAAGAAATAAATTTACACCCTGACTATCTCTTCCGTCGTACAGGCGTGAATATGTATACATATACATACAATGCATATCTCTGTATATATAAAAACAGAATATATGAGAAAAATCTTCTCTTAATATAGTTTTATCTCCAACAAAGTTAAATAACAACTCCTTTTATTTATTGTTAATTTATTTTACACAATAAAAAATAATCAACCTTATTTCTCGAATTTTTCCACGAGAGTTTCAACAATAGAATGTATTTATAAGCCACATCGATTCAACGGATAGATACCGCACAAAACATCTTTGCCAATTACAAAGCAGCGCAAACAACGTTACGTACAGAAGTAAGAACCTAGAGAAGCAATTAGTAGATTCGATACAAAGAGCCACTGGTGAAAGGAGGTCTATCAAAGCTATCGTTAATTGAAACACGACCCTTGTATTTTTTACTCTAATATTGTTTGCGATGTTGTTTTACATTTTAACTTGTTTTCATGGTCTTCGTTTGTAAGACTGCTTCGGAGGATAGTCACCTAGGCAGTCTTATATAGCCTTATGACATTCCATTTATGGAACAATTAGTTAAGTCCTCCTGCCTCGTGGTCTCGCGGTACAAGTATGTGCCGTGCGATCTAGAGGTCCTGGGTTCGATTCCCGGGTCGGGCAAAGTGTTATTGGATTTTTCTATTAGGAAATTCTCAGTAACAGCACGGAGTCCGGAAATGTGCCCGAAAAACGGCAATAGGCTCGCCCCCTATTACGTGGGACTGATACATACCTGGCGAAATGTGGGTGCAGAAATGCACCTCTGCCTACCCCCTCGGGGAATACAGGCGTGAGTTTATGTATGTATATGTATGTAGTTAAGTCCATAAGTCCATAGCAGTGATGGCCTCGAGGTTAAGGTGCGCGGTCGAGAATTTCGGCGGTCGCAGGTTCAAACCCCAGGCACACACCTCTGACTTTTCGAAGTTATGTGTGTATTCACAATGAATTATCACTTGCTTTAACGGTGAAGGAAAACATCGTGATAAAACCTGCACACCTAAAAAGTTCTTAGGAATTTCTTAGGTGTGTAGTCCGCCAACCCGCACTAGGCCAGCGTGGTGGACTAAGGCCTAAACCCTCTCAGTTGTAGAGGAGGCCCGTGCCCAGCAGTGGGACGTATATGGGCTGATGATGATGATGATGAAGTTCATAAGTGTGTGGTGGGCTGTTGAGTTATTTATAGGTAGCCCCATTGGGTTTTTTTATAAAGAAATACTCACTAAAAATACAGAATTTGGAAATTTGCTGGAAAAACGGCAAAAGTGGTTATGTGGGTGTAAAAATTTACCTCTGGTAACTTTACTAAAATTATAAGTACAAAAATAGCTCTGTCTCCTAAAAACGGCTAAATTGTTGATTAAGTTTATGCGAATGCAATACTATTTACTATATAAACTGATGAAACTGTAATATTTTTTTTAAGATGGATTCGAAAACACAGGATTTTTTCAAAACTTAAAAGGAGTGAAAAAGGGAATGAAAACTTATGTTAATAATTATGAATAGTTTCTCAAGATATATGTGCAATTGTGCATATTCAAAATTAAGGTAAAATTAGGCGCAATCGGCGACTAATGATTATTTCAAATTTGGCCACAGGAGAAACTGGTGTGTTCCATTTCTTGGCTTTATATATTATAGCTGTTGCTAGCGTGCTTCCCAAATTTATTTATTAATAGTCGAATATTACGAGCCACCCTCTAATGTATAATAGCTACAACACATAAAGAAGAAAGAAGCCAGTGACACAAAGTCACATAGTAAATATATTCTGTTTAAAAAAAGGCTACCGAATTTCCAGTAAAACGTCCGTAAACCGCTTAATGTCCCAACGTGTTCAATAGATTACAGATGAATGGCGTCATTCGGCCACTCGGCGCCAGAGCTCGCCGTAGTAACAGATGCCAATAGTAAGCTACGCCCCGATTTAATCTTACTACCAAATGACGTCCGCACTCGCTGCACATTTAAAATATCAAAATGAGATTTGGTCACAAACTTTCCTTTCCTGAAATTGAATTTTCACCGCTCCGCGTACATCCATTGTTCTTTGAATTGAAACTAAACGGTGAAAACGATGTGCATAGCGAATTTTCGAATTTAGCCTGTATTGTTTTCGTGATAAGGTCGGAATTGCTATACGTGATAGCAGAGTAGGAGTGATACTTTTTAATCGGATTGCAGTTTTCACTATGTATATGCGTTTGTAGATTGTTGTGCAGTATTTTACAGGGAATCCTCGGGATGGTTAATTCTACTTTGTTTATGTACTAATTTGGGAATATATTTAAAGTTTTGAAATAAAATTTAAACTGTTGGTGAATCCATAAAATGTCTATTTAATCACTTAGAAATTTAGTCATTTAAAAATTTATTTTTACCACACAGTTCGGAATTATTCGGAATTTGTTTTATTTTTTTTAGCAGTTACCATCAAATTTTTGTGTCGGCCTCCCAACAGTAAAACATTTTTTCTTTTTTTGTTTCCTTATTTGTCTTTGAATAAGAATTAATCTCATTAAGTTTGATGGTACGGCAAGTGACTGTACTCACACCTAACAGTAGATGCTATATCTCAGTGTCGGTACTTCCATAGAAATCCAAAAGCCTTACACGTTAATTGTGTAATGTCTAGGTTATAATTGTTTATTGTGGGGTCAGGATATTCTCATTTATATGTCAAATTGCTTTTGTTAAATAAAGATTCAAAGCTAAAAGCTTATTACTCGGAATTAGAATTAGCTATGGAAGTACTTCTACTGCTATATCTAAACGTAAAATGTGTGAAAATTGGTATTGACTGGCATGAAAACGATAGCAATTATACCAGTAATCACAATCATGACCTCTTGATAATCAGATATAACATAAAGCCTTATTCAACTGTTCTGTGGGATTGGCCGATCCCAGAATGCGATAAAATAATTTACTACTTATGACAGTTATATTATTATAGGCCTCGAGGTTTAAGCGTGCGGTCGAGAATCTCGGCGGTCGCGTGTTCAAACCCGTGTGTGATGATGATGGTAGTTATTATTATATACCAAACCTCATACACCAAACTTTACAGTACATCAAAATACCTTTAGAAAATCGGTAACAATGCCTAACAAGGCGACCATTTCAATCATTCAGCGCCATTCACTGGCATCCGTATTCAAAGTCGTCTTAAGCTTTTGTGAAAGGGTTGTAATTCCTTGAATTCACAAGCGATCTGCTCGTGGCTAACTTTTGATGTTATTTCATCCGCTATTAATATTCAGGGCGAGCACAAACTCATTAAATATTACATTCACGATTTATTTCACAGAGGCTGCGACAGTCACTTGTTTCTCGTCGGCTATTTAACCGACAATGTCTGATTATGTCGGTTATGTTGGTACAGAACGAGCATAAAGTTTGTTGTATGTTGTGGACAACATTGTTGGTAAGCTCAGGTCAGTAAAACTCGACGCTTAAATTCGGGTCCGGTTTTTGTAGATTCCTATTTTCGAAGTGATTTCATCATAGTGCCGCACATAAGCGAGTGCCGTGTGTTCTAATGGTCTCGGGACCGATTCCTAGGTCAGGCACAGTGTAACTGGATTTTCCATTGGAATTTTTTTCGGATTCTGAAAATATGCCCAAAAACGGCAATAGGCTAGCCTCCTATTACGTGAGACTAGTACATACTGACTAAATCTGGGCGCAGAAATGCACCTCTGCTTACCCCTTCAGGGAATACAGGCGTGAGATTATGTATGTGTACGTAGTTATATATTATATCCATTTCCAAATATTATATATTCATTAAATAAGCTGAACAACAGATTGAGTATTAGTTATTGAAGTTAAAATACATCGAGACTGAAAAAGCACGCACGCACGCACGCACGCACGCACGCACGCACGCACGCACGCACGCACGCACGCACACACAATATTAAAATTTTCAAACTAAATAAATAAGAGTATTTACTTAAATCTCGCGACAAGCTTTTATATGACATAAATTATGTAATGACGTTATAAGTAGATAGTAAAACTATTAAGGTGTTTTTTTTCGTTTTAGCGCATTCAAATAAAAGCCTGTTTTTTAAAAAGATTTTTACTTTTATTTTTTTAGATTAATAAAATCAAAAGCTTATAACGCCCTTAATATAAGACAAAATAATATATTTCCAACATCATATGATCATGTGGTCTGGGTAACGCTACTTTAGTATCAACAACACTTGGCAAGCTTATGTACTTATTTATACCATTAATACAATCGAGCATCAAACAACCTCGTTAGTACTCGAATTAAACATAATACTGGTTCCGAAACCGCAGCGCTATGAAGATGTTGTTTTAAATTAATATTGGACAGAGGAAAACAAAGTTTATTAATTTCGCGAGGCGAACGAGGCACGCCTCAAGAATACTGATAATTTCGTGTGCCTCGTGGAAGTTTGCAAGCTTTATTTGGCTGGGGTTATAGGCGGTTCTGCCCGCATTCTGCCTCGCGGTTGTGCCATGGAAGTAACTCAGTATTTTGGGCTCGAAAACAGTGGGTTTTTGATTGTTTTATTTATGTATAGACCAACTGAATTGATTATGTTTGTTAGTAATTAACTGCTTTATTGGTTTCGTAATTTTATAACAACCCGCACTAGGTCAGCGTGGTGGACTAAGGCCTAAACCTTCTCATTTATAGAGGAGGCCCGTGCCCAGCAGTGGGACGTATGTATATGGGCTGATGATGATGATGATGATGATTGGTTTTGTGGTATACATTCCACATACTATAATACGTGTAATACGAACACCCCTGAAAGTTTTACTCTAGGCATTATTTACAATTAAAAATAAAATAAATTTATAAATACTTACAGGAACATGACAAGAGACACCTCACGCCTATATTCGCCTATTTTCGGTCATATTCCCTGAGTCCCTGCTGCTACTGAGAATTCCGCGAGATCACGCAGCTGTTAGACTTATTAACTAATGAACAAATTTTAATACAAGAAAAAATATTGGTAAGCGACAGGCGCTTAGATCTTATTAATGACGTGTTTCCTCCTTCCGATATTAGTACCTAATATAATAGTAGGTACCTAATATTAATAATGGTTTTGCCGCCTTGTTGTGCAAGAATTAAAGAAATGAGAATAACCATGAAACTGACTGCTGATTTTTTAGCAACTCATTGTAATTTTGCACACTGCCCGCATCTCGTAAAATAAAAATATTACCCATTTTTATAATATTTTTTTTATACACCTAATTGCCTCGGCAATTTGGGCTTACATAAAAGTTTGTTATGGAAAAAAATCCCATCTCCTGGAATAAGAAAGTGGAGAGATTTTTGGGGCTTGTATTAAATTTTTAATTTGCCTTTGAGTGCTTTAAGAAGTTGCGGGAGCGATTTTTACAAGTTAATGTTGAGATATTTATGGAGGGCTTATTGGCTTTGTGGCTAACGGGCTGTCTCGAGGGCGTTTGATTTGATTGCTAGAACTGGCAAGCTACAAGTCAATCCGGATTTATAGACTAAGTATATTAGATATATTCACAATGAACTATCACTTGCTTTAACGGTGAAGGAAAACATCGTGATGAAACCTGCACACCTAAAAAAAAAATAGTTCTTAGGAATTTCTTAGGTGTGTAATCCGCCAACCCGCACTAGGCCAGCGTGGTGGACTTAGGCCCAAAACCCTCTCAGTTGTAGAGGAGGCTCGTGCCCAGCAGTGGGACGTATATGGGCTGATGATGATGATGATGATGATATTGGAATAGTATCAAAAATACATTAACGACAGATTTCCCGAATGTTTCATCAGTTGTGTTCTAAATCACACGACATAGGTAACTAGCTTTGTGCATGTGTCAAATGACTTAAAGGTCCTAGGTTCATTTCCCTAGCTGGGAAAATGATTACCGTCTTTATTACAAATTCTCTTTGGCAACAATATGCTCGTAAATCAACAATAGACTCCCCGGACATCGGTACCCCAGTTTGAGGTTATAGGTGTATGTGTGTGTGTGTGTGTGTGTGTGCGCAAGTCAAAACTTTACATAGGAATAGACATCATAGTCATCATCAGCCCAAATACGTCCTACTGCTGGGCACGGGCCTCCTCTACAACTGAGAGGGTTTAGGCCTTAGTCCACCACGCTGGCCTAGTGCGGGTTGGCGGACTACACACCTAAGAAATTCCTAAGAACTTTTAGGTGTGCAGGTTTTATCACGATGTTTTCCTTCACCGTTAAAGCAAGTGATAATTCATTGTGAATACACACATAACTTCGAAAAGTCAGAGGTGTGTGCCTGGGGTTTGAACCTGCGACCGCCGAAATTCTCAACCGCGCGCCTAAACCTCGAGGCCATCACTGCTTCTGCTTGGGATAGACATAAAAATATATTAATAAAGCTAGTGTCTAAGTGGTAATAATAGATTGAATTACAAACGCAGATGTTGGTAAGTGTAAAAAGTTGCTACTAATTGGACGTTAAATGTTGAAGTTCCACATTTTACTACTTAAAGTCGCTTTTGTAAGAATATTATGATTTATTCGATAGCCGATTTCGCTAAAATTTATTAATGAAACTATTTTATTTTGCAAACTATTTTTATGAGTTATTTTGAAGCAAATTACCTAGTCTGTATTCAATTCTTAGTATTTGCTTGTTTCGTTTAGATACTGCTTTTTCCCGTAACATCCTTTCAATTTATACAATTTTTCTCAACCAATGTTTTAAAGATATACTTTAGAATAAACAGTTTTACAAATGTAAAAAATTGCTCCAAAGTTCTATGTATCTTTATCCCAAAATTTGATGAAATTGGATCAGCAGCTTATAAGTCAACTGGTCAGAGATAGTCGTATTATTCTATTCTATTTGTGCTAGTGTGTGCACTTTAAAGATCTAGTAGAAAAAAGCAGTAATCTTACTTTTTATATTGATAATACTTGCAATAAAATTTCCCTTTTAGTCCACACTTCGACCCACTATTCTCTTAATGGTAAAATTAGTTAAAGTATAACCGAACGTGGTGGCATTAAAAAAAAACCTGAAACCACGGTTTCATAACCCATATCACCAGATTGTGTTAAATTCCTTGTGATTTTCTTTCTATGATAGCCCTACTGCTGAGTACTAGCTACTGCTGGGCACGCGCCTTTTAGATAATTGAGAGGGGTTAAGCTTGAGTACACCACCCATTTCTGCAAAATTCACTGTAATCCTCTTTTCGGACAATAGCGGGAAGGAGAATCGTAATCAGTTTCTATAAGTTCTAAATTTTAAAAATTTCTTTTCTATAAGTCTTTTGTCCATCTTTACCAAAATCCTATTAGAAAATTTACTGATTCTGACTGATTGCTTGGTTAGTATGTGCAGTAGGATTCAGAGGCTTCTTTTCCCAGGTGAAGCTAAGCTATTAAGCTTAAGAAATTTCATAAGCTTCTAACTAGCGGGTCGGTGTTTGGAAATGTGCTTAATAAAAGGCTAGGTGCACTATTATAGACTTAACACACAGCGAAACTAGGCTTTAGAAATGCATCTCTGCCTACTCTTTCGGGAAAAAAGGCGTGTGCATGCGTGAGAACTCATTAGTGTTCATCATCATCATCGTCAGCCCATATACTACGTCCCACTGCTGGGCACAGGCCTCCTCTACCGTTGAGAGCGTTAAGGCCTTAGTCCACCACGCTGGCCTAGTGCGGGTTGGCGGACTACACATCTAAGAAATTCCTAACAACTTTTAGGTGTGCTGGTTTCATCACAATATTTTCTTTCACCGTTAAAGTACGTGATAATTCATTGTGAATACATAGATAACTTTGAAAAGTCAGAGGTGTGTGCCTGGGATTAGAACCCACGACCGTTGAGATACTCGACCGCATGCCTAAACCTCGAGGCCATCACGACTTATTAATGTTCATGTTTCCTTTATAATATTAAACAAACACCTCTCTCAATCTGAATCTCAATTATCCACGCAAAAGAAAAGAAAACTAATGCAAAGACTAACCCACGTTACCGAGACACTTTGCATTTTATATTAAACCCTGAAAACCTAGTTTGGAAACGGGACAAAGTTTGCGGCGTGACAAAAAACCTTTGCATTCATTCTCTTGCAGGTGCACAGAGTGTACATAACTATAAGGGAGTGCTTAGAGAAAAAGGAATACTGCTCCGCAGCTTTCCTCGACATTCAACAAGCGTTCGACCGGGTCTGGCACAAGGGCCAACTGTACAAAATTAAAAAATACCTGCCCCACTCCTTCTACTTACTCATGGTTTCTTACCTCAGCGATCGAATGTTTCAAGTTAAGCTTGGGGATGCAAGATCGTCGCTATTCAACTGCGCAGCAGGAGTACCACAGGGTTCTGTGCTCGGCCCAGTCCTGTACAATATCTTTACCTGCGATCTCCCACAATCTTCCCAAGTTGCCATAGCAACATTTGCTGATGATGCAGCATTTCTAACTCGTAGCCACGATTGTACTGAGGCTAGTAGACTACTGCAGGACCAACTAAACGCTGTAAACGCGTGGTTAAACAAATGGCGAATAAAAGCAAGTGCTCCAAAATCCCACCACATAACAAATTAATCGCAAAACCTGCCCATCAGTTTACCTAGGCCGAGATCTATTGCCGCAATCCAATTGTGTTAAATATCTGGGATTCTACCTTGACCGCAGGCTCACCTGGAAAGACCATATAAAGAAAAAGCGCGACGAAATAAACTCACGCTTTAGAAACCTGCTTTGGCTATTGGGAAGACAGTCCGCCTTAACGTTAAGCAACAAGCTCAGGGTATATTGCTCAATAATAAAACCGATCTGGACATACGGTATACAACTGTGGTCCTCTGCCAGCAAATCCAACCTCTTGTGTCTCCAGCGAGTACAAAATTACATCCTGAGGGTTATATCAGCGGCGCCATGGTATAGCAATAACAAAGAAATCCACGAATACTTGGAAATACCAACCATTTTTGAAGAAGCGAAACGTTACTCTACAACATACAAACAGCGTTTGTCTGTTCATCCCAATCCTGTCTCTCACTTACTTTTACAACCATACGCGATTAAGAGACTCAAGAGAGCGACCCCGCTGTTCTAATACGGGGAGATAGGACATTGGCCCTATCTCGCCATACCTCACGACGCCTTTCAACATATCTGCTCATAGTTTATGAGACTGACTGCAGATAGCACAAAAAAAAAAAAAAAAAAAAAAAAAAAACAAAAAAAAAAAAAAAACATTCTCTTGGTATAAAAGAATTCCTTTGAAGCAAATTGTTGTAGGTCTCATAAAAATTTACGTAATTTTCTATATATTTCTATGTGTGAGATCCCGATAAAATAAATATTAGATAAATAATAAATAATAACACTTATTGGGTTTAAGTCCAATAAGTGTTATTATTTATTGGACCAGAGAGCCTACGTCGCGAAGAACATTCATAACCTTACGCCTGTATTCCCGGAAGGGATAGGCAGAGGTGCATTTCTGCACCCACATTTCACTAGGTATGTATCAGTCCCACGTAATAGAGGGCAAGCCTATTGCCGTTTTTCGGGCACAAATCCAGACTCCGTGCTGCTACTGAAAATTTCCTAATGGAAAAACCCAATAACCCTATGCCCGACTCGGGAATCGAACTCGGGACCTCTAGATCGCACCGCATATACTTGTGCCGCGAGACCACGAGGCAGTCACGTCGCGAAGAAAGCGGTAGTAAATCAGCACATAAACAATACAGAACGCACAAAAGCTGTCAAAGCCTGCATAAACTAAATTCAAATTTAAAGCCGCAAGCTGAATGGCCGAAACAGTCGGCCCACACCCAAATAGCCGAAACTATCAGCCGAACACCGGTTAAGTCGAGCCAGCCGACGTCCACTAAATCAAACGAATCTACAATAATCCCACTGTTTGTTACCTCGCAGATAAAACCGTGGGTAGTCTTACAAAACTCAGATGGCTTTATTAAACCCAGAGGAAGATATATTGCTGTTGATTCAATTACTTCAAAGGGGTATTGCGTTTTCAAGAGATTTAAGGTCACGTGAACATAATATAGTAATGGTAGTTTAATTGTTATTATGTTATTTAGTAAGTACGTAGTGGTGGCCTCGAGGTTAAGGCGCGCGGTCGAGAATCTCGGCGATCGCGGATTCAAAACCCAGGCACACACCACTGAGTTTTTGAAGTTATGTGTGTAGTCATAATCAATTATCACGTACTTTAACGGTGAATGAAAACATCGTGAGGAAACCTGCACACCTAAAAGTCCTTGGGGAATTCTTAGGTTTTAAGTCCACTACACAGCGATAGGCTTTCGTGGTGGACATACATACATACATACATAAGCTCACGCCTGTATTCCCAGAAGGGGTAGGCAGAGGTGCATTTCTGCACCCACATTTCGCCAGGTATGCATCAGTCCCACGTAATAGGGGGCGAGCCTATTGCGGTTTTTCGGGCACAATTCCAGACTCCGTGCTGCTACTGAGAACTTCCTAATAGAAAAACCCAATAACACTTTACCCGACCCGGGAATCGAACCCAGGACCTCTAGATCGTTCGGCACATACTTGTACCGCGAGACCACGAGGCAGTTCGTGGTGGACTATGGTCTAAACCGTCTCAGTTGTTGTAGAGGAGGCCCGTGCCCAGTAGTGGGACATAAATATGGGCTGATGATGATGTTGATAATTTGGTATTTCAAAAAAAAAACATGATACATATAAAAAAAAAATAAAAAATATATATATAAATAATATAGCATAGTTAGTATTTAGGCTGTGGCTGTGACAGGTAAGAACACTTAGTTTAATGTCGTGAAGCGGTGTAAGCTACAACACCACGCTGAATTTAAGTGGACACCCTGGAAAAACACGTGTGCCGAGTTCTTTGTAGGTCTTCTGTGTTAATTAATTACAAACGGTTTTCTTCTCCCTCAACACAATTTTATCAGTGTTCGACTTTGCTTCATTAAAACTGTGAAACAATGTCGTACTTAAGTACCTATAGTTTTGTATAATTTAAGCCAGCGGGCGCGGAATTAGCGCAATTTTGTGTGCTTTAATGACGCTATGCAGGGAAAATGGGAACAGAAATGAATTTTGAATTTAGTCGCACATGTTTCATCACCTTCTGTGTTTTATTTTTTTTTTTCATTTTCAAGAAGTCATTTTCAGATTCACATCTGTATGTTTCCTTAGAGGGGTAGTCATAGGTGTTTTTCTATACCTACCCAAGGTTTTCCGTAAGTACTACATACTCACGCAACCACAGAACAGTTGAATAAGACCAGAAAGGGAATGTCAGTATGCCGAGCGTGCCGCACCTACGATTACACTATCATATGTTCGATACGGCCGCTTCTTAGTAATTCGGATAGCGTGTAATATCAAGCCTTTTATAAATGTGTCACAACCAATAGCAGCCCTTCATTTCTGTTCGAAATTTATACCATTAGTCGTGTGATTGTAGTAGAATGAATAGGTGACAGACAAGCGGCGATACTTGTCCCCATACAAAATATTATCTACTAGCTGTGCCCGCGACTTCGTCCACGCGGAAAATTTATTTTAATAAGAAAAATTATAAACTATAAGCCTAAATTACTCCTTATTATATCAGCTATCTGCCAGTGAAAGTCCCGTTAAAATTGGTCCACCCGTTTCAGAGATTAGCCGGAACAAACAGACAGACAGACAAAAATTGTAAAAAACGTTATTTTGGTATATGTACCGTGTATACATCCATATGCATTTATAGCTGACCCGGCGAACTTCATTCCGCCTAACAGCTGATTCTTAATTATTATTATTTTATTTTCTTAGCCTAAATTATTCCTTATTACATCAGCTATCTGTCAGTGAAAGTCCCGTTAAAATTGGTCCACCTGTTTCAGAGATTAGCCGGAACAAACAGACAGACAGACAAAACAGACACTCCAATTTTATTTATTAGTATAGATTTCCTTTCACAAAATATACACACAACTTGGAAAAGTCAGAATTGTGTGCCTGGGGTTTGAACCCGCGACCGTCGAGATTCTCGACCGCGTGTCTAAGCCTCGACGCCATCATGACTTTCTGAAATATTACACTTCTTCAATATCTTATGCCTATTCTTTGAATATAGGCATTTGTTTCTACATTAGTGTAAAAATATCAACCCTAATAAACAACATATGTACCAGCAAATCGAATTTCTCGTTATCTAGGAGTTTCAAAGACGCCAGGCCCCGAACGGCTAAAGATAATTAGAAACAAAAGGTATCCCACGCCTTCCTTTCGGATAGCCCGTAAAAATTGGTTTTCTTTAATAAAGATCCGACGTAAAGGCGGAGTAATCTCCATTCGGCGACAGTTAGACAATGGAACACATTTACGTTTAGAATTTATGTTGTTAACGACCTAATGGGGACCCATTTAGTGTAACAATGCAATAATTTACCTCCCCAAAGGTGAATATTGCCTAGAATATCTTAATTTTGCAGCAATGTGTTTTGTTAGGAGAAAATTCGGGACCGCTATTCAAGCTAAAAATATCTGAGGACACTTTAACATATTGTTTTGTTATAACATTGAAATGTTACTTCATGTCTATAAATTCTCGGAATACTATTGCTCTAAACATAGCAACATCTCGACTAAAGTCGTGATGGCCTCGAGGTTTAGGCACGCGGTCGAGAATCTCGACGGTCGCGTTCAAACCCCAGGCACACACCACTGACTTATCGAAGTTATGTGTGTATTCACAATGAATAATCACGTACTTTAACGGTGAAGGAAAACATCGTGATGAAACCTGCACACCTAAAACTCCTTAGGTGTGTAGTCCGCCAACCCGCACTAGGCCAGCGTGGTGGACTAAGGCCTAAACCCTCTCAATGGTAGAGGAGGCCCGTGCCCAGCAGTGGGACGTATATGGGCTGATGATGATACTATTGCTCAGAACAGGTCTCATTTACAGTTTTTAGAATATACATATGATAATAATTTAACATGTTCAATAAATAATAAATACACCCAACAGTCACATAATCATATAGATAAATTACATGACGTCATATGAGGGTTCATTTATAATTTTACAACTGATTAGGCAGAAATCATGGAAAGTAGTTTTTTCTTAAAGATTCTTATAGCCTCAGCTGTAATCAATATTAATTATTAAAAATGCGAAAGTAGCACTGTCTGTCTGTTAAACTTTTTCGCGTAATCCGTTGGACAGACTTGGATGAATTTTGGTAAGGGGATAGATAGTACCTTGAAATGAAATTATATTTATTGAATCCATGAAATGTCAAATACATCACTTAGATTCAGTCATTTCAAAATTTGGTGTACCACCCTGTTCGGAAGGCAGTCATCACTAGAGAAGAACGGGCAAGAAACTCTAGTGTTGCTCTTTTCCAATCAAGAGATAGTTTACAATATTGATACAAATAATGAATTTCCCAAATTAGAGCAGCTCATTAATACAATCTCAGACTGTTGTATTGAATATGAGAATAACATAGTCATCTTTGAGTCATCCTTGAGAATGGACATAGGGAACTTAATTCTATAAAGTTGCGTCTGAGTAGAGCCGGGCTCCATAGCTAATATTTTTGTTGTGAATTTGAGTTTCTTTGTTACGTTTTCATCAACCGGCAATAAATTAAGTTCAGTTCAAAAATACTTAAGCTTTAAAAGGAACATACTTTCATATCCACGACGGTTTAAATATCATACGAACTTGTATATTTCAGCGATACAGTTATGAAACATCAAAGATTTCTCGTCTAGTTCCGATTCCATCACGAGTACACATTTGACACACATGAGCATAACCATCGATCCATAAATCATTAATCATCAGGGCGTTTGCACAGAGAAATCACAAACACAAACTGTGTGCGATTGAAATTCAAATCAAGTCAAATCAAACTTCCACCTTTCGCAAACCATCGCCTTTGCATTCTTGAGTACAAGCACTTGTGCCACAACACAGCTTCTACAGAGCGCTCAATTAATATTCGAAATGTATGTCAAGCGGTGAGGTACTTCCATAGAAGCTCAAAAGCACAGTTTGCCTTTGAAAATTCCGAATAATAATCTTTACGCTTTAAATGTTTATTTAACAAAAGCAATTTGACATATAAATCAGAACATCCTGTCAATAAACAATTATAAACTAAACATTACGCAATTAACGTGTAACGCTTTTAACCCTCTATGGAAGTTCCGCCATTGATGTTAAGTGTTAAAGTTTTAATCCAAGGGTATTTAAATGTTTTCATCGGTTTTATTAAGGCTCTTGGCCCGAGGTATATTAAATCCTGGGCTCGACTGCAGCAGGAAATTCTCAATAGAAGCATCGAGTACCGAAATGTTCCGTAAAAGTCAAACCATAGTCAAAGTTGACTACGGCATAGCTCTATACTTTACCAAATCGAATATCAAACCGAATGTTGGATAAAATTTACCGTCAAATTATATTTGCATCTGGTTAGATGTGGTTATTTTCCTGGGACAAAAAGGAACAAAATAATAAGGTGGTCTTTCTAATTCTATAATATAGAAATAATTATTTTTAAAGTTTTTACCAACAGCTTTAATGTAAAAAGCAGAAATATGGTCAACAAAGCAGCACTAAGGATTATGTTTAATTATTAAGCGAGCTTAAATCCTCTTTAAAAATGTATAAATTGCTTTTTAACCTGCCTTGAAAAGATTTATTCAAGGATTATATTACTGTAAAACATTTTCCGTTCTCAAAGCTTACATAAGTATTAATTTACTACAGCAAAATAAAATTGACTTCTCATTTATCAACTCAATTTATCGTTATAAAAGTGTGTGCAAAATATTTTGTTAAATTACATAAAGGTGCAAAGGCATATCTGTATATATTTGCTTATAAATAATTAGGTGTTTCAAAGTAAGGCTCTCTCGTTATCTCCCTCGTATGCAGCCCTGTGTCAGAAAATTTTAGTGTAAACAAAAAATAAACAATAATTTACTGATCCTTCTGTTCGTTATATATTGTGGTTCCTGTGTTTGGATACCAGGACTCCAATCTACATGTCAAATCCATATTTACAAACCAACCGCCTTTCTCAACTCCCCGGGGGTAACTTTGATCTGTCTCGTACTAATACCGCAATAAAAATATGCTAACACAAATAACAAGCTTAATTTATTTCTTGATTTCAAAATGCTGTAGGCTCTATGTTTCTTCGCTGCCTGTCTTCTTAGCTTTTTTCGTTAATATACCTAGCATTACATCCGCTCAATACCTAGAACTTCCTAGATCTTATATCGAGAATAGGATATTCTCAGAAGCATCAAGGACTTTGGAAATGTGCTGCAAAAAGGACATTAAATTCGCCTCGCTCAGGCCCGAAACAAATATTTGTGGATCACACAAACTGCTTTCTTAGGGAAGGGATCGAAATTCCAATCTGTAGTCTGTCATTTTATGAATATGACGAAACTGTTTTATATTTGGATGCTGATAAGCAATAATGTGTCAATCCACACAAAGTACAATTCAAAGCTTTTGATATATTTGAATATCAAAATATCACGTATTTAACATTCTGTAAAAGAGGTTTAAGTCACCAAAAAGAAAAAAGTATAAACAAATATACTTATAATAAAACTAATCAAAATAATAATCTAATATTTTTTTCAAAGAATATTTTAGATTATTTTATTTTTTTAATATCAATCTATTTGTAATCCATTATTCTTCTTTATTAGGTAAACCGAGCAATATGCAGTCGATAGTTTTTTTAAACAAACTTTACAAGAATTGGTTTGATAATTTTAGACGCCATTTTCTCAAAACAAAGTTCTTAAGGGTTAACACATTATTGCTTATCACCATTCATTTATGATATACATAAACTATATTTATCAGCCGTGGTTTTGGGGTTACAAGAGATGTAGTGGAGTACTCACCCACGGCTGTATTTTCAAAGAGATGGACAAGAGTATAGTTATTAACTCGCATTGCGCCAGCTGCTAAATAAGACGTACGGTCTACATATTACGGACGGTTCACCAAACAAATCATCACTGATTTCACTTACTATTACTGCTAACGACCAAAACTCAAAATAAGTCTAATAAGTTAATTGAGGCGTGAGTCGAGGGATCCCGGGTTTGATTCCCAGGACGGAAGTGTCATCAGATGTTTCCTTCAGCTATGATGCAGCACGGAGTGTGAAAACTCGGAAAACGACAATAAGCTGGCATCCTATTCTGTTGAACTCAAGGCAGCAATCAGTACCTCTGGCTACCCCTTCGTTGTATATAAAAATATTGGGAGAAAATTCGTTTCATTCAGTTCCAAGCTGTTTTTTTTCTTTATAAGTGTTTTTGGATTACCCAGTCATTTTTTACATGACCTTTTTGCAAATTAGGTTGTCTGGAAGAAATCACAGTCAGTGATAAGACCGCCTATTGTCACTTAGTCCTAAGTATTCTTTTTTTTAATTTTGTTTTGTGGAATATGTCCATGGTGTACAATAAAGTGTTTATAAATAAATAAATAAATAAAAATAAATAAATAAATAAAAATAAATAAATATTCAAAGCATCAAATCAGCAATAACCAGATGCACTACTACAATTTCCTCGCTTTACGCCATGAAAATTTTATTTCTCAAAATTTAAAGCAATGTAACTCTGATCTCATAACGTTGATGGCAAAAGACAATTTCTACAAGTTTTTGGTAGTAAAAACGAAGCGCTGCAATTTCCTTAAGCCGCGGGGCGGACGATGCATAAAACATATTCGGCTCTCGCCACAAATGCACTGCGAATGTCTGCCTACATGACATTCTCATGCGACGCGAGCCGCGATTGCAACTTACGAGTTTTAATACGATTTTGTGTCTACAGTTTGTTATGCAGCATCTTGCGTTGTATAATATTCGCGTATTACAAAAATTCCTTACTTTAAAGCTTACATTTTCTTACTTTAAAATACTATGGCCAACCCGCACTAAGTCAGCGTGGTGAACTAAGTTCTAAACCCTGTCAGTTGTAGAGAAGGCCCTTGCTCAGCAGTAGGACGTATATGGGCTGATGCTGATGATGATGATGATGATAATGATGATGAAAATACTAAGGTACAAATTGTCGGTGTATTTTCAGGAGTGCAAATAGAGTGAATGCATCAGTGTGAAATGTGAATCAGTATATTACTGGATCACCTTTCATCATTGAAGATTTGTACAATTGACATTAAAATTCTAAAGTGAATTCGTTTTGCTCTATGCGCTTGAACGAATTTAATAAACTTTGATCCAGAGTTATTTAAAACCCTTCAAACTGTTATAGCAGTCTATATAATTTCTTTTTAAATCCAGGCCAGGTCTCATTTTAACTACATAGACAAGGCCCATGCCAACCCGTGGGACGTATATGGGCTTGTTTACAAAGACCAAACTGAGGTAAGCGTTAAGCAAGTTATCGTTTTGCAAAAACTAGTAAATTAATATTACAAGTGAGTATTCAATTGTGAATATAGCCCATTATTTCTTTCACTGTTTTTTATTTATTATGCTTACTATACATTGTCTAACAGTCGATCATATTTCTATGCGTACTTTCGATCCCAGTGTACAGCAGTTACATTGCCAATGTGGTGGAATACTCGTAGACTTTAAAATCTTATTCATTGAACAAAACACTTGGCACTTCACAATCTTAGCGAGCCTATTCGTAGCGCAGTTCAATCTACGGCGTAGCTCTACCTCTACGCGGAAACTGTAAGTGCAATTTCATTATTATCAGCCCCGTGGCGCAGTTGGCTGGACACTAGCTTGCGAAACAAGAGGCCGCGGGTTCGATCCCTGCACCGAGACAAATGTTTGTGTGATCCACAAGTATTTGTTTCGGGTACGGGTGTTTGTGTGACCGAAAAGCCTCTCGTAGTTTCTGATACCCACGACACAAGACTTGTATCTTAATGTAGGGTCTGAACTATGTATGTGACTGTTGGTTGTTGGTTGTATTTATTTATTATTGTTTCAACGTCGTGTATCCACATTCAGGTGAAAGCAGCCCGTCCCACTCAAATAAAACACTTTTCAACGGGAAATGTTCACGAAAATTTGCGGCACAGACGGTCGGAATGTAGAGACGAAATGCGGCAAAACATAGAGTTAATGAGTGGCCACTGGCTAAACTAAAAGGTTTCGTGTTTACATGTAGTTTTTGGTTTATTTGATAGAGTGAAGGGTTTAATAGAGTTCTCAGGCCGGATATGTAGAGGTCGATGTTCAACCGCCATGTCAAAAGCGAAGTGCTTCTATACTGCCAAGTTTGTTGACTGTTTTCGAGAGTTTTTTCAGTGGTGGAGTATTTTTATGTGACTTTTATGCTTGGTAATTTTGTGGGTGAAATGGTTAAATGAATCGGTTTTTATAGGACGAAAAGGTATTTGCGGTCCCGGGCTTGTATTTAGTGCTTCATAATCGCTTTTCATTATATCGAATCGAACCCAAGACCTCTAGATCGCACGGCACATACTTGTGCCACGAGACCATGAGGCAGTCAATCAATTCGTTATAACAATCAATTAACACTGCTCTACACCAATATCGATTCTAGGCCCTTTAGGCGTCATATGCAGCTTTCAGAGGTAGTTTTAAGTACGCCGCCACTCATTGCTGGAACAACATCCCACCGCCGTGTCAATCTAAAAAAAGTAAAATATCCTTTAAACGTGAACTCAAACAAATATTTCTAAAACTACAAAAATCAGTTATAGCTATTTAAATTCTAGCATAAGTACTTACCTTACTTGTAATATTCGAAAAGTCAATGAGATGGTTGTTCCGCACTTAGTGGCGAATATATAATATATACTGAAATCACTGTTGACTGACTTTGTTATTGTAATGTAATTAATTACTTGTACTACTATACTTTATTTTACATTTATATTATTATTGGTAAGCTTTTATTATTATTATTTTTATTTTTATTGCCTGTAATCCAACCTAGCGTCCGTTTTGTCACTTGGTCCCCTCATTGAAAATCAGCGCTGCAACTCCGTGCAAGCGGAATTGCAGCATGTAGCTGAATGAGAGGACCATTGTTGGCTGTGTGAATTGTGCGTGTAGTTATTAGTTGTTTTCTTTAAAAAATGTATTTTCGTGCACTAGCCAATAATAAAATCTTTTTCTTTCTTTTCTTTCTTTCTTTCATATATTTATATCTCGGGTCCAAGGCTGATAATTCCTGAAAAAGCTGTTAAAAAGAGTAAATCTATTTTGAAAGAACAACCCTTACAAAAGACTCGAGTTCCATCAAATGTATTATCTAAAAGATTGAGATAAAAGAGCTATGTCAAACAACTTTGTTGCCTAAGTGAATTAGGTCTTATGTCCAGATTCATTGAATGTTCTTTTTTATTTTGTTTCAATTTAACCAACGAAGTATTAACTTGGTTGTCTGTCTTATACTGTACCAAGTTTTTTTAAGTTAAGAAAGTAGAATAAAAATAAAAACCAGAAATTCTATAAATATGCTAAAGAATAATGATATTATTAAAGCAGGATTTTTCCTCCTCCTCTCCTGGTCGGGCTAGGCTTATAAGTTAATTAATAAGAGAATTCTCAGAAACAGTACAGTATGGAAACTTGCCCGAAAAACCTCAATAGGGCCACTTCCTCCTGCACGAAACTTATTATTCAGTAAAGAAAAGTTTAGAAACTGACTGCCTCGTGATCTTGCGGCACAAATAAGTGCCGTGTTATCTAGAGGTCTTGGGTTCGATTCCCGGGTCGAGCAAAGTGTTATTGAGTATTTCCAATAGGATAGTATTTCCAAGTCTGGAAATGTGCCCGAAAAACGTCAATGTGGCTGACGAAATGTGGTGCAAAAACGCACCTCTGCCTACCCCATTGGGGAATACAGGCGTGAGGTTATGTATGTGTGTAAAAGTTTAGAAATACAAATCAGTCCACCACTTCAAGTTTGCAAGCTTGAATATCATTTTAATAACCACAAAGTCAAAGTCAAAATCACCTTTATTCAAATAGACTTTTACAAGTGCTTTTGAATCGTCAATTAAGTTTTTTTAAACTATTGCCGCTTCGAGACGTGTTATCGCTGTGGAGAAGAAACGGCAAGAAACTCCCTCAGCAACACGAAATGTCATTTTTTTATATGATAATTTTTAATTATAATTACATTTTTATTTATTATATTTAATTTAACCTCATACATGTCATAACGATACATATTGCAGCAACCTCCGATCAGTTTACTTACTCCCAGGGCTTATTATCCTCAATATAATCTGACATTTTATAATAAGCTTTTTTATATAGTTTTTCTTTAATCGATTCTTTAAACTGTAAAAAACGAAAAGTGTAGTAGAAAACCAACATGAAAACAGTAAAAGCCACCAAAAACGGAACTAAAATTCCATCAAAGGTCAGCAACGGAACAAAACACGATAAAAAAAGTCGAGCGCACGTTAAAATACCTGTTCATTCGTGACGAGGCAAAATTATACAAAAACTCGCTCAAAACCGTCCTTGGGGAATCTTCACATATTTACATGTTTACACGGACGGATATAAAGTTTAACTGGATGCGTACAGGATATTTTGTATCTATAACATTACCTATAATCATTATCATCAGTCCATATACGTCCCACTGCTGGGCACGGGTCTTCTCTAAGACTGAGAGGAGTTAGGCCTTAATTTACGACACGGGGCCAGTGCGGGTTGGCGGACTACACACCTAAGAAATACCTAGGAGTTTTCAAGCATGCAGGTTACCTCCGATGTTTTCCTACACCGTAAGTAATTATAAATAATAAATACACCCAATAGTCACATACATAGTTCTGACCCCACACTAGGATACAAGTCCTGTGTCGTGAGTATCAGAAACTACGAGAGACTTTTCGGTCTCACAAACACCCAGACCCGAAACAAATATTTGTGGATCACACAAACATTTGTCTCGGTGCGGGGATCGAACCCGCGGCCTCTCGTTTCGCAAGCTGGTGTCTAGCCAACTGCGCCACGGGGCTGTACGTGATTCAGTGTGAATCCACATGTAATGGTTTAAACCTGCGACCGCTGGGATTTATAAAAAATCTTAGGTGTGTAGTCCACCAACCTGCACAAGGCCAACGTGGTTGACAAACTCTCAGTTGTAGAGGAGGGCCGTGCCCAGCAGTGGGACGTATATGGGCTGATGATGATAATGAAATTGTTTGTATTAATGTGCTTCTGTCCAAAAAGCCGTTAATTGGGTTTATGTACTTACAATAAAGTGTTAATTAATCTTTATGATTTTTTATATTCTCCTTATTGTTGGTTGTAATGTTGCGTTTGATTTTCGTAATACATTTTTTTTAAATCAAAAAAGTTTATCCTTGTAATTTTTTACTATGTGTATAAGTGACGTATGCCGTTCAAATTTAAGTATAAAAAACGTATTTTTATAAGTTTTCGAGTACAACAGTTCTTAACAGACACATCCAGCGCTTCGGAAGCGAGTGGTAACCTAATAATGTTCTCAGCGGTAACGATAGATCACTTGCCCAGTGACAAATAAAGATGGATTATGGCGCAATATTGCCGAGTATTCTGTGTTCACACAACACAACTGCCACAGAAGGTTTACGCTGAACGGAACGAAAAAAAAGACCGAATTTCACATTCTCCGTGTTATTTTCCATACACTAAGTGTTTGGTTGGTTGAACGAGCTAATCTTAATTAAAAATACTTTTGTGTTGAATATTCTTAGACTTGAAGACTTGTTATTGGCTTTTTGTTTATTTTATTGTTTTCTACTTCTGTTAAGATATAGCTGTTAGTCTTTCATAAATAAATACATAATTCATTTATCGAGGAAGGTTATAGGCTTAATATCATCACGTTACGACCAGTGGCGGTACTTTCTTAGAACCCCAAAACGGTTACACGTTAATTGTGTAATGTCTAGTTTTAAATTGTTTATCGTGGGGTCAGTATATTCTCATTTATATGTCAAATTGCTCTTGTTAAATAAACATTTAAAGTTTTAAGATTATTATTCGGAATTTTATAAGGCAATCCGGGCTTTTGGGCTTCTATGGTAGTACCGCCACTGGTTACGACCAGTAGGAATGGAGCAGCATTAAAAAATACGTCAAAAACAGAGAAAAATTATCCATTTAAAGTCTTACTTTCGCTATAAAACTCGCTCGGTCAATAGTAAGCGAAGTGCAGTCATCGGGTTTCGGGTTAGCATCGGTTGAAGTGGTATTGGTTTTTCTATGATATATTAGACAATATACGGCCCAGTATCAATTATATTAGAAGGTAGTTGCTTCATAAAATGACGAGATAACGGAAATAAACACTAAAAGTACTATACTAGTCAAGTATGTGCCGTGCGATCTAGAGGTCCGATTCGTGCGGTCTAGGGGTTCGATTCCCTGGTCGGGCAAAGTGTTATTGGGTTTTTCCATTAGAAAATTCTCAGTAACAGCACGGAGTCTAGAGATGTGCCCGAGAAACGGCAATTGGCTCGCCCCCTATTACGTGGGACTGATACATATCTGGCGAAATGTAAATGCTGAAATGCACCATTGCCTACGCCTTCGGGGAATACAAAATTCAAAATCAAAAGAAGTCAAAATTGAGTGACAAGTGTACCTGGAATTTGAATCCGTGGCCGCGGAGATTCTTTATCGACCGCGCTCCAAATCCTTGAGGCCACGACTTATATTCACACAAACTTTTAAGTCAGGATATTTTCAACAACGTGGTGTCTGGAACTATTCTCGAAAACCTTGGCTCCTATTAAATGAGATATAGAACTGCCAAAATGGGTGTGTAGAAATACATATGCCCATTGATTTATTCAATTAAGTAAAGAATATGCACACATTTTTTAAAAAATGTTTTCCCCTTGGGAAATTCTTAATAGGAACCCAGTTTCTGGATAAGTGTCAATAATAATGTGGTACCTGAATTATTGTCGAAACGTAAATATACTTCTGCCTAACTTTGAGGATACAGTCGTGAGGTTCTATTCAAATTCAAAGTCAAAATCATCTTTATTCAAATAGACTTTTACAAGTTCTTTTGAATCGTCAATATTAAACTATTCTATCGAAACGTGTTATCGCTGTGGAGAAGAAACTCCCTCAGCAACACGAAATTTCATATTTTTTATATTATGCAAAGAAGACACATTGACGTTGTATATAGAGTTAATGACCCTTCTGAATCGTGTGTGTATTTTTTACAAGTACTCCACAGGACGGGGGCGCGCGTGGAATATTCATGTGCGCATACCCCCAGCTCCATCGGGACGTCGGGACGCCTGGAACCTGTCCATGCATCCCCTTACGTCAAACTAAGGACTCCTAACCAAGGGTTTTCCGTGCTTTGTCGCGTTTTTGCCATACTTTTTATCATCATCATCAGCCCATATACGTCCCACTACTGGGCACGGGCCTCTGACTGAGAGGGTTTAGGCCTTAGTCCTCCACGCTGGCCTAGTGCGGGTTGGCGGACTACACACCTAAGAATTTTCTAAGAACTTTTAGGTGTGCAGGTTTCATTATGATGTTTTCCTCCACCGTTAAAGTATGTGATAATTCTTTGAAACACATAACTTTGAAAAGTCAGAGGTGTGTGCCTGGAGTTTGAACCAGCGACCGTGGAGATTCTCGACCGCATGCCGAAACCTCGAGGCCATTACGACTTTTTATCGGAAAAATAAATAAATACACCCAACAGTCACATACATAGTTCTGACCCCACATTAAGATACAAGTCTTGTGTCGTGGGTATCAGAAACTACGAGAGACTTTTCGCTCTCACAAATACCCAGACCCGAAACAAATACTTGTGGATCACAAACACATTTGTCTCGGTGCGGGGATCGAACCCGCGGCCTCTCGTTTCGCAAGCTGGTATCTAGCCAACTACTCCACGGGACTGTCAAAAAAATCAAACCTAGCAGCTCGCAAATTACACCTGTTAAAATGCAATATGTCATGGGCAGAAATGCATGAATTTTGATGGGCAGAAATGCAATTCTGCAACCACGGTTCGCCAATTGTGTTTTAAATACGTAAAAGGTTTGACGTTTTCCAGGCACATATTCAAACACCACGAAGCTCCTGTCAATTTCCTAATATAAAAACCTAATAACATTCTACCAGACCCGGCGATCGAATCTGATACCTCGTGGTCGTAACGTATACATTTTCACCGCGGGACCTACAGAGCAGTCTACAAGTAGGAGGTACATGTATTAAATCAGATTTTTCTAGAATTTACTCTTCCAAGTTTGTGATTCAAGTAATATATGAGCTATCCGCCAGCCTCCACCACGAGTGCTAGGAAGAAATCAGTCGCTCTTATGTGAACGGGAAAGATATTCCACCAGATTACCGCTCCTTGCGCTAAATCCATTCTTATCCCACAAGAAATAGAATCTACAGTTGCATGATAGTAATAAAGTATCGAGATTCTATGACTGGAAAGTAAATGCATCCAATCCATTCTTAAAATGGACAGTCAAATGTCGTTGTGAAAAACATCGGTGAAAAATTAAAGTTTTGTGTCAAAGAATGAGCAGCGAAATCAGTACCGGATAGTTAGCATTGCCTTTTAGAAACTCATGCCTTTAAAGGACGAGAAAAGCAGAGATGAAATTCTAGAACCACGTTTTGCCAGTGGTGTATCGCGGTCTTTCAAAATTTGTATTGAGTCCATTCACAAGCACTCAAGTTTTGCTATTTTTTCAAGCACCACGTAATAAGGGGTCAGCCTTTTGCTGTATTTTAGGCACATATCTAAACTTCGTGCTTTTATCGAGAATTGTAGATTACACGGCACATACGTATTTTGTGAGACCACGAGGCAGTAAAAATAACATGGAAGGTTTTGTCTGGGTCTCTTCGAATTCCATTCATCGAATTAAAATATATGATGCGAATAAGCAAAAATCGTATCGGCTTTAATATTAGAGAATTATTATTCATTTATTTAACTGATAACATTATATATGTACATACATACATAAACTCACGCCTGTATTCCCCGAAGGGGTAGGCAGAGGTGCATTTCTGCACCCACATTTCGCCAAGTATGTATCAGTCCCACGTAATAGGGGGCGAGCCTATTGCCGTTTTTCGGGCACAATTCCAGACTCCGTGCTGCTACTGAGAATTTCCTAATGGAAAAACCCAATAACACTTTGCCCGACCCGGGAATTGACCCAGGACCTCTAGATCGCACGGCACATATTTGTACCGCGAGACCACGAGGCAGGCATTATATATGTATGATGCATATGTATGTGTGTGTGTATGTAATGTATGTTTACGTGTACATAATATATGGATATATATTTATATGTGTTTTTATGGTGTCTTCTATTTTTTATTATAATTTTTTATTTACTTATTTACCTTACTTACGACTACCTACATTTCTCTTCTTACATCTCCATCCTTGGTTGTCTGTAAGTGATCGCCTTGTGCGATAAGACCGTTTTTTGTACTAATTTACTTTACTGTACTTCATACCACGAGGCAGTTTCGCGGTTTGCTATAAAATGACATTTAAAGATCTATATTACATAAGTCGAATAATAATACTTTATTAACACGTGCCTCGTGGTCTCGCGGTACAAGTATGTGAAGTGGGATCTAGAGGTCCTGGGTTCGATTCCCGGGTCCGGCAAAGTGTTATTGGGGTTTTCCATTAGGAAATTCTCGGTAACAACACGGAGACTGGAAATGTGCCCGAAAAACGGCAATAGGCTCGCCCCCTATTACGTGGGCCTGATACCTACCTGGCAAAATGTGGGTGCAGAAATGCACCTCTGCCTACCCCTTCAGGGAATACAGGCGTGAGTTTATGTATGTATGTATGTATGTACTCCATAGTTTGTTGTTATGAGTACAATAAAGTTTTAAATAAATAAATAAAAATGTGGATCCACCACTTAGAAACAACAGACACTTTATTAAAAAAAAATACCTTATGTCGTGGGACAAACGAGTCAGTTTTCATCATTCTTACGCCCAGCATTGGAATAACGTGTACGACTGCCATATCTTTATCGAAAATATCGCGTGTAATATTAAAACTAGCAAACATGATTTATTTGCTATCAACAGAACTATCCTTTAAACTCAGAGAATACAAGTTTAACTGCAAATCGTTTTGAAAACTCCTTTATGGTCGGCCACATGTATTTACCAGCTGAGTTTTGCAATTCCACCTTTATCCCAGTTGTTATAAAGTCTAAGTCTCCGTAAGCTACGTTTGCTAAAATGTATGACAGTGGAGGCAATCCGTACAATTCATGAATATATGTATGAATGGTTTTGAAATAGTTCTCTCGCCTTTCGATCGTTGATTCGACGTCCATTTTTTTTCGTATGAATATTGTTTGTTGAGTGAATCATCCGTTTCCTCTCCGATGGGCTCTAGTGGTTTTTTTTATGAGATTTTATTGCGTATGTAATGGCATGTATTAGATGTAAGTGATTTTTATTTGGCGGTATATTGTGTTTGGATATCATTATTTAGGTAAACATATGTTTCTTAAGCAAAATTGGATACGAAAAGTTGAATTATTATATTGGTGCACAAATTTTATTAAGGAATAGACGTGAAAAAAGTAGTTAAGGCGCAAGATCGAGAATCTCGGCGGTCGCGGGTTCAAACCCTAGGCACATATTTCTGACTTTTCGAAATTATGTGTATATTCATAATGAATTGTCACGTACTGTAAGGGTAAAATAAATCGTCTTGAGGAAACCTAAAAAGGTTCTGAGGAATTTCTTCCGCGTGTAGTTCGCCAACCCACACTAGGCCAGTGTGCTAAACCCTCTCAGTTGTAGAGGGACGTACATAGGCTGATGATGAAGATGAAAAAAATATATGTAAACCCGATAGAAAGAGAAAAAATCGCGGGTAATGTTTAATTTTTTATATATATTCATACTAAAGTGTTGACGAATATCAAAATAAAATAAGTATTTCAGCTCCGATTCGATTAAAAATTCCATATTTTTTCGCCTCTCTACGTAAGTCAATACACAAAATTGAGGCGGCGAGGACTTTGTGACTTTTTCGACGTATGCAAACAATATTTCACGTGTAAAGTTATTTGCAGTGGCCCGGGGGTGTAAACACCCTCACCTCCCCAAAACGAGGGTGGTCCCTAGAGGTACCAGGTCTGAAATACATAGTAAAATATTTATAGGCGAAAAGTAAAAAATATATATTGAACTCTAATTTAAGGTAGGTATTATTTGAATTGAATAATGAGCTGACTTAAATTATAGGGTAGCATGATGATAGGGCGCGCCTCTGAGACCAAATATTGGCGGTCGCGGGTTCAAATAATTATATATGTATAGTAAATGAATATGGCTCAATTTGTTCAAGATGTAAACACAAGGTCCCGGGTTCGATTCCCGGGTCAGACAAATTGTAAGTGGATTTTGCATTAGTAAATTCTCAATAACAGCATGGAGTTGTGCCCGAAAAACGCCATTTGGCTCGCCCTCTATTACGAAGAACGAAAACACAACTGGCAAAGTGTGGGTGCAGAAATGCATCTCTGCCTATCCCGTGTGGGAATACAGGCGTGAGTATATATTATGTGTATGACATACACATAATATATACACTGTATGTACATATGTATAATATTTTAATGAAAGGCGTGCCTATCCTCGTTTATGAGACATATTTTCATATTCCGTATTTTTAATAACACTGCTCAATTGGGAAATGAAGCTTCATTTAATAAAATGTTTTTTTTAGTCAATAGAATAATCCTCAGATATAATTTCTAAATACAACATGCAGATAAAATGCTACACGGATAAAACATTTGTAAAAGTTCCATCCAAAAGATGTTTACATAAAGGAAAGTGCAAACAAGCGGGTGGAAAGGTTTCCCACTGTCCGAGCTCCCGGGGCGACCTCTTCAGCAAAATGCTAAAGATTTCTGCTAACTTTTCACAATTGCAAGTTTAAATTTGATCTTTTACTTGCATTTATGCTTTAGTATATTTGAAAGCCTGGCTGGTGTAATAGAACATATGTATACGTAGTGATGGCCTGGAGGTTTAGGCGCGCGGTCGAGAATCTATGCGGTTGTGGGTTCAAACCCCAGGCACACACCTCTGACTTTTCGAAATTATGTGTGTATTCATATCACGTTCTTTAACGGCGATGGAAACTCGTGAGGAAACCTGTACGCCTAAAAGTTCTTAGGAATTTCTTAGGTGTGTAGTCAACCCGCACTATGCCAGCGTGGTGGACTAAGGCCTAAACCCTCTCAGTTGTAGAGGAGGCAGTGTGACGTATATGGGTTGATGATGATGATATCGCGACCATTCTGAAAAAAATATGTGTCGGTATAGATGGGTAATAGGTTCAGAAACATAATTCAAAAGTTTTGGGTTATTGTTGAAAATGTTGGAAAAAGTTGTTGGAAACTAACACCTAATGTCGCTTGGATGATAGTCAATAAATATTTTTTATGATCTCCATTAATAAAAAAAGTCTCGTATAAGAGTAGTTGACATTATAAAACACCGAAATAGCTTTTATATAGCAATAATAGCATTTTATTCTCCGCTCACGTCCGCCCGATCATCAATCAGAATCTTTCAGTGCCACCTTTATAACATTACACCTTTAAAATACATACAAAATATATTTTATATTCACATAAATGCATAGGTATACATACATACATACATATTTTTTTTTTGGGAAATACACACATATAAATATACACAGAACAATCACAATCAAAAATACAAAACAAAAATATAAACACAATTCAAAGCAATTTCCACTTATAGAGCAATTTCCACTTATAGATAGAGATAAATGTTTTGTTTTCACTCGTTCCACTTCAAGATAAATGTTTTGTTTTTAATATACAATTAGAATATTTCGTTATACATACATAACCTCACGCCTGTATTCCCTGAAGAGGTAGGTAGAGGTGCATTTCTGCACTCACATTTCGCCGAGTCAGTCCCATGTATTAGAGGGCGAGCCTATTGCCGTTTTTGGGCACAATTCCAGACTCTGAGCTGCTACTGAGAATTTCCTAATGGAAAAACCCAATAACACTTTACCCGACCCGGGAATTGGATCTGGGATTGCACGGCACAAATTAGGCCGAGAGACGAAAACCTTATCAAAATTTCAGCTTCAATAAAACTTTATTTAACATATTGTATTTAAGTAAACGTAGTAGAAATTTGTCCAGCACATAATATTATTGTGTAAATGTTTAAGAATATAATGCACCACAAAAACGAGTTAATACTTTATAAATATTTGAGATGTGCAAGGCGTTGAGAGTACGATGGCCGCATATTTACGTATCAAGTTTTGTTGGTGCTTTAACAGCAGGGCTGTCTTACATTCTTAATAAAAAATCTCTTCAGACAGCGCCACAGAACAGTTGAATAAGATTATAAGGGAAATACTACCTGCTGCTGGATGAATTTAAGTTGAATTTGTTGGATGTAGGTTGGATCCAAAGCATTTTATCTAATCCAAAGTCTGATATAGCTATACGGTTATGCCAACTAATCAATTAAATTCATCCAGTAACAGCGTTCCATGCTCCTTTTTTACTTGTTATTGTTGTTAATATAAGTATATGTATATTGTAAGTATACCTGTTATTGTTATTATAGGTTTACACTTAGTATGTTATTAAGTTAGATGACAGCCCCGTGGCGCAGTTGGCTAGACACCAGCTTGCGAAACGAGAGGCCGCGGGTTCGGTCCCCGCACCGAGACAAATGTTTGTGTGACCCACAAATATGTGTGGGTCTGGGTTAGAGATTGCAAACCGGGCCCGGCCGGGCCGGGCCCGCCCGGGCCCGGTGCCCTTTTACGCACCCACCGGGCCCGGCCATTCATACCGGGCCCGGTCATCGGACCCGGTAAGTAAATCGCGGCGCAGGAGCGCCTACTCGTAGCAGTTACTGTTGTAAAATATTCGTATCGATTATTCTTTCAGACTGAAAAATAATTGTTTCTTTTTGTTTTGTGATATTATACTTCTGAAGTCTATGTAACGTAACCAATTTTACGTTACATTTTGTTAGCTAAGACTAAACAAGTTTGGTTGTTTACAGTTACAGTACAGCCTAGCCCATAATATTTCACTATATGCTCAATTAGTAATCATTACACTAGTGAGAGTCTTAATAGCCAAAGTTTAAGAAAAAACATAATACCTACTTTACTTTTAGCAAATAAGAATTTGTTTTGTTTATACCAAAGTTACCAAACTTTATTTATCTATCTAATTTCAGTTGTTATGTCACGTTTAGTACTTTAAGCTGCGTTATTAGTTTTTTATTATCATACTATGTTTTCAGATATATGTACACTATAAAGAGTAAAGAGAAAGACCTGCTTGTTTAAACTTATAAAAATGAATAATTACTAATACTAATGTTACTTTACCGTCCATAAGTCAAAGTAATCATTTTTTTGAGACTTGAGTGAGACTGATTATTGTTATAATTGTTCATAAGCCAGTTTGAAATGAATATCAACCTTGAATCATTGATTTTTTCCATTTAAATGTATAAATTTTTCATAAAATACTTTAACGGTTTCATCGCTAACACAACCCGGCCGGGCCCGGCGGACCCGGCCGGGTTGGCGACGGATGCAACCGGGCCCGGCCGGGTTGGGAAACATACCGGGTTGCAATCTCTAGTCTGGGTCAATATGGGTGTATGTGAGACCGAAAAGTCTCTTGTAGTTTCTGATACCCACGACACAAGACTTGTATCTTAGTGTGGGATCAGAACTATGTATGTGACTGTTGGGTGTATTTATTTATTTATTTAGATATAATTATGTAAAAGATATGATGGGGTTGTCATATCTTTTTTGATAAAAACCCCGAAATAAATAAAGATAAAAAAAAAGGGAAATACAGTATTTTTTATGGGGACGAGTGTCGCTGCTTGTCTGTCACCTATTCATTCTACTACGATCACGCGACCAATGATAAAAATTTCAGAGTATTCTGGAAGTCTTTGGGGAGGACTATTTCAAGCAGTGGACGACAGGACGACGATTAAATGGGACTGATATTTGACGAAATGTGGATGCAGAAATTTACCTCTGCCTACTCCTTCGAGCAATTTATTTTTTGTCGGGATTTTTTTAACGCCAAGGGTTTTGTAATCACCTTAGCTATTACCTGCATTAGTTTCCGATCACGGTCTGAATACGCCCTGTATAATTAATTGATTGCATATGTAATTAATTATCGAGTACTTTAAAAGTAGTGATGGCCTCGAGGTTTAGGCGCGTGGTCGAGAATCTCGGCGGTCGCGGGTTCAAACCCCAGGCACACACCTCTGACTTTTCGAAGTTATGTGTGTATTCATAATGAATTATCACTTACTTTAACGGTGAAGGAAAACATCGTGATGAAACCTGCACACCTAAAAGTTCCTAGGAATTACTAAGGTGTGTAGTCCGCCAACCCGCACTAGGCCAGCGTGGTGGACTAAGGCCTAAACCCTCTCAATGGTAGAGGAGGCCCGTGCCCAGCAGTGGAACGTAAATGGGCTGATGATAACTTTAAAAGTGAAGGAAAACATCGAGAGAAAACCTGCATACCTAAAAGTACTTAAGAATCTCTTAGCGCAGCGTGGTGGACTAGGGCCTGACCCTTCTCAGTCGGAGAGGAGACCTGTGCCCGTAGCACGCATATGGCATGATAAAGTTTAGATTTTCGTGTGCCAGTTTAAAAAAACATGATTAAAACAATAAACTTTCTGCCTCGTGGTCTCGCGGTACAAGTATGTGCCGTGCGATCTAGAGGTCCTGGGTTCGATTCCCGGGTCGGGCAAAGTGTTATTGGGTTTTTCCATTAGGAAATCCTCAGTAACAGCACGGAGTCTGGAAATGTGCCCAAAAAACGGTAATAGGCTCGCCCCCTATTACGTGGGACTGATACATACCTGGCGAAATGTGGGTGCAGAAATGCACCTCTGCCTACCCCTTCGGGGAATACAGGCGTGAGTTTGTGTATGTATGTGTAAAAAATAAAGTATATAGAAATCGTGTAACAACCCTACACAACCCAAGATGGCTTCGATCCCCTTTGATATAAATGCAGCAATTGTGAACTCGCTCGACTCAGCGCCATAAAACAAATATACTAGCATATACATGACATTTATTCCGACTCCAAATGATTTCATACGTAGTTTTATGTATATTGCTTCACATGTGGATGTAATTTATTTAAAATATGTAATTTTACATACTTTGGACATTGGCACCTTATCAAAGAAGTCAAGGAAAAGAAGGGAGATCGTGAAATTTGTTAATATTACGATCAAATATAGTATTATTAGACATAAACATGTTACATATTTATTTTCGAGTGATGCTTAATTGTCTAGTTATGGGCTTCTGAAGATTTGACAAAGTTTGAGGAAAGAAATCTTTGAATGTTGTGGTTGGAATCAGTATATTTATAAAAATATATACAAAGTTGTTCAAATGCCCCATATAACTTACATAGCTACATAAAAAAATTAAAATACTACATGGATCCTAATGCGCCCAAGGCCGAAGATTAAATACACGTAATAAAAACTTACAAAGGATTTGAAGATCTCCAAGGGGAAAAGGATTTCAAACATGTAATCAAAACATAAGTCAGCAAATTCGACAGAATATCATATTTAAAAAATCCTTTTATATTATACAATAATCCTCACAAAAAGGTGTGCTGGCGATTACGTTTATTCATGAATAAACCCATTTTAAAAACACACCTAATAATCCATCATAAGTTTACGCAAAATATTTTATTAAAACAAAACAAAAATGAAACAAAATTAGGCCAGAATGTTCAATATTATTCTGGGACGGAACGAAAACAATTTTGGGAAAGTACATTGTAACGAACATAAAATGTGAACACAAAGCTTCGATGTGCATAAAAGAGAATTATTTACAGCGGCACAGAGCGCGGGTTTATTTATTTAAATTTGGCCATTAACATTTTTAATGTCGCGAATAGCGAAAGAAATCTTCACTCGATTTTACATCTAAAGCCGTTCACCACTATTCGTTTCCAACTCCATTGTGTTCTCTTTCTTATATACGGTTCATGGTTAAACAGGAGCCAAAATATAGTGAATAAATACACGCTTGAATCTCGGCGGTCGCGGGTTCGAACCCCAGGCACACACCTCTGTCTTTTCGAAGGAATGTGTGTATTCACAGTGAATTATCACTTATTGTAAAGGTGAAGGAAAAAACAGTGAAGAAACCTTTACACTTAATAGATGTGTAGTCCGCCAACCCGAAATAGGCCAGCGTGGTGGACTAAGGCCTAAACCCTCTCAGTTGTAGAGAAGGCATGTGCCCAGCAGTGAGACGTATATGGGCTGATGATGATGATGATGATGATAATGATTCCCGAAGGAGGAGGCTAAGTATATTCCTGCGACGACGACTACGACTTATGATTTATCAACTTGTGTTTTAACTCCCACGTAATACGTGTTAATACATACATACATAAACTCACGCCTGTATTCCCTGAAGGGGTAGGCAGAGGTGCATTTCTGCACCCACATTTCGCCAGGTATGTATCAGTCCCGCGTAATAGGGGGCGAGCCTATTGCCGTTTTTCACACATTTCCAGACTCCGTGCTGTTACCGAGAATTTCCTAATGGAAAAACCCAATAACACTTTGCCCGACCCGGGAATCGAACCCAGGGCCTCTAGATTGTACGGCACATACTTGTGCCGCGAGACCACGAGGCAGTAAAAAAAAAAAAGGAGACATCATAAAAAAACATATTAATATTTATCCATACATATTATACACGTAAACATACATACATACACACACACACATATGCATCATACATACTCCTTTCATACTTTCCTCCGGACCTCTAGATCCCACTTCACATACTTGTACCGCGAGACCACGAGGCACGTGTTAATAAAGTATTATTATTCGACTTATGTAATATAGATCTTTAAATGTCATTTTATAGCAAACCTTATTTTTAGGACTTTCTAAACTCCAAAAACATGAAAATATTGTAATTGTAATTTTCTTAAGGTTCTTCAGAGACATTACTCTGATAGCCTTGAAATCTTGTTTATGTAGAAGCGAACACACAGTCTCTTAAAAGTTGTTAATTTGATGGAACCGAGTACTGTGTAATAATTTTTGTTCGATTTTTTTTTTAAATACTTGTAAATATTATAGTACTGTTATTTATTTCACAAAATATTCTAATAAAAAATAATATTGTAAGCCCACCGTTACAAATAAATAACTTATATTTTTTAATGTTACGTAAAATGTATGCTTTTTTTATTAGTTTAGTTTCTTCATATAATTTTGTTTAAACAAGAAAGTGTAAATAAAATAAATAAATAATAAAATGCAGAAATTCAGAATTTACAGATAGTTATTTTTGCTGGAATTGACGATGACCAAATAATTTTTCATAGTATTTTGGCCCAAAGCTCGGTAAATTCATTTATTACCCCTCAAAACAAGGCTAATTAATGATCAAAATAAAAAATAATCACTGTGACTTTAGACCCAAGATTAAAGAAACAGAACGAAGATAAAATAGAGAAGCACATATCAAATGGAAACAATGGAAAATATAATATCATCTAACAAGACCTATAAATAGCAAAATACATACGTAGCTTAAATTCAATGAACATAATTTATTGACTCTTTGAGCTGCTTAACGTTGTATTAAGTCATTTTTTAAATGTAGAAACCACCCGGCTTCAGATGTGAGATCATGTACTTTCAAACGAGCACCTAGTTCCTTAAGCAGCAAAACATCTAAAAGACATTTTTGCTGCACAAACAAGCAAAGGAATCACGTGTATACAGCCTTATAGCTTGAATTCGTTGGTTTATTTCAAAAGTTGAGGTAAAATCCGTTTTCTACGTACAAAATTAGATAAGAGGTTTTCAAGTTCCAATTTATAAAACCAACTGGTCGTTTATGTGCATTTCTGTTCGCTTCTATAATAAAATTTTAAAAAATGGCGACTTTTCTGTGATAATTGAATGAAAATTGTTTTACAGCGTCGCGAACGTGAAAGTTTTCTGTTTTGCTATGTGTTGTAGTAGGAGGAGTTTAAAGGAAAATGAGAGTTTTTTATGCTTTTCCAAGAGCCAGTTGGAATTAGTAATTTTCTTGTAATATATTCTGATACAGGTAAAAAACTATCATTCCTACTCCTGCCTTTCGTCTGCGGTGTGTAGTGAGGGGCGTAGTATTACGAAAATATGTATTATATCAGTGAAAATTCCATCAAAATCTGCTTAGAAATACATACATACATAACCTCACGTATTCCCCGAAGAGGTGGATAGAGGTGAATTTCTGCACCCACATTTCGCCAGGTATATGTATCAGTCCCACGTAATAGTTGGGGAGCGACAACGTGCTATTTACTGAGAATTTCGTAATGGATTATATATAGGTACCCAATATCACTTTGCCCTGACCCAGGAATCGTACGCGGGACCTCTAGATCCACATCCATCCTCTAGACCTCATATTTGTGGCATTAGACCACGGGGCAGTTTGGAAATATGCCCCAAAAACAAAACAGACCTTCTACTACGTGGGACTTACCAAAACAGAGTTGGCAAAACATTTAAGCCTTTCCTTCAGCAAGCGTGAATGTATGTGTTTCTTAATATTTAGCTGATTGGGGTCTTACATGCAATCTAATACAATTAACGATATAATTGCCGAAATATAGGTAGAATACAGTTTTTTTTATGTTGTTTTATGAAGTAATTTTTTAAAATGAAAGTGCCAATCTTCTTCATCAGCCCATATATGCACGACTGCTGGGCTCGGGCCTCGTTTCCAGCTGAGAGGAGTAAGGCCTTAGTCCACCACGTTGGCCAAGTGCGGGTTGAAGGAAGTAACCTAAGAATTTTTTAAGAATTTGTTGCTGTTCCCTCACAATGTTTTCCTTCACCGTTAAAATACGTGATACGTGAACTCATTGTGAATTTGCGTGCCTGCGGTTTGAACCCAAGACCGCCGACATTCTCGACCTCGTGCTTAAACCTCGAGGCCATCACAACATCTATGCAAGTGCCAATGCGATATAAAGTTTTTCAACTTACTACATCAAACTTTTGTATTCAACATTAAGAACAATACTGCCAACATAAAAGCAAATTGAAATTACATTACAACTAGCATTATTAATCAATGCGTTATCCTAAAAGCATCCGGAGCAGATTATTTCCGAACTATTTGACGTCACTCGACGCCATGGGGCGGGTAAGTTTTATCGAGTCGGGCAACTGAGGGCAACCCAGAGAGGGCAACAAAGACTATTGTTTGCCCATAAATCATATTATGTTATGTTTGCGACGTAGTGGTAGTAAATAATTTGTTTCTTGGATAAGAATTCTTGGCTTTGTAAATTATTGTTGTGCCATGGAAAGAGGGACAAATAAAATTAACAAATTTAATTTCTTTTAAAAATAAAGTCTTGTTAATACCACTATTTTGTGTGTGATGTAAGTAGCCATTATTGATGATGATATGCTCGGTGTGGATGGCCATACACGTCCCACAGCTAGACTCGGGCTTCCTCAATTACTGAGAGGGGTAAGACCTTAGTCCACCACGAAAGCCCATTGCTGTGAAGAGGACTTAACACCTAAGAACTCCTAAGAACTTGTTGGTGTGCCGGTGTCCACACGATGTATTCCTTCACCGTTTAAGTACGTGATAATTCATTATGTATACACACAAAAAATTCTCAATATAAAAAAGTTGTCGATTACTTTTGTTTTGTAACAAAAAAATACACAATATCCTTTTTGTTTGTTTCTATGGTAACCAAAATAAGTTACGTATAGTACGAGTGCAGATATGGGATACATTGCACGTGCATTTGCAAGGACAATCATGTGTTCCTGCAAACATAATGTCGAAGATAACATGACGCCGGCTGGCCAGATAAAAATAGAATTGTTTGCTCGGCCGCGTCGATTGACTGCCTCGTCGGCTGATCAAAAGGTCCCGGGTTTCTTTTTAATAATTCATTAACAAGTAACTTCAGAAAATATCTTTAGTGTTACGTCCGCCTTTTTTCTAGCTTAGTACATGACGCTTCATCGCCACCAGCCCATTTTCGTCCCACTGCTGGGCACGGACCTTCTCTACCACTGAGACGGTTTAGGCCTTAATCTACCTCGGTGAACTAGTGCGGGTTGTCGGACTATGCACCTAAAAACAACCTAAGAACTTTTAGGTGTGCTCACTATGTTTTCCTTCACCGTAAAAGTACGTAAATTTGTGAATACACAAATAACTTCGAAAAGTTAGAGGTGTGTGAATGGACTTTGATCGACGAGATTTGACTCGATCGTGTGGCTAATCTTCGAGGCTAACACGACTTGTTATATTGGGGAAAATAAGTTTCTTTTTAATTATGAAATTGATGGCCAAACAAGAATTATATACTTATGTAACATTCCGTGCCAAGTCCACCGATTTGTGGTGTCACAGCAATTGAATTGACTGAAGACCTGTCTCGTAATTAAAAGCGTTTTCGTGATTATTAAGTTCTTAAATAATGAAAGTTAATTTTAAATATCCTCATTAAACTTATATTGAACTTATAAATAATAATAAAACACGTTTTTTTTTATAAAAATTAATATAAAATTACTTTTTTTACATTATAAAATACGATTACAGAGAAATAAACATAGAACTTACAATAATTCCAAATGAATAAGAACAAAACCACATTAATATTTGTATCTTTCAAATGTTTAATTATAATATTATTTTATTTAGATTTATACTTTGAAAAAACATGGTCTCGTTTGAATTTTCAAGAAAACTGTACACCTCGGGCTTCTGTTAAAAAGGCACGTACTAAGCTCATAATCATGGTTGCGCCATCTCGAGTCTCCACCAATAACAGCACAGACGCAACATTTCTCATGTTAAGCAAATTTCTTATTCTATTCCCTAGAATGTGTTTTTCTTCTTCGGTTAAATTCATTAGGATTTCAACACCGGAACTGAATTTTCCTCTCACTGCTAGGTAAGATCCTGTGCTTCCTAACACGCCTCCTGAAATATTAATTGCGAATTATTTTTTTATGTTTACTTATCGAAAACAATAACTTAATTAAATTGGCCGGTTTCTATACAAGTGCCGCGCCGATTAACACAGATGGTTATGTAAGGCCAAACTTATATGAAACATATCATAGCACTCGCCACAAATTAATTGTCTATGATTTTTGTAGTAACATATAAAGTTTATTTTCATGGACATATCGTATGTACAAGTCATGATGGTCTCGAGGTTCCGGCACGCGGTCGAGAATCTCAAGGGTCGCGGATTCAAACCCCAGGCACACATCTCTGACTTTTCGAAGTTATGTGTGTATTGACAAATAATTATTACGTACTTTAACGGTGAATAAAAATGCCGTGATGGAACCTGCACACCTAAATGGTGGACTAAGGCCTAAAGCCTATCAGTTATAAAGGAGGCCCGTGCCCAGCAATGGGACGTATATGGGCTGTTAATGATGATGAGTGAATATATAGGAGGCCGTTACACAAGTGCTAAGTATATATGTAAATGAATTAGCTGTGTACATTTAATACCGATGGTTGTATGGAAAACGTCAAAATTTTTATTTTTTGTCAGAATTTTCTTTAACGCCAGGGGGTTTGTAATCACCTTAGCTATTACCTGCCTTGGTTTCCGATCACGGTCTGAATACATCCTGTATATTTTTTTTTCAATCTTCCAAAACTCTCGACCACTTGTAACTTGTTTCTTTGAAGCCTTTCTTTGTTATGGGAGAAAAATTGATAGGGAAAAAATCTTTTGTTTTATAGCTTTCATGCATGCAGACGTCGGGTGGCTCGCTCTTCGCTTTACTTACCTATGAGGATTCCAATTGGACCAAATACCAAACCTCCAAATACTGTCGTTGCTAAGGTTGTAGCTCCACAGTAACCAGTATATTGAATGTTCTCGTTCCATTTATGTTTGGCGGTTACTTTACATACATCTCTGATTAATTGATCATCGGAAGTCCCAGAATTCATTGTTCCAAAAGAATTCTTGGTATCCAAAACTTCGATCTGAAAATAAAACAAAATGATTTATTTGACTGCCTCGTGGTCTCGCAGCACAAGTGTGTGCCGTGCGATCTATAGGTCCTGGGTTCGATTCCCGGGTCGGGCTAAGTGTTATTGGGTTTTTCCATTAGAAAATTCTCGGTAGCAGCACGGGGTCTGGAATTGTGCCCGAAAAACGGCAATAGGCTCGCCCCTTATTACGTGGGACTGATACATACCTGGCGAAATGTGGGTCTAGAAATGAAACTCTGCCTACCCCTTCGGGGAATAAAGGCGTGAGGTTATGTACATTGATTTAATAAACTGACTTTAGACAGACACATATTCTTAATATTGTTCCTCGAGTGGTATTTTGACGTAAATTGCACTTGAATTAATGGGTACAATATGTGATTTTTCATGATATCATCCAATTCTTGTTAGGTCGCCAAGAAATATATGCTCTTCTATTATTTGTGAACAAAGTCAGATAGATAAACGTTGATTTTAGACCGTCATTGGGTTTGGCGCCAAAATCTTCTGACAAAGAGTATTTATCGAGATATTTACGACACAGCATTAAGTATGTAAATGAAAACCCTTGTAGAACTTACTGATTCCAGTTGTGAAGTACACACTTGAAACGAATATGTTAGTTGTTTCTAATAAATTAATTATGGAAAACCACTATCAAGAACGTTCGATAATGTATGATGGCCGATTTGCACTGAATGAAGTTGCACACATGTGCTTTAAGAGTAGAACGGTAAGTGTATATTTTGTTGCATTCGCACATAGTCCACTAGCGCCATCGTGTGCGTCATCCGAAACTTTACAGTAGCTTGGAAAGCCGATATAGTATTTTTTCTGCCTTATTTAAGCTACATATTCGACAATAAAAATGTGAAAAAATATGATGTGCTTCCTTATGACAAACGAAAAAAATTACACTACACAAAATTTTCCCACGCAAATACAAACAAGCTTAAGGTTTCCGCTATTGTTTTTCTATCTCGCAATTAATTTCAAAATATATTATTATAATGATATGCATTATTAATTAAATTAAAGTAGAAAACATAACTATACAAGCCAAATAAATTAATCCAACATAATTTCTATATGCTGATGAAAATACTAAAAGATACCAAAACTTTATAACTTCATTCATTCATTCACCATTCATCATCAGCCCATATACGTCCCACTGCTGGGCACGGGCTTTCTCTACAACTGAGAGGGTTTATGCCTTAGTCCACCACGCTGGCCTAGTGCGGGTTGGCGGACTACACACCTAAGAAATTCCTATGAAATTTTAGGTGTACAGGATTCATCACGATGTTTTCCTATGTTGATAGTGTTGTATGATGTTTTGCTTTTATAACTTCACTCACCATCACCATCATAAGCCCATATACGTCCCACTGCTGAGCACGGGCGTCCTCTAACTTCACTATTAGTGATAAAAAAAAACTAATATAACTTTTAAAAAATATGCATGATCAATTAAGCTTGTAAAATTTCGAAGATAATTAACAATTACCTTAGCTATTTAGCACGTATAATGTTTATAAGATTTATATGTGTAATATTCCTCTACAATTTAAAAAGCTACCAAAACGGTAGGCGCAATTTTTTGTTGGCTAGTAAATGCATCTTTTATCCATCTCGTTTTTTTATAAAGCTTCGTCCTTTTCTTTCCACCGCGGTTAATGGCCGCTCAATGAATTGGCTACCACGTGCACTGAATGAACAAAAGGCCATAAGGACATTGGCGTCGTGAATCATGTCTAGACAAATAAACATATATAGAATATATAGGCGCCAAAAAATTACTGAGTACTTCCTAACACTTTCAATTTACTTGGCTATCGTCGGATAAGAAAAAAAAATACCACAAACATTTTATCCATTTGTTTTAAACGTATTATCAATTTTTTTTTGTAGAATGATTTAAGCTTCATGTCATTTACCTTGTTATCTTTACCAACGCGATATCATAACAGTTGTAACTGATATGAATTAGTCATACTCATCTGTGACTGCCTCGTGGTGTCGCGGTACAAGTATGTGCCGTGCGATCTAGACGTCCTGGGTTCCATTCCCGGGTCGGGCAAAGTGTTAGTTAGTGTGTGTTGTTGAGTTTTTCCATTAGGAAATTCTCAGTAACAGAACGGAGACTGGAAATGTGCCCGAAAACGGCAATGGGCTCGCCCCCTATTACGTGGGACTGATATATACCTGGCGAAATGTGGGTGCAGAAATGCACCTCTGCCTACTCTTTCGGGGAATACAGGCGTGATATTGTGTATGTATGTACATATGTATGACTTAGTTCTTTATTTCGAATATTCCGGAATTCCGCAAGTGATAATTTAGTGATGCTCTGAGGGATGGAGGTCACGTCATTCCTCACCGCGAGGATAAGAGATGGCTGCAATTATTTCTGTCTCTGTCATTGACGCTTGCAAGAGAACATAGTGTGACAGGATAATGTTTATATCACAAACTCAGGATATGGGGCATTTCACGTCAAGCGGACAAGGAAAAAAGTGAGGTATTGAATTTTGTTTAGGTATATTGCGGTCAGTTATAGTGTTAGTAGACGTAATTTGCCGAGTCATAGGCTTCTGAGGATTTTGACGAAGTTTGAGGAGAGACATTTTTGGACGTTGTGGTTGGAAACAGTATCTACTATCATTTCAATAAAATGAATAAAAAGTGAGGTTGTGAATTTTGTTTATATAAGTTTTGCTAAAATTTTAAAAAGAGCAGAGCTTTTTATTAATTTAAACGATTTTATTGAATTTTTTTAAACAAAGATTTATTAAAAAAGTGAGGTTGTAAATTTTGTTTATATAAGTTTTGCTAAAATAAAATCGTTTAAATTAATAAAAAGGTGCTCTTTTTAAAATTTTAGCAAAACTTAGGTATATAAACAAAATTCACAACCTCACTTTTTATTCGTTGTCTGCTTGAGGTGAAGTGCCCTATATGCTATACGAGATCATTCAAAAAGTTCAAAAAAGTTAAAAGTCGTGATGGCCTCGAGGTTTAGGCATGCGGTCGAGAAACTCGACGGTCGCGGGCTCAAACCCCAGGCACACGCCTCTGACTTATCGAAGTTATGTGTGTATTCACAAAGAATTATCACGTACTTCGACGGTGAAGGAAAATATCGTGATGAAACCTGCACACCTAAAATTTCTTAGGAATTTCTTAGGTCTGTAGTCCGCCAATCCGCACTAGGTCAGCGTGGTGGACTAAGGCTTAAACCCTCTCAGATGTAGAGGAGGCCCGTGCCCAGCAGTGGGACGTATATGGGCTGATGATAATGATGATCATCATCATCATCATTCTAAATCTTTCTGTGGCGGTACTTTCATAGAAGTCCAAAAGCATTACACGTTAATTTTGTAATGTCTAGTTTATAATTGTTTATTGTGGGGTCAGGATATTCTCATTTAAGTATTTGTCAAATTGTTTTTGTTAAATAAATATTTAAAGTTTAAAGAGTATTATTCGGAATTTTGTAAGGTAAGTTGGGCTTTTGGGCTTCTATGGTACCGCCCCTGGTGTGTATGTATGTTACAATTCACTTAGAGCTAAGAGCAATAATAAAAGAGAAATAACGTTGAAGAATGTAAGAATTATTATAAAAACATTAAAAACGCTATTTGTAGATTTCGATAATTTGAAGACATTTAATGTAAAAACAAAACGAAATCGATTCCATACCAAAATATTCTGTTAATCATAAGTAATTATTTTTTTTTAAATCTTTATTTATTTTTAGGGGGTTTGATAAGTAATTCATAAGATTTGTTCCTGCCGCGTAATAAGTACTGTTATTACAGCGAACAGATAAATCAGGTTGTGTTCAGAATTAAAATATCAATGATATTGACATAGCACATTGCTAAGATTTATTCCGAAGGCGCTCGTTCCTGATCAATTTAAATCTTGGATTCATCATCATCATCATCAGCCCATATACGTCCCACTGCTGAGCACGGGCCTCCTCTACCTTTGAGAGGGTTTAGGCCTTAGTCCACCACGCTGGCCTAGTGCGGGTTGGCGGACTACACACCTAAGAAATTCCTAAGAACTTTTAGGTGTGCAGGTTTCTTCACTGTTTTTTCCTTCACCTTTACAATAAGTGATAATTCATTGTGAATACATACATAACTTCGAAAAGTCAGAGGTGTGTGCCTGGGGTTTGAACCTGCGACCGTCGAGATTCTCGACCGCGCGCCTAAGCCTCGAGGTGATGGCCTCGAGGCCATCACTGCTTTTTAATCTTGGATTCCTGTCCTGGAAATGTTGCTAGCCAATCGGTTATGCCAAATAATGTAGCACTAATAGTGACGCCTAGCACAGTCTGAGCGCAATCTTAAATCTAGGAAATAAAAATTTATGCATGTATATCTGTTATAATTGTACCTATTATATATTTACGAAGAGAAGAGCATTGCGAAGAGACGTTGCGTCGCCTTGCGTACTATATCGCATGTACCATGGGGAGTGCTCTGATGAACTTTTTGGCTTAATACCTGCTGCTGACTTTTATTACCGCACCACATGCCTGAAATTGAAGTTTCATCCCTACCATCTGGAGGAATGGCGTTCCTCAACAGTGCGGTTCAAACGGTGTTTCCTTCCTCGCACAACATCTTTGTGCAATCAGCTTGCCTCGACGGTATTTCCAAACAGATACGACTTAGGGGCCTTCAAGAAGAGAGCCTATATTTTCCTCAAAGGCCGGCAACACACCGATGATTCCTCTGGTATTATGGGTGTTCATGGGCGGTGCTGACCACTTAACATCAGGTGGCTCACTTGCTCGTTTGCCTCCTTTTTCCACAGAAAAAAAGAAGATATTTATGTTTTATATATTGTATTTATGTGTTAGCTTTGATATCGTGTGTAGTATATCATAATTTAATTTGCACCTACGCTTTTCATCTCTGCACCATCTAAAGTTCGTTTGGAAGAGATTGCCTCAGGCATTAAGCCCACCGTTACATCATATACATAGGTATGTATAAAGTGAAAATAAATAAATAAATAAACTTGGTATAAAGGCGGACGTAACACAAATGATATTTTCTGAAGTTACACATACATACATAACTCACGCCTGTATTCCCTTATGGGGTAGGCAGAGGTGCATTTCTGCACCCACATTTCGCCAGGTTATCTATCAGTCCCACGTAATAGGGGGCGAGCCTATTGCCGTTTTTCGGGCACAATTCCAGACTCCGTGCTGCTATTGAGAATTTCCTAAAGGAAAAACCCAATAACACTTTGCCCGACCCGGGAATCGAACCCAGGACCTCTAGATCGCACGGCACATACATGTACCGCAAGACCACGAGGCAGTTTCTGAAGTTACTTGTTAATAAATTTGCCCTATCCCACCACACACCCGCCACTGTAACTTCTGTGCTCCAGGATCAACAGCGGCACGCACAGTATCGACGCCGAGCAATGAAGCTCAGCGAATCTAAGGGGACCTAATTTGTTAAATATTGTTAATAAAGTCTTAAAAACTCCGGGACCTTCTGATCAGCCAACGAGCCAGTCAGTCGACGCGGCCGAGCAAACAATTCTATTTTTATCTGGCCAGTCGGAGTCGTGTTATCTTTGACATTATGTTTGCAAGGAAACGTCATTGTCCATGTAAATGCACGTGCAATGTATCCCATATCTACACTATTACAACTTATTTGTGTTACCAAACAAACAAACAAAAAGGATATTGTGTACTTGTTTGTTGTTCATAGCAACAAAAGTAATCGAAATCTTTTTTATCATCATCATCAGCCCATATACGTCCCACTGCTGGGCACGGGCCTCCTCTACCATTGAGAGGGTTTAGGCCTTAGTCCACCACGCTGGCCTAGTGCGGGTTGGCGGACTACACACCTAAGAAATTCCTAAGAACTTTTAGGTGTGCCGGTTTCCTCACGATGTTTTCCTTCACCGTTAAAGTACGTGATTATTCATTGTGAATACACACATAGCTTCGAAAAGTCAGAGGTGTGTGCCTGGGGTTTGAACCCGCGACCGTCGAGATTCTCGACCGCGTGCCTAAGCCTCGAGGCCATCACGACTTTTATATTGAGTATTTTTGTGTGTAAACCAGCACACTTACAAGTTCTTAGAAATTCTTAGGTTTTAAGTCCTCTACACAGCACTAGGCTTTCGTGGCGGACTAAGGCCTTGCCCCTCTCAGTTATTGAGGAAGCTCTTGTACAGCTGTGGGACGTGTACGGTCATCCACAACGAGCATCTCATCATCAATGATGGCAACTTACAGCACACAATGCAGTGGTGCCAACAAAACATTATTATTAAAAAAGAAATTGAATTTATTATAATTGTATGCAATAATGTCTGTATTTCCATTGCACAGCAATAATTATTTACAGAGCCAAGAATTCTTATCCGAGAGACAAATTATTTACTACCACTACGTCGCAAACATAAACATAATAAATGATTTATGGGTAAACAATATTCTTTGTTGCCCTCTCTGGGTTGCCCTCAGTTGCCCGATTCGATAAAACTTACCCGCCCCATGGCGTCGAGTGACGTCAAATAGTTCGGAAATAATCTGCTCCGGATGCCTTTAGGATAACGCATTGATTAATAATATTGTAGTTGTAATGTAGAATAAATATTGAATTCAAAGTTTGACCAAACCACGATGAATTAAAACAAAACTTATTAATAGGGGTGTGCGAATAATTCGAACTTACGAATTTTTTGAAAATAAATTTATATTCGAAATTCGAAAACGTATTCGAAAATTCCCGAAAAATTCAAAAAATTTCGAATAGTTCGAAAAAATTCAATTTTAAATCGTTTTCGTGGTTGTTAAGTTCTTCAATAATGAATGTTAATTTTCATCATCATTATCATCATCATCAGCCCATATACGTCCCACTGCTGAGCACGGGCTACCTCTACCTTTGAGAGGGTTTTTAAGCCTTAGTCCACCACGCTGGCCTAGTGCGGGTTGGCGGACTACACACCTAAGAAATTCCTAAGAACTTTTAGGTGTGCCGGTTTCCTCACGATGTTTTCCTTCACCGTTAAAGCAAGTGATAATTCATTGTGAATACACACATAACTTCGAAAAGTCAGAGGTGTGTGCCTGGGGTTTGAACCTGGGACCGTCGAGATTCTCGACCGCGCGCATATAAAATTTAGATAAATTTTAAATATCCTCATTAAACTCATATTGAATTTATAAAAATAATAATAATAAAACACTTTTTTATTCATATTAATATAAAAAAAAAACATTATGAAATACAATTACAGAGAAATCGACAAAGAACTTACAATAGTTCCAAATGTTAAGAACAAAACCTCATAAATGTTGGTTTCTTTTAATTTTTTTGAATTATTATATTATTTTGTTTATATTTATTGTTTAACAAGATAATATGGTGTCTCGTTTGAATTTTCAGGAAAACTTAACGCCTCGCGCTTCAGCTAAAAAGGCACGTACTAAGTTCATAATCATGGTTGCGCCATCTCGAGTCTCCACCAATAACAGCACAGAGTCAACATTTCTCATGTTTAGCAAATTTCTTATTCTAGTCCCTAGAATGTGTTTTTCTTCTTCAGTTAGATTCTTTATGATGTCAACACTGGAACAAAATTTTCCTCTTACTGCTAGGTAAGATCCTGTGCTTCCTAACACACCTCCTGAAATATTAAACACGACTTTTATAAATGTTTAGATATTTGATTCATCAACATCATCATCATCATCAGCCCATATACGTCCCACTGCTGAGCACGGGCCTCCTCTATCTTTGAGAGGGTTTAGGCCTTAGTCCACCACGCTGGCTTAGTGCGGGTTGGCGGACTACACACCTAAGAAATTTGTGGGGCACAGATCATTGTACCATATGTAGGTCAAAGCAAATATGCTTATATACCAAATAAATTATTAAATGATGCACACTACCAACTCAGCGGCAAATACGACAGAAGACACGTGTACACGCACATTAACCAAACTGTGTATATAAGTAAATAATTTCTATAATAAAGCGTTCAGTTCAGTTCAGTTCAGTTCAGTCAGACAATATCTATCAGGTCGGCACCATGCCACCTTAGTCTGGACCCTAGTAAGTGTTTCATTTACATCGATCCTCAAGCACACCCAAGATCCTGATACACTTACAATCGGTGAACCCAACAAGAAACATGAAACATTTACAAATTCTTAACAACTTTTTAGGTGTGCAGGTTTCCTCACGATGTTTTCCTTCACCGTTAAAGCAAGTGATAATTCATTGTGAATACACACATAACTTCGAAAATTCAGAGGTGTGTGCCTGGGGTTTGAACCTGCGACTGTCGAGATTCTCGACCGCGCGCCTAAACCTCGAGGCCATCACTGCTTTTGATTCTACATTAATATGTTTTTTTCAATCTTTCAAAACTCTCGACCAATAATAACTGTTGTGTTGTTGTTTCTTTGGAGCCTTTCTTTGTTATGGGAGTAAAATTGATGATTCTTTTGTTTTATAGCTTTCATGCAAGCAATTGTCGAGTGGCTCGCTCTTCGCTTTACTTACCTATGAGGATTCCAATTGGACCAAATACCAAACCTCCAACTACTGTTGTTACTAAGGTTGTAGCTCCACAGTAACCAGTATATTGAATGTTCTTGTTCCATTTATGTTTCGCGGTTATTTCATATACATCTCTGATTAATTCATCATCAGTGGGTGCAGAATTCATTGTTCCAAAAGAATTCTTGCTATCCAAAACTTCGATCTGAAAATAAAACAAAACGTAATAATATTGAATATTGTCGCTGGTGGTAGGATATTCGTATCCGCCCGGATGGCGACCACCGTACACAGGGCGTAAAACCCGCCATAGTGGCACATGCAAGTGTGCCGCGTTCTGGGATCAGCCAGTGTATATCCGGTTTTCGGGGGGGCTTCAATCATGGTGAAAGGATGACCGTGCCGGCAATTTTTTTGGCCGGTTTGTCGCGGTCGGTCCTTTGATCGCCATGATTGATAGTCCCCCAAACTTCTTCACAATAAGGTGAAGAGGTATTCGGCCGGCATGATTGTGTCGACCAACGGGAGACCATCATCTCTCGCTGGTCGGCACTTTTTCTGGACTCCATTGCGCTTACCATCAGGTGCAATGGGGTCACTTTGCCGTGCCAGAATAAAAAAAAAATATTGTTATATCCTCTAGTCACATTTTGACGAAAATTGCATTTGAATAAATGGGTCCAATATCAACGATCTGTCATGATACCAATTTCTGTTAGATCACTTAGAGATATGTACTATTTAATTAACAAAGTCAGAGAGATAAACGTTGATTTTAGACCGCGATGGGGTTTTGGCGCCAAAATGAAATGAAATGAAATGAAATTGCTTTATTTGGTCACGTAGGCAATCAAATAGCACTTATGACAAGTCAATACAGAAAAGAAAAATCTTTTATTATTACATTATAATTTAACTATGGTTCATTTTATATAATTTGTACAAAAATATTTACGGTTTTTTTTATAATTTAGTTTTAGTTTTCATCAGGAAATACATAATATCTTAATATTATTATTTTAAAGTAAATAACGAGATGGACCTTGTGTATTTCCGAAACGTCACGTATTATTTTAATGGTACCACCGGATCCAAACGCGACCCTGACTGAGAAGACCCGGCGAAACAAACTCAGCGGGCTCACTTTACTACTGGAATTTACGCGGCGCGACCCACACCTGAGTAGATCCAGCGAGTCCAACTCAGTGGGCATGTATTTGGTCCAGTAAGGATAACATAATTATATTATATAACCTGCCAAATAAAAATTGAGTTCTTATTGCTCGAATTATTTATTCGATCGGTCGTCATTTTATTTATTTTGTGCACATTTTATATTAGATATCAATTTGTATTTGATTGCTGTAATTTGTAAATCATCTGACAAAGAGCATGCATCGAGATATTTACGACACAGCATTAAGTATGTAAATGAAAGCCCTTGTAGAACTTACTGATTCCAGTTGTGAAGTACACACTTGAAACGAATATGTTTATTGTTTCTAATAAATTAATTATGGAAAACTACTAGCAAGAACGTTCGATAACGTATGATGGCCGTTTTGCACTGAATGAAGTAGTTAGTCTGCCTCTGCATCGTGGTCTCGCGGTACAAGTATGTGCCGTGCGATCTAGAGGTCCTGGGTTCGATTCCCGGGTTGGGCAAAGTGTTATTGGGTTTTTCTATAAGAAAATTCTCGGTAACAGCACGAAGTCTGGAATTGTGCCCGAAAAACGGCAATAGGCTCGCCCCCTATTACGTGGGACTGATAAATACTTGGCGAAATGTGGGTGCAGAAATGCACCTCTGCCTACCCCTTCGGGGATTATAGGCGTGAGGTTATGTATGTATGTATGAAGTAGTTAGTAGAACAGTCATGTGCTTTAAGAGTAGAACGGTAAGTGTATATCTTGTTGTATTAGCATATAGTACACTAGCGTCATCGTGTGCGTCATCCGAAACTTTATAGTAGCTTGGAAAGCAGATAAAGTATTTTTTCTGCCATATTTAAGCTACATATTCGACAATAAAAAAGTAAAATTTTTACGATGTGCTTCATTATGGACATGCTGTTTCTGTATATATCATTAAAAGTACGCATATTATGTCAAACGAAAAAATTACGCTTCACAAAATTTTCCCACACAAATACAAACAAGTTTAAGGTTTTCGTTATTGTTTCTCTATCTCGCAATTAATTTCGAGATACAAAAATACGTATTATTAATATAATTATAATAGAAAACATAACTATACAAGCTCAAGAAATTTATCCAACATAATTTGAAAATGCTAAAATACAATTACAATACAATTCTATTGTTACTTAAAAAATATGCATTTTCAATTAAGCGTAATTTTTTTAGCATAATAAATAACTTCCTTAGCTATTTAGTACTATAATGTTTCATCATCATCATCACCAGCCTCTCTCACGTCCACTGCTGGACATAGGCCTCTCCTATGGCACGCCACTGGGCTCGATCTTCGGCCTTCATCATCCAACGGCTGCCAGCCATAAAATTCCTCTACAATTTAAAAAGCTACCAAAACAGTAGACACAATTTTTTGTTGGCTAGTAAATGCATCTTTTATACATCTCGTTTTTTTATAAAGCTTCGTCCTTTTCTTTCCACCGCGGTTAATGTTCGCTATCATTTGGCTACCACGTGCAGTGAATCAACAACAGGTCATAAGGACATTTTAATTTACTTGGCTATGTCTGGACGTGATGGCCTCGAGGTTTAGGCACGCGGTGGAGAATCTCGACGGTCGCCGGTTCAAACCCCAGACACACCTCTGACTTTTCGAAGTTATGTGTGCATTCACAATTAATTATCGCGCACTTTAACGGTGAAGGAAAACATCGTGATAAAACCTGCACACGTAAAAGTTCTTAAGAATTGCTTAGGTGTGTAGTCCGCCAACCCGCACCAGGCCAGCGTGGTGGACTAAGGCCTAAACCCTCTCAGTTGTAGAGGAGGCCCGTACCCAGCAGTGGGACGTATATCGGCTGATGATGATGATGATGTCTGGACAAGAAAAAAAATACCAAAAACATTTTTTATTTCCTGGAATGATTCATGCCTCATTCGAGCTTCATGCCTCGTTACCAATTTTTACCAACGCGATATCATAACAGTTGTTACTGATATTAATTATTTATTTATTTCGAACATTCCGGAATCCGCTGAGGGATGGAGGTCACGTCGATCCTCACCTGCATGATAAGAGGCTGCAGTTATTTCTATCTCTGTCATTGACGCTTGAGAACATGTTTATATCAATCACTCAGTCCATTCGAGATATTTTCGAAGCATTTTGTTTTCGCATGCACCAATTAGTTGACGATTATATTTTGCATAATGTAACTGTAGCACTTGTTTAACATTATAAACAGACGAAATATTTAATACATACATACATACATAACCTCACGCCTGTATTCCCCGAAGTGGTAGGCAGAGGTGCATTTCTGCACCCACATTTCGCCAGGTATGTATCAGACCCACGAATAGGGAGTGAGCCTATTGCCGCTTTCCGGGCACATTTCCAGACTCCGTGCTGCTACTGAGAATTTCCTAATGGAAAAACCTAATAACACTTTGCCCGACCCGGGAATCGAACCTAGGACCCCTAGATCGCACCGCACATACTTGTGCCGCGAAACCACGAGGCAGTCGAGCAGAATATTTAATAACATGGAGAAATAAATTGTTGTGGCCAAGCAGCTTTTGTTAAAAGCTAAGAAAAGGTTATTTGGTTAAGTCCATACGACTATTAATCAAGTCGGAATGAAATTCACAAAATAACAGATATATTCACATATGAAAGTACAATGTACTCATAGTATCGTGGCACAAGTATGTTCCGTGCGATGTAGAGGTCTCGGGTTCGAGTCCAGGGTCAGGTAAAGTGATATTTGGTTTTTCCGTTAGGAAATTCTCAGTAGCAGCACGGAGTTTGGAAATATGCCCCAAAAACGGCAATAGCATTGCCCCTCATTATGTGGGACTTATACAGACCTGCCGAAATGTGGGTACAGAAATGTACCTCTGTTAACCCCTCCGGGGAATACAGGCGTGAGGTTATATATTTTAGTATGTATGTCAAATAGAGTTAAGAGCAATAATAAGAGAGAAATAACGTTGAAGAATGCATGAATTAAAAACGCTTATTGTAGATTTCGATAATTTGGAGACATTTAAGGTAAAAAACAAAACGAAATAGGATTCCATTCAAAAAAATTCTATTAATTTATAACATTTATTTCTTCTGCGTAATAAATACTGTTATTATAGAGTACAGATAAATCGGGTTGTGTTAAGGATAAAAATATCAATGTTATTGACATAGCGCATTGCTAAGATTTATTAAGAAGGCGCTCGTACCAGATCAATTTAAATCCTTACTAAATTCCTGTCCTAGGTATGTTATTGGCCAATTGATAATATTCGAAATAATTTTGCAGTAACAGTGACGCCCAGCACAGGCTGAGCGCAATCTTTTATTTCGTGCTCATCCCACAGGAACACTACTTTTCCCGAGGTAAAAAGGGTTCCATCTATTTCGATATCAAAAACTATTCTAACTAGTTTTTTTTTTGTTAAATCAGGTAACAATGAAGGAGTATGGAAAGAGGCCGTTCAAGTTTTACGTAAGCACACATTATTTGCCCCCCATCCTCCTTGTCAGCAAAAGTAAGCAAAGCTCTTCCCCCTCCCCCCATGCTTACGTAAACATTTTTCAATTAATGTATTGTTTTTTTTTATTATAATTAAAATAAATGTAAATGTTATATATAATATTTACTTTAAAAAGAAGATAATAGATTTAACTACCGATGACGTAATCATCATCTAGACTCCCCTACCCCCCATGTCATCCAAATTAAGCAAAGCAAATAAATAGTGTTTACGTAATACTTGAACGGCCCCTAAGGAAGCCAGCACACATGAGAGACCTATCAAGGATTTTCTTCGTACTAGACCAGCGTGCCGTGGGCCTCCTATACGGGCTCATGTAATGCTCAGGCCAGCATTCAACTTTAGATTTAATCAAATGACTGGGAGTACTCGAAGCTTGGTGCACTAAAGGAATCTTTGAATGCACGTTCGTTAGGAAGCTTGTTACAGATCAAAGCGATCCCTTTGCAATAGATTTCGAATGGCGTGTAGTTTCTGGCCTGTGAATAGTTCCTAGCTTCAGAATGTTCGGGAAAACTGACGCGAGGTCTATGGTAATCTTTTCTATCGAGTAATCATCATCAACCCATAAACATTCCCCTACTGGGCACGGGCTTCCTCTACAATTGAACATTTGCTTTAGGTTTTTATACAGTATATTCAGACCGTGATCGGAAATTAAGGCAGGTAGCTAAGGTGATTACAAACTCCTTGGCGTTAAAGAAAATCCCGACAAAAAATAAAAATTTTGAAGTTTTTCTAACAACCATAGGTATAAAATGTAGGTATATGGTTGTTAGGAAAACGTATTTTTTTTTATTTATTGTCGGGATATTCTAGATACCACCACACACGCTTATTCCTCGAGACAACGAGTACGTTAAACATACTATAGAAATTCTTCGCAGAGGAGTCTTAGACAAGTGTTTAATAATTTATTTATAATACCCAGATACAAACAAAAAGCTAGTTTTATATAAATAATATTTATTTAGTTTCTACTAGTATTACGAAAAAAACCTAAAATAGGCCATGCGTAACACTTAATCATGTACTGTTTAGCATTCCCATCATGTAGGCATGAAGATGTGATGGCGTTTCGCCAATTTTTCAAAATCTTAGTCCCTCGCTAATGGTTCCATAGAATTACTGTTTTTACTACCCATTTTTAGAGTCGTATAATAAAGTGATTTCATATTCACCAATGTTTAGGGAACACATCCACTTGAAATAATACTTGTATTGTAAGTAATTCTTGTCTGTCTGTCTACTTAAATATTTAGGCAATATTATTAATGTATGTATTTCATAGAGACAGAAATGATGTCAAGTTATGGCATAGGATACTTTTTTGTTGAATATAAAACTTAAGGATGGTGGAATATGGATTTAAAGTTTGTATTCGGATTTTCAAGTCGGCCATTTTTAAATTAGATAAAGAGGTGTTGTGTTATTAATACGTAGTATTTCTATGAAAGTAGTGATGGTCTTGAGGTTTCGGCGCTGTTGAGAATCTCGGTGGTTGCGGGTTCTGGGCTGGCGTGGACGCGTGGTGGACTAAGGCCTGACTCCTTCCAGAAGCTGCTGGTGGTAGGATATTCGTATCCGCCCGGATGGCGACCACCGTACACAGGGCGTAAAACCCGCCATAGTGGCACATGCAAGTGTGCCGCGTTCCGGGATCAGCCAGTGTATATCCGGTTTTCGGGGGGACTTCAATCATGGTGAAAGGATGACCGTGCCGGCAATTTTTTTGGCCGGTTTGTCGCGGTCGGTCCTTTGATCGCCATGATGCGCCATGAAAAGGTGCGGCAAAGTCTGAAGTTACTAACCATCGCCCGGTGGCAGTATTATCGGCATTCGCAAAGGTGTTCGAGATGGTTATTCATAAATGTATCTACTCACAAACATGTGCGCAACTATCTGATGCGCAGCATGGTTTTAGGCCGGGCCACAGTACCAGTAGTAATATGTTGTCCTTCATGAGTCACTTAGTTCCAAACATTGATGTTGGAAGACAGATTGATACTGCTTATTTTGATTTCCAGAAAGCTTTTGACACTGTGGATAATGACATTTTACTGCGTAAGCTTGTTATGTTCGGGTTTACACCGAGGCTTTTGAATTTTTTTGCGTGTTACCTTCGCGACCGCAAACAGTATGTTGAGTACGCAGGCGTTGTATCTGAACCTTATTATACTTTTTCTGGAGTTAGCCAGGGAAGCAATCTGGGGCCTTTACTTTTCATTTTGTTCATTAACGATCTTCCAACTGTTGTTGAGGACGCCGAATGTTTATTGTTCGCTGACGACCTCAAACTTTTTTTACCGGTCAATGATGTTTCGGATTGTCTCAAATTGCAAAAAGATATTGGTCGGATTGTACAGTGGAGCGTAGAGAATAAGCTGCTCTTTAATGTCAGCAAGTGTTGTGTGATGAGTTACAGCCGGTCACGCGCCCCACTGCAATACACCTATAGCATTGAAGCTGCACTAATACCACGTGTTACGCATGTTAAAGACTTAGGCATAGAAATGGTATCTGAACTGAACTTTCGTAAACATATTGTCGAAGTGTGTAAAAAATCATTTCGTAAGCTTGGCTTTGTTATTAGACAATGTAGAGATTTAAAAAACATTACGGTAGTAAAAGTATTGTTTAATGCTCTCGTACGTAGTAACCTAGAAACTAATTCTATGATTTGGAGTCCTCATGAAAGTAAGTACATACTAATGATTGAGAAAATTCAAAATAAATTTACACGCTTTTTGTACCTAAAGCAGTTTGGAGTGTATCCCTACTACCCTCTTATGTATCCAAGTTTATTTGTAATGGGTATGGTTGGATACAATAGGCTGGAAGTAAGGAGGGAAGTATCACTCATTACATATCTGTGGAAAATTTTGCGTGGGTTAGTCCACCAACATGATATACTGGTAGCTATTCAACTTTGGGTTCCCAACGGTTACGTCTTCTCTCGTCACAGTCAACCGTTGTTGCATGTGCCTACCGGTAGAACTAATCTTGTTAACTGCGCGCCCTTCACACGGGCTATTCGAACATTAAATGTAATTGCTCAACTTGTTGATATATTTAATTGTAACCTTCCGAAATTCATTGAAGCCGCATATATGTGCATTGAAAAAAATTTGTAATATAGTTAAGTTAGTTATTAAGAACCTAAGATTATTGTTTATAGCATCGCATTGGTGTATACTGTAACTGATGTTATAAATTATTTCAATAAATAAATAAAAATAAAAAAAAAAAAAAAAAAAAATGATTGATAGTCCCCCAAACTTCTTCACAATAAGGTGAAGAGGTATTCGGCCGGCATGATTGTGTCGACCAACGGGAGACCATCATCTCTCGCTGGTCGGCACTTTTTCTGGACTCCATTGCGCTTACCATCAGGTGCAATGGGGTCACTTTGCCGTGCCAGAATAAAAAAAAAAAAAAAAAAAAAAAAAAAAAGAAGAAGCGGCCCGTGCCCAGCAGTGAGACGGACTGATAATGATGATGATGTTTGTTTGTTATAAGGCGCGCGGTTTATCGAGTCGCCATCACTGTGGATGCAGTTTCAAACTCCAAGCAAACACCTATAATTTTTTTAAGGATACGTCTGTATACTTAATTATTTACTTATTAAAAACGGTGACGGATAACATCGTGAGGAGATCTGCGAATCTGAGAGTTCTCCACAAGAAGATTCTCATGTCCACTAAGCCAGCCCTCCCCTGACTTTGACCTAAGAAATTCCTAAGAACATTTAGATTTGCAGGTTTCCTCACAATGTTTTCCTTCACCGTTAAAGTACGTGATAATTCATTGCGAATACACACATAACTTCGAAAAGTCAGAAGTGTGTGCCTAGGGTTTGTACCTGCGACCGCCGAGATTCTCGACCGCGCGCCTAACCCCTAAGGCCATCACTTCTTTTATAGGCACCATACATGGGCGTTATTTCGACTTTCCATCCGAGGAACACTGCATTATCCCAGGATCAAAAGTATCCTATGTCCTTTCCCATGGTCTTATCTAACTCCAACCAAAAATCTTTCAAATCTGGTTCAGCAGTTGAAGCGACAAAGCGTAAAATACACACATACAGAGAGAGTTCTTTCGCGTTTACAAAATTGGTATGAATACTGCAACTATTATATTTCCGAAGTCCATTTCGAAGTCGCGGTATAAACTAGTGCGAAATATTTTTATTCGTACTTGGGAAGGGCTAATAAATTTTATACCATCGTCAATTGTTATGATTTTGATAAAACAGTAAAGATTATATCGTTCCTCGCAAGAGTTATGGCTAATATTTCACTATGGATATTATATTAGTATGGAAATAAGCTGTGCGGTGGATATCTACAAGGAAGTTGTTTATTTATTTAATTTTTTGAGAGCCCCGTGGCGCAAAAGGCTATACACCAGCTTGCGAAACAAGAGGCCGTGGGTTCGATCCTCGCACCGAGACAAATGTTTTTCTCAGAAAATTCTCAGATTTTTCAAGTTTGTAGGTTTCCTCATGTCGTTTCTTTTAGCTTTAAAGTATATACTTGGTAATTTGCTGCAAATAAACACAATTTGTAAAGTCAGAGGTGTGTGCCTGGGGACTGAAATGACGACCGCCGAAAATTTGGCCCGACTGCGTGTCTCGAGGCCATCACGACTTTAAACAAAAAACGAAATTTGTGGGAATTTATGTCATAAATATAAGTACAAGTGTTTGCCGCACCCAGAGACCCCGACATACCCCTTTCGGCCTCCCTCGAGGTACCAAACAGGAGAGCTTAAGCCGATATCCTCTCGAAAAAAAAAAAAGAATAATAATAATTGTTTGCCGCACGATCTAGCGGTCCAAGGCTCGATGCCCGAGTCGGCCAAAATGATGCACGGAGCACGGAGTATGGAAATGTGTTCGAAAAATGAAATTTGATACAGACGTGAGTTTAAGTACCTACGTATTATAAATTAAACATATAAATTAAAATAGTCGTCAACTCTAATCTCCGACCATCAAGAAGCCGAAACTTCTCGGCTGAACATAATTCACCTTACAATTGACAAGTAAGTACGAATTAATGGCGGTAGGTGGCGATAAATCAGCCGAGTTGGGACGCCACAGGATGCGGGCACCTTCAAACTCCACAAAACTCCCGATCCACAGGCCTCGTTTCATGTGACATGGCGAATTCTTAATGTGTCGCGGACAATTACTTACGAGAAAATAAATATTTCATTGAATCCAATACCCAGCACATACATAGTTCTGACCCCCCACTAAGATACAAGACTTGTGTCGTTGGTATCAGAAACTACGACAGACTTTTCGGTGTCACGAAGACCTAAGAATTTGTCTCGGTGCGGGGATCGAACCCGCGGCCTCTCGTTACACAAGCTATCATTTGTTAAATATTTAACTCATATAATTATCGTCTATTTTGTTTGGGCCGATCATAAACCAACCATTGTGATTCTGGTAGTCTTATAAGACCTGTAATAAAAAATGAGACATTGCTTTTTTAGATGTTGATTGATATCAACTGATCTTCTGATGAAGAGTAGGCCGTATTTACAAAAGTAATGTTATAAATATGATTAGTATTATAATCATCATCAGCCCATATACGACCCACTGCTGGGCTCAGGCCTCCTCTACAACTCAGAGGGTTTAGGCCTTAGTACACCACGCTAGTCTAGTGCGGGTTGCCGGACTACACACTTAAAATTCTTAAGAAATTTTAGGTATGCAGGTTTCCTCGCGATGTTTTCCTTCATCGTTGAAATACGTGATAATTCATTGTGAGTACACAATTTCGAAAAGTCAGAAGTGTGTGTCTGGGGCTTGAACCCGCAACCGCCGAGATTCTCGACCGTGCGCCTAAGCCTCAAAGCCAACACTACTTTTCAATAGTATTATGTATACGAGTATAGGTAAGAGTAAGGATTAAATTAACTCACATGATTTTCAAAATAATAAATAGCATTCATATAAGTGAAAGTAATAAAATAATACCCACAGTTGAACCAAAATGAACGTAAAAAATTATATGAGCTTTACGGGCTTGCGTTGTCCGACGTGCAAATCCTTTCCACGAGATAAACAAAGGGGGAATGACAAAAGTACTATTATACGACAGTTTATGAAGAACAAAGACCCGTTTACCCTTTTCAGTATTTATTGTCCACATAAAATACATAGTTTGGACCTTGAATATATTTCGTGAGACGCGGCTTAGATGGAACTTCGCTGGGTTCCGCGAAGACGTTATTCACAACGCTCTGAAGGGTGATTCCAATTCATGATTATATATAAGACCACATTTGTGACGGCATCGCTCAATAATATGGAAAATTTGATAAAAAATCGCATACCGTTTTAAGTTTTGTAGGTTTAGGCGTGTGGTCGAGAATCTCGGCGGTCACGGGTTAAACACATCTCTGACTTTTCGAAATTATGTCTGTATTCACAATCAATTATCACGTAATTTAACGGTGAAGGAAAACATCTTAAGGAATCCTGCACATCCATAAGTTCTGAAGAATCTCTTAGGTATGTAGTTCACCAACACGCACTAGGCCATCGTGCTGGACTAAGATTTTAAATTTTTGAAGTTATACTTCTTTAGGCGCGTTATGAAAAAATTATGAGAGTGAAATTTTAAGATGCGCGCGCATCTGTGACACAAAATTAACAGTATGAAGTTGTCTGCTTAACCGCTCATTAAGTCTCGAAAAAAAAAAGTCCATTGTAGCTAAGTTCACACTGCACTACGCGCGTCATGTTGGCTGCATTATTTATCTGCATTTGTGTCGTTTCCGGTCAAAAGGACGAGTTATTAAGCCAGCTGACTCATTAATGGTACTAGGCATTCAGAAAGCTAGAGAGGTGAAATGCTATCATTAATAAGTTTTGTTTTTAATTCATCGTGGTTTAAATTTCGAATGGATTATACGAGTATACAGTTTTTAATGCTAGTACTTTGTCCTTGCTGATTTATGATGTCCTGGTAGTTGCGTAGAACATAATTGACATTTTCTTATTTTCAATTTTAGTTTTAATTTATTACTGTCACTATTCTACATTTAAAAAAAAAGTGTGTGTGTACTTATGTACACGCGTTAGAAGTTATACCACACGACTGAAGTAAAACTTATAAATGCGCCCAATGTGTAAACTAAGAACTATGTATGTGACTGTTGGGCGCATTTATAAGTTTTACTTCAGTCGTGTGGTATAACTTCTAACGCGTGTACATAAGTACACACACACTTTTTTTTACAGGCACACTTTTTTTTTATACATATATGTATAATATATATACATCATCATCATCATCAGCCCATATACGTCCCACGGGCTTCCTCTACAACTAAGAGGGTTTAGGCCTTAGTCCACCACGCTGGCCTAGTGCGGGTTGGCAGACTACACACCTAAGAAATTCCTAAGAACTCTTAGGTGTGCGGGTTTCATCACGATGTTTTCCTTCACCGTTAAAGTACGTGATAATTCATTGTGAATATATATACATACCCGTAAGTAAAGGTCAGCGCTGTTTATTCATTTTGTCTGCTACTAACGCTTGTTCTGTTTTATTATTTTTTATATACATACAATATAAATGCATACATAATCTTACGCCTGTATGCCCCGAAGGGGTTGGTAGAGGTTGCGAAATGTGGGTGCAGAAATGCATCTCTGCTTACCCCTTCGGGGAATACATGCGTGATTATGTAAGTATTTATTTAAAGAGCACTAGTAATATATCCAAATCTCACTTACTCCCATCCTGTGCGCGTTTGGAAGTTAAAAAATCAGTGACAAGGGTAGCGAGTCTCAACTTACCCGTCGGAAAGTTTTTTGATTTATGACTTGCAGAGATTTTGCCTCGGAATTTGTTTTATTTCGCAAACGCATGCGGCGCCTGGACTATTAAAATTTGGGTGAACGGGGCTCAAACTCCGTGGGATAAATAGAGCGAGTGTGCCTTGAATCACTAACATCGTCATCCTTTCATCTTGAAGTGGGCTGTCGAATTGGGGTAATGTTGAAAAATACTTTTGTTTTGGGGTAAATTGATACAGATAGTGATTGAGTTGATATAGGTAGCCTTATGGCCTCGAGCAATCCTGTTAGTCAGTGATTTAAAATCAATTTATTATATAAATGATACTGCCCGGACAAAATGACAGGGTTATTGACAATGAAAGTAATAATATTATAACATACTGACCACTATACTACCGAATAATACAGGCGTGAGGTTATGTATGTATGTGTATTATAACATACTCGTACATAAATCACGCTTGTGTTTTCCGAAGAGGTAGGCAGAGGTGCATTTCTGCACTCACATTTCGCTAGGTACGTATCAGTCCCACATAATATGGGGCGTGACAATTTTCGCCTTTAGGGCACCATTCCAGACTCCGTGCTGATATTGAGAATTTCCTCATAGAAAAACCCAATATACGCATAATATTATAGTAATTTCGAAATAAAATTCCACTGCGAAATGATCTCGCAGCGCAAGTACGTGCCTTGTGATCCAAAGGTCCCGGGATCTATTCTTGGGACGGGAAAATGTTGTTTAATTTTCCATTACGAAATTTTCAGTAGCAGCGAAATAAAACATACCAATTAAATATATTAAATACACGGCATAATTACATTTAAAAAACATTTAAATTACACACAAGAACTCACGCCAGTATTACCTGTAATTGTAAGAAAAAAAATGCTTTTTATATATACCGACATTTTTTATGTCGACTAGTGACGATTCTTATATGTTATTTATTTACACTTGATGCAACCATGTATAGGTCGACTTAATGGCTAAGGCATTCTCTTACAGTCGAACCTTAGCTGATGCAGAGATGAGATGTGACAGGTGTGTAAATGTTAAAACAATACTATTAACAAAATACATACATATACACATACATAAATATACAAAATACATATAATACTCTTATCATTCAACACTGTACACTCCATAAGGTTCTAATACATTTGCTCTATACCTTAGATTAATACTATACAAGTCAAGTTAAAAACACAATTAGTTTACCAACGAAAAGTTTCATTAATAAAAGTGTAGTGTTTTTTAAAAGTCACCTAGGTATCTATTAATTACTTGTGAAGCACTATTATTTAACGAGGCGCCCGTCCATTTACCCAACGTTTTGTGGTGGCTATGCGCCTGGAATTTTTATTACTAGTTGAAATAAAATGTTAGACTTCATGAAACAAGTTCTAATGTTTTTTTTTCTAGATATACATTCTCTGCCTCGTGGTTTCGTGGCACAAGTATGTCCGTACGATTTAGGTTTCGAGTCCGATTCCCAGGTCGGGAATAGTGTTGGGTTTTTTCATTAGGAAATCCTCAGTAACAGCACGGAGTCTGGAAATGTGCCCCAAAACTGCAATAGACTCGCCTCCTATTACGTGGGTGAAATGTCAATGCAAAAATGCACTTCTACCTAGTCCTTCGCGGAATACAGGCGTGCGATTATGTATGTAGTTATGAACATAGATTCTCTATAAACTTGGTGTATCGAAGATCAAATAAATAAATATGAATCATATAAATCAATATGCAGAAATACTCGATAACAGATCGACCCGGTAATCGAAACTTCCGATTACATGCTAAATAAATATTTTTTGCCCTATCCCACCACACACCCGCCACTGTAACTCCTGTGCTCCAGGATCAACAGCGGCACGCACAGTATTGACGCTGAGCAATGAAGCTCAGCGGATCTAAGGGGACCTAAATTTGTCATAATCCCGCAACGAAGTTAATCAGAAAGACAAAATAAAGGAGGAGTTGGAAAACAAAGAGTTGTCCACTTCCCTCCATAGCAAAGCGGGTGACAAAAAACATTGAGCTGTGAGGTTTCACCCTCACATAAAAAAAAGACAATTACAATTAGTCAAATTAGACGCAATTAACGCACCACGGATAAATAACTACTTACAGATTTATTGGGTAAATTGGACCTAAGGTGTGAGCTGTTATGTACCCTTCCAATAATAGGCATGGCAAAAATGCCGAAAAGCACGGAAGTTCTTCCTAGATTCAACGAGGTCTGTATAATAAACAACACCAGAAGTTACATGCATACTATTGAGCATAATGTTACGCTCATCCGACCAAAGATTGCACTCCCAAAGGATGTGATGTGCGGACTGTTCATATTCGCAATCATTTGTTGAACATTGGCACATAGGAGAGTCAACCAACTTAAATGAGAATAATTTGCTACGAAAATTGCCGTGACCAGTTAGAAATTGCGACACGTTGCTTAATTGCTAAATAAATATGATATAAAGTATGTTTTTGCATAAATACTCGCATTTTAAGCATAAAGTAGTGGGTACGATACCATAGTCGAACGAATAATAAGATTTCGAGTACATGAGGACTAAAATAAATACACTCAACAGTATACCTATACGTATGTGCATACTCGTATGAAGTTCTGACCCCACACTAAGATAGGAATCTTGTGTCGTGAGCATCAGAATTACGCGAGACTTTTCGCTCTCACAAACACCCAGATCCGAAACAAATTTTTGATGATCACACAAACATTTGTCTCGGTGCGGGAATCGAACCCGTGGCCTCTCGTTTCGCAAACCGTTGTTTAGCCCACTGCACCACGGACGCTGTCAAAAAATAACTATTATTTATGTGTAAAACTAACCGCAAATTAATAATTCCGGGTCCAATTTGACGCAACACCGCAACATTTTCATTATTTCAAATTCCAACAATACATTTACAGGAAACGCGTTTCAATTGTGCTTTAATTGTGGAATTAAAGTGGAACTTGTCAGCATAGACCGCACTTTGGAACTGAGTACTTTGGCCTGGTCAGCACAAGCTCTTACAAGCTGGTGGCATACAGCGTGGTTTATGAGCGTGATTCAAAAATAAAGCAGACTAAGATAGGTAAGTCGTGATGGCCTCGAGGTTTAGGCACGCGGTCGAGAATCTCGACGGTCGCGGGTTCAAACCCCAGGCACACACCTCTGACTTTTCGAAGTTATGTGTGTATTCACAATGAATAATCACGTACTTTAACGGTGAAGGAAAACATCGTGATGAAACCTGCACACCTAAAACTTCTTAGGAATTTCTTAGTTGTGTAGTCCGCCAACCCGCACTAGGCCAGCGTGGTGGACTAAGGCCTAAACCCTCTCAATAGTAGAGGAGGCCCGTGCCTAGCAGTGGGACGTATATGGGCCGATGATGATGATGATGAAGATAGGTAATCATCAGCCCATATACGTTCCACTGCTGGGCACGGGCCTCTTCTACAACTGAGAGTGTTTACGCCCTTATTCCACCACGCTGGCCTGTTGCGTGTCAGAGGATTACGCACGTATGATTCCAAACCCCGAACTATTTCACAAAATGCTAATGAAAAACTAAATTAAACTTTGCATGGGAATCTAACACGACATGAACGAGGCATTCATGTTAATAATTAGAAGACACATAACTCCAAATTTAATGTTTATAAACAAACCTGCTACCACGTCATAGCTGCCAAAACAAAACAATACCGAACAGCACCAAAAATTCAGCTTCAATAGAAACCAACTACGCCTATAATCTACCCGTAAATCATTTTGTGGCTCCACGCTCTCCACAACCCCAACCATTAACACTGGATAAAAACTCCAATATAATCCCATGCAAATATATTATCGCGAATAAAAAGCATTTCCAAACAAGACATAAATCGTGGTGGTAGATCAGGGGGAGGGGGGGTGGCGCGGAAGGGTGGGGGAACATCCTTTATTTTTTTTAAACGCAAATAAACTATTCAACAACGGTACCTTTGCTTGTTTCCAATAGCTATGCGATAAGTATTGATAAGTATGTAAGTGATGAGATGATAGCTGTTTCAAACTTTTGTTGAATGCTTCATTGGTTGGTGCGATTGTAAGTTGCGTGAACTAGAGGTTCTGGGTTCGACAAATTAGGTAAAGTGTAATTGCTTAGTAGGGTATTTGCCCCCCTTGGCGCAAAGATGGCCACCGGTGAGTTTTAAAAGCTTTCCCTCAAAAAAAGAGTGACAGTTACATGGGGATTTTTATTACGAAATGTCTAGAAGCAACACGGAGTCTGAGTTTTTGGCTCGCCATTTATTAAGTAGAACTTGAATCACGGTTGCGAAGACTTGATCAAAATATAAGGTAGGCCTGCCTTGAGGATAAAACACAGACTATGATCAATGATGTTACATTGCCAAATAATGACGAATTCTTAATAGTTACTTTTTGTCATCAATTCAAATAGGCTTCTTGGCGCGTCATACTGTAATAAATTGTTGGATGGTGTTAATAACGTGTTTTTGTATTGTAAGATGTTTCACCATCGGCCCGTATACATCCCACTGCTGGGCACGGGCCTCCTCTACAACTGAGAGGATTTATGCATTAGTCCACCAACGCTGGCTTAGTGAGGGTTGGTTATAGGTAACCAAAATATATTTAAATTTCTTAGGAGAAATTCCTAAGAACTTTTAGGTGTGTAGGTTTCCTCACGATATTTTCTTTCACCATTAAAGTAAGTGATGATTCATTGTGAATACACACATAACTTCGAAAAGTCTGTGTGTGCCTGAGATTTGAACCCATGTCCGCCGTAATATGTTATTTAACATAAAATCGCTTGAGCCTATACACTGCACCGCTCCAAAGAATCCGAAGTACTCGCTGAAGGAATCAAAAGGTATTGTTTCGTTAGATGCTCACGGGAAAACGATCTTTTGTAACTGTTAATGATGAAACCGTTATAAGTCTTTCTTGTTTCCACGCAAACAATTGCCCAAATCTCTACGTAATTAGCTAGACCGTTACAAGTGGAGAGGTATTATAATTCGATATTAAATTTCGACAGCCCCGTGGCGCAGTTGGCTAGACACCAGCTTGCGAAACGAGAGGCCGCGGGTTCGATCCCCGCACCGAGACAAATGTTTTTGTGATCCATAAATATTTTTTTCGGGTCTGGGTGTTTGTGAGACCGAAAAGTCTCTCGTAGTTTCTGATACCCACGACACAAGACTCGTATCTTAATGTGGGGTCAGAACTATCTATGTGACTGTTGAGTGTATTTATTTATTATTTATTTATTATAATTAAATTGAACACGTTTCAGTCTTATTAAAATAAACCTTTATTTACCCAATCTGAAGTAAGCAATTTTTGCGTCCACAGTTATCTCTAAGTAATTCTGTCTGATTTAAAACATGAAAAACGAATATGACTGCCTCGTGGTCTCGCGGCACAAATATTTGCTTAGCGATTCAATTCGGTTTGGCTAGGGCGAAGTGTTATTGGATTTTTCTACTAGGCAATTCTCAGTAGCAGAACGGCGTGTGGTAATGTGCCCGAAGAACGACAATCGGATATTGCGTGGAACTGCTGACTTTAATACCTGGTGAGAGATGGGTGCAGAAATGCACCTCTGCCTACCCCTGCGAGGAATACAGGCGTGAGGTTGTGTTGTGTGTGAATAAAAACAACCAGTAATATATAAAGTTTCTCATACACGACTAAGTATTATTAGGTTTTCTATTTTGGAAAAGTGTCGAAATATCTTCATCGTTTCCCGCTGCTGGGCACGGGGCTCCTCTATAACTGTGAGGGTTTAGGCCTTAGTCCACCACGCTGGCCTAGTGCGGGTTGGCGGACTACACACCTAAGAAATTCCTAAGAAGGGATTTAGGCCTTAGTCTCGAAATGTGATCGCCTCTATTTACACACAGTTGAAATGCACCATTGCACTACCCTTTGCGACGGTGACGGCTGTCAGCAATACTGAATACCTGTTTTCAGTGCTGAAATCGTGCGGAGTAAACACGAGGTGAGCTCAAACCGCAAAACATCGATTCACCAACGAGCCTCACTTCGGTATGGGCGCCGAGGGAGCAACAATTTGCATGGTGTGCGAAATTGTGAGTCTTTAATGTAACTTCTGTCGTTTTCACCAGTACTTTATAAAAGTTATAAGGGGTGAAAAATGAGCTGTTTTTTTACGTGTGCGGTTGGATTTATCTGTACTCTATACCAACATGTTAAGAGGAAAGATGTACATATGTACATATATACATAACCTCACGCCTGCATTCCCCGAAGGGCTAGGCAAAGGTGCATTTCTGCACATATATTTCGCCAAGTATCAGTCCCGCGTAAAAGGGGGCGAGCCGTTTTTCGGGCACATTTCCGGAATCCGCGCTTGTACTGAGAATTGTTTATTGGAAAAACTCAATAACACTTAGCCCCGACCCGAGAATTGAACCCAGGACCTCTAAATCGCAAGGCACATACTTGTGCCGCGAGACCACGAGGCAGCAGAGGAAAGATGTGATATTTGTTTGTTACGATTTGACTTAAAAAAAAATTGACTCATTTGAATGATTTTTGGTATGGGCTTAGATGAAACCATGGGGCGTAACATAGGTTTTTTTTTAATCCTGAAAAAAGGTAGTGTACCTGTGGGATGAGCACGGAATGCAAAATTGCGACAGGCGAGACTTGGCCCCACTGCTATTATTCAATGAGTTTTGACTATTACGTATTCTGGGCTGCTTAATAGATACAAACACGCGTAGGAAAGTACATCTATTTATGATCCTGAATTTCGCCAGCTATTGTTGTCCAGTCCAATAATTACACATCAAAGAAACTCTTACACAAACAAACATTTTACGCAAGAAAAGATCCGACTCATTATCAGGGAGATGTAATAATAAAATGCGGCAATCAAGATTGACAATAGCGTGAAAATGAGTGTCAAAAAGGCGCTGGGAAGTATTAACACGGATGGAGCTCTCGACGCGCCATCTGTCGCACACGTGAGCAAACAAATAAATTGACGCCTCTTCAGCGATGAATTAATGGCGACACATTACGCGGAATCATATTGTAACGCTGTGTGCTTTTATATCTTACTCAATTGGTTACATCAATTGAGAAAGGAAACAATGAACACATTATATTGTGTGTTATATATGTTTGTATCATCGAAAGTGTATTTCCACAGAACAGCTGAATAAGACTAGAAAGGAAATGTCAGCATGCTGAGCGTGCCGAACCTACGATTAGACTATCATATGTTTGACACGGCCGCTTCTTAGTAATTCGGGTTGCGTGTAATTTGAAGACTTTTATAAATGTGTGATAACCAATAGCAGCCCTTCATTTTTGTTTGAAACTTTTATCATTGGTCGTGTGATCGTAGAACATTGAACAGGTGACAGACAAGCGGCGACACTCGTCCACATACAAAATACTGACTATTTCCCTTCTAATCTTATTCAGCTTTTCTGTGGCGCCATACATATAATTTTATCATCGAAAGTGTATCTATAACCACGTTTCACTAGCTATTTTAGTTCCACGTAACAGGGGGGGGGGGGCGTTTTGCATTTTTAGAGCTTCTTTACATACATGTTGCTATTGAGTTTACTAATAAAACACCATAACAATTCAGAAATCACACCCAAAACTCCTCGAACGCTGTATAATTAGGTTGCGGGACCAACGAGGCTATTTATCATGATATTTATTGCTTTTTTTAAAACGACATCGCATATAACATGAGAAGAAAAAACTACAGTCATTTCAACTGCTCGACATCATAATGCAAAATAAATAAATGAATGCAAAATAGACATATTAATATACTTTTGTAGATCAGTTTCTTTCTTCCTTTTTTGTATTAGGTATCATTTGCTATTGAATGTACGAATGTAAAATTGTAACAATAAATATCTTTTTCTTTTCTTAAATATCTCGTAATATGAAACACTTGCGTGTTCACACGGTTTTTATTCCCCAGAAAATCCCTCAGTTCATGTCAGTCCTTTATCAAAATCATTAAAAAAATACTTGTCACTCGGACGAAATGATTTCATCGTTTAACATCATTTGTATAAAAAAATACTCATTTTCTACCATTTTGACACGACCCGTGTCATTCCCGCGTTATTTAATTATATTCCAAAGGCTTATGGGCTTCCGCAATGATTTATTTCGATCGCCCAAAACACCCTTTGATAAATATGACGTATCTTTATTTCACCGATTTACATTTAGTTTCCGGGTCTATTTCGGGAACAAACTAAAAGAGAAATGGCTGCGGAAATCAGCTTTCAGTCTTTTGCAGTTCGAGAACTTTGATGAAGTGAAAAGTCGTGTCTTAAGATTCTGTGTCGTATTTTCTTTGGGAAGTAATATCTGTTCGTGACTTCGTCCGCGTGGACAAAGGATTTGATATTTACAGTTAATTAACTTTATCCTAGTATATTTTGTATTTTTCAGTAATAAAGAAATCAGACATAGCTTCACGCCTCTATTCCCTGAAGGGGCAAGCATAGGTGCTTTTCCGAATCAACATTTCGCCAGGTATGTATCAGTCCTAGGTAATAGAGGGCGAGCACATTGCTGTTTTTCGGGCACATTTCCAGGCTCCAAGCTGCTGTTGAGAATTGCTTAATGGAAAAACCCAATAGCACTTTTCCTGACCCGGGAATCGAACCCAGGACCTCTAAATCATAGGCACATATGTAATTGTACCGCGAGACCACGAAGGGGTTAATAAAAATATTTAAGCAATATAAAATCAGTGGATACGTCCTGTAGTTTGTGCTTAAATAGTTAAAACGTTTCATTGAAAATACATAAAATTTTGATTCAAATAATTTGTTCCATATATTTTTTCATTTTTATTCTTAAAAGGTGGCGGGAAACAGATGGATGAGGGCTGCTCAAAACCGGGATGGTTGGCACTTTCTTGGGGAAGGCTGCGTTCAGTAGTGAACAGCGATAGGTTAAGTAGGTATATATTCTTAAAAAAAAAAAACCTTGAACGTAGATTTTTAGCAATGAAATTACGATTTGCATTTTCTCTTCTGATATACACACACACAAACAAATGTGCTCTCTTACTTCTTTTTACCTATAATAAATTTTCAATTCAAATCATTATAAATATATAAAAAAAAAACACTTGGCTAAGTAAGAAAGAAGGAACCGGAACATAAATAGGTCACAAGAACGTTAGGTTGCCAAGAAGTACTGTTTTCCAACAAGCGACTCGGCAATATCTCTTCGCCGACATAACGACTTCCATTGCAAGTCGACAGTATTTGCCGGATTCTCGAACATTCCCAGATGACAATGGCTGTGATACTGTCGCGATTCCGCCGGCCATATAACTTAAGAAACTATATACATTTCCTAAACGGCTGCACTTGTAACTGACTGTAATGCCTAGTTCGCATTAGGCTAGTATTTTAGTCGAGTAGAAAGTAATTTAGTGGCTAAATGTGTCTGAACACCAAAAATTTAGTCGAGTAGGTTAGTAAATAATTTAGTCGAATCAATCCATTTTGTTCTATTTTAACGGTCGAGTAGCGCCCCCCCCCCCACCACACCTCCGTGTCACTGATTTACCGGCTAAACAAGTCCGAACAGGTTTGATTAGTCGAGTTCATTAGTGGCGGCAAAAATCGTCGTAAAGTATTCTTTGGGATCTTCCAATGCTAATTCCTTCAGAAGACAATTTGTAGCTCCTAGTTTATCTCTTCTACAGATCCATTTTCGTACCCATACCTTCTTTTTTTTAATCACACAAATTTCTTCATCCACCTATTCTAAAATAACCATTACGATTAGCTTAATGAGTTTATTCAGTCTATTGCATTGCAGCTCGTTCATCTTGCAAAACACCAGTCACTTGTGCACTGTACTGGACCGTAATGTGAACGATTTCTGTGCAGTAGCGAGTAGTTTAGCCACTAAATTAATCTCTACTCGACTAAAATACTAGCCTAATGCGAACTAGGCATAAGTTTTAATCGTGATCGAGACAACTTAATATGGAACTGATATATTAACCCTTTGCAATAATTTCGTATGAAAAACACGAACACTGCTCCAAGCGATTTTCAACTCTACCTCAATCATTTAGAGTATAATTTCAGTAGTCTTTTTCTATATTGCGTTCAACGTTTTGCACGATTTGTCACTAGGACAGAACATAAAATAGCATTAATTAACCATCGAGCAGTGATGGGTTAATGCTAAATGCTAATTGGTTATTTTCGGCGTTGTTTTATGAAATTGTTTTCTGTACTGTTTCAATTAAAATCCGATTAAAAAGCTCATGTTTGTGAATTTATTGCGGACAGCTAATGACCAACCACCATCACGCCAGTTCTAATTAATGTGTTCCGGTGATTAAGTGGACTTCAGTTACAAAGTTATTTTTAAAAATATTTTTCATAAAACTTTGTTGTTTCTGTAATAGAACTTGTATTGTGATTTTGGAAATAGCTTAATAAGAAAATGACACATGTAAGTACATAAAAAAATTAAAGGGTGAAATATTTAATCAGATTTTTTTAAATTATAATTATATTGACAATAAAACCCGAAGGTAGGCATAGAAATATTGCTACACTAACATCATCGTCATCAACCCATACATATATGTACATCCCTCCTCTACAACTAAAAACTAACTAACTAAAACTAGTGCGAGTTGGCTACACTTACATTTTGTCTAATTTATTTAAGTAAGATGAAGGAAAACACCGTGATGAAACCTGCACACCTAAAGGTTCTTCTATTCTTTCAATTTCTTAGGTGTGTAGTCCGCCAACCCGCACTAGGCAAGCGTGGTGGACTAAGGCCTAAACCCTCTCAATTGTGGAGAAGGCCCGTGCCCAGCAGTGGGATGTGTATGGGCTGATGATGATGATGATGATGATTTAAGTTCCACGTCGTAGGATCGCTTTCGGAGACATTCTGATACTATGTGATTCTACTGAGCATTTTATTAAAAGAAAAATCTAAACACACTGTCGCATCCGGGAATCCAACTCGTAATCTAACGATTGCGTGCACCAATTTATGCTAAGGGACCACGAGTCAATCAACCCAAACATATTGGCATGATGGCATTAATGTGTGACACCAAAATTGGTATTATGTCTGCGTAATCAACAGACAGATAAACTTATTATATAATATTAAATGATGCTGATTTTCTTTCTTGCTGTTGGCTTAGTTGGTTGGACACCAGCTTGTGAAACGAGAGGCCGAAGGTTCATTTCCCGTGCTGAGACGAAAGTTTCTGTGGGACCGCAAAATCTCGTAGTTTTTGATACCCACGACACAAGACTCGTATATTAATGAGGGTTCAGAACTATGTATGTGACTGTTGGGTGTATTTATTTATTTATTTAAGACTCATATCTTAGTGTCGGGTTTGACTATTGAGTATATAAATTTATTCATTAAGGTGCTCTAACTTTAAAATAACAACACACTAAATCTCATCGCGAAAACCATTAAATCCCTTTCATAACCCGACTACAAACTTCATCAAAATCAGCTTAGAAGTTACGTTATGCTTTATTAATGGTATAATGTTGGCACATTACAAATTGTAACACACTGGCTCTGAGGATTAACTTGCTCTCAACTACGATCCTTTTAATCTAACAAACATGGCGTTTGAGCCGCGGACTCGGCCAGCACTGACCTTTTAGAAGTAATTATGTTTTTGAATTTATAATGCTTTATAAGTTACAACAAGTTGAACAAGAAATATGTCCATTCTAATAGCGATTACGCCCAAACAGCTGTACCTACTGGACCGAATTGAATGATTTTTGGTATAAGGATAGACAAGTTCTTAGATATTATTATTATTTTAAAGAACTTTTCATGTATAAATTTCATCATCATCAGCCCAAATACGTCCCACTGCTGGGCACGGGCCTCCTCTACAACTGAGAGGGTTTAGGCCTTAGTCCACTACGCTGGCCTAGTGCGGGTTGGCGGACTACACACCTAAGAAATTCCTAAGAACTTTTAGGTGTGCAGGTTTTATCACGATGTTTTCCTTCACAGTTAAAGCAAGTGATAATTCATTGTGAATACACACATAACTTCGAAAAGTCAGAGGTGTGTGCCTGGGGTTTGAACCTGCGACCGCCGAAATTCTCGACCGCGCGCCTAAACCTCGAGGCCATCACTGCTTATAGGCCATCACTGCTTATTCATGTCATGTATAAATACATATAATTATTAAAAGTTAGAGGCCTGTGCTTCCGATTTCAAATGAGATTATATCTCGACCACGCGCTTTAAATCAAACCCTTAAAGCCATTACACTTTCCATTGCATTCTACAAATCAAACAATACTTCCTTTTACCACTATCATCTCGCATACAACAGGAAACGCTACGAAAGAATCGCGGAATAAATCAAGAGTATGTGGTGCACGTGATATATTTTCTTTGGCACCTGGTATCGCTGTAAACAATCTAGGAAGGGTAAACATGCGACATTAAACCACAAAAGGCGGAATAAACATAACACACTCATAGTATTATTCTCTGGATTTTATGTATCGGATGTGGCTGCTGTCACACCGAAATGATTATCAGTTATGGCTTTTTATTCCTGATATTTTTACACTCGCAGAAGGCAGATGCAAAATCAACATGGAAAAGTAATTTAATGAGCATTGAGTCATAACTTATGAGTTTTCTTATACTTGATGGTGTTAATGTTTAGGGGAACTCCAGCGACTCACCTTTGATTCTTTGAAGTAATGTGTGTATTTACAATAAATTAAAAAAAGTTATAAAATAAAAAAAACATGTAAGTCAAATGCCATTTCATCATCATCATCAGCTATCATCATTAAAGTACGCAATAATTCATTGTGAATAAACACAAAACTTTAAAAAGTCAAAGGTGTGCCTGGGGCTTGAACCCGCGACCGCCGAGGATCTCGACCGCGCGCCTAAACCTCGAGGCCATCACTGCTTCGTGTACTACTTTGCTTTAAATGACATTTGATATAAAATATTGCACAAATAATAGTTGGAGATGACATCGGTGTAAATGCTCCCGGTAATAATAGCGTGAACCTCTCGACCCCCAGCAGGAAATTACCTCTCGGCTCGTGAAAGCCGGCAAAAATTTAACGATTGGGTTATCCGTACACTTGGCACTCTTGACATGTTACCGAACCGCGATTTGACTACTCATGGGGTTGCCATCGACATACAAGTTTAATGAGTTGACCCACAGATAAAAATATGGCGAAATTTCTTTAACATTGTTGTTATGTTTTCAGTTTGTACTTTTTTGCTAAGGGTTTGAAAATAAATTGACAAAAATATTTTTTCTTCTAAGAAAGAAGGTTGAGTAAGTCGTGCGCTGACTGATGAGACATCATCGGCGGCCGCGGGTTGAAATATCAAGCAAACACCTCAGTCCACAAACTAGTTTGAAGTGAATGGCGTTCTTCAACTGTGCGGTTCAAACGGTGTTTCCTTCCTCTCACAACATCTTTGTGGAATCAGCTTTCCTCGGTGGTATATTTCCAAATAGAAACGATTTAAGGACCTTCAAGAAAAGCGCCTATATTTTACTCAAAGGCCGGCAACGCACCGAAAATTTCTTCTGGTATTGTGGGTGTTCATGGACGGTGTTGACCAATTAACAACAGGTGGCTCTTTTGTCTCCTTTCCCCTTAAAAAAAATAGTGTTTCGAAGATTTTGTATTATATGAAGTGGTAGCACTACGCAGTATTCAGAATGGAATAGAGCACAAAAAAGTCGGCACGGTCGAAGTGATATCATTCCCGTTGCATGTTTTTGAAAGATACAAGGTTTTAGAACTAAATGTGTCAGTACTTTTAGATTTTTCGGGAATGTGTTAATAAACGCAATAGGACGGACACCATGTCACCATACTCCTGCCTCCGCATTTCCAGTACACCAGAATAGAATCGAGCGGCGAAGCTCAGTGAATATCTGAGGAACGATCATCTACCTTAGCCCGTACCGAAAATAATCCGTATCCGTGGCCTCTCGTTTCACAGGCTGGTGGCTAAGCAACTGCGCTGTCATCATCATCATCAGCCCATATACGTCCCACTGCTTGGCACGGGCCTCCCCTACAGCTGAGAAGGTTTAGGCCTTAGTCCACCACGCTGTCCTAGTGTGAGTTGGCGGACTACACACCTAGGAACTTTTAGGTGTTCAGGTTTCATAACAGTGTTTTCCTTGACCGTTGAAGTATGTGATAATTCTTTGTGAATATACACATCAGTTCGAAGGGTCAGAGGTGTGTGCCTGGGTTTGAATCCGCGACCGTCAAGATTCTCGACTGCGCCGTGGGGCTGTCAAATCAGATGGAGATATGTAACTGTCTACGGTAATATAACGTACTACACTTACCATAGGTATAAAAAACAACCCCCTTAAAACAAACGAACAAGAAATGCAGTTTTACAAAACCGGCTTACAAATAGCAGTGAATCTTCATTTGTTTATTAACGGTCGGCACACCGCTCGGCTCGATACAACGCTGTGTTAATAGTCGGTGCCGCGTTCATGGTAAATTATTGGTTTCACGTGATCCTGGGACTGGAAAGTGTAATGCCTCAGCGAATGATCTCGACGGCAGTTAATTAACCTAATAAAAACCTTACGTTTTGTGAACTTTCAATTTCTACTTGTAAAACATAAGCTAAAAGGATAAGAATTTTTTTCTTGCGTGTCATAGCCATAATACTATGGTTAAAGAGTACTCACTATAAAATGATTAGCGTGTCAAAGTTATAAAATTATATGTTTAAATTACGACTGAAATGAATTATATGTTTAAACTATGACGTAGGAGTGCGATCCGGAGGTACTGGGTTCGATCTTGGGTCGGGGATTAGATATTGGGTCTTCCAATTAGGAAATTCTTAGTTTTAGCATGGAGTCTGGAAATGTGCCCGAAATCGGCAATAGGCTCCCTATTGCGTGGTACAAAATCACAATTGACGAAATGAGGGCGCAATTAGCACCTCTGCCTAGCCCTCCGGGCAATACCGGCGTGAATGCATGTGTATGTATGTGTTAAAATTATGTTTAATAAATAATAAGAGTAAAATTTTAAAGAATTATAAAAAATAGACAAGAACATTGTATACATAAGCTTAGACAGACCATTAGTTCTAACATTAAGGCAGAAAGGTGTTAAATTAGAATTAAACGTGAGGCAATTTAGAACTCCACATATTGGCGATACAGTTGTGATTATAATTGGATTATAAAGTTGTTTGCATTAATAGAGAAATCCACTGTTTACGACCGAAGAACATTAACTATGAGTAATATTTTGGTTCGTTAAACCCTTTTGGGGTTTCCGTAAGCTGGTAAAATTTTATGACTATTAAGCAAATCAGCGCATACAATTTGTTGTTCCCTTGAGTACATGTTAAAGGTATTTAAATACAGACATACATACATGGTAGTATGGGATTGGCAGAGGTGAATTTCTGCAGCCACATTTCGCCAGGTAGTATGTATGTAATAGGCGGCCAGCCTATTACCGTTTTTCGGGCACATTTCCAGACTTCGTGCTGCTACTTTGAATTTCCTAATGGAAAAACCCAATAACACTTTGCCTGACCCGGGGATCGAAACCGGAAAATTTACTTGTGCCGCGAAACCACGAGGCAGTGACCATTACAACTTCTTACTATTCAATATTGAAGTAGTATAATTATATAAGTATCAACGCTAGATTAAAAAAACCGCCTTCAAAAAAAACTATTCCAAAACAAGTTAAAATGCACTAAAAAGTAAAAAAAAAATTGCGTATTCTTCTATAACTTAATAATCAACTTACTATTTCTATTCATCGATATATAACTAGGTACGATCATAGATTAGACTAGACTACTTAAAAGTCAATCAATTTATTACGACAATATACTTAATGTAGTTTTAATTATTGCTTTTCTTGGAGTCCGCCAACCCGCACTAGGCCAGCGTGGTGGACTAAGGCCTAAACCCTCTCAATGGTAGAGAAGGCCCGTGCCCAGCAGTGGGACGTATATGGGCTGATGATGATGATTCTTGGAGGCGGTGTCAGCCAAGGTAGGATTCTCGTATTATTATTCATCATCATCATCAGCCCATATACGTCCCACTGCTGGGCACGGGCCTCCTCTACAACTGTGATGCTTGGTATGTATATTGTAGTGTTTCCTTGGTTGACACCACCTCCAAAAATAACAATAATTAAAACTACATTATATTGTCGTAATAATTTGATTGACTTTTAAGTAGTCTAGTCTCATCTATGATCGTACCTAGGTATATATTGTGAATATTTTTGTGGTTTTCTAATGGAAGCTATTATCACAACTGGACCAAATTTAAATGGGGCCAATCTGGAAGCATCAGCTTGCAATTAAAAAAAGAATCATCAAAATCGGTCCACACAATCAAAAGTTCTGAGGTAACAAACATAAAAAAAAAATACAGACGACTTGATAACCTCCTCCTTTTTTTGAAGTCGGTTAAAAAAAGCAAATATCATATCAAAAACATTAGCACCAACCAATTAGCACCCACCCCTATCGAATTCCGGGGCTGATGCAAAATTCTGAGCAAATAGACCCTCTATTCGCGTGTTCGTGTGAAATTTTAACGAAACACCCGGTTTAATTCGGCTGCAGAAAAAAGGTATAGCCGAAACGAGATCCATTAGCAGCGGTTGCTTTGGCGAAGATTTGGCATTGAGAGGGTGGACTCACGACGATATTTTGTACTTCCAAATTATTTTTATTAATGTTGACTTTATTGTAGCGTATTGCTTCTTCAAAACTAAAGAATGTGTGTTGTTAAATATACCTATCTATTTAAAAAAAAAGTCTATATGTGATATATAAAAAAAAAAACATTTGCTGATGGGTAGGTAATATATTTCTTAATACATACATACATAAACTCACGCCTGTATTCCCCGAAAGGGTAGGCAGAGGTGCATTTCTGCACCCACATTTCGCCAGGTATGTATCAGTCCCACGTAATAGGGGGCGAGCCTATTGCCGTTTTTCAGGCACATTTCCAGACTCCGTGCTGTTACTGAGAATTTCCTAATGGATAAATTCAATAACACTGCCCGACCCGGGAATCGAACCCAGGACCTCTAGATCGCACGGCACATGTACCGCGAGACCACGAGGTTTCTTAATAGAAAAACCCAATAATACTTTGCCTGCAATAATGAAACCTGGGACGTTTAGATCTCAAGGGTTCTGCCTCAACTCTTAGGCGAATAAACTATTTAATAAATTCAAATAAAAGAATACGAATCATGACACAAACAAAATAATCAATCATCACGTAGTATATTATAATAAACATCATTATTATCAGCCCATATACGTCCCACTGCTGGGCACAGGCCTCCTCTACAAGGTTTAGGCCTTAGTCCACCACGCTGACCTTATGCGGGTTGGCCGACTACACATCTAAGAAATTCCTAAGAACTTTTGGGTGTGCAGGTGTCATTACGATGTTTTCCTTCGCCGTTAAAGTACGTGATAACTCTTTGTGAATACACACATAACTTCGAAAAGTCAGAGGTTTGAACACGCGACCGTCGAGTTTCTCGACCGCGTGCCTAATATATAGGGTATAATAAATATATACATATATAGGGTAAAAAGAACACACAAGTACATTACAAGGTTTATTTGTAAAGTTCTCGACGCCCATTACGTTCATAGTTTTTTTTTAAAACAAATTCGTGTAATCCATCTTCACACTGCGTGATGGAACAGATATCGCCGACTACATATCACATGACACAAATGGTTTGAACAAAGCTTTATTTGCAAATCGAGTGGATCCATCAGATTCCGTGATGTAATCCAGAATGATTGCTCCGAATGTATGGGGAAACAGGTTCTCTACCCTCCTGTGGATTAAGGAAGTCATACAACGTTTTCATATATACATACATACATATTATACATAACCTCACGTCTGTGTTCACGAACAGGTATGCTGAGGTGCACTTTTTTTTTTCTTTTACACCTAACAGTCACATACATAGTTCTGACCCCACATTAAGATACGAGTCTTGTATCGTGGGTATCAGAAACTACGAGAGACTTTTCGGTCTCACAAACACCCAGACCCAAAACCAATATTTGTGGATCACGCACACATTTGTCTCGGTGCGGGGATCGAACCCGCGGCCTCTCGTTTCGCAAGCTGGTGTCTAGCCAACTGCGCCACGGGGCTGTCTAAATCTGCACTCACATTTTGACAGGTATGTGTCAGTCCCACGTAATCCGGGGAGAGCCTAATGCCGTTTTTAGGCACATTTCCAGACTCCGTTCTTCTACTGAGAATAAAAAGGTGACTATATCAGCCCAAGGAATTTTAATTGATTTCGAAGAATTTTACATTAAATAAGTACCTACTCATGAGTATAATCATAAAATGGCAAGCAGAGGTGCACTTTTGTTTGAAATACCATGTCCCTTCATCCACGTTCCCTTCGCCTTTAATCAATTTTCTCGAGAAAACCAGTATAACACTGCCTCATCGTAGAACAGAACCTGGTACTGATCATTATCATCATCATCAGCCAAAAGAGTCCACCAAGTTCCACCTAGTTCCTCAAATATGTAATAGACTGCCAAAATCTATTAGAGTTGAATGACATCAATAATTATAAAGGTACACTGTTTAAATTTCTGGTGGATAAATGTTATTATAGTTTGAGTGATTGTCTTGGTGTTCATTGAGGTGTGATAATGCTTTTGGTTTGTTTTTTATAGTATAATATAGTTTTAAAGTTGGATTTTCATTAGATTTAAGTTGTATTATTGTATGCCAGCACGGTGGGTCATAGTTGTAACACCATCCTATGTACCACAATGAGATATATTTTGATGAAATAATAAAAGATCAAGACTCTAAACTGTAAAGAACTATTTATTTTAAACTGAATTTACAAAGACAGCACTATGACATTATCGACCGTAAGAAACAAGAGCCTATATTAGTTGACGCGCAATTATGCGTACATGTACATTGCTATTGTATTATTCTAGGCGCTGCGCATGTCTGCGTTCTCCCAACATTCTCTCCTAAACGCAGACCCATCGCTCTGCTGAATGCTTCATGTTTTGGTCTATGAAGTCCTTTGGTCAGAATGTCCGCAGTCATGTCTTGACTCCTTTGGTATTTTACTAGGACTTGTTTAGCAGCAATCCTCTCTCTGATAAAGTGATAGCGAACATCAATGTGTTTGCTGCGTTGCTGGTAACTTTCATTTCCTGAAATGCGAATGGCACTTTGATTATCACAGTAAACAACAATAGGAATAGCTGATGATTCAGGCCAAAAATCTTCATTTAATTGTTTCAGCCAAATCGCTTCTTGCACAGCAGTGGCTAGAGACATGTATTCAGCCTCTGTACTTGACAGGGCTATAGTTAGTTGCCTTTTAGAGCACCAACTTATTGCAGCACCCTGAAGAATAAAGATATATCCAGTGCAGGATCTACGGTCTTCAGAATGACTGGCCCAATCAGCATCACAATAGCCTGTAACATTGCCTTCTGAGTTTCCATCATATGTCAATTTATAATCAATGGTGGCTTTTAAATATCTTAAGACTCTCTTCAGTGTAGTCCAATGCTCCGCAGTGGGTTGACCATTGTACCGACTTAGTGAATTTACAATATATGTTATGTCAGGTCTTGTCCCTTGCGACAAATATAATAAACACCCAATAGCTTCTTGATAGGGTATGTTTCTCAATATTTCTTCATCACTTTCGGCTCTCTTTAATTGAATGTTTGGGTCACATGGAGTCCAGACTGGCTTGCAAGCATCCATACCAAAACGAGTAAGTATCTTTTTAATATACATTGATTGATCCAGTGATATTTTATTTTGATCTTCATATATTATTCTGAATCCAATACATTGTTTTGCTTTTCCCATGTCTTTCATACTAAAGTTATCTTTGAGCCTTTTTTTTGTTTCTTCACCAAAATAAAAGTAAATCGTCGACATAAACAGAGATAAATAAAATATCATTTTTGCTCAATATACGAAAATAAATGCAAGGATCAAGTTTTGATCGTTTCATGCCAATTTCTAACAAAACGGAGTTTAGCCTTTTGTTCCACTGTCTACTGGCTTGCTTTAGACCATATATCGCTTTGTTTAAATGGCATACTTTCTCTCCTCAATCAAAAATTGGTGGTTGAGACATGTAAATATCTTCATCAACATCTCCTTGCAGAAATGCTGTGATGGCATCCATTTGATGGATTTTTAGGTTGTATTTCGCAGCCATACCTATGAGATATCTAATCGACGTGTATCATACAACAGGTGCGTATATCTCATTGTAATCTATTCCTTTTTTTTGTTTGTAACCCTTAATTACAAGTCTAGCTTTATAACGAGTGATTTCTCCAGTATGATCAAATTTTCGTTTGAAAACCCATTTGCATGGAATAGCTTTCTTCCCACTAGGTAAATCTACTAAAGACCAAGTATTATTGTGAATGAGGGACTCATATTCTTCTTTCATTGCCTGTTTCCATTCTTCAGATTCATTACTTTGAAGAGCTTCTTCTAAGCTCTGGGGATCATTGTTAAGAAGGCTTGATGTAGACTCACCATTCATGAAAATGTATAAAGATGAACTTTTATTATTTGTTTGCAACTTTCTTTGTCAACGGGTTTTAATATCTGTTTCATTTGCAGGTGATATGTCAACACACTGACTTGGTAAGTATGTATCATCTAGTGGATCTTCATAATCTGTATTACTTGAAGTATCTGTAATACTATTAGTCAGATTATTTGAAGAAGACTGATCTTCCTCATCTGTATTTTCATCATCTTGTGTAATTAATTCAGATTTTTGTTCATTCAATGGTAAGTATATTTGTGTTAATTTTTGTTCTTTATTATTATTCTTTTTATTATTATTTTTATCTTTTAATTGTTGTATTTTGTGTACTTCTTGATTAATATTATTTATTTTTGTTTCAGGTGCTGAAAAAGAAGTTGATTCTACTATTGTACTTTTAATGTTTTCTTCCAGAAAATGTACATCCCGACTGATCACTGCTTTATTAGTTTTTGGGTCTATAAAACGGTAGCCTTTTGTGCATTCACTGTACCCAACAAAGATTAGCTGACGAGATTTCACATCTAATTTTTGGCGCTTTTCTTTGGGTATGTGCACCATAGCCGGACAACCAAATATTCTGATATTGCTCAAGTCTGGCTTTTGTCCTGTCCATACTTCATGAGGTGTAATATCTGATAAAGCATGTGTGGGCGAGCGGTTGATTATAAATGCAGCAGTTGTTACAGCTTCAGCCCAATAGTTCTTTGATAAATCAGCATTAAGCATCATGCATTTTGCTCGTTCAACCAATGTTCGGTTCATTCTCTTGCTGAGACCATTCTGTTTAGGCGTGTATGGATTGGAAGTCTGATGTAATATTCCATTTTTCCTTAAATAATTGGCAAAGTTTTTATTAGTATACTCCAATCCATTATCGCTGTGTAAAATTTTAATCTTTTTATTTAACTCATTTTCTACTCTGTTTTTGTATTCAATAAATTTTTCAAACACTTCCGTTTTGCTTTTAATTATGTATACATAGACTTTTCTTGAGAAATCATTAATAAAAGTTGTAAAATATCTGGCACCGCCAATCGAAGCAACTTGTATCGGGCCACACACATCTGTGTGGACTAGATCTAGCAACCCTAAAAGCCCTAAAGCCCTGGATCCATTGCTTGGAAATGATTGCCTTGTTTGCTTACCCTCTAGGCAGCTTATACATACATACTTTTCTTTCTGTGATGATAGTTGTACACCAGTCGTGCAGTTAGGTAACTTGTGAACATCATTATAATTTAGATGGCCCATACGTTGATGCCATAGATGTGTAATTGACTCTGCTTTTGCTGACATGGCAAATATTTTACTGTAATTTATGTTCAGTCTATATGTATCATTTGTTAGATATGCTGTGGCTACTTTTTGATTATTTGAATTATATACTGAGCAGCCAGTTTTATCAAATTCCACTTTACAACCAGATTTTATTATTTTACTAACTGATAATAAATTTGTAGACAACTTTGGTACATATAAAACATTCTTTACTAATATTTCACTGCTGCTGCCATCTTTATTAGGTATGTGCAGTATCACATCACCACAGCTTTCAACATGTAAAGTTTTATTGTCTGCAATTTTGATTGTGGATATTGGTGGTATTGTTTCATTCTTTAATAAATCTTTATGCATTGTCATATGCATTGAAGCACCTGAATCTACATACCAGTTTATACAATCATTCAGTTGCATGGCTGAGAAAGCTGCTACAAAACCTTTATTATTTTCTTTATTCTGTGATTTATTTTTCAGAAACCAACAATTTTTTCCAAGGTGTCCATATTTGTTACAATTAAAACATCTTGGCCCTTTTGACTTTGGCTGATGCTGAGTGTTTTTGAACTTAGCTTGAGTATTTTTATTACTTGTGTACAGAGCTGAATTACTTGGTGTAACTTTTATTTCTTGCAAGAGTTTCGTTTTAATCAGATCTGCACTTATTTTTACTCCTGAGCTTTCAATACCCATAATCGTAGGTTTGTATTCATCGGGTAAACCTGCTAGCATTAAGGTCCCGAGCCATTCATCGTCAACACTGAATCCAATATTTCTGAGCTTATGAGCTGAGCTCATGATTTTATTGACATAATCTTCTACACTGGTGCTTGTTTCTAAATTAGTGTTAATTAAGTCTCGCAATAAACCAACTTTTTCAGTAGACCAGAGTCTTGAAATGCTTTTGATAAATTTTCCCAAATCTGTTTTGACGTCGTCGCATCCTGTATATGTATAACATTTATTGGATCGACTAATAATATTAGTTTTGATTTTGCCTTTTTTTCTTTCTTTGGATCAGTATTTGTTCCTTGGACACATTCCCATAAATCATCGAGTTCCAAGTATGCTTGAACTGCGAAACTCCAACTTGTCCAGTTATCTCGGCCAGCAAGTTTTTCAATTTGTATCAATGATCCGTTTGATGACATTTTATCAATAAATAATAGCTGAAATATAAAAACTTCGGCGACCGCGTAAACAATTTTTAGGTTATACGTATATCTGATCAAAATCAACTAATTTACTTTAAATTTTTACTGTACTACACTAAACAGACAGGGAGAAGCCCATAACCTGATGAAATAATAAAAGATCAAGACTCTAAACTGTAAAGAACTATTTATTTTAAACTGAATTTACAAAGACAGCACTATGACATTATCAACCGTAAGAAACAAGAGCCTATATTAGTTGACGCGCAATTATGCGTACATGTACATTGCTATTGTATTATTCTAGGCGCTGCGCATGTCTGCGTTTACCCCAACATATTTGAATTTGAAAGAGGTCCACTGCTAAACATAGGCCTCTCCCAATAACATCCACAAGGACCTGTTGGAAGCAGCCTGCAGTCAGTCGACCTTTACTAGGTCGTCCGACCACCTTGCGGGTGGACGTTCTACGCTGCGCTTACCGCTACGTGGCGTCCATTCAGGAACTTTTTGGCCCCATCGGCAATCAGTTCTCCACTCTAGGTGCCTGGCCTATTGCCACTTATACTTGCTAATCGGCTGAGCTATGTCAGTTACTTCAGTTCTCCTACTGATCACACGACAAAAACACCAGCAGACAGTTTAACGATATTCATTGATATTTCTCAAGGGATATCAGTCAATGGTTAGTTGCTAAGTACAATCCTAAAACACATATTAAATAGTGGATAGAATCCACTAAGCCGTTCCGCCAACAAAGTGCTCCAATCATTCGCTACGTTTGTCGAAGCTACATGAACTTTCTCGTACTGAATTCTCAAAATCGGACGCTTGCTTGGTTATCGACCAACACGGCCAGTCTTCAATCACAGGCCGAAACGCTATTCGGTAAATAGCTTTTTAAATGTTATAAGAAGTTACCTCTATTATACATTTATTTCTTGTAGATTTGATAGTAGCCTTAGTAGTAGTGATGGCCTCGAAGTTAAGGCGCGCGGTCGAGAATCTCGGCGGTCGCGGGATCAAACCCCAGGCACACACCTCTGACATTTCGAAATTATGTGTGTATTCTCAATAAAATATCACTTATTTTAACGGTGAAGGTAAACATCGTGAGGAAACCTGCACACCTAAAAAGTTCTTAGGAATTTGTTAGGTGTGTAGCCAACTCGCATTAGGCCAGCGTGGTGGACTAAGGCCTAACCCCTCTCAAGTACATGAAGCCCATGTCTAGCAGTATATGAGCTGATGATGATTCAATAGTTAATACTTTACGCACACAATTCTATGAAAGCCGTATTGTGTAGCAAACAGCAATGAACCAGCAATTGTGAAGTCCCAGCTTATGTCATATGTCCAACACAATCCACTCAGCAGAGAACAAACACAAAAACTACACATAATCCCACAAAGCACGAACTAAGTCTAAACTAAACAAGACATTCAAACATTATCATTATTCATTCCTTAACCCTTAATTCGATAGTGTCCAGTGTGACGAACAACTGATTTAAAAAAAATCTACTGAACTAGTTTAGAGAAAAATACGTGAGATTTTGATTTTAGTGTGTTGGTGACATATAAAAGATATAGTAGAAAATATTATTTGAATAATGACAGCACTCAAAATGTCAGTTTTCGTCAAAAATAGCGTCGACGCCCAAGTCATATGTTTTGCTCAAAGTATTTTATTTCATTTCTATTGGTTATTACTAACTTTTAGACGATTTCTGTATTAATTTATATTTATGATATTATATACATCTGGAAAATAAGATAATCACGAGCTTCTACTCTCATTTTCACTATTTTATCTCACTTTAAATCTCTTGTCCGCCACATCGGACACTGTCGATTACTACGTGAAGTATATATTTATCAAGTTGTCCGGTGTGACGAACATTGCCAAATACGCTACGATGACACTTTTTTGTTACAATTATTGTTTTTTTGCATAATATCGCATGTGGTTGAATGCATTCTTCTATAAATGCTTGGTGTGGGTGTGTGTATGCTTACTTTTTTGTTTAGCGTTTTTACAGAAGCATTTGCATGGACGCACTTACAAGATATTAGCTCTAGTACCCAAACATCGTGCCCCATCTGAAGCTAGTAATAAATCAGATTCTGACGAAGAACTGCATGTCCTACCTTCACCATATTCATATTTTTCATCTCCTGCACCTTCAATAGCTTCTTGTTTGGAACGGCTTAATTTATTAGACAGTGATGAATTTGAACGTGAAAGAGATTTTGAGCCCTTAACTGCCGGTTTTACTCCAATATTGCAAGAAGTTATCCCTAGTCCATCGCAAGAATCAGTCTACAGAAATCTCCCGTCAATATCATCTCTACCATCTTTACCAACTCCTCCATCAGTAGCAGTTACAGTTAAAGGAAAGACAAGATCTAAAGTTCCAGTTGTAGCAGTCAAAAAGGCCAAGAAACCTCAAAACAAGTTCAGTCTGACATACAAATGGAAGAAGGTGCCATTTCATCACAGAGTGGCGACCCCAGAGGACCACTTTGAAGATCATGACATACAAGAAATAGAATCACCCTTTTTTTTCTACAGATTATTTTCTTGTAATATTATTGAAGATATTGTCAGTGAAACAAATATTTATTCCACCCAATGTACAGGCAAATCTATTCAGCTTACTGATTTTGTACAGAAAGCACCACTCCCAAAGAAAATCTGAAAACAGCTTAAATTGAAAGATTTCCGATACGAGATATTTTCTGCTTTGATCAAAATTAACAGGTCAGCTAAGCGCACTAACCAAGAATAGACCACGATAAGGAAGCCTTGTAAGCCCAGACCAGTAGATTGTGTGCGTTTTGACAACATTGGTTATTTTTTATCGACGAAGGAAGAAGGTCGTTGCATGGAGTGCAGTAAAAAGACTGCTGTCTTTTGCATAAAATGTGACGTAAGACTATGTTTTGTAACAGGAAAGAACCCTCGTAATTGCCATTTGAAATTTCACACAAAATAATTATTATATTCATAGTTATATTTGATTAGAATTACATTTCTTTTTGTTTTTGATGTGTATTTGTCTTATTTATCATTTCTGTTAGTCATTTGGTAGAGTCCGCCCCAACGGACATGTTGTTTCGCATGTAATTCGTTACATACTTGACAATGTTCGCTGTGACGGACATGTGTTTTATTAAAAACTGTACAGCACTAAATTTTTTTAGCATTTTTCCTGTACTTATTTCATATCCAAAAATATGACTTTACTAAAAAAATCCGTTTTCTTTGCTACAAAAAACTCCGTCGAATTAAGGGTTAAAATGACAGTAAAGTGTGCCCAACATATCCCAACTAGTCCGCAACGGGTCCATTTTAGACGCTTCGTACCACCTTGGGGCATTACCTCTAATACCATCCGATTAGTGGTTACCACCCAGGCCCTTGTCACGGCCGCTTTTGAGGCGCCCCCGCAAATAATGCTCTGAATCCAGCGTGTAAAGTCATGTTCACGCAGATTAAGTGTTTGTTAAAGACCCGTTTGCTGTTTAATATGTGCCTAAAAGCATTGAATCGCTTAGAAAATTTTGGGTACGATAAATAAAAAAATATGCTAAATACATGTCTGTATCCCGTATGTATAGACAGAGACTATTAGGAACAAGCTACGATCCAAATAAACGTTTTTCGCTTCCTCAACTGACATTATTCTCTTCCTACTTTCATGTTGGTTGAGAGGACTTATTATATTCATCCTACATATGTACATACATACATATCTCACGTCCCTTTTAACTGCTTGACAAATAAATTATTTACATAAGGATTCTAACTCCAGTTAACAATATTCAAGGGAAAAAAACTCGTGCTCTATTTATATGACCTTAAAATTATGGCTCCTAAAACTAGCATAGAAATGCACTTCTGCCTAAACTTTCACGCCAACATCGTTATGGTTTTAGCACGATCGATTACGAAACAAATAAGCCCAAACTCAATCGTGTTTATAATTCCATTAACTGAAAAATGAACCTCTCATAAAAATAGACATGTCCGATTTACATTTTTCGAATCAATGGAAGAACTAAATATTAAGCTCTTTACATAATGTTCTGTTAAAATGAGGTTAAGTATCCTGTTATTAGATGTTGTTCTTCCATCAGAAACATTACAAATATATTATTTATCTATACAAATAAATAAAATTAGAGTGTCTATTTGTAATATGATGGATGTATACACGGTACTTATACCAAAATAACGTTTTTTTTACATTTTTTGTCTGCTAATCTCTGAAACGGGTGGACCAATTTTAACGGGACTTTCACTGGCAGATAGCTGATGTAATAAGGAGTAACTTAGGCTACTTTTAGTTTATAAATTTTCTTATTAAAAATTAATTTTCTGCGCGGACGAAGTCGCGGGCACAGCTAGTTTCGAATATACGCTGTATTTTGCCTATATTAATAGGAAACTCTCCGTAACATGATTGATCCTGTAATAGATAACATAGAACTAAAAATCTCAACAGCCTCGTGACGCAGGTGGCGAGACATTAGTTTGCGAAACGAGAGGCCGGGGGTTCGATCCCTGCACCGAGACAAATGTTTGTGATCTAATATTTGTTTCGTGTTTGGGTGTTTGTGAGACCGAAAAGTCTCTCGTAGTTTCTGATACCCAACACAAGACTCGTATCTTAATGTGAGGTCATAACTATGTATGTAATTGTTGGGTGTATTTATTTATTTGTTTAACTGGCGAAACATCTCTGCCTACCCCACCGCAAATACAGCCGTGAATGTATGCATCTATCGTGCCTTTCACCCCAAGTCACTGAGGGATCAACTGAGGTATTGTATGTCAGACATGTGCTTAAAGAAGCCTCATAAATATAATTTGAATATCACGTATCATTCACCGGAGAGATCATATTGATTTTGATGTAAATATGAATAATTAAATTCTGTATAATATCTGAATTTGTGCACGGTCGTACCAAAATTTAATATCACTTCTATTTATAAATCAGTTGAAATTACTGATTGCATATTGGCTATGAATTTCATGTTTACAGAAAGAGGTAATAATGTCACCGATGTGGAAATCTGATACTAATTAAATTTCCTTTGTAGTTTGCTAGCCGAATGTATCTTTAACTTTTTTTTTTTTTTTCTAAGAAAATCTAAAAAAAACCCTTAGAATAACGCTTGCAATATAATAAATTGATATGAAAAGACCAAATGACCTACAGGTAGGCATAAAAATGTCTATATTTTAAGACCTGTTGATTTGTTTATTGTATCATCATCATCAGCCCATATACGTCCCACTGCTGGGCACGGGCCTCCTCTACAACTGAGAGGGTTTAGGCTTTGGTCCACTACGCTGACTTAGTGCGGGTTGGCGGACTACACACCTACTGTATGGTATATTCATAGACTTACTCCTAAATTGAGAGGTAGGTAGGAGTATTGTTACATAAACAAGCCATTTATTGCCCATACTTTAGACTTCGTACTTCTACTGAGAATTTCTATTGGAAAAACCTAATAATTAAATTAATTAACAAATAAATACACCCAACAGTCACATATTTATGTACATACAACTGATCCTAAACTAAGATTAAAGTCTTGTATAATTTTTCGGTCTCAAAAGCACCCATACCCGAAACAAATATATGCGGATCACACAAACATTTGTCGGTGCGAGGATCGAAACCACAGGCTCTCGTTTCGCAAGGTGATGGCTAACCAACTGGGATTGTCACAAATAAAACTTGTATTGCCTATCTGCGTCTTAATCTATGATAACAGATGGCATTCTGCGCATGACGGCGATCATTTTGCGTGTCTGTAAGAATGAATGATTGTATACAGCGAAAATATACAGATGCAAAACTCACGACATTAGTCAAGAAAGGTCGTTTGTATCATGAGATATAGTTTTTGTTTACTTCCAAGTCGTCTAAATCGTTTAGATTCTAATCAATACCATTGTCTGTAATAACATCGAGAGACAGGCGCACGCTGATGAATATTTTTTGATTATTTTCATTATCTATATGTATGTATTCCAAGATCATAATATTTTTTTTAATATCTATTTAGAAATAAGGACGTGAGGGCCCTGAATAAAAAGCGCGAACACAGCGGTTGTGAGTTCAAATTCCAGACACACCTAAGACTTTACGAAATAAATGCACTTTAAAGTATCAAGGAAAGCGTAGTGAAAATTGCACAGTTAAAGGCTTTTATTAAGAATTTCTTGGATATGTAAGCTTCATCAAACCGCATCAAGCCGCTGTAATGGACTAAAATCTGAGCCCTCTTATTAGTAGTCTTCTGCCCAACAGTGGGACGTAGACTATACACTTAGCGACCACTGCTATTTATCAGTCTGCACTAAATAATTTATCTATACTATTCTCACTACGATTATAGACCCCGGTCTTTAGTTTACCAAAAAATAAAACTGTTACGAATCAAATCATTATTTCCTTCGTTACAAAAAAGAGATATACTTGTATAAATAGATACAAATTTAAAAATATAAAAACATTTTACGCCATAATCTATATGTGTAAAATATTATGTGACTGTATAAAGAAAAGAAATATGTAAAGGTCACTTACCAGTTTTACTAATGAAGCTAGATGACCATCGTTGATGGCTGTCATGCTGTGTAGACCCACTAAATTATTCACAAAAGCACAAAGACACTCAACACAAAATTTACACTCAATTAATTCTAAAAAAAACTGTTACGAATCAAATCATTATTTCCTTCGTTACAAAGAGATACTTGTATAAATAGATACAAATTTAAAAATATAATATCATTTTACGCCATAATCTATATGTGTAAAATATTATGTGACTGTATAAAGAAAAGAAATATGTAAAGGTCACTTACCAGTTTTACTAATGAAGCTAGATGATCATCGTTGATGGCTGTCATGCTGTGTAGACCCACTAAATTATTCACAAAAGCACAAAGACACTCAACACAAAATTTACACTCAATTAATTCTAAAAAAAACTGTTACGAATCAAATCATTATTTCCTTCGTTACAAAGAGATACTTGTATAAATAGATACAAATTTAAAAATATAATATCATTTTACGCCATAATCTATAAGAAAATAAATATGTAAAGGTCACTTACCAGTTTTACTAATGAAGCTAGATGACCATCGCTGACGGTTGTCATGGTCTGTAGACGCACTAAATAAGCACTAAATTATTCTTGAAAGCACACAGACACTCAACACAAATTTTACACTCAATTAAGCTTAAAAAAACTATGTGAAATGAATAAATTAATTTCACTGTATCACTATATTCTAATGAAGGGACACTAGTTTCCTCTTCTTGCTACAATAATTTAAATCTGCTTCCCGAACCGAGTGGTGGACATAATTACTCAAGACACACACATGAAATTTTATTGTGGCCACCAGCCACACGACACACACAGTCACATACGAACACACACACAATTCACTTGCAAACGCACTATTTAAATATCACCTCACGCTATGATAAGTACCGATAACCAGGTACGCAATGATTAGTATTAATATAAATAAAATATATAAGAATACGTGCTGCGCGTTCGTACCCGCACCCGAGACTAAGTTACATCATGTAGCGGTAAAGTATTGTACAGAAAACTACCCTCAATTTTTTATAATGGCGATAACAATAAAATTTAAATACTTAAAATAATTTAAAATGGTAACAATGTTTTTACGCTGTTACACTTCTGAAATATTTGTTGATGGTTTTTGGTACTTTAATAAACTGAAGTAGCCGTCCGCTTCTTTGGTTAGGTTCTTATAAATATTTATCTTTACATAGATATGCAAAAATATATGTAGATATAAACCTCTGTCTACATTTAATTATAATTATATGATTACTTACTTATTTATTTCGGCGCAACGACCCAAAATGAGTCCTGGCCTCCGACACCAAGAGACGCCATTTAAGCCTATCCTGTGCTGTTTCTTGCCATGGGATGGCGCGAAGTTCGCACAAGTCTTTTTCGACTTGACTTGATTAATTATATGATTCATCATGTTCAAATGATGTTATTTCAAAAACATCATCTTCATTTAAATGTGGCCTACACAGCGGTTTTCCGTCCATTATAGTTCAAACTAGGGACATTATAAAGGGATATATCTCCCAGTGAAGCCTTCATTACTTATTAGTGTCGCGAGTGCTGAATCTCCGCGTTTGCTTTCAGAATCTTAAATTCTTTGTGACGGAGATGCGACATAATGGGGACAACCTTTATGGTTTCAATGGTACATAAGATGGATAAACAGTCGCAGCTAGGATTGTTAAAGGTGTATTTTGCATACGTACTTTTGCGGCTGTATTCCCGATGTAGACAGAATGTGCATTTCTGCACCCACATTTCTACAATTGTTGTTAGATCCACGTAATAGGGGACCATTGCCGTGGTTGGGTACATTCCTAGAATCCGTGCACCAATTAAGAATTTCCTAACGGAAAACCCAAATAATACTTTGCCCAACATAGCAATTAAGCCAGGGACCTCAAAGGATGAGTCTTGTCGTTAAAACATTTCCAGACTTCATGCTGTTACTGAGAAGTTCTTAAAAGAAAGAAGGCAATAAGTGCTACGGTATTAATATGTAGCATGAAAAAGCATGAAGTCGTGATGGCCTCGAGGTTTGGGCACGCGGTCGAAAATCTCGACGGTCGCGGGTTCAAACCCCAGACACACACCTCTGACTTTTCGAAGTTATGTGTGTATTCTGAATGAATTATCACGTACTTCAACGGTGAAGGAAAACATCGTGATGAAACGTACACACCTAAAAGTTCTTAGGAATTTCTTAGGTGTGTAGTCCGCCAACCCGCATTAGGGCAGCGTGGTGGACTAAGGCCTAAATCCTCTCAGTTGTAGAGGAGGCCCGTGCTCAGCAGTGGGACGTTTATGGGCTGATGATGATGAAAAAGCATCTCAGCAGAGCGGCATAAATTTATTGAGTGTCAAAAAGATGTCTTTCGTCACTTGATGCTCTAATTGAACAGGCACATGCTCATCGTAAAGTGCAGTGTTGTCACTTTGTCGTTTAAGTATTAAAAATGTGCTTGTGTGTAGCTCCTGGATTCGACTCCTATGCCAAAATTACACTGTAACGCTTTATTATTAGATTTTAAATTAAGAATGACTGCCTCGTGGTCTCGCGGTACAAGTATGTGCCGTGCGATCTAGAGGTCCTGGGTTCGATTCCCGGGTCGGGCAAAGTGTTATTGGGTTTTTCCATTAGGAAATTCTCAGTAAGAGCACGGAGTCTGGAAATGTGCCCGAAAAACGGCAATAGGCTCGCCCCCTATTACGTGGGACTGATACATACCTGGCGAAATGTGGGTGCAGAAATGCATCTCTGCCTACCCCTTCGGGGAATACAGGCGTGAGTTTATGTATGTGTATGTAAATTAAGATATGTCCCAGTAGAATTACGGAGTTTACAAATATGCCCGGTAACTCCCCTTTATCACGCGGCTAATAACTTTCACTAATCTACGTTATAGACGGACTATTTGGAGCCAATCAGATCCACAAATTTGATTTTCAAAGACCCTTTGTCCCTATACAAAGATCTGTACCCCGGAAAAAATTGAGGACACACCAATTAAATTAATCAGACTTATCCAAATTATTCCTGTGCTAAATCACGTCGTAAAGAAAACACAATTTTACGAAACAATGAAAAGACTATAAAACGAGATTAAAATGAAAAAGTCAGGGCCGCCTGAGCGCGACTTCAAATTAGGTTAAAAGGGTAAAAAAAGAATAAAGGATGGACAATTTTCTCCTCAAGAAAGAGGAGCGAATAGATGAAAATCATGAATATAAAATATAGCTTAAATTAGACGAATCGGGTATACGACCTATTTTTGGGGACAGCCACAATATGGATCGCCTTTACTAAATTTCTTTACCTATATCAACCCATACGTCTCTTGACGTGGGCATTCGATACAGCTAAGGAGAGTTAGGTATTAGACCACCGCACCGACCAAGTTATTTTGTAAATCCCACGTATGAGGCGAACCTATCATCACCCTTTTAGTGCGAAATTCCAATTTTCTCTTCTAAGAATTTTCTAATGGAATACCAAATAACACTGCCCGATTCGAATCTAGAAACCCGTATTCGCCCATCGCACTAGCCCGCTCACCAAAAATCTATTCAACAATTCTTTTTTCATTAAAACATGCTTTAATGACTTAAATAATTTTGACCCACACACTCAAATCTACGTAATATCTCCGCTTGATAATAGTTTATTGAACACCCTTCGACCCTTCATCGGCTCTAGTACAAGAGAAGCCACTTTAAACACACAAGTAATTAGTGTGTTTTAGGATCAATCCCGGTCGGAATTTGATTCAACGGACGTTCACAATAGACGGACCTTTGCACACAAACCGAGGATTAATGCCCCGGATATAGATTGTAATGAAATTCTCTTTGTTTTTTGTTAGATACGGTTTTACTATTGTATGGGGAATAATTACTTTGGCATGTGATTTCGTGTGAATAATGTAAATTAAATACTGTTTAAGTTATGTACAAGGCATACTATCTGTAACTTTTCGAAGATGAGTGTATTTTTAATGAATATCGCGCAGTTTACGGTTAAAATATCGTTTCATGCAATCATCATCATCAACAGCCCATATACGTCCCACTGCTGGGCACGGGCCTCCTATTCATGCAATCGTGAGGTCCTAATTTCGAATCTCGAGTGGACCAGTTTTCTTGGATTATCTCAAACAGACTTTTTAATAGATAGCGGTATCGGTAAAGGCCCATGATGTGGATTTTTAAATTATAGCTGACGACAGCTTAGAAATACAACTTACAACCCGGGGGTTCTGTACCGCCTCTGCCTGAGTGTGCCTGACCGGTACGTGTGGAGGCGGCGCCATCCACCGCTACTGGCGGTACCGACATCCAGGACTAACCTCTTGGCCAAGACGCCTCTCACCCAAGCGATTAAAACTATTAATGAGGTGCATGTCAAAACAGATGTTTTTACAAGCAATCGGAGTGAGCTCGCAAAATGTTTGTTATTTGTTATTTGCTATACTTAAATTAATTGTGTTAGCTTAATTTATTAGTAGTAGGGTGATTGTTATTATGTTTTGTTTTGTTTTATTTTGTATAAATTTGTGTTATAGTCCCGCCAGTTCGAATTGGGTACCTAAACCTGTAATGTGTGTTGAATAAATAAATAAATAAAAATAAATAAATACATCTTTTCTAGCCTCTTCTTGGATACGGTCGCTAGTTAATATATGTAGACAAAGTGGTGTACTTAATTGAGAACTGTCACAGAGTTTTTATTACCTGATCACTTTAGATCCAGCTTTGTTGTTGATGTTTCTGAGACTATATGAGACAAAAGAAATCCTATTTTTATTCTAGCGCGGCAAAGTGACCCAACTACATCTGGTAGTCCGAATAATCAGCTGCCAAGAAACGACTACGATTAGCCTTAATTAATCGACAGAGTTAGTCCGGCTTGATGTTAAAATCATTTTTTCGTCCGTCAACTCGCACCGGGACATCGATTAACTCCCCTCTGTTGCCAAAGAGACCCTGTGCCCAGCAGTGGCACGTATATTGCCTAATGTTAAAATCATTTTAGACATAGTCTAAGGGGCTATTGCACCACCTCTAAGATCATCATACAAAGTTAAGACTGATTCAATATCGTTCCGTTTGCGTAATTTATTGAAGTTTCTATCCGCTTGAATTCATCCCCTAATATTGATAGTTGTGGCCAAAGTAAACGTTTATTGACCGTCGTAATATTCCTTCAATAATATTAGAATCTTCTATTATTTACTGCATTTTGGTTTTGGTGTCGGATGGTTAATGCCTAGTATTCTAAACACATACATTCTGCCGCCATATTACGCTAATAGGGGGCATTATTTAGTGTGATCTAATGAAAAAGCCTACTATCACTTTCCTGACTACTCAACCTATCGCAGTCTACTGCTGAACATAGGCCTCCACAAGAAGGTGCCAATCATCCCGGTGTTGAGCAGCCCTCATCCATCCGCTACTCGACATCTTTCTCAAGTCGTGGTTTCATCGTGCTGCAGGACGTCCCACACTACGTCTGCCTAAGCGCGGTCTCCACGTCACTTGTCTGCTCCCCCGGCACAATGTGCACTAAACTGTATTTATAGGATATATGTAGTGTAGTAGTGGTAATTGAAGGTAAGAGTCACTTACTTAGTCAACGAAAGTGTTATAGACACTGACCTGGTTTCACAGCTGCTTGCCTTGAACTTTTTATCCCTCTGTCGTTTTCAAAAGAATAGTTTTTTTTTCATTTCGTCCCGAATATATGCCAGTGCACTGTTTACTGTTCACGTACATAAATAAATACACCCAACAGTCACGTACGTAGTTGTAACCCCACCCTAGTATACAAGTCTATTATTTTAACTATCAAAAACTACGAGAGACTTTTGGCTTCACAAACACCCAGAACCGAAACAAATATTTGAGGATCACATAAGCATTTGTCTTTATGCGGGGATCAAACCCGTGGCCTCTCGTTTCGCAAGCTGGTGTCTAAAAAACTGCGGCACGGGGATGTTGACTACATGGAGAAACTGTGACAACTCTAATCGACAAAAATCCCAAACCAAATATTTTACCCTAACGTGGAAAACATGCAACAAGAACTACATATTTCTAATTATTGACACAAAGCGAGATTCGATTAAGTATGGTGATTTTATATTTTATTAGTAGTGGTCAAAATGTGACTGTATATACGAGTATATTTCTATCACCTGCAAATTAATAGCAACAATTTTTTTTCGGTTATCTACGAAATTGTGGTACCATTACAATCGAGCTGACTTTTTTGCCAATATTCCATCCTATTAGAGAATTTGAATCTCTTCAATGCCCAAGTTTTACCCAAATAAAACAACAAAGGAACTTTAATTTAATTTATTTCGACGGTCAATAAAGATTCCTTAAATAACACTATTACATTTTTATCTATTTACACAACCGTATCCAATATTAATTAACTAATTTATCTTATAACAAAAAATACACATATTTTCCATAACTTACCATCACACCTAAGGAAATTGACGTTCGTATTTTCCTTTCGTTCGACTGTTTCTATGTACCTGTCTACTTTCTATACTAGATTCGAACTTGATAAGAAATGTACTGTACCTAAGCGTCCTACGAAAGAAATTGTACGAACGTCACATCTCATCAAGATGGCGGCCGACATTTTAAATTTATCTTTTATACTTTTTAAAGTATTAACTTCATTTTAACATACGTTACGCTATTACAATTTCAGAATTAATGATTTATAAATGCCATATAATTACGAACGTATATTTCCACTAGCTTAGTATTTACAACCGTATAATTAAGTTTATATTAAAAACCCATGCATCACTTTCCATATCAAAAGGACTTAAGAGAACTAAGTTCCACCCAGTTTCACCTTCAAAACTGAATTGTGCTTGGACAATTCTTATCAGATTAATATCTATTTGGATGTAATCGGACGATATAACGTGTTTTACAAAACAAAATACATAAATTTACACATACATACATAAACTCACGCCTGTATTCCCCGAAGGGGTAGGCAGAGGTGCATTTCTGCACCCACATTTCGCCAAGTATGTATCAGTCCCACGTAATAGGGAGCGAGCCTATTGCCGTTTTACGGGCACATTTCCAGACTCCGTGCTGTTACCGAGAATTTCCTAATGAAAAAACCCAATAACACTTTGTCCGACCCGGGAATCGAACCCAGGACCTCTAGATCGCACGGCACATACTTGTACCGCGAGACCACGAGGCAGTCACATAAATTTATGGCTGCAATTAATCAGTTATCAATCATTATCTCTATTTGCATATTAATCGCAATATTGGGCCAATCAGATCATTGTTTTTGGAATACGCTCAAACTTATTTTTAATCGATCCTAACAAATATACTACGGTTGATGTATTAATTTTGTTTTAAATCAATAAATGATTGATAGTAAATACTAATATTTCGAAATAATAAATAAAAAATCCGAATACTCAATAATAAATCATATATCGCTTCTATTTCATCAAAGGAGATAATAAATATCTGACGAATGTATGGGTGTAGCGTTTTGATAAATCTCTTTGAGTGCTCATAATCCGAAACCTTAGGTACACAAAAGCGGTCTTTCACACCTGGTATTGACATATGCCCTTTGATGTAGTAATTATATCGAGGTGTCATTGACATTTCGATATTACTCCTTGAAAAAATATACGATAAAAGAAATCTGGAGGCTGATAATATACCCGCAGAACGGCAATAGGTTCGCCCTTTACACATTATAGTTGTATGCGAAACATTAGACTTCTAACGAATATTCTTTCCCTATTTTTGCTACATTTTCCATTGCTGCTCCGCTCCTATTGGTCGTAGCGTGATGATATATAGCCTATAGCATTCCTCGATAAATGTACTAACATTAAAAAAAAAACAAATCGGACCAGTAATCAGTTATCCCGTTCAAGCGAACAAACAAACTCAAACTTTATCATATTAGTAATTGGACAGCTGGCAAAATACGCCTTTACCTATTTCGAGGTCACAGGAACGTTTGTATAAGAAAAAAATCTTCGGATTAAATATAATCGATTTGCCCAAAGTAGTTTGCGCTGAAAATGCAAAGCTTGAGCAAAGAATATTACCCAGAGCCTACGTTCCTAGCGATTCCGATTTCCCCAATAACAATATTGACTGAACATTCTTATCCTCCCGACCCTACGCCACTTGTGTACAAGCCGTAGGTTCAACGACTTGCAAAGGGCTTACATGAGAAAAATTACCTCTCATGTATTATGTACACTGGGAGATTTTTAGCTGTAAATTCATTATTTATGGGGACCGTTTGTTTGCGGTGTACTAAACTGTAAAAAAAAAAAAAAAAAAAAAAAAAAAAAAAAAAAAAAAAAAAAAAACTCGAAAGCTTAAGGGCTTTATTAAAAAAATGTTTGTGACTTTTTAGAATTTTGTTGTGTGAACGCTAGAATTTAAATTGGCTATTATATGTGCTAAATTATGGTATTTCAAATTCTCTTTCTATATATTTTTTGTGTAATGAATAAAAACCTTTTATTATGGTTATTATGACTTAAAGTCCATTGTTCTTTTATCAAAGGAGTATAGCGCCTTTTTACATTTATACGACTAAGCACTGATTAGATTTGCTTCCAATATGAGCTCTTAAATATCCAGCCATTAGAACCTTTGAAACAAAGCCATTAAAGTGACTTTTTGGGAAACATCCAAGGAAAAAAATATCGCTGCTGAGATTTCGCCGAAGGAAGACGTTGAAGCAGAGAAAAATGGGGGAAATTGGGCCGGAAAACGATCCTGTCACACGCCGGGAAAATGTTAATACAATGCTGATAATGTTGGAGAAAATATTGGATAAGAATTGCGCGAAGGGATACTTGAACTTTGAATGAATAATTTTGAGGGCATTCTGTAAAGCTGAATAATTTAGAAAGATAAATTTAAGAGATAAGATAATTTATGGCCAATATATCTAGATGAATAAAAATAAAATGTAATTTATTAATATATTCCAGGGTAATTTATTTAAGATCGAAAATAGATAAATAGTGTTTTAAAAATAACAATTAAAAAATAAATTTACAATTTAAGGACACCCCTAATACTATCAACTACATAGTCCAAAATATATGAAATAAACATAATAAAAGATAAAAAAAAGTGTGTGTGTGTACTTATGTACACGCGTTAGAAGTTATACTTCATACATAAATATATATTTTCTTAAATAATATAATAATATATTATAAAATAATTATTATTTTTTTTATTTATACATAAAATTTGTTAATATACCAGAAATAAAACAAAACGAAAAAAATTTTTATTCAAATTAGTTTTATCACTAATATTCAATATATATATATATATATATATATACATATATATATTGTCAGAAATAAGTTGGTGTGGGTGGCAACACTGCATTGGCGAATATAGAGCAAGCGCGGGAAAACGACACAGATCGTATATTTTCTTGATCGGCCTGAAAGTTTTTACGCGTCTTATTATTTGGTTACTATAGTTACGGCATCAGGTCAAATAACAGTCATTATAAAGATTTGAATAATTAAATTTTAGTTTCTAACAATATAGATATACTAATAAATAAATAAAATAATCAAAACTACTTAAAATTAAAAAAAATATGTCAATCCCTTTTTATTACTGTCACTATTCTACATTCTTAAAATTTAAAACAAACTTTTTCTGAATAACTTTTTGGTGTCGGTGTGCGCGCGCATCGTAAAAAATTCACTCTCATCATTTTTCCCTAACGCGCCAAAAGAAGTATAACTTCAAAAACAAAAATGACTACTAATAGACATAATTGAAGTAGGTATAACTGCAGAATTATATTTTAAAGCATGTCAAGTACCGGTTAAGAACAAAATAAAATGAAAGCAGAATTTTGTGCATAATATTTTCCTAGCAATAACGTTGACGGCAAGTCTTTATTAAAGTTACTAAGATGGGCGGGAGATAATAAATGCACTTAGTAAGCTCCAAGTGCTCTTCATAAGGACGCTAGCTCAAAAACAATTTAGCTTCTATTCATATTAAAGGCTTAATACAGTGTTATGAATTTTTAACTTAAAAGGCATTTGCTATTAGATCTTTTATTTTTTGTTGGCTTCTAAAATAGTAAAGTTATTGCAAAATGCTAATTTTAAATCAATTTCTACAAATTTTTCTTGATTCGGTGGGTTTCGGGTTCTTGTCCAACATCTGGACATTTAGGAAAAAACTTTAAATCTACTCGATCTTTGTAAACGAAATGCTTAACTAATATTTGGTTCTCTTCTTTATCATATCAATCTATTTCAGCTAAATATTTTTTTACAAATTAACATCCCCTGCCTTTGCTTGTCTTCAATGCGTCGCCTGAGGAACGATATAAAGTATGTGGTGATTATTTAAAACTAAACTACTTACTATGGCCGATTGAATCTATAGATTCATTGATTTAAGATCACTTTTCAGGTTATCTTATATAATTTAAGGTTGTTACAGTAAATCTATCTGTTTTGCATTTACTTTATTTCTATACTCCCCAGTTCTATCTTGGTAAAGTTATTTCATAAATAAAAAACATCCAACAGTCCCATACATAGTTATAACCCCACACTAAGATACAAGTCTTGCGTCATGGGTATCAGAAATTACGAGAGATTTCTCGGTCTCACAAAGCTTTAGATTTTTCACAATGTTTTTTTTTATTTACATCAGTAATTTATTCAATGTAATCAAAGATTATTATTTTCAATTATATCGAAATTAGATTTGTAACAAAATCAGAGCGTAAAATGTTTTAACGCAAGAAAATTGTGTAATATATTTAGCAATATAGAACTGGAAATAGGGTTCGGAGTGGGTTTAACACAGATCGGTCTGCGTGTTGTGGCTTAACTGGTCCAATGCATTTCAATACACGGATCATACGAGTAGTATTGTAACCTATAGTTCCTAACGTGAATGGATACTGTTCTTGTGCCAGATGCTATACACGATGACCCAGCAAAATGTGATTACCTAAACATGTTGGAATACCCTAGGCACTCAATTTTGATGAAGGTTTAGATTTTTAAGCAAGTTAGCGCAATAGTTATAGATGATCTTTGCTTTACTTAGAATTTTTAAAAAGACATTGTCCAATTTTGGATTTTTTATGTCTTAATTTTTTACTAGTCGACAATTTTGGTGAGATATGAAAATTTTCATTTCAACTATTGTGGATATGACAATAAGGAAAATATTTGCTTCTGTTTACGAAAAATGCACAAGATAATAACGTTTTCACCATCTTATAGTTAATCATTTGGTTGTGGTTACATTTATACAGCATTTTAAATTGCGCAAACTGAATTTTTACTTAAAGTTGTTGCTTTATATTAGCTTTTGGCATCATTTATTCTGATAACATTACCACGAAAGCACTCTCTTGCATTTTAACAACTAAATAAGTTAAGTGATATTAAAAAAAATGAGTTGTATCTTTTCAAACTTGAGTGTCGAGAGCAGTCCTTTCTCATTTGCATTAATGTTTTACATTTTAAATTTACAATCATTATTCTAGCAAATGGCAACGTGCAACGTTTTCGTACATGTCTAATATTATAAAATGTCGCGTATGTCCTGTTTGTAGTAGCAGCCCATGAGGGTGACGATGATGCTGAGCATCGCAGCGGATATCGGGTACTGGATGCGGAGTTGACCGCCGTGTTGCATCGCAGCTGGGTGTTCGCCTGTGAACAAATATATATTACACGAGTGAAACCAATATCGTGTTTATTTTTACCACGTGTTTGTGACGGCATCCCCTAATAATAATGAAATTGAAGCCAAAATAAAATTGACTGCCTCGTGGTCTCGCGGTACAAGTTTGTGCCGTGCGATCAAGGGGTCCTGGGTTCGATTCCCGGGTCGGGCAAAGTGTTATTAGGTTTTGCCATTAGGAAATTCTCAGTAACAGCACGGAGTCTGGAAATGTGCCCGAAAAACAGCAATAAGATCGCCCCCTATTAAGTGGGACTGGAAAGGCACCTTTGCCTACCCATTCGGGGGTTGTGTATGTACTATGTTAATTCAATAGTGCGTTAGCATATTAATCATCATCATCATCAGCCCATATACGTCTCACTGCTGGGCACGGGTCTCCTCTACAACTGAGAGGGTTTAGGCCTTAGTCTACCACGCTGGCCTAGTGCGGGTTGGCGGACTACACACCTAAGAATTTCCTAAGAACTTTTAGGTGTGCCGGTTTCATCACGATGTTTTCCTTCATCGTAAAGTACCTACTTGATAATCTTTGTGAATACACACATGACTTCGAAAATTCAGAGGTGCGTGCCTGGGGTTTGAACCCGCGATCGCCGTGATTCTCGACCGCGCGCCTAAACCATCACGCCATCACGACTAGCATATTAATATAATGAATAATTTAGACCCATATAGTGTATTTATTGGCGAACATTATTAGACACAACCAAACACACCCTAATTACAAATTGGATGAAGTGTTACATAAGCGTATTTATAATTAACAGCAATTTCCTCACATCAAAACGGTACTCGTACATATGAAATTTGGATATAATTAGTAGCTAGATGAATAATAATTATTCTAACTAAATTAATGGAAAATTACATGGTAATATATTAGATCTACACAATACCACAAGAGAATAATTATAGCTGTGGGCCGTGTAGTTATTTATACCCGTTTAATTAATAGAAATAGGTACCATACATTGAAATTACAATTTTCGTTTGATGTAAATTAAAAATTCTAGTCAAAGTGAAGAATTAATACGTTAGAGGAAGTTTTAAAGTGGTTGCAGTGATGAATAAGCTAAAAGGAAACCGTCTGCCGTGGTATGAGTATGTTATGAGCAGGGATAAAGCATATGTAGGTAATAAAAGTAATGAGCATGTAAGTTGAAGGTTTTTTCTTTTTTCTTCTGGCACGGCAAAGTGACTCCACTGTACCTGATGGTAAGCACAGTGGAGTCCAAAACAAAAATACCGACCAGCGAGAAACGATAATGGTCACCCGCTGGTCGACACAATCATGCCGGCCCGCACAAATGCTTCTTCAAGGATGGACAAACAGAGGTCTTCCTCTGTTTCATCCATATTTTTATTCTATTTCGCACTCAGGCCATCACTACTTCAAATTTATTTAATAGCCACAGCTTTGTGGTCACAACATCCGCGGCTCGAACCAAAAAGTTCGCCAACTCTTACCTTTGCCGCACCATCAAGCTGTGGAATAGTTTGCCGGCTCACGTGTTCCCTCCTTCCTATGATCCTGGATCCTTTAAGCGAAGCGTGAAGAAGCATTTGTGCAGGCCGGCATGATTGTGTCGACCAGCGGGTGACCTTCGTTTCTCGCTGGTCGGTATTAATTTTTTGGACTCCACTGTGCTTACCATCAGGTACAGTGGAGTCACTTTGCCGTGCCAGTTTAAAAAAAAAAAAAAAAAAAAAAAAAAAAAAAAAAAAATATTTCCAATTATTAAATAGGTTGTAAGCAGATCGTGATCGAAAACTAGGTAGGTAGTAGGTAATAGTTATGACGATTAGGAAAACGTCAATATTTTTCTTTTGGGATGTTTTAAGTGTATTGACAAATGTGTGTTTGTAATCAGCGTAACTATTACCCGTCTTAGTTTTCGATCTCGGTCTTTTTACACCCTGTTACATACATAAATACAAAACCTCTCGATTGTATTCCCCGAAGGAGTAGGCAGAGGTGCATTTCTGCACCCACACTTCGCCAGGTATGTATCAGTCCCGCGTAATAGGGGGCGAGCCTATTGCCGTTTTTCGGGCACATATCCAGACTCTGTGCTGCTATTGAGAATTTCCCAATGGAAAAACCCAATAACACTTTGCCCGACCCGGAAATAGAACCCAGGACGTCTAGAACGTACGGCACATACTTGTGCCGCGGGAGCACGAGGCAGCCAAACATGTTACCTACATTTCATAAAAGCATAGATTATGGATATTATACAATAAAATAATGCAGGCTGATACCTAGTTTAAAAAAAAGCCACAAAACTTACCGCTGAGTACATGGACTTGTACAGAAATAGGGTTGGCGTTGGCCGGCGCGCAGGTGTACCGGCCGGAGTCAGCTACCCTCGCCTTCTGCACCAGGAGGTGGGACGTGGTCGTCTCCCCCTTCTCCGTGATCACCGACACCCCACCACGCGGCGAGTCGTAGTTTATCTCCTGGGAATCACACAGCTACTGTGTATTAAGCAACCATGGCGTTTTGGCCTATTGTGATATAGGAAGGAACTGGTTTTCAACCTTGAGATGTCATAGTTTTTATGAGATTTGCCAAAAGCTTTAGTAAGTACATACGCGAGGGTTTTTGGTGGGCACCAAATATGTGGATCAAAAACTCCCTGAAATTATTCAATTTGCTTGTTCCAAGTTTTATATCTGATTTAAATCAGGACTGGTGTCATTATTTAGATCTTCAATATGTATGATGTATCAAACTTAGATGTTACTGCGAAGCAATATGAAAAAAAAAAACACAACTGGGGAATCCAGCTGTAATGTACCACGTGTAAATATTTATATGGCTCCTACATTACGAGATGTTATGTTTAATTTCAATAATGTGTTAGAAACCGGGTCACGAGTCAAACAACAATGACGATATGTGTGTAAGTACAGCCTTCAAGAAAACGTATCAACTTAGCTATGAGCTCAAACCGAACTTTCCATAATTCGGAAAGTTTGTTAGTTAAAAGTTTTATACGATGTGGAGCAATCGATACAGCTTTGCGTATACAGTGCGCTGTAGGCAGTGGCAGTGCTTCAATAGAAGCCCTAAAGGCCAGTTTGCGTTACTAAATTCCGAATAAAAATGTTTAAGCTTGAAATATTTATTTAACAAAAGTAATTGGACATATAAATGACACTATCCCGACCCCACAATTCATCATCATCAGCCCCAATACGTCCCACTGCTGGGCACGGGCCTCCTCTACAACTGAGAGGGTTTAGACCTTAGTCCACCACGCTGGTCTAGTGCGGGTTGGCGGACTACACACCTAAAAAATTCCTAAGAACTTTTAGGTGTGCAGGTTTTATCACGATGTTTTCCTTCACCGTCAAAGCAAGGATAATTCATTGTGAATACACACATAACTTCGAAAAGTCAGAGGTATGTGTCTGGGGTTTGAACCTGCGACCGCCGAAATTCTCGACCGCGCGCTTAAACCTCGAGGCTATCACTGCTTACCCCACAATAAACGACCATAAACTAGACTTTACACATTTAACGTGTAACGATTTTGGGCTTCTATGGAATTACCGCGACTGGCTGTAGGGTGATTTAGGTCCTGAAAAAATGTATACCCTGTGTAGTTCGGTTGAACTTTTAAGAAATTCAAATCCCAGGAATCATACCACTGCATCAGACAGCCTCATTGTCATGTGGCAAGTGTGTGTAGTTCCAGGAAAACAGTTCGACAGCCCCGTGGCGCAGATGGCTAGACACCAGCTTGCGAAACGAGAGGCCGCGGGTTCGATCCCCGCACCGAGACAAATGTTTGTGTGATCCACAAATATTTGTTTCGGGTCTGGGTGTTAGTGAGACCGAAAAGTCTCTCGTAGTCTCTGATACCCACGACACAGGACTTGTATCCTAGTGTGGGGTCAGAACTATGTATGTGACTGTTGGGTGTATTTATGTATTTATTTATTAAAATGGCGTTGATAGGACAAAACTGCATTTAGCAATAACATGGGTATCAGCGAAAATTTTCCTCGTAGTGTTGCGGTACAAGTATGAGCAGTTCGATCTGGGGTTCCCTGGTTATATACCCCGGTTGCGTCAATGTTATTTGGTTTCTCATCAGAAAATTCTCCATAAAGGAACGGGGTCAGAATAACGGCCATATACTTATCCTTTATAGCATGGCATTTAAAATGAAACGTTGGAACTGAAATGCACCGCTGCCTACTACTTCAGACATATATTAGGAACTCTCAACTGTTGGCTGCGCTGAAGAAATTTCTCATATAGGTACACCTAATAAATCAATAAATACACCCAACAGTCACATACATAGTTCTGACCCCACATTAAGATACAAGTCTTGTGTCGTGGGTTTCAGAAACTACGAGCGACTTTTCACTCTCACAAACACCAAGACCCGAAACAAAAACTTGTGGATCACACAAACGTTTGTCTCGGTGCGGGAATTGAACCCGCGGCCTCGAGAAGCCGAGAAACGAGTTTCGCAATCTGATATCTAGCCAACTGCGCCACGGGGCTGTCATCACCTAAATCATCAAAATTCCTAATGAAGTTAAATTTGTTATTATAATTTAATACTTGAAAGGTTATTCTGCGGTTTATCAGAAAATGTTCCGGAACAAGGATGAAGGTTTCCGGATTAATGAAATCTCAAACGTAATGGTTCCTGTTAAAAATTAAATTAACATAAACGCGAAACGTGCTTACTAAGTTAATTTGATGTTTTAAGAGCTTAGTCAGCGATATGGGCTTAGCAGACCTATATTTAAGTTAATAAATAATGGCTATGAATAATAAAACTATCGTGTTTTATGAAATATGAATGTTTAATTATATAATACACATACATACACACATAAACTCACGCATGTATTCCGTGAAGGTAGGCAGAGGTGCATTACTACAACCACATTCCGCCATGTATGTACCAGTCCCACGAAATAGGGGGCGAGCCTATTGCCGTTTTTCGGGCACATTTCTAGACTCCATGCTGCTATTGAGGATTCCCTAATGGAAAAACCCAATAACACTTTGCCCGACCCGGGAATCGAACCCAGGACCTCTAGATCGCATGGCACATACTTGTACCGCGAGACCACGAGGCAGTCAATAGGTAAGGCAACTATATAATCTAAGTGCATTTAATTAATAATATATTATACAAGGTGTAAGCAGACCGTGGTCGAAAACTAAGACAGGCAATAGTTAAAATTCCCGAAAAAAATACGTTTTTCTAACAACTATAAGTATCCAATGTATGGTGGTGATAAGGAAAACGTAAATTTTTTGTCGGGATTTTTTTTAACGTCAATGTTTTTGTAATGTCCGTAACTATTACGTTTACGTATTACGTTTGTGTGATCCACAAGTATTTGTTTCGGGTCTGGGTGTTTGTGGGCCCAAAAGTCTCTCGTAGTTTCTGATACCCACGACACAGGACTTGTATCCTAGTGGGGGGTCAGAACTATGTATATGACTGTTGGGTGTATTTATTATTTATTATTATTATTACCTTATTACCTGTCTTAGATGTCAATCACGGTCTATTTACATCATCATAATCATCATCATCAGCCCATATACGTCCTAGTGCTGGGCACAGGCCTCCTCTACCATTGAGAGGGTTTAGGTCTTAGTCCACCTCGCTGGCCTGGTGCGGATTGGCGGACTACACTCCTAAGAAATTCCTAAGAACTATTACGTCTGCAGGTTTCATCACGATGTTTTCCTTTACCGTTAAAGTTAGTGATAATTAATTGTGAATAGACACATAACTTCAAAAAGTCAGAGGTATGTGCCTGGAGTTTGAACCCGCGACCGTCGAGATTCTCTACCGCGCGCCTAAACCTCGAGGCCATCACTACTTGTATTACATGATGTATATTGTTAAACCTCTAACTTTGATAAATTGTTTTTGTAATCACAATGTATCATGTGAGAAAATCAGCCTAATGAAAAAATCATACATAACCAACTTTTCTCCAATAAGGGGTAGGCGGAGGTGCATTCCTGCACATTTCGCTATGTATCATCATCATCATTATCAGCCTAAGGAAGTCCACTACTGAACATAGGCCTCCCCCAAAGACTTCCATAGTGACCTGTTGGAGGCAGCCTGCATCCAGCGACGACCTGCGACCTTCACCAAGTCGTCTGACCACCTTGTGGGTGGACGTCCTACGCTGCGCTTTCCGGTACGTATGTATGCTATGTATTAGTCCCACGTAATAGGGGCCGAGCCTATTGTCATTTTAAGGCACATGCCTAGACTATGCTGCTACTGAGAATTTCCTAATAGGAAAAAATAAAGATAGTAAAACGCTCTTCACAAGGAATTGCTTAAATGTGTAGTCCGTCAACACGTACTGAGCTAGTGTGGTAGACCAAATACTTAGTCCGCTTACTAGTAAAAGAGGCATAAGCCTCAAGCCATTCCAAGTCCAGCAGCGGGTTTATATTTAACTAGCTGTGCCCGCGACTTCGTCCGCGCAGAAAATTAATTTTTAATAAGAAAATTTATAAACTAAAAGTAGCCTAAGTTATTACATCAGCTATCCAGCCAGTGAAAGTCCCGTTAAAATCGGTCCACCTGTATCAGAGATTAGCGGGAACAAACAGACAGACAGACAAAAATTGTAAAAAACGTTATTTTGGTATATGTACCGTGTATACATCCATATGCATTTATTAAAAAGCGGTTATTTCAATATTACAAACAGACACTCCAATTTTACTTATTTGCATAGATAAGGACAGATGCGGAATACTTTTTACACTGGCACGACAAAGTTACAACACAATTTAAATAGCCTTTTACATAGTCTTTTGAATAATTAGAATGTTTCCAATAACGCAAATTAAGTAAACATTGTCAACTTTTAACAGTCAAGTTAATGCCGAATAAAACAAAACAACTCGTTCGTTGTCCAATCACAAACAACCATAACGAAAGACATAAACCAAACGACAATGAGAGGGCTGTTTGAGCACTTCAAAAGAAGATTGCAACATCCCTCCTCCCACTTCCCCTCCCCCTTCCTCTTCCCTGAGAGATAAACGAGTCCCCATTACATCCCACGGCGACATTCCACTTGTCAATAGCATTATTGACATAACCAATCCCGGCCGCGACTTTAAAAACTGGGACGTTTGCCATAACAATGCCTTCAGAGGCGCGCTCTCGGAAACTACAAGACGTATTTGACTAATATTTTTTTAATATTTATTATATTATACAGTGAAAGTTTTGATCTATCTTAACTGGATATTCATTTTGAAATCTAATTTCATTAACTAGTAGAACGCTCAATATTAAAATTGACGTCATCGCTGGTACGGTTCGTGTATACGAGGGGGAAGAGTTAAAATTAAATATGATTTCAATTTTCAACTAATCTCAATGTTTTTTTCATAGAATTTTCCTGCGATATTTAATATTATCTTTAATTGGCATTCATACAAAAGCTGGTCTTTACAATAAACATTGAAATGGCCACTAAAATTATGCTATTAAAGAAGTTAGGGGACTCGATATCTAATGATTTGAAGCAGGTATATCTGTAATTATTCGATTTCAGTTTGTTGGATCTTTAGTTTCAATAGACCATGATAAAATGAATTCCACGCGACCCTCAGCTACGCGCCCGTCACCATTAATAGCCATGTCAGAATAATATAAGTGGTCTTCGCTAACGTCTGACACTGGCAGGGGTTCAAATCCGAGTTCCCTTGTAAATAAAAGTGGGCGGGAAAGTTTTCCGGACCGTCTCTCCTCTCGCCAAATTTGCTCCGAGTCTGATTGTTCAATTTGGTGCAAACACTGCGCGATTGCCAGTTATTGTATACTTGTAGGGGCTGGCGTCGGAAATATCGATAGAACTTCAAATTTCTACAGCGTTTCAGTTTATTGAATGCTGTAACAATATATACAGGGTGTATTCAGACCGTGACCGGAAACTGAGGCAGGTAATATCTAAGGTGATTACAAACCCCCTGGCGTTGAACGACATCCAGACAAAAATAAAATAAAAACATTTTCCTTAATAAAAACAGACGTTGGTTGTTGCGACAAGGCTGAACGGTTTTATTTGAAAACTATATAAACATTAGATAAAAAGAATTAGACAACACTATAAAAGGTGACAACATGGCATAATATGCAATTCGCTAGATGGCGTTAGTGGTCAACTAAATACCTTTACTTTGATATATTTTAACATTCATAAAAACTCTTACATTTTATAATTTATACCTATGTTTGTTAGGAAAACGTAAATTTTCTTATTTTTGTCAGGATTTTCTTTAACGCCAGGGGGTTTGTAATGACCTTAGCTATTACGTGCCTTAGTTTCCGATCACGGTCTGAATACACCCTGTATGTAGTTTTGATTGTAGCTGGGATGATGTCGCAGAAGAACGTTATAATTTTCCTTTATTGATTGTGACGGCATATTAAATATGCTTTTTATATGGCAGGCAATGGTCTCGCAGTACAAGTATGTGCTGTACGATGGGGCTCGATTCCCGGGTCAGGTAAAGAGTTATTGGGTTTTCCATAAGGAAATTCTCAGTAGCAGCAAGGAGTCTAGAATTATGCCCGAAAAACGGCAATAGGCTCAACGCCCATGACGTGGGACGAAAAAATAATTGGCAAAATATGGGTGCAAAAATGGACTTCTACCTACCACTTGTAGTAAACAGGCGTGTATTTATCTATGTAGGACGGGAAGTTAAACCAGCGACAGCCAAAACATCGTCTCAATAGAACAAATGCCGAATTTTAAAGGATATTGCCCACTGCACTAGGTCAGCTGGTGAATTGATGAATAGTAGAGGACTTAAACTCAATAGTGTGACCTATAGTCAAAGTCAAAGTCAAATTATCTTTATTCAAATAGACTTTTACAAGTTCTTTTGAATCGTCAATTTTAAGCTATTTTAAACTAAACTATTGCCGCTTCGAAACGTGTTATCGCTGTGGAGAAGAAACGGCAAGAAACTCCCTCAGCAACACGAAATGTCAATTTTTTTTTAAAATAGAAAATCGATTTTTTTTTCAATAAACAGTTTCAATTTTACATGATAAATGTCATAACGTTAAATGTCATAACAATACATGTCATAATGATACATTTCATAACGATACAAACTGTTTCAACACAATAAAACTACGATCAATTTACTTACTCCCAGGGCTTACTATCTTCAATAAAATCGGAAATTTTATAGTATGTTTTTTGGCAAAGTTTATTTTTAATTAATTCCTTAAACTTATTCAAGGGAAGCTTCCTATTATATTAGGGTGATATTGAAGAAGACTACATTTTGTTTTACATCGACAAACAACGCTACAGCCCTAAGTTGAACAAACAAAACTTGAATTCCAATATGGCACAAAACAGTGCTTGGATATTCGGCTCGTTTCTTGGGGCTGAATAGTTTGTTGCGAAAGTTATTTTAGGCCATACATGTATAAAAGATGGAAGGCATATCTGAAAAAGTTGCTATTGATTTTCTGTTCTCTTGTGTACGGTTTCTTGGAATAATTAATCTTTTATAACAGGCTTTGGAAGCTAACAGAATATATTTGTACAGATATTTTATAAGCATAGTATGGCCACTGGGCCAGCGTAGCTAAAACCTAAATCCTCTCATTTTTTGAGCAGGCCCGTGCCCAGCAGTGGGACGTATATTTGCTGATGATGATGATGATGTACTGCAGATGATATAAGGTAACATTGGTAAATATGCTAATAATCCTATATGCAATGCAATCGAGATTTCTTGGGTTCGATTTCCAGTTTAAACACTAATGTAACCGGATCAGCTGAACACAGTCTTAGAATTCGGTTAGCATAATTGTCTTAATGTGCTGGTGAACAATCCTATCCGTATCTGACCATTTTGGTCCACACTTCAATTCCCAACTGGTGCTAGTGTAGTCACTGTACCATATAATGGATTTTCCAATGTGAGATCTTGACAGCCCCGTGGCGCAGTTGGCTAGATACCAGCTTGCGAAACGAGAGGCCGCAGGTTCGATCCCCTCACCGAGACAAATGTTTGTGTGATCCACAAGTATTTGTTTCGGGTCTGGGTGTTTGTGAGAGCGAAAAGTCTCTCGTAGTTTCTGATACTCACGACATAAGACTTGTATCTTAATGTGGGGTCAGAACTATGTATGTGACTGTTGGGTGTATACATACAAGGATAAGGTTTCCTACCTCCTCCTTATGTGTCCAGCGTATCGCTGGCGGCGGTTCTGGCGAGTGCTGCACCACGCAGGTCAAGTTGATGGTGCTGCCGGTGTTGATGAACAGCTCTGGACCTCCGAGGATCGTCGTCACAGGCTCTGGAGGAAGAATACACTTCATGAGCTTCTAATAAAATCTTCAATATGCACAAATTCCCCGAGAATATCCCCCGTTTTGTCACCTGTGTTTTAAGTCCCCGTGGTGTAATGAAAATGACCGAATACCAATTTTACCCAACCCATAAATTAAACCCGGGACATCAACATTAGAAAAAATGAGGTAGTCTACAATATATTAGACATTTTTCATTTTGGTTGCAATAAATATTAATGTATAGATGTTTTTCTTTCTCGTGGACGTTATATTGGGAACGCACGTATTAGGCGTCAGTGACAAGGACACTCTAGATATTGTGACAGGAATATTTAGTGTTTCTATCTCTTCAGACTTGTACTACTAAGTTATTTTTAATTTATTTATTTTATTTTATTAATTTATACATCATCCAGAAGCATAATTGACGAAAGATAAATGAAAAAGCCGATGCACATATCTACCCTCGTGTTGTGACAGCTATATTTCCAAAGCCCATGAAAAACACACCAATAGGTCCATGGTTTAATTTCTGGGTCGGGCAACGTTATTAGATTTTTTCGTTAAAGGTTCTTTTTATAAGCAAAGTCTACAAATATGCGTTAAAAATTGCAATAACTGTGCACCATTGCCCACCCTATCAGAAATAAGAGTATGTGTAAGCTTTATACGTTCTAAATGCAAATAATTTCACCCAAATAAGCCAAAGATAAACGTTCCCCAAACTGCTTATAGTTTGACGACATGACAAAAACAAGGAATTAACTTAGTAACTTACAAATACCTACAATATCCCGGCTTGACTGGTTTACTGCATGTTACGGTTCGCGTTGACAACACATAGAGGCACGAAGTCATGTGTTACATAATCATATTTACTAATATTAGTAATTATCTGTCATCATCAGCCCATATACGTCCTCCTGCTGGGCACGGGCTTCCTCTACAATTAAGAGGGTTTAGGCCTTAGTCCACCACGCTGGCCTAGTGCGGGTTGGCGGACAGTAACAATCATTTATCTTCTCTTTATTTTAATTTGTTTCAACAATTTTAAATATATAGTTTTATATAAAAAATACATTTAAAAATTTAAAATAATACTCATACTTGCAGATGGCGGGGTCTACTACCCAAGTCCCCGGTGGTTAGGAACTAATATTATATGTGATGGCCTCGAGGTTTAGGCGCACGGTCGAGAATCTCGGCGGTCGCAGGTTCAAACCCCAGGCACACACCTCTGACTTTTAGAAGTTATGTGTGTATTCACAATGAATTATCACTTGCTTTAACGGTGAAGGAAAACATCGTGATAAAACCTGCACACCTAAAGTTCTTAGGAATTTCTTAGGTGTGTAGTCCGCCAACCCGCACTAGGCCAGCGTGGTGGACTAAGGCCTAAACCCTCTCAGTTGTAGAGGCGGCCCGTGCCCAGCAGTGGGACGTATTTGGGCTGATAATGATTATTATCAAGATACAAAACTATTTATAATAAAGTACTATATACGAGTGTACTTTTAAAAAGGTTGTTTTTTTCGAAAGCTTTCATCGTTTAAGTTTCAAAATTAAAAACGTAGCCTCATACCTTCTTATCGAATAAAAATATCAAAACAAGTATTCTAGTAAGTTCTAAGTATCCGCTTAATTTTAAATCCGTTTTTCTTCTTAATTGTGAATAATAATAATCACAATCAAAAAAAAAAAAAAACAAATTTCTGTTTAAAGTTTGCTTTCGTGGAAATTATTTTATTTTATTTATTTACGCTTCTTATATATTTACATATAAAGGCGGACTTAATGCCTAAAGCATTCTCTGACAGTCAACCTTTGGATGACGCAGAGATCAAAAGGTAGACCTACTTATTTATTTATACCTGTACATAAATAGTGAAAAGGTAAAAGGAATATACGAACAAATTATAAATAGAGCAAATAGTATGATAAATATATACTAACGTATACATATGTATACACAGATAAATTAACTATAGACACATACAAATCATATACAACATATAAAATATATATTTTATATATATTTGCATATGCAAACGTTAAAAAAGTTACACATATTGCCATATTTTGGAAAAATATTAGACATTTTCGGTACATTTCGGGCACGCTTCACAGCTCATGTCAGTTAGTGCCGGGGTTCCACAAGGCTCTGTGCTATCGCCCACCCTGTTTCTTCTGCATATCAATGACATGTTGCCGCTTGGCAACATTCATTGCTATGCAGATGACAGCACGGTCCATGGGCGGTACTGCAGTAAGCCACCAGGTTGCCGGGCGGATACTGAGAGTAGACGCGAGGAGCTTGTCATTGAGCTCAATCGGACCCTGGAGCTCATTTCTACATGGGGTACCCGGAATCTGGTTGAGTTCAATGCCAAGAAAACCCAGGTCTGTGCGTTTTCGTGCAAAAAATCCCCGTTTTCTCCTCTCCCCAATTTTCAGGGCATTCCACTCGCAATGCGGAACGGCCTTAATATCCTAGGCGTGGATATCCGCTGCGATCTTAATCCAAGGACCCACATCGAGGGCATTATATCCGCCACTTCACGCAGGGTCGGAATCCTGAACAGGGTGCGCCGGTTTTTCACGCCCGGTCAGCTTTTCCGCTTATATAAAGCGCAGGTTCGGCCGGGCATGGAATACTGCTCGCACCTCTGGGACGGTTCCGCCAAATACCTTCTCGATGCCTTGGATGGATTGCAGCGGCGTGCCATCCGCATTGTGAATGATGCAGACGTTACAGCCAACCTGGAGCCGCTACAGTTGCGCAGGGACATTGCCGCACTTAGCGTGTTCTACCGTCTGTATCATGGTGAATGCTCTGAAGAATTGTTTAAGCTTGTCCCATCCTCTCCTTTCCTTACCAAAACCACGCGTGCTGGCTTGCGAAGCCACAGCTTTGTGGTTACAACATCCGCGGCTCGAACCAAAAAGTTCGCCAACTCTTACCTTTGCCGCACCATCAAGCTGTGGAATAGTTTGCCAGCTCACGTGTTCCCTCCTTCCTATGATCCTGGATCCTTTAAGCGAAGCGTGAAGAAGCATTTGTGCTGGCCGGCATGATTGTGTCGACCAGCGGGTGACCATATCGTTTCTCGCTGGTCGGTAGTAATTTTTTGGACTCCACTGTGCTTACCATCAGGTACAGTGGAGTCACTTTGCCGTGCCAGAATAAAAAAAATAATAAAAAAACATTTAAATTTATACCAAATAAGAGGAGCCGGCACACATACAAATGTTTGAGATAGCACTTGAAAAATAATTACTAAGTCAAGAGGTAGGCAGAGGCGTATTTCTGCACCCACGTTTCGCTACTTGTATTTTAAGTCCCACGTATTAGGGAGCAAGATTATTGCTGTTTTCCGGTTGCATCCTGATTCTGTGCCGTGAATTTCCTACACTATACCTACTTTTTCAGTAATATACACGTGAGTTATAGTATTTATATGAACTTTCATATAAATATAATATAAATGTGTACTTACACATTTACGTACAAACTCTTTAATACACGAGCAAATATTCTCAAAGAGGCGTGCGAAGCAAAGTTTCAAAGTCAAATATTCAACTTTATCTGTAGTTAAACATCGCCTGCGAGCCAAATTACTTGTATTTATCTAAGATGGGTGTTGCAAGTAATTTGGAAGCGAAATTCTTGGTAGTTTTAAGTGGATATTTTAACTTTAGCAGTGACGATAGGCCGAGGACGGTCTCGCTTGGTTTAAAGTAGGCGTCGTTAGTATGCCGAAATAGATGACATTAGAGAGTCAGTCAACCTCTGACACACTTTTAGTAAGGGGTGTACCACTGTTGTACGAACCGGTTCGACTGGGGTAATACTGGGGTAGTCGAGCAGAAAATTGTAAAGGAATGTTTTCTTATTTCGTTTTTTGAGTGAGATTACTGGAGGTCCGATCAGACGGTGGTAAAGTATTATTATTCGTACATACATATAAAGTCGTGATGACCTCGAGGTTTATGCACGTGGTCGAGAATCTCGACGGTCGCGGGTTCAAACCCCAGGCACACACCTCTAACTTTTCGAAAATATGTGTGTATTCACAATGAATTATCACGTACTTTAAACAAGGAAAACATCGTGATGAAACCTGCACACCTAAAAGTTCTTAGGAATTTCTTAGGTGTGTAGTCCGCCAACCCGCACTAGGCCAGCGAGGTGGACTAAGGCCTAAACCCTCCCAAATGTAGAGGAGGCCCGTGCCCAGTAGTGGGACGTATATGGGTTGATGATGAAAGTATTCGTACATACATACATAACCTTACGCCTGTACTCTAGGGGTAGGCCGATATGCATTTTTGCACCCACATTTCGCCAGGTATGTATCAGTCCTACGTAATAGGGGGCGAACCTACAGCCAAAAATCAATGATGATTGGATTTTGAACCCGCGATCTCCTAAGACGGTGTGATCTATCTAACCTAATATTCAAAGCCATCTCAACACGACTTGATTAAATAACAAATTTATTTCTTCCTAAACCGACATCATTATACTCCTTACGTTTAATATTCGCAAACGACCAGCAACTTAATGATCAAGAGTAGTTAATTACGTTTTTTTACATCATAATGAAATGCGTAAAATATATTCCGGGTGGTAAGTTAATTATGTCCAATTTTTCAGCGAGAAAGCTTATCTCAGCTTCCGGATGATTTAATGAAGGGAGCTTTCGCCCCGGATCGAGCATAACACGTGTTTCAGAATTAAGGGACTTATACTCGTAGTTTTCAATTAAAATGAGATTAAACGTAGGGTTTATCGGGTTTTATTTTGAATTTCGAAGATAAGCTTTGCTTAGGTGTAACAAAAAAGGTTGTTATCAATCAGATTGTGATGGCTTTGACGTTCAGGCGCGTAGTTGAGAATCTTGGCGGTCGCGGGATCAAACCCCAGGTACACACCTCTGAGTTTTCGAAGTTATGTAAGTAGTAGTAAGTATTTAAGTATTTACAATGAATTATTACTTTAAGGGTGAAGGAGGAAACCTGCACACCTAAAAATCCTTAGGAATTTCTTAGGTGTGTAGTCCGCCAACCCGCTCTAGGCCAGCGTGGTGGACTACGGCCTGAACCCTTTTTGAATTACGTAATTATTCTTAGTGAATACACACAAAACTACGAAAATTTAGAGGTGTATGCCTGGTAATTGAACCCGCGACCGCCGAGATTTTCGACCGCATGCCCTTACCTCGAGGCCATCACGACAATTTTTTATGCCAGTATAAAAAAAAATGCTGCCCCCAAAGCATACCAAAGAGACAATTGTACAGTAAAATGACAACTTAATTTCGTCTGGATATAAATGTATCTCGTTTGCAATACCGTGAAATAGATTCAACAATTTGCTTTTACTGCATACTTACCCCAAAAAAGTTGTATCGACCTCTTTAATATCGGTTAACGACGTCCCGACTGCAGAATGTACTTACCGACGACAGAGAGGTACATCCGGTGGCCAATGGGGGGCGTTGTCCCCACTTGGCATTCGTACACGCCGGAGTCGCGACGCTGCGGAAATCTTATCTGAGGGCAGAAATTACAGTCGCTGCAAAAACTGATTTTGTATGCGGTTTTTTTGGCCATATTGTTGTGTTATGACAGCGCTTGATAGCATTCTTTGATAGGATATTAGACTTTTTATCTGTATTTATATCTGCTTATGTCACTGCTGGACTTATGACACTTTTACGATCAAGGCTTTGACAAACCGTAATCCCATAGGGAAATATTGAGCTTCACTGTTCGATGTCATTTCTATCAATTTGTCGAGTATATTGTTCGAAAAATGTCATTTCTTATTTATATTTTTATTTATTTATTTATTTATTAACACTTTATTGTACACACGGAGAAATTTAACAAAACAAGAACACACAAGAAAGAAAAGAGTACAATTGGCGGTCTTATCGCTCAAGGCGATCTTTTAGAGACAACAATGTAGACATTAGGATGGAAACAATGAAAGGATAGATGAGAGGGTAGTCAGTGTGTACAGCATACATACATATAATTATACTACATACATATACACAAAAATATATACATATTTATATATATTTATTTTTGTTTCTAAAGAAGTTTAAAAGCCTGACCTAAAAACTCAACGCTCACATACAATCTCATGCTCGTATTCCCAATGGCAGAGGTGCATTTTTTCACCCACGTTTTATAAAATTATCTTTAAGTCCTAGCTAATAGAGGGACTCCGAGGAGGGCAAAAGGTCTCGCCTAAAGACATAAATAAAATAATACAATATTGTGTTTATATAAATTGAAAGAGCTATAAAACATTCAACTGAACAAAAGGGTGAATTTTTCGAGTACATTAATAACTTACACAACATAATCTCCCCAAAATCATCACTCAATCTAACATAAAAGGTTTAATGTTTGCCCATCATTAATAAACAGAAAGTACAATGTAGATAGTAGACACTAGACAATCGAAATATGAATTCAAAAGATCGGTTGAACATTTAACATACTGTGCAGATCATTGTCGGGCCTCGTCTATTGCCAAGACGTTTCATTAAGCGCAGAGCTTATGTGTAGAATGATAGTGCTGTTTCTTTCATAAGTTTTTTTTATTACGCCTTTAGTGTTATGAGGCGCCGGGCCGGAGCCATGGTTGTTTCAAAAATCTAAGCAGTGATTAAAGTGGAAGTAATTTGAAAATTACATTTGACAACATACTTAATTTCGTGCAGTTTTAGGTACAGGGAATAGAAAACAGGGAATTGACTGCCTCGTGGTCTCGCGGTACAAGTATGTGCCGTGCGATCTAGAGGTCCTGGGTTCGATTCCCGGGTCGGGCAGTGTTATTTGGTTTTTCATTAGGAAATTCTCAGTAACAGCACGGAGTCTGGAAATGTGCCCGAAAAACGTCAATAGGCTCGCCCCCTATTACGTGGGACTAATACATACCTGGCTAAAAGTGGGTGCAGTAATGCACCTCTGCCTACCCCTTCGGGGAATACAGGCGTGAGTTTATGTATGTATGTGGAATAGAAAAAAAGTGGTAGTAACATTAATGACCGTCCTTTAACCGTCGTTTTAAAAACAATTTTTGAAAATTGTGTGAAGAAATAGATTTCTACATAACCCATTTGGGCATGAGAGAGATAGCTCTGAAGAAGTTTTCAAATTAAAACTGTCATATCATAAACTAACATACGACTATGTTATAATGCAATCAAGTCTTCCATAATAAATGGTGATTATATATTTCTTAACTTAATTACATTATAATATAATTGTTCCTACAATAAACAGTCAGTGTTTAATAACATAACGTTTCTAAGTTAAGCCTTTAATAACCTTGTAAGCTGTTTTTTAGGAAAAAGATTAGATCGATATCTCAAGAACAGAAATAAAACCTAGAAACAATTAGTTACTGTAATTCCAACCTTAGCCCTAATACTTGATGAAGGCTTAGCATCTTACGTGACATGTGCTAGTCTTATCATCAAGGTCATAGGTTCTCAAAATTATTCGACACAGCACACTTTCAGAGAAAAAAAATCATCAAATTTAAGGACCACGCTCATAACTATCCAAAATTATATCTGCATAAATAAGTTTCATGTGTTACTAGTGAAGGAAAACATTGTAGAGTAACCTAACCTGACAGTTCTCTATAAGATATTTCTTAGGTACTTGTAGTCCGCCAACCCGTATTAGAACAGCTTGGTAAACTAAGGTATACCGACACTCAATATTAGCGGACGCCCAGTAGAGGGACGTATATGAACTGATAAATATAGTATGGTCAGTCAATGTAGATAGGAATTGCCTTTGTTTGCCCTAACCCTAACACCGTAATATCCAGTGACTGTTTCAACGCCCCCCTAATTTCTTCCACAAAGGGGCGTTGTCACCCTCTTTGAGAAACACTGTACTAGGTCATTGCAGGTCACTGTAATCCTATCTGTTGCCCTAAATGTGATGAGCCTTTTGCCCTAGATTAAAGATCTGTGGATAGTAATGATTAATAGTGTATTGGTCTTAGCGCAGACCGTGATGGATTGGATGCGTATTGACCTCGATTTTATAACATTTTTGGTACTGTGATACTGTTCTCTTTATTTTTAATAAGAATATGATTTTTTAACCTTGGCTGATATATACCGATCCGAAAAATATAAAACTATAAAAAAAAATATTTTTAGGGTTTTTTCAGTATATTGTATGGCTATTAAAATTGTCCTGTTTACGCGGCAATGTAACGCCTATAAACCAAGATCAACAGGGGAATAGAAATGACACAGAATATCAAAGCTCAGAGTTTACATAGGATCCTTTCTTATCTCCAAACTACACAATTTAATCAAATAGAAAACAATCAGGATCTTTCAATCCTCGCATCGAGTCAAATGTTTGAGTAATCCACACATATTTGGTTATCTATGACCGAAAAGCTTCTGGAAGTTTCTGATACCTACGACACAAGACTAGTATATAAATAAACCAATGACGTGTATAGTTCTGACCCCACACTAACAACTATACTATGGTTATTAAAAACCCGAGAGAGTGCTCTGACTCGAAAACAACCAGACTATATCCAAATATAAGAGAAACACACTAATATTTCAGTGGTGGTACTTCCAAAGCCCAAAAGCCCAGCATGCCCTACAAAATTCCGAATAATAATCTTTAAGCTTTAAATCTTAGCAATTTGGCATATAATTGAAAATATTCTAACCCTACAATAAACAATTATAAACTAGACATTATTCAATTACCAGTGACGGTACTTCCATAGAAGCCCAAAAGCCCAGATTGCGTTACAAAATTCCAGTATTTTTTTTTATTTTACAAAAGCAATTTGACTTATAAATGAGAATATTCTGACCCTACAATAAACAATTATAAATTAGACATTATACAATTAACGTGTAACTCTTTTGGGCTTCTATGGAAGTACCGCCACGGTACAATTTGGCAAAAAACCCACGGCCTCGTCCCACAAGGCGGTGTCAAGCCTCCTGTGTCATGGATGCCGTCAAATATATGTGTTGCTATAATGTGCTTACTTTTAATATCCAGTCCTCTGTATGTGGGTTGTGCACGCTGATGAATCTCTGGTCGGATGTGTACGTCATCCTCCCTGACGTCAGCAGGTGGATATCTCTGTGCCGGATCCATGATACCTGCACAAAATAATTGCTTGTTAATCATATGATACACATTGTTTCCTTAGTGTAATAAAACGCTGAATTAAAGAACGAAAGATAATTTATTACTTCATCATTTCATCATCATCATCAGCTCATATACGTCCCACTGCTGGGCACGGGCCTCCTCTACCATTGAGAGGGTTTAGGCCTTAGTCCACCACGCTGGCCTAGTGCGGGTTGGCGGACTACACACCTAAGAAATTCCTAAGAAGTTTTAGGTGTGCAGGTTTCATCACGATGTTTTCCTTCACCGTTAAAGTACGTGATTATTCATTGTGAATACACACATAACTTCGTAAAGTCAGAGGTGTGTGCCTGGGGTTTGAACCCGCGACCGTCGAGATTATCGACCGCGTGCCTAAACCTCGAGGCCAACACGACTTTTTTATTTCTAATCATAATGAATCAACAATTACTATTAATTTAGTCGCTTAAGTCGTTTTAGTCGTTTAGTCTTGTATGTTAACCGACTGAGTCATATTATATAAGACTAACAGGTCAATTTTCAGTCTCAATTTTAGAGCCAAGTCGTGTAAAAAAAAGGCTAGTCTTATTATAAACGACTAAAAGGACTCGAGTCTCTTTCATCAATAATCATATGACACACATGGTTTCCTTAGTATAATAAAACACTGTAATATAGAAGGAAAGAAAAATAAAGACATTCATACATACATACATAAACTCACGCCTGTATTCCCCGAAGGGGTAGGCAGAGGTGCATTTCTGCACCCACATTTCGCCAGGTATGTATCAGTCCCACGTAATAGGGGGCGAGCCTATTGCCGTTTTTCGGGCACATTTCCAGACTCCGTGCTGTTACTGAGAATTTCCTAATGGAAAAACCCAATAACACTTTGCCCGACCCGGGAATCGAACCCAGGACCTCTAGATCCCACGGCACATACTTGTACCGCGAGACCACGAGGCAGTAAAGTAAAAATAAAGACACCCAATAATAATTCATTATTTATGATTGACAGCCCCGTGGCGCAGTTGGCTAGACACCAGCTTGCGAAACGAGAGGCCGCGGGTTCGATCCCCGCACCGAGACAAATGTTTGTGTGATCCACAAATATTTGTTTCGGGTCTGGGTGTATGTGAGACCGAAAAGTCTCTCGTAGTTTCTGATACCCACGACACAAGACTTGTATCTTAGTGTGGGATCAGAACTATGTATGTGAGTGTTGGGTGTATTTATTTATTTATAAATACACCCAATAGTCACATACATAGTTCTGACCCCACACTACGACACAAGTTTTGTGTCGCCATCACAAACTACGAGAGACTTTTCGGTCCCACAAACACCCATCCCTAAACAAATATTTGAACCCCGCGGCCTCTCGTTTTACAAGCTGGTGTCTAGCCAACTGCGCCACGGGGCTGTTCGAAAGTAGAAATAGAATATTCATGTAACAGTCTAAGATCTAAGCCTTAATCGGCAAAACAAAAATATTGTTAAAAAGCAAACAACCAGAACAAAACATGACGCTATGGCTTTTTTACTTTTTTCTAGTGTAAAAGAAAGAATTTAACTAAGCTCTTTTAGGCACTTTTTAAGGCTTTGTCGCCAAATGTAAATGTGCGTGAAAAATACGACCTATGTTCAGATTAGGCGATAAGAGGCTTTGCCTGCTCCGCCGACAATTTATCTTAATTTCTCTTGACTTTTTGTGGAAGAAATTTCCAGACGCTACAGATGATATATAAGGTTTAATAATTTCACTAGTGGCTTATTTTTTGGTTTCACTTCAATGAACAAAAACAATGGACTTTGTTATAAAAATAAATTTATTAGACGTCTTTCTTGAAATTAATTTGGATCGAAGGTGTCGTTAATAGTGATGTAGTTGAATGAAAATTTTAATAAAACAATGTGCTCGAAATCATACTACAGAAGACAAAGAACTTATAGACCCATGTGTGTGTGCGTCACGAGAGGTTTTAGACATTATGAGTAGTTAGTATCTTAAAAATACCTTTAATGACTTCACTTTTTACACATTTCGATGTTTTTTTTACGGAGTATATATTTATTCGTCAAACACATTCACATACACGATTCTATCCCCTTAATGATCGGTAAAAATGTAATATATGCACCCAAATAATGCAAAATAAGGCAAGTTTATTACCACTTGCGATTGCAATGACCATTTTCTGACCTCAAACTTTATATGTTGCTTATAATTTTAGAACGAAAAACCTTGATAATTAAATACCCGATCCAACAATCGAAAATGATTTTCTGATTAATGTTGTTAGATCGACGAATAGTATTAGTAAAAAAAACATATTATACCTACTCTAATAATATGAAAAGGAAAAGTTTAAATGTTTGTTGAAATATTTTGGTATGGATATTGATGGAAACTGCTGAAGTAACATATAGGCTACTTTTTTTTAATAAATTAAGACCGGGCGTAATTGCTGAAACGATATGAAACACATTTACGAAACATATTGCTCAGAAAATTATGACAGGCGTTTTGTTTTTTTTTTATTAACCATTCCCGTGGGATGAGTCGTAAGTCGTGATGGCCTTGAGGTTTAGGCACGCTGTCGACAATTTCGACGGCTGCAGGTTCCACCCTCAGACTTTTCGAAGTTATGTGTGTATTCACAAAGAATTATCACGTACTTTAACAGTGAAGGAAAACATCGTGATGAAACCTGAACACCTAAAAGTTCTTAGGAATATCTTAGGGGTGTAGTACGCCAACCCGCACTAGGCCATCGTGGTGGACTAAGGCTTAAACCCTCTGAGTTGTAGAGGAGGCCCGTGCCCGTGCAGTGGGACCGTATATGGGCTGATGATGATGATGATGTGGCATGAGCCCGGGATTCCAAATCGTGCCTTGGCGGAGCTGTGCCTCACCGCTAGTCTATACAAATAAATAAAATTGGAGTGTCTGTTTGTGATATTGAAATAACCGCTTTTTAATAAATGCACATGGATGTACCTATACACGGTACCTACATATACCAAAATAACGTTTTTTACGATTTTTGTCTGTCTGTCTGTTTGTTGAAACGGGTGGACCAATTTCGACGGGGCTTTTATTGGCAGTTAGCTGATGTAATAAGGCGTAACTTAGGCAACAAAATAATTATTAAAGAATCGACTGTTAGGCGGAACGAAGTTCGCCGGGTTAGCTAGTATGAAATAAAGTCTCCATAATCTTTAGATCTTGCAAATACACACCTACAGTTAGTACTACCCATTCCAATGTAGCAAGTTATTTGTGCCATAAAATGGGAACGACCGAAGTTCAGCCAACTTATAAAACACGAACACTACACTGAACACAAACTTATTCGTTGTTACATCATAATTTCACGTGAGAACAACCCGCACTAACTGTTGTGATCGTAAACAACGTGGCTGGTACATGTTGTGTTAAAAATTCCCACGCTGCTTCCAGAACATTCTACGTTAACAGTAAATTGTGGTGCGTTCCTTGTTTTGTTGAACCGCGGTGTTATTGCAGAATTTAGAAGACCCGGGTTCGATTCCGAGATAAGATTTATCGTTTTTTTATTTAATAAAAAAAATATTCTGTAATAGGATGGAGTCGCAAGCAGTGATGGCCTCGAGGTTTAGGCGCGTGGTCGAGAATTTCGGCGGTCGCAGGTTCAAACCCCAGGCACACACCTCTGACTTTTCGAAGTTATGTGTGTATTCACAATGAATTATCACTTGCTTTAACGGTGAAGGAAAACTTCGTGATAAACCTTCACACCTAAAAGTTCTTAGGAATTTCTTAGGTGTGTAGTCCGCCAACCCGCACTAGGCCAGCGTGGTGGACTAAGGCCTAAACCCTCTCAGTTGTAGAGGAGGCCCGTGCCCAGCAGTTTATTATACGTATTTGGGCTGATGATGAAGATGATGATGATGAGGATGGAGTCTAGAAATAAGCCCGAAAAACGGCAGTAACGGCCTTCTATTACATGGGACTTAAAAAACTATTGGCGAAACCTGAGGACTCAAATTTCTGCCTGCCTTCTCAGGGTGCAGTTGTGTTTGTTTTTACATTTTTGATATAGCATGGTAGGTACTGCTTATAATATAATAGATGTTAGATAACCCAGTAACGCGTCAAGATGCGCTTAGAGAGGATGGATGGAAGAAGGGAAAAAAACGGTTACATAAGAGCATCGCGGATGGGAAAATCGTAAGGTGCGTCCATAGAGAAATTATGTCGGCCATTCTGTAAAATTCTTTCTACTAAGAACAGTTTATTATACGCATTCGGTTGGCCATTGAGATTATTGACTGGTGAGATAAAGCTTCGACAGTAACCAGCATTGAATTTACCAGATTTGGAAATCAATATCAAAATATGAAATATTATTTGATTGCCTCGTGGTCTCGCGGCACAAGTATGTACCGTGCGATCTAGAGGTCCTGGGTTCGATTCCCGGGTTGGGCAAAGTGTTATTGGGTTTTTCCATTAGGAAATTCTCAGTAGCAGCACGGAGTCTGGAAATGTGCCCGAGAAACGGCAATAGGCTCGCTCCCTATTACGTGGGACTGATACATACATGGCGAAATGTGGGTGCAGAAGTGCACCTCTGCCTACCCCTTCGGGGAATACAGGCGTGAGTTTATGTATGTATGTATGTATGTATATTATTGAACTTGTCCATGCAGTTACTAAAAATATTATTGACCAACTAAAACCACTAAGGGAATGGCATTGGATCTAAAAAATATTATCGTAAAACATGTTCGTGAATTTTCTTTTCTCGCATTAAAATCATCATGATTCAATATGTAGTGATGGCCTAGATATTTAGCCGCGGAGTCGAGAATTTCAGCAGTCATGGGTTTGTAAGTGTATCTGTTCACGTGGAGTCACCGATGTACGTGAATCTGTGATACACGTGTAAGTTGTTGCGTAATTAGGGTAAGCGCAGCGACGTAAATGAAACGACCGGTGTTGATGCGTGCTAATATATGACTCAGTGCATATACAACCTTTATTGCTTTATATACTAAATTTTGGCATACTTCGAGTTCATCGACTATGCTGACGATGCTCCCACATTAGTTCCCCCCTTTTTAAAAAAAAAGTAAATGTATAAAAATAATGATAAAAAATAAGTAAATGTAAAATGTATATGACACAAATAAACTAATTATAGGTTCTTGCTTTTCCGCTGATCAGGCTCTATAGCGAATCGTACTACAGGGCGTATGACGCGACCCGAACGTGTTGTCGTCAGCGTGGCCTTGTTCTTTTCCGCGAGCTCAGCACTGTTGCGGTCGTTGACGTTGTTGCTGCATGTGCTTTTTAAGTGTGCCAAAGGTTCGTTCGCCTTGTCTTCATTTACCATGTAAGCAGGTTTCAATCTGTCCACTGTTACTATGGATGTTTTTTCTGGCATTTGTATTTTGAAATATTTTTCATATTTCTCTAACACTTTGTAGGGTCCTTTGTATGATGGTGTTAGGGGCTTCTTTACAGCATCTGTTCTGACGAATACGTATTCACAATCTTTCATGTCCGGGTGTATATATGGTTTATGGTTTGTAGCGTGGTGACTGTTGTTAAACGGGCTTAGGTTGGCCATTGTCCTTTGTAGTGTCCGTGTAAAAATTTCTGGTGATGTGTTTTGCTTTTTCGGCTCGATAAACATACCAGGTAGACGTATATTTGCTCCGTATAACATTTGTGCTGGGCTGATGTTTTCTTTCAATCGTAAGGCGCTTCGCAACCCTAATAGGACTAGGGGTAACTCATTTGACCAGTTAGTTGTGTTACCACGCGCAATTAGTGCGGTTTTCATTGATCTATGCCAGCGTTCAACTAATCCATTTGATTGTGGGTGATAGCTGGTAGTTCTGGTTTTCTTGATACCGAGTGCTTTGGTTAAGGCGGTAAATAAGTCTGACTCAAACTGTCGTCCTTGGTCTGATGTAATGGTAGTTGGGCATCCAAATCTTGCTATCCAGGTATTCAGGAGAACTTCTGCTACAACTTTTGCTGTTACTTCTGGTACTGGTACGGCTTCAGGCCATCTTGTTGCTCTGTCGATCATTGACACGATGTATCTGTTTCCATTGGATTCTGGCAATGGACCGACGATATCTATGTGCACGTGGTGTAAACGTGCTGTTGGCGTGAAACTTCCAATTGGGGCTGAGTTGTGCCTGTATGTTTTACTTGTCTGGCATGACTCGCATGTTTTCGCCCATGTGCCTACGTCTGTATTCATGCCTGGCCAGAAGTAGTGTTCAGAGATCATTTTCTTTGATGATCTTACACCAGGATGCGTAACGTTGTGCATAGAGTCAAATATTTGTTTTCGAAGCGACTTCGGTATGTACGGTCGTGAATTTGTTCTTGAATTTTCGCACCATAATTGTCTCGTTCCCGGTAACTGGATACTTTTCCAGCTGAGGTTGTTTTTATTTAACAGCTGAGAGAGTTCATTGTCACTGCGTTGCAAATCTGCTATGTCATTCCAATCCACAGGTGTGGGGCAATCTATTTGTTCGACTCGTGATAGTGCATCGGCCACTGGGTTCATATTACCGGCAAGGTGGCGTATGTCTGTCGTGAATTGTGCAATAAACTCTAGATGACGTAGTCTTCTTGGGGATATCCTTTTACTTGAACTGTCTTGTTTAGTAGTAAAGGCGTGACATAATGGCTTATGATCGGTGTATATTATCAATTCTCGTCCCTCGATATAAGGTTGAAAATGCGTTACAGCCATGTAAACTGCCAGCAATTCTCGATCATATGTACTGTATTTAGTTTGTGCTTCACTCAGTGCCTTTGAAAAAAATGCAAGTGGCTTCCACGTGTCGTTTTCGTATTGTTGTAAAACGGCGCCAATACAAGTTTGCGAAGCATCTGTCATGAGTGATAATGGAGAATGCGGATCTGGAGACGTCAATGTAACAGCGTCGCTTAGACTTTCTTTACATTGATCGAATGCTTCTAGTGCTTCGGAAGTCCATTGTATTTTAGTTTTGTCGTTTTTCTTTGAGCCTATGAGATATTTGTTCAAAAGAGCTTGATGTCGGGCTGCCTGTGGTATGTTATTGCGGTAAAAATTGATCATGCCCAAAAATCTGCGTAGCTCTTGCACCGTTGTTGGAGTCGGGTATTTTTTGATTGCTTCAACCTTTTCAGGTAACGGTTTGATACCCTCTGGAGTAATTAAATATCCGAGGAATTCTATTTGGGGTTGTCCAAATACACATTTGGCGCGATTTATTGTGATGCCGTGCTCGTTGAGTCGTTTAAACACTTCATGTAGATGCTGTCTATGTTCACCGGGTGACGATGACCTCACTAATATGTCATCGATATATACAAAAATGAAGTCTAATCCTGCTAGTACTGTGTTCAGGAATCGGACAAAGGTTTGGCCCGCGTTTCGTAAACCGAACGGCATTCTAGTGAATTCGAATAGACCGAACGGGGTAATTACTGCGGTTTTTTCAACATCTTTCACAGGTATTTGGTTATACGCTCGTTTTAGATCAATTTTTGAGTATATAGTAGCTCCAGGCAACAGGTATGTGAAATCTAATACTCTCGGGATCGGATATCTATCCGGTACAGTGATGGCGTTTAATTTTCTGTAATCGCCACATAGTCGTAATTCGCCGTTTTTCTTCTTTGTCACCAGTAGTGGACTAGCCCAGGGACTCTTGGAAGGCCTACATATGCCTGTCTGTAACATGTCCTCTATTTCTTTTTTCACCTTTAGATATTTGTCGGCCGGCAAAGGTCTTGACTTGGAGTACACAGGATGTCCCTCAGTTATAATATGGTGAACCACGTTGTGTTTTGGTGGTGACAGAGTGTCGAGCGGTTTTAAAATATTTGGATATTCTGCTAAAATATCTGCGTAATCTTCGGTTAAATCAACGGTCCGAAGTGTTGGTGTGCTTGACTTCATCAACTTTGCGTTTCTTTGAAGTCCAGTCGTACCATCTATCAAACGCTTGTTTCTAATGTCGACCAAAATGTTGTGTTTTTCCAAAAAATCGGCTCCAAGTATTGGTTGTGTAATATCAGCGACGATAAAAGTCCAACGGTACGGTCGTCTCAAATTCAGATTTAACGTCAGCGTTTTGTCGCCGTATGTTTTTATTGGAGTGCCGTTTGCGGCATATATTTTGTAAGTGCCGTCGGTTTTTAATTTGTTGCCTCTTCTTGGTATTGCTGAGATGTTAGCGCCAGTATCAACCAAAAAGCGATACCCACTTTTTCGGTCGGTAACGCATAGGCGGTTTGATGGTTCAATAGCGCTGACGACCGCCTCTGTCAACGCTGATTCTAGTTTTCCGACGGCTTTCTCCAATTGCACGGTTGTTCACAATTCCAAGCTCGATCCTTATAGCGCAAGTGATATTTACATAACCATTGAGGACTTTCCGGCGTGATTCTCGTTCGCGATCGGGATCTTTGACGCGTTAGGCTTCGATTGCGTCTATGGTGATGATGTCCGTTTCTAAATGAGCTTGCTTTCAGTGCTGCGACTTCCATAGTGAGCTTACTCATTTGGTTCATTAGCTGCATCATGAGCTGTGGATGGCTACTGGATTTAGCGTACTCACAACCTGCGTTTGGGTTCATTTTCTGAATAACTATATGCCTCTTGAAAGCCAAATCAGGGAGATCCGCTGGTGGAAGGCTGATAAGGCTGTGCAGTACAGTTATCACAATTTAATGAAGTTTGCTTCGAACTTTTGTTTTGCGTCGGGGTATTTTTTCGTCGGTTTTGCGTCGGGTATTTTTTTTGTCGGGTATTTCTTTTCGTCGGGGTCACCAGTTGTAAGTGTATCTGTTCACGTGGAGTCACCGATGTACGTGAATCTGTGATACACGTGTAAGTTGTTGCGTAATTAGGGTAAGCGCAGCGACGTAAATGAAACGACCGGTGTTGATGCGTGCTAATATATGACTCAGTGCATATACAACCTTTATTGCTTTATATACTAAATTTTGGCATACTTCGAGTTCATCGACTATGCTGACGATGCTCCCACAGGTTCAAACCCCAGACACATCTCTGACTTGTGTATTCGCAATGAATTATCACGTACTTTAACGGTGAAGGAAGACATCGTGAGTAAACCTGCACACCTGAAAGTTCTAAGAAATTTCTGAGGTGTGTAGTCTGGCAACCTGCACTAGGCCAGCATGGTGGACTAAGGCCTAAAGAGGAGGTCCGTGCCCAGCAGTAGAACGTATGTATATGGACCGATGATGATGATTTTGAATCTGATAAAAAAGTATAGGGTATTTTTGCATCAGACTTGCAATTGGCAGACCATATACCAGTAGAACATCACCAAAACCACAAGTCGTCTACTCACGGTTCTATTTCCAAGATCATGAACGCGGCAGTTCAGCTGAGCCGTCTTCCCGACGAGGGCGGTGACGTTCTTGGAGTGCGCCACATCGAAGCGAGGGCCTCGCGGTGAGAGGCCGAGCTCCACGTCTGTGTAGTCCAGCTCTGATACTCCGTTGGGGTTCAGCCCATTATCCGTGCAGCCTGGTAACAAAAGAAATGGTTTTATGATACATTGGACTAAAAAGTCTGGCGCCTGATTGTGGGCTATGATCCAAATCGACTTTTGAAAGGAAAACCTATACAGAGGTCTCCTGACGATCGACATCATTATGTTGGTATTTTCATATTTGGATTTGGATACAATGGCTGATCCTGTAACATGACTGTCTTGTGTGGGTCATTGTGGCGTCTTTCATCATCATCAGCCCATATATGAAATGAAATGAAATAATATTTATTGAATCTATAAAATGTCAAATACATCACTTAAATTCAGTCATTTCAAAATTACCACCCTGTTCGGAAGGCAGTCATCACTAGAGAAGAACGGGTAAGAAACTCTTAGTGTTGCTCTTTTCCAATCAAGAGATAGTCTACAATATTGATACAAAGACTAAATTTCCCGAATTAGAGCAATTCATTAATACAATCTCAGAATGTTATATTGAATATGAGGATGAGGATATGAGGATAACATAGTCATCTTAAATGGAGAAAGTGACATTTAACCAGGTTAAAAGTTCATAAATGCAAATAAGCAAATCAGGCAGACCAGTCCACACAAACAGCACCCGTTCACGAGTATGACGCATGTGCCAGCCATCAGTCTACTCAACCATTTCATAGGGAAGTGACCGACCCAGCACACGACGCCGCCGTAAGCACAGACATTTCAGCGAGCATGACATACCTAATTGCTTACAAAGTACTAAAATAATAATTAAATATGTACAGCTATGTCCATTAAAGTAGACCAAGTCAGAATTGGGATTACAATAATTATTAATTATACCCAAGCTTCGTTATCCTCCATATATTCTGATATTGTATAGTAGGCTTTGTTACATAGCTGTCTCTTAGTAAGTTCTTTAAATGTATGGTACTTTAAAGCCTTAATATTATTAGGGACTTTATTGTAAAAGTGTATACAGTAACCCTTAAAAGATTTGCTGATCTTGTGGAGCCTGGTCTTATAAGTTACTAACTTATTTTTATTGCGGGTATTTCTATTATGTATGTCAGAAGTCTTTTTAAATTTATCTATATTCTTATGGACATACCTACATAAGATTTGCGTGTATATATTGAGATGCTACTGTCATAATACCAATTTCCTTAAACTTTTCTCTTAAAGAATATCTAGAGCCTAGCGAATATATAGCTATGATAGCTCGCTTTTGTAGTAAAAATATGGTATTTATGTCCGCAGCACTACCCCATAGTAAAATTCCATAACTCATCGAACTATGAAAATAAACAAAATACACTAACCTAGCTGTATCAATGTCAGTCAGCTGACGTATTTTGCTCACCGCAAAGACTGCTGCACTCAGTTTTTGAGCTAATGTTGTTATATGGGGGCCCCATTGAAGTTTGGGGTCTAATGTGATTCCCAAAAACTTAGTATTATCTACAAGGCTCAGCTTCTCTCCATTAATTAAAATGTTAGCATTGGTATATTTTACATTAGGTGTTATAAACCTAATACATTTAGTTTTTTGACTATTTATTAATAGGTTATTAATATTAAACCAATGCACGATTTTAGTAAGAGTGCAGTTTACATCATCAAGAGTGGGTTGATTACGCTTAACTTTAAATACTAAAGAAGTGTCATCAGCAAACAGCACTACATCACAGTCATCCCTTATATAATAGGGCAAGTCATTAATGTATATTAAAAAAAGAAAGGGTCCAAGAATCGAGCCCGTTGGAACTCCCATAGTAACAACAGACCCAGGAGATCTTTTTCCATTTACATCAACAACTTGGATTCTATTACTTAAATATGACTTAAACAATTCAAGTGCCATACCAGTAACTCCATAATGGCTTAATTTCCTGATAAGAATATCATGGTGAACACAATCAAGGATCACAATCAAATGCCTTGGATAGATCACAAAATACTCCTAAAGCATCCTGTGAAACCTCCCAAGCTTCAAAAATATTCTGAATAAGTTCCACACCAGCATCAGTGGTGGAGCAACCCCAAGTAAAACCAAACTGTTTACAATCAAGCATTTTTTTTGAAAAGTTATTTTCAATTTGTAACAGCATAAGTTTTTCAAATATTTTACTAATAGAAGGTAAAACCGATATAGGTCTATAGTTAGTTGGGTCATCTTTGGTACCTGATTTATAAAGAGGAATAATTTTACTTAATTTCATTTTATCAGGAAATATACCACTATTAACACATGAGTTAAAAATTACAGCAAGCTGGGGTGCTAATACATGAATTACAGAATTTAAGACTTTTGTAGAAATTCCCCATAGGTCACATGTATTTTTTATGTTTATTAGCTTAAATGTCTTAATAACATCTATACTATTAACACAATGGAATCTAAATGAAACTTCACTCCCAGGGACAGTTTTCTGCAATAACTTACTTGCAATAGATGCGGAAGAGTTCAAGCTTTTAGTTATAGAGACTGGTATATCAGTGAAAAAAGTTTCAAAGGCCTTAGCTACCTCAAAGTTAGAATTAATAATATTATTATTAAAGTTTAAACTAAACTCGGTGTCTCGAGGTTTAGTCTTACCAGTTTCTTTATTTATTACACTCCAAGTCATTTTTATGGTATTTTTAGCTATTTTTATTTTATTACTTAAGTATAAGGACTTGGCTCTTATGCAAACTAGCTTAAATATTTTAGAATAATTTTTCACATATTTTTTTAATTCTAAACTGTGATTGTATGTTTTTTCATAGTATAGGTCATACAATCTCTTTCTACTTATGTGAATGCCTTTTTTTTTTTTTTTTTTTTTTTTTTTTCACGCGGGGAAAATCCCTTTACGGACCATCCCACCCCCGGAGGGGCGAGGGTGTGTCGGACTCACCGGCGCCTTCCGACCCAGCATAGATGTTACCGCCCGTGATGTGCTCGGGCGGCCGCTGGGCCGGGTCCCTACCAAAATCAATGCGCCGTAATACCGACTAAAAACCCCGCGACGGCCACCATCAGCGCATTCAGCGAGACGGCCCCGGAATACCCAGAAGCCAGAGCTATGGATTGACCCGGGACCGCCTCTGCGCCGTGCCAAAAGGCACACCAAAATGTGATGTTAATTACTCCTCGGGGGCCGCCAAGGTAGGGGCGGCGGCCCCGCGTGGCCTCTGGGCGCCGGGCTAGATGTTCACCCGGCGCCTCCTACGTCGCCTGTTGCGACGAGCGGGATCGGTCTGCTCCCGATCCCGCTCGGCGCTCTCCTTCTGCGAAATGACACGTTCGCAGAAGGAGAGCATAGCTTTCCATGACCTCCGGCTGCCGACCATGGCGGCGACCACAGTCGGCAGCGAGAGGTCGCTCCCTACGACCGCTACGAGAGCGCTGCGCTCCTCGTCCCAGGCTGGGCACTCCTCCAGCGTGTGCTGAGCCGTGTCCTCTCGGCAGTTGCCACAATGGTGGCACACGGCGGCCTCCTCCACTACAACGATGCGACACAGGTACGCACCGAAGCAGCCGTGCCCGGTGAGCACCTGCGTCAATCTGAAGGTCGGCGCACCGTGGCGCCTGTCCATCCACTGCTGGAGGACAGGACGCACTGCCGCGACGGTCGCCACGCCAGCACTTGGGCTCTCCAGCCTGGAACTCCACTCCTCCACGGCGGCGCTGCGGAGGGAGGACAACATGGCCTCGACCTCTCTGGGGGCTGGTCTCCGCCCGGTTCGCCGGAACGCCTCCTCCCGCCACCAAAACACGGACGAGAGGGCTTGGGCGTCCAGCTGCCAGGGCAGAGTACCCGCCAAAACACAGGCCGCCTCGTGCGAAATCGTGCGGTACCCTCTAACGATTCGCTGCGCCACCATTCGCTGCGGACGATGCAGCAGGCGGACGCAGCGAGCGCCGAGGGAATTGGCCCACACGGGACACCCGTATAGGGCCATGGACCGCACGACTCCAGCATATAGGCTTCGGCAAGGGAAGCCAGGACCATCGATGTTGGGCAGCAGGCGACCGAGAGCGCCTGCTGCGCGGACCAACTTCGGCGACAACATCTCGAAATGCGCACGGAATTCCCACCGACTGTCCAGAATCAGTCCAAGGTACTTCATCTGGGAGCCGATGGGAATCCGCACGCCATCCACCGTCAAGTGGGCCTCCGGCGGTGGCCTAGACTGAGGTCCGTAAAAGCACAGAGCCTCAGTCTTGTGCAGGGCCACCTGGAGGCCGAGTCGCCGAATCCTGCTCACCACCAGTTCGGTCCCGAACCCGGCGAGCAGGGCGGCCCGCTGTGGGGTCCTGGCCGTCGCTGTCACCAACGTGTCGTCCGCGTAGCAGACGACAGCGACGCCCCGAAGGTTGGCACCACGAAGAACCCAGTCGTAACCGATGTTCCACAGGAGCGGCCCGAGAACCGAGCCCTGTGGAACACCGCACGACACCGCCCGACGGTGCCACCCGTCGGCGCCCGGATACACGACGTACCTATTACACAAGTACGCCTGCACCAGACGCCGAAGGTAGGGCGGAACCTCGTGGTACCGCAGTGCCTCATTGATGCAGGCCCAGGGCATGGTGTTGAATGCGTTGGCGATGTCGAGTGACACCGCCACGACGCACTTGCCCCGGGACACTGCATCCTCCGCCAGTGCCCTGACCCGCAGGATAGCGTGTACCGTCGACCGGCCCCTCCGGAACCCGAACTGGCAATCTGCCAAGTCCGGGCCCGTGCTCTCCAGATGCTCGACGAGGCGCGCGTGCAAGATACGCTCAAAGAGCTTGCACACCTCGTCGAGCAGCACGATGGGCCGGTACGCCGACGGTGACTCTGCGGGTCGCCCCTCCTTCCTCAGCAGGACAAGCTTGCCCGTCTTCCACCGCGACGGGAAGCTGCCCTGCTGCAGGCACGCGGAGAACAGGCTGCGGAGCCTCGTACCCAGCGACTCGACGGCGAGCACCCAAACACGTCCGGGCACCCCGTCGAGCCCCGGGGCCGAGTTCTTGCCCCGCAGCCGAAGCACTGCCGCCTCCAGCTCTTCAGGCGACACCTCCGGGATATCCCTTGCCGAATCCAACGACGATGGCGCCGATGGACGTGGCGCCATCGGTGGAGGAGTGAACTCCTCGGTGGCCGGGAACAAGGCCGCGACGACGTCCTCGACGAGGTCTGCCCGGAGACTCTGCGTAAGCGGGGGCGCCCATGGGCGGAGCTTGCTCAACGCCACACGGTATGGACGCCCCCACGGGTCTCTATCGAGAGACCTCCGGGACTCCTCGTAAGCCGCGGCCTTTGCTCGTGCAATGGCCACCCGCAGCGCTCTCTTCGCCCCTCTGTGGAGGCCGTAGAGCAGCCGCTCCTGTTCGTCGTCGCCAGGTTGACGGACCCGACGACGACGGTGCCTGGAGAGTCGGCGTAGCGCAGCCGCGCAAGACGCGCGCAGCTGCGAAAGTTCCGCCGACCACCAGTACACCTGACGCTTCGCCGGGAGGCGGGTGACCCGGGGCATCGACGCGTCGCAGACGCGCGACATCGCCACCCCGAACCATTCCGCCTCCTGCTCGACCCGCACCGGATCGTCTGGTGCGGAGAGCCACGCCTGAACAAGAGCGGCCTCTTCCGCAGCCTCCACATCGAGGCGCTTAGCGGCCCACCGCCGGCCGCCCGTGAATCGGGTAGCGGGACCACCACCGGACATGGTAGGGGCCCGGGAAGCAGAGACGCTATACCGGATATAACGGTGATCGGACAGCGTCTCCTCATCGACCAGGACCTTCCAGCCCCGGACACGGCGGGCAAGGGCCGGGGTGGCGAACGTCACGTCCACCACCGAACCGCCATTATGCCGCACGCACGTGTCCTCCGACCCCCGATTCAGGACGACCAGCCCTATTGAGATCGCCCATTCCTCCAGGGCCCCACCCCGCGCATCCGTCACCGACGAGCCCCAAGCCAAGGACTTGGCGTTGAAGTCGCCGGCGACTAGCACGGGGTGGGACTGGCTGCCTTGCACCACCAGGGCCCCCAGACGGACCAGAAAGCTCTCGAATTCCGCCTGGGACCTGTTGGGAGAGAAGTACACTCCTACGACCCAAATCCCCCCCAACAAGACCGCCACGCATCCCGAGCCCTTCGCTACTTTTTCGAAGGGCGGGGATCCGGCGGCGCCCCGAGTGATGACGGCCACCGAGCCATCCAGGTCCCCAGCCCAGTCATCCCGGGGAGGGACAAAGTATGGCTCGGAGACCACAGCCACTTGAATCGACCACTGCGCCAGGCACTGAACAAACAAATCCTGCGCCCCGGCGCAGTGATTGATGTTCGCCTGGAGGAAGTTAAGTGCCATATTAACTATGGGCGATCTCCATCATCTCTGAGGTGGGCGGTTTCGGCCGCGTCACAACCTCAGATCTCGCACCGTGTAAAGGGCGGTGCGGGACGGAGGAGGCGACGCAAGCCTTAGCGCCCACCCTGTGCCCTGCGGGCTTACCCGCAGCTGCACAGATTGTGCAGTGCGGGTCCGCGAGGCAATCGCGGGCCTTGTGGCCCTCTTGACCGCACCGGTAGCAGATCCCGGTGCGGTCACACTCCGCGGTACATTTGACCCTTACGTGCCCCCGGTACAGGCACCGGAAGCACCGTAAGGGCCTCGGCTCCAAGAGCCGGACCCCAGCCGACACCCAGCCCACCAGGATGCGTCCTGCCCTGGTGACCTTAGCCGCCGCTTTCGCCGGGCACCGGAGCCAAACGGCGCCCAGACCCGAGCGCTCGGCCCGAACTTCCCCCACCCGAATGTCTTCGGGCGAGCACTAGCCGAGCCGGGCGACGGCCGCTGCGACTGCCTCGGGGGTGACGGACTCGTCCAGCCCCGAGATGCGCAGCTCCGCAGTCTTGACGGGTCGGGTGACGCGAACGCCCTCCGACCCGGCAAGTACCTCCCTCATCTTGCTGATGAGGGAGTCGGCCTTTGCCTCCGACTCCGGCCCGGGCACCTCAAAGATGTAGGCCCCGGTGGCCCCTCGTCTTGCCTTCATCCCGGCGATGCCCAGGCTAGGGAGGTCCACGTGAGTTTTGACCTCGCTCAGAACCTGGGCATACGTCGTGCCCCGCTCCAACGCCTCCGGCAGCACCGTCAGAGTGACGGCGGCTCTCTGCGGGAGGCGGAGCTGGGGCACCGGCTTGCGCGGCGGCTGTGTCGGCTGGGGTTTAGGGGGGGCGGCGGTGTTTCCCCCCCCAGACTTCTTCTTTTTCTTCCCCCGCTTCACCACCTCGGTCCATGGTGTGTCCATGGACTTTGGTGGCGGGGGGAGAGGACGCGGAGCTGGCGTCGGCGGGCGCGGTTCCGCGCGCTTTCGGTTCCCCCGCTTCCGCGAACGTGGTTGACGGTCGGGAACCGCTGCGGAGGACGTGGCGGCATGCTGAACGGCCGTGGACTGGATGCTGGCGGGAGGGGCGGGTATTGCGCGGTCCCCTCCTCCCCTCTTCTTGTCTGCGGCCAGTGGAGGCCGGAGAATCTGCTCCGGAGGCAGCCTGAGCAATATCGCCTCGAGTTTAGCGTCGAGCATCGACAATCGACGCTCGAATTGCTCGAGGCGACCCTCGTCCACTGGAGGAGCCTCCGGCACAACTATCGGCCGCGACTGCGGTCGAACAACGGCCGACAGGTCCTCCAGGACCTTAGTCTGTGTGGTCAGGGCCACCTCCAGAGCCATCACCTTTTCGCGGAGGCTGGCATTCTCGGCCTCCACGCGGGCCACCTCCGCCGAGGGTGGCTCGTTCGCCAACTCCATCAGCTCCGCAACGCTGACGTTGACGTCCCTCTGTAGCTCCCCTTTCAGGTTTCGGGACGTCTTTGAGACGTTGCGGAGCCGATCCGCCATCCTAGTGAGCGCCTCTTTGCGCGTGGATACTGGCGCTTCTGGGGCCTTCGGCTTGCGGTATGGGCAATCCTTTTTTGCCCTGGCCAGCTCCGCCTCGTCTTCGGCCCTCCTCTTTGCTTCGACGGCGCGCTCTTTTCTGAGCGCCGCCTTATATTTCCGGCTCGTTTCAGCCACAGACTCCTCATCTGTGGCTGAAACCTGAGCATAACTTTGTGGCACCTTGAAGGTGCCAGTCTCAGTAGCGGTGTCTCCACCGCTACGAGGCCGCCTCCTCGAGAGGCGCCTCCTTTTGGCCCGCGAAGAGTCGCAGCTCAGTCCGGACTCGGAATCGATCCGGGCTGGCGCGGTCCTCTCCGCGGACGTCTCCACCATCGACGCAGCGACTACCTCCCCTGGCGCTAAAGCGTCCAGGGAAGGCACCCTGCTCAACACCACTGAGCAATGTTTTGGTTTTAAATTTTTGGATTCCATTTTTGTTCCCACGAGTATGGGGGAAATAAACGGTCCACCCAGGCAGTGCCCCCTGTACCTGGGTAAGCCTAGCGTAACCCGCCAGAGGGTCGGCCGGTACTCTGGCGGGGGTCGCACTAGAGACTGAACCTCCCATCAGCCATGCATCCCCTCACGGTGCGCCGCCGCTTGGGATTCGAGGTAACTTTTTATAGAGGTTTTCTCCCTCGCGGCCCGGGCGGTTAAGCCAAGGCCCTCGCGCCGGCCGAACTGCGAGACATGACCACAGCTTCGACCGGATTACGAGTTCGACGGTGGAAATGGGGTTCGCCCATTTCCTGCTCGGAAGCAAGAGATTGCTGTCCGAGCCCGCCGAAGACCCGGGACAGAACCGGGCTGGCCCAGAAATACGGGCCCCTCCGCGGCGCGGTCAACAGGACCGTCCGCCTGGTGTCGGGATTTGGCCGTCGGCGCGGGCCGACGTTGCCCAGGGTGCACCGTCCCCGCCAGCATCCGGACTAGCAGGGCACACTAGGAGGTATCCCGACCTTGCACCCCTGCCTAATGTAGCCCAACTTTTAAAGGGAGTCTTTTTACCAATGGAAACTGATCTGGGTGTGAAAACTGATTCAAACTCCTCACAAAATGTGTTAAACATGGAGTTATATAAAATATTAGGATCACTTCCAGTCATAACATTACTAATTTTTTTATTTTATTTAATTTTAATTTTCTCTAACCGAGCCTTTGTTACTGGGACAACAGTCAGTTTTTCCACTTCTAAATGTAACCAGTTGTCCACAGTGATCAGAGCCAATGTTATTAATAACTAGCTGACCCGGCAAACGTTGTTTTGCCATATATATAAAATTCTCGTGTAGCGGTGTTTTTTGGCAAACTCCTCCGAAACGGCTTGGCTGATTTTTATGAAATATTGTGTGTATCCCAAATTTTCACCCTTCTACGAACAACACCTGTTTTGTAATCGCAATTTTTATATTTTTATAGCTTTTGCCCGCGACTCGGTCCGCGTAGACTTCAGGGTTGGGCGCAGGAAGATAATAAGTGAATCTATAAATCGTCCCTCAAGTGCCCAAAATGTGCCATTTTACTGAATTTAAAAAAAGGTCAAATCAATTCAAATGGTTGAGGCGTAAAAGTAAAACTCTGACAGTTTTTTTCGTATTTTTAATAATATGTTTATCCCAATGGGAACATTACATTTTCCCGGGATAAAACATAGCCTATGTTACTTCACAGGGTCTCATTTATGGTCATACCAAAATTTTTGTTTTTGCGTGAAAGCGTAACAAACATCCCTACATTCACATTTATATAATAGTAAGGATATCCATTCCCACATTTTCAATCATTTTTCAATTTTTTTATCCTCCGTATTTTTTTTTAATAAGAAGAATCCTATGTCCTTTTTTATATCTCGAAGACTATGTGTACAAATTTTCATGATAATCGGTTAAGTAGTTTTGGCGTGAAAGCGTAACAAACAAAACATTAACATTTATAATAGTTGACCCGGAAAACTTCGTATCCCCTAACAGTCATTGAATGTTACATATTTACATATTACCTGAATTTTATTCTTGATTGTATGGAAATAAATAATCTAAATTCAGCACTATATTGAGATAAAAATACAGAAATAAATAAGTACGAAAATTAAATGCATCAATCGTGTCTCCGCAAGTCATGATTTAATTAAACATGTACATATGGGATGGGATGTAGTCGGTTTTAATTCTCTTCATTGAAGCATCAGTGTGGTGGACTGAAGCCTAAACCCTCTCAGTTGCAGAGAAGGCCAATGCCAAGCAGTGGGACGTACATATATGGGCTGATGATGATGATGCACCTTGTGATATACATTTTTAATATATTTTTTAATTGTCTAAAAGATCACAAACATCTTTTGTTAATCGTCATTGCGAAGGCATGACGAATCGGGAACTGAATTCGTTTGAACTCAATGGTCATACCCGTTAGGATCAATAAAATCTTAGATCAATCTAATTGATGAATTCTCAAGCACCAATTCATCTCTAAGTTGTCTTTTCAGTATCGTCACGTGAATAACATTACTCAACAATTTTCTTAACACCAAGCGGTGTGGGTGTTTTAGATTTCAAAGCGTGATGACTACCGAACCTGCCTTCGTTTGTAAATCAGGTACAACCAAGGAGTTTAAAAATACATTTCTGAACGCACGCATAAATATTTGACAACCAATAAATATGTCAATCCCTTTTTATTACTGACATTATTCTACATTTTTAAAATCTAAAATACGCAATTATTCGAATATTCTGGATATATGTTGTCGATTCAAAACCTTTATTTAAATACGTTCTTTAATTTGAGGGGACCCTTAACCATATTGACGGGATAAACATAAAATGTTTGACAGAATATTAGGTAGAACAGTTTATATGAGAAAATTAAATTGTTGTTTTTACCATATTCCTCGCAATTTTCTTAACTTTTTCTTTCATAAGATCCTTCTCCTAACGATAGCGAACACAACAAAAAAAGAATTAGCGAAATCGGTCCAGGCGTTGTTGAGTTATGCGCTTACCAACACATTTTGCGATTCATTTTTATATATAAGATACATTTATTAAGTGGCAGGACATCTGTAAAAATATTATCAATACAGGTAGCACTGGTGTTGGTAATTCTTGTGGGCTCTGAAAAGAGATTTGTTAAATTAAAGGACGAAAATAGAGTTTTTAATTTTATGGCCACTGTAGAACTTTCTAACAAATTAACATTAAAATCTCCACAGACCAGCAATTTCTTATTTGATTTATTTAGTTTCCTTAGTGCATCTTCAATTTATCAATTCAAAATTGTCATAAAGTGAGGTGGGTGGCCTGTATACACATAAAACTATGAATTGCTCCAACTCAATATATGAAATTTCCGCAGTTTGCTCCACAGAGAGGCTCACTATATCTTTGCGTTCTTTATATTTAAAAATTTTATTCTATAATATAAGTGAGCCACCATGTACCTATAGCATTTTTCCTGCAAAAGTTGCTACTAACTATATGATCTTTGAAGTTGAACATGAGATTTCCAATTCCAGTTTGCTAATTTCATTATCATACTGTTTTTTATTGGAATCAATTAAGCTATAACAACACTGCAACTGTTCCTTCAAGTTTATTGTTTGTTTTCTGTGTCTCAAATTTTTTAAACTTAGTTTATTTTTATTTAACAATTTTTGGGTCTTTTTGACATACTTATTTATTTTTATATATATTTTCAGTTTATTTATGCTGCATTCACCAATCCCCTTTGTGTTCTTATTACTCAAGTCAGATTTTCAGAAAGGGGTGTGGTTACTTACAGAATGAACCAACTGCGGAGAGGTTGCAACTAATTCATCGAACAAACTTTGGTTTTGCACAATGGTTTCATTAAATATGTCCGATTCCAGCTTGTTAATTTGTTTATGAGCCTCTTGCAATAGAGTTTCCAGTTCAGCGATGCGCCGGAGAGCCTGCTCATACTTATCACTGCACTGACTAAACCCTTCCACTACATGTTGCAACCTCTCACGGTCTTCTAAACATGCTTATAATTGTATATGTAATTGACACAGCTCACTCCTAAACTTTGAATTTTTATCAGAAATTTCTAACAGTACCTTTTCATTGTCATCTCTTTCCCTGTTAAGATCTTCAACCAAATCCTTAGTAGCCTTCAACTCTTTCAACGTCAGTTGGAGTTTGGTCTCCTCCTGACGGGAGTATGCCTTGCGAGTCATCATTTCATTGGATTAAATATATTCGCAAGATCTAATAAATAATATAAACGGTTGGCACCAAGTTACGTTGGTTGTGTGTATAAACTGAGTTTGTGGATATTAAATATAAAAAATTCAGTACTTTATGAGCTCGGACTATAGGTAATTTTCGAGGATAAAGAGAAAACAGTGACACAATTGGAACTTGGAAGGCTTGAGTTTCAAACTTGTAACGTATTATGCTGGTTACGTTGAAATGTCAGTTGCCGGTTCGGATGATTCCCGTGTAAAATTAGTTCTTATATATTAGTATAAGTTTTAACACGATAAGCCATACTTAGTATAAAATAAATTGTTGGGAGAGGACACTAAAATAAACAATTTTGAAATAAAAAGTTTGAGACACGATTGAACAAAACAGTTGTTAACGCTAGTGTTGCCACACGCGGAAAAAAAATATATCGACGGCGGAAAGCGAAAACGTCGTAGTCCACAAAGTATGAATTTTTTTTATTGCACTGTTCGAATCAGAAAAAAAACTGCGTTAAATGGTCCTGGTCACGTAAATCTACGATGAATAGTTTATAAATTAACATTTTGAAAAATCAGGATTCCACTTAAATGCCTGCATACAAAAACGCTGTAAGTTACAGAAAAAACAGTAATAATTTATACTATGTTGATTACGACATTTTTCGTTTTCCGTAAATATGATGCATGTAAGCAGTAATGTGGGCACCAGTGCGGGCCTACTACGTTTTTGTTGCTCGTGTTTTTATAAGTTTTAATTTTCTGTCGAATTTAAGTCACAATTCGTGTAACACAATTTTTATTGCCCCAAACCAAGAATAATTTTAGTTTACAGCATATCTAAGAGATGGGATTCATTAAATAACCACGTTTATAAAGTACAGTTGAACAATCCTAGTTCAAGTATTGCATTTGACTCAACTCCATATAGGTAACTCAATAGTGCAATTACAGCGTTTTAACGTTCTGTAAAAATAGTTCAAAATGTCGTAATCAGCAAATTTTCGGCAAATATTTTTTTAAATGATATTTAAGAGTTAGAATTACATTTAGTAAAAAATAACAAGTCTACTATCCAAAAATCGTGAGTCTGAGTTAAAAAACACGTCAGTTATGATTTTTTGAAAAATCATGCGAAAGTTTTTTGGCTCTGGTGAACATTTTGAGTTTTGTGGATTACTTACTACGTTTTCGCTTTCTGCCGTCGATATACCTATATGTCTCACTGCTGGGTATGGGCCTCCTCTACAATTGAGAGGGTTTAGTTCTTAGACATCATGTAACGCCTTTATAAAAGAATATTTCTATTAAAGAATATTTACTGCCTCGTGGTCTCGCGGTACAAGTATGTGCCGTGCGATCTAGAGGTCCTGGGTTCGATTCCCGGGTCGGGCAAAGTGTTATTGGGTTTTTCCATTAGGAAATTCTCGGTAACAGCACGGAGTCTGGAAATGTGCCCGAAAAACGGCAATAGGCTCGCCACCTATTACGTGGGACTGATACATACTTGGCGAAATGTGGGTGCAGAGAATGCACCTCTGCCTACCCCTTAAGGGAATACAGGCGTGTGTTTATGTAAAAGAATATTGATTTCCTACAAAATCTTACTTTGTTTTTCTCTGACACTATTACGTTCCTAATCTATCAATTCACTGACCAAGAAGCGTCTCGAATTCACAAACTACCACTTGGCATATACATACCTATGTATATTAAAGGTTGAAGGCAAAATAATACGTGTGACTTTTTATGTATTTATGTGTGTGTATATATGTATATATTTATTTGTCTGTGTATATTGTATTTTGTTAGTAGTCTACTTAACATTGTTTTTGATTAGATTGTTTTCATCATATCGTTTTGTTTTTTTTATCTCTGCATCACCACAAGGATGACTGTAAGAGAATGCCTTAGGCATTAAGTCCGCCTTTATGTGTAACTCTATAGGAAGCATAAGTTAAATAAAAAAATTACTAAAAACTATTGAGCTGAATGCTTTTAATAAATGGCGAGTGTGATGTAATTAAGGTAGATCCGCTAGAACCGGTGTGCATTACACCAAAAATCCCCCGAACATCACAAAGTCATCGCGGAAGATTATAACAAGGTAATTTTTCAGCTCGCTACGTAATTATGTAAGTTGGTTCACGTAGAGCTCGTAAATCCACGCGGCGATGGAGGAATTTTGAATTTTGTATCAAAATTACGCTTTAATGGTGTACTCGGTTCGAGTTTGCAAGTCAACTTTTATATTAAACATTTATTTAAAAAATCTCTCTCGCGGCACACCATACTCGAAACTCTGTGGAAAATAGGCGTGAGTTTTTGAACAAGTTGAAATATTTTTGTATCATCTTTTGTTTAATGGTGTAAGAAGACGTTGAAAACTGACTTGATAATTACTTTTCAATAGGATAACTAATGCCTAGACATATTTTCATACTCAGTACTGAGGATTTTCTAACCTTAGTAACACTTTCAAGTCGGGATTCGAAACGGTGATATCTTGATCAAAATACATTTTATTGTCACCATAAGAATTTCGACTATGTGCAGACTTACAAAACTAATTATTTGTGATGAATAATGGGAGTCCCTCGCTACTTGATGCTCTGCTAACCCTCGGGCCGTACGTGATAGTCTTGTCACTCTGTCGTTCCAGTATATAAAAATCACGTTAACGTTAAAGTAACGTTGGAATAACTAAAACATACATACATACATAAACTCACGCCTGTATTCCCCGAAGAGGTGCATTTCTGCACCCACATTTCGCCAAGTATGTATCAGTCCCACGTAATAGGGGGCGAGCCTATTGCCGTTTTTCGGGCACATTTCCAGACTCCGTGCTGTTACCGAGAATTTCCTAATGGAAAAACCCAATAACACTTTGCCCGACCCGGGAATCGAACCCAGGACCTCTAGATCGCACGGCACATACTTGTACCGCGAGACCACGAGTAACTAAAATTAAATATTTATTGGGCCTATCCCACCACACTAACCCGCCACTATAACTCCTGAACTCCAGGATCAACAGCGGCACGCACAGTATTGACGGCGAGCACTGAAACTCACCGAATCTAAGGAAACCTAATTTGTCATAATCCTGCAACGAAGTTATTCAGAAAAAAGATATAAAGAAGAAGCTGGAAATCAAACAGTTAAAATAAAACATATAATAACTGCCAATTATAGCATTTAAAAGCGGTTTAATCGTACGAAAATAATAAATGAATAAGTCTAAATATAGAGTATTTATTTAGGTATTCGTAGAATCTCTTTTGTCGACAGTTAAATGAAAATATAGGCTTATTTTTGGAAGAGGACGTTCTTACTTTGCTTATACACACAATATACGAGTACATATTGTATACACACACGCTTGTGTCCCCGAAAGGGTAAGCAGAGAAACAGTCCCGCACCCTCGTTTGTCCAATTGTGTTTTTAGATCACACGACACGCATACTATGTGCCCCAAGCCTGCAAAGCAGTCTTAGCTAATCACTGCATAAATATTTATTTCTATGCTTGAAATGCGGAGACATACAAAGTTAGGTCTTAAATAAGTTTAAGGAATTAATTAAAGATAAACTTTACAAAAAAGCATACTATAAAATTTCAGATTTTATCGAAGATAATAAGCCCTGGGAGTAAGTAAATTGATCGGAGTTGTATTGTGTTGCTACAGTTTGTATCGTTACATGTCATATGTATAGTTATGACATGTATCGTTATGACATTTAACGTTATGACATTTATCATGTAAAATTGAAACTATGTCAATTAAAAAAATAATAATATTGCTATTTCTATTTTTAAAATAAATGACATTTCGTGTTGCTGAGGGAGTTTCTTGCCGTTTCTTCTCCACAGCGATAACACGTTTTGAAGCGGCAATAGTTTAGTATGAAATAGCTTAAAATTGACGATTCAAAAGAACTTGTAAAAGTCTATTTGAATAAAGATAGTTTTACATGAAATGAAAACTCGTGTCAATAAATATATTTTTTATACTTTACGCCAGGGCTTCCCAAAATGTGCGTCGCGTGTCGATGTGACTAAGTAAAATGATAGAGGAAGATGAACAACTAATAATCAAAGTATTTTTCTGATAGCCTGTTATTACGCTTATACCTACTAGAATTGACAAGTATTTTTGCGGGCTGGGGCGTCGCCAAAAAATAGAAAAATTCCAAGGGCGTCGTGGTAAGAAAAAGTTTGGGAAGCCCTGCTTTAAGCAATACTAACTACTACAGAACAACTGAATAAGATTAGAAGGGAAATAGACAGTATTTTGTATCGGGACGAGTGTCGCCGCATGTCTGTCGTGCCTATTCATTCTAAGTCAAACATACAACTAATGATAAAAATTTCAAGCAAAATGAACGGCTACTATTGGTTGTCAACATTTATAAAACTCTTAATATTAACAACCCGAATTGCTAAAAAGCGGCCGTGTCAAACATATGATTTCCTGAAATTTCCTTTCTAGTATGATTCAACTGTACTGTGCTAGCTAAAATGAGCGTCAGTAGCGAAAGACACTTTAGCCACTTCATTGACTGCTGGCCTGCAGAGATAATCTGGCACGCTGCCCTTTAAGGAACCAGAATAATTAGAAGTAGAATAAAAATAGTCTGGCTAACTATTCCACAACTTTATAAATTCCCGAACCTAATGTCAGTCGAAGCAAAACGCTAGTAAAGCTTTTGCAAATTCAGCTCAGACTGTTCTACATAACTCAACGTTCCAGCGACAAAAGACAGTGTGAACCGCTGCACCTTATCTTTATTTCGACAGAGATCCAGCAATTCTAAATTTATTCATAACAAAACCTAGAAATCCAGTGTAGTACCTCACTCAATAACGCAGACAAAAGAACAACAGAATTCGCCGCATATTGTCATACGCTCGCAACGCCGCGCCGTGAAATATACTCATTGGACGGACCGGATCCGTTGTTTGGGGGCCGTCGACCCCTTTGTCTGCCAAAATATTTAAATAGAGTGCTATATCAACTTTTATTAATAAAAAGCAGGGAGAATAATCTAAGAGAGGAGAAACTGTGTGTTTTTCCTTTAATACTTTATGTTATTGTGCGATGAAAATGCAAATATTACTGGTTAGAGGGAATATTTTCATCAGACAGTTTTAAACGGAGTTTTCTTCCCCGCGCAACTTCTTTGTGGACAGCAACTTTCCTCGGCGGTATTTACAAACGGATACGACTTACGAGACCTTTCTTAAAAGAGCCTACATTTTTCTCAAAGGCCGGCAACGCACCGATGATTCTTCTAGTATTGTGGGTGTTCATGGGCGGTGTTGACCACTTAACGTCAGGCTCACTTACTCGTTTGCCTCCTTTCCCATAAAAAGAGTGCGGTTTATTTAACTATTTAATTAGGCACCTATACAAATTGACTTCTACATACATTTCTACGTAATTCACAGTATTTTATTCACTTATGAATTGGGGAACGCATTTTTTAATGATTTCTTTGTAATATGCCATAAGTTTGCGAAGAGCGATGCAGATGTTCCGTGATCGAAAAGAAAAAGTGTAGTATTATATTTACAAACTCTTAATAGCTATTTACTTTTGCCTATCCTAAAATGATTCAGGCTTGGTAATATGAATGTATTATGCATTCTTATTTATTAGAAAGTTTTTTTTTCTTTTCTGTACACTTTATGCTACCCTTTTTATTTTTCCTCTTCTATTAATCCAATTAATTGCCTAGGGTGAAAAGATCGCCACTTAAATTTTTTGTTAAATTTAGTTTATCTATTTATTTAATTTTTAATGTACAAGAAAGAGTAAATAAGTATTAGGCAATAATCTAGTTATATTATTTTGAAATATTGTCCCCCACAACACGCCTTGTATGCGGCCCGCCTAAAACACTTTCCATAAAATATTCGTGGCAAAATATCGCAAGTTTAATATTAAACATGATATTCGCAGGACTTTTGTCTCGGCGCACATTATGCCCGGCATTCGAGGAGTTGCTTTGTGGGGCCTGAGTTATGTGCCCAATATATTCGCTAGAACACCATCCGCTATTAATGTTTTTTGATTATCTGCTTATAATAAACCGGGTGCGCCGTACAAAGTAATGCTGTACGTTTAATGTTCTGTGAATTGTGGGTGGAATGTGTCGTCTGGATGTAATGTATTGTATGTGTTTGTTCTGGAACTACATAATATGTTGTACTACTGTTGAATTGTTTTGGTAATTTTATACGCGGTGATAGGAAAAATCAGGTCAAAATAGACTGTATATATTTGATTGGACTAAATTAAACTTAAGATCATCATAATCAGCCCATATACGTCCCACTGCTGGGCGCCGGCCTCCTCTACAATTGAGAGGGTTGAGGCCTTAGTCCACTGCACTGGCCTAGTGCGGTTGGTGGACTACGCGCCTAAAATATTCTTAAGAATTTTTAGGTGTGCAGGTTTTCCTCGCGTTGTTACCGTTAAAGTATTTGATAATGCGTTGTTAATACACAAATAACTTCGAAAAGCTAGAGGTATGCGCCTGAGGTTTGAAACTGTGACCGTCGAGCTTTGACTCGACCGTACAACTAAACCGCGAGGCCATAAAGTTTTCTTAAATTTAAAAATATCATAAATTAATTTCATAAAAAGAAAAAACAATTTTACACTCATACATTTATATTTAATGCTGATAAAATTAAAATAAAATACAAAATTAGCGAGTACAATGTTTAGCACGTCCAGCCTAGTCGAAAGTCACGCAAAGAATGTCCGCGGGCGCCTCCGCTCCACCGTCGTTACCACCACCAAATGATCGCTCCATATCACGTCATGGTGACGTCACGCTAGGCTCAGCCGCGAAGATTCATCGAAAGATTTTTTTCTTTTATTAACTTTGAGTTCATTGACAACACAAAGTATCTATTAATATTCTACAGTCGATTTTATTGCTTCACTTTCGATATAAGCCTAACAATTCGGTCCACTATATCTTTGTAATAGGGTTGTAAGTTCATGTAAAATGAATCATGTACCCTAAAAGGAAGCCAGGGCCATTAAAAGTATGTGGTTGGTAGCCCTCGCATGACGCGACTGAAAATATAATATTATAATCTAAGCTAAAGGGTGTAATGGGCTGTCTTATGTTATATAGTATATATTTTGGAGCTTATTGTATCTTATTGTGATTTTTTATTTATTTTTAGGGATTGAATTTTCAATTAATATTATAAGCAATTGGAGATTATGAATATTTCTAAGAGTGAATGTGATCTGTGCAGACATTGCAGCGCTAATCTTTGTTTTCCGCTTTTGTAGCCATTCAAAAAAAAAAAAAATTAAGCTATGCACATTAATTTAGGAATATGAGTACTTAATACTGCAAAAAACAGGAAACAGATATAGTTCCTAGAAACCGTACAATTAATTTCTTGAGACGCTTAAGTAGTGGTTGGCCTCGAGGTTTAGTCGTGCGGTTGAGAATCTCGGTGGTCGTGAGTTCAAACCCAAGCACGCACCTTATGCGAAGTTATATGTGTATTTATAATGAATTATCACACACTTTAACGGTGAAGGAAAATATCGTGAGGAAAGTCTCAGTTGTAGACGAGGCCAGACGTAGTGGGACGCATATGGGCCGATGATTATGACGTTGAGTCACATTTACTTACAACAAACACTTGTAAAATTAACTGGATTTTATTTGTTCAATTTGAATTTCCATTTATTCCCGTGTTTTTGCGAATACTATTTATACTTTGTAGTAATTGAATTTACTGCCTCGTGGTCTCGCGGTACAAGTATGTGCCGTGCGATCTAGAGGTCCTGGGTTCGATTCCCGGGTCGGGCAAAGTGTTATTGGGTTTTCCATTAGGAAATTCTCCGTAACAGCACGGAGTCTGGAAATGTGCCCGAAAAACGGCCATAGGCTCGCCCCCTATTACGTGGGACTGATACATACTTACATACTTGGCGAAATGTGGGTAAAGAAATGCACCTCTGCCTACCCTTTCGGGGAATACAGGCGTGAGATTATGTATGTATGTATGTAATTGAATTTAATTTTACGCTCAATTGTATTGTATGTGGAACAAACCTAATTGCTGAACACGACTGCTTTTTTTTTTTTTTTTTAACACCAGAAAGGCAGAAGTTCATAATGATGTTTGTATACCTTTATGAAAAAACAAGGTATGTTTCCAACAATCAAAAATATCTGGGCAGTGGCAGAAGAGTAGAAGAAGTAGGTCAAGGGCAGAAATATTTTTGCTTCCTAAACCTTAATCATTTGAAATAGGACTTTTCGAAGTTATGTGTGTATTCACAATGAATTATCACTTGCTTTAACGGTGAAGGAAAACATCGTGATAAAACCTGCACACCTAAAAAGTTCTTAGGAATTTCTTAGGTGTGTAGTCCGCCAACCCGCACTAGGCCAGCGTGGTGGACTAAGGCCTAAACCCTCTCAGTTGTAGAGGAGGCCCGTGCCCAGCAGTGGGACGTATTTGGGCTGATGATGATGATTCATCTATCAATCAAATACAATCAATATCATTTTATTTAACGCCACAAGTATTTTATTGACGATTCGGATGAGTAATCACCGAAACCACTTGTTTTTTTAGTGCTTAAATGTACGGAAATACATACATATTACATACATACATAATCTCACGCCTGTATTCCCCGAAGGGGTAGGCAGAGGTACATTACTGCACCCACATTTCGCCATTTATAAATATCTGTCCCAATCGTCTGTACGGAAATCCACAAAGCAAATGAAATTCCATCATAATGCTCTTACGTGTCCACTCACCACATTTTTGTGCAAAAACTAAAATTTTCTAGCTAAAATGCCAACTGGATTTAACTACGGCCGACATACTCCGGCATTTCCTCGCTCACGTTTAAAATTTCGATTTCAGATAAGCCATCAAATTGGGGTACCGTGCCGCGTTAGTCGCGCGTGCTCAAACCACAATGGGTTTCAAATAAAAATAACAATTTACCATTTGGAAACGCGTAAAACAATAACACAATTTTGTATCGTAACATCATATTGAGTGGCGCGTAGAAACGCTCGCGGCGTGCCCAAATTTGTAATTGCGTATTGTGCATGATTGCCGCGTATTTTTATACATACGATGTTGTGTAGTGATTTCGATATCGGTAATATTCGCTTATATTTTTTTATTGTACCGCTATACTTACAAATATTGGCACATGAACACTTTATAGCAACCTATACTGTTTTCTTCTGCGATGTGTCTAAATGTTTACGTCTTCTAATGATAAGTTTGTATTATCGCTTTAAAATTTGACTTTCTGAGTCACTAATGTCGCTAGCTGAAGGATAAACGTAATAGCTTCCAGCATTACGTGATACTTTATTTGGACTACAAATCCACTTGCCACTAGATGCGTTTAAAAACACAGGATTGAGCTCAAGGAAAATTACCACGGATGACTGCCTTGTGGTTTCGCGGCATAAGTATGTGCCGTGCGATCGAGATGTCCCGGCTCCGATTCCCGAGTTGGGCAAAGTATTATCGGGTTTTCCCACTAGAAATTCTCAGTAGCAGCACGGAGAGAGAAAAAAAAGCAATAGGCTCGCCCCCGATTACGTGGGACTGATTCTTCGCTGGCGAAATGTGGGAACCGAAATACACTTAATTCCCCTTCGTGGAATACAGGCGTGAGGTTATGTACGTATATACATTATATGACCATGAATTACTTTTGTTTTAATATCTAGCATTCACTTAACACCAGAAACATTTAATACGAGTAAATCGCCAACATTGACTTTTTATTCTCTTCCACCACACCCATACTATCACCCTTGTTCATCAGGACAACAGTTTTATTTGCATCCATTACGCCTAATATGTTCCCTCTCTAGCATTTTTCATCAAACGAAAAGTCTCTTTTTACAGTTCCAGATATTAATCACGATATAAAAGTGGCATTCATGAAACGACGTAAGTAAACATTAGGGAAAGATAAATTCCGCCGAAGCCCGGTATTCGAACAAAGGCTACGCTTTTCCTAATAGTCGTCATTTTTCCGAGATTATTATCTGAGCATTTTCCGAGTCGCCAACTCAATAAGTAAAGTTGGACTTTTGGTGATTACGCGAGCGGATTCCGCACGATGACTTGTCAAATATGCTGCTGAAATCACAGAAATGCGCAATTACTAATGGACAATTGAACGATTAGGATTGGGAAAGGCCTTAGACCGCGAACTTGGCGGATTTATTAAGGTCGCTTAGGTCTATAGTTTAGTCGTGATGGCCTCGAGGCTTAGGCACGCGGTCGACAATCTCGGCGGTCGTGGGTTCAAGTCCTAGGCATACACCTAAGCAAGCTGGTGTCTAGCCAACTGCTCCACGGGGCTGTCAGATAATGGGAATATTTCCGTGCTTCTTGCCCGCTAACACCTTTATAGCGAAATAGTCACTAATATGAACAATGAACATGCTTTGAAATTGAATAATAATATTTATTGAATCTGTCAAATGTCAAGCACATAACTGGGACTCAGTCATTACAAGATTTATTTTACCATCCAGTTCTTAAGCTACTTCAATTGTTAATTATGTATTCCAAAACTTTTATATCCATTCATGAATCCATATTAAATGTAGAAGTTTCCATTTCTGTATGATGAAAACGGTGTAACTGATTTGGATTAAAATTTGCAGAAAAATATAGTATGTTGTTTCTAATACAGGATATGCAAGCAGTGATGGCCTCGAGGTTTAGGCGCGCAGTCGAGAATCTCGGCGATCGCGGGTTCAAACCCCAGGCACACACCTCTGACTTTTCGGAGCTATGTGTGTATTCACAATGAATATTATCACTTGCTTTAACGGTGAAGGAAAACATCGTGATGAAACCTGCACACCTAAAAAAAGATCTTAGGAATTTCTTAGGTGTGTAGTCCGCCAACCCGCACTAGGCCAGCGTGGTGGACTAAGGCCTAAACCCTCTCAGTTGCAGGGGAGGCCCGTGCCCAGCAGTGGGACGTATATGGGCTGATGATGATGATGAATACAGGATATATATTTTAGCCAAAAAGGTAAAAAGATTTTAGCTTTAGCTTTATCCGTCGTTATTGTAGCTCATTTCTTTATAGATAAAAAATATTAAATTTTACATTATGACAATACTACACTGCGCAGAAGAAGCCACAGACCGGGCTAGTGTATTAAAATAACTGTTTCAGTATTTATGTAATACTTACTGTGAGGTCCATCTCTGCGGGGCGCAATTTATAAATTAGGTAACTTATATCCTATTCTAAGACCTTAACTATCGCCATAATAAAAAATATTTTAAATTGATCCAACAGTTGAGGCGTGAAAGCGTAACAGACGGACAAAGAGTAACTTTCGCATTAATGATATAAGTATGGATATTCCTTTTCAGTAAATATTATAAATCAGCGTGGTGGACTAAGGCCTAAACCCTCTCAGTTGTAGAGGCGGCCCGTGCCCAGCAGTGGGACGTATATGGGCTGATGATGATGATGAAATATTATAATAACATTTATCAATAAAAAAATGAACCCAGGCGCCAATTGTATAACTGGACTAGCTGACCCGGCAAACGTTGTTTTGCCATACATATAAAATTCTCGTGTCGCGGTGTTTTTTTGCAAACTCCTCCGAAACGGCCCGACTGATTTTTATGAAATATGATGTGTATATCGTAGGTAGGTCTGAGAATCGCCCAACATTTAAGGGTTTAACATTTAGGGGTATGATTATTTTTTTCTATTGACCTAACGTTTTTATGTTTTATGATTCAGCATTGATAAATTATTATAATCTTAAATTTTCACCCTTCTTTTTGATGAACCTCTATTTTTTTACTGGCCATTCTAATTTTTAAACAAAAAAAGTATGGCCAAAATCTGTATAGAGTAAAATTTTATATGTATATTCAGTAAGTCTGAGAATAGGTTGGTATCTATTTTTTATACCCTTAGGTGTTAAGGGGGGTCCAACCCAAAAGTTTTTATTTTATTTTGTGGACATTTTATTTTTTATTTTTTTATGATTCAGCATTGAAAAATACATACAACCCCAAATTTTCAGCCTTCTACGAACAACACCTGTTTTGTAATCGCAATTTTTATATTTTTATAGCTTTTGCCCGCGACCCCGTCCGCGTAGACTACAGGGTTGGGTGCAGAAAGATAAATAATAAGTGAATCTATAAATCGTTCCTCAAGTGCCCAAAATGGCACTTACTGAATTAAAAAAACGGTGCCCATGTCCTTTTTTAAGGTCCCGTTTTTATCCATCACATCAAATCACCCAAATCGATCAAATGGTTTAGGCGTAAAAGTAAAACTCTGAAAGTTATTTTCGTATTTATAATATGTTTATCCCATTGGAACATTACATTTTCCCGGGATGAAACATAGCCTATGTTACTTCACATGGTCTTATTTATGTTCATACCAAAAAAATTGTTATATTGTCTTTTGAGTATCGTCACGTGAATAACATTACTCAACAATTTTCTTAACACCAAGTGCATTCCATTGCATAGTTGAGTGTTTTAGATTTCAAAGCGTGATGACTATCGAGCCCGCCTTCGTTTGTAAATTGTAAACCAAGGAGTTTAAAAATAAATTTCTGAACGCACGTATAAATATTTGACAACCAATAAATATGTCAATCCCTTTTTATTACTGACACTATTCTACATGTTTAAAATCCAAAATACGCAATTATTCGAATATTGTGGATATATGTTGTCGATTCCAAACCTTTACTTAAATACGTTCTTTAATTTGAGGGGACCATTAACCGTATTGATGGGATAAATATAAAATGTCTGACAGGATATTAGGTAGAACAGTTTATATGAGAAAAATGGCGCTGTATGTGAAAAAAGATTTTCCCGCTTTTCTGTTGAAAATTTTCCTGAATTTTCTTTGCTATAAACCTCACGGAGCCCGAGACCTTTCCAACGAATGCAAAACCGTGGAAATCGGTTCGCGCGTTCTGGAGTTATAGCGTCAGGGAGGAAAACCCGACTTATTTTTATATAGTAGATTGTATTATATTTAAAATGGTTTATAATATTTCTTTGTTATTTTTATGGCAGGAAATTCATTTCGTATGAAACCAACGGGCAGATATACACACGTCAGATTAACCATTCAACTCAGTTACCGAAAAAAAGTATATGTAGTTTTTTCTCTCTCTTGAAATTTAAGTATCATATAGCACATTTCCTGCAGTTTAATGAAAAAAAATATTGTTACTTTGTGGGTTTAAGAGCGCTAGTAGCAAATTTTTAAATAAACTGTCTCGTTATATACGTGTCGTGCGGTCTAGTAGTCTCGGGATCGATTCCCGGGTCGGGCAAAGTGTTATTGAAATTTTCTATTAGGAAATTTTCCTTAGGCGCATGGAGTCTTGAGTTGCCCGGAAAAAGGCAATATTATGCTCGCCCCCTGTTACGTGGGACTAATAAATACCTGGTGAAATGTGGGTGTAGAAATGTGTATGTTTGTATGTATGTATGTACTCGTATGTGTGTATGTTTTTATGTTTGTATGCTTGTATGTGAACTTAAAACTCAGGTATTTGTACTGACGCAGCAATATATGTGGCATGACACCTATAAAAAGTGACGGCAAGCTGAATTTGTAAAACAGAAATATTAAACAAACCTACGCTCTTCATGTTACATTGTAACCCTATGTGTAAGTTAGGAAGTTATCTGAAGCATAAAATTCCCTGTGATCGTCTTCCAGCGTGTTAGTTCCGCTACACGCTCCGCTTATCACCGTACTCATCCGTACGTTCAGCTTCATTTTAAGTGACATTCCCTTATTTTCTCCTGTATATAAAAAACGGTCTCCGCAGAGTGATTAAAGTGGATCTTTCCAAATAATTTCGGTAAAGGGATTATGGTATCAGTTTTATTTGCCCAATGTTTTTTATACACTTGGCTTTAGGTTTTCTCTTTAAGCGTGGAGTTGATTTGATGGGTTGAATTTGATAAATTAGAGCTTTGTTAAAATATCGGCTTCTTGGTTTTATTTCGCGTGAAATTTTCTTATTAAAACTTCTAAACTAATTTCTCTCTCTTTGATAAAATAATCATAGTTTATGACTTAAAAAATAATCAGCCCTGTGGCGCAGTTGGCTTCACCAGTTTGCAAAACGAGAGGCCGCGGGTTCGATCCCTGCACTGAGACTAATGTTTGTGTGATGCACACATATTTGTTTCAGGTCTTGGTGTTTGTAAGACCGAAAAGTCTCTCGTATTTTCTGATACCCACGACACAAAACTTGTATCTTAGTTTGGGGTCAGAACTATGTATATGACTGTTGGGTGTATTTATTTATTTATTAATATAAAAAAACCTTCACAATTTCATTACATCCATGCGTATTATTCCGTACAAAATCCGCCAGATAATTTGCTGTGTCGTGTTACGATATCTACATCAGATTACAAACAGACTGACATAATTATTTTGACTGATCAAGGATAATCATTTTCATTGTATATCACTCGAAAAAGGCTACATATCTACAAAGGTATAAATAACATCCCACTAATGGGCAAGGGTTTCGTTCACAATTATGACTTAGTCCATTACGCTGGCCTAGTGCGGGTTTTCGACCGCGTAACTAAACCTAGAGGCCGTCACGACTTTTCCAAACAAACGTATCCTTTTTCATTTTTGCGTATAGACCTACTAAACTATAGCAGTCAAGACATAGTTTATTATTAAATTTTTGTTCATACGGCTGTCATTGTATCTGTATTCATTTACTGTATTTGCTACGAACTCAACATTTCGTCTCTACCTTCTAAATGTTGACATTTAACTCCACACAGGCTCTGATTGCGAGCACGTAGAGTATCAGCGGGGAAAGCTTAAAGACGCTCGTGCCGGAAGCAAGGAGCTTTTAAAGCTCTTTATATAGAACATGCGAGGTTAACTACTGGAAGATTCCTGCTGCGACGCCTTGGAGTAAAACCTTCCTGAGGGAACCTTGCAGTTAAACGGAGCTGAATAAACGGTGCTCTAATATGGTGCAGTTAAATTATAAGAAGTGGTAGAACCGCTGTGTAATCAACTTCGTATGTAATATAACTTACTCGATTGGAGAAATACCGCTGTTTGAAAAAAAAAGAATTAATTTACCTTTGGGTGTAGTATTTGTAGTCAGGGATGCTCCTATCTAGTGGTCATGGCCTACCCTAGAATAGGTGCTTCGAGTACGCGACCTCGACCTCCCCGAGCTACTGCAGTCACTACCAACCTCCCCTTCCGTGACTGCAGTATCCACTCCTACAGGCCATACTTTCCTTTCCCATATCATCCTCTACCCACACACCCTATTCCCTTTTCCCGGTTGATGACGGGCAGCAGCGTCATCAACGCGAGTCCCCTCCTGCGCTCGCCAACCCGCCTGCCAAGCGTGGCGAGTATTGGCAAATACCTCTCGATGAGTACAACCAGGACCAGGCCCCCAGTCCCCGGCAGCCCCGCTATTCCTGGCTACGGTAGCGGCCATGGTTACGGCGGGGCAGGGGGTGCTAAGAATCCCCGGGTTGGCCCCGGCTACCACCCCCGACGACGACTGGCCCTGGTAACACACAACATACGCACGTTGAGGACAGACGAGAAGATTGTCGAACTGGAAGAAGAATTGAGCGGGTTACACTGGGACATTCTGGGGTTGTCGGAAGTCCGAAGAATCGGGGAGGACACGATAACCCTGAAGTCCGGTAACCTGCTCTTCTACCGGGGGGACGACCAACAGTCCCGAGGAGGTGTCGGATTTCTCGTCCACAGGTCTCTCATCAACAACATCGTATCCATCGAAAGTGTGTCGAGCAGGGTAGTGTACCTTATACTCAGAATATCGAAAAGATATTCGTTGAAGGTCATACAGGTATACGCGCCGACCTCGACACACCCAGATGAAGAAGTAGAGGAGATGTATGAGGACATAAGTCGGGCCATACATACTTCCAAAACCTACTTCAATGTTGTTATGGGAGACTTCAACGCAAAGTTGGGCAAGAGAAGCGATGCAGAGTTGAAAGTGGGGCAATTTGGACATGGGCAACGGAACCTCAGGGGTCAGAGGCTGGCCGACTTTCTGGAGAAAGAGGGACTCTTCGCGATGAACTCTTTTTTCCAGAAGCCGCCTCACAGGAAATGGACCTGGCTGAGTCCTGACGGTTCTACGAGAAATGAGATAGATTTCATCTTGACGACGAATAGACGGATATTCAGTGATGTCTCTGTGATCAACAGGGTGAAAACCGGCAGTGATCACCGAATGGTTAGAGGCTCATTGAATATCAACGTCCAGCTAGAAAGGCGTCGTATGATGAAGTCTACGCTCCGACCTACTCGCGCCCATATCCAAAACCCCGAGAGCTTTCAACTCGAGCTTCGAAATCGCTTTGATTGCCTAGAAGAAAACCTTGCAGTGGACGAGTTAAACAGCGGTTTGGTAGAAGCTGTCCATACGGTGGGATCTAAGCATTTTAGACCTCGCCGTAGAGATAGACCTCAAAAACTCTCGATCCACACTCTTGACCTTATGGCCGAACGTCGATCTATGGCGCTGCAGTCTTCCGAGGACGCCGAAGCATATCGTCAGCTCAATAGACGGATCTGGAAGTCCTTGCGACACGATGTCCGGGCTCACAATACTGTGAGCATTAAAGAGACAATTGAGCGGAACGGAGGCTCCAAAGTGTTTGCAAGAGACTTGTCTATTGGGCAAAGACAGTTGTCTAGGCTGAAGACGGAGGGTGGCAGCGTAGTGTCGACGAGGGCAGAGGTGTTAAGGGAGATCGAGAGGTTCTACGGACAGCTTTACACCTCGGTTGCCGAACCGACTGTTAGCTCGGCCGAAGACCCGAGAGCCGAGTTGATCCGCCACTTCAGTGATGATATCCCGGACATCAGCCTATGTGAGATTGAGATGGCCCTGAAGCAACTTAAGAACAACAAGGCGCCGGGCGAGGACGGAATCACTTCAGAGCTTCTGAAAGCGGGCGGAACGCCGGTACTTAAAGTCCTTCAGAGGCTCTTCAATTCCGTTCTCCTCGAGGGCTCAACGCCAGAGGCATGGAGCAGGAGCGTGGTGGTACTGTTCTTCAAAAAAGGTGATAACACTTTGCTGAAGAATTACAGGCCCATCTCGCTCCTGAGCCATGTCTATAAGTTGTTTTCGAGGGTCATCACAAATCGTCTCGAACGCAGGTTTGATGACTTCCAGCCTCCCGAACAAGCCGGTTTCCGAAAAGGCTTTAGCACCATAGACCACATCCATACGCTTCGGCAAGTTATACAAAAAACCGAGGAATATAACTTGCCGCTTTGTTTAGCGTTTGTGGACTATGAGAAAGCCTTTGATTCGATCGAGACCTGGGCTGTGCTAGAGTCTCTCCAGCGGTGCCACATTGACTGTCGGTACATCGAGGTGTTGAAAAGCATATACAGCAACGCCACCATGTCGGTCCGAGTACAAGATCAGAGCACGAAGGCTATTCCACTACAGAGAGGCGTGAGACAGGGAGATGTCATATCTCCGAAACTGTTCACTGCCGCGCTGGAAAACGCCTTCAAGCTCTTGCAGTGGAAAGGATTCGGCATCAACATCAACGGCGAGTATATCACACACCTTCGGTTTGCCGACGATATTGTCGTCTTGGCAGAATCGCTGGAAGACCTTAGCACTATGCTCGAAGACCTCAATCGAGTCTCTCAACAGGTGGGTCTTAAAATGAACATGGACAAGACGAAGATCATGTCGAATGTCCATGTTGTGCCCACCCCGATCGCAGTTGGGGGCTCGACTCTCGAAGTTGTAGACGAATATGTCTATTTGGGACAAGTGGTCCGGTTAGGCAGGTCCAACTTCGAGAAAGAGGTCAATCGTCGAATCCAACTCGGTTGGGCAGCGTTCGGGAAACTACGCGACGTCTTCTCGTCCAAAATACCTCAGTGCCTGAAGACGAAAGTCTTCGATAGTTGTGTGTTACCAGTGATGACATACGGCACTGAGACGTGGCCTCTCACTATGGGCCTCATTAGACGGCTCAGAGTCACTCAACGAGCTATGGAGAGGGCTATGCTCGGGGTTTCCCTACGAGATCGAATCAGAAATGAGGAGATCCGTAGGAGAACTAAAGTAACCGACATAGCCCAGCGGATTAGCAAGTTGAAGTGGCAATGGGCCGGGCACATAGCGCGGAGAACTGATGGCCGATGGGGCCAAAAAGTTCTCGAGTGGAGGCCACGTACCGGAAAGCGCAGCGTGGGACGTCCTCCGACAAGATGGTCAGACGACCTGGTGAAGGTCGCGGGACGTCGCTGGATGCAGGCTGCTTCCAACAGGTCCCTGTGGAAGTCATTGGGAGAGGCCTATGTCCAGCAGTGGACTTCGATTGGCTGATGGATTGGGATTGGATTGTAGTATTAGCTATAAGTGAGATATCTGTATCTTTTTCATATTTACTCGGTTACCTTGTGGTCTCGCAGCATGAGTTGCATATGTGTATGTGCCGTGCGATTTAGAGGTTTTGGGTTCGATTCCTGAGTCGGGAAAAGAGTTATTGGGTTTTTTCATTAGGAAATTCTTAGTGACACAAGACAGTAAATACACCTCGGGGGGATACAGGCATGAGACTATGTATGTTGTGAATGTACATATCTACCTAAGTCCTTCATATATTCTATTTCGGTAACACAGCTACGACTTTCAAGAGTTTTAGGTGTTTACGAATAGTAAAGATCACCAATAGATGAAATTTTACCTCATTGCTTAGGTCTACCTATAAACCTTCCATTGTGCCGATAATTATTATTGAGAATAAATGAGAGACAATTATATAATATTTTTTTATGATTGCCAAAAATATCCTCTACGGTTTTAGAGAAGTGCTAGAACGGACCAATAAAACTCACCAAGCGCGAACATCCCTGTATTTTATCATTTGTACATTCTTTACTTTTTATTGTACGTCGGTTTAATTATGAAAAATATCATGATAACATAAAAAAACGCTAGAACACCACACTCGTCTGCTCCACAAAAACTCCATACAACTTACATGATTGTATGCACACAAGCAACAGAATAAGGACTCTAAATAAACATCGTAGAAATGACGTAGTGTACTCCAAGCCCTTCTCTTACGGTATAATTAAATAAAAAATAGGTTAATGAACAGCACGGCGACACTCACCTGTCCGAGTGACCAGCGCCAGAGCACCCAGCACCCCGACGAGTAGAGCTGCCGACATTTCTAGTTCACGTTGCCGCACATAATACTTACACGTCCCCGCACACCCTCGCACTCCCCGCCTGCCAACAAAAATACACCATGTACAGCCAACTTAAGATATTTTTTTAAAACAGTCATTAGCAACCCTATCTTTTACCAGATAGAGTCTGTTTTGCGTGCTGAAAACCCAAAAGGGGGATATAAGTGCACTTGTGCGGATAGGACCGCCGTAAATAAAATCAGTGAAAGGACGATGAGCTCGAAAATTGTGTGAAATGTTATTTTTTTACTCTAGCGAATATGTAGATGGAAAATAGTGGGCGTAGTGTGTGGAGAGGTTGTCATTCCATGGAAATTAATGCGACCGCGCTGGTCACTGCGATGTAATTTCGATATAAATTATTAGCCCATTACGTATGGAGCTTGACCCTTATTTGAGTGAGTGAAGCGAATTGGACAAGCGTTATATAAATTACGCTCCGATATTGGAGTTTGAAACTGTAAAATTTAGTAGCGGTTTATATTTTGAAGCGTTTTTGTTTGTTCATGTAGTGTCACTGAAAATATTGGATGTCATGGAAAATGGCAGAGACACTGCTCTGTCATTAATCTCTGAAACGATTAGTAGAGTCATGATGAGATTTAAGTAATCTTTTCAGCGTGTCTTATGGGTAATTTGGTACATTATATCGTAATGAATAATACACTTTATACTTCATTTTCAAAAGAGAAAATCTAATTTAATGCTGGATAAAGTTTTTTATTTTATTTAAGAGAAACTGGGGCAATTCAAAGAATAAGTAAGTTCCCTTACTATTTATTTACCGTTAAATGAACAATATTATATTCGAATGCGCAAATATTGGTTTGTTTCATAACATATGTATTTGTTATAAATACGTTGTGTAGGTACTTAGCTTACTGTTATTTAGGTGTCATTAAACTTCGGCCTTTTGCCAAAATGCGAGGCATTAAGTTCCGTGTAGAGATAGAACGCTACGTAGAGTTTCGTCCATGTTAAAGGTTACGTAGAGTCGTTGCAATATATTTTGATCGAATGTATGATAACACATAAAATAGATATATGGACGTCCCATTCCAATGTTGATTAATTGGTCCCGATAAAAGAAGCTATTCCGTATTGATTTATATCTTCACTAAGTTCTGCTCGTGACATCGCCTGCGTGGACGCCAAAAATGTCTAATGAGTGCATTGAAAAAATTGTAACAAGAATTTTAGAAGAACTTAAAGTAGAGATGGCCTCGAGGTTTAGACGCGCGTTCGAGAATTTCGGTGATCGCGGGGTCAAACCCTAGCAACCGGGCACACACGTCTGACTTTTCGAAGTAATGTCTGTAGTCACAATAAATTATCACTTACGTTAACGGTGAAGTAAAACATCGTGAGTGTTTACTCACGAAACGTGCACACATAAAAATTGTAAGGAATTTCTTAGGTGTGTAGCCAACCCGCACTTGGCCAGCGTGTAGGAGGAGGGCCTAAAACCTCTCAGTTATAGAGGAGGTCCGTGTCCAGCAGTAGGACGTATAATGGCCTAATGATTACGTACGAACGTAAAGTTTTTCATTTTCAGTAGTTTAATATAGACTGCCTCGTGGTCTCGCGGTACAAGTATGTGCCGTGCGATCTAGAGGTCCTGGGTTCGATGCCCGGGTCGGGCAAAGTGTTATTGGGTTTTTCCATTAGGAAATTCTCAGTAACAGCACGGAGTCTGGGAATGTGCCCGAAAAACGGTAATAGGCTCGCCCCCTATTACGTGGGAGTGATACATACCTGGCGAAATGTGGGTGCAGAAATGCACCTCTGCCTACCCCTTCGGGGAATACAGGCGTGAGTTTATGTACCTATGTATGTATGTAATATAGATATTTTTAGATGGAAAGTATAGTATAGTATATGGTTATCTAGGTAAAAGATATCTAATTTGATGCAAGTTTCGTAGTTGCGTTCAGAAAAGTCCAAAGTTCCACTGTTTTTTATAGATCTGCAAACACTTCAACATCCAATCTCATAATTGAAGTAAAAAACAAATAAATGAAAACAGAAATGAGATTGCAGACCCTTCCTTGAAAATAAATAATATTTTCAGTATTAAATCCTTAATTTGTTATTGAAGATGATTCTAAGGCAGGAATCTAATAATGCTGTAAGAGGATGGAAAACGTCAATTTCTGTTACAATTTGGGTCTCAGTTAATGCCAAGAAATTTTGTAATTGAGAAATGCCTCTGAAATTTTTTCTGGCGCAATTTTTTCTTCTAAGGCCGAAATGAGTAATTAAAAAACCTTTGTGTTCTTCAATTTATTCATTACTATACGTAAAGTTAAATTTTCATGGTCTGCCTCGTGGTCCCGCGGTACAAGTATGTGCCGTGCGATCTAGAGATCCTGGGTTCGATTCCCGAGTCGGGCAAAGTGTTATTGGGTTTTTCTATTAGGAAATTCACAGTAGCAGCACGGAGTCTGGAAGTGTGCCCGAAAAGCGGCAATAGGCTCGCCCCCTATTACGTGGGACTGATACATGCCTGGCGAAATGTGGGTGCAGAAATGCACCTCTGCCTACCCCTTCGGGGAATATAGACGTGAGTTTGTGTTGAGTGAGTTTGTTAAATTTGCATTTGTATGAAAATACATTTCTACAAATTTTGCACTAAGTCCAAATGTGTAGAGTAGCTTGATTTAAAAAGGTTTTTTTACAGCAAAGATACACTGCACTTGATCCTACGTACAATATAGACTGGCAATAAAAACTGTGTCATTAATTTCCTTCTATGTTTATTTCTCTAGGACACACCTTTTCCAAAAATCATCATAATGGCTTCAGAAAGATAAAATTACGTTCGCATTCCTCCTCATCCTCATCAGCCCATATACGTCCCACTGCTGGGCACGGGCCTCCTCTACAACTGAGAAGGTTTAGGCCTTAGTCCACCTCGCTGGCCTAGGGTTGGCCACAAACAATATTCTTTAAGATTTTTAGATAGAAAATGATATGATTATTTTTCATTGTTCCTTCACATAATCTCACGCCTGTATTCCCTGAAGAGGTAGGCAGAGGTACATTACTGTACCCACATTTCGCCATTTATATGTCAGTCCCACGTAATAGGGGGCGAGCCTATTGCCGTTTTTCGGGCACAATTCCTGACTCCGTGCTGTTGCCGTGAATTTCCTAATGGAAAAACCCAACAACACTTTGCCCGACCCGGGATTCGAACCCGGGACCTCGTGATTGTACGGCACATATTTGTACCGCGAGACCACGAGGCAGTCGTTCCTTCAAAGTTTTATTTATATCTAATCATTCACGGCATAAATCTTTTTTTTTAATTAACAAATTTACTTTCAAGGACCCCGGGTCTACCTTTTTATTGTAGCAAAGGTTTTTGCCAATCAATGTTGTATAAAAGTGATTACCACCACAGTGATTATCATTTGCAAAATCAAGTATACAATGCCGTTGTTTAATCTAAAATTAACGCACACAAACAGAACTACACAGGGATGATATGCATCACCATTAGCGTCCGACATTAGCTATCTTAATCACCTGCGTTGATGTCTGTCGACTCCATTAGAAACACATCGCCTCTCTGATACAATCCCGGATAATTGGCCCCGCCATCAGGGAACCGCTTGGGAGCGCTTGGATTTAAAGAAAATTTCCCGCGATTCCTTCAGGAATAAGAATGGTTTTATCAGTAAATTTAATTTTAAAGTGAATGGTTATTGTGTTATTTATAAGTGCTAATATTAACATTAACTATAATGTAAATGTCTTTTCAAATAATAATGATAAGATTCCTTTATTTAAAGCAGAATATAAGTAATATGTTTTTGCTTTAGACTTGAAACTAAAGTTTTATCAACAGTGAATATCTTTAATGTAAAACGTTACTATTTCTTTTATGATAATGTAACGTAGATTTAATATTAATTTTAAATTGTAAGGTAAAAGTTGAAATAAATTATTATAGAAGCGCTGTACCCCACTCAAACCGGTTCAGTACCATGTCTGACATCGGACCGAGTGGACGTGCCAGACGCTATTGAAACTAAGCTTCATTAGTATTTGGTTGTACGGTAGGAAGTGGGTATTAAATAATGAGCACGCGATTTCGGGAACAAACTATCTTATATTTAAATTAGGACTTAACACAGACAAAGTAAATTATAACAACATAATTACAGACAGAGTAAAATAACAAATTCAGCGTATAGGAGCGTGGTGTGCGCGTCACGAGTGATGGCAGACTGTTTTTCAACCAAATAAACCGACCCGTTTATCGGTCTCCCCGATGAGGATCGGTAGGGATTTAATATAAAAAATATATTTCAAAGAACACGAACCAAGGTCTATCTCTTAAATAAACAATATGGGATCGCCCAAACATCTGTGCTATTGTCCAAAGCGATAAACCCATTTCCAAGGATTGCCGGTGCTAAAGACTTAACTAAGTAATATAGTTTTATTGCACCGGCTTGAAAGAGTATTTACAATTGGAGATTTTAACAAAATATTTTACAACAGCATTTACTAATCTTTAACAATATGATACATAAAAATACTTGTTGTGATAAATTTTACAACTCGCAGATGTTTAAGGTCAAACGTCTGCAGTCATAATTACAAAATAGAACAATGCCTGTTTACAAAGTTAAAGAATTACAAGTAATGAATAAAAAACAATACAAGATTAAATAAGGTTAAAAATACTAACAATTAGCAAGTAAATATAAAAAACTACATCTATGTTGGCGTGTTTCTACCGCCACAAGTATTATATAAATGAACCAACCCTGAAACATCACGACAAAAATGTCCAATGTTCAATTTAACAAAATATAAAGTACCTTACGAAGAGAATTACTAACCAATTGTTACTATTAAAGTTTGGTCCAAAACAGCAAATGTTTGGCAAACTCATTTGGCAAGATATTTTTTCCCCCTTTAATCAAATTGTGGCAGACGAGCGCTACACAGCCCGTTCAAGCCACTCTATAGTTTACTTAATGAACTAACTAGAATCGAACGACATCGGGGCCTTCAGAAATCCCTCTGGCGATGTTCCAACGCCTCCCAGAGGCCACCAAGTTGGCGAACTGCACGACTTACCTGAATTGTATTAATGTATTTAGCATAAGTATACCGTAGTACCTTGGTATCTGAACTAACGTACATGCAACTTAAACTTTGGTAAGTAAATGCCGAAGTAATAGTATTCAGAGATGTGTCTACTTAATGTTCTACGAACTCTAACCTCTTTAGTTAAAACATGACGTTTTACATATTTCACAGACCCGTGGCGCTGTTGGCTAGATACCAGCTTGCGAAACGAGAGGCCGGGAGTTCCATCCCTGTACCGAGACAAATGTTTGTGTGATCCACAAATATTTCTTTCGGGTCTGGGTGTTTTTGACAGCGACAAAAGTCTCGTAGTTTCTGATACCCACGACACAGGGCTTGTATCCCTAGTGTGGGGTCGGAATTATGTTCCTCAACAGTGCGGTTCAAACGATGTTTTCTTCACCACGCAACATCTTTGTGGAGTCAGCTTTCATCGGCGGTATTTCCAAGGATACGACTTAGGGAGCTTCAAGAAAAGCCCCTTTGTTTTCTAAGAGCCTATATTTGGTATTGCGGGTAAAAAAAACACTAAAGTTTTAATATTAAAGTGACAAAATATACCTTATTTTATATTTCACAATTTTCTTTATTATCGCTCACACGTGTCGCTAATTTAGCGGCCTGCCGCTGTAGATCGCTAAAAAGAATGAAACGAGCATGGAGACAGGAAAATGGGACGCGCTTTTATTCTACGAAAAAATCAGTTTCACATAAAAAATATGGTAAATTATCTTCATTATAGACGGGCAAGTTTTCGAGATGGTCAGGTGGCTGTCAGTTGTCAAGGAAGTTTCAAGCGGGCGATTTTAGACGTCCATAATTTTTTGCAAGTTTCTCTTATAGTTGAGGAGAATCGTGGTGACAGCGTTTGTTTTTTGTTTAAATAATAAAGGGTTTAAGGCATCTTTGGTGGAATGTAATTAAATTTGATCGACAATTTTATGTGAAAACAATGGGAAAATGAAGAAAAAAAAAATACTTGACGTGGTTTTTCGACTTATAAGCAAGGGTAGTTAGGATTGAATTTTATCATTTATTGATTAAACATTTTTTTCTTTTAATTATTATGAACTTCTTGAACAGCAATCCGAATTGTGAAGAATGTGGTAGTATAGAAGATGTGCATCACATATTACTTGAATGTGTTCGGTATAGGACAGAAAGAGAAATATTATTAAGAGAATTAAATATAAATATTATAGAATTAGGATCGTTTCAAAGCATATTATCAAAGCCTTATAGTGGAGATGCTATTAAAATATACAAATTTATCAATAGTTTAAAAATGTAATATCTCTTTTTCTGTCGTAATTATATAAGGGTACTATGGGGCTAGCATAATCAATTGATTGTAAGTCCCTAAAATAATAATAAAGAGAAAAAAAAAATGAACTTCTTAATCCATCAAAGACCTTACTACATACATATGAAATCAAAACTAAAATGAAATGAAATTAATGACATGAGTAAATATATATAGCAACGAAAAAGTGTTACAGCCAAAAACAAAGTCGTATTAAGAAAATTGGATAAAGTCAAGAAACAAAAGGATAAAACAAATCGTTGAATTCGCGAAGAACTAATATTCTAAATCTTGAAGAGACATAACAAATTTACCTTTATAGCAAAATATCTACCTTTATTGTAGATTACACTACCTAACAAAACCTCATTTCAAAGTGTACATTAGTCTACGTTCTACATATGAACATGTCAATTCACGTCGGAAACCGAAAAGACCCTCATCACTTGAAAACAGTGTCTGAATCAATAAGTCTGACATATATCTAGACTGCAATCTAGACGACCGGCTTCATACAGTACGGCACTATCCCCTATTGTTTCAAAGATTAGTGGCGGAAATTTCTGGCGCAGTGCGTTGGCAACTTCAAAGGGGCGTGAGTCAGTTACAGTTCCAGTTGAACTGTTATGCCTTCTAGTGACTGTGACACACTGCCGCTGAGATTAGTTAACATATAAGCATGCCTGTCGCCTGTATCCCCGCAGAGATGGGCAGGGGGAATTTTCGCATCAACGTTTTTCTAATTGTGGTTAAGTCTCTTAAATTAGTGGTAGCTTCTAGGCTCTTAAGATAATTTGATAATAACCATAGTCTCCATAGTATGTTATTTTCAGTCGATACTACACGCTTTGGACTAAATTATACTTTCTTTATTCCTTTTGTTCTTCCTTAATAGATATGTGTGTATATACATATTTCACTGTTCCATATTATTCTAAAAATGAGAGTGGTTGAATTACTCAATTCCGAAATAAATTTATTATTTGTTGACGAATATTTGTTTCAGGTCTGGGTTTTGTGAACTGGAAAATTTCTGGTAAATACTAATATTGTGTGCAAAAAATTAGTTTTGATAAAGAATGTGTGTGAATTGATATGTTTTTGCACACGAATACATCTTAGCTGGCTTTCAAATTAGGTACGTGGGAAAATGAAATGCGTAAGTAATTATAACGATGTTTGTCATCGAGTATGTGATCCACAAACATTTGTTTCGGCTCTGGGTGTTTGTGAGACCGAAAAAGTGTCTCGTAGTCTCTGATACCTGCGACACAGGCGTCCTAGTGTGGGGTCAGAACTATGTATGTGACTGTTGGGTGTATTTATTTATTTATTTAAGTAAAAATTTACTATATAACCTCCATTAATCACTGTAACATAATTATCATAATGACAGTAAAACACGCAGTCCCCGCATTAATAATAATGAAACAAAACAGTGGAGCCTTGAAATGAAATCTATTAAATGTCAAATACATCACTTATATATTCAGCCTATCGCCTTCCACTGCTGAACAAAGGCCCCCTTAAGTAGGCGCCAACCATCCCGGCCTTGATCAGCCCTCATCCATCCGCTACCCGCCACCTTTCTCAAGTCGTCGTCGTTAGAGTCAGTCATTTCAAAATTTAGTGTACCACCCTGTCCAGGCAGTCATCACTAGAGAAGAACGGGCAAGAAACTCTAGTGTTGCTCTTTTCCAATCAAGAGATAGTTTACAATATTGATACAAAGACTAAATTTCCCAAATTAGAGCAGCTCATTAATACAATCTCAGACTGTTGTATTGAGTATGAGAATAACATAACCATTTACGAGTATGTCATTATTTAGCCTTTTATATAAACATATAAACGGAACAGCTTGTGTGATTCGTGAACTATGTGTCATGTGTGGGTTAGATCTGAGTTGTTTTATGATCTAGGCATTGTTGTTAACCTAGATATGGTCTGACCGTTGATTGTATCGCAACACTGTGTATTATTGATGACGAGTATCGTCAATGCTAGTGAATGGTTGGTTAATCCTACACTCGGCGCTATCCGTGCAAATTGTTACAGATATCTGTCCCCGTGAATTTCCATTTCATCGTCATCATTAGCGGATATTTAATGGATATTAAAATATTAATTAAAATACATATTATGCACTTGCCTGTATTCCCCGAAAGGTTAATGTTTGATAGGCGATGAGCAGAATTCCAGACTTTTCAGAATTCTCTGTGCTGCTACTGACAATTTCCTAGTGAAAAAACCCAATAATAATACCCGACCCGGAAATCGAACCCGGGACCTCTAAGTTGCACTGTACGTGCTTGTGCCGCTAGACCCCGAGGTACTTATTTCAATTTAGTATTTCCATTCTACAAATCTGCATAATTTACTTCCCAACAAAGGATTGCTTAGGTATGTGAATTTCATCAACTTACACTAGATTCGTTTTAATCTTGTTATTTCTTTGATAGTGCCCACCGGTGGGACGTATATGAGGTGATATATGATATTATATAAATTCCTACGTTACACTTCTGTTTCAAAATTGTTCTTTTTTCAAAAATAAGAATAATACTAGCCTATATACTTTATGGGCCTTCTCTCGGTACGTGATAATTCATTGTGAATACACACATAACTTCGAAAAGTCAGAGATGTGTGCCTGGGGTTTGAACCCGCGACCGCCGAGATTCTCGACCACGCACCTAATCCTCGAGGCCATCACTGCTTCCTGCGGGTGAGGTTAGACAGGTATTATTGCTGCAATTAAGAAATTGCGCTCCCAAAGGAAACTTGATTGAGCAGTTACTAACTAGATTTAGCAGTTAACTTGATAGAGACGTAGCTCCTCTACTGCCGTGCCCAGCAGTGGGACGTATATTGGCTGATGATAATGATATACTTTATGATTGAGAGAGATAAGGCTTTTATCGTACCTTGTCTAACAGGACACAATTATAGCAGTCATGGGCTTAAATCACAATTACAACGAAAACTTTATTGATCCATCACATCCCTCTTACAAATTTAATTGAACAGCAACAAGAAACCGATCCAAATTAAAACTTCACCTTCCTTTCCGCCTAAAAATACTCACAATAAAAAAATTCACTAAAGAATCCTCCTTCGAGGAAACTACTGGGTTTTTTTCCTTAATCGGTCTTGATTTTCTCTAATCCGCTCGTAAAAGAGTAAAAAAAATCCACGGATACCAATTGGCGGATAAAATTAGATTCCCCACTGCTTCTTCGTCGGTATTCGCGTTGCAAAAACCAATCATTGGACAGTAGATTCTATTCTCAGAGGTGGGATCTTTTTATCTTTTATAACGAGTTAATCATTGTGAACGTTCTTTCTGGTTTCTAATGCGATTATACTGAATGTGATATATTTGAGTAATTAAATACACCTAACATAGATTAGATTTCTAATTGCAACAAGTCATGTTTACGAAACTATGAAAAACTTTTCGATCTTGTAATGTCCTGGTGTCTGAGGTGGTTTGTATAAATAATACTAATAACACTCAGTTTCAATAGCGTCTGGCGCACCCACTCGGTCCGATATCAGGCGTAGTAGTGAACCGATTCGAGTGGGGAACAGCGCTTATATTATAATTTATTTTCACATCCACCTTACAATTTATAATATAATATTACATCTTCACTACATACACTACAGATCTCATAAATATCTAGGATTTTTTTCCTAAGTTTCGAACTTTGATAGACAAATAGAGCAAGCCAATTTTTAGCACTGAGACGTATATAAATAAAAATCATAATAACAACAGTCACATTAGCCCCATACTATGGATACAAATCTAGTGTCGCGGGTACCAGAAATTACGAGAGACTTTTCGCATCCATTACATAAACTCACGCCTATATTCCCCGAAGGGGTAGGCAGAGATGCATTTCTGCACCCACATTTCGCCAGGTATGTATCAGTCCCACGTAATAGGGGGCGAGTCTATTGCCGTTTTTCGGGCACATTTCCAGACTGCTGCTGCTATTGAGAATTTCCTAATGGAAAAACCCAATAACACTTTGCCCGACCCGGGAATCGAACACAGGACCTCTAGATCGCACGGCACATACTTGAACCGCGAGGCAGTCAACACAAATTCAATGAATAAGAAAATATTGAGTCAGCGGAAAGCCAATTTTATAATAGATTGATTTTATTATGCCCGCCACTGTTGAGAAATGTTTTATGTCCGATGAAATTAGGTTTTCGCATTTGCTGAAGAAAATCGCTGAAACCCCGGGAGATTTGGTACCTAGTTACTGAAGAGTAAAAGAGATGGAAATATTACCCCGGGGCATACCAATGTACATTTGAGTTACAAGCTAGCATTGCATCTTTTAAGGATACGTTACAGCTAGTGGCGCTACTGCCATAAAAACCCAAAAGCCCAAATTGCCTTATAAAATATCGAATAATAATCTTTAAGCTTTAAATATTTATTTGACATATAAATAAGAATATGCAGACCCCACAATAAACAATTATATACATTACACAATTAACGTGTAACACTTTTGGGCTTCTATGGAAGTACCACCTCTGGTTAAAGCCACTAAACGCGTGGGATACTACCCTTGTACAAATTTTAATAAGCATTGATTGAGATGACCCTGGTTCAATTTCCGGGTCAGGCTGTGATAGTAAATTTTACCAAAAAACATTTCTCAGTTGCAGTCCGGACATAATAAATATTCCTGGTAATCATAATAGGAACGCCTTCAACTACGTGGGAATTAAAACAGGTGCTGAACCGTGGGTGTAGAAATAAATAAATTAATACACCCAACAGTCACATACATAGTTCTGATCCCACACTAAGATACAAGTCTTGTGTCGTGGGTATCAGAAACTACGAGAGACTAGAGAAATATTCCCCTACTTACGCTTTTGTATAAGCAGTGATGGCCTCGAGGTTTATGCGCGCGGTCGACAATTTCGGCGGTCACAGCTTCAAACCCCAGGCACACATCTCTTCGGACTTATGTGTGTATTCACAATTAATTATCACTTGCTTTAACGGTGAAGGAAACATCGTGATAAAACTTGCACACCTAAAAAGTTCTTAGGAATTTCTTAGGTGTGTAGTCCGCCAACCCGCACTAGGCCAACGTGGTGGACTAACCTAAACCCTCTCAGTTGTAGAGGAGGCCCGTGCCTAGCAGTGGGACGTATTTGGGCTGATGATGATGATGACAATTTTGTATGGCATTTTGTGTGATATCGTCTTTACTTCCAAATAGCTAGAGAGAAATCAATCATGTCTTATAAATAATTTATTTCAACATTGAGTTTTCAAGAGTAAATTCATCAACTCGGTATAAAAGAAAGCTTTCAAAACACTCCACCATCGTAAATACTAAAGTGTAATCCCCTCGAATTCTCATAGAAATATTTATGTACACCTCATGTGTATTAAATTCATACGATCATTTATTTGTGTGCTGAAATAATTTTCCAACATATTTCACGTATTTTCCGAGCCAAAGCTTTTATTGCTGACGTTGTAAAATAAAATGGATTCCATGGATGAACGGCGGTATTTCGCCTTCGCCATTCATGGTATTGCCATACGATTCTATGCTGTATGTACATTGTACATGCCGATTCATTTAACAATGCCTATATTCCTGCTCTCTATATCATTTAACCAAACTTCGATTATAAGTTTATTTGTAACATTATGTTTATATCAAAACGTATTTGTGGATGTATTTTTTTCATTTGTGTCATCATACTTATATAATTTTATACCTATATATATGAGTAAAACTCGTATATTTCTACGTACAACTAATTATTGTTCATTTTACTGACATTCAATCGAACTGATCGCTATTAGTGATCATCAGCATCATCATCATCAGCCCATATACGTCCCACTGCTGGGCACGGGCCTCCTCTACCATTGAGAGGGTTTAGGCCTTAGTCCACCACACTGGCCTAGTGCGGGTTGGCGGACTACAAACCTAAGAAATTCCTAAGAACTTTTTTTAGGTGTGCGATCACGATGTTTTCCTTCACCGTTAAAGCAAGTGATAATTCATTGTAATACACACATAACTTCGAAAAGTCAGAGGTGTGTGTCTGGGGTTTGAACCCCCGACCGCCGAGATTCTCGACCGCGCGCCTAAACCTCGAGGCCATCACTGCTTCTAACTCAGCGTTTATAGCTACTATAAATACACCCCTGCCTTGGCCTTTTCGGTTAAAGCGGTGAGACTATTGACATAGTTTTAAGGCACAGAATATTTGACTATTCAGAGGTATATAACAAAATATCTTAGATAACAAATATTCTATAGAGAATCTGGGTCGACCAGCGTTCGGTTATACGTGAACAATATGTGCTTCATTACTGACATTTAATAAAATGTATTTTAAAGTTTTTAGAATATTTCGACAATATTAAGATACCACTGAGGTTTTTGGGTCCCGAATCCGATAGTACTTTGTACATGGAATTTTGAATGTCCTAAACCCGTTCATCAGATTTTAAATTCACTAAGATCCGGATCTGAGTCATTCAAAATGCGGGTTCGGCAAACCAGGAAACAAAAGAGTATGTAGATGGAATATCTTGTGTGATGCAGTTATATACACGTTAAAAAGATATGTATTCGCCGAATACATGATGCAAACCACGATGTAGTTTTTTATTCACTGTTCATTGTTTATTGTCATTTTCTCTCCTTAAGACTGAATAACCATAAAGTACATATTAGAATTAAAATATAGTGTATTGACTGTTCTTTTACTTATCCTCTCTTCTATTAATTATTGTTTACAGACATACATAAACTCAGGCCTGTATTCCCCTAAGGGGTAGGCAGAGGTGCATTTCTGCACCCACATTTCGCCAGGTATGTATCAGTCCCACGTAATAGGGGGCGAGACTATTGCCGTTTTTCGGGCACTCCGACTCCGAGCTGTTACTGAGAATTTCCTAACAGAAAAACCCAATAACACTTTGCCCGACCCGGGAATCGAACCCAGGACCTTTAGATCGCACGGCACATACTTGTACCGCGAGACCACGAGTCAGTCTAATTATTGTTTCATTTCATTCGTAATGCAACGAGCAGTACTTAGTTTCCAGTAGCAGCACAGTGTCCTGGAAATGTGCCCTCATACTACGTAGTATTCCAAACAAAAGTGTGTGTGCAAGAATGAGCCTCTGCTAACCTGTCGTAAATATATAATGTGTTGGTTGGGAATACCGGCCAAATAATAACCACGTGTTGCTCTGTAAAAACAAAGTTTTATTTTAGGACAAAACGCAACATCTACACTTATATACCAACAACAAAATTATATCTTACCTGTAAAAACAAAGAAACGACGATTAAAGTGTATTATTTGGATTCAAAATTTCCTTTTTTAAATGCTCCTTAATTTTCAGCACTGTGTCGCAAATTTTACGTGTTCTTTGTTTTTGACAAATTTATAATCCTTTTCTTTAGCATAACTACTAGTACCACAGATAATATAATAATAATATAATATAATAATAATTTATTTATTTCAACGTGTTGTGTTACAATAAAAGTAGTTCTTAAAATCTATACCATATTATATAAATACTGTTGACAAGTTTTCTAAGAGACATCTCACACTAGGCAGAGCCTGTATCGTGAGATGTTCTTCAGTTTCTCGCTTACATGTAATTAATAAGTTGTAAGTTTTAAATTCCAATCCAATCCAATCCATCAGCCAATCGAAGTCCACTGCTGGACATAGGCCTCTCCCAATGATTTCCACAGGGACCTGTTGGAAGCAGCCTGCATCCAGCGACGTCCCGCGACCTTCACCAGGTCGTCCGACCATCTTGTCGGAGGACGTCCCACGCTGCGCTTTCCGGTACGTGGCCTCCACTCGAGAACTTTTTGGCCCCATCGGCCATCAGTTCTCCGCGCTATGTGCCCGGCCCATTGCCACTTCAGCTTGCTAATCCGCTGGGCTATGTCGGTTACTTTAGTTCTCCTACGGATCTCCTCATTTCTGATTCGATCTCGTAGGGAAACCCCGAGCATAGCCCTCTCCATAGCTCGCTGAGTGACTCTGAGCCGTCTAATGAGGCCCATAGTGAGAGGCCACGTCTCAGTGCCGTATGTCATCACTGGTAACACACAACTATCGAAGACTTTCGTCTTCAGGCACTGAGGTATTTTGGACGAGAAGACGTCGCGTAGTTTCCCGAACGCTGTTTTAAATTAAAGTTTTAAATTAAATAACAAATAAAACAAAATAACAAAAAGGAAAAACAAAAACACAGGAACCTTATACTAGAATAAAATTAGGTGTTAATTTAAGTTATATGAGATCAGGTTTACAATAATTATTTGAGTTTACAGTTCATAGAAGAGAGGATTCATAAAATTTTCAGTATAATTGTATGTCCAGTTCAACAGTCCCTTTTGTATTCTAAATTTGGCCTCTTAACTTGATAAATTAATTGTTAATTGTAATAATATAATAATCGTATTGCGTACATACTGCGCCATCTATGTCAACATTTGTGTAACATAGGTTTTTACTAGATAATTAAAAACAGTAAAATATATGCGTGACTTTGATTTTAAAAGTAGCCTTCAACACGAGCACACCAATAAGACAAAATAATCGATAGAAATCAGTATTCTCGGGACGTACCATCGCCGGCCCTAAGGCTTAAAGTTTGCCCCACCCAATTACCAAGTAGATTGCATCTGACAAGCTGATGCGGGACGATATTGAACATCTTGCATAATTTAGACGCAGGTCTATTCAGACTAGCTTGATCTGATAATCTATACATTCGGATTTGGTCTGGCAATACATATAGATTAGCACTAAGCCCGGAGGTTGAATTGTAAAGTGCCTCCAATTTGTAGATGGAGCTGATTAGTCGGTTGAATTTTAAAAAGGCTTTTAGTTGTGGGGTAGATTGTTAAATGCTGACGTTTATATACTTGGACAACAAAGTGAACGGTTGTGTTTGTTGTCCTTGTAATCTATACATACTACATACATATCTATACAAATAAATAAAATTTGAGTGTCTGTGATATTGAAATAACCGCTTTTTAATAAATGCATACATACATACATACATAAACTCACGCCTGTATTCCCTGAAGGGGTAGGCAGAGGTGCATTTCTGCACCCACATTTTGCCAAGTATGTATCAGTCCCACGTAATAGGGGGCGAGCCTATTGCCGTTTTTCGGGCACACTTCCAGACTCCGTGCTGTTACCGAGAATTTCGTAATGGAAAAACCCAATACCACTTTGCCCGACCTGGGAATCGAACCCAGGACCTCTAGATCGCACGGCACATACTTGTACCGCGAGACGACGAGGCAGTGATATTGAAATAACCGCTTTTTAATAAATGCATATGGATGTATACACGCTACATATACCAAAATAACGTTTTTTACAATTTTTGTCTGTCTGTCTGTCTGTTTGTTCCGGCTAATCTCTGAAACGGGTAGACCGATTTTGACGGGACTTTTATTGGCATGTAGCTGATGTAATAAGAAGTATCTTAGGCTAAAAAAAATAAAAAAAATATATAAGAAACGACTGTTAGGCGGAACGAAGTTCGCCGGGTCAGCTAGTCTGTAATATATCTTTTTTATATAGACTACCTCGTGGTCTTTCGGTACAAGTATGTGCCGTGCGATCTAAAGGTGCTGGGTTCGATTCGGTCGAACAGTGTTATTGGGATTATATAGTTAAATATGGGTGAATTTGTTTACTCAATACACTCGTGTCTGCTGAGATATTACCACCACGTTTAAAAGGCCTGAGAGAGTAGGTAAAGGTAATTCTAAAAATTTTTTGGTAGATAAACAACACAAAAAAAGTTCTTAGGAATTTCTTAGGTGTGTAGTCCGCCAACTCTCACTAGGCCAGCGTGGTGGACTAAGGCCTAAAACCACTCAATGGTAGAGGAGGCCCTTGCCTAGCAGTGGGACGTATATGGGCTGATGATAAAAAAAAACAACACAAAATACTTTATGATGAACTTGTATATTACCTTTCAAGTTATAATAAATAAATAAATAAATAAATACACCCAACAGTCACATACATAGTTCTGATCCCACACTAAGATATAAGTCTTGTGTCGTGGGTATCAGAAACTACGAGAGACTTTTCGGTCTCATATACACCCAGACCCGAAACAAATATTTGTGGGTCACACAAACATTTGTCTCGGTGCGGGGATCGCACCCGCGGCCTCTCGTTTTGCAAGCTGGTGTCTAGCCAACTGCGCCACGGGGCTGTCAAAGTTGAGTATATCCTAGAATTTATTTAAGGTTGAAAATAATGGTAAAAAGTGCTGTATAGTTTAAATAGTTTACGCGGAGTAACTGCTCAATCAAGTTTCCTTTGGGAGCGGAATTGCTTGATTGCAGCGCTAATCCCTATCTCACTGAGGTGGGATGAGGATGAGTCCTCTCCCATTTCATCAATAAAGTCGTCATGAGATATTTTGATCGAAGGATATTTGCCATTAATTAAGAATAATTTTCACCGACTAACAGCTATGATTAGTATTTGTTATTAATATGAATAAAAAAGCAGTGATGGCCTCGAGGCTTAGGCGCGCGGTCGAGAATTTCGGCGGTCGCAGGTTCAAACCTCAGGCACACACCTCTGACTTTTCGAAGTTATGTGTGTATTCACAATGAATCATCACTTGCTTTAACGGTGAAGGAAAACATCGTGATAAAACCTGCACACCTAAAAGTTCTTAGGAATTTCTTAGGTGTGTAGTCCGCCAACCCGCACTGGGCCAGCGTGATGGACTAAGGCCTAAACCCTCTCAGTTGTAGAGGAGGCCCGTGCCCAGCAGTGGGACGTATTTGGGCTGATGAATGAATAATTTTGTTGTAGGATAATCATAACCGTTGGAATAACGATCATTGTGCACGAGATTTGAAACCTGCTGTAGTGACCCACGTGGCTCCGTCATTTTCTAGGCTTAAGTTATTTGTATTTGCTCTCGAAAACGTACTCTTTGTCAGACAATCGACACGTTGCCAACATCTTACTTAATAATAGAAACAAAACTACGTACGTATTTTTTATTGTACAATAGACGCCAGTGCACTCTACAATTTTTATGGACAGTTCCTTCGCCGTCAAAGCTACTAGACTATGGAACTCACTTCCAGTGATAATAAGAAGAGCTAAGTCATTGTCATCTTTTAAAACTGCTTAAAGACTATTACTTGTCCTGCTAATTGAAGGCATGTCGTTTAAGTTAGTGTTTGTGTGTATGTATAATATGTATGTATGCAAGTATGTATGATTGTTTAAGTATATATATGAATATTTATTTATATGTTTTACCATATTTATTTATATGTTATACCAGTACACTTCGGCTACCTTTCATCTCACTTCCTGCATCTCCATCCCAGGTTGCCTGTAAGAGATCGCCTCGTGCAATAAGGCCGCCCATTGTACTTCTCTAGTTCTCTGTACTCCTTGGTTTTAATGTTGTGTGTACAATAAAGTTTTAAATAAATAAATAAATAGACATATGAAACAAACAACTGTCACAAATTTAATCATTGTCTAATCATCATCATCCTTTTGCCCTGTTCCCAATTCTATTTGGGGTCAGCACAGTATGTTTTATCATTCCAATCATCCCTATCAGCCGTCATGTCTTCATTAAGCCTTAGTCTGATCATTCTTTTATTCTACTACTTTCCAGTTTCCAAGAAATTGAACTGTTTAAATCCAAGTTATCTCAAAAAAAAATCTCAAAAGTGTCGAGTAAAATCGGCAGTCGTGTCCAACAGTCAGTTCTTTATTCATGTGTCGGCAGTCAATAAATATCGCCTTCACAATGGAGTTTGTATACAAAATTAGACCCGGCGTCGTGAACAACGCCCTGTATAATCGATGAGCGAGCGTGATAAGGCTTATTTTTATATGCTGCCTTGTTACAATTATTGAGAACAGAGTAAAAGAGCGTGTATTTTATGATAAAAGATACTGGCTGTTAGATGATCTAGGCAAGCAGGTTTGAATTTTGAATTGACCTAGGATCGTTGAAAATTAAATTTATTTGGAAAAAAACATGTTGTATATCAAGGATAAGAAGATTTACTAAGTTATGTAAATCAAGATTTATTATTTTAATAATTTTTAAATTTATGAAAAACTTGACAAAAACAGGCACCTTTTTTTTATTTATACTGGCACTGCAAAGTGACTCCACTGTACCTCATGGTAAGCACAGTAATAAGTTTAGTAAATAAACTTAAAAAAGTATTTCCTAAAAATAAAATTCTTTATTTTGAGCTCAGGTTATTCTCAATTCATACTAATTTATAGGTCTAGATATTTAAAAAAAATCAAATTGGCTTGCTATCAAAATGTGATAGTTTACAAGTTGATCTTCTAAAAATTAAGTTAACTTGTAATAAATATATTTGTCGAAGCGTCGACGCATCGCCACCGTGCGTCCAACGTAGGGTATAAATACAGCCGCTCGATCGAGATTCGAGAATGATTCATTCTCGCTCGGAACGCCGGACCGAACGGAGCTCTGTACTAAATTTTTGAAATTACCTCCAGAAGTTTTACTGTCACTATTTAAAAAAAAAACAATAACGCACAAGACCCTTCGACATATTTTAGTACCTAAAACACACATGTTAAACAGTGAACGTCGCTGTTGTGTGAGTGGTTTCGTACGGTCAAACTCAAATGACCACACACAGATCACAAGTTGTCACAACAAGAATTACAAATTCAATTTCAAATAATAAAGGAGACGTTCAAAGTGAAAGCCAACTATGTATCGAAATATATCTAGAAACTCTATTGAATAAACCATGACTGAGCATGAAAGTTGCGTTCTCTGTTCTCTATTCTCAGGATTTTCTTGATAATGTTGTTTTGCATCTTTAGTGTTGTATTATGTAAATACTGAGTCCCAAAACTCATCAGGATAACTTGGTCCCAAGGTCGCTAACATTTCAAAGTCATCAGAAAGCAATCTTCGCGCAGGAAATGTCTGTCTCGTTGTATGTATGTAGTGGCAAGTTAATACGCTTTACATATAATAAAATCGTCTGGAGGCTGTCTCTGTGCGTGGAGTATTTTTTTTTTTGCAATTTTGAGCTTCTTTATATGTTTTTGTTTTATATATTACATATTATAAGCAGTGGCGGTACTTCCATAGAAGCCCAAAAGCCCAGTTTGCTTTTCACAATTCCGAATAATAAATTTTAAGCTTTAAATTTTTATTTAACAAAAGAAATTTGTAAAATAAAGACCCCACTATAAGCAATAATATAAAGTAGACATTACACAATTAACGTTTAACGCTTTTGGGCTTCTATGGAAGTCCCGCCACTGATTATAAGATATATCATCTAACCAAGGGGCGGAGCCTAGTGCGAGGTCGTTGACAGTAGTTTGATCAGTATTAAATTTTGGTGTGTAAAATTTATTTAACTTTAAAAAAAAAAAAAACTTCCTCTAATATGGTTAATTTGATTGCGTAGGAACTTATTATTATTTGCGGTACAAGTCGAAAACAATGATAAAAGAACACAATACGGCTCTAGGATTGTATCCTATTACGTGGGTCTTAAGAGTCTTTTTACGTATCTTTTTCATCTGGTCTCATGCGACCTTTCGTCCATCGCAAATACCTACGCATATATTTTAACATAAAGCATGCAGTCAATTTCTCAAAAGTATAGTGATAAAGGCAAAACGAAACTTATCACTAATTGTTACAAAGCTAAAACAATTCCAATAGCATTATCATATAAATGGCTATCGTTAAGCGATCGCCAGAAATTCGAAGATGTTATTTGTTTTTATTGGGGTATAAATTTAATTTAAATAAACCCAAAGACGAAGAAATAGTTCGGCTTTACAAACAGTTTTGGTGTGTGAAGAAAACACAGCAATAAACCTCTAGACAACCTTGAGAATTTCTGACAAACTTCAACGTCAAATGACAGGGAGCGGTATGGAGACTTCGGACATGTTTGTGATATCGCGATCGATACGTTGGCTACGTTTATCAGCGTATTTCCATAGGCAAATTGCATTGAACTTATAGCTCTGATCCCACGCCATTCATTGACATACACATAGCCTCACGCTTGTACGCCTCGAAGGGGTAGGCAGAGGCACATTACAGCACCCATATTTCGAGGATATTAATATACATATAATTCATAATTTACTCACGCCTTTATTCCCTAACGAGTGGGCAGATTTTGCCGCTTGTGCTAAACTCGAGCGTACGCCAACGTAACGTCGCCTTACAAACAGACTACGTGCTGCCACTGTGAATTTTTAATAACACGCGAATGTCATCCGGTACCGGACGAGTAAATCATTATAGTAATTGTTATGTGATAATGATATGGTGATGACTATATAGTATAGTCGTGATGGCCCCGAGGTTTAGGCGCGCGGTCGAGAATTTCGGCGGCCGCGGTTTTATGAATTATCACGTACCTACTTTAACATTGAAGGAAAACATCGTGAGGAAACCTGCCCACCTAAAAAAAGTTCTTAGGAATTTCTTAGGTGTGTAAGCAAGCGTGATGGACTGTGACCTTAACCCTCTCAGCTGTAGAGGAGGCCCGTGCCCAGCAGTGGGACGTACATGGGCTGATGATGACTCATAAGTCCCCATATACATCGCCCTGCGTGAGTCACTTAAGTAACTTAGAAACTGTAAACATCTGGCACTTAAAATATGGTATCGCATTTACATCCAAAATATTAAATAATTAATTATTTATTACGTAAAAGATGCCTTGTGGTCTCGCGGTACAAGTATGTGCCGTGCGATCTAGAGGTACAGGGTTCGATTCCCGGGTCGGGCAAAGTGTTATTGGGTTTTTCCATTAGGAAATTCTCGGTAACAGCACGGAGTCTGGAAATGTGCCCGAAAAACGGCAACATGTTCGCCCCCTATTACGTGGGACTGATACATACTTGGCGAAATGTGGGTGCAGAAATGTACCTCTGCCTACCTCTTCGGGGAATACAGGCGTGAGTTTATGTATGTATGTATTTTATTACGTAAAAGATAATAATTTAAATGTACATTAAAAAGAGCCATTACTCCACGTGTCAGAAACTCTTATGAACAAAACCAATCGCGAAACGCTGAAATCAAATCATATCCCCGGAGGTAACTTGAGGGACGCCCCGCGCTCGACATTCCGAATCAATTCGATTCGACAAAATTTATTCCAACTTGGCAAGCCAGTTGTGGAATTTCTGAATTTATTCTGAATCATTTTCTCATAATGTAGATATTATATCGAAAGTTTTGAATTTGTCCCTGTTCTTTTGTCTCCCACTTTTCCAGTCAACGTTTTCATTTCCGCGTTTACTTTCGTGTTTTTTGTTTTCTAATTGTATTTTTTTGCTGTGGATCAATGGTTTACGAAAATAGTTGATAACCGTCATCAGGGTGCCTTCTATTTTTGAAACAAGTTGGTTTATCGATTTATGCGTAAAACCGTCATAAAAAATGGTATACAATTTTAGCTATGATTGTTCCTGTAATTCAATAATAGGTCAATAAGTATAAAGCAATGTTGTTTCACTTCTGAATAAGCCATAAAGAGTATAATTAAATGAAACTTTTTTTAAGTTTTGAAGCTGCCCAATGAGCTTAAAATTAATCACATCAGATCTAGTCTCCATTTAGAAATTCGATCAATTCATGTTATAAAAACTTCTTAAAGAGTTTAAGCTAAAGGTGAACGACCTTTCCGAATTTAAATTATATTTCTAATAATTAATTTTATTTCTGAAAGAAAAAATTTTTACAAATTTTTTGCAAAAATCGTTTTTACTTTCCTTATCATAATAGCCTTAGATCCTTGTAGGCGGCGCTGAACTTTCATTTAGAATCTTCTCGAAAAGCCTAAATTTCCTAAACTGGGCTTTAGGATGTAATTGTAGGTATTATTTAAAACACATTTCCCACCATCAAAGGGAATTGTACACAATGGCGAGTTTTAGTGGCAAGAAATGGTCCACACAAAGTGTATTTTAACATTGGCACGTAAACGGTGTTTCCTTCCTCGCACAACATCTTTGTGGAATCAGCTGGCCTCGGCAGTATTTCCAAACAGATACGACTTGGGGGCCTTCAAAAAAAGAGCCTATATTTTCCTCAAAGGCCGGCAACACACCGATGATTCCTCTGGTATTATGGGTGTTCATGGGCGGTGTTGACCACTTAACATAAGGAGGCTCACCTGCTAGTTTGCCTCCTTTTTCCATAAAAAAAACAACTGACTTGGCAAATTTTAATGATACCTAGAGTCTACTGTACTGAGCCGGAACAGACTATACTGTATAATCATGTTTACTGATAGTTAACTTAAAGCTGAGTATGATGAGGCAAAAGATTTCTTATATAATTTTAACATTTAGCATCTAACCCTAAATGCGCTCAATCTTGTAGCTTCGAAAGGACAGGCAGGGGTATATATTATTTCGACAATCGTATTTTTAATTGCCACCTAATGGGGAAGCCCTAGAATTCGTGTTTTTTTTTTATACTGGCACGGCAAAGTGACTCCACTGTACCTGATGGTAAGCACAGTGGAGTCCAAAAAATTAATACCGACCAGCGAGAAACGATATGGTCACCCGCTGGTCGACACAATCATGCCGGCCTGCACAAATGCTTCTTCACGCTTCGCTTAAAGGATCCAAGTGCTGCTATTGAGAATTACCTAATAAAGAACCCGTTACATCTTAGCTCGACTCGGAAACCGAACCTAAGACGTTATGATACCATGTAGCTCACTCATACCGTAACATCAATAAAACTTATCGGGAATAACACGTGCCTAATAAAGAGGCCATCTTGTAACTATAATTATTAATCTTACTATATCTGTGCTCATTTCACGGGAACACATTTTTCCAGATAAAAGTAGCCTGTATTACTTCCCAAAGTCTCACCTATGCCTATAGCATTTAGGTCTGTTTAGTAGTTAACTTTATTTATTTATCATACAAAGTAATAAATACAAATACCAAATCAATAAAAAGTTGAAGTGGCTTTCTTATCAGTCTAAGCAATTTCTTACAGACAGCCTTTGAATGGAAAAATAAAGAGGGTAACATAAAGTGTATAGAAAAGCAAAATTACTTTTGATTTATATAAGTGTATATGTATATCTATGTACAATAAAATACATAAACAAGCATACACAATAATTACAGTATTCATTACAAAAATACAAAATTATATTCCGTTTATAACATTACAATAGATACAATTGCCTCGTGGTCTCGCGGTACAAGTATGTGCCGTGCGATCTAGAGGTCCTGGGTTCGATTCCCGGGTCGGGCAAAGTGTAATTGGGTTTTCTATTTGAAAATTCTCAGTATCAACACGAAGTCTGGAATTGTGCCCGGAAAATGGCAGGACTCCCCCCCGTTTACGTGGGACGAAAAAACGATGCCTACCCCTCCGGGGGATAAGCCAGGAATAGACCAGGTTGGCCAGGAAGGTAACACGGTTATACCACAAGCTGTAGCATGGCAATAGTTTTACATAGCCTTATATATTTATTTAACTTCTTTATAAACATGACAATAAAAGATACAATGAGGCAAAGATTTTCATCATCATCATCAGCCCATATATGTCCCACTGCTGGGCACGGGCCTCCTCTACAACTGAGAGGGTTTAGGCCTTAGTCCACCTAAGAAATTCCTAAGAACTTTTAGGTGTGCAGGTTTTATCACGATGTTTTCCTTCACCGTTAAAGCAAGTGATGATTCATTGTGAATACACACATAACTTCGAAAAGTCAGAGGTGTGTGCCTGGGGTTTGAACCTGCGACCGCCGAAATTCTCGACCGCGCGCCTAAACCTCAAGGCCAAAGATTGTCATACATTTTATAATGTTAAAATTATGAATCCGTTCACCACATGAAAGCATTGAAATTTTCATAAGCCAATTTACGTTGTTTTTGCACGAATCACTTACATTATGCAAGATTGCTTGACGCGAAACGTTTCTAAGTGTTCTGAGTGGAACGTAGAAGCGTCAAATAAAATTACCTTTATTGCTCCATTGTGTTGAGCGAACACTGGAGATGCTTTTAAAATTTTCTGCCAAGCAACCTCTTAACGGTTTTCGATGTTTATCATCACGCCTTCGTGAGGGGTGAGCAGATTTTATGAAGCAATATACATTGAAATATTGAGAGGTTACACCTTGAAATTACAAGCAGATGTTAGAAATCGCTTGGGCGATGGTAATGTTATAATGTAACTTTGACATGCTCTGAAATTGTTTTTCAGTTAGCATGTAACACGGAGGTTACAGGTTCCATGCCCGTACCGAGAGAAAAGTTTATTTTATAGCCAAATATTTATTCCGTGGGTGGGTGTTTGTTAGACCGAAAAATCACGTAGTTTTTGATATCAAAGACATCAGACTTTTATCACATCTACAGTCCCACAGCCAAGCACGGGCCTCCTCTACATCTGAGAGGGTACAGACCTATGAAATTCCTAAAAACTTTAAGGTGTGCAGGTTTCATCACGATGTTTTCCTTCACCGTTAATGTACGTCATAATTCTTTGTGAATACACACATAACTTGGAAAAGCCATAGGTGTGCCTGGGGTTTGAATCCACGACCGTCGAGATTCTCGACCGCTTGCCTAAACCTCGAGGCCATCACGACTTATCTACACTAAGTTATAACACTGTTGTGGGTATCAAAATGGACATATTAATCCATTATTTCGATGGGCCAATGTACTATCGATACAATTAAATATTCCTAATAAATTATAATTATATTTATTATTAAAAAAAATGACATTTCGTGTTGCTGAGGGAGTTTCTTGCCGTTTCTTCTCCACAGCGATAACACGTTTCAAAGCGGCAATAGTTTAAAAAAAATAGTTTAATATTGACGATTCAAAAGAACTTGTAAAAGTCTATTTGAATAAAGATGATTTTAACTTTGACATAATTACAGATTTGTCCCCAAAGTTGGTCAGTTTTTCAAAAATAGTTTGCGAATAAATACCGTTTGCATTGTGGTGCGGGAATTAAAACAGGAATAGAGTTATTGTACAAGCTCAGCAGAATATTAAAATTGTTCATTGAAATATGGGATTGATTCTGGGAAAGTTTCAAATTCATGGCGAGCTAGGACACTGTTATTAAAATGTGTGAAAATATTTGACTGTCACTCCTCGGGAGCGTGATTTGAAGCGCGAGATTCTGATGTCTCGGATTCGATTACGGACGGACAAAAATGATAAGTCTGGAAATTCATTCAGTGGATTTGACTATGTCTGTTTTAATATTTTCCAGGACATAATCTCACAAGTACTAAACTATCTAAGTGCTTGATATTATCCAAATTCGATCTACTCGTATGATTAAGTAGTAAATATCTAAAATACTAAACACACATAAGAATACATGACGCCTGTATCGCCCGAAGAGATAGGCAGACGTGCATTTTTCTGCTTCCATATTTCGCCAGGTACTTATCAGTCTCACGTAATAGGGTGCGAGCTTATTGCCGTTTTTCGGGCACAATTCCTGACTCTGAGCTGCTATTGAGAATTTCCTAATGAAAAAACCCAATAACCGCCTGACTCGGGAATCCAGGACCTTTAGATTGCACGGCACGTAGTTATACCACGAAACCACGAGGCAAATTTCACACTTTTTTATCGAACCAACTCAGCCGCAATTATAGTAGACTGTCTTGCGCCTAGCCCCAACTAAATAATTTTAGTATCCCTACGAAGCCTTTCAAAAGGAACTTAAGAAATTTCCCTCTTTAAAAAGGCTTAAGCGGTTTTACTCCTCCCAACAGCTATGCCTACAATTTTTCTTCATGGTAAAATTCAGTTGGACCAAGTTTTGTCCCGAAATATAAATCTGTATCGAATACGGCGTGGGTGCTTCCAGCGTGACAACAGCTGCCCGAGACATAAGTTTATCGCCTTGTAACTTTTCATCGAACGTTGCGTAATTTTCATCATTACCTATTTTCGTATAATCTTTGCTTCAAATAACAATTTTATAGGTATACGTAATAGCTTATGTGAAACGTGGAAGGTTCTAGAATAGAAGCCAAGGACCAACTAAACCAAAATTCGATTCACGATCTCGTAACAAGCTCAGGATGTCATTGAATGCAGGCCGTATTGGGAATATTTGTATCATTATCATCATCATCAGCAGCCTTTCTCAAGTAATACACTGCTAGGCATAGGTCTCTCCTATGGCACGCCACTGGGCTTGGTCTTCAGTCTTCCTCATTCAACCACCATATAAGCGCCAAAACTTGTATGGAGTACAGAATACGGTGTAAAACGGTGGTACTTGAAACAGCTATCGAAATTTGAGTTTGAAATGTTTCATACAGTCCGATGACAAGGAGTGCCTGTGCCTACCCCTGCAGGAATGCTGGCATCAGCGTACGTATCGCCTCAAAACTAGTCGTGGGTAATTGTGAATGATTTTGATCTAATTACCTACAAATACTAATGTTGATAATCGATTATGAAATTAGTAAACTAATGTATTTTCATAATCGAATGCCGTTAATTTGCACTTCTTATCTCGTCGAGAATCGAGAGTAGGTCTTGTTTTTTTTTAGAGATTTTTTGTTACCCTAGCTAGATAAATAGTCCAAAAGTCGAGACTCCAGAGTAGCTTTGTTTTTTTTTTAAGATTTTTGTTACTCGCAAATGCGACTACTAACAAAATTAGTAATTTGACATATCTCGAAAAATTTCATAATCGAATGATTTCATTAGTATATCTCATAATCGCCCACCGCTACTACTAACTACATTAGTAATTATACATACATATATAACTCACGCCTGTATTCCCCGAAGGGGTAAGCAGAGGTGCATTTCGGCACCCACATTTCGCCAGGTATGTACCAGTCCCACGTAATAGGGAGCGAGCCTATTGCCGTTTTTCGGGCACATTTCCAGACTCCGTGCTGTTACGGAGAATTTCCTAATGGAAAAACCCAATAACACTTTGCCCGACCCGGGAATCGAACCCAGGACCTCTAGATCGCACGGCACATACTTGTGCCGCGAGACCACGAGGCAATCAGCATTAGTAATTACTAATTTGTAATTGCTCGCTTGTTATAATCGAGGTATCTTGAGACATCTTCATAATCGAATTATTTCATTAGTATATCTCATAATGGCCCACCGCTACTCAAAACGCACCACTTAAACCATATGCGTTTAATTTATCGCCGAAATGTAGACATAGTAATAAATTAGGGCTAGGCGGAGCACGCGTGCCCATGAAGGGCAATATCTGTCTTCTATGAGTTATGGATAGAAGTGAATATTTATTCAACCTGTTTACATAAAAGTAAAGTCTGGTATGGAAATATATTTGGCACATTTTATTTATTTATTTATTTATAATATTTTAAAATAACAACAAGAAAATTCAGAACAAGAAAAGTTAGAATAAGCGTTGACGCCTGCAAGAGTATTGTAACTGTGTCGCAGACATCAAGCACCCTTCTAGTTCACAAAAACGAATCCAAAACAAAATAACAAATATTAAGGACATATTGTACGATTAATAACATAATATTTTTTAGAATAACATAATCGAAATACAATTAATAACATAATCAAAAGACAATTATTGACATAATAACATTTAGTAAAACAAAATCGAATTATAAATTTAAATACTAAATAGGTATGTGAGAAAAAAAGAAAAGTTGTACAATTAATAAAATAAAATAATAACATTTAGAACAATAAAACATAAATAATTAGAAATTTCTTAGATACTAATTAGGTTATTGCATATTTGTAGAAGATTCGAATTTGAAACAAAAAATATACCCAGCAATTGTTTTAGCAAAGAAGAGATTAAGAGCGGTGAAAGTGGTAAAAGGTGAGAGTTGAATGATGGACAAGCCGAAGAAGGATAAATATGGATGGAGTGCGTGAGAGAAGATATGAAAGAAAAAGGGGTGAAAGAAGACATGACGGCTGATAGGGATGTTTGGATGGATAAAACATACTGCGCCAACCCCAAATAAAAATTGGAAAAAGGGCAAGGGAATGATGATGAGAACGTGAGTTCGAAAAGCAGTCACAAATTTCATAGTACGAAGTGATACGTACCTTTTTAATAAATTATCGCTTTCTTCATGAAGCAAATCATCGAGAAAAAAAACCAGATAGGAGTAATCATTAGGAATGTAAAGTCCAGAAGACCCTCTTTCAATAGTAGAGGTAGTACGTGCCCTGTAGTGGGATGGATGATAACAGTGATAAAAGTTTTGAAATCACTTCAGATCTTGCATCCTGTATTGATTTCGTATTGAATACGAGACCACTAATAAATACCATAATATTCCATTTTTGTTCAAAAGAAGCCAATGAAACATCTAAACCTTACCTAATTTAACCATGGGCGAAAAGGAATTAAAATATTGGAATAAAAAACCTTTCTTGTTCAAACAAATAGACAAAAAGGTGCGAGGTTTGATCAAATGTTTGCCTTCAAATATTTTATTAAATCCATTCAATGAAAAGCGAGCCTGGAATAGAAATATTGTATCAAAATCATATTTACGGGTAAATAAGAACTTGAGAACGTGTTTAAATTTATAGCTGCGTTTTATTTTATATTTTGAAATTCGTTGAAGGTGGTACCAGTGGCGGTACTTCCATAGAAGCCCAAAAGCCCAGCTTGCCTTACAAAATTACAAATAATAATCTTTAAATCTTTATTTAACAAAAGCAATTTGACATATAAATGAGAATATTCTGACCCCTCAATCAACAATTATAAACTAGACATTACAAAATTAACGTGTAACGCTTGGGTGCTTCTATGGAAGTACCGCCACTGGGCCACCCCTTACTTATATTTTTTTGTACCACCACCGCATAGTGACCGCATTAACATCTGATCGTAAGCGTCGACAAGCAATACCTAAACGATTTTGATCACCCATCAACATTCAACACGATTATGCCTGCCTTATGCTAGGTGGGGTGTACTTAGACTGATCCCGGAATGTGACATAATTAGGTGGGATAATATGGTGTATTATTTATACCTGATGGTCATTATCCGGGCGGTCTTGCAAATCCTACCCTCTAGCATTAGGCCAATGGCGGTACTTCCATAGAAACCCAAAAACCTAACTTGCCTTTAAAAATTCCGAATAACAATCTTTAAGCTTTAAATCTTAATAAAAAAAGGCATATAAATGAGAACATCCTGACCCTACAATAAACAATTATAAACTAGACATTACACAATTAACGTGTAACGCTTTTGCGCTTCTATGGAAGTACCAACACTGCATTGGGCCTCTAGTATTGATTAACGGTCCTGTCATTCATCGAACGAAAAACTTTCCTTTTCATACTGACACCACAAAGTGACAACACCGCAGCTGGTGGCAAATGCGATGATGTCGAAATAGAGCATCAAATGGATGATTTTTTGTGACACGGAGGTACTACCTCGTTAAAACTAGTCCATTCATATATTGTGCTCGTGCCTGCCTCGTGGTCTCACGGCACAAGTACGTGCCGTGCGATCTAGATGTCTCGGGTTTGATTCCCGGGTCGAGCAAATGTTTTATTGGGTTTTTCCACTAGAAAAATCTCAGTAGCAGCATGGAGTAAATTGTGCCTGAAAAACGACAATGGGCTTGCTCCTTATTACGTAGGACTGATACATACTTCGGGGAATACAGGCGTGAGGCTATGTCACCTACATAAGATGAGATTATATTCAAGTAAAATAGACAGCATGGCTCTACTTATATTATGGACCCTCCGTTTTAAAATTCACAAAATATGGTAAAAGTGTGTATAACATACATATATGAAAAAAAAACAATATGCGTCCCACAGGCAGCCGATATAAAGTTCATCATCATCACCAGCCCATATACGTCCCACTGCTGGGCACGGGTCTCCTCTACCATTGAGAGGGTTTAGGCCAACCACGCTAGCCTAGTGCGGGTTGGCGGACTACACACCTAAGAAATTTCTAAGAACTTTTAGGTGTGCAGGTTTCATCACGATGTTTTCCTTCACCGTTAAAGTAGATATAAAGTTACCAAAGGTATTTCCAAAGTACATAAGCGATATTAAAATTACACACTTGGCCCATAATTCCCTGAAGTTTCACACAACGTTGGAAGTTATATGCAATTTTTCTTGGCGAACTGGCCGCCTTTGCATAATGCGATGGTTTTATGTATACAGAAGCTGAAATATTACTTGAAAAAGTGTCTTTTTGTCGACACACCCCTTGCAGGTCCCCATTTCTCAATGTATTCTGTAAGAGGAATAAATATTTGCTTTTGCAATATTTTCTTACGCCATGCAGGAAATATTTAACTGTGATTTTTGCTTTAATTTATTCTGTATTTTAAATACTTGGTCTCGTGCTTAAAGCATGTGCGATATAGAACCGAATGGCCCGGGATCAATTCCTGGGTCAAGGTTTTATTGTGTTTTTCCATTAACAAAATTTCGGTAGCAAAACAAAGTCAAAAAAATTGTCTGAAAAGCGGCAGTAGACCTAATATGAATGAAAATAAAATTGCAACATGTTTTCTTCAAAAATATTTTTTTTTAAAACATACATTAAAAACGTCGAAGCAATATCGTGAGGAAACCTGTACATCTTAAATTCTTAGGGATTTCTTAGGTGTGTAGTCCGCCATCCCTCACTAGGCCAGCATGGTGGCCAGCTATAGTGGAGACCCGTGCCCAGCAGTGGGATGTATGTATGTACATGGACTGATCATGAAACTTACTCGTACATGCCTCATTATCATCATCATCAGCCCATATACATCCCATTGCTGGGCACGGGCCTCCTCTACAACTAAGAGGGTGTAGGTCTTAGTCCACCACGCTGGCCTAGTATGGGTTGGCGGACTACACACCTAAGAAATTCCTAAGACCTTTTAGGTGTGCAGGTTTCATCACGATGTTTTCCTTCACCGTTAAAGTACGTGGTATTTTCTTTGTGAATACAAACATAAACTTACATACCTACATACATGTGAAACCTACTTAATCATGGACAAGATACTTCTCTGACATCGCAAAGTATGAGATAGTTTCCGCATCTAAAGGGTTCCAGCATTGAAAAGATTATAAGCTGCCACAACTCCGCCTAACCCTAAGGATATTCCTTTAGAAAAGGATTTTATCTGCGAACAGATTTTCTGTTTCCACTGTAACCAAATTACACGAAATAAGTTCATTCTGTACACTCTCCACGGAATCCTTTTGAATACAATTGTGTCTGGTATTCGATACATTAAATTTATAATACTATTCCCCGTTCTAGAGATAGGCGTTATTTCATATTTATACTTGCTTTGTATTTATCAATAGGACTTTAAGCTAGGTGGTTTTGCGAACAGTCTTAAAGTATTATTGAAATAATTTGACTGCCTCGTGGTCTCACAGCACAAGTATGTGCCGTGGCATCTAGAGGTCCTGGGTTCGATTCCCGGGTCGGGCAAAGTGAAATTGGATTTTCCGTTAGAAAATACTCAGGAGCAGCACGGAGTCTGGAATTGTGCCCGAAAAACGGCAATCGGCCCGCCCCCTATTACGTGGGACTGATACATACCTGGCGAAATGTGGGTGTAGAAATGCACCTCTGCCTACCCCATCATTTATGTATGCATTATTGAAATAAATAAAAACTTGTGTTCTCGCAAAAAGAAATAAATACACCCCCATTTGATAAAAATCTTGTATCATCCTAAAGATCAGGGTAGTCTTTTGGTCTCAAAAACACTTATACATATATATAGTATGACAGTCTTTGTAGCGCAGTTGACTAGACACTGGCATGTGAATTGGAGGCTGTGGGTTCGATCTCTGCACCGAGACAATCGGTCGTCGGATCTGTAAATATTCATTTAAGGTCTAAATGTCTGTGTGACTAAAAAGTCTTTCGTAGTTTCTAATACCCACATAACAAAATCATTTTAAAACACTGCATTCTATATGTATGAAGTCGAAAGTGTATTTATTTATGTATTCTTTAATTAGTAGCAGACAGACAGACAGTATTTGACAGCCCCGTGGCGCAGTTGGCTAGACACCAGCTTGCGAAACGAGAGGCTGCGGGTTCGATCCCCGCACCGAGGCAAATGTTTGTGTGATCCACAAATATTTGTTTCTGGTCTGGGTGTATGTGGGACCGAAAAGTCTCTCGTAGTTTCTGATACCCACGACACAAGACTTGCATCTTAGTGTGGGATCAGAACTATGTACATATGTGACTGTTGGGTGTATTTATTTATTATTTATTAATAAGGGGATGGCGGATAAATCAACTATAATATTAATGCAGTCTTAAGTCACATTGTGATGTAATGGATGGTTATTTAGTCCGGTTAACATTAGTAAATAATTAATTAGCTCCAGCCTATAAACTGCTCCAGGCTATAAATTGCATTGCAATTTTTGAAAAGTAAGTGCATCAAAACCCATGAACCTTTGAAGACTATTGGATTGGATTTTATTGGACGTCCAGCACTGGACGTAAAATATGACATCCCATATCCGTCCCACTGCTGGGCACGAGCATTCTTTACTTTTACTTTAAGAGGGGTTAGGCTTAAACCACCACGCTGGCCTAGTGCGATGTGACGGACAAAATCCCTAAGATTTTTTTTAGAACTTTTAGATGTGCAGGTTTCCTCACGATAATTTCTTTTAGCGTTAAATTACGTGATAATTAATTTTACACACAAAACTTGAAATGTCAGAGGTTTCGTCTCAAGCGCTTAATCTTTGAAGCCACCACGACTGTTAATAAATAATAAAGAATGACAAACACTCCAAAGCATTTACTTTATGAAGGAACGTTACTCGGTAACCGCGGCTATTACTTAAAAACGTGGAATTGTGGGCAATAATGCGAATGGTGGTTCTCGTACGAACACGTGTCCCGACGAGAGGCAATCTACTCAACTACTATCGTTTCACCGTGATGATTATGAGCCGAGCGTTTACTTGATGTATATGGCGCACAGTTTTATTTCGCTTGGTTTATTTTATATCATCATCAGCCTAAATACGTCCCAGTGCTGGGCACGGGCCTCCTCTACAACTGAAAGGGTTTAGGCCTTAGTCCATCACGCTGGCCTAGTGGTTGGCGGACTACACACCTAAGAAATTCCTAAGAACTTTTAGGTGTGCAGGCTTTATCACGATGTTTTCCTTCACCGTTAAAGCAAGTGATAATTCATTGTGAATACACACATAACTTCGAAAAGTCAGAGGTGTGTGCCTGGGGTTTGAACCTGCGACCGCCGAAAAAAACCTCGAGGCCATCACTGCTTATTTTATATGCTTGGGTAATTTGTATCGCTATACTATACTCGTGGATGCATGGGCGATGGAGTTGCTGAAATGTGTTTCTTGCGTTGACGCTTCGTCTACTCATGCTGTATTCTAACTCTCAAATAAGTTAGATAATATAACCGTCGGACCCAATAGGTGAGTTCACTATAATTTCTAGGATCCATTTTTAGATCGATCGAGAGGTTGTAGATTCGATTCCTGAGCCGAGGAAAACTTTGGCACTTCTTATTATAGGTAATTTTCAGTAGCAGAACAGAAATGAGCACAAGAAATACATTGGTTTCTTGTGGTCATTTCCCACCATCTCATCCCACGTAACAACGGGCAAGTCACTATTGACTTTCATTGAAAAAGACTATTTATATATTCATTATAAAATCAATTAAATCAATAAAACACACAATGACGCGGTCTGTTCATTAAAATCTAAATACCGTCCGCTCGCGTACAAATAATAAAAAAGGAACTCCGATGAACACAAAAGAGAAACCTGATTAAGATTCTTGCAACTTACAAATTCGAACGAATATTCACAAAGAGACTCGCGGACTTTAAGTGAAGAGAGCTATTTTTTTTTTAAATATACAACTGAAGCAATGGAAAGAACCGCTGTCTCTAGTAATGAGATCCATATCAATTTCCACAGCGGAGTCAAGAAAAATATTGGACTCGTTTCACTAAAGAGTAACTGCGTTTCAAGTAGGAATGTCTGATGCCCGTTCTATCTCGATGACACAACGAGGTCAGATAAAGTGGCTGTGTTTTAATGAAAAATAAAAATATCGATCAGACATCGATTGTTGAGATGGAGATTGGTGATTAAAACACTGCATTCTATAGGCGTCATCATCATCAGCCCAAATACGTCCCACTGCTGGGCACGGGCCTCCTCTACAACTGAGAGGGTTTAGGCCTTACTCCACCACGCTGGCCTAGTGCGGGTTGGCGGACTACACACCTAAGAAATTCCTAAGAACTTTTAGGTGTGCAGGTTTTATCATGATGTTTTCCTTCACCGTTAAAGCAAGTGATAATTCATTGTAAATACACACATAACTTCGAAAAGTCAGAGGTGTGTGCCTGGGGCTTGAACCTGCGACCGCCGAAATTCTCGACCGCGCGCCTAAACTTCGAGGCCATCACTGCTTACCTATCTATAGGCGTACCATTTCAATATACATACATACATATACTCACGCCTGTATTCTCCGAAGGGGTAGGCAGAGGTGCATTTCTGCACTCACATTTCGCCAGTATGTATCAGTCCCACGTAATAGGGGCCGCTTTCCGGGCACATTTCCAGGCTCCGGGCTATTATTGAGAATTTCTTAATGGAAAAACCTAATAACACTTTGCCCGACCCGGGAATCAAACCCGGGACCTCTAGATCGCACGGCACATACTTATGCCGCGAGACCATGAGGCATTCAATATGTCTATGTGATTTCCAATGATGTAATGTTTTAGTGCATTGGGCTACAGTGAGCGGAAAAAATGCTTTGTGCAGTTCAATGCCTCATTCGCTCAAAACCCAAGAACTGTTTCAAGGTCGCTTAAAACCCAAGAACTGTTTAACTCTCTTTTGTGTGTCTGTGTATCCAAATCTTATGGGCTTATATGATTCAATAAAAACATGTAAGTTTTCACATTTATATATTAGCTCAATGTCTAATAACCAAAATATTTCAAATGTGAAAACTTCCATCGACCACTTCTACAATTCAGAGGAGTTTTACCTTAATAGGCTTCAAACGTCGTCTTTGAAGCTTATAGGTCAAATATTATAATGAACAGCTCGTGGCAAACTCGCAACAGTCTCGCCAATAAACACTCTAAATCTAAAGACAAATATACATCAGAACCACAATTTGTCGAACTCCATTGAACAAGTGTGGAATTGCAGAAACAAACTCGTACTTAATTCAGAGCGAGAAGACATTAATTGTGTTTCCCAACTAAAGTTAGTTGCTCATTCATTTGCCACAACTTCACGTCTTGGCTACGTTTGTAACAAGCGCCTTGCGTTTTAATTGTGTCGTCGATAGGACGACAAAACTTCGGTCAAGCTTCAATCTCATTCGCAACTTGCGGGTTTAAGTTAACAAGTCAGACGCCACTTTTGTTAAGATTTATCTCGAATCGAAGTCTGAATTGGATTGGTAGTACTTAATCAGTACAAATATAGAAACAGTCCTTTTTGACCAAAGCGGTAGTCATACGTGCATTTGTACACACGATTCATCAGTTAAAATCATTCTATGTAGTAAGTGCTAAAACTCTTACAGGTGATTGGGCACGTTACTCCCCGCTTTATGAGAATTTACACAAAAACTCACACACGATATTAGCAGAGATGCATTTCTGTATTGCCTGTGCGATCTAGAGGTCCTGGGTTCGATTCCCGGGTCGGGCAAAGTGTTATTGGGTTTTTCAATTAGGAAATTCTCAGTAACAGCACGGAGTCTGGAAATGTGCCCGAAAAACGGCAATAGGCTCGCCCCCTATTACGTGGGACTGATACATACCTGGCGAAATGTGGGTGCAGAAATGCTCCTCTGCCTACCCCTTCGGGGAATACAGGCGTGAGTTTATGTATGTATGTATGCATTTCTGTCCCTACAATTGTTTGTTTGTTAACAGCAATATTTTAAAGCCCAACGTTAGAGATGGTGAGCCTATTGACGCTTTTGGGGTACATTACTAGACTCCGTGCTCCTAGTGAGAACTTACGGATGAAAAAGCCGAATAAAACTTTACGCAACCCGAGAAACAAGATCGAAACCTGTCGATTGCACCTACGAACCTACACTTGTCTTCTCTATAGAAAATTTCACTTTTATTTGAAAGTTTCAAACAGTATCAATGTCACCCTCGTTTAAACACGATGTTAGTTTGTTCCCACTAAAAGCGCCACGTTCTATATAACTGACCTACTCGGTAATTAATATTTCACAACAAATCCAGCGACCTAATTCCTATAAATTGAACCACTAACATACTCTGCGTTACATAAATAATCAGCAACTAAAACCCGTATGCAAATGTAACCAATAAACATGACAGACGGCAAACACTACCAAAGCAAATAACATTTGGCGGGATTTCCATACGGCTAATGCATGCGAAGGGACCAAGGCATCCTTGGGACCCCTTTTAGCCGGGGGCGATAAATCAGCCCCTAATGGAGCGCGTTCCCGCACCGGGTTATATTCCCAGTGACCCCGCGTGGACTGTTTGAAAATTGATTGATTGTCGAACGTTCATTTTGGAGCCATTTTCATTGAAACATATTGATTATCAGAATGTTCTGTTATATTGTTTAGATGTGTTGAATTTGTATTAAAGATTTATAATTTAAAATTTTAATTTCTCCTGTTTAAATGAACGACAGAATGTTCTCGAACCAAAATAAAAGATGGATTATATTCCGTTAATAAAACTACCAGTTTTAATTGAATTATGAAAGAAAAAATACATTAAATTACTGTTTCGAAACAGATAGCTGACTACATTTATTAAAAGGTTTACGGCTCATTCCTTTAATGGCACCAAAAGGTGATAAAATTACTTCTTAAAATAATCTAAATAGCGTATACATATGCATTTATGTACGTGGCGGATGTCATTCTTTTGACATTTAACACAGCACTATTTGAAATTTAATAGGATCAAACCTGCGGCCCCTTGTTTCACAAGCCATGTGTCTCATCATGGAGGCTCTGAAACAACAACCATTCTCAACCATAATATATAGACTCAAGCTGTTACTGAATCATTCAGTGCCGATGCATACTATCGGAAGCATAGAGTGTTTGACGGCTCAGATGTGCGCATTCAGTCCTAACACCTGCGCTTTATACTGGCGACAAAGTTAACCAACCGTTAAAAATTGGTGCACCTTGTTCAAGATACAGATCTGTGAGCAGCGAAGACAAGAATTCCCCATTAAAATGTCATAGGAATCTTGTCTCCTATATAAGGAATGATGTTCGGTTATTTCGATTTTATCTTTATACATAATAGAATGGTTTTCCAATAACTGGATCGTAATTTTATTTAAATGTTCTTTATTGTATTTTAATACTTCCTTTTCTATATGAAAGTAAAAGGAATAATTTTAAATTCAAAGAAACTTAATTTGTAGGTTCTAGATGTAGCGAGGTTAGATAAGTGCTTTGTAAGAGAAAAAATAAATTTCCCCCTTCTTATTTTAAACTATATCGCAAAATAAAGTGCTTTTGTTTATTTATTTCTGTGTTAAAATCCTATTTAAACCTTCCATTTTTACTAGATACCTAAGATAAATATTAAAATAATTATTTCTCCTTCATTCCCCTTTTATAAAACTTCTACGAAACTGGCCAACCCTGGTGGGTTGACAGAAGTTTCATAGACCGATCTCTTAAGAGATTACCACTTCGATTCACCGGAAGAATTGCTTTTAAATTTATTTTCACCTCAGGTACAAAATTTTAAATAAACTGTTAAGTAGGCGGTCGTGAACCGAGAGGTAGGCGTGGTAAAACTTTCCCAACGAAAATTTAATGAGGAAATTGCGCATTGTTTTCATTAATAATGCCGCTTAGCACAATAAGAAGTTCGATGAGTCGCTTGTACGAATTGCTGTTGAGAATTTTAATTTCAAAATATTTTTCATAAAACTTTCGCTACATACTCCGGCGGGCATTTTGCTCAGCTGCTCATTCTATCATCACAGACTTTGCCGTGGTTGGCAATTCGGCAGCTGGGCTTCACGGTGGCTCTTCACAAATCCAAGGCCATTTGTTTCCACCAGCCGCGGATGGGGCCACCTGCTGGGGTCCACATCGAGTTTGAGGGCGTGCGAAAACCATCGGCAAGCAGGTCAAATACTTGGGGCTGCTGCTGGAGAGTCGGTGGGAATTTTAAGATGCTGCAGCCGAAGTTGCTGCAGTTATCAGGCGCTCTATCCAGCCTGCTGCCCAACCTAGCCCGCTTCTTATTGCGTTAGACTGATGACTGACTAAGCATGCGCCTAGATACATACAAAGGAATACAGGGTTGAGGTTATGTACATATGTATGTATGAATATTTTTTTGATATTATTCAAAGGTTTCATTTTACTTCAAACAAAGATCTCCCCCAAAACCGTATTTTATCATATTTGTCTACAATACTGTCATATTGGTAAACAAAGTGCCGGACCGCGACACCAGACAAAAAGGCTTTGGAGTCGTGTTACGGTTATTTTATTTATGTATAAACTCGTATATCATCATCATCATCAGCCCATATACGTCCCACTGCTGGGCACGGGCCTCCTCTACCATTGAGAGGGTTTAGGCTTTAGTCCACCACGCTGGCCTAGTGCGGGTTGGCGGACTACACACCTAAGAAATTCCTAAGAAGTTTTAGGTGTGCAGGTTTCATCACGATGTTTTCCTTCACCGTTAAAGTACGTGATTATTCATTGTGAATACACACATAACTTGGAAAAGTCAGAGGTGTGTGCCTGGGGTTTGAACCCGCGACCGTCGAGATTCTCGACCGCGTGCCTAAACCTCGAGGCCATCACGACTTCACAAACAAACAAACTCGTATATGTTATCACATTAAAGGCTCTTATATTACAAAGTCCTAGTCTAGACGTCTCGAGTTCTCATCTTCGTAATTTTACCTAAAGAAAGGCTTTCCATATATTTTACTAAGTAAAGAATCGTTTTACCCACGTAATGAGACTTTGGAACACTTTTGGGAAATTATAACATTTTATGTTCTATCCATTTTAAATATGTATGTTCCATAATATTACTTTTATGTAAGAATTTGAACTCAGAAATAACACGAGAATAACTTTATTTTACGATTTAGGAGTCGTAAGAATATTTAGGATCTGTTCAGGAATTAAGTAGTTTAAATTTCCGCCATGAAATTGCTTGAATACCTGAGAAAATCTCGCTTAGATGACCTTTGTCAATGAGTCCCTATACAAGTATTATAGTATAAATAGCGTGCATATCCAGACGAAACGGCCGGGGTAATAATACCAGGTTGTAACCTTAACTTAGCCATAATGGTTTCGCGCTTTTAAAAAATATAACAGCACCGTGGCGCAGTTGGCTAGACACCAGCTTACGAAACCAGAGGCCACAGGATCGATCCCGCACCGAGACAAATGTTTGTGTGGTCTGCAAATATTTATTCCGGGTCTCTGGGTGTTGTGAGACCGAAGAGTCTCTCGTAGCAACTGATACCCACGACACAAGACTCGTATCTTAATGTCGGGTCAGAACTACATATTTATGTGAGTGTTAGGTATATTTATTTAGGCCGCACTGCCCTTGCCTAATTGCCTCAGATTTCTGTGCCTGGATCAAGAAAACATATGTATAGCAACAGGAATATTCCTAATGTCACGCAATATTTTAAAACTATAGTCTCCCAACATTCTAGCCTAAGATGACCTTTAAAGACAAACCAAGCGGTCTTATTTCACGAAAACCGAACATCAGCAATTACCTAGCGAGGCCGCAATCGCGATAACAACTGTCCCGAATAATTCATAGGTAGGAAATAACTATTCTATATTGCCAAAAGTTCTAAATCAGCCATTTTCCGAATGATTTCGCCTCGCGCACGCTCCAATAAACATTCGCGTCACAATCTACGCGACCGTCGGTTATATACGAGCGGGCTGACGCAACACACATCATACGAAAAGGAGCCTTGAAATTATGTATTTCTTCCAGTGCATGTAGTTTTGGTTGTATTTATAGCATAAGATTGCGTCTTAGAGCCGGCATGAATGCAGCGAGCGATTGAGATAGGGCCTTTCGATAAAAAAAAAAACAGTAACAATACGGAGTTCGAAAATGTACTCAAAAACGACAAAAGGGCCACGACCCTTTAAAAAATACAATTGAGATATGTGGGCATAGAAATTCATCTCTTATTAAATTTTTGGGGAAACAGACGTAGGTATGGAAATGTCTCATATATTATTTTTTTATTAACGTTTTCAATCTTCAGCCCATATGTGAGTATGCCACTGCTGGGCACGGACCTTCTCTACAACTAAGACGGTTTAGACCATAGTCCATTAATGTTTTATAATTCACCAAATAAAAGAACAAAGTTATATCACAAACAGCAGCCGTATCACTATCTGCGTTTTCTTCCAAACAACCGTTAGATGTAATGGAGTGATCGGAAGCATAGAGTGGGGGTGGTCACAATTTAAGAAAATATAGAATAAGTATAACATATTTATAAGCAGCTAGATCACGCTCACCGCACACACCACGTTGTGAACCATGCACATAAAAACGTGCATATTCAAAAGAGAAAAAGCTTATTAAGAATCTAAATTGCGATTCAACAAGTCATGTCAAGGAATTACATCTTGATGACCAAGTGAGGTTAGTCTGGCAGTCTCCTACCCCGCATTATAGTGAAAACATTTCAAAAGCAAACTTACAAAGCCGGCCAAACATTTGCACTCTATTCGAAAATTAAAATTAAAGAGATTTAACCAAAATTTACGCAGAAAATTTAACAGTCCAAACAACTCGAGCATAAAATTTAAAAGAAAATCATTTATCTGCGAAACTCGCAAATAAATGGCAACATTAAGTGTGAATGACAAAAGTAACCGCGCGAATTTCATCTCGCTAGTGCATTTATTTATTCTCTTAATTGAAACAGAAAGTTATAAATTTACAAATTCATCACAAAGTTGAAACATGTAAACTGCGGCCATTATTATACAAAACGTCTCATTAAAACATATAAAATATGCAAAATAAACTTTCTGCGAATGTTTTAACTTAGACACAAACCAAATGAGACCATTTAAATATTCACTACTATAGCAGAGTGTGTTATTTCTATTAAAATTGTTTTGGCTTGTTCTGAAATAGTGTCTATTGTTCGTGCAAAGATTTCAGTTATAATTGTTGTGTCAGCCACATAAGTTTTTATTTTTAATTAAAGTTTTCATTTAGTTTTTATTGGTGACTACTACAACCCTTGTTGAGATGAGTTGGGTTTTAAAAGTATTTTTGATTTAGTAATATTTTAACTTAATCCTACTGTCCTAAATATTTGGCAAAGGCTCAGGATCTTAGTTTCAGCGTAGGAAATACATAGAACGATATTTTGGATGGAAATATTTACCGCAATAGATAACAGTGAGCGATGACCGTAATAATTGGGAGAGCTTTTTTTTATATTCTGGCACGGCAAAGTGACTCCACTGTACCTAATGGTAAGCACAGTGGAGTCCAAAAAAATAATACCGACCAGCGAGAAACGATTTGGTCACCCGCTGGTCGACACAATCTCAATGTTTCAACAAAACAAAAGTTTGTTGAGACATTCTCAAGGCAATTCCAATTTTAAATCTCGGACACACTATAGAAGCTTCCTCTTTCTGATACATAGACCGAGTATAATTTAATATTATTTTTTTAGACTTTATGTATTACCAACCGACACAAGGGCAGCTTGGAGAACTTATAACAATCTACAAGATGTACAGAAGTCTGCGTCATCGATTGCCGCGCGAGAACAAATGCTTGTATGATCCACATACTATTGTTTTGCGTCCTAATGTTTGTAAGACTATAATGTCTTTCGTAGTTTCTTACATATTTTTTTTAAGTGAAATCTTTAGCGGTGCTGTGCACTTTTTTGGGATGGATAAAAAATTTTAAACTCGCGTCAGATCACGCGACCCTGATAGAAAATGCGTAAGACGTTTGTTGTCATGCATTGTTGTAGCATTGTCATATTTATGTATGATAGCGCAATAAATATTGCATTTTAAATAAATCAATTCGTGCGAAATTATTCCCTAACCATTCCAAATTATTCGAAAATGAAGTTCAATTTACGTTAATGTTGGAGTTTTCACTTCTGCCGACACTCCCGGAGTGCCAGCCGTTTTTTACTTTGGTTTAAGGATATTAAGCTAATGACTAAGTGACTAATTGATATATTTGTTCTTTATTTTAGATAATCTAGATCAGAGACGCACCTTTGATTTAAGAATCGTAGGCTTCGTAGGCGTCGTAGACGATGGCGTAAACGATTTCGTAGCAGTTATCGTAGGCGTACATTATTCTGCAATGACAACCTTATTCCTCCACACCTTTGAATCATTTTCTTAGACCGAAAAGTGTACGGTGTTTTCTGATACTCATGTCACGAGACTAGCATATTTCAGCGGTGTTAGAACCAAATGTGTATTTATTCTTCAACCAAACAGTTGGAGTTACTTATCAAAACAAAACGCAGTTCACTTGGGATTCAAAAGCGTACAAACAATAACAATTTCTTTTAAGCGCTACACGTGATACCGGCTGTTCATTTACAGCGGAATGGGTTTATGCCAACAGTCCCGGGATGTTCCCCTCGAGTCCAATGTGCCATCGCTGGGCGCCCGTCCCCTCCAACTTTTATTTGCTATTGAAGTTTGTTATTAAAATTACGCACGGACGTACTTGAGGATATTGCTCACTTGGCACAGTTGGTAAAGCTGGGAAATGAAAAGCCGTGGATTCGATCTGTTATCACTTTTCGGCCAGAAGCCTTTTAAAATAAAGAACTATTTAATTATCACACGAATTATTTATTGGGCTCTCAAAAATGAGGGCAAGTGTCACACGCAGCATATGGGAACGGACTCACTTCATTATTGTATAGAAGTATGACGAAGCGTAGAAATTGCTGACAAGGGAAATTGGGAATGAGAAGTTATGTTCTATTAGGTACATGGTTAGCATACCAACAAAATAACCCGTTTCAGAGATAAGTCGGAACAAACAAACAGACAGACAGACAAAAATTGTAAAAAACGTTATTTTGGTATATGTACCGTGTATACATCCATATGCATTTATTAAAAAGCGGTTATTTCAATATTACAAACAGACACTCCAATTTTATTTATTTGTATAGATTAAAAAGTCCAATCGAATTTGAGAACTCTTTTGCCTCTAAGTCTTAACATACATACATGTATGTGTGTGCATTGTAAATACACATGTACGTAAACTCACGCCTGTATTCCCCGAAGGGGCAGGCAGAGTCCACTAATACTTTGTTCAACCCGGGTATCGAACCTGGGTTCTGTAGATACGGCACATACTTGTGACGCGAAACTGCTAAAATACACTCTCCTATCACCTTCAAATCTTTCCGAGAACTGTCAAACATCTAAGAGAAACCCAAAGACCACACAACTACACCTAAACAAATATTAACAGAAATGTTTAAGTGTAATCTCCGCGTAAAATTCTGTGTGTAATGCCTCAAAAGCTGTTTAAGTTTCCTGTTTGCAGGTTGAGGGTCTAGGTGAGGTAAACAGATCTTTCTGAACTGTACCCACTAAACTCCGCGGTCTGTTTTAGACTGTAAACGTTGTTTATTAAGCCTAATGTACATATTTTAACATATTCACGCCGTGGTCTCGCAGCAAAGACGATGATCAGATCACAGCCATGACAATTACTGTGTAGGATAACTTTTATCTTTGATAAATGTTATTTTGGTGTGGCATATACTTATGTACAGTAAGTTATACTCAACGACACTAACAATAGAAAAAAGGTATTTAGTACATTTTAGTTTTTCAAAAAAGTTACCAACAAAGTAAAAGTAAGGACATATACGTATAAATGTTTGCGTGAGAACTGACAACTGTATTCACGACATTTATTTATTCAAGTGCCTCTGAACCTACCACACGTGTTTTGTATCAGTCCGAATTAAATATATGTAAGTATATATTTTTTCAAATAATATTATAATATATTATGAAAAATACGAAATATATTTGTATATTTAGTTTTAATTCTTTTTATTTATCAATACTTTTGGTTATCGTGGTGGACCAAGGCCTAAGCCCTTTCAGTTGTAGAGGAGGTCTGTGCCCAGCAGTGGGACTTATATGGGCTGATGATGATGATGAATTACCGTAAGTATTAAATGTCTTAGTTTACGACCACTGCCTGTTAACACCCTTGCATATAATAAATTTGTCTTATCCTGTCTTGACGTAACACCTTTTCCAGACACCATCCGGTGCCATCAGCGAAGGAATAAAATAAAAATTCAAGCTAATTTCCGGTCGGACTGTTCTCTTGTCAAAGATTAAAAATAAATTGGCACTTCATTTCCTTTGCAGTTTTCTTTAAAATAAAAGAATGAGCACAAGTTTTACAATTAGATTGTTATTTTGTGATTCTTGTGTAATATATATACCTACACTAAGAACGAAGCTTTATAACGAAAATGTGTTTGTACATACATACATAGCCTTACGCCTGTATTCCCCGAAGGGGTAGGCAGATATGCATTTCTGCACCCACATTTCGGCAGATCAGTCTACCGTAATAAGGGGCGAGTCTATTGCCATTTTCTAGTCACATTTCCAGACTGCTACCGAGAATTTCTTAATGGAAAAACACAGTAACAATATATCTCGACCCGGGAATCTTATCCGAGACCTCTAGATTGCACGGCACATAGTTGTGCTTATTATGTGTTTGTATGGCATGATTATTTAAAAAAAGTTACCATTACGTTTTATTTTAATATATAAAACATTAAAAATCTTTTTTTTTTTAATTTTTATGAACTGATGTTACGTCATAGATATTATTTTATTTATGAAGTATTAAATGTTTTCAGAATCCCTAAAAATCTAAAAATATTTTACAAGATCTTTTATAGGAATCTGTTGCAAGTCGGTGTGCATTGTGCCATTTAAGTATAATTCTTTATATATTTCTTCCGTATCTTTATTATAGACACCACCTGTAAACTATCATAGTAACTAAACTCCTAAATATGTAAACAGCCTTCAGCTTTATGAAACTGATGTGAACTTGTAAACAAACAAGTTGGGCAACAAATCAATTTGACGTACCTTTGAAAAGTTCAGTTCGTTAATCAGTTTCTAGAGCGGTGTGAGGTTTAATTGGTTTTCACAAGAGAAATTTATCTAAACTTGGCTGTTTCTGACAAATTAATATTTACGTCTAACATGTGAAAGGTTGTTGTTAAAACACATTCGACAGCGTGGCGCAGTTGGGTAGACATCAACGAAATGAGACAAATGTTTGTGCGATTATCAAATATTTATTTCAGGTCTGGGTGTGAGACCGAAAAGTATCTCGTTGTTTGTAATACCCACGATACAACTCTTGTATCTTAATGTGAGGTTATAACTATAAATAAATAGCAAATACACCCAACAGTCACATACATAGTTCTGACCCCACATTAAGATACAAGTCTTGTGTCGTGGGTATCAGAAACTACGAGAGACTTTTCGGCGTCACAAACACCCAGACCCGAAACAAATACTTGTGGATCACACAAACATTTATCTCGGTGCGGGGGTAGAACCCGCGGCCTCTCGTTTCGCAAGCTGGTTTTTAGCCAACTGCGCCACGGGGCTGTCAAAACTATGATGTGACTGTTGGGTATTTATTATAATTAACACATAGATATCGTTCAAAGCACGTCATTTAAATCTCTTTTAATGCTAATGATTGCGGTGAAAATTAATCATCTGATTGTTTAGTTTTATACGCTGATATTTGACCAATAATTGCTAGATATTAATTCAACAGTGCATTTTAGTGGAAGCGGTATTTTTTTTGTAAGAGTGAGCTATATAACTGACTAACGACTACTTCACAAGCAAATAAAACCGAAAAAATATTAGCGTCTCGGGATTCATATATGTACATATACCTACGTATGTTTGTGTTCGTGTATGCTATATTTCTCGCCTCTGGACACAACAACTAGCCAATTTCTTAAAGCGATATAATCTTCGTCCTTCTCAAGTAAATTAATAAAAAACCGGCCAAGTGCGAGTCCGACTCGGGCACGAATTGTCCCATACCATTATTTAAAAAAACGGCAAAAAATCACTTCTGTTGTATGGGGGCTCCCATAAGTATATTTCTATTTATTCTGTTTCTTAGTATTTGTTGTTATAGCGGCAACATATTTATGTATTTACATCACCTGCCAAAATTCAATTATCTATCACGGTTCATGAGATAGCACAGTGACAGGGTAACATTTTACCCCTGGGGTACGGAACCCTAAAAATCAATATAAAATATGAATCGTAACAACACCAGAGTAACGCCTTATTTTACCTATAACACAAAACCTAAAATTGTTTTACTTGTGTATTTAGTTACTTAGTCAGGCTTTATTTACGCTTTATTTCCTTTCATGTTTCAGTGAAAATAGCCACAGTCAAAGTAGCAACCTACCTGCAACTTTTTGTGCTCAATTTTTTTTCTATTTCTCTAGATTAACCTCTCAATTCCACGAGTAAAGTCGTGGACAGAAGTTAGTTAAAATATAATTGATTCTTACTTCAACAGAGATATCTAATTGCAGAACTGTTTAAGAGAAACACTTCGGATACTCTTGAAACTTTGTAAGACGAATAAAATGTACAATGATAACATAAAATATTTTAGACGAGTAAAATTTTGATGGATCCATAAAATTTAAATTACTACAATCCTCGTTGGAAACGATACTGCTTTATCGTGACGAACATTTATAAATATTAAAGGGTCTTTGTCTTTAAGGTATATCTATTAAATATTACTGCTTTGGAACAAGGACAAATCTTCGAGTTATCGTCTGTCATTTAGGGATTCAAGTACTTTATGTTTTAAGTAGTTACTTTTTTAAATTCTAGGCATCCCAATAAACTATTCTCTCTTAAGTCACTATCAACGTGGTTAAGTCCTGTCTAGAACATTGATATACATGTTTTGATCTCATACGAAAGAGGAGTCAATTAGATTGTCTTATCATCATCGTCATCATCAGCCCATATACGTCCCACTGCTGGGCACGGGCCTCCTCTACAACTGAGAGGGTTTAGGCCTTAGTCGGTGGACTAACGCCTAAACCACGCTGGCCTAGTATAGGTTAGTGGACTAGACACCTAAGAAATTCCTAAGAACTTTTTAGGTGTGCAGGTTTATGATATGATGTAATGTGTGGAGGTGTGATATAATTCATTGAGAAAGTACACATAACTTTGAAAAGTCAGAGTGTGCCTGGGGTTTGAACCCGCGACTGCCGAGATTCTCGCCGGCGCGGCGCGCCTAAACCTCGAGGCCATCACTACTTACGAGTATCTACTATTTGTCTTATATCTATACATATATTATATTAAAAATACGAAATCATATGAAACAAAATTGAAGACAGAATATTGTTATTATTTCTTTCACAAAAGACAATAAATTTTAAAACAATACTACGCTCTTGTCGTCGATTCAACGCAAAATATCTGTTTTTATTTTCATAACTTAAATCCTTCATAAATGTACGAGTATTATTGAGTATAAATATTCATCAATAGAGACAATAATAATTGTATTGGTTGTGTTTGAAATGGTAGAACTAAACAATGAGCTATGAATTCAATAGATTTAAATGGACAATTTATTTGATAATTGAGACTTGAATGCTTTGTGAGCTGCCACAAGCGCTGGGTTTTATTCTGCATATTTAAAACAATAAATTATAGCTTAATATTTTAGCTGCACAATAATTTATTGGTTATAAACGTTCACAAAGAAAAAAGGTATGTTAAAGTTTACATGTTCTGTATCAACTCATAAACGTCCTACTTCTCTGGGTACAGGGCCCCTTTACAACTAAAATAAAGCCTTAGCTAATACCACGCTTGCAAATTGCGTATTAGCGGACTTTACATTCTTATGAAATTCTTCAATCTTATCTTATATCTTTAAATGAGCAATTCTTGTATATATATAATTGGAATCTCGGAATCGGCTCCAACGATTTTCATAAATTTAGTATATAGGGGGTTTCGGGGGCGATAAATCGATCTAGCTAGGAATCATTTTTAGAAAATGTCATTTGGAAGAAAAATAACAAGAAGGAGGCGTTTGAGTAGACTCTTCCTGACGTCTATTGGCGAATAATAATACTATTTTTTGTGAGCAGTTAACAGCAGATGGCGTTGTTAAGTAACATTATTCATATTTCATCATTTTATTAGTAATTCATACTTAAATATAATTTCCAAAAAACACAATAAAAAAAAAATCCGAGCAAAGCTCAGTCATCCAGGTACTGATAACTTATGTGTGCATGTTCAAGCACTCATTGGTCATTGGAATCGACCGAGGGTAGGGGGGACAGAGGCGCGGGGCGCAGGGGCGCAGGGGCTCAATACTAGTATTTTACTGCTACCGCTAACACCACTGTTGCGTCTATTTGCTAGTTATTCAAATATACCAGTTTATAAATCATACAGTCCACTCTCATTTTATACTAACGTCCCGATCACTGATCCGGCTCGAAGTGATGTTAGCGGTAGCAGTATAATATTAAGAGTGAAATGGCCGATGATGCGCGGGCGCCCCTGCGCCCCGAGCCTCCGTCCTCCTACCCCCGGTCAATTCCAATGACCAATGAGTGCTTGGACAGTGCTTGGTGACGTATACGTTTGACTCAGCGTTTTGAGATAATTCTCAATAACAACTCAGTCTTAAATGTGCCCGAAAAACGTCAGAATACGTGAGACTAAAAAGCAGTTGGCGAATCATAAGTACACAAAGGACACTTGTCAACCCTTTTGGGTATACAGGCACTACATTAATTCCATAGAAGCTGAAAAGCCCAGCTTGCCTTCCAAAATCCCGAATTATCTTTAAGCTTTAAATCATTTATTTCACATAAACAATTTTACATATAAATGAAAATATCCTGACCCCACAATCAACAATTACAAACTATATGTGTATATTACACAATTAACGTGTAACGCTTTTGGGCTTCTATGGAAGTACCGCCACTGGCGTTAATATGTATTAATATTTTTACCTCAGTGCGGCTTAAACCGTGGCATCTTAATGAATTACAAAGACTGTATAATAAATTGTACAAGGCGGTATTACAGGATTGTTGAACTGTGGTTTGCTACAGACATTTATTATATCTCCGTAATTTAAGACTGTTGTCACAGGAAACTGCTGTTGTAGCCGTTGCAGGCCTTTGATGTGTGGACTAAGTTACAAGCGCTAGTCATTGTAATTAGAGATGGCGTCAATAATTTAGTTCATGAGTTATCGTTATCATCATCAGCCTATATACATATGTATGTATATCCCACTGCGAGCAGTGCCAAGGCATGGGCCTCCTCTACATCTGAGAGGGTTTAGGCCTTAGTCCACCTCGCTGTCTTAATGTGGATTGTCGGACTACACACCTAAGAAATTCCTAAGAACTTTTAGGTGTGCAGGTTTTGCTCTCGATGTTTTCCTTCACCGGTAAATTAAGAGAAAATTCATTAAGAATACACACATAAGTGCCTTGGGTTTGAACCCGCGACTGTCGAGATTCTCGACCGCGTGGCTAGCCGAGAAAATCTCTACCATTGAACAAATAACAGGCGTCAGTTCTCAAGTTATTTCTAAGAATCTCTACCTCAGTAATCTTACACCATACACACATTATGTGTTAATCAAAGCGTGACCCGGTTGAGAATTAGCGTGAGACACCCCGGGGCGACCACATTTACATGTTTATCGCGTTAGCTCCCGGGACTCTACAGCAGCTCTACCATACTCTACCATCTCTCCCTAGGGCGATGTGTACTACGCTTGTATCCTAGGGGAGTGGCGATAATGTTTGTTCGAACATGTTAATATTTAAGGAATACGTAAGTTTAAACTTTTACTTCATTAGTTAAGTAAGATAGTTATGTAACCTTATATAATGTTTTTTTATTATTTTCATGTAACGGAAGAGCGGGCTCTTCTAACACAAATATGCTTAATGCTTAAAAGAAGATCCCTCCGTTTGAATTTATTGTGTAAACATTGCTTTGGTCACTGAATAAAGTATTATTATTATTATAAACTATGCTCTTTGTAAAAAAATATTTTTTAAATGTAGTTACGCTTATGTTTAAGGTTAGGCTGTAACTCTTCAGCTCTCTCAAGTGTAGAGGAAGCCCGTGTCCAGCAGTGGGACGTATATGGGCTGATGGTAATCGGTTGTTGGCATTTATCGGGCACATTTCCGAACTCTGGTACTGAGAATTAGTAAGTTTAAGGTAAATAAATAAATAAATACATCCAACAGTCACATACATAGTTCTGACCCCACACTAGGATACAAGTCCTGTGTCGTGGGTATCAGAAACTACGAGAGACTTTTCGCTCTCACAAACACCCAGACCCGAAACAAATATTTGTGGATCACACAAACATTTGTCTCGGTGCGGGGATCGAACCCGCAGCCTCTCGTTTCGCAAGCTGGTGTCTAGCCAACTGCGCCACGGGGCTGTCAAGGTAGTTTAAAATTTTTATGGCATTTAATATCGTCCATGTTAATGATAATGAAATATTAGTCTATTTAGCAACCTGCCCAGGCCTTGACGAATAATATTTTTTTTTCGTTCTATCTGGTTGTCTTTGTGACATCTAGTTTAAAATATGTATACGTATAATACTTTGTTTTTAATACTATTGAGTCCCAAGTCCTTTCAATAGTTTTAAGAAATTCCTATTTCTGAAGCCTTTGTTACATTTTAAAATACAAATCACAGTTTTATTAGTATTTTTATGCGCAAATGTGCGTGAGGTCATAATTAAAATTGTACAAAATTAGACACACTCGCGCTCATTTCTATCAAAGAACTTATCACTACAGACGTGTATTTCTACTTAACACTTTTCCCGGCACGGGAATTGAACCCAGAATCAGTCACACTCTGCACATTAATACCGCTGGAGTAACGTATTAAAATAATAAATAAATTTGAAATCATCTACCCGCCAAATTCAAATAATAATATCGAGCCTGAGTCTCATGTCTTCAACTTCGGTAACAAGATGAGAAAAATATTTCCTACAATCGTTTGTTAACAAAAGCACAATCGCGAAGAAATGATCACAAAACCGTTTCAAACATTCTCCCGTTCCAACAAAAGGATATCGAAACAGAAAGGTCAAAAACAATGTACTGTTTCCCGTTCTTATAATTGGACAGATCGGACAAAGCTAAAGTTGAAGAGGCAATTTGTAGTTGGCATCGCGTTGCCGGCGGCCAATTAGAGACATTGTCCGCATTCTTATTAAAATATCTACAGGCACTTGTAACTAATAAAGATGTAACGAGATCTGCGGAGCATTGATCTTGTTTCGTTTGTTTTTCTCTATTCGAAGTTATTGTAGCGAGTTTGAGGTTCTATGAATTTTTTTTTTTTTTTTTAATAAATACACCCAACAGTCACATACATAGTTCTGACCCCACACTAGGATACAAGTCCTGTATCGTGGGTATCAGAGACTACGAGAGACTTTTCGGTCTCACAAACACCCAGACCCGAAACAAATATTTGTGGATCACACAAACATTTGTCTCGGTGCGGGGATCGAACCCGCGGCCTCACGTTTCGCAAGCTGGTGTCTAACCATCTGCGCCACGGGGCTGTCAAATGTTACGAAAAGACTCGAAGATGACATGACTAAGCGTCATCGATTCCAGTAGGTGCTTTGGCAATGTTATAAGACCTAAATATGGAATGATGAAGCAAAAATTCATAGGAGCTGGTTCAAAGAAGACTTTCTAATCTATGTCTGTTGCTAACTTAAGGAAATTGAAGGACTCGACGTCGTAGAGCTGCATATCAGAATGTTGACAAGTGACGGACAATACTGATGTGGTATAAGAGAAAAAGAGAGACTAAATTCTCTTTAATGGAGCTCGGTTTATGAGATCAATTATCAGCTTTTATACTTGAGCTGGTCTCGATCCTTCTCTGCAGTAAAAAAGTTTAAACTAAGACCACCATGCTGGTCTAACATATGTATGATCAGTGGCGGTACTTCCATAGAAGCCCGAAAGCCAAGGTCACTTTACAAAATGCCGAATAATCATATTTAAACTTTAAATCTTTATTTAACAAAAGCAATTTGACATATAAATGAGAATATTCTGATCCCGCAATAAACAGTTATAAACTAGACATTACAAAATTAATGTTATCGATGTTGGGCTTCTATGGAAGTACCGCCACTGTGTATGATGCGATGCAAAAAAAAAGGTTTAAAATTACATACAAACATAACCTCACGCCTATATTCTCAGAAGGGGTGGGCAGTGGTGCATTCCTGCATCTATATTATGCCAGGTATGTATCAATCCCACGTAATGGAGGGAAAACTATTGCCATTTTTTCTTCTTAGAATTTCCTAGTAAGAAAAAAACAATAAGACTTTGCACGACTCTGGAATCGAACCCGGGACCTCTAGATCGCACTACACATACTTGTGCCGCGAGACCACGAGGCAGTCCAAACTACATAAAACACATATAATAGTAGGTATATAAACTCCATGACATATTTGAAAGAGAGTAAAAGTTGCCTTCAATACCAGTGATAGATCATTTCAACGGTAAAGGAAATATCGTAACTTAGCTTGAGGGCTGTTGAAAAACTCTGAAGAGGTATGAAGGCTAAAAGAGTGGAGGATCGTTTCAGAGATTTATCAAGTATCGTCGAGGATATGCAAGGCGTTTTCTAAGACTTATTTATCAATAAAATGCGGAAGGAGCATTTAGTTTGAGTTTCTGGGACAGTAGTGTCTTTGCGGTTATGGCAGGACATTTGTGTTGTATTCAAAACTTGAAGACTTACAATAATACATACCAAAGCTCCTTGCTGTTATTGAAATCGTCTGAATGACAATAATCAATAACACTTTGCCCGGCCCGGGAACCGAGGACTTAAAACATAGCTGGAGAAACGTGTATGTAGAAATATACCTCTGCCGTTCCCTTCGTGGATATAGGAGTATGTACATACATACATAAACTCACGCCTGTATTCCCCGAAGGGGTAGGCAGAGGTGCATTTCTGCACCCACATTTCGCCAGGTATGTATCAGTCCCACGTAATAGGGGGCGAGCCTATTGCTGTTTTTCGAGCACATTTCCAGACTCCGTGCTGTTACTGAGAATAACCCAATAACACTTTGCCCGACCCGGGAATCGAACCCAGGACCTCTAGATCGCACGGCACATACTTGTACCGCGAGACCACGAGGCAGTATGTACTCGTATAATAAAACAAAACCTGTCACAAAATCAAAATCGAGCAATTTGACACCCAACTTTTTATTAATTATTAACAAGTATTAAAAGGAGGTGCGCAGCCGTTTTACAAAAGACCTACGTAGATTATTAAAGCAACAATATTCGAGGGGTCTAAAAACACTGGTAATCCCAAGATATTGTTAACAACTAGGCACAAACTTGTAATTAAATTTCCATTCCCAATTCAAGACGTGTCACATTTAGATTTGGTTCATTTGTGAATCTGAAACTTGTTATGTATTACTTTGAATGTCTTGGGTACTTAAAGCGGTGAGGTATTCAGGTCAGTTGGTTGGGGGTGAATTTCTCAGTTACGTAAGGCATGGATGGAAGCCGCCTTTGGTATGCTGCAAAAACATTTTTAGTTGAGTATACCTTCGTGAAATAATGCGGTGTTTTGGTATAAAATGGCCGTTGTATGTCAATTTCAGAGAATGAAGAACAGCAAAGATGATGATGGCTTGAAGGATAAAATCTTTGCGGTCGTGGTAAAATCTTGGCGGTTGCGTATTAAAATCCCAGAAACACGTACACGTGCATGTCCAACAATAAATAAAAACGCCCTCTAGCTGTGAATGAAAGTGTAGTGTTGGGCAAATCACAGAGTCCTTCACAAGAAATTCTTGGGTCTGTGTAAATCGAATAAACACATTAAACCAGCGCAATAATCTAAATCATAACCCCTCTCGGTTGTAGAGGAAGGCCGTGCCCATAATAGGGTCGTATAAAAGTAGAAAAAGTAAGGCCAACACAAGAAGAACTTTGTTAATGATCAAATTATTCCAAGGTACGCCTATGTTATAAATTCCCTGCAAACTTTAAACATAAGATATAATTTAACGCATTGTAAATAGAAATTGGGGGGTACGAGCTCCCAAATCCAATTTACCCAACCCTGCCCTAAGCATTAGATTTTGAATACGTTAACGACTCGCTCCAACACGCCTGAAACAATGTCTTTGAAATAGGCTGAAGAAGACAATATATTGAAATTCGCGTAACTCTCTTAGGAAGGGAGGCACCCCCTACGGACATATGTGTACCATAAGTATTGAGAGACACAATTTGTAGAAAAAATCGTAAAAGAATTTCTCGAAAGCTTTTAATGAGATTTTATTTGCGAAAGGTAAATATATTCCATTTTCCATGTTTGTTTTGTTTGCCATGAGAGCAGAGTTATTGTGAAAACGATGTCTAGGGTTCGAATCAAGAGTACCTATGAATTTTATTCGTACATATTTGATGTCTGTTACCCAAATAAAGCTAAATAAATGGCTTCCACGGCGTAGCTAGATATCAACTTTTGAAAGTAGAGGCCGCGGATTCGATCCCCGCATTGAAATAAATGTTTCTGTGATCCAAAAATATTTATTTTGAGGCCAGTTTAGTAAAAAAGTCTCTCATAGTCAGTCTGCCTCGTGGTCTCGCGGTACAAGTAAGTGCCGTGCGATCTAGAGGTCCTGGGTTCGATTCCCGGGTCGGGCAAAGTGTTATTGGGTTTTTCTATTAGGAAATTCTCAGTAACAGCACGGAGTCTGGAAATGTGCCCGAAAAACGGCAATAGGCTCGCCACCTATTACGTGGGACTGATACATACTTGGCGAAATGTGGATGCAGAAATGCACCTCTGCCTACCCCTTCGGGGAATACAGGCGTGAGTTGATGTATGTATTATGTCATAGTCAGTCTATCTTAGTATGTAAGCAGAAGAAGTCTATGTCTAGAAGTCTGTCTGTCTGTGTCTGTCTAGAAATATGTCTAGAAGTCTATGTCACTGTTATTTGAACTTTACTAGACTTTTGAATTACTCCAACAAATAAGACTGAAAATAACTTTGAAAACGCTAGCAAATGCTCACATAATACATTATATAGGAGATTTTAATATTAATAGTATTTTAATATGAAAGGAGGTTCGTGTTTGAGAAAGATATTCAAGTCGATATCGGTCCATACAAGTTTTATGCAGTTCGCTCCCGGAGTTTCCAAGAGCAATTGGAGCATGTGTTACTATCGATGTTGAAATTTGAACTTGCACAGATTCCAGAATTTATGAATTTTGCAGGCCGACGTGGTAGTGGTGAAAATACAAAATAAATCGAGTTTTCGCTGCTTCTTAACGTTTTGAATTCATAAATTTTAATCTAACTAAAAATATTTTTTTTATTTAACTGCCTCTTGGTCTCGCGGTACAAGTATGTGCCGTGGGATCTAGAGGTCCTGGGTTCGATTCCCGGGTCGGGCAAAGTGTTATTGGGTTTTTCCATTAGGAAATTCTCAGTAACAGCACGGAGTCTGGAAATGTGCCCGAAAAACGGCAATAGGCTCGCCCCCTATTACGTGGGACTGATACATAACTGGCGAAATGTGGGTGCAGAAATGCACCTCTGCCTACCCCTTCGGGGAATACAGGCGTGAGTTTATGTATGTATGTATGTAAATTTTAATCCCACTTACGTAACCACTCCACCACACCCAAACACCCACTCGGCAAATGTAGTATTATAAAAAAACCGTAAATATTTTTGTACAAATTATATAAAATGAACCATAGTTGAATTATAATGTAATAATAAAAGATTTTTCTTTTCTGTATTGACTTGTCATAAGTGCTATTTGATTGCCTACATGACCAAATAAAGCAATTTTATTTCATTTCATTAGTGCCCTATTGCTAGGTGGGGTGACGAGGATTGGATTTGGATGAGGAGGGCCGAAGATCGAGCCCAGTAGCGTGCCATAGGAGAGGTCTATGTCTAGCAGTGAACGTCACAAAGGCTGTTGATGATGACGACGAGTCCGCTTAAAACGTTTTCACGTAAAACGTTACTAAGAAAAGACTTAATGGCCTGGCCTGTCAAATAGTTAATATAGCTCACGTAGGGCCAAGAAGTCGTGATGGCCTCGAGGTTTAGGCGCGCGGTCGAGAATCTCGACGGTTGCGGGTTCAAACCCCAGGCATACACCTCTGACTTTTCCAAGTTATGTGTGTATTCACAATGAATAATCACGTACTTTAACGGTGAAAGAAAACATCGTGATGAAACATGCACACCTAAAACTTATTAGGAATTTCTTAGGTGTGTAGTCCGCCAACCCGCACTAGGCCAGCGTGGTGGACTAAGGCCTAAACCCTCTTAATGGTAGAGGAGGCCCGTGCCCAGCAGTGGGACGTATATGGGCTGATGATGATGATGATGATGAGGGCCAAGCTTAAAAATCTACAAGCAACTTCAACTCTACCTACACTGCAAACACTTGTGGATAGTTTAATTGATTTTTACTCTCATGTTATACATTATATCTTCTCTTTAGGAATTTTACGGTGGAAATCGTAATGGCCTCGAAGATTAGACGACGCTCTCAAGACAAAAATCTCAGCGGTTGTAGTTTCAAACCGTCGTTATACCTATACATCTGCACACCTACCAACTCCACTAAGAACTTCAAAGCTGTCGGACCGCTCTAGTCCAGCGTAGTGGCTATATAATTTGATATTTATACAGGGTGTATTCAAACCGTGATCGGAAACTAAGGCAGGTAATAGCTAAAGTCATTACAAACCCCTTGGCATTAAAGAAAATCACGAAAAACAATATTTTTTTACGTTTTCCTAACAACCACATACATTTTATACCTATGATTGTTAGGAAAACTTTAAATTTTTTATTTTTTGCCGGGATTTTCTTTAACGCCAGGGGGTTTATAACCACCTAAGCTATTACCTGCCCTTGTTTCTGATTACGGTCTGAATACACCCTGTATAAAGTATAGACAGTCTCTATCCAGGCGAATACCAATACTTTCCACTTAAAACGAGCAAAAGCACTTTAACAAACGATATAGCAGTTTTCATATTTGTAATACAACGAAGTCGCAGGTAAAATCGATTCTTATTGCGACTTTAACCTTCCGCACAGTTTGTTTACCTTAAACGCGAGTCTAATGGCCTATTACAGCAGCGTCGCTCGTTTCATTTATCATTTACAAGAGCTGTATTGTGTCTGTCGTGGAATAGTGTTTATTTACAGAAACTATTTTTTATGTCGCAGTCACTTCATACATTGTTTTATGTGTACTCTAGAAAAAGAAAAATAGGTCTGAAGTCTGAACTTAAGCATTAAGAGGTTTGCTTTTATTTATCTTTGCGCATTGTAAGGTTACGTGACAATTTTCTGATTAGTTTTGGGTCATCTAGCTTAGAAAACAAATATTCATCATCAGCCCAATTACGTCCTACTGCTAGGCACGCGCCTCCTCTACAACTGAGAGGGTTTAGGCCTTAGCCCACTACGCTGGCCTAGTGCGGGTTGGCGGACTACATACCTAAGAAATTCCTTAGAACTTTTTAGGTGTGCAGGTTTTTGTCACGATGTTTTCTTCACCGTTAAAGCAAGTGATAATTCATTGTGAATAACTTCGAAAAGTCAGAGGTGTGTGCCTGGGGTTTGAACCTGCGACCGCCGAAATTCTCGACCGCGCGCCTAAACCTCGAGGCCATCACTGCTACTACAACAATATTGCATACTAATTTATCTTGTTGCGATCGAATACATACGAGCTGGCGTCTAGTCAACTCTTTTAAGTCGCTTTGTCGCTTCATGCAATAACTCCTCATCAAGGCAGCTGATTTTAATGTGGTTTTCAAGGAAGTTTGGATATAATAGGACCTAATTAATCTCAGGCTTGATTTCCACGTCGAACACTGTTGAGTTTTTCAATTATTAAATACTCTATAACGTGAGGCTTAAAACACAATCGACAAAATATGAAAAGCGTACAGAATTGCACTACTGTCTACCCTTTCGGGTATTAGGCGTGAGTTTGCATATATTTGTTGGATAAATAAATACACCCAACAGTCACGAGCATAGTATGTAGTTCAAACACAACACAAAGATACGAGTCATGTGTTACTCGTCACAATATTTATCTCCATGCGGGGAACGAAGCCGCGGCCTCTCGTTTCACAAGCTGTTCTAGCTAACTGCATCACGGGGCTATGTTGTTTGTAAGTTTATGTTTACGCCTAAGTTTCACTATTTAACGTTTAATTCTAATACCAATTTAACAAGTATAAAAGAGGTTGTTTTAAAAATAGAATTATTTTAAACGTACAATACTGAATCAAAGCTATTTCAAATTAAAACGTAAATACTTTATTTACCGCCGCGGATTAATAATTTCGGTAACAAGTTTTACAGAATCGAATGAGTTTTAATATCAAAGTTGTACTGCCAAGCTTTTTGCCGCCGTGATAATTAAAATTCACGTTTGAAAATCTATTTATATTTTAATTAATCAAGAAACCTCATTATATTTTCAACATAAGCTGTAATTTTATTTAACGGCGTAAAGCCATATACTGAGAGCTATGTCATCGCTCTTGCATAAACAAGAATGACTCACGGGCGGTCGCCCCACTACAGGGTCTATAAAGGGCCGCCCGCTGCAGCAGAGCATTCTTCTATTTACGCGCGGACAGCAAACATCCGATGTATTGGGAAATTAAAAGGAATTTTGATTGAAGTAGATTATGAAAAATCACTTCGTAAACGTGAAATTAAATTATAATATAAGCGCTGTTCATACCGGTTCACTACTACGCCGGACATCGGACTGGGTGGACGGGCCAGACGCTATTGCAAGTAAGCTTTAGTAGTTTTATTTATTCGAACCAACCCTGATAGATCAGGACACTACAAAGATAATGAAAGATACAGGGAATATTCCAATATTGATCAGCCATATTAGAAGGCATATAATTTGGCTAAAACAGTCCGAAAAGTCAAAATCAAAATCAAATTGATCTTTATTAACTTTTTTTGAACCGTGAGCTGTTATAAATGGCAAATGAAACTCCCTCAGCAACACGAAATGTATTTTATTTGAATAAACAGTAGGGTGGTATGTAATCTTTGCTCTTTAGGGTACTATTAGAATAACACAAAGCACGAATAGGGCGATCTGGACAACAGGCATCGCAATATAGAAAGGATAAAAAACATGCCTATAATACAGAAAGCCCAGTGAATTAAAACATTTCCACGAATTCCCAAAGCAGGGCTATTGTAAATGTTCAAAAATGTGAAACAGACGTCACGACATAATGAAAAGAAAACGAAATAATAGATGCTATTCAAAATAAGAAGTTAAATAAAAAATCACAACGTACATTTTTCAAAGCATTTTGTGGAGATTTTTTTGAATTTCGGCTGTTATATTTTTAGTATTCGTACGTTCACTGCTAACTTGCCGATGGCTATTTGTATTCTACGAATTTCTGTGGCATAAAAAAGTGTAGAGGGAATTTGGCTTTATACGTTATTTGTATAAGAGTCTCTGGCGCATTGATTTAAAAGCCAGCATTTAAAACGAGGTTTTGGGGATCTAGCACGCCAGAGTCGAAAGTCAAAAAATTCTTTATGTCCAAGAAAATCAATAAAAGCTACAGCTATTTTAAGAAAATAGTTATACCCACGTCTGGCGTCTACAACGTCGCTACCTAAAAGAAAATAAAAGCGAAAACACAATACCTATTTTTCTACCCTTTGTAAAATTTCGTCTGAATTATTTATAAATAAAACACAAAGACTGGGCGAAGTAAAGAGTATAACGAAGTAAGCTCAGCAAGACTCAGATAGAGACAGTTAACTCAATGAGCGCCGCTCCGTCTAGCATCGTTGGGATGCCAAGGAACTTTTAATTAATACAGTTTGTATACGAGAGATGATCAGTAGTTATAGTAGAAATCATTAAATGTTGTTTTATTTTAAAGTCCCGTGTGTATCCGTGACGGGGTAGGCATAAGTACATTTACTCCTGCGTTTTAATATTTTTTTAAATTTTTTATTATTATTTGTTAAAAGTAGTGATGGCCTTGAGGTTTAGGCGCTCGGTGGAGAATCTCAGCGGTCGCGGGTTCAAACCGAAGGCCCACACCTCTGACTTTTCGAAGTTATGTGTGTATTCATAATGAATTAGAAACATGTAGAAGTTCTTAGAAATTTCTTAGGTGTGTAGTCCGCCAACTTTGACTAGGCCCATGCCCAGCAGTGTGAAGTATATGGGCTGATGATGATTATTTTCTCTTCGCTACGTCGCGTCAGTGCGAAAACAACTTCAAAATCTTGCTAAGATTATAATCTTAGAAATATACAGATATTAATATTTGACAGCCCCGTGGCGCAGTTGGCTAGACACCAGCTTGCGAAACGAGAGGCTGCGGGTTCGATCCCCGCACCGAGACAAATGTTTGTGTGACCCACAAATATTTGTTTCGGGTCTGGATGTATATGAGACCGAAAAGTCGCTCGTAGTTTCTGATACCCACGACACAAGACTTGTATCTTAGTGTGGGGACAGAACTATGTATGTGACTGTTGAGTGTATTTATTTATTATTTTATTTATAATGTATTTATTTAGAAATATAATGTAACCTTAGCAGCACTTCGCATATTCAATGATTGTATAAAAAAAAACTTGGCTACAAGTACTTTTTAAAACCCCCTAACAAGGTGACAGCACTGCACTGTTACGGAAGTAATAATTTATTTTATACTGACAAGACAAAGTGGATATTAACATAGTAGGTAAGTGCAGTTTAAATAAATTAATGTACTTCGTCGATCGATCAGCTATGCCAAAGCTATTCAATTCGAACTATAAGCCTTTAGCCAATACAATTACTCTAAGACGCAGGAGCTTAAGAATATTAATCGCTTCGAGGGCATATTCTGTGTGCCTAACTGCTTAGTTTAGCTTCACCGCCCGCTCTGCTACTATTCAGAAACTGAGGCACGATCAAAATTATTACAAAGAATGGGCCGAAGTGATCCCCGAACAAGAAAGTACTTTTACGACGTTTTTTATAACGTGAAAACCTTTTCAGTATCAGCTCGGAATATAACATTATTTCTGAAAAAGGCAAAAGACTCGCCTTCCGTAGTAATGATTAATATAGATAGAAAAGTCGGTTTTACATCTTCGCGATTACAGGAATTTGGAAACTGATTCAAATTCAAAATTTATTTAATTACAAACGTGCAAGGACATTAAGGTAGTAAAATATACAATGTAGTTAATTGTTATGCACCATCATCATCATACATCCCACTGCTGGGCACGGGCGTCCTCTACAACTGAGAGGGTTTAACGGTGAAGGAAAACATCGTGAGGAAACCTGCACATATAAAAAAAGTTATTAGGAATTTCTTAGGCATGTAGTCCGTCCACTCATACTAGGCCAGCGTGGTGGACTAATGCCTAAACCCTTTTAATTATATCCAATCCAATCCAATCCATCAGCCAATCGAAGTCCACTGCTGGACATAGGCCTCTCCCAATGACTTCCACAGGGACCTTCAATTATATATTTGTACCTAATTAATTTTTATCCCACACGTAATATTTTAAGATGGTCTCTTTACTTGCAAGCTGAGAGCTTGTATCGACGGGTCCAATTTCATCTACTATTCAAACTATTTTTTATTTTTGTGTTTTCGACTGTATTTGCTCGTTTTGTTCTCAAATAAACAAATAGGCTTGGGTGTTCTCATATTCTATCTTTTGTGTAATAAGTTAATACGATAGATGGAATGTAAGTCTATTCATTAAAGATGCTGGCGAGATACGTCTAACGAAGCGCAGTGAGAGTCAGATAGAGTTAAATCCAACGAGTATTAGTCTCGAGTCAGAGTATTTTCCCGGGGAAGTTTTAATGAAACCTGCGTCGCACGTAAGACTCGCTCCGTTCGTACCGCCGTGCATACAAATAGTCGGATTATTTTTATAATTATTTCTAACTGGATTTCCAGTCTAGTTTCCTTCGTCTCAGAGGAGGGGAAAGTTTTAAGAAAATTAAAATCGCTGAATGCAATTAATTTATCTTTCCGTGTGCATAGCTTGCATTAAGAGATCTCGTTGATCTCTTGGCATTTATTAATATCATAAGGTTACTTAGGGTTCTGTAACCGGATTTGGAAGTATGTTAAGTCGTTCCCTGCATTCCATGTAGAAAATGCACGGTTACCAAGGGCATTATGGGTCCAGAGACAAAATATTTTTATTTATTTATTAATATTCATATACCTTGTGCATACGAATACAGGTGGGCTTAATGCAAATGGCCCTATCTCCTCGTTAATGTTGAGAAGATTGAAAGTAGCTTTAATAAAATAACATTTAAAATGAATTAAAAATCCTATTAATAAGTACAAATATAAAAAATCAATTAAATTCACATATTGGTCCCTCATTACGATATATTTCTGGGGTGTAATTATAAAATTTTTTTTTGCTTTGTATTTTGTTTGTGTTTTGCTTTGTACCTAAAATCAATATCTAAAATACCCTATATCTAAATACGAAATCAAATTCCTTTACTAACATCTACTACTTTTCACACAATCACAGCCCTAACTGAATAACAAGCCTCATCTACAAAAGAAAAAGAAATCCAATTCCCGTCTACCAGCGAAAATTCACCCCAATAACCCTTAAAAGCTCGACGTAAAACCAATTCTAAAACCCTTCCTTTGGTCGTTGGCGTGAAAACAAGTCTTTAGGCTCGCAAAACGTTTTCGAATTGTCACGCTGTTCGGCTCAAACGTGACTATCATTGCACGTTGATTTATCGCGAGCACGCTAAATGGGACCAGGTTACGGGCTAACAAATATTAATGCTTTACTTCCTTGCACGGCATGACGAATGTAAAGGTCTTTCTGGATTTCCATGGATTTGTCTAAAGGGTCTGTTGGGACAAGAGGCCCTTTGTTAAAGTTAAGACGTGTATGGCGGCGCAGGGGCGTAATGAGGGCATGTAATTTAACATCATTATACATGCAGCTTTTGGGTCACGACTTTCTTAAAGGCGTAGCACCAATTCGTAATCACTCCTGTATTTTGGGTAGGTTTACAGATACTTGTTTCCGTAACCAATATATCTACGGCAGATATATGTAAACTATGCCTGTCTCGTGGTCTCGCGGCACAAGTATGTGCCGTGCGGTCTAGAGGTCCTAGGTTCGATTCCCGGGCCGGGAAAAGTGTTATTAGGTTTTTCCATTTTCCATTAAGAAATTCTCAGTAGCAGCATGGAGGCTTGAAATTTGCCAGTAAAACGGCAATAGACTCCTTGGGACTGATACGTACCTGGCGAAATGTGGGAGCAGAAATGCACCTCTGCCTACCACTTGGGGAACACAGGCGTGAGGTTATGTACGTATGTATGTATTTGTAACCTATACAAATATAGAGTTAGAGTTATTCAAGCATTGAATCTGCAGTTTTTCTTACTACCGAAAATGACTGCTTGACCTCGAGATTTATTTAATAATCTTATCATTTTAATACAAAACATTCCAAGCTACAATTCTGTACAACCACACAAATAACACCCATATTACAACCAACAGAACTAGAAATCTCGACAAGAAAGCTAGGGAATGTTAATAAAGCCATTGTCCTAAATCGAAAGCAGCATCACGTCCACGAAATCGTCTGTCTGGAGACCAACTCGACAAATGCTTTAATTAACATTGGAATGCGTTTTAGCATAAGCAGATTCATGAGAGCCACAAAAGAATACAAATTCGCTGTAAGGGGGGTGTGGGGGCGTGGGGCACGCGATAGTGTTCCAAGTACGGCCCTGGATAAAGCCAGGTCACGTTCTGTTAAGTAAGCCGAGTTTATGCTGAATTTTTATCTCGTTTGTTTATTAATGTCGTGTTTCCTCGTGGGCTTATGTGCTTGGTTTTTCAGTTGACGCAAGGAAATGTTGGAAACTGTGCTTTTGTAATTGCTTATTAAAACTTTTTAAGCGAGTAGCATTATTTTAATGCAGGGTGTGCTGTTTTAACGAGGGCTTTAAAAGAAAATTTAATGGTTTTAAACAGTAACGACATAGTTAAGAGTTACGTGTTTTATCTACGAGGTAACTTTGATATACTAGGAATCTGCTTCCTCGGGAGTATTTCCTAACGAATACGACTAAGTACCTTCAAGCAATTAGCGTCTAAATCCTAAAAGATCAACCCCGAATCAACGATTTCACTGTTTTTGTGGGTTATTGATGGCCTAGCTGCTCGTTTGACTGCTCCCTATACCAGTCCATATATTTCCCATTGCTGGGAACACACCTCCTCTATAACTAAGAGGGGTTAGGTCTAAGGGCGTGGTGGACCACCCTGGCATAGTGCAGATACTACAACTAGACTACATCTAAGACATTCTTTAAAACTTTTAGGTGTGTAGGTTTTCTAACAATGTTTTGATGTCAGTTTGACTCATCAAAAACACCTTGGTCAAGCGGAAATTGAAGCCATTGCTTTAAAAGCCATCTTGATTTATATTTAGCACCGTAATAGCTAATTTTAAGTTACTCTTATAAAAAAAACTCGAATCTACGAGACAGGCAGTGCCTAGTGTGGAGAGTTTTTGGAAACTGAAATGTATAATATTTTTCAAGACTAATAAAACTAATATCTTCTATTAAATGTAAACTTATAATACTATATGTTATTTATGTATGTTTGTATTTGGTTATTCTATTTTTAGACAACTGCCTGAACTACAACCTTTCATTCCAGTCCCGTAGGTTGTCCGGAAGAGATCACAGCTAGCGATAACACCGCCTATTGTGCCTATACTTATTGTCTTCATTGTTTTCGATCACATACATACATACATAAACTCACGCCTGTATTCCCCGAAGAGGTAGGCAGAGGTGCATTTCTGCACCCACATTTCGCCAAGTATGTATCAGTCCCACGTAATAGGGGGCGAGCCTATTGCCGTTTTTCGGGCACATTTCCAGACTACGTGCTGTTACCGAGAATTTCCTAATGGAAAAACCCAATAACACTTTGCCCGACCCGGGAATCGAACCCAGGACCTCTAGATCGCACGGCACATACTTGTACCGCGAGACCACGAGGCAGTTGTTTTCGATCATGTTGTATATATTATTGTATAGTGTACAAAAAAGTATATTAATAAATGAAATTTATTATAAATCGAACTCCCCGAAACCAACGAGGGAGTCCGCTCAATTGACAAACTTATAAACGCTTCATAAGTACAAAACTCACGTATACGAATGGTTATCGGATTTTACTCCGTCGCGAGAAATGTCTTGCGTGCTGTTTTTTAAGTGAACTCAATTCGTTTTTTATGGCCTATAAAGTTAACTTTATCTTTGTAATGGACCGCGTAACGATACAACGGCTTGTGAATACCAGTAAAGAGGTATTCGAAGTTTGTAATGGAGGAAGACGTAAGACTAAATCTGGCCCGTGCTTAATGCTGGTCGCATATTCAAATCCAAATCTCCGATCATTTAGGTAATATGTGTGGTGTGTGGTAAAGAAATACATATTTATTTGCCGTAATTTATTGCCTCAATATAACTTCTCCATAGCGATAACTCGTTTCGAAGCGGCAATAGTTTAGTTTAAAATAGCTTAAAATTGTCTATTCAAAAGAACTTGTAAAAGTCTATTTGAAAAAAGATAATTTGACTTAGACAACGTTTGTTAAAATATCAGAAAAGTTTCATATAATAATAAAAATCTACAATGGTAGTTATTATTGTACAATCAGATAATATCTTACACTATCCTACGGGAAACTTTTCGGTCTCACAAATATCCAGACCCTAAACAAATATTTGTGCATCTCACAAACATTGGTTTCGGTTCGGGATGGAATCTGCTTCTTTTCGTCACAAGCACGTGTCGTGGTTTGAAGTTTTGATTGAGGTCTTAACTACCTTCCTAAGCAATCATTACGTTTTGGAAAATCCTATGGTCCATTTATACCTCTTAAATAATCTTCGTCATCAGCCCATATACGTCCCACTGCTGGACAGGCCTTCTACCATTGAGAGGGTTTAGGCCTTAGTTTACCACGCTGGCCTAGAGCGGGTTGGCGGACTACACACCTAAGAAATTTCTAAGAACATTTGGGCGTGCAGGTTTCATCACGTTGTTTTCTTTCACCGTTAAAGCTAGTGATAATTCATTGTGAATACACACATAACTTCGAAAAGTCAGAGGTGAACCCCAATAATCAAAATAATGTTAAATATGACCTTTTTCTGAACAAAAATAAAAAATATATAAAGCATATTGACCATTGTATTTTAAACTCATTGTCATGTTTGAAATATATAACAATATATCGGAATATCGAAACATACAGCCATACACAAGTAAATTGAGCACGAGTAGGTATTATGCGAACAGCGTTCGTCGCGGTGATAGCCCCATTCAGGCACGCGACAGCTGCATAATTGATTGATTGCGTCTGAATTACGCTCATTGTGTTGTTTGCATATAGCCAGGGGCATGAGACGTGGAATCCGCACGGGTTTCACTGAGTCACGTCACTGTCCGATGTCTGTTACCAAAATTTTGTACTTCAGCATCATCATCAGCCCATATACGTCCCACTGATATTTACTACTAAAACTCATAAGACACTATACTATATATACTATACTTAACTAAAATTTATATGACAACCCCGTGGCGAAGTTAGCTAGAAACCAGCTCGCAAAACAAGGGGCCTCGGATTCCCCGTGCCGGGATAAATTTTTGTGTGATCAACAAATATGTATTTGTTTCGGATCTGGGTGTTTGTGAGACCGAAAAGACCCTCCTAGTTTCTGATACTCACGACAAAAGATTTGTGTCTTAGTGTGGAGTCAGAACTATTCATATTGCAAGAATTATCAAAAGAAATAAATATATATTTTCTTAAATAATAAAATAATATATTATAAAATAATATTTTAAATAAGTTGTTGTGGGTGGCAACACTGCATTGGCGAATATAGAGCAAGCGCGGGAAAACGACACAGATCGTATATTTTCTTGATCGGACTGAAAGTTTTTACGCGTCTTATTATTTGGTTACTATAGTTACGGCATCAGGTCAAATAACAGTCATTTTAAAAGATTTGAATAATTAAATTTTAGTTTCTAACAAATATATACTAATAAATAAATAAAATAATCAAAACTACTTAAAAAAATATGTCAATCCCTTTTTATTACTGTCACTATTCTACATTCTTAAAATTTAAAACAAACTTTTTCTGAATAACTTTTTGGTGTCGGTGTGCGCGCGCATCGTAAAAATTCACTCTCATCATTTTTCCCTAACGCGCCAAAAGTATAACTTCAAAAACGTGGAACACTCGACAGACTTCAGTAGAATATTTTTCAGTCAACAACGAGGCACTTTTATTTATCTACGTACTTACACATACTACTGATATCTATCAAAAGGTAGTTAGAGGATATTTGCTGTTAAGTTTTGTCAATTGATTTTGAATCCCACGTAACAGGAGCAAGTCTATTGGCGTTATTGGTCAATTGCTCAGACTCCGTGCTTCTATTGGAAACTTTTTAATAGCAAAAGCCCAATACTACGTTAATCGACATATGTATCTCGGTTGATATACGAAACCCATATAAAACTGTTTAGGCGTGAAAGCGGAGCACACAGATTTTCTTTCGCTTTTTTAATACTAGTATAACTTTTTTTTTTTTTTTTTTTTTCAACAGTCACTTAGACACAGTAACAGACTTTATCAAGATTGGTTCTGCGATTTGTGCTGGAAATATGATGAATATTTCACAGTTATAAAATTAATAAAATTTAATTTTCCTCTTTTAATCCAAATGATAGCGATTTTTTCGATTTATGTGAAACGAAAATATTTGTACAATTTTTTTATACAAAAAAATATTCTCGTCTGTTTGATTCCAGTAGTTAAATTAACTTTACTTTTACGCATTTACAAGGTATGTTAATGAGTAACTTGGATAATAGTGTAGTAAAAAATAAATAAGATCTAACGTATAATACTAACGCTATAATTAAATTACCCAACTTTGAATTTGTGGGCAATAAAAAGCGCCCACTCACGCCTGAATCCTTGAAGGAGTAGGCAGTCTATATGCTTGATTACTGACCAAAACATTAACAACTAAGTAACCAATTCTGTGTTTAGTACAAAAAGGTATATTCGACCTTCCGAGTTGTTCGGACATAATGAGACTAATTCCCAAGCTATTCCTAAGGGATTTTGCTAAGTCTATACTGCTGATTGGTATTCCAAACAGGCTGTTTAGTTGAGCATCATTAGTTCTGATGTGTTGATTACAGTTCCATTACCTAACCGTGATTATCGCTTTACCAAACGCGAAGAAACGCTACCCGATCCTTTGGGAAGACCAAATTTCTTAGATGTACTCACTTGTATCCCAATGGGGTAGCAGACTATACGAATATTGGCGTTTATTTTTCCTAATTCTAGGCACATTTAATAGGTAAGTCGTGATGGCCTGGAGGTTTAGGCATGCGGTCGAGAATCACAACGGTTGCGGGTTCAAACCCCAGGCACACACCTCTGACTTTTCGAAGTTAGGTGTGTATTCACAAAGAATTATCACGTACTTTAACGTTGAAGGAAAACATCGTGATGAAACCTGCACATCTAAAAAGTTCTTAGGAATTTCTTAGGTGTGTAGTCCGCCAACCCGCACTAAGCCAGCGTGGTGGACTAAGGCCTAAACCCTCTCATTTGGGCTGATGATGATGAGGCACATTTTTGAACTCAAACTAAAGAGACTTTAAAGTAAGTGACGCGTTTGCTTTGAATGCCTTTATTAGTATTTGGGTTTTCATTCTATGAGTTCAGGAATACAATAGTAAATTATTGGGATGTATGAGTGCGATCACCAAGGCGCAGTTAGTTAGACACCTGCCTGTGAAACGTAGGTTTGAGACATCATTCGGCGTTGCGAAATAATTGTTAATCATCATCATCATCATCATCAGCCCATAGTCTCACTGCTGGGCGTAGGCCTCTGGTTTATCTCGTCTCATAAAATGTTCATAACACGACCGGAACTTTTTTTCAATTTATCCATCACAGCATTAACTGTAGTGTATTTTATTCGGGTTCATCATCATACTGCAGGACACGGGCCTCCTCTACAACTTTGATAATTTAGCAGACTACAGACAGCCCCGTGGCGCAGTTGGCTAGACACGAGAGGCCGCGGGTTCGATCCCCGCACCGAGACAAATGTTTGTGTGATCCACAAATATTTGTTTCGGGTCTGGGTGTTTGTGAGACCGAAAAGTCTCTCGTAGTTTCTGATACCCACGACACAGGACTTGTATCCTAGTGTGGGGTCAGAACTATGTATGTGACTGTTGGGTGTATTTATTTATTTACCCACCTAAGGAGTTCCTAAATATTGTTAGGTGTGCAGGTTTCCTCACGAAGTCACGATGCTGTCATTCACCGTGATAAATTCAGTGCATACACACATAACTCTGCATTCATACCGTATAAAACAAAGATCCTTAAAAACCTGATCTGTTTTGTATCTCCATGCCAAACACAATCAGGCCAGCTATCGGTTTACGTGGGACGTTAATATTCAGTGTGGGTTAAACAAGCCGATACGGCAAATGTCTAATTTGGATGCATAGATTGTGGTTAACACCGAATGCTGGAATTAGAGGATCGGACGGTATGGGCTCTGTTAACGATATTGAGTTTTGGCCAGATTGAAATTATTATTTCGCCAATAGGGAGATTTCGTAACGGGGAATTCGAATGAATTGGATTTGAATTCTACTGTGTTAATTCGTTTTTACTATGTAAGTACATTAGTACTATATTATATTAGGGTATTAACCCTGTTAAGTCGTGATGGCCTCGAGGTTTGGGCACGCGGTCGAGAATCTCGACGGTCGCGGGTTCAAACCCCAGGCACACACCTCTGACTTTTCAAAGTTATGTGTGTATTCACAATGAATTATCACGTACTTTAACGGTGAAGGAAAACATCGTGATGAAACCTGCACACCTAAAATTTCTTAGATATTTATTAGGTGTGTAGTCTGCCAACCCGCACTAGGCCAGCGTGGTGGACTAAGGCCTAAACCCTCTCAATGGTAGAGGAGGTCCATGCCCAGCAGTGGGACGTATATGGGCTGATGATGATGATTAACCCTGTGTAATTTTTTATAAAATTTATCGAAAGCAACAAATTCCTTGGTAAATTTGTCGCGTTTCATATAATATTGGTATCGTTAAAATATTTCTGAATTTTCGGCCAGACAGTTTTTAGTCATACATAATCGGAGGTAAGTCTATTCCTGTTTTGCAGGCTGGCAGTGAGAATTACTTATTGCAAAAAAAAAAAAAAAACGGTAATCGAAATTGGGACCTGGCCTCTAGCGACACAATCAAAATAGGAAAAAAAAGGACTGTATTCTTAATTATAATTGAATAAATGAAGTTGTGAATGATGGTTTTTACCATAAATCACAGTAACTAACTTGAATGACAGAATTTCGTTCAATCAACAATATGTTTGGAAAAATTGATTACAAAGTTACTTCATGAAAAAAATACGAAATGGTTGGCAGTTTCACGCGGGAGAAATTAATTTTGCTTGCAAATTTTACCGGGAACTATGAACGAGAACATTGTGATTATATTATTCAATATACTTGCTATTTGCGACAAAATATTGGTCCGTTTAATGTCTCTTTATAGTTTTTTACGTACATTGACGCTTATATTCTAGAAAAGTTTGGCAAAGATATATTAAATCACTCTTCTTTGACCACATTTTCATACTTCGAGTTGTTACTTAATTAGCAGATTTTTAAAAGAAGACAATAATAGTACTTTGTTTGACTAGCTCCTGTGATAGATAAGCTGATAGAAAACCGTCTGTCATGGTATATGTTATGAGAAGGGATGAATCATATGTAGGTAAAAATGATACGAGTATGAAAGTTGAAGGATTGACAAGCAAAGGAAGGGCAAAGAAAAGATGGATGGAGTACGTGTGAGAAGATATGAAAGAAAAAGGGGTGAATGAAGATGGCTGATATCGATCGTTTGGAAGTATAAAACATACTGCGCCAAATAAAATTGGGAACAAGGCAATGATGATGATGATGAGTACTTTGTCCGTACAGAGAATTGGACCTACATATATGCCCTTGGATCGATTTTTTCATTTTTTTAACAAATTTTCCATAGCAACACTTACTATGAAAATGTGTCCACCAAAAGGCAATAGGCTCGCCCTCTTCTACACGGGACCTCAAATACACCTAGCGGCACTTGCACATTGCATAAATGGTTCTCTGTTTATGCCATCGGGGATACAAACATGAGTTTCACTATGTACCACATAAATAAATAATAAAAACACCCAACAGTCACATACATGGTTCTGGCCCCACATTAAAATACGAGTCTTGTGTTGTTTGTATCAGAAACTACGAGAGACTTTTTGGTCTCACATACACCCAGACCCGAAACAAATATTTGTGGATCACACAAACATTTGTCTCGCTGCGGGGATCGAACCCGCGGCCTCTCATTTCGCAAGCTGGTGTCTAGGCAACTGCGCCACGAGGCTGTCAAAGTTATTAATATTCAGAAGAATTCAACATTTGTGAAGCATTCATGATATTCAACGTATCCTGCTTGTTTTCTTTGCACGTTCCCGAAATTTATTCTTCACACCATCCCGTAGTTCCGCGTACTCGTCACGAATATACTGAAATCCATTTATGAATCGCAAATTATGTAAATATACCAAGTACGCAAGCGCCGACGTAATTGAAAGAATGTTATGGTTAATGTCAGCCTGCGGGGTTGTAATTTCGGAAGCATAAAGTTCTCTTTTTTTTGGTAAAATTTGTAATTAATAAAAGTATGGAACAGCCTGCTTTGGTGGTAGCGTGGATAAAAGTGCCAGGTTCAAGATATGGAAATCCACAAAGTGGCTATAGGATGGGCTGGCTATCACTGGAACCTAAAACAGAGCTGTCTAAACGAGGATACAGAAATGCACGTCTACCTGACTCTTTTTTTAACATCAATAAAAGCATATACTATGTAAGTTCTTTTTTATAAGTGGAAACTGATCTGATATGTATTTATTTGAAAATTTAGTCTTTTAAGAGAAACTGTATTGTATGCTTCCCAAAGATAATAAAATTAAAAAATATACGCATCAACTCTTAAAATTTTATTTGGCAATTTTGACGCCAAAGTTATTAAAATTTCACTTTGGTGTAATTTCCAGGTTTGATATCAAATCGGACAACACTTTGTTGAGTTGTCAGTTAGCAGAAATAATTCTGGAAAAGCGGTAATAGTATAACTAACCTAACTAGGCCAGTGTGGTGGACTAAGGCCTAAACCCTCTCAGTTGTAGAGGTCAGTGCCCAGGAGTGGGACGTATATGGGCTGATGATGATGATGATTATGATGGTAATAGGATCGTAGAATAATAATATATATTTGCTTAAACCTTTAGGAACATACGAGTAGGCGTGTATGCATGTATAATATGCAAATCCCGGCATACCATCATGATCGAAGCAAGTGATGTAATTTCAACCCCGCACATATTACTTACGCAAATTGAGTTCTTATACAAGTAAGTTTAAAATTGAATTTCCCGTGCTACCAAAGATTGCATTATGTCGTGTAATATCAAATTAGCCAGCGTTAGCTTACATTTTCATGTTATCGTTGTATAATGAGCGCGATGTTGTCTTTACTCGTTCCTGTCTCTTTCTTTTTGAGTGAATTTTCTCTTTGCGTCTCTTTTACTCATAAAGTAAGTTTTCAATGTAACATAATAATATACAAATGTACTGCCAAAGGGGGGTAAAATGCAACGGGGTCTCGCATCTCAAACATATGCCGTTCGACTAAGAGGTCCCTTATTCGGTTCCCAGATTAGATACAGAAAGGTGTCTTTGAACTTTTGAACAGCTATGGCTCGTGGCTCTAAAAAGTTGGGCTTAAAATACAATTGGTTTAACCAGACACGCTATATTATATATCTTAATATGAAAATTCCTACAAAACATACGGTTTAAGCCTTAAACATGACACTAGTCTATTCTATTACAGTAGAACATAGACATACAATAGAACACTTAAAATCCATGTGAAAATCTTTTAATAATCTAGTTATCCCACAATATTTTGATCAAAACGCAATCTTATACATACACAAATAATAAATTTAATCATTTAATCAGTAAACACGTCAAATATGAATACTCTCGTGGTATACGCTAAAAATAATTTGCAACTGGTATTCTTTGTTCATAACCATTGCGACGCAAATACACATTCGCGGCGTGAGAATTTTAAACAACAATCACGCGAGCTCACGCAAGTGATATCAAAAATTCACAAATTAAGCAATAAAATTTAATTTAATTAAAGTCAAACGGGCGTGACGCGGGGTGTGGAGAAATAAAGTTAACGTCTGAAATGCTCTGTAATGACAAATAAATGAGATTGCATTTTTGTTTGAATTCCATTATAAAATTGTGACATGTGATTATGGCTGATTTATGCGCGTTCGTTATTTAATTTTAATGTCGTTCAGTGTGAAACGACCTTTGAGTGGGCAAAGTTTTGACTTACGAGAAAAATGTGGTGGGTCTTATTGTCATTAAGGACCTATTTTACCACGTACATAACTTATTGTCAAATAGTATTGCATAAGTTATGTACCAAGTGATTAAAACGCTGTTTGAAAATGTTAAACGAAGAGGACAGTGTAGTTTTTTTTTTTTAATTATTTAACCGTCCAGGCATAGCTACTTACAATATTATTACATTACGTAATGACACATGGTGTACCTATATTATCTTTTATCATTTATCTTTTAATTGTTAACTACCAAGATGGAGCATCTTAAAAATTCCATGAGATATATCTGAATGCAGGCTTTTTTTAATTGAACACTATAGAAAACTTTTTTGGACTACTTATAGTAAAGTTATGATGCTATTCTTTTTTTGTATAGAAGTGTATATTTGTATGTAAGTTTATTCAGATAAAGCACCGTCCTTAATTTTTAGCTTATTCCTCTCCTTGCAAGGTTATCTGGAAGAGAAGAAGAAGAAGGAAGAGAACCCTAGCGATAAGACTGCCATTGTATGTCACCTACTTATATGTATTTACTTCTCATGCCAACTCTGGATATAATGTGGTATCAAATAAAGAGTATTTTATTATTATTAATTGAGAATTGAACGAAGGAGCATTCGTGCCACCTGATGTTAAGTGATCTATAGGAATCGCCGTATTTTTATGCTAATTAAATATCCTTGAATAATAATAGCCTTGAATATACAAAAAGAAAGGTAGAAGTGAATGCTGATATGAATATAAAACCAATACGTCAATATACATGGTATTAGGTACTATTCGGATTTGTCCTTGTTTATGACCATACTTTGCACGATAAAATAAATCAAGTCAATGTTTCTTTACATGATTAACTAGACGTACTTTGATATAACACGTCTTGTATTCACAACGACATACGTATACCATGACGCAAAGATGTTCAGAACATTTGAATAAACAATTTCGACCCGCAAACCGTTCGCCTTAAAGGTCAAATTCATGCAAATACAAGACGGTCCCGACCTAATCCGTAGCTCAAACCATAACGTTGTAAATCATTATTACAATCCCCAAACAAAACTTGGATCCAACACAATCCCAACTCAGTCAACATATTAAGCTTGAAATCACTTACCAAAGCGAAATTACGCTCTCATCGTGTTTCCAGTGGAAATAGCAACTCGAGTACCCCAGTCCTGCAACGAAATCATACAATTCATCAACATTAACGGCTGACAGACGAGGTCTCCGCGGCGGATTGTTATAAATTGCTAGAAACCACAGTACAAGCGCTTCAGACGGCTGGAACGCTTCAACTGAAGTAATTACACATGTACATATTGCGTTATATGAAAAATCTGACTTAAATTACAGAACCTTGTGTGCTGGCTTAAGATATCACATTTACATGAGCAGTGCTTTATAACTTTTCTCTGCACATAACGTCACGTCCGTATTCCCCGAAAGGATAGGCATTTCTGCACCCACATTTCACCAAGTATATATCAGTCCCACGTAATAGTGGACGAGCCTATTGTCGTTTTTGGGGCACATTTCCGTATTTCGTGCTACCAAGAATTTCCTAATGGAAAAACCCAATAACATTTTGCCCGACCCGGGAATCGAACTAAAGGCCTCTAGATCACATGGCACACTTTCTCTACATACAATTTAATGGTCGTTCCTTTCTACTATGTATATAATATTTCGAAAGAAAATTATCAACAGCAGCACGAAGTTTTGTAATTGTCTCGGTATGCTACATAAGGCTCAATTGTTATTAAACGTGACGTTAAAGTACTATCGATGAATTGTGTTTTTAAAAATGTCCATTGTCCTTACATTCGGGATACAGGCATTATAGAACTTGTCTATAATCAAATACGTCCACCAGCAACAAGTTGAATTCGCTTCCATTAATAACAATACAGGAATTTTTAAACCCTAAGAACATTTCTCTATTTAATTTTTATGTGGTTTAGACCATCTGTACTCCACAGTTTGTGCGGTTTCTGTGTGTCTTATGTTTGGTTACATTTAGAACAATTTGCTCAAGCAATTCTTCGGTGTTTTAGGCATGTCGCAGAGTCCCCCGAGACTAACGCGTGGCGATATATTTAAATTAGATGAAGGGAAACACTAAAACAGTATCAGGCTTTTTATTGAAGATGAAGAGGGATAAAAGGAATTAATTTAAATTCTTCTGGATTATTCCACAGTCTAATAAAAAAGATATGTAGCCTTACACCAAATATTGATTTAGAAGGCTTTGTATTGCATGAAGATGTGGCGTACCTGATATTTAATTTATTTATTAAATATTTTTATTTATTAACATATTTAATATTATGTATATTTATCCACAGTTACACTCACACGCATTACACAACATATATACATTACAATACATTACACTTACAGAACCCAATATATTAAATGTGGAGTACATTGGAGACACTGCATATCACGGGTCGGGCGTAGTAAACCTGTTTTGCGTGGCGACAGAGATAAGCGACGGCGCGCATCGCTTCAACTCACGCGTCGGCCGCGCCGCCATCTTGGAAAACACGTTTTATCGAATATCTCGCGAACCGCACATCGTACGACAAAAATTGTAGAAATTATTATTGTAGATAATAATATTTGCCATCTTTTTTATTTGAAACTTTTTTTTGTATAACGCATAGGTTTTTAATTATCAAACTTTTTACAATATGGTTTTTACTAAATATTTAGTTAATGGTTAAAAAAAAATGTTAAAAATTAAAAATAATGGTAACTGAATTGTAGAGCATAAAATTACCTATAAATTTTATTAGAAACTTTTCCCCGTAGCATTTATAGTTTAGGAGCTATAACGCTGTAAATGAGATTATAATGGTGTATATTCAATTATGCGCCTCTAAGTTGCAGTAGGGGAAAGTGGTTACCCTTCGTACACTTTTTAGATTTTATTTTTTTACTTTATGATTAATAGTCGAATTTATCTAGTTTATGTACCTAAGTGTAACAAATATACTGTAGTTTGTTACAAAAAAGTCTAAAACTATTATGTCAAAAGGTTAAAGGGTTATAGCCATTTTTCAACGATAAGATATTTGTACGAACGTACCCCACGTATGGGGTACGTTCGTACAGTAGGTGGGGTACTTTCGTACGCCATGAGGTAGTATTTAAAAAGCCAATTAAAGTCTTTAATTTTTTTAAATTATTATTAAAATATATATTTATCAAAGAACTAACTTAATAATATGTGACTTGACTCATAGTCGATAAATCTTTCTTTAGAAAAATAACAAAAAATAAAATCGTTCATCCCTAGTTTATTATTGATAATTCTAAGCTTTACAATCAGCCTAAATGAGATGTTTACCATAATTTTGTATGACATCGTTGTACAGTCTTTGACAATTTAAACTTAAAGTAGGTAATTATACATTTAGTTGATACTTTGGAACTTATTGCACATTATAATTATTCAAATTAAATGCAAAAGTAAAATGTCTAGCCATTCTACCTGTATAGCCCGTTCGTAGTTGAGGATCAGACAGGATCATGGCGACATCGCTGATATACAGTGTGTATCTCTTCTATATCAGAAAAAATAATGACCATGATAATCCCGGTTTCAGAAGTCTTTTTTTCAAACTTTTCCAAAACATAACAAATATTTTTTATTTTCTCTCACATTTAAATTATTATTGATACTACGATCATCAGTCTCGTCGTCCATTTCTAAATCAACTGGAGATGTTGAACTCTGCCGCAAGCTAAATTGCGATCCTTCAGATTTCTCTTCATCGCTTTCTTTTCCTTTTGTCTTGAATTAAGTTCCTTTTAACTACGTTTCACTGCTTTGGCTCTGGCTTTCCTTTCCTGTTCTATTTTTTTCAATTCTTTCTGTCTATGTCTCTCTTCTAGTTCAGTTTTCGGGAGTTCCGGTAACGATGTATTTAGGATTTTGAAGCATAAAAGGCGACTGCTCACGAATATGGTGGAAGGGAACGCTGGTGGAAGGTTGTGGTTCTAGAGCGACAGTATTAGTTTCCGGATTAGGTGGCACATTTACCGAATTATTAGAAGCATACACGTCAATGGTACACGTCCTGATGGTTAATGAAATCTAAAGGGGAGCATTCGTACGCGTACGAATGTGCCCCCTGTCTGGCTGTCCGAATGCACCCCATGCCTTTGCATAAAATTAAAATACAACTTTATACAAATTCTAATTTGGTTTGAGAAATATTACAATTGAAACTCAAAATAAACAATGTCAACATTAGTCAATCATCACCATTTTGTCAAAAACATAACAATTCTACTTACAATTACGAACTAAAGTTAGGTGAAAAATTTAGTCACCGCGCGCGAAAACGCGTTATGTCTTGTCAGCTGATACACCGTAGTGCGATTGGCGCGACACTCCGCTAGCAATATGTCGGCCGGTATGTCTATACACACAAGCAAAGGCGTTTTTGTGTGCCTTTTAGATTTTCTGTTATACTAATTGTACGAATGTGCCCCGCCTACGAATGGTGACCACTTTCCCATATATATTTCGGGTCGTTCGGAATTTCCCCCTCTTAACATTCCAACAGTATTCAGGTATAAATCCTAACCATTTTTGTCCCCTCGTGACGCTAGGGTCGTTCCCTCGCCTGTGTGTATTGAAATTTTCGTAGATGCGTCAGTTCTGTTTGGAGCGCTATAATTAAAAACCTATGCGTTATACAAAAAAAGTTTGAAATAAAAAAGATGGCAAATATTAATATCTACAATAATGATTTCAACAATTTTTGTCGTACCTACGATGCGCGGTTCGCGAGATATTCGATAAAACGTGTTTTCCAAGATGGCGGCTGAAGTGAACCCACCCCCCCACCACCCCCCCGCCGCGCCAACTTGGAGTTTACATTCAGGGGACACCCTTGAACATATTCCAAAAAAAAATTCAGGTCCCGTACGTGGCAAACAAAAAAGCCCCCGGCGCTTGGCCTATTCGTCTTGTGACTATATTGTGTGTGTTAAATTTATCTTCTTGTGTCGTGACTTTTGCTGTATATGTAGGTACTGTGTGTGCAAATAAACGCCTAGAACTGCTTAATGCTTATCATTGCGCTTACGCTTGTATCATCATCCGGCATACATCATCCACGCACGCAACACCAGGCGCTGTCACCACGTGCCCGTACCCGAGCACCCCGACGCCGCCTATAACCATCTACACACAACCGCTAAACTAGCCACACTACATAGCTAAAAAGAATATGTTTTAGCTCGTTTGATTGTTATACATTCATTAGTAATCTTGGGTCGTAATAACAAAAATTACAAGAGACATTGAAATCACCGAAACACTTACGAGTACAAGCAATCATCATCATCAGCCCATATACGTCCCACTGCTGAGCACGGGCCTCCTCTAACTTTGAGAGTACAAGCAAAGCATACTGGAAATATATAAAAAAGTGCGTCTTGAAATGGTAAAAAGGGTAACTAATATAATTGTCCCTTTTATACATCTATGAAACAAAGCAAAATAATGTGTTTTATAAATAATGATGATTATGATAAATAATAAAAATATTCCTTAGGAAATAGTTGTTTTTATTCTATACTAGCTTTTGCCCGCGACTCCGTCCGCATAGACTTCAGGGTTGGGTGCAGAAAGATAATAAGTAAATCTATTAAACGTCTCCCAAGTGCCCAAATTATACTTAATGAATTTAAAAAAAGTAACCTATGTCCCTTTTTATGTTTCCGTTTTTATCCATAACAAAAATAACTCAAATATTTTAGGCGTGAAAGTATAACACAGTAGTGTTACTTTCGCATTGACAATATATGCTAAAATCAAAGGGTATATCCGTTGGGATCAGTGAAATCATTATTTAGATTACGAAGCGTGATGACTACCGAGCCTGCATTCGTTTGTAAATTTTAAACCAGATACAACCAAGGAGTTTAAAAATAAATTTCTGAACGCTCGCATACATTTTTGATTACTAATAAATATGTCAATCATTTTTCATTACTGATTATTCTGCATTTTTTAAATGAAAAATACGCAATTGTTCGAATATTGTAGATATATGTTGTCGATTCAAAACCTTTATTTAAATACGTTCTTTAATTTGAGGGGACCAATAACCGTATTGACGGGATAAACATAAAATGTTTGACAGGAAATTAGGTAGAACAGTTTATATGAGAAAATGAAATTGTTGTTTTTACCATATTCCTCGTAATTTTAAAGATAGTTATATGCTGTCGCGGACTTTTTTGTAGGACTTATTAAGATAAACATTTCTCTTATACATTATATACGTGTAAACTCAACAGTTTTTGCAGCGTACGCAAGAATAGCTCGCAGATGCAATTTTTCCCGACTTACTTGACAATTATCGTTATATTTTGGACAATTCACACACTATCTTAAAAATATATAGCCTATGTGTTATTCTGATGTATAAGCTATATTATTGTAAACTTTCATTGAAATCCATTCGGTAGTTTTTGCGTGAAAGAGCAACAAACATCCAGACATCCATACATACAAACATTCGCGTTTATAATATTAGTAAGATAAGATTTTACCAGGTCACTCCGTACATAAACAAAAGAATACATTTCTTAGAATTCATTTAAATATTGACCTAAAGAACGGCGAAGAAGAAACCGATCTACAATGTAGACATTTTTGCGATCACACAAACAGTTTGAAGACAAATAAACGAGAAGCTCGCAATATTTTAAAGCCAAATTCAGCCCTGACAATTTGGAAGGGATATTTTTACGCCGGATTTTCCTCAGTCGTGTTATCAGCATGCAAAGGTTATCGAGGAGACATAAAAAGTCATGGCGAAGATGTCATGATGAATGAACGGCGAGGGGAGTTAAGCTGAAAATATTTTTACCACGATTACGCAGACGTAGGCTGAAAAGTATTCTTGAATGTTATTCATTGCGCTGTGTGTTGACAGCTTTTTGACGTCCATTTAAGAAACGGTTCCATGGAGCCTGAATAGATTTTTGAACATCGTTAATTTAATGAGAAAATACGAGAAGCAATACTTTTGACTTGACAAATGATATTTTTCTAATCTGCTGAACACACCTGTCCATAAAAACTCGCTATAGTAAGCTTATACTCGTACGTTGAATTTATAATGGACTGGCATAATAATAAATAAATACACCCAACAGTCACTTACATAGTTCTGTCCCTAAGCAAGCTGATGTTAAGCCAACTGAATCACGGATATCATATGTATTATACATATGATATCCTACGTGATATCCCAATGATACGTACCTATGATTCATTATGTTTTTTTTTTTCGATTTCTTGTCAGTCAGGTCGTGAGCCTTACCCGTATTGAAAAATAAATAGAATTTTCCTTTTGATGTCTATATTAACACATGATTTAACATCAAATAGCTTTATTGGATTCCAACTGTACAAACAGTGACTAATTGAATAAACGTAACTATTTAAACAGTCTCCTAAAATTACAAATGGAACTTACCTAAATTTGAGCGCCATAGATAAGAGTCTGGGTTTATTAATACTTGATCTTTTTACTTCATTCTCGCTTATATTGGCAGCCCCGTGGCGCAGTTGGTGAGACACCAGCTTGCGAAACGAGAGGCCGCGGGTTCGATCCCCGCACCGAGACAAATGTTTGTGTGATCCACAAATATTTGTTTCGGGTCTGGGTGTTTGTGAGACCGAAAAGTCTCTCGTAGTCTCCGATACCCACGACACAGGACATGTATCCTAGTGTGGGGTCAGAACTATGTATGTGTCTGTTGGGTGTATTTATTTATTTTATTATTTTATTCAATTTACATGGGATTCCACGCAATTTTGTTTTACCGTATTAAAAATTGACATTAATAATTAAATTTATTTTGACTATCAGTTCTTGATGACTTCGGTTCTTTGGCGGATGACTTCATTGCGAATTCCTAAATTCCGAGAGCCAAAGTCATTGACATTGCATGCAAATTAGCACGGAAAAGTGGAAGTCGGACGGCCGGTGGAGCAGACAAATGTTGGAGTGGAGTTGGCGCTTAGGCAGACGTAGTATAGGACGTCTTGCAGCTGATGGATGATGGCTGCTCAAGACCGGGATGGTTGGCGCTTTCTTGGGGAGGCCTTCGTTAGTTAGCAGTGGACAGTGCGATAGGCTGAGTTATATATTATGTATATCAGTCCTTGATGGATTTGCTTGTATATTGTATTTCATATTAATGACGACATTAAAATGGTACATACAATCGTAGATGTATTCCCAAGGAGGTAAGACACAGGTGCATCATTAAAATAATAGGAAGCTTTTATAATAATAATTTTGAGTACATAAGTTTGTAACTAGGTTTATGTTATAATCTAGAAACATAAAACTTATCAATTTTACCATAATACATGAATTAATTTTATATTACAAATTTATATCATATTCAAGGGATTTTCTAAGCATATCAGCATAAACTTGAATACCCTCAAACTTTTCTAACATCAGTAGAGCCCTAACTAAAATCTCGGCACGAATATGTATAAATTAAACCTAAAGCAACATTATTGTTTCCATTGTAACACTAGAAGATATATTTTCATTAAGTTAAAGGATATTTACGCCCAGTAAATATATTCCTGAGGGATTGTTAAAAACTAACTCAAGAATTATCGATTGTTTTTCATTAGTAACAAAATTAACATTCCTTTTAGGGACCTATTCTGAAGCAAACATTTACGGTGTAACTCATAGGCAGTACGAATCTGTCATAATTATAAAACATACAAGGCATATTTATCTCATTTTCACATGCGTCAAAAGCCATGGAAGGAAGCAAGACAACACTACAAAGTAGACTAAGATAATAATTAATAAGACAGTTAGAAATCACAACAAGATATTGAAAATAAATAAAATAAATTATGGACAGTATTAAATCAGAGAGATTTGATCATCAGCCTACGATTATAGTGGCTAACTGCGGGAATTCGACTACTTTAGATATTTGACTAAATTCTTGGCTTTTCCTATCAATCTCGTCTAGGTGTCAACCTTAATAAGGTGGAGCTGTGATCTTCGCAGGGTGTGACCTAGTATACCCGGGCGCCCGAACCAAGCTAGTGGGGGTGCAACTGCACCCCCTTAAAACTCCGAGACGGCCGAGACGATTTTGTCTCGGAGGCGCACCGGGCGGCTGCGGAATTACGGTGGGCGCTTCTCGCCCACGTACCGTGGTCGTCCCACTTGGCGCGGAGATGGCCACCGGGGGGTTTTAGCTTTCCCCTCGAAAACAAAAATAAGGGTGTGACCTAGTATGGACGGCAGAAACTGGATAAATATGTTTTAATGTACTATCCACAGCATTAGCTGTTAGCGCAATCTTTCCAACAAACCACATTTATCTGGTTTCGTAATTCGCCGTAACGTTAACTTTTGCGGAAGTCCTAGCAGCTATACCTTTAATAAATTAAATTGTTCTCCTCGCTACCGCTGAAACCTTTATAAAAGTTGTAAAGAGTTTCCTAATAACATTGGAAGTGAAGCCGCTTCTTAACTCCTTCGTATTCCAGTTTCCTGTAATTCTTAAGTAGAATCTTCATTATACAGACCGTGATCGAAGACGAAGATATAGTTTTTATGTTGTGTTGTGTAGCGTTTACTATTATTAATTTAATTTAGACTAGTGCAATATATATGAATAGTATATTTTAATATAGTAATATTATTAACTTTTATTATTGTTTAAAATCAGTACGCCTACGTAGCGTCCGTTTGTCACTTATTTATTGAAAACCAGCGCTGCAATACCGTGTAAGCGGAATTGCAGCACACAGCTGAATGAAGGGATCATTGTTGGCTATGTAAATTGTATTTAGGTAGGTACTAATTGTTTGGTTGTTTGTTCTTTGTATCTGTTTTTCCTATAGCCAACAATAAAACTTTTTTTTTTTCTTTCTTTCTAAGACAGGTAATACTTATGGTGGTTAGACAAAAGTATTTTTTTACGAATTTTTTTGTGTCAATGTGTTATCATCCTAACTAAAACCTGTCTCAGTTTTTGATCAGGGTAAATAGACGCTAAATCTATACCCAAGGTAATTGGTGTTGCTTCTTATAACTGTATCATGGACTGGACACAGGCCTAAATACATATAAGGGCAAGACATTAGCCAGCAAATCTGGCCTCATCATGGGAAAATACAGGTGGCACGTTAAAAAGAGTTTGAGACATATCGGTAAATTCCACGCCCGATTCTTAAAGACATCAGGCAATCACTGCTAAATATTTGACAGCCCCGTGGCGCAGTTGGCTAGACACCAGCTTGCGAAACGAGAGGCCGCGGGTTCGATCCCCGCACCGAGACAAATGTTTGTGTGATCCACAAATATTTGTTTCGGGTCTGGGTGTATATGAGACCGAAAAGTCTCTCGTAGTTTCTGATACTCACGACACAAGACTTGTATCTTAGTGTGGGATCAGAACTATGTATGTGACTGTTGGGTGTATTTATTTATTATTTATATATTTAGCAGATGTGGTGGTGATAATTGGTGTATAGAATTGTGACTCCAATGTGTATAGCCAGGTCGTCGAATAAATAAGTTCAAACCACGATTACAATATAGTTTAACACCACACAAGAGAGTTCAGAAGGATTGCGAGCAATAGGTATAGCAGAAAAAGTAACACAGAAACTAGAAACATATAAAGCGATAGAAATGAAGTAGCGAACTATATATGGCGTAGCGCAAAGTGGCAAGCGTCTGGCGTCTAAAGGGATTGGGAGATGACTGCTCTAACGTTTGATTTTAAATGCATAGATTGCCACTGCAGCCTAAAACCGATTTGACCGCGTGTGTCGGGGCTCGCAAAATATAAAAAAAAATGCGATCAGCGTCTGTGACTTTTTTTTAATTTGATTTTAGATGTGTTTGTATGTGTTGTGTGGAGAACTCTCCGCAATATAATAAATATACACTTTTAAGGGCTAAGTCCTAAATCCCCTAGTTGTAGAAGAGGCTAGTGCTCAGCAGTCGAAGGTATATGGGCTGATGATACAATTTTTAAAAGAGTTCATTGCATATATTTATGCATACTGTTGTTTTCGAAGTGAGTTTTAAAGTAGCAGATAAATTTAATTGCCTGTTTAATCGGTGCGGCTAATAAGAATTTTATAATGGAAAAGATCTTAATGGCGAGGATGACCTGCTGTTCAAACAATGATATCATACCACTACAGTATTCTCAACTTATCACTTCCACATGTCATAGTTAATTAACACACAACAAAGCACAAACGCTTCCACTCAGAATATGATCAACTTAAGTTAATCCGCTCACATCCTGACCGAATTTAGGTCAGCTTACACTATCAATCGCCACAAGTTTCCGAATTGAAAGTCATCACATATGGTAGTTACTGATCTAGTTATTAGCAAATTGGATTGGCAAAGGCTGTGTACACAGTTTGGGAAGGTTAGTATACGCCTACATTTTCGCTTGCAAAATTGCTTTGAATCTTTTACACGAGGGCTCTGTTTCTGGAGAGTTGTTTTTTGTAATAGCAAAGAAACCAAAATGGGTGGTAATTTGAATGTGGTAGATAACGTATTAGTAAGAAAAAATTGTCATAATGTGTAATTTTTAATTTTCAAATTGAAAATTACGTCAGTCATAGTAACAGGATATAGGTACATTAGCTGATTTCGGGATGTCATTCCATGTATAATAAAGGTGGTGATCCCTATTCATACACGTGACATATAGGAATATTACAAAAAAAATGAGCTATATATTTTACCGTATTTGGCTTTGATCAAATAAATATAATATATGTGTCAGATAGATAATGAGTAAAGTTATATTTTGTTTTTTTGAAATGATAAATAATTGAAACATAAAAGGAAGCTTACATGATATCTCTAATAATTTCGATCATACCCACTTTTAAACGAAATCAAATGAAATTCGCTCATTTCCTTTACAAGCTCCAATTACAATATATGGACACAGATAGGTACTCAAATACACACCTTAAATCAAGATACCTATATAGATCGAGTTTAAAAAGAAGAAATTCGAAGCATTAAATCCCCACTATAATTCTCGTAAATCGTTTACTCAAAGCGAACAGTTGCAATTTAGGAATTTTAGTGCGCGCTATTGCCATGGTTGAACGCAAAGTTTTAAATATTTGTGAACTGTGGTGGCTCGTTAAGTACATTAGACTTTCGGTTCTCTCGGTGGAATGGACTAGCATTAGTGGGGATGCTGTGTGCCGACAGTTGAAATTACCAAAAACTAAATTTATGAGTGTATTGTTAGGAATTGTAGACTGTCCGTGCTTAGCAATAATATGGGCGGAAAGTAATGTGACTGTAAATCGTTATTCGTTTTTTCTTCGATATGAATACGAGTATAGTAGTTAGTATCGATAGGATTGTTTTTACTAAAATACTAAATACACCCAACAGTCACATACATAGTTCTGATCCCACACTAAGATACAAGTCTTGTGTCGTGGGTATCAGAAACTACGAGAGACTTTTTTGGTCTCACATATACCCAGACCCGAAACAAACATTTGTGGATCACACAAACATTTGTCTCGGTGCGGGGATCGAACCCGCGGCCTCTCGTTTCGCAAGCTGGTGTCTAGCCAACTGCGCCACATTTTCATTAGTAAATTCTAAGAAACCAAACTGAATCTAGAAATGCGTCCTTAAAACAGGATTTGATCAGGGATTTCAAATACTGTGCCCGAAAGAACGGCAATAGGCTCGCCGCCTATTACGTGGGACTGATACACACCTGGCGAAATGTGGGTGCAGAAATTCACCTCTGCCTACCCCTTCGGGGATTATAGGCGTGAGGTTATGTATGTATGTATGTATTTCAAATACTTTTGCCTACACCAATAAAACGGCCAGATGAATGTGTGAATGAATTGTGTCCTTTCATGTACATTTTTAAGAGCTGACCCACATTAACAAATATTAAACAAAGCTTTTAAATGCCCAGCTAAAAACTAAAACGTAGAACAACAGTAAAATGTGTCTGCAACACGCTCCCGTCATAAATTCGCGCCGAGTGCCCGGCGGGTGACAGCGACGAGTGACGCCTGAAATTCAGTGTTGACTGGCCTTTTCACAATAATTAGATGCAATAACAATTTAAAATTGAAACCGCGGGATCAACGTTGTGGGATTGCGTTGTCGTGTGTGTTTTGCAGATGGACTTTGATGTTCGTGGTTTGTTTTGGTATATTCACGACTGGGGGTGTTAAGCGTTGACTAAAACGTAATGTTTCTTTAGTGAAGGTTTGTGATTATTTGTGGAATATTAGAATGATATTTAGAGCTCTAAACATTATAAGTTTGGATATAATAATTTGGTAAGAGGAAACAAATTTCAAAGTAAAATATTTTTCCACTGTAAAGGGCAATGCCCAACTGACTATAGAACTTAGTATCGGCACAAATATTTTTGTGCCCCAATGAAAACTTATGCATAGTGTTGTAATTAACATACCCTATCAATAAAACTAAATAGTACTTGCATAATTTGCGGGGTTCCATGGTACTATAGGGTCAAAGTATAATAAAACCACATAAGTAGGCAGTCAAAGTAAAGTTTTATGATTATTATTATTCCATGTTCTCTTCTTCTAAAATATTGTCTGGTGTAGTAATATTATTATGCCATCCCCAACTCAAGTACCAAGCAATAGTCATTATGTGGGCACAACGGCCCACTGTGTGTTGGCCCACTAAGCAGCTACAATAGTAACCAGAGATCGCCCTTAGTGTAGGGGCTGTATTGACATATGTAAAACTGGCACATCTTCTATTAGTTATTGGAGCATCTTCAGCATGAACTAAATGATTAGCATCATACTGTAATTGTCACTGTAGTGTTCTCCTAGCTGCCATCCAACAAGCTTTGCACACACATTCTAGATGTGAGATCTGAAAAATAGATATAATTGTTAGTAATGTGAAAAATTTCATAAAAGTTAAAAACAGGAATTCTCATTTAACATGAAGAATGAGGCCCTTGAGACATACATACAAAACATACATTTCAATGTCCTAAAATAGAAGCTTGAAGTGAGCCAACTTGAAGAACAGCATAACACTCCATGCAGAGAATGCGGAATGCCATCCTGTGAAATCTGTGAAAATATATGTTTACAATAAGACTTTGTATTTAAATTCAAAGGCTAGTAATATACTGCCTCTGTGAATCAGTTAATTGTGTATTACTTGTTATGTCTGAAATTCCCAAGTTAAAGCTAATAATAGGTAACAGTTGAAGTGTTTGGGATTGTATATCACTGTGACTTAAACAGCACATTAAAGCAGGCAATTAGAATAGTTATAAACATCACAGTAACAATAGTTAAAACCTGGCCTAACAATAAGTATTGAAAATAAAAACCTGAAAATCTTCATTGGAGCATAAACCAAATATCTGTGTTTACATATAATATACAATGTAGCTACATTGACAATCAGTGTGTTGTAGCCACCACCTCCAGAGAGAAGTCAGAGTTCCAACAGTTTAAACACTAATAGTAATACATTTTTAAATTACTTAATATTTAATAAGAATACAGTTTTGAATTCACTTACCGGCGAGGATGAAATCCACATAGATAGAGATTGTACATAATTTCATTGATTTCTCTGAATGCCTGCGAAGGTCCATAACGTAGCCGAAGTGTACAATTAACACACCGGCGAACTGATAATCTGATATTACCATAATACAGTGATATAAGGAGGCTCTGTTTCACAATCACTAATCACTTGTCACACTAAAATACTAGGAGCCTCTGTCTCACAACCACTTTTCACAATAAATTGTACAAGGAGTCTATCTCGATTATAAAGTAAGTTACCTATATGGAGTCTCTTTCTCAAAATCACTACTTATTATATAACTAAGAACCATACTTGGAAAACGAATAACATCAATATGTATTATGTTTACTTTTGCGAAAAACAAACGTAACGCCCGTTCTTGTATAATTAATTTGAGCCAGTAATGACTTCAAATTTTTTTGAGATGGCAACGTAAAATGTTATTTGTAGCCTTTGGGACTCTTTTTAAATATTGAGAGTGCCAAAATCTATTGATCTAGTGTGTATCGTTGTCCTTTCTTTTTCTTTTTTCCCTTTACAAGAATGCAATCTTGTAAAGAGCTTGGAGGATTCAGACATCATCATCATCATTGCCTTGCCCTGCTCCCAATTTCATATGTTTTATCCTTCCAAACATCCCTATCAGCCGTCATGTCTTCATTCACCCTCTCTCCCTCCCTCTTTTTCTTTCATATCTTCAGTCACGCACTCCATCCATCTTTTCTTTGGCCTTCCTCTGCTCGCCCATCCATCAACTTTCATATCCATCACCTTTCTTCCTTCTTGGAGGATTCAGACATGTGCTGTGTTAATTTCTCAAAGTCCCTTTGTTTGGCGAAGATGTTTTATTTTAAACTAACTCTTTATTTTATTGCGTAGTCTTCTTATTTCTTAGAATATTAAATGTATAATAGAATATCGTAATATTAATAATCGTTTATGTTGTTTTAATGTTTAGTTTTAATATTTAAAAAAAGATTGAATTTTATTTTAAATGTTTTTTCCTTAAAAGTGTAATAGTTCTGTTATTAGTTTCTTTAATAGTGAGCAAGTTATAATAATAATGCTCAAGTTCCTATTGTTTTATTGTTTAGTTTTAAGATTTTAAACAAGTTTGAATATTATTTTAAATGTTTTCCTCAAAAGTGTAAGAGTACCGATTAGTTTGTTTAATAATTTGCTATTATTCGTACAACAATCCAATTACAAAATTAAATTATGGTGGTCCCCAAGATACAGGCTTAGCCTAGTTTGGGACCCTCTGGAAAACGTTTGAAAACAGCAATTATTTATGCGCAAAATATAAATGTATAAAAGTAAAGATGTAAGAAAATGTGATATGTGTATTTTGTGATAAATAAAGATTATTATTATCCATTTGGTTTGGTTTACATAGCTATACAATACAGAGGTGCCTAAACTATACGTAGAAAACATAATATAGATAGTAGTATATAGCTACGCAAATATTTGTAGGTTTAGTTCTACACTTGATGCCTAGACGGCAGCACTTACCATACATTCAATTTTTGACATGAGTTTCCACTCTTTCTTACTTATATTACTATACTCTTTGATAATGACATTATCCCACCGCCAACCAATTTCAATGTTGCCAAGTGCATAAGTCGATTTATTATTATTATAATCGATATTTCTTATGATTATCATTTTCACAGAAAATATTTTTGCGTATTTTCGTGGATATGCAACGTATGGTTAGAAATATACAGCAGAGAAAAATATACTCTATTAGAATAGTGCCGTACTTGCTATAATCTGTTAATGAAAATAAATAAAGAGCTATTAATTGATGTGATTGTTGCAAATAAGCGCTTTGATAAAAGCAATGTGCGCAAAGCAAAAATCTGTGAAGTGCCTCGCTTTAAAAATGATTGCGTTTGGTAGTAGAAACGGAAACCTATAGCAACCACCACCGAGCATTGCTAAAGAGTAAGTTGCTTTTATTTGAATAAGTCTTATTATTAACTTTTCACGCTAGCGAACCCACAAACAAGATCTAGTGACAGCTTAAAACAATATAATTGTAATTTCTGCTTAATAGTAAATGATCAAATAAATTAAAAGTCAATTTGATACATTTTTATATCATGGCAACACGGCGTAATAAAACAACAACAGAAAATGTAGGTCTTAGGTAAATAAATAGAAATACTATTTATCTTTGTTTTTTTTTAATCCAGCAAATGTAGTGTCAACTAATACGAAATAAAATCATTAAAATTAAAGACAAGAATTGTCGATATTACTAACTTGTGGCACAACTTAAAATCATGCGATACTGCTTATGAGCATTCTCCTATCTCGCTCTGAAAATCTTTGTGACAAGCCTATGTCCAGCAGTGGACGTCATACGGCTCATAATGGAACTAAGTGATGAGGAATTATTTATTTGTATAAATATAATTATAATATATTTGTAATTATCACCATATTATATAAATTTCACTGGTAGGCACGTGACACCTCCACAAATGCGAGCAGTTAGGTAAAAGTCCATGACGCTGACTTAGACAGGTCGCCGAACCCAAAAACATGAATACAAATTTATTTACCTTTAGAACGATCTATTAAACCACAATCTGAAGATCACACAAAACTCAACAAACAGGCAAAAATCTATTCAATTTGCTAACGCTTCGTCCGCATTACATCAAGGATAGTTACTATGTCGACCGCTGAGTAAGATAGTAATAATTCTTAGTGGCTAGTTCAAAAGTGCAGTCAGTCTTTCTTTAGTACTTTGTTAGAAAACTAAGCGGCGGTGGTCCAGCCAACTCTCTGGGAGTTGTTATGCAAGCTAAATAGATTTAATGAAATGTAGTAACTTTTAACAAGAGGGAGTGTATTATGGTTTATATTGGATATTTTTCGTAGTACCCTCGTTTAAGCATTAAAACTTCGGCAGTTGCATTGTGAATTTATTTACTAGATTTACTGAACTTTGTAAAGGTAGCTTGTAATATTTTGTAGTTTTGAAGCTGCATCGTTGGTCCTGCGGTATACTTATACCAACCTACGTGCGCAGTACGATTTAAAGGTTTTTTCAGGTATAATTCTCATGTTTATGATTGATTGCATATATAACAAAATAAATAATAAAATAATAATAAAATAAAATAAGATATATATAATAAAATCAAGCTGTGGAATGGTTTGCCGGCTCACGTGTTCCCTCCTTCCTATGATCCTGGATCCTTTAAGCGAAGCGTGAAGAAGCATTTGTGCGGGCCGGCATGATTGTGTCGACCAGCGGGTGACCAATTATCGTTTCTCGCTGGTCGATATTATTTTTTGGACTCCACTGTGCTTACCATCAGGTACAGTGGAGTCACTTTGCCGCGCCAGAATAAAAAAATAAATAAAAAAATATAGCTTTGTTCTCTATTACGCTTTTATTCTTATACAATCACTCACACGACCCCCTCAACTTTTAAAAATTTAGTGTTTATAAATGTCGTGATAAGACCTGCACTCCCAAAAAGTTATTTTAAGGAATTTCTTACATGTGTAATCCGCACTTGGCTAGCATAGACGACTAAGGCTTAACCAGTCTCAACAGTAGAGGAGACCCGTGCCCAGCCGTGAAACTGTATATACCTATACTCAGCCTATCGCCGTCCACTGCTGAACGTAGGCCTCCCCATGAAAGCGCCAACCATCCCGGTCTTGAGCAGCCCTCATCCATCCGTTACCCGCCACCTTTCTCAAGTCGTCGGACCACCGTGCTGCAGGTCGTCCTACAACACTTGTCTGCTCCATCGGCCGTCGGACCGTCGGCAGTCATGGCCGGCCCACTTCCACTTTAGCGTGCTAATCTTGCGGGCAATAAAATCTTGTGAGACTGTATGTGTACTGTTATTTATATATTTGGAGTGAATTACTTGCTACGGTAAGTACATTTAAGCAAAAAATATATATACATACGTAAACTCACGCCTGTATTCCTCGATAGGGTAGGCAGAGGTGCATATCTGCACCCACATTTCGCCAGGTATGTATCAGTCCCACGTAATAGGGGGCGAGCTTATTGCCGTTTTTCGGGTACATTTCCAGACTCGGTGCTGTTACTGAGAATTTCCTTATGGAAAAACCCAATAACACTTTGCCCGACTCAGGAATCGAATCCAGGACCTCTAGATCGCACGGCACACACTTGTACCGCGAGACCACGAGTCAGTCAAGCAAAAAACATTATTTATAAAATTAGGTAATTACTATCACCAGCCCCAAGTAACCAAAGCTATTCAATAGTCAAGAACGTACATGTTACATATTTGTGCATTGGATGGATAATAATAATAAATAATAATAAATACACCCAACAGTCACATACATAGTTCTGACCCCACACTAGGATACAAGTCCTGTGTCGTGGGTATCAGAAACTACGAGAGACTTTTCGGTCTCACAAACACCCAGACCCGAAACAAATATTTGTGGATCACACAAACATTTGTCTCGGTGCGGGGATCGAACCCGCAGCCTCTCGTTTCGCAAGCTGGTGTCTAGCCAACTGCGCCACGGGGCTGTCAAATATTTTATGTAATTATGCTTTTTATACATTATGTATAGAGGCGGACTTAATGCCAAAGGCATTCTCTAACAATCAACCTCTGGGTGATGCAGAGATAAAAATAAAAAGGTAATTCGTCCGGTTTCATAGTTAATCATCATCATCGTTATAAGCCTCATCCTCTACAATTGAGAGGGTTTAGGCCTTAGTCCACCACTCTGGCGATGTTTTCCTTCACTGTTAAAGTACGTGATAATTCTTTGTGAATACACACATAACTCCGAAAAGTAATAGGTGTAGGGCCTGGGGTTTGAACCCGTGACCGTCGAGATTCCCGACCGCGTGCCTAAACCTCGAGGCCATCACGTCTTTCTTGGATTCATAGTTGATGGTCACTAGCTCAATCCTTTTCAGTGCGTTGTAAACGTTGGTATCTCATTTTCCATTCCTACTGGAATAATATCATGAGTATGTGTGTATAAAATTATTAAAATAAGAATTTAGAATAATATCTCCTAAAAGATACTAATAGTCCACCTAGCCGGAGATATGTCACAAAAAGTCTGTCGCATAAGCTTTTAGGCTAAAAAGGAAAGCTATTCAAACAGCCTAAAAAGTATTCTGTGTTCTACCCTCGAGTCTCAACAACTTCCGACAGCCACTTCCCCCTCCAGCCGCGCCTTGGAATCCTGTACACAATGGCGACATAAGATTTTTGACTGCATTGTGTATTTCTGTCAAAAGTTTTCAAGTGAAAACTTACCTAGGACTGTTAAGATTTTGGCAGCCTTTGGGGCGTAGTTGGCTAGACACCAGCTTGTGAAACCAGAGGCCGCGGTCTAAATCACTGCTCCAAGATGTTTGTGTGACTCACAAATATTTGTTCCGAGTCTGGGTGTTTGTGAGACCCAATAACACTTTGACGTCGTGATGGCCTTGAGGTTAGGCACGCGGTCAAGAATCTCGACGGTCGCGGGTTCAAACTCCAGGCACACTCTGACTTTTCGAAGTTATGTGTGTATTCACAAATAATTATCACGTACTGTAACGGTGAATAAAAACATCGTTATGAAACCTGCACACCTAAAAAGTTCTTAGGAATTTCTTAGGTGTGTAGTCCGCCAACCTGCACTAGGCCAGCGTGGTGGACTAAGGCCTAAACCCTCTCAGTTGTAGAGGAGGCCCGTGCCCAGCAGTGGGACGTATTTGGGCTGATGACGACTATGACAGACTTGCCAATGTCCACGAGTCTGACGAGGCAGATAAAACCAATATTGATGTAATTAAGTAGGTCAATAACATGAATGGGACGCAATAAGAGCTTAAAATAACATTGCATTGAATATTGTGGAATATTTATGTTGATGTTCATTTGTTTGTCGTACTCGGCCCGCTTTATCGGCTATCGAGTTGCGCCAACATTGCTGACGGGAAAGCCAGAACATATATTTTTAAACGGCTTGTTTTTATGTTTATGGAATTTGCTGGGTTCGATGTATTTGCTGGCTTTTTGCGAATGTTTTGTCACGGTTTCATGTGAGTGGACGTCACAATTAAAACCAAAAGGAAAATTTGCGTGCTATCAAATTAATGTCAACCCGTAGGTACTTGGCCAGCGTGGTGGACTAAGGCCTAAACCCTCTCAGTTGTAGAGGAGGCTCGAGCTCAGCAGTGGGACGTATATAGCCTGATGATGATGATTAAGTATGATAAGTGTGTGACTGCGCCGTTGGTACTATAGTACAAATAGGTGCTGGGATCTAGATATCTCGGGTTTGATATCCAGGCCAGCGACTTGTTATTGGGTTTTAATATTAGAAATTTCTAAGTGTTGTGAAATGTTCTTTAAGCCAATGAAAAAAATAATAAAAATAAATTAAATACATGATTTGTTCGCTTTTCACCTTAATAACGAGGATCCGGGAGCTCAAAAAAATATTTTTATCATTAATTGTCAGTTTTTATCACGAAAATATATCGCAGTGGGCACCCGGGTACCCGGGTATGAACACAAGGGTTAAAACAGCAATAGTCTCGCCTTCTAATAGGTGAGACATGCCTAAAACAAAACTTATGTAAAAAGTCGCGGGAAATAGCTATTTTAATACTAGCACCAATTGAATACAAAACTAACATAATTTCATTTCGCGGTAAAGTAAATGAGGAACTATGACAGTCATAATAATGCCCGAATTTTTATATCTGAATATATATTTCCAACGCAACAGCCCTACTCACTGAAATGACAGAAGGCCCAATTTATCACCATGAATAATGCAGAAAAAGCCACCCGCCGCTCCCATGTTACCATTCCTTATTATTTTAAGGGATTTCCGTCGGACAAGTAGGCCTTGGATATGGCGTTTTCGCTGAATCTAAACGCGAGGCTTTGGCACAAGGCAGAAGCTTTAATATAGTTGAACGGACTCCATAAAGAATTTGGTTAGACAGACTTTTTGGTGGTTATTTCGTAGTTATAAGTACGAACAAAAATCTTAGGAACTACAAATGACATCAACATACATAGACAGCCCCGTATCGCATTAGCTAGATACCAGCTTGCGGAACCACAGGGCGTAAGTTCGATCCCCGCAGCGAAAATGTTTGTGTCATCTACAAATATTTGTTTCGGGTCTGGGTGTTTGTGAGACCGAAAAGTCTTTACTTCTGATACCCACGACACAAGACTTGTATATTAGTGTGCGGTCAGAACTATGTATGTCACTGTTGGGTGTATTTATTATACATTGCAGAAAAAATGAGATACCTAAGTTTTGATCATCTTTCTTTAAAAATTTATATAAATCAAGTTAAGCTGTGACAATCCAATAATTTCATTAATAATTTTGATTCGATTTTTTTCCTTTAACTTGAGGCAAAAGCGAGATCCACCGGCTGTCACGTTCCGCAGAAAAAATCACTTCCGAAAATTGGATCATCTCTATAAACGGCTAATGCTTAACTAAGTTTTACTAACTTCCCGATACCATCAGGATCACAGTTCAATTACTGAAGTTCGTATTGAGGATGTAATATACGAACTTTTAAATACAAATACACCCAACAGTCACATACATAGTTCTGACCCCACATTAAGATACAAGTCTTGCGTCGTTGGTATCAGAAACTACGAGAGACTTTTCGGTCACAATTACCCAGACCCGAAACAAATAATTGCGGCTCACACAAACATTTGTCTCTTTACGGGGATCGAACCCGCGGCCTCTCGTTTCGCAAGCTGGTATCTAGCCAACTGCGCCACGTGACTGTCAAAAATTTTACATTAGTTTATTAAGCTGGATAAGAAGGAAAAAATAGCAACAATACATAACCAAAAATTGAATATAATAAGTGACTGCCTCGTGGTCTCGCGTTACAAGTATGTGCCATGCGATCTGTCCCGGGTTCGTTTCCCGGGTCGGGCAAAGTGTTATTGGGTTTTTATTAGGAAATTCTCAGTAGCAGCACGGAGTCTGGAAATGTGCCCGAAAAACGGCAATAGGCTCGCCCCCTATTACGTGGGACTGATACATACCTGGCGAAATGTGGGTGCCGAAATGCATCTCTGCCTACCCCTTCAGGGAATACAGGCGTGAGTTTATTATGAATATAATAAAAATCTATATTCATACTCCCAATTGTTCCGTAGGCATTTCAGAGGGTTTAAAAGGGTCGACATGATTTTTGCTTCGACGATAACTTTCCAGCAAGTGTCGGGATGTATGGGCGTTCGGTCACGTTCCACCGAAGATTTGGGATCCGGCAGACAAATGCTGATTTATCCGTGCTCGAGTTTTAAAGTAGAATTTAGTAAAAATATTTCACCGACCGCAGCGTGCGGGCAAGTTAAACAGAACCCTAATTGGATGGACTTAAGGTTCTTTCTTCCGTCCATTGGAGTTCTGTGGTGATTTAAGTGAACGGTACTTGCGGTGGTGACGGAGTAAGTAGATATAAAGCACGCTGACCGGAGGACACAGTCTAGCCGATTTTTCAAGGGAAATAGTTATTTGTACCTGTTAAATCCTCTGTGGTCTAGTAAAATGACGATTGTATGCAGTAATGTTATTTTTTTTATCAATGCTTTTTGTTTTTGTTTATTGTGTAGTTTTTTTTATCTAATTTCCACGACCACCCCTTTTATATACAATTTTTTTTTCTTTTTTTCTCTGGGTAGTCTGGAAGAGATCGCAAATAGCGATAAGACCGCCCTTTGTGCCACAATAGTTTAGAAGGTAGCTTTAATTTAATTATTACTTATGTATGTGGTGCACAATAAAGCATATCAAATAAATAAATAAAACAAATATTAGCAGCACGGTAATGTAACGACAATATTTTGTGAAGTCTATGAACAAAAGACGAACTCTTATAGTCACTTGACTGTTATGACAGACTGTTCAAAGACTTTTTTCACACCAGTAGTGGTACTTCCATAGAAGCCCAAAAGCCCAAGTTACCTTACAAAATTCCCTGATCTTTAAGCTTTAAATCTTTCTTTATTAAACGTAATTTGACATATAAATGAGAATATCTTGACTCCACAATAAACAATTATAAACTAGACATTACACAATTAACGTATAACGCTTTTGGGCTTCTATGGCAGTACAGCCATTGTTTAAACTATTTTACCTTAAAAAAAAATCTGATTATAAGAAACCAAATATTTTAAGCAAACCCTGGGTCTATTTATGCAACATTTCTAACCATGATCACGAGAATAAAACCATAAGTTCTTTTGTGAAGAAATAGTACCAAACCGTATTATTCAAAATAGCAGACTAATTTAAATAAAATGTTAATACATGTTGACTGCCTCGTGGTCTCGCGGTATAAGCATGTGCCGTGCGATCTAGAGATCCTGGGTTCGATTCCCGGGTCGGGCAAAGTGTTATTGGATTTTTCCATTAGGAAATTCTCAGTAGCAGCACGGAGTCTGGAAATGTGCCCGAAAAACGGCAATAGGCTCGCCCCCTGTTACGTGGGACTGATACCTGGCGAAATGTGGGTGCAGAAATGCACCTCTGCCTACCCCTTCAGGGAATACAGGCGTGAGTTTATGTTATGTATGTTAATACATTAACTGGATATTATACTTACTTTTTACTGATTAAAAAACATTCTTTTGTACCGTTTTAATCTGACCGCAGTGGAATGTAAGTCCACATTTAATCTCAAAATCCGCAATGCTCTCAACTTTGTTGTAATAAGTGAATATTTTTATGCTATGAAATAATTTCAAACCAGCACATATAAAAGGTAGTTCATATAATACCGATTGCGGGGTTATAAACGCGAAAGGAAATTGGTCCCTTAAAAATTTATGTGATCTTGGATAAGAGATGTAGGGGCCCCGGCATTGAATAAAATATACCAGATTTTATTTTTCGTATGTTATTGGAATTGCGTTTATAGGCATGCTTCGGTTGTACTCTCGAGTTGGTAAGAGCTTTTAAGAGGATTTCATTTATAGTATATACGTGTGTTCCGTCTATCTCAGGTATATTTTTGCAACTATTATTTTCCTAGCACGGTAGGTTGAAACTCGAAACGTAATGGTGAGTGCGGAGCTGCTCAAATGGAGTACCAAGTTTTGAAAACCGTTCATCTTTAGTCAATAGATGGATAAAAAAATCCACCAAAACAGAGGTAAGCGTGACTTGTACATCACCTCTGACTTTTCGAAGTTATGTGTGTAAATTATCTGTTCTTCAACAGAGAAGGAAGACATCGTAAAAAAACCGGCACATTTAAAAATTCTTACTAATTTCTTAGGTGTGTTCACCAACCCACACTATGCCAGCGTGGTGGACTAAGTAGGCCACCTCTCAATTGGGGTGGTGGCCCATGCCCAGCAGTTGGACGTATATAGGTTGATGATGATGAAACTTCCACTTTTAAAATATTTATAGTATGTATATAAGTCGTGATGGCCTCGAGGTTTGGGCACGCGGTCGAGAATCTCTACGGTCGCGGGTTCAAACCCCAGGCACACACCTCTGACTTTTCCAAGTTATGTGTGTATTCACAATGAATTATCACGTACTTTAACGGTGAAGGAAAACATTGTGATGAAACCTGCACACCTAAAAAAGTCTTAGGAATTTCTTAGGTAGTCCGCCAACCCGCACTAGGCCAGCGTGGTGGACTAAGGCCTAAACCCTCTGAATGATAGAGGAGGCCCGTGCCCAGCAGTGGGACGTATATGGACTGATGATAGTATATAAGCTATTAAAGCAAGCAATTAGCTTGTATCTCTCTAAATCTATAAACGTGAACAGCAAAAGCAGTATTGACAAGAAAATCACCCCTTTAAGATATCAATTCTTAAAGGAAATTTACTTTTCGGTGAGAGAATAATTAATTCCGCCTTTTGACTCTCAAACGACGATCTCTTTAATCGTGCTATAAGCTTTAAGGCGATCATAGGCGCGGCAGCCTTGAGTGCTACTTTTGAATATGCAAATTTTAACGGTACAACTCTGTAGTGTGGTTATCGACTTAATGGTGAATGAAAATTTTGGCCGTAAGTAGTCGAGTAAGTGGAACATTATTATCGTCGAATTTGCTTCAATATTAAGTTACTTTAGCTTGTAAGTAATAATAATAATAACTTTTTATTTTTTTTACCACAAATTAAGACATTAACACAAAAACATATAACAAAATTAGGTAACTAAAATTGGCGGCCTTATCGCTAAAAGCGATCTCTACCAGGCAACCAGGTATAGGTATTTATAAGTATTTCATATTCTCATCATCATCATCCCATTTACAGCCCACTGCTGGGCACAGGCCTCCTTTATAACTGAGAGGGTTTAGGCCTTAGTCCTCCACGCTGGCCTAGTGCGAGCTGGCGGACTACACACCTAAGAAATTCCTAAGAACTTTTAGGTGTGCCGGTTTCATCACGATGCTTTCCTTGACCGTTATATATTTCATACATTTTTCATTTTATACTATGACGTGGTAAAATATTTCGCGTGCTATCGAAAGGGTTTAGGTGTTATTCCCGACCCGGAAAGAGTGTTGGAATTTTTTGGGATATCCGCATCGTGTTAAGGGATTTTCTTTTCCGAAAATTTCAGCGGTAGCACGGATTCTGGAAGTTTTCAATAAAAACAGCAAATTTTATTTACTTGGAAATTAAACCAAACCTGACAAAACGTTTCATTATTCTACCTACCCGACTTCACTTACTTTCAGAACTATGTATGTGACTGTTGAAAAAAAAAAAAAAAAAAAGAACTGTCTGTTTTTACTATATTATTTGAAATTACGGATGCGAAATTTCCCGAGCAACAATTGTCAATAACTAATCATATTAATCCCGATGATTTAAACTTAAATAATTAAAAAAATATCAAGACGTGAAAGAACTAAAACGGTTGTTTCGAAACAGAACGTAGGTACTTTCTAGAAAATTAATTTTTAGAAGTATTGCTTGTTCGCAGATACGAAAGCCGCTGATAGCGCATTCAGAGTCTAATATCGTTATTTTTATTGCTCAGATTATCTTGTTAATGCGAGTTAAGGATAAGCCAAGATTGTCTGAATGTCATATTCTCTGTTATTTTGTTATATCTCGAACTTGGAACCTACCTGAAATTATTCTGAGATTTTGAAGTCATCAGCGTATTATTTTGTCTACATTTTGGTTAATTGATAATATTATCATTTTTTTAAGACCTGTGGAAGTCATGATAGATATTGATAAAAAATGTAGAAGGTAGTGGTTTCAAAACCTAGACCTAAATACCTTTTCCAAGTTACCCACACACCTAAGAATTCGCCACGAGGAATTTTACTAAGCCCTAACGTAAATAAGCTGATAAAATTACAGTTATAGAATATTTAGTCAGCCCACGTATCCTTTTCCTTTACATTGCTTCTTTCAAATGTAATATGAACAACTGACTCAAAAGGCTAGTATAACTTTGTGGAGTGACGAGAGATTCTCGTCGTCTTGTTACTTACCAATTTATCCGGACGGATAAATATAACACAACACACATAAATCATCATCATCATCAGCCCATGTACGTCCCACTGCTGGGCACGGGCCTCCTCTCCAACTAAGATGGTTTAGGCCTTAGTCCACCGCGCTGGCCAAGTGCGGGTTTGCGACTAGACACCTAAGAAATTCCTAAGAAATTTTATGTGTGTAGGTTTCCTCACGATGTTATCCTTCACCGTCAAAGTATGTTATAATTCTTTGTGAATACACAACATCACTTATACTCGTATACGTTTTAATAACGTTTCAAAGTACTTGTTTCATATGTTATATACGTAACCCTTGTGTTTATTTTTTTATTATTTAATCAAAAGACTCGCAGGAGACGAAGACTTCATCCGCTGGAATCTCCAATAATTCACATAAATTCTATAAAAATATGTAATGAATTTTAATATTGTAATGAATTTTAATATTGTTTTACAAATATGTCAAGTCAAATCTATTTTATTTTTATAATAATATTTATATTTAATGATTGCATTTGATGTTATATTGTAATTAATTTTAATATGTCAAATTGAGTTTATTTTTAAAATAATATTTATATTTAATTTAATGATTGTATTTGATTTTATATATTTAAATTGATAATAGGAGGTCAGTCGTTAAAAATGTCGGTGTATGAAAAAGCGCGCAGATTAGTGGGTACTTGTCGTTAACTTCGAAAACGAAATGTGCTCAGTTGACACATTCGGATCGGACGTCTCGACCGAGACAGACCTCCTAGTATAATTGTGTAGAATAGCTGTGCAGTTATAAGTAATTACTGTTAATTTATATATTGAATTACATAAACGATTGTAACAAAGTAAAGCAAGCAGTGTTTAAAATAAAATAGTCGTTGTTACGAAGCAAGCAGTTTCATTATACGCCTGTGTCTGATTTCTTTACAAATCAGAAGTGCGATCAGGACCCAATTTAAAGGTACGTAAAAGTGTTTTACATGATTATTTATCAATTATAATACTACTAAGATAAGAAGTCGAGCGTGCCACGTGTGTATTGTTACTGGAGTTTATGTATACCTAGAATAATTAGAGGCTAAGAATGCCTAGTGCGGTACGTGTGCGCTTTTATTAGAGGCTATGTATGTCTACTGAGCTACGTGTACTTAGTTGTTGGAGGCCATGTGTGCCTACAATAGGAAGCCAAGTGCGCTTCATCTACTAGAGGCTATGTATGCCTACTGAGCCACGTGTGCTTAGTTGTTAGAGGCTATGTGTGCCTATAATAGGAAGCCAAGTGTGCTTCAACTGATAGAGGCTATGTATGCCTACAATAGGAAGCCAAGTGTGCTTCATCTTTTAGAGGCTATGTATGCCTACCGAGCCACGTGTGCTTAGTTATTAGAGGCTATGTGTGCCTACAATAGGAAGCCACGTGTGCTTTAGCTACCGAAGATTAAGTATGTCTATAGAATGGCTTGTGTTCACTAGAGCGTATTAACCTTAAAGCCAGGTTTTTAAAATAAATGTTGTTTGTTTTTAATCGAAGATGATTTATTGAGGAAATTAATGAAGATTTGTTTTTAGAATAATTCCTAGTTACTTTCATATAGTTAAGAAACGAAAATGTAGTTTTGTTATTATAAATTAATTGACTGCCTCGTGGTCTCGCGGTAAATGTATGTGCCGCGCGATCTAGAGGTCCTGGGTTCGATTCCCGGGTCGGGCTAAGTGTTATTGGGCTTTTCCATTAGGAAATTCTCAATGGCAGCACGGAGTCTGCAAATGTGCCCGAAAAACGGCAATAGGCTCACCCCCTATTACGCGGGACTGATACATACCTGGCGAAATATGGGTGTAGAAATGCCCTCTGCCTACCCTATCGGGAAATACAGGCGTGAGTTTATGAATGTATGTATGTTAATTAATTGACGTGATTACAATGATATTTTATTATTTTGAGGAATGAACTCTGACGAAGCGATGACTCCTGAAGGCTCACCTACTCGCAGAGTTGAGCGCCAAAGAAAACGGAAACGATCATCCTCCAGAACAGCAGCTAAGTCTAAGGGAGTCAAAAGGCGATCGAGGAGGGGACGTAAGCAGTCGTCTAGTTCTTCCTCATCCAGCAGCGAATCACCCTTCAGTTCACGGAGTTCAAATAAGAGACGATCCAAGGAGAGAGGTAGCTGGTCTACTAAAGAGGTACTTGATATATTTAGCACTCTTCAAGAACATAAAAGCAAAACCTGTAATTTAAATAATAGTCTTTTCAATAATGTGATACCGGAATTTGACCCATCAAGTAAAATTCAGAGTATTGACTGTTGGGTTAGAAAAGTTAACGAGTGTGCCGTAATCTACGAATGGAACGAGAAGCAGACTATACATTTTGCTCTACAAAAACTTTCTGGTCTGGCAAAAAAGTGGTTCGAAGCCCTTCCTAGCGTTGTTTTCAGTTGGCCAGAGTGGCAGGACAAACTCATAAGAGCTTTCCCGAATGAGCAAAATTATGGTCGGCTTCTCGAGGAAATGTTAGCCCGCACTACTCGTAGTGGTGAAAGTTTGCGTGAGTACTACTATGATAAGTTGTCTTTGTTACATAGATGTGAAATAAGAGACAAAAAAGCCATCGATTGCATTGTCCACGGAATACTAGATAAATCAATTAGAAGCAGTGCACAGGCACTGACTTGTCGCGAACCGGAAGACTTGTTGAATTTTCTCAACTCCCAACGTCCCATAACAGAAAATAACACATTCAATAGGAAACGTAGCGATAATATAACAGTTCGACCGGGTAACACTGCAACAACCTCAAGTGAAACTTTGATTACTTGCTTCAATTGCCGCTCAAAGGGACACCCTTACTTTCGATGTCCCAAACCCCTTAATAGATGTTTAAAATGCCAACGGGTTGGCCACAATAATGATAATTGTAAACTAGAGCCATTAATCTTACGAAAGGAAACCAAACGTGACGATAACCAGGATCGAAAAATTTTGACTATATCTACCTTCAATAAAAACGGCGATAAATTTTACAAAACCGTTAAGGTAAACGACAAATCTTTAATTGCTTTTATCGATTTCGGCAGCGAATGTAGTTTAATTAGAGAATCTGATGCACACAGTCTGAATTTAGTTAAAAATTTAACAGAGTTGCCAGTAATCAAAGGATTCGGTAACTCTAAAGTTTTTCCAGTATATAGAAGCAATATTGATCTGATATTAGATGAAGTTGAGGTTGAAGTAGAGGTATTGGTAGTTGGTAATCAGTTTCTTCATTCCGCTTTACTTATAGGTCAAAATGTTACTGAACTTCCTTGCGTAACGGTATTTAAGAATAGCCATCAATTAACGTTTTATCAAAGCCCCGATACCGATACCATAGTACGGCCGATGAGGTGTTTAAAGTTAAATATTGATAACGATACCGATATTACATTATCGGGATTGGTTGAAGTTACCACATCTGACGTTGGCTACTGTGGAGATGTCTATATTGAAGGTTATTACAATTGTGAGCCTGGGAAAGAGCATTATTTGCACAAGGGAGTTTATAGGGTTATTGATGGGAGGTGCAGTTTGCCAGTGACTAATTTATCTGGTCAAAACCTTACGTTATCCAAGAAATCTCCTATTGCTAAAGGAACTTCTTTTGTTGAGAAAAGCACGACTTATACAAATAGAGTAATGAAAGATAGCTCGGAATATGAACCTTTACAAATGTCAGACATAAAAACTGGTCCTCAAATTGACAAAAATACGTTAGGTAGACTTCATTCACTTTTACTCAATTATCGTGATTGTTTTGCATTCAATCTAGGAGAAATTGGTTGCGTCGACTCAACTGAAATGAAAATAGACTTATTAGATGATAAACCTGTAGTTTACCGACCGTACAGATTGTCTTTTTCGGAAAGGGGTCAGGTTAGAGAGATAATAGATGAATTATTACAAAATGACATTATACAAGAGTCTAACTCCAATTATGCTAGTCCTATTCTATTGGTGAGGAAGAAGACTGGGGAACAGCGTTTATGTGTCGATTTTAGGGCTCTCAATAATAAGACTAGGAAAGATTGTTACCCTCTGCCGATAATTGATGATCAGTTGACAAACCTTAGTGGCAATAGATTCTTCACATCTCTAGATCTGGCTTCTGGGTATTACCAGGTGCCAATGGCGGAAGAGAGTCGTCCACTAACTGCATTTGTAACGCCAGACGGGCATTATGAATTTAAAAGGATGCCTTTCGGTCTTGCAAATGCTCCAGCTGTATTTCAGATGTTGATGAATGTAATGCTAGGTAGTAAACGTCATGAATCAGCTTTGGCTTATTTGGATGACATTCTTGTGCCATCGGTTACCTTGGAGGAGGGATTTGAAAGGTTAGAAGGTATTTTGAAATTGTTGCGGCAGAATGGGCTCACTTTAAAATTATCTAAATGCCGTTTCTTCAATAATTCCCTTGACTATTTAGGTTATGAGATTTCCGCTAAAGGTATACGCCCTAACGAAAATAAGATTTTAGCTGTTAAAGAGTTTCCTGTTCCCCAGAACGTACATGAAATCCGTCAGTTTTTGGGGTTAGCGGGATATTTCAGAAAATTTATCAAAAGTTTCGGGGAAATAGCAAGACCTTTAACAAACTTACTCAAAAAGGGCAATATTTTTAAATGGACAGATCAAGAAGACCATTCATTTACTACCCTAAAAGACAAGTTGACTGACCGACCAATTTTAGCGTTATATAACCATAATTTTAAAACAGAGTTGCATACGGATGCAAGTTCTTTAGGCGTGGGTGGAATATTGATGCAATGGCAGCCGGAGCCACGCACTCTCAAACCAGTAGCTTATTTTAGCCGACAAACTACCCCCGAGGAACGTCACTTGCATTCTTATGAACTCGAGACCCTAGCAATTGTATGTTCACTAAAGAAATTTAGGGTTTATTTGTTGGGGATAGAGTTCAAAATTGTGACAGACTGTAACGCCCTTCGAACTACACTAACTAAACGAGATCTGATACCCCGAATAGCTAGGTGGTGGCTTTTGATAAGCGAATTTAATTTTAGCATAGAGTACCGTCCAGGTATCCGTATGGCTCATGTGGACGCACTGAGCCGTAACACCAAATTATTACCCGAAGTCATCGATAATTCTGCAGTCGCAGTCTATAGTATCGAGACTGATAACTGGCTCTTGACATTACAAATAACCGATCCCAATATATCCCGAATATATAAGATTCTTAAGCCTGAGTCGGACGAAGAAGCTAAAGAAATTAGGAAAAATTATGTAGTCAAAAATAGTAGAGTGTATAGAAGAGTTGATGATAAGCTTTGTTTAGTAATTCCTCGCAATGCTCGATGGCAAATTTGTAAGTCTAACCACGACGATGCTGGTCATTTGGGTGTGTCAAAGACAACTGAGAGAATTCAATCGTCTTTCTGGTTTCCTAAGTTACGTAGATTCGTAAAAAAATATGTAAAATCGTGTATTAAGTGCGCCTATAATAAAGATAATACGTCACGACATAAGTGTGGTCAGTTGTATCCTATTGAGAAGGTAGGCATTCCATTCCACACCATTCACATCGACCACTTGGGTCCATTTGTCAAAAGCAGGAATGGCAATGCTTATATTCTCACCATAGTGGATGGATTTACCAAGTATTTGTTTGTAAGAGCTGTTAAAGATACAAAAACTAAAACGACGGTTAGGGTATTATTAAATATTTTTTATGATTTTGGTTTACCATCCCGAATAATATCGGACCGAGGTACCTCTTTCACTTCAGCAGCTTTTAAGTCTTTTTGTGATACTCATGGTATTAAACATGTTTTGAATGCTGTCGCATGTCCCAGAGCCAACGGCCAAGCCGAAAGATACAACCAAACGATTTTGAGTTCACTTGCAAAATATTCTGATGGTGAAGACGAACGGAACTGGGACATGTGTTTAGGCAAGATTCAGTGGGGAATTAATAATGCCACAAATTCCACCACTCAGAAAACAGCTACTGAAGCATTGTTTGGAACCAGATTGAAAGATAGCCTAAGTAATATGTTGGATGTTAATAATGAGCCTAATCAAAATTTTGCAGAAGTAAGGCAAGAAGTCCGTACAAATATCGAGTCTAGTCAGATTAAACAAAAACAAAATTATGATCAAAATAAAGTCCCTGCCCCAACTTATAAGAAAGGAGATTTAATTAAAATAACTAGAACTAATTTTAATAATAAAGGTAATAGTACAAAATTGATGTCAAAATTTAGAGGCCCCTTCAAAATAGCAGAAGTTTTGGGCAATGATAGGTATAAAATTGTCGAAATACCTGGTTTTAGTACACGCAGAAATAAATTTGATAGCGTGGTAGCAGTAGATAGAATTCGACCGTGGATCAATATAAATATGTCCGAACAAAATAATAATATAGATGCAGTGGCTAATAGCAGTAGTACGTCTGACAGCGAAAGTAATAACAGTGACGATGAACTTCCACCAAGTCAATCTGAGTCCAAATAATAACCGAATGTAATGAATTATTGATTAATATAAACTATATAGGTATAATGGTTAATTCGTTAAGATTTATTTAGTATGTTTAGTTTTTTTTTTTTAAATGTTCTACAAACGTATTAAGTGGTTTATAGATATAAAATATACCGACAGATATATGACTAGTTTGTAGTCGAGTTACATGAAATTTAATAATTTTATTATTGTATACTTATTTGAATTTATATTATTATTATTCTCCGTGATTGTATACCGTGCGTCAGGAGATCGCACGTAGTCGGACGGCCGAATGTAATGAATTTTAATATTGTAATGAATTTTAATATTGTTTTACAAATATGTCAAGTCAAATCTATTTTATTTTTATAATAATATTTATATTTAATGATTGCATTTGATGTTATATTGTAATTAATTTTAATATGTCAAATTGAGTTTATTTTTAAAATAATATTTATATTTAATTTAATGATTGTATTTGATTTTATATATTTAAATTGATAATAGGAGGTCAGTCGTTAAAAATGTCGGTGTATGAAAAAGCGCGCAGATTAGTGGGTACTTGTCGTTAACTTCGAAAACGAAATGTGCTCAGTTGACACATTCGGATCGGACGTCTCGACCGAGACAGACCTCCTAGTATAATTGTGTAGAATAGCTGTGCAGTTATAAGTAATTACTGTTAATTTATATATTGAATTACATAAACGATTGTAACAAAGTAAAGCAAGCAGTGTTTAAAATAAAATAGTCGTTGTTACGAAGCAAGCAGTTTCATTATACGCCTGTGTCTGATTTCTTTACAAATATAATACCGATGTTTCCTGCGTTGTTTTACGATTTGCTGAAAATTTTTCTTACATTTCCATAATCTAGAAATAAAGTAATATTTGCATAAATATTCAGACTTGTTGGCGAATACGATTATGGATTTCTAATAAATATTCATGGATGTTAATAGCCGTGTTTCTGATATAAAAAGGCGAACATATTTATTTAACTTTACATGCTTGATTGTATGCGGAAAAATGGTATTAAAACTTTTTGGATAAATAAATGAATTAATAGCTATTTACTAAATCTATAAAAAGTAAAATAAATTACTTAGATTCGGTAACTTCAAGATTTAGTAAACCACCCTGTTCTGAAGGCAGTCATCGCTAGAGAAGAAAGGGCAAAAAACTCTAGTGTTGCTCTTTTCCAATCAAGAAATAGTTTACAATATTGATACAAAGATAAAATTTATTTTATTATTGATTCACACGATATTTATACCTACATATCCTGGAAGATGTTGGCAGAGGAGTCCTCTTACACTCACATTTCCCCCATTTTGTTTTTAATTTCCTCGTGGTGGGGAAATTAATGCAGTATTACTGGCATAGAGATTCCACTGAAAACTATTTTATTAAAATCTCCAATACACCTTAACCCCACCTGTGAATCCAAACAACAACTTTTAGATCGCAAACCGCAGGCTAACATATCGAGAAGAATAAAGCGGTTAGCAAAAAACACTAATCTTTACAAGTTCTTTCTCAATTACCAAGTAATTGTTGAAGTTTCATTTTTATTTTAACCCATTACAGCATAACGTCCGATAAATCGGACGTCACTAAATTGCATACTAGTGGTATTAAAAGTCATTTATTCGATAGTTTTTTGTTTTGAAACGAAACTTGGATAATATGTTTTTATACTAGTAAAATTGTTTTTAATGAAGGAATTAAATATCGACAGTTATTTGTCATTTTCAAAAATGTCGGCTCGCGGCCAGACTGTTTCGAAAAAACCGTAACTATTATTTTGCTTATTTTTATTATTATTTATGATAATTGATTAGAATATATGTTTTTTGGTTTTAATATTTTATATCTATGCAAACAAAATAGTATTTTTATGTGACAATTGTTAGATTGCTATTTATGTATGTGTTTTTGTTGACGTCCGTTTTATCGGACGCTATGCATGGCGGCCTCTAAGGTGTGTGTTTTTTTGTTTGTACATCTTGACGGTAAATGAGATTTTAGAAGTTTTGGAAAGCGAGGATGTGGATGACATAATTCGAAAACCTTATTTACGTTGACCCACCTATTGAACAAAGTGGTCAGGTAGCGGATTAGGGCAGTAAGTTTGATGATGAACATGATGCCAATCAAAACCATGGGAGACGAAGCTAGCTGCTGAAAGTCATTATAAAGATATATTTTGATAACTTTTCCACATCGTTGTCATTGATGCAGCATCTCCGAGGGTTGGTAAATTATGCAACTGTCACAATACGGGCCAATCGTATAGAGATTTATCCGCTAAAAGATGTTCAGAAATTTATACGAGAAGAAAAGGGCTACAGCGATTATAGGTCTGTCGCTGGTAGGACAACAATATGGTTACGGTAGCAACCAACTTTGAAAACTGGGCTTTGACCACCGCTGGTCTAATGAAAAAAGGCTGTATCAATACCCCAACCCCCACTGATTGCTAGCTATAACAAGCAGATGGGCGGTGTGGATAAGTGCGATCAAGCTGTTTCGAATCTACCTAAAAGAATGCGTATTAGTAAATGATGGTGACAAATGTTTGCTACTTTATAGATAGACTAGACTGTTCACCACTGATACATCTGTATCGGTGGTGAACAGTTGGCTCCATGCGAGAAAAAATGATTGCAATAAAGAGACACAATCTTTGTTTGTTTTTAGAAGATATATAGACTATAGTTCTGACCTTGCTAGCCACACATGGAATGTAAAGGCATCAAGGACAAAGGTCAGCTAAACCGTTGTCTAGCACAAGTTATGACAGTAAAAAGCATTGGATTGTACCTACATATAAACGCAGAACGCCGCTGGGCTAATCAGTGTGGAGAAAAAGCTAAATTCAAATGTCTAAAATGCTTTGTAGGCCACACCCTATTTTTTTATTAACTATCATGTGGTGGGTTTGTTACCATAACATGTAGGTCTTCATTTATTATTATTTTTAAACTAATAATATATTTCAATTAACAGTTTTCTTGATTTCTGCTTATACCATCCTAAGGTAGTGTAAGGGGCCACAGTGCATAGCGTCCGATATATCGGGCGGGATATAAAATCAAAATCATTTTATAAATAGTTTTGTTTTTCTTACTAAACTATAAATTGGACCCTAATTAAACATTATATCATAAGTAAATCAATTTAATTGCTATAACAAACTTTATGCTGTAATGGGTTAATGTCGGAGCAGAAAAAACAATTCTGCAGGTGCTACAGAGGGATTTTTTGCGCATTCCTCTCACACTTCAGCTGAAACATTGCTCGACCATTCAGACTTTAAAAGAAAACTTGAATATTTTTAATTTGAATCGGTCATTTTTCACTCTTTAATTTCCAATTGGCTTTATTCTACTTTTAAAATTGGAACAATTAAACAGTACGATTTAATTTGAGTTTAGTTCACTTTTAACTTCTAGTTGACTTCATTACTCTTTAATAATTTCGATTAGCGAATTTTATGCGTTTACCAATTAAGAACTTTCTAGTACAATTATTAATAAGATGGTTCAATCAATTAAAACGAAAGTCACATAAATATGTTTGAGCCCCATTGACATAAAAGTCTAATGTCGTGATTGTCAAAAATATTTTTTTAGTAGAGGAAATTTTAATAAAAAAATGTGTACAAATGTGACAATAATATTTTTCACGGTGTGGGGTTTGAACCCGCCGTCTTTCGTTTCACAGGCCAATGTCCAACCAAATTTGATATAGATAATATAAGGCCCATTTTAAAGTTATATAGGATAAAGATTGATGCTCCTTTCGCCCTACGGAGTAGGTATGGGAAGATGTAGTTCTACCCTCACGTTTCAACTTAATTTTCATTAAGTGCCACTTAATGTGTGACCCTTACTTTTTTATTTTTTTTCTGACACATTTCCAGACTCTAAGGTCTCTATTTTTTTATTGACATACATAGTCTCACGCCTGTATTCCCTGAAGGGGTAGGCAGAGGTGCATTTCTGCACCCATAATTCGCCAGGTATGTATCAAAACCACAGTTCTGTATTTCAGACACATTTCCAGACTCTGTGTTGCTACTGAGAATTTCCTAAGGAAAACACCTAATTTTATTGCCCGACTAGGGAATCGAACCCTCTAGATCACACGGCATGTACTTGTGCCACAAGACCACGAGGCAATTTAATATTACAGCAAATATAATATGCGCATCATTTTATTTTTACCACGATTGTACAGTTAAAAAAATGCATTAAACATTAATTTCATACAAAAAGTGCTTCCATACAAAAAACAAATAAAATCGCACTGGAAACAGCTCCGGCGAAATGAACGGGGAAAATGTGCGGTCCTGTGAAGTATCATTTTTGTAACGGGTCGAACATTCGGCCGCCCAATTACCAGACGTCCATTGGGTTCTCCCAAATTGACTATGGAATCGGCTATTACCCGTGTAATGAGAGCCGATGCCACATATTTACTGGACGTTCTTGTCCCGCACATAAATTGTATGGCTGGACGTAAATATGTATGCAGACGATAGTTGGCTCTGCATTTGCGTTTAAATGTTTGTGTATTGTTTGGTTTGTTATGATTGGCTAGTTATTTTGTTGTTGTGAGCTTTAAAGGTGTAATAGAACGAGCCGTGCGATCTAAAGATCCGAGGTTCGATTCCCGGGTCGGGCAGTGATATTGAGTGTTTTCATTAGGAATTTTTTATTAGCAGCACGGAGTCTGAAAACGTGCTCGAAAAACGCCAATAAGCTCGCCCTCTATTACGTGAAACAAAAACACAAAATGGCGAAATGTGGTTTGCAAAATGCGCTTCGGACAATAACATATTGCCAGATCCGCGAATAGAACCCTAGAATTCTAGATCGCACAGCACATATGTACTTAAACCACGAGACCACGAAGCAGGTTTTGTGTTTTCAATATCTTATTATTATTATTCTTATTCTCAGCCTATTGCCGTCCACTGCTGAACGAAGGCCTCCCCAAGTAGGCGCCAACCATCCCGGTCTTGAGCAGCCCTCATCCATCCGTTACCCGCCATTTCTCAAGTCGTCGGACCATCGTGGTGCAGGACGTCCTACACTACGTCTACCTAAGTAAGTTAAGTCGGGAAGCTAAGTCATAGCAAGTGCCTTAAGACGAAAGTCTTTAATCAATGCGTCCTACCCGTAATGACATACGGAGCCGAAACGTGGACACTCTTTTTATATAAAAAACAAAACTATATGTCTAGACGTAATTTACAATGTTAAATTTTTATGATCTTCATTCAAACTCCATTACAGTTAATGATAACTGTCAGAAGCTGATTTATTCGATGGTTACGCTGTTATGTACTGTTGTACTAATAACCTTCGGAGCGCTCAGCATTCGAGAGCATCTCAAATTAGCTTCATTGTAATTGACAAGTGAATACCGCTTGCTCTATTAAAACAGGCTCATATCTACTGAGGCGCCATAAGTATCTTATAGTGAAAATAATTATGCATGTATTCGAAGATTATTACAACAATTTTTCCAAGTTATTTATTTTCTTCTATTTACTTTTGACTTAATTAAATTGACTTTATTTGATCAATTCGATTGCCTCGTGTTCTCGCGGCATAGGTACCTACATGTCTTGCTATCTAGAGGTCCTGAGTTCTATTCCCATATCTGGTAAAATGTTATTGGGTTTTTCCAACAGAAAAACCTTAGTAGCGGCACGGAGCCTATTGTCGTTTTTGGGGCACAATTCCAGTGTCCGTGCTGCTACTGAGAATTTCCTAATTGAAAAATCCAATAACACTTTGCCTAACTCGGGAATCGAACCCAGAACCTAGATCATACGGCAGATACTTGTGCCTCGAGGCACTACCACAAGGCAGTCACGAGGCAAGTTTGAATAGAAAAGAAATATAAATTAGGCGGGAATTTATTCTTCTCATTCATTCATTTTAAATATTGTTTTCATAAAACAGTACTCGCGATATTATTCCGAGTTAATATTAATAGCAACGATAGATTTTATAATTCCTATTTAGTATATTCCAATCTGTATCCCGGTAGAAAAACAATTTTGAACCTAATGGCTCGTTAAAAGGTAATTTATTTTGAATGATGAATCTTTAATTTTGCTATCCGAGTTTTTCCTTAATTATACTTCTACGTTATTTAAGTTGTGATGGCCTCGAGATTTAGGCACGCGGTCGAGAATGTCGACGGTAGCGGGTTCAAACCCCAGACATACACAAAGTCAGAGGGACTTTTCGAAGTTATGTGTGTAAATACACAGAAACAAAGAATTATCACGTACTTTAACGGTGATGGAAAACACCATCTGAAAGTTCTTAGGAATTTCTTAGGTGTGTAGTCCGCCAACCCGTACTAGGCCAGCGTGGTGGACTAAGGTTTAAACCCTCTCAGTTGTAGAGGAGGCACGTGCCCAACAGAGGGACATGTATGGGCTGATGATGATGACGCAAAAATATTTTTTTCAAATCCAACTGGCAGTTCTTGAGATTCTAGCGCTCAAATAACTTTATGTTAGAAAACAGATATAATTATTATTTTCAATACTACAATTCCCGCTTAGCTCTGGCTTACCACGATAATCCAGACTACGCCGAAGTTGGTCTCGATTAGTTATTCAAAGCGATAGTACCTCTCTGAATGAAACCTATTCCACTATCTTCAATCAACTTCAAATTGTTCTCGCTAAAATTTTGTGATTGATGTTGTGATTGTGCTGAAATAATGTTCTAGGTTTAAATTTGTGATTTAAAGGCTTTATGAATAAAATTAAATTACATAGGGGTAGTATATAAGTAACCTTGAAAGCCTAAATCAAATATATTGTGTATAATTCAGCATAATTTGTTAAAATGTGCAGATTTCTGGGACACACGCGAAACAAGCCGGCAAAAATATTTGGTAAAACAACTAACTTACTAATAAAAACGAACGAACTAACTTATGAAAAGAAAAAAAACATTTTCTAAATACAATAACTGTTAATACTTTACAAGTATTCACAAATGTCCAAAAACAAAAGTCTTAAGTCCAGCAACGGCTTCTAAAAAAAATCGGAAATATTCCAAACACGACCCTGAATATTCATAAAATTTATATACAAAGGACCGGGGTCAATTCCAGAACAAAAGCCGCCCCCGCGGGAGTGAAAGACGAAGTTCGGTAAAAATCTTAATTAAGCTCTTTGTTGAGAACGCGATATCAGCTGTAATATAACATGGCAGTCGTTAACCCAAGAGATTTTTTACAACACTTTCAAAACCATACTTATAATGGTACTAATAATTTTTAGCGCGAAAGTTTTGGAGATATTTCTCAGCTTATCATGCTAAAATTGCTTACAGAACCTTGATAAAATTTGGCAAATAGCCAGAATTAGTAGTGATGGCCTCGAGATTTAGGGGCGCGGTCGAGAATCTCGGCGGTCGCGGCTTCAAACCCCAGGGACACACCTCTGACTTTTGGAAGTTATGTGTGTATTCACAATTATCACGTACTTTAACGTAGAAGGAAACATCGTGATGAAACCTGCACACCTATAATTTCTTAGGTGTGTAGTCCGCCATCCCGTACTGGGCCAGCGTGGAGGACTAAGGCCTAAAACATCTCAATGGTAGAGGAGGCCCGTGCCCAGCAGTGGGACGTATATGGGCTGATGATGACGATGAGGCAGTTTAAAATCTGGAGTAACTCATAAGATACTTTTTATGAACTAGGCAGGCAAAACTACATTTTAAAATACTGAACCCATCCAGTTTAATACTAGCAGAACCTTTTTTGGCATTTTAATATGCTTGAAGCAGCATACTTATTTCGCAATAAGCGCATAATATGCTATATTAGCAAATAACTCACAAGTATGTTAATTGAATGTTCACAGACATTCTTTGCATGCAAAATGAATTTTATTAGGAATGATCACATAACCACGCTATTAAATTTTTAGCCTGAAATCTTGTTAAGATTTTACGCCAACATTTCAACATGTTATATTTATGCTAGCTCGAAATAGTGATCACACATCTGTTGGTAAATTTAATGTGTCAGTGTTAGTGTCAAAGAATTTTTATTCAAATAAACTTTTAGAAGCACTTTTGATTCGTCAATTTAAATGAATTAAGTTCTTCTTCTTTAAGTCCTTTATTGATCTAGCACCAGCCAACACAATAATGCTAGTCAAATAGAGAGAATAACTTTGGTATGCGACAAACATAAAACTTCAAAATTTATATTTTTCCCCCCTCTTTCGCCATATTTATTATTGTTGCTCCGTTTTAATTGTTATAGAGTGATGATATACCAACTCGGCAAACGTAGTGTAGGACGCCCTCTGGCTAGATGGGGTGACGATACTCGCAAGCTATCTGGTAGCGGTTGGATGAGGAGGGCTGAAGATCGAGCCCAGTGGCGTGCCATAAGAGAGGCCTATGTCCAGCGGTGGACGTGAGAGAGACTGGTGATGATGATGATAATGATATACAGCCTTCCTTGATAAATGTATTATTCAACACAAAAATAAATTTCATTTCGAACCAGTAGCTCCACAGATTAGCGTGTTTTATCCAACAAAAAAATCTCTTTAGTTTTATATATAAAGCTGAAGTAAGTCTATAGTAATATTACTTTAGACTTAGATATGTAGTATGAAGTTATCAGAGAGGTCGTCCTACTTTCAACAGAACTCTTGCGTATGAAGCTTACCTCACGATGTTTTCCATTATCTATGTCAAGTTTAAAGAGAACTTCAGCATATTATTAATATTCATGTGAATAATAATTGCCAAAGGGTGTTCAAGCGTCTCCTATAAATATCAACAAACAACTCAGACAAGAGTACTCCAATTTGGAAGCCCTCGTATTATCTAATATTGTAGTTCAAACAAACACTAAGCTCATACATTGTGAAACGTAATTTATGTAATTCAACATCATAGCCAAAAACAATCTTTTTGCTGGATACGTTAGCCATACATCATATTTCTAAGAAGCAATTCAGATAGGAAAAACACTTCATATTTTGCTTGATCTTGTCTTGACATTTGCTCTTATATAATTTATTTTTCGTAGTAGGTAAACAAAAGCCAACGACTTTAATATAAACTAAAATGTATATCGAAACTGTACTTGTATGCTACAGAGGAAAGGTTTGTATTTTTGTATGTTTTTAACGAATAAACACAAAGACTATTTCACTTAACGTATTCGAATGATTTTTATTATAATGGGAACTTCAAAAGTAACATAGATTTTTTTTTTTAATATAAAATTGCTCCCATTTTGCAATAGAAAATACATGCACGAAACAAATTGCTAAGAAAGTGATCACTGGCGTATTATCATCATGAGCCCATATACGTCCCACTGCTGGGCACGGGCCTCCTCTACAACTCAGAGGGTTTAGGCCTTAGTCCACCACGCTGGCCTAATGCGGGTTGGCGGACTACACACCTAAGAAATTCGTAAGAACTTTTAGGTGTGCAGGTTTCATCACGATGTTTTCCTTCACCGTTAAAGTACGTGATAATTCATTATGAATACACACATAACTTCGAAAAGTCAGAGGTGTGTGCCTGGGGTTTGAACCCGCGGTCGTCGAGATTCTCGACCGCGTGCCTTAACCTCGAGGCCATCACTGGCGTATTATATTAATATTTAAATATTTTTTTCGAAAAAGTGAGTGTTGTCCACGCATAGAATAGGATTATACAAAAAAAATATACATATATTATTCGTAATATTACTATAGCACTTTGTACACGTGTTAAGTACATGCAAAGTTAGATTTTTCTAACTAATCGTTTAAGGTAAGCCGAGGACGGACGAATCGATTCCAACACGGGTTCCGAGACGTAAACTTCGGAACCCTAAAACGTAGGTTAAGAAATGTACACCTGCACGCCCCTTCGTTGGTATGGGCGTGAGGGTGTTTCTAATCATCCCACTGATATTCTAAACTCTCAAAAGCAGTATTTAATCCCGCAATTGCAGCTGCAACCGATCTCTATCGACCCTGACCGGTTGACCTTACCGTTTCGCATTGCGCTGCAAATTGCAAAATTGAAAAAGCCGATGACTGTGCCAAATGAAAAAGTGAAGGCTCGTACCATATCAGGGAATTGAAACTGCAAACAAGAGCACTCGTAGTGGTGGCAGACTATTCCGACTTCTGTATTTTTAGAGCTGCATAAATGAGCTAGATATATTCCGAGCGTATTTCACGATATCAAATGTGTTATGCCAATGGTTTCTTTCGTGACTTCAATGTGTTCGGAAATTACTTCAGATGGCCGGTTAGAATCTTGAAAATTTGCATTTAGCCTTTAGTTGAAATTAGATCCATCTAGTAACATCTTAAGCCATCTGTTATGTTATATATGTTATTAAAATCCTGCCAAGAATATTTAGTTACATGAATGAATAACATCAAATTGACAAAATTACATAATTAAGCATATTTTGGTATTTTTTTAAGGAAACTCTTAAGTGTGTAGTCCGCCAACCCGCACTAGGCCAGCGTGGTGGACTAAGGCCTAAACCCTCTCAGTTGTAGAGGAGGCCCGTGCCCAGCAGTGGGACGTATATGGGCTGATGATGATAATAATTAGACATACTCGTATATAAATATTTATTAAAAACATACTTTTACATACAAATTAAAACAAATTTTATTCCTTCAATGGGTTTATATAATAGTCAAAATAATGCTTTAACAGGAGAATTTAATGTTCCAAATATCACAGAAACATATCGGAATAAGGCCAAAAAGGCAAGCTTATATTAAATAATGATCATATTTGATCATATCAGATACTTTTTCACCAATCATTACAGTCGGTGCGCACGTGTTAGCTCCTGTTATAATCGGCATTATACTCGCATCAGCCACTCGAAGTCTACGGACTCCAAGCACTCGAAGTCTAGAGTCCACTACAGACCCCATCGAGCATGTTGATGAGTAATGATACCCTGATATTACCATGCAAAGCGCGTAGCACCTCCAAAATTTTATGCCACGTGGAATCACACCACATTTGCAAGTCTTAGGAATAATTATCTCAGCGTCAACGCATCGAAAATAGGAGGTATTTGTCACACGAGCGAAGTCTTTAAGAAATCTTGCGTGATTTTTTAAATCAATATTTTTGAGATAGTAGCCAGGGTATATTAACGGAGGATCCCTAGGATTTGTACTGCGAAGAAGCACTTGACCACGTGACTTACCATACAAGACAGTTAATATGGTGAAAAAAATTTGGCGACCCGCGCTCTGTTCGTAAAACTCTTGGCAGATTTTATCTTCATAAGCAAAAAAGAAAGAACAAAAATTTAGTAAGCTATCGTCGTGATTGTTAAAAATTAAATTTAACGTTTCATAATCCGGAAAGTTTTGGCTTTTGTTGAGAGCAGCATGTCCTACTATTAAAGGGCTGGGAAATTCCAAAGGACTCTTGAGTACCGTTGGTTTAGCTTTACCCATCTTATGCATTACTACCACACCAACATGGTCTTGCATATTCTGACCAACAGGTAAATCTGACAAAACATTAATACCTTTGCTAGCCAAAAAATCACCTGGACCGATGCCTGATAACATTAACAATTTAGCAGAATCAAAAACTCCGGCCGATACAATAACTTCTTTCTCAGCAAAAAGGCAGATTGATCTATTGTTTGATAAGAGAGCTTCAACGCCAACAGCATTTTTATTGTCATCAAAAAGAATTTTCGTCACTAATGTATCCTTAAGCACATGAAGATTTGGTCTATGTTTTGCTGAAGATAGGAAAGAGTATGCAGAGCTTTGTCTTTTACCATCAGCTATGGTAAACATAGCTTCATTATACCCGAGCGGTTGATCTGTATTTGTGTCCTGTTTTATGTTGTTGCCAACTTCTGCGAATGATTTAAAGTAATTGATAGTTTCTTTATTACGAAATATTGACACGCCCATGTAACCTTTAGTGCCATGAAATACTCTGCTTGGAGAATTCAAGATTAGGGGGTCTTCAAGCCTTTCACTCTTTTTAAAATACGGAAGCACTTCTTTCCAAGCCCAACTGCTGTCGTTGATTAGCTTTGCCCATTGGTCAAAATCATGTGGATTTCCTCTAGTGTATGCCATGAAATTGATTGAGCTGCTTCCCCCAAGCATTTTCCCTCTAGTTAAATCGATTTTCTGGTTTTTAAGATGTTTCATTGTACGCTCATCGCTCTCCGAAGTGTAGTTCCAGTCACTTGATGAATTTTTCAAAAAGAATGCTAATCCTGGGATCTGCAAATTAGGAATTACTCGTTTGTAGGAGTTAACAATTAGTTCTTAATAACCTAGAGTTCGAGGATTCGATTAATGATTTCACTTCTGACGATTCCAAGTCAGGTTTGGTTTCTAAATAAATAATAATATTATTTTTAATAGTTCCATCATCATCTTTCAGTGGGCATACTTAAGTAAGTATCCCCACTGGATTATACCCAGGCATCTTTTAAAGATTTTTAAGAAACCCATAGAGCCACCAACTCGACGAGCTTGCATTGCAACTTTAGCTGATTCATGACTGATTTAAAAAGATTACGTAAATTTTAGGATGAATTAGGAAGAAAGGTAGGACAGGTAGCTTGAAGCATTAGTTAAATGTCAATAGTCGCTCCCTACCCCTAAAGGAGAAAAACGTAAATGCGTATATACGTAAATTGTAAACAAATGAAAACCTACGACAGATTCCACAGGTGGATCTCCACCAGCCTCTATAAGTAGCACATTGACTCGATCTATCTCGGACAAACGGTTGGCGATGACGCACCCTGCAGACCCAGCACCTACTACTATGAAGTCGTATTTTGCTCCATCTAACGGAAAAAAAACAAATAAAGGTAAAATCTACTCATAACAAACCTACCATTATAGATTTCATCATCAGCCCATATACTTCCCAGTGATGGGCACGGCCTCCTCTACAACTGAGAGGGTTTATAGATTTGTTAAAATCAATTAAAGAATGTACGTATTCAGACTGAAACTTCAGCAACTATTTTATAATTGAGATAAGCTATTTTAAAACTATGTAGATATTTTTCTACTAAATGCGTCATTAGACTTACAACATTAATTTAAATAATGTGTATAACGGCGCAATACTGAGAGCTATGCCATCGTTCATGCATAAACAAGTCAATGACAACAATGACTCACGGGCGGTCGCCCCACTGCGGTGTCGATCGCCCCACTACACTGTCTATAAAAAGCAATCCACTGCAGCGGAGCGGAGCATTCGTCCGTCTACGCGCGGACAGGAAACATCCGATGTATTGGGAAATTAAAAGGAATTTTGATTGAAGTGGATTGTGAAAATCACATCTCAAAATGAATCCTCCAATAATAACGATGTCACTGCTATTCTTAAAAAATACTGGGCTATCAGCCTTGTCAGTTGTGAAATTTTCGTAAGGAAATCCAAAATATGAATAATCATCATGAAACCAACAATGTTTTCCTAAGGAAAACTCAAAATATGAATAATAATCACAAACCAGCAATTGTGACGTCAGAGTTGCAGACGTCACACATTTCAAAGCCCTTCCTCCTCCAACATGTATTTTTTTTTGTTTTAAAGATATTCTCAGTATTTTTTTTTAAATACCACAATGGGTTTGCTTCTACTACGTGTTCCATAAAAATACTCTCGTGTTTTTCTTATCTTGCAGACGTACCGTGGGTGTAGAAATACATTTCTGACTTTATTCAGGAATATTACTAATACAGGTGGATTCAGGATTGGGATGATACAAATAAAAATAATGAACCTTCAACAACAGCTTTAGGTGGCCACAAGTATCCAGTAAGCTGAAGACCCGCAAGCACATGGAAAGCTGCTTGGAACCTGTTGATCTCTGGCACAGCAGATATTGCATCCATAGTGCTTATATCTCCAAGTAGTTTCAGTTGATCTAGATGAAGAGCTAAAAAAAACAATATAAACAATTATAGGTCTCATTGCTAGACAAGGTCATTTTCTAGTATCGGTCATCGTGGTTTAGTAATAAACTTGACAAGTACAATGTTAGAAATTCAAAAATTACATCTTCCACTCCTGAATGATCATTTGGTTTGGGTTTGGTTGGTGGATGAAACCTCTACGAGGAGGCCCGTGCCCAGCAGTGGGACGTATGACGCTGATGATGATAATTTGTTTTTTTGTTAGTTTGTTGGAATTTGGTCATAAAATAGACAAATCCCTTTTGGAGAAATCTCAGGAATGCAAGTGTCTATCTGATTATAAAAGAGCTGGGGTAATTGTTAGTAATTACGAGAAATAATATGATTTTATTAATTTTGTTACTTACTAAAACCAAACAAATATAAAATACGTAGGCCGGCTCTACTTCAAGAGAGAAGTTAATCGTCGAATCCAACTCGGTTTGACGGGAAACTTCGCAGGATCCTCACATCCAAAATACCTCAGGGCCTTAATATGAAAGTCTTTAACAAGTATCTGTTACCAGTGATGAGTTACGGCACAGAAACGTGGCTCTAACTATGAGCCTCATAAGAATGCTCAAGGTCACTCAGCGAGCTATGGAGAGGGCTACGCTTGGTATTTCACAACGAGATCGAATCAGGAATGAGGACAATCGTAGGAGAACGAAGGCTGCTGACATAGCCCAAAGGATTAGCAAGCTGAAGTGGGGTGGATGGGTAGTATAGTAGCTCGTAGAACTGACGGCCAGTGGGTTAGAAAGGTTTTCGAGTGGAGGCCGTGTACCGGTAAGCGCAGTGTTGAATGTCTACCCACAAGATGGACTGACGATGTAACGAAAATCGTGAAAAGCCGCTAGATTCAAGCCGCTTCTAACAAACCACTATGGAGGTTTTTGGAGGAGGCCTGTCCGGCACAGTGGCGGTACTTCCATAGAAGCCCAAAAGCCCAGCATGCCTTACAAAATTTCGAATAATGATCTTTAAGCCTTAAATCTTTATTAAACAAAAGCAATTTGGCATATAAATAAGAATATCCTGACCCCTCAATAAACAATTATAAACTAGATATTACACAATCAACATGCAACACTTTTGGGCTTCTATGGAAGTACCGCCACTGGTCCGGCACTGGACGTTTTTCGGCTGATGATGATGATGATGGTGATAACATTAAAATGAATTTATAACTTTCGAGAAATGTATCGTTTTATATTATATGGAGCCCTGCACCGCGATAAGTATATAAAAATTTACATGTACTACTTGTTTAACATAGTCTTTTAGTACAAATTTGAAATAAAACCAGACTTACCTTGTGTAGATGTTATTACAATAACTTTAACACGTCGACTGCGGATAATATCACATACAAGACACGAGTAGCCTTGTTATACACGTGTTTTTAAACGAGGTTAATAACCTACACCATTATAACAATACTTTATTGTGGTATTAAAAACTAGGCTATTGTATTGTACAATTTTTGGGACATTGGCTTCGAGTTATTTTTGGGGTTCCGTAATTAAACCAGAAAAAACCGAATCCTTATAGGTTCTGTTGACTCCCTGTCTCGGCTGATTTTTTACGTATTTAAAAACCTGGTTATTTTTTTAATACTAGCCGTTTCCCGCAAGTTCGTATGGAAAACTCATACTGCAAAGCGGTTTTTTTTTTCTTTTTTCGTTACTGCTCCGCTCCTATTGGTCGTGATGATATATATACCCATAGAATTATTAAATACATGGTTTTTGGGACAAAAGGGAATGCTTTTTTTTAGCAATAACAGGTTTTCGGGTATATTTAGTGTTCCATTTATTGTGTTTTGCCAGTCACGAGGTTAAAGTAAATATGCCAGCAATTAAATCAGTAAATGTTTCTTGCATTTATTTTAATGATCTCTTACGAACCTTACTTATTTTTTTGAGTAAATTTTATTCCAATTATATAACAAAGGTGCCTCGTGGTCTCGCGGTACAAGTATGTGCCGTGGGATCTAGAGGTCCTGGGTTCGATTCCCGGGTCGGGCAAAGTGTTATTGGGTTTTTCCATTAGAAAATTCTCAGTAACAGCACGGAGTCTGGAAATGTGCCCGAAAAACGGCAATAGGCTCGCCCCCTATTACGTGGGACTGATACATACCTGGCGAAATGTGGGTGCAGAAATGCACCTCTGCCTACCCCTTCGGGGAATACAGGCGTGAGTTTATGTATGTGTATGTATGTATAACAAAGGTGTAAATTAAATCAAATATGTTCAGCTGTAGAGGAATAAAATGTAACAAAAATACCTCCATATTATATTAATGATATCAATTAGAATGAGTCAAGGAGTTAGCACAACACGATAAACTGAACGATAAAGTAGTAATGGCCTCGAGGTTTAGGCGCGCAGTCGATAATCTTGGCGGTCGCGGGTTCCAACCCCAGGCACACGCCTCTGATTTTTCGAATTTATGTGTGTATTCACAATGAATTGTCACTTACTTTAACGGTGAAGGAAAACATCGTGATGAAACTTGCACACCTTAAAGTTCTTAGGAATTTCTTAAGTGTGTAGTCCGCCAACCCGCACTAGGCCAGCGTGGTGGATTAAGGCCTAAACCCTCTCAATGAGCGAGGAGGCCAGTGCCCAACAGTTAGACACATGAGTTGACACAGATAGTTCGCAATATACATAGTTATTTGGTTATGACAATACAAAAAGGCTATTATTTTTCTTGGCAGTGTGCCTCCAGTTTCGAGATCATCTAGTGACCCAATTGAAAGAGCCAGTTAATAAAAGTACGGATATTCCCGATGCCACTGTACATCCAATTGAGAGCATATAATAAAACCGATGCGTACATTGTATGTTAATTTACATACAAGCTTTAGCCCCACTATTCATCTGTTTTACTTGGAATTATATTGTATCATATGCCATCTTCCTCGAGGTTTAGGCGCGCAGTCGAGAATCTCGGCGGTCGCGGGTTCAAACCCCAGGCACACACCTCTGACTTTTCGGAGTTATGTGTGTATTCACAATGAATTATCACTTGCTTTAACGGTGAAGGAAAACATCGTGATGAAACCTGCACACCTAAAAAAAAAGTTCTTAGGAATTTCTTAGGTGTGTAGTCCGCCAACCCGCAATAGGCCTGCGTGATGGACTAAGGCCTAAACCCTCTCAGTTGTAGGGGAGGCCCGTGCCCAGCAGTGGGACGTATATGGGCTGATGATGATGATATGCCATCTTATGAGTGTATGTTGAATTAATTTTATTCACGAGGATTTAAAAACTGGGTCAACCATTCCACCGTGGTTTTACAAAACAATTACTTGACTTACTGATAACAAACACAGTATACATACATGCCTAGTGTCTAATCAACCTTGAAGGTTTTAAATAAGAAAAATTAAAGATCATCAGCCCATACTTCCCACTGCTGAGCACTGGCCCCGTCTACAATTAAGAGGCTTTAGGCCTTAGTCCATCACGCAGGCCTATTGCGGGTTGGCTAACTACACACCTAAGAATACGTAGATGTGTATTTTTCCGTATAATGTTTTCCGTCACCGTTTAATTACGTGTTAATTTATTGTGAATACGCACGTAACTTCAAATGATCTGAGGCGTGCGCCATGTTTGAATCTGCGAACCCGATGATTGACACGACCACGTGCCTTAACCTCAAAGCAATCAAGACAGTGAATATAAATAAAGTAAATTGAATGATCGAATGAAACTAGATACGAATAATGAAGCGAGAGCAGCTTAATGAAACTATCCGCAACCATCCGTAATTGCATCATAAAATGTATCGAATTGCGTTAGGCATTTATTGTATTAATATAATTTGGCGCTATAATTTGTATTTGCGGTGTGACCATCTTCATTAATTTTAACGAGCGGCGACTGAACAAGGGTTTTTGGCTATGGGATAAAATATTAGCCACTATTTCACTTTTTTTTAAATAAATAAATACTCCCGACAGTCGCATACATAGTTCTGATCCTACACTAAGGTGCAAGTCTTGAGTCGTGGGTATCAGAAATTACGTGAGACTTCTAGGTCTCACAAACCCCTAGACTCGAAACAAGTATTTGTGGATCACACAAATATTTGTCTCGGAGTGGAGATCGAACCCGCGGCCTCTCGTCTCGCAAGCTGTTGTGTCGCATTTCGTGACAATTATTTGTTTATGAAACACCAGCAAAGAATATAATAGATTTAAATCTAGGGCTTACAACGTAGAGATGTACGATTCCAGTAATACTTTTTTCGGCTGTTTGTGAGTTGAAAAATCTTTCGTTTCTGATACCCATAACATGTACCTATATACATGTTATTCTAGTGCTCAATCACAAATATATATATGCTTTTAACCCATTCCTTCCCACTGTCCTATTTTTAGGACACTATATTAAACTCTTTTTTTAAGTTGTCAGGGCTCTTATTTTTATTGTTTCTGATGAAATTTGTAATTTCACAATATTTTTCAAATAAACATTTTTTTTTCGCTGTAAAAAAATGTTAGTGATTTTAATGTTATTTTTTTTTAAATTAATGTATTTTTCAAAAAAAGAAAATTTTCTCATAAAATTGTTTCTTAATGTACCTACTAAGAACTTAATTTATAAATTTCATCAAAAAATTCCAACGTTTTCGATGCTTGGGGCGTAATGGGATAAGGTGTATTTATTTATTTATGTTCCGTTATAAAACTACCTACTTTTTCAGTTTGCCGAGATTTTTAGCTATCTTTCTACACAATTGTGAAGCGTGAAGTAGCATTTGTGCGGGCCGGCATGATTGTGTCGACCAGCGGGTGACCATCGTTTCTCGCTGGTCGGTATTATTTTTCTGGACTCCACTGTGCTTACCATCAGGTACAGTGGAGTCACTTTGCCGTGCCAGATAAAAAAAAAAAAAGAAACTATTAATCACAATCGGCTCCTTCAAGACTTGAAAATGTAACGAAAGAACTCACAATCATATTTTTACCATTAGTAGTTGCTCTAGCAAAAACTTCAAAGCAAGTTTTTAACTTTTAACATTTCGCGTACCTAAAAATCCGCCATGATCAGTACCAACTTTGCATACAAAAGACTTTGATTAGACCCCTGTACTTTACGTTAATTTTCTCAAATTTTACCTCCCATTGTATTATAATGGAGTGTAATGAGGGAAACAGCGAATTTATTCTCTTGTTTAAACAATCCAGTTTAAATTGCGCGATGCAAATGTTTTAATCAGGCTAAAGCCTTATTTCCATACGGTGTTGACGCGGTGCGGGCGAGTGTATCACATATGTCTACATAATGTACTTGGTAGAACAAAGGAATGGAAGATCACCCTTCATTCAGTTGGTTGAAGGATCGAAGATATCTTTGACAAATATTTGAATATTTGCTCCAATACCGTCTGCGTCAATGAATGCTGAGAATGTTTAACCTTATCGTATTTGGTTTGAACTGTGAGATAAGGAAAGGTTGGGGACACGACCAAGAATTTCGCTATATTAATATAAATAAGTAGGGATGACCTCGAGGTTTAGGCTCGCGGTCGAGAATTGCGGCGGTCGCGGGTTCAAACCTCTGACTTTTCGAAGTTACGTGTGTATTCACAATGAGTTATCAATTACTTTACCGGTGAAGGAAATCGTTGTTAGGAAACCTGCACACTGAAAAGTTCTTAGGATTTTATTAGGTGTTTAGTCCGCCAACCCGCACTAGGCCAGCCTGGTGGACTAAGGCCTAAACCCTTTCAGTTGTAGAGGAGGCCCGTATATGGCTGATAATAATAAATATATTTTTTTTATGTGTGCAGCTTTCCTCACGATGTTTTCCTTCGAAAAGACAAAGGCGTGTGCCTGAGGTTTGAACCCACCGCCCCCGAGGTTTTGACTCGACTGCGCGCCTCAATCGCGAGACCATCACGACTTATACCCCTACCCTCAAAATAGGTATTAGTATTCAGAAATACGGACGGTTAATTGTCAGCAACCCAACATTCTGTCTATTCTACTGTTATACATATTTCATATGTGTAATTAAGCCCGTTTCCAATATGCTTACAAATCGAAATAGTCCGGAATTATACCATAAGCCATCGGGACTAATATGTACATATTGTGTATTTCACAGAATCTGAACCGAAATAATTTCATCAATTACTACAATAAATCATATTGAAGTTTGAATACAGGGCATTCTGAATCTGTAATTATGATGAAATTTTGATAAATTCATAAGAGATACATATTTTGTATTTGTTCTCTCACGATTTACTAGGTAGTTTTAATTCTATGTAACTTAACATGACCTTAGTAGCGTTTACCAAGCACATTTCCAAACGGTGCCGTTAAGCCGAAGCCGAAGCTCCCAAAAAAACAATCCGACCACTACTTGACTCGGGAATCGAACCCGATATCCTATGACATGGTGCATGCCGCAAACAAGAATAGCTGTATGTGCTTATTATATTTAATTTCACACTAGCTTTTATTTCGCAAAGATAAGCTTCGTCGGTGGCCGGCGCCGTCTTTGCAGGAAGTGATCGTGTGCTTTCACAAAAGCTCCGCGATTTTCCCTAACAACACATGGTATAACAGGAAATGTTCGATTGTACGGTCAGCAAAGAAATAAAGTATTATTTTTCTAGAATGGCAAAGAGAACAATGTGAATATACGTTTTGTGTTGTTTTTATTTTACTGTATTCTTATGTCACCTTAAGATTAAAGAACGCTGAGGAAAAAAACGACGAAGTTGATAAAATGATTTACGGTTAAAAATTTCGGCATGCGTATATTTTTTCCTATTTTCCCAGGTTTGGATATTCAGGCAATTTGCAATCGTCATGAATGAATAGACAATTTAGAATAGGGATTTAGGCACTTTTAGAATACGATTTGCTTTACTTCATATTTATTTTTTACCCTACATCATCATCATCTGCCCATATACGTCCCACTGCTGGGCACGGGCCTCCTCTACAACTGAGAGGGTTTAGGCCTTAGTCCACCACGCTGGCGAAATATCATTTTTGTTTAATTTAAAATGTATATTAAAGTAATATTTGGCCGCTGTTGAATTTTAATGGATTCAATAAGGTTCAGTTAGATTCACAATCTATGTCTAATACAAAACAAAAGTGGATACGTTCTGTGTGCTAATCCATGTTTCAACTTTAACCAGATCTATTCAGCCGCATTGCCATAATTGACTAAGAATAAAGAAACATTTGTACATTAAAAAAAAACTCATTTATAATATCACTAGCGCTTGCAATTTTAATATTGATTCGTGATGATTAACATATGAGTAACAGTAAAATATCTGGAGGTAATTTCAAAACTTAGTACAGAGCTCCATTCGGTCCAGCGTTCCGAGGGAGAATGAATCATCCTCGATCGGGCGGCTGTATTTATACCCTACGTTGGACGCACAGTGGGGATGCGTCGACGCTTCGACACATACATACATAACCTCACGCCTGTATTCCCCGAATGGGTAGGCAGAGGTGCATTTCTGCACCCAAATTTCGCCACGTATCAGTCCCACATAATAGGGGGCGAGCCTATTGCCTATTTAAAAAGTTTAAAGTGAAACCATCGACATAAAAGGCACTGTCCCTGCTGACCGTACCGGCAGAGCCGAGGAACATTTAACAAAGCACCTCATAATTACGTTGGAGCAGAACAAGGCCGCGAGAAGCCTTTGATTTCCAGCCCCGGCCGGCACAGACGCCTACCGCGCATTATGTTCCCGCCATTGTGCCTCGTGTAAATTATATCTCGCTATTGAAACTTATTAGCGCTCACGAATTATTGCATAGGTTTTATTGTTAAGTGATTTAACCCGAATTTAATAGTGGGTTAATGTTACAGTTTCAATACCAACGGATTTTCCGGTCAAGTAAAAACCGGCCAAGGGTGTGTCAGGCCACGCATAGAATAGGATTCTGTCGTCACCCATAATAATATAATATGTATAAACTCAAATTGTACGAAGTATTCCTTACGCATTTTACAAGTCCACATTTCGCCAGGTATGTATCAGTCCCTCGTAATAGAGGGCGAGTCTATAGTGCTACTAATGAGATTTTCCCAATGGAAAAACCCAATAACATTTCCCCGACCCGGGACTCGAACCCAGGACCTCTGGATCGCACGGCACATACTTGTGCCGCGAGACCACGAGTCAGTCACACCGTATACAATATTATTTTTACACGGCAGTGGGAATTAAATAGTCCATTAATAATAAAGAACCAAATAACCACGGAAATAAAAAAAAATAAAAAAAACAAAAGTCACATACATAGTTCTGACCCCACTCTAGGATATAAGTCCTGTGTCGTGGGTATCAGAAACTACGTGACATTTTGCGATCTCACAAACACCCAAACCCGAAACAAAAATTCGTGGATCACACAAAAATCTCGGTGCGGGGATCGAACCCGCGGCCTCTCGTTACGCAAACTAGTGTAGCCAACTACGCCACGGGGCTGTCAAATGTAAGGCCAGTATCTAAAATGTGCGGCTAAATGTAAGCAGATAATGTATGGACTGGTCAAAGGAACATTATAATTCTCTGTGACAGGGGCATCGCTTTAAGCCAGGTAGAGATGTGCCGTGTAGTTATCTCGCGTATTCGACACAATTATTCGGGCTTTTCCGAAATTACGTTGTGAATGTTGCAGACACGGCTAACTAGTTGGGCACGTTTTATAGCTCAGTATGTTCCATCGCATGATTATGGCGAATGAAATACTTATTATGAATTCTGTCTTTTTGAATGTAGATTGTAAAATTACGCATAAAGTAGTGATGGCCTCGAGGTTTAGGCGCGCGGTCGAGAATTTCGGCGGTCGCAGGTTCAAACCCCAGGCACACACCTCTTACTTTTCGAAGTTATGTGTGTATTCACAATTAATTATCACTTGCTTTAACGGCGAAGGAAAACATCGTGATAAAACCTGCACACCTAGAAGTTCTTAGGAATTTCTTAGGTGTGTAGTCCGCCAACCCGTACTAGGCCAGCGTGGTGGACTAAGCCCTAAACCCTCTCAGTTGTAGGGAGGCCCTTGCCCAGCAGTGGGACATATATGGGCTGATGATGATGTAAAGTTACGAAAGAGATTTACTGCGTAAAAATGAGTAGTGAAGTCGGTCGAGGACATCCTAAGCCGATATATCCTATAATAGGTGATTTATTTCTAAAAGTTAATATAAAGAGTCCTCGAAATCGACGTGCATGCATGTAGAGGAAGCGAAAGAAGTGTGATTGGACCGTGGCCTTTGGCGTTTTATAGGCAGAGGCCCACCCCAACGGGAGCCATTATTATACAACTAGCTATGCCCGCGACTTCATCCGCGCGGAAAATTATTTTTTTATAAGAAAATTTATAAACTAAAAGGCCAAAGCTACTCCTTATTACATCAGAAATCTGCCAGTGAAAGTCCCGTTAAATCGGTCCACCCGTTTCAGAGATTTGCGGGAACAAACAGACCGACAGACAGACAAAAATTGTAAAAAACGTTATTTTGGTATATGTACCCGGTACCGTGTATACATCCATATACATTTATTAAAAAGCGGTTATTTCAATATTACAAACAGACACTCCAATTTTATTTATTTGTATAGATAATGAAAGCATGCAACATGATTACGACTGCTTCGTTGGTCGGACTGCATTATTCGCCTAAAGGTCGCTAGATTTGATTCTTGGGTCGCGCAAAATGTTAGTGGATTTTTATATAGTATGATAATCACAGGAGCAGTACGAAGTCTAGACATGTGCCTGAAAATGTCAATAAGCTCGTACGCTATAACCATGGAAAAGGGGTTTGCCGAAATATACCTCTGTCCACAGAACAGCTGAATAAGATTAGAAGGAAATATACAGTATTTTGTATGGGACGAGTGTTGCCACTTGTCTGTCACCTATTCCTTCTACTACGATTACACGACCAAAGAGAAAATTTTCAAACAAAAATGAGGGGCTGCTATTGGTTGTCACGCATTTATAAAAGTCTTGATATTTTACACGCAACCCGAATTACTAAGAAGCAGCCGTGTCAAACATATGATAGTCTAATCGCACGTTCGCCACGCTCGACATGCTGAAATTTCCTTTCTAGTCTTATTCAACTGTTCTGTACCTCTGGCTACCCCATATACATATGTCTATCATTTAAGGTCCACAGCATTAATATCTCCTTGAGAGTCTACATCAAAGTATTTCTTCCTGTTTACATGTTTACGTTGTGACAAGCTCGACCTACTTACAACTTTGAACCAAGATATCCTTGCGAAGTCCCCCTTGTTTTCCTTCACTAAACTCATAGATTACGAGTTGACAAGTTATTTGTGTATGCATACTGAGGAAAATTGTGTTATGAATGGATCTGAGAAGATTTATTTATTGTGATGAAAACTTTACTTATAGTTTGATTTTTGTGAGTTATATTATATGACAGTCCCTTGGCGCAGTTGCTACCAGCTTGTGAAACCAGAGGCCGCAGGTTCGATCCCCGCACTGAGACAAATGTTTATTTATTTATTTATTAACACTTTATTGTACACACGGAGAAAATTAACAAAACAAAAACCACAGATGAAAAATAGTACAATTGGCGGTTTTATCGCTCAAGGCGATCTTTTAGAGACAACCATAGGATGGAAACAAAGAAATAGATGAGATGAGAGGGTAGACAGTGTGTACAACATACATACATATGTTTGTGATCCACAAATATTTTCGGGCCTGGGTGTTTGTGAGACCGAGAAGTCTCAAGTAATTTCTGACACCCACGACACAAGACCCGTATCTTAGTGTGAGGTCAGAACTATATATGGCTGTTGGGTGAATTTATTTATTTATATTAAAATATGAAATACAACAGCCATAGTGGGCGAGCGTAAACTAAAATACTCCCTCTGAATAGAACGTCCTAAGGACAATTGGAAAAGTAGAAGATTTGTAGTATGATGCTAAGCAATTTGGTCTTCCAACAGAGCTACCACGAAAATCATTTACTATACAAAAGGCTTAAACAGTGAATTCGTTTTACCTTTATGCCTACACTGTCCGAAGTATATCCAATGTATAACCATATTATGTTAACATTTGTTTGCGTAATGCAAAAATTGTCGAGTACTTTTATCAAGACTACTTATTGTGCCTCCTGACAGTAAATATCAGATCAGGCATATATATTGCGACCTACATGAATAATTTTAAGTTTGAGGATACATAAGAATCTATCAAAACCACCGCCCAAAGTCAAGTAACTTAAGCGGTCTTATTAAAATTCCTTTCGAAATCACATTAATACAAAATAAAATTCCTAAGCAATTTAACAGTGCTGATTAAAATGTATTGTTTGGCCTCTCTATTCCAGAGGGCGGATCTCAGGCCTAGAGCGAAGCACAATAAGCGTGATATATTGGCGCCGGCAATTTAATTAAAAATCTATTTAAGTAGGCTCTTTGTGAGGCACGCTTTGTTTTGTACGCGATTTATTGAAAAATCACGTTTAGGAGCTTGGAATTCGGTGGATTATTTTGTTAATTAAAAATCGAGTCTGGATGTTTATGACAGCTTTTAAAATACTCTTATTTTTGAGTACCTGTATCCCGAAAAGGTGTGTGCAAGGTGACCAACACAGACCGCGTGCCTCATGCTAATGCCGTGGCACTTTTTAAAAGTCAATATAATAATTATCGTTATTCAAATAGACTTTTATAAGTTATTTTGAATCGTCAATTTTAAACTATTGCCGCTTCGAAACCTGTTCGAAATCACTGTGGAGAAGAAACGGCAAGAAACTCCCTCACAAGACACGTCATTTGTGTTTTAATAATAAATTAGAAATATAATTACTCTCTTTTAAATTGTCATTATTAAAATTTTACATCGTATATGCTATAACGATACAAACTGTAGCAACAAAACAAAACTCTGATCAATTTACTTACTCCCAGGGCTTATTATCTTCAATAAAATCTGAAATTTTGTAGTATTATTTTTTATGGAGTTAATTTTAATTGATTCCTTAAACTTTTTCAAGGGAAGCTTAACCTTCGGAAAATTCTTATAGAAGCATCCTAATAGAGCATCACGTGCACTACCATCTTCTGTCATTCCATACTCATATACCGGTTTGCAGATGCCTGTTCACCCTACTTTTAAAACTTTAATTTTGAATTTATCAGAACTGCCTAGTAATCTGTTGAATAAGCACGCGTCATGTGTAACCGTTAAATGAAAAAAAAAAAATACACCCAACAGTCACATACATAGTTCTGATCCCACACTAAGATACAAGTCCTGTGTCGTGGGTATCAGAAACTACGAGAGACTTTTCGGTCTCACATACACCCAGACCCGAAACAAATATTTGTGGGTCACACAAACATTTGTCTCGGTGCGGGGATCGAACCCGCGGCCTCTCGTTTCGCAAGCTGGTGTCTAGCCAACTGCGCCACGGGGCTGTCAAATGAAGTGAAATAACTCCAAGTAGGTTAGGTTAAATAACTTATAAAACACTTGACTTACCTTATCTGCTACATGAGTCTGCAGTACCTGAAAATAAAAGTAAAGTGAAATTAATTTTATGGCTTAATTTAAGAGATCAAAACCAAATTTAAATAAGTATTTTACAAGCACATTTAAATACTTTTAAGCTTTAGAACTGTGTCATCGCTTTGTAGGCGAATCGGCGCAAAAAACTCTATCAGATATACGGAATGTCATTTTCTATATTCTCGAAGACTTCATCATCATCAGCCCATATACGTCCCACTGCCGGGCACGGGCCCCCTCTACAACTGAGAGGGTTTAGGCCTTAGTCCACCACGCTGGCCTAGTACTTTAGTAACCCGTTTGAAGACGTACGTAACGATAATTTTAATTAATATTATTTATTGAAATTAGTTTCAAATCAACGAGACAAAATAGCAAAACAACACTATCCGGTATATCCGGTTTTCGGGGGGGCTTCAGTCATGGTGAAAGGATGACCGTGCCGGCATTTTTTGGCCGGTTTGTCGCGGTCGGTCCTTTGTTCACCATGGCATTAGTCTCCCAAACTTCTTCACAAAAAAGGTGAAGAGGTATTCGGCCGGCATGATTGTGTCGACCAACGGGAGATCATCATCTCTCGTTAGTTGGTACTTTTTCTGGACTCCATTACGCTTACCATCAGGTGCAATGGGGTGACTTTGCCGTGCCAGTATAAAAAAAAAACTATTTGTTAAAAATATCTCTTTATATACGGTGTACAGCTTAATGCTTTGGGTACAATACTCCGTTCTAACTACCCCTATTTTATACGGGCGTGTGACAAAAGCATATTCACGTGCAGATCTCCAGCCGTCCAGTGTTTCGAAGCTATTATTCTTTGCTCGTGACGTCAAAACTTATACGAAACAGGTGCACCCATTGTGGTACTTAGTTATTTGCATATGAACAATGCATGCGGGCGGTTTGTATGGAGACAGGATATGCGACAATGGCAAAGCTTCTAGCGTGAATAACCAATTTAATTTATAAACTGGCTATTATACGATGACTACGCTGTCATTTCAGTTAGATAGTGCTGTGAATTGTTAGTGTGAGTGTAAATAACATAACGCTTTTATTTAACGTTTGTTTCATTGTTGTGTGAATACTAGGATCTCAGGAATTTTTAGAAGGATTGATAAAATATTTTTGTATCTTATACTTTTTATATTAAAATTTGGAGGCAATTTTGCAATCCGTGCTTATCCCACTGGAACACTTAATACAAAAATACAAACATTTTGCTTTTTATATCTTTATTGTATTAATATAAATTTAAAACACCTCTTATACATTTCTGAGTAATGTTGTCTTGCACCCCCCCACCCCCCTCCTCAGCGCAATATAATATAAAAAGTACCCTAAGTCCTTTCGCAAGGTCTTATCTATCTCAATACTAAAAACTCATTAAAATCCGTTCAACGGCTTAGGCGTGGAAGCGTAACAGACGGATGGACCAACACAGTTACTTTCGCATTTATTTATAATGTTAGCAAGGATAAGGATTACATAATAGTGAAGTATTAACAAAAAACGAACAATTTGTTTTTTATTTTTCATTTCTTTCTAGTTTTAAGTGTAAAGATTGCGCGGACGAAGCGACGAAATCTTGTAAAGGTTGCTTTTGCAATCATTTACATGTATTACTATGATATTTCACTATAAAAATATTCAGAGTATAATTCAATACATCGCTGACAAAAGGACCTTTTTAGTCCCTCGGACTGCTTCAAAGGGATTTTGACCCGCAAAGTACGTAAATGTACATTTGTCGCGAGGGTCACGTGACCTTAGGGTTAAGCTGGTGCTTTTAACTATCAAGGTCAAAGTTCAAATCTCTTGATTCTATAACTTTTTAAGAAATTCTGAAACCCTCGAGGAATTTCGTATCGGTATTGTTTGACTTGGGGTCTTTTTAGTTAGATCTTATTTGACGACTTGGGGTAAGGCGAAGCTGGGTTTTTTAGTTTGACATTGCTTCGAAGGAAACTGCTTTTATATCGAATTAGTAAAGTCATCTGACGGTAGCTACAGCGCAGTTCAAATTAGCGTGTCTACTAGACAAAACACTGGTTTCATGCATTCATGTGTCTTTAGTCGACATTTTCTTTGTTCAGCACTGCGATCGCCATATGGGGTCATTGGAAATAACATCTCATACATACAAATGGTCATTGGACATCATACATACTAACACACTCACGCCTGTACCCCAGAAGGTACATAGAGATGTATTTCCGCACCCACTTTTTGCCAATTTTTTTAAGTCTCTTGGAATAGGCGGTGAGCCTATTGCCCCACTCGGTAACAATTCCGGACTCAGTGGATTTCCTAATGGGAAATTCCAATAACGCTTTACCCTACCCTGGAATCGAACCAGTACCTCTCAAATGTACCACTACATTGTACTGCTAGAAAATGAGGCAGTCAAACCTAAAATATTTCCGCGTTACGTAAGACGAAAGGATAAGAACTAATTATTTGGCCAACACAATAGACTTGCAAGTCAGCGATAGTAATAACTGTGGTCTAGATACGTCGGACTTAATAACAAGTCTGATGAGACAACAAAACTGTGAATTGGAAGAAAAGTGTTGTTGTTTGAGTGTATTTTAATGAGGAAAGGCACAATTGTACAAATGGTGTTTCCTGCGATATATATGCAGAGCTAGCAATGGGGCCCACCTTTTTTTGAGCGCAGTTTGAAAAAAAGTAGCTTATGTTCTTTTTATCATGTCCTCTATATATCATCATCATCATCATCAGCCCAAATACGTCCTACTGCTGGGCACGGGCCTCCTCTACAACTGAGAGGGTTTAGGCCTTAGTCCACCACGCTGGCCTAGTGCGAGTTGGCGGACTACACACCTAAGAAATTCCTAAGAACTTCTAGGTGTGCAGGTTTCATCACGATGTTTTCCTTCACCGCTAAAGCAAGTGACAATTCATTGTGAATACACACATAACTTCGAAAAGTCAGAGGTGTGTGCCTGGGGTTTGAACCTGCGACCGCCGAAACTCTCGACCGCGCGCCTAAACCTCGAGGCCATCACTGCTTCATGCCTCTATATATACATATATAAAAATTCATCCAAATTGGTTCAGCGGTTTAGTGGTAAAAGCATAAAGTTACTTTTGAATGTTTCATCATATCGAAGAATAAGTGCTACATGATGTATTAAAAGTCCATAAATTAGTTCTTATAATTAGTTTGAGTTTTGTTCTATTGGTACGATAACAAAATTTATTCTGCCTGTATTTTTTGGAGCTGTTTACATAATTTGCTGGTAACAATTTAAATTGGGTACTAGGATTATAATTTATTGTTAAGCTTATTATTTATGTAGGTAATCCGATGTCTTATTTGCGAGATAAATTGAAAATTAAATATTGATTTTCTTTTATTAGTGACCTACGACATTCAAAAGGAATGCTACTTAATTACGAAGAGTATAATATGTATCGCTTAGTGTATGTGAAGCGAGGTAGAAATGGACTTAGTCCTTAGTCATCTCAAAGGATTGACAGCCCCGTGGCGCAGTTGGCTAGACACCAGCTTGCGAAACGAGAGGTCGCGGGTTCGATCCCCGCACCGAGACAAATGTTTGTGTGATCCACAAATATTTGTTTCGGGTCTGGGTGTTTGTGAGACCGAAAAAGTCTCTCGTAGTTTCTGATACCCACGATACAGGACTGTATCCTAGTGTGGGGTCAGAACTATGTATGTGACTGTTGGGTGTGTGTGTGTATGTGTGTACTTAACCAAACCATAACCAAGGACATATTTTAATTTTCGTATTACTTTGAAGTGTTATAAGTGTCATTCATAAGGCCTAAACCCTCTCGATGGTAGAGGAGGCCCGTGCCCGGCAGTGCGACGTATATGGGCTGATGATGATTATGAAGTGTCATTCGAAATATCGGCTTGTGGGATAAGACCACCTTTTGTGCTAATTTAGTCTACCGTACTCCATATGCAAGTTTTATCCTATATGTTCATTAAAGTTTTAAATAAATAAATTAGTGTGCCTCGGATTCAAACCTACGATTTCCGATATCATCATCAGCCCATATATATACGTCCCACTGCTGGGCACGGGCCTCCTCTACAATTGAGAGGATTTAGGCCTTAGTCCACAGAAATTCCTAAGAACTTTTAGGTGTGCAGGTTTCATCACGATGTTTTCCTTCACCGTTAAAGTGCGTGATAATTCTTTGTGAATACACACATAGCTTCGAAAAGTCAGATGTGTGTACCTGGGGTTTGAACCCGCGACCGTCAAGATTCTGGACCGCGTGCCTAAACCTCGAGGCCATCACGACTTAAGCAATTCCGATATATTTTTCAGAATGCTTACCAAATTTTTGTCCATTCGCAATATTAATTATCCAATCAGTCCAATATCACTAAGCTTTGTAATATGTTACATAACAGAGAATAATAATATCGACCATTTCGCAATATACCCTCAATCTAACATATTTAGTGGTCCATGTCACATTAATATCGATTATTATTAGCAAACAGACAGTTGTCGTCATATACAGAGTATCATGCCCTCCCCGCACCGTTTCACGACACTGATACTCGCAGTACGTGCTTTGGAAAACTAATCGCCTAATTTAAAACTGCGAGGCTGCATGTGTATTAATTATATATTCATATATATGTATATATACTCATGATAGTTTCATAGGAGAGATAGACGGGGGTCTTTCTAAACCTGTGCCTTAGCTGTGTATATTCATCCATATCTATATAAATAAATAAAATTTGCTGCCTTGTGGTCTCGCGGTACAAGTATGTGCCGTGCGATCTAGAGGTCCTGGGTTCGATTCCCGGGTCGGGCAAAGTGTTATCGGGTTTTTCCATTAGGAAATTCTCAGTAACAGCACGGAGTCTGGAAATGTGCCCGAAAACCGGTAATAGGCTCGCCCCCTATTACGTGGGACTGATACATACCTGGCGAAATGTGGGTGCAGAAATGCACCTCTGCCTACCCCTTCGGGGAATACAGGCGTGTGTTTATGTATGTATGTATGTAAATAAAATTTGAATGTCTGTTTGTAATATTGACATAACCGCTTTTTAATAAATGCATATGGATGTACACACGGTACATATACCAAAATAACGTTAATTTTTGGCTGTCTGTTTGTTCCGGCTAATCTCTGAAACGGGTGGACCAATTTTAACGGGACTTTCACTGAAAGATAGCTGATGTAATAAAGAGTAACTTAGGCAAATGCACTTCTGCCTACCCCTTTCGGGGAGTATTCCCCGTATAACCTGTATAAGCTATGTGTGTATGTATGTATGTACAATATTATACAGTTTGTATATATTAAAAGTAAAAAAATAGCTTCCTCCAATTTCAAAAGTTTAAAAAGAGTAATAAATATGCCTCTATTGAGAGCCTCCATTAAAATATCACTCACAGTATATAGAGCTATAATTATGTAAACATAATACAGCTGAAAAAAGGCGACAAAGAGTACATCACAGCGTCGCGGGGCGTCGGCGCGGAAACACATTGTACTGGCTCTGCCCGCGGCTCTTCTCATGCGGAAATATTAATATGCAAGGGCCCTCAATCGACGGGGAAAAGCGCTGTTGAATGGCGTGTAAAACACACTCGAAATTGGTCAGGGGAATGAATTTTGACTGAGATTTTTTACAGTGGTTTTCCAGACGGAATATGATCATCGTTATCATCATCACCAGCCCAAATACGTCCCACTGCTCGGCACTGACCTCTTGTACAGTTAAGAGGGGTTAGTGCTTAGTCCAACACGCTGGCCTAGAGCAGATTGAAGGACTACACACCTAAGAAATTCCTAAGAACTTTTAGGTGTCATCTATGCTGGGTCGGAAGGCGCCGGTGAGTCCGACACACCCTCGCCCCTACGGGGGTGGGATGGTCCGTAAATGGATTTTCCCCGCAGGAAAAAAAAAAAAAAAAAAAAAACACTGTTAAAGTATGTGATAATTATTTGTAAATACACACTTAATTTCGAAAAGTCAAAGGTGTGTGCCTGGCGTTTGAACCTGCGAACGCCGTAATTCTCGACCGCATGCTTAAACCTCGAGGCCATCAGTACTTCCAGATAAAAAATATAAAACTGACATCCACACACCCACGCCCGTATCCTCGAAGAACCCTTCGAGGCTCACCAGCCAGAGGTATATTTTTACCCCCAGGTTTGCTAACAACATTTTAAGTGGCACATATAGAGTGGGGCTATTGCCGTCTTCCGCTTACATTTCTGTCTCCGCGAGACAGAATTCCCTAGCTAAAAGACTCATTGCTAAGGCGGCAATATAACATTATTAATTTATATGCAAAAAAAAAAAACCTTTGTTACCCTTTAACACTTAAACTATCAAATTGTTTTTAACTAAGTTTTTTAACGACATACATAACATCTTTTAGAACGACATGGATTACTGTTATTTTTTTTATTTTTTTTATTCTGTCACGGCAAAGTGACTCCGCTGTACTTGATGGTAAGCATATTTAATTCATTTTATTTCATTTGGGAAATATACAGAACAATCACAATTAAAAATACAAAGCAATACACAATCCAAAACAATTTCCAGTAATAGTTTAAATATAAAATTGAAGTAGTGTTCACTAATCAGATTATCCCGGCATTCTATTAATTTCCTGCGTTATTGAAAAAAAAAACGACTTATTTTTCATTTCTCCTTGGAAACCCTCCGCAACTTAGATAGACAAAGTCACGGGTAACTAATAAATACGTCTATACCAATACATAGACAAGAAGGTAATCTTATAACACGAAGCGGTAAAGACGACTCAGGAATAATAGGATATCGGGAGACGCGCTGGTTTCCCATCAATTTACTTATAAAAAGTACAGAGATTTGTAGGGAAGGAAAGGGAATCGCTTGTCAGCCCAATCGGTATATGTATCACCGGGCCCTTTTTACAGAAATATCCCGCTATCCCTGACGTTTGTACTGGGCCCGACGTGTGTTGTGTGTATAAGTTCGGAAATGTAGAGACTCGATTTTTTTGTATTGGCTCAATGAATTTCAACTTCATTGCGGGATAATGACAAATTAGAAATGACTTATCACTTACTTTAACGGTGAAGGAAAACATCGCGAGGAAACCTGCACACCTAAAAGTTCTTAGGAATTTGTGTTGGACTAAGGTCCAACCCCTCTTAATCCTACAAGCAGATCAATAGATTATCGCTTAACATAAGATATTCTAAGACCTATTGTTATCCATAATTAATATGTTACAGAAAAATAGTATAAACAGATCAAAGATTCACAGACACGAAAATAAAATGAACGAGGATAATATTCAACATCATGTGGTCTCGCGACACACGTGCGCCATCGTCCAGTCTGTAAATTCTGGTTTCGATTCACGGGTGTGGCATAATTTGTGCTTCTTCATCAAAACATTTTCGTTACAGAACGAAGTTTGAAAATGTGTGCGCAGAAATGCATCTCTACTTCCTCCTACGACATATTTAAATAGTAAAAAAAATACACCCAACAGTCACATTCATAATTCTTACCCCACATTAAGATACAAGTCTTGTGTTGTGGGTATCAGAAACTACGAGAGTTTTCGGTCTCACAAATACCCAGACTCGAGTCAAATATTTGTGGATCACACAAACGTTTGTGTCGGTTCGGGGATCGAACCCGCGGCCTCTCGTTTCGCAAGTTGGTAACTAGTCAACTGCGCCACGGGGCTGTCACGGGGCGGTTTCTTCATCAAGACATTTTCATTACAGAACGAAGATGTACCCAAAAAGACAAAAGTTGGAACGTGGGCGCAGACACACTACCTCAGCCTATGAAATATGTATGAAGCAGTGGCGGTACTTCCATAGAAGCCCAAAAGCCCAGGTTGCCTTATAAAATACCGAATCTTTAAGCTTTAAATACCTATTTAACTAAAGCAATTTGACTTATAAAAGATTATATCCTGACCACACAATAAACAATTATAAACTAGACAATACAAATTAACGTGAAATGTTTTTGGACTTCTATGGAAGTACCGCCAATGGTATGTAGGTATATAAATAATAATAAAATAAATAAATAATAAATTATTTTATAGGCCACTAGCAAAATATACAACATAACAGAATTCCCTGACTTCTGCACTAGTAGAAACTGTGTTGCAGAAATCAGTGTCTTCCCTTTGCATAATCATCAACATTATCATTTTAGCTCTTGGTGGAGTAACGACATAATTGTCGTAAAATTGTATTCTTTATTAATATAAAGAAACTAAACTCACCAATAAAAACCCGAAAGCATTTTATATTCTAACCGTCCCACGCGAGCATGGCCACCGAGACGAGAGCACTTGGTTTTTTCCAAATGACAAACGACAAGGATCACTCAGCCATTTGTCGCGACATCCAGCGCGGACGCACCGCCCAGGTACCATTATTGTTTCCTATTTCTCAAAAAGAAACATATGGCCTCGCTTATTCTTCGGACCGCTTGAATTTATACCGGGATCTTATTACATTTTGTAAGCGATTTGCCTGATTGATTCTGTCTTTTGTTGTCATCAGAATATACAGGGGGTAAAAAGCCCGTGATCGGAAACTTAGGCAGATAATAGTTACGGTGATTACAAATACATTCATCATCATCATCAGCCCACATACGTCCCACTGCTGGGCACGATCCTCTTTTACAACTGATAGAGTTTTAGGCCTTAGTCCACCAAAAACACAAACACATTCACTTAAAAAAAAATATTAAAAAATCATTTTCCTTATCACCATACATATTTAAGCAACTTCATTATGAGTTTCACGAGTTTTAGTACATTTCCAAAATCCGTGCTACCCTCATTCCTAAATTGAAAACTAATAACACTTTGTCCCACTAAATTAATCCCGACAACTCTCTGTCACGCACCAAATCAAAGTTGTCATATAATATTTAAATATTCAATAAAGTACTTTAATTTTACATAATTAATCGTGGTCCCGCGGTACAAGTATGTGCCGTGCGATCTAGAGGTCCTGGGTTCGATTCCCGGGTCGGGCAAAGTGTTATTTGGTTTTTCCATTAGGAAATTCTCAGTAACAGCACGGAGTCTGGAAATGTGCCCGAAAAGCGGCAATTGGCTCGCCCCCTATTACGTGGGACTGATAAATACATACCTGGCGAAATGTGGGTGCAGAAATGCACCTCTGCCTACCCCTTCGGGGAATACAGGCGTGAGTTTATGCATGTGTATGTATGTATGTATAATTAATCGATAATTACACCTATCCCATAAAGATCAAACGTATAAGTCAAAATAAGAAACGTAAACAGGTCTCGTCGACGCACGCTTTGCATCCACTCCGCGGTTTTTGTAGATGCTAAAAACTCGCCACAATATTTCTCTTAACCCAGATACAAACCGAGAACTCAAGTTGAACGTTTTAATACAGACTTCTTGACATTTGATATTTATTCATGAGTGATAATTTGCATTTTGTAAGTTGCGGGATGCTAGTGGATTATTTAAATAGTAAAGGGTCGGACAGTGATCTCGTTACGGGTCGCTGTCGTGAGCTATGCTTCGGGATAAGTTTTCAGAAAGTTGTTGACACACTCCGTCTTAGCTATAATATAAAGTCTTTAAGTACGTGTTTGGTAACCAGGGTTAAATTTGATTTGAATGAGTTGTAAAGGCGCTACACTTTTTTCGTTCATACATTTAAGCATATAGATATATAAATTCACGCTTGTATCCCCGAAGGGATAGACAGAAGTGTATTTCTATACGTTTTCCCAACTGTAATTTTAATCCCACGTAGACGGAAACTTGCCTATGACCATTTTCTTTCTGTGGCTGAGAACCCCTAAAATAAAAATAAAACTTAATAACACTTTCCTAGCCATGGGATGCGTACTATTTCTTAGTATGGGATGAGTGTTTCTGTGGGTGTTGGGTGTAATCGTAATTGAAACATAGCTGGTGTAACGTGGATGTAGAAAAGATTGCATTAATAAAAACGTGCGCGTTTTACCATATATTTTTATTTTATACATATATTTTTATTATGGAGTCGTGATGGTTTCGAGGTTTAGGCACGCGGTCGAGAATCTCGACGGTCACGGGTTCAAACCTCAGGCACACCGCACACACCTCTGACATTCGAAGTTATCACGAATTATCACGTACGTTAACGGTGAAGGAAAACATCGTATTGTCACTTAAATTCTTTCGAATTTCTGAGGTGTGTAGTCCACCAACCCGCACTAAACCAGTTTGGAGGACTAAGGCCTAAACCCTCTCAGTTATAGAGGAGGCCCGTGCCCAGCAGTGGGACGTACATGAGCTGATTATGATGATGACATATGTATATTTTTATTTTCAAGTAGTTTTAAAATTTTGTACATTAACATTTTATTACAGACGCGAAACTAAATCAATTTCACAAGCGTAATATTTCAAAAGTTATAGTTTCAAATTGAATTCCCGCTGACTTTATTACTTCTGTTAAGATTCGTTGAAGGGTGAAGCTTGTAGGTGACCCCGAAGTTTTCACTTGAAATGTAAATTTGCGTTACTGTCACCAAATTTCATTATTTCGACTTTCGCCACATTAGGACTGTTGATTTATTTTGCCACAATGCTGCCAAATTCCAAAACACAATTATTTAAAATCCATTCACAAATTTCTTTTTAGAAGAACTTTCAAATATCGTAGCGGGGATTGATTTAAAAATCGAATCATCATCAGCTCATGTATGTCTCACTGCTGGACACGGCCCTTCTGTACAACTGAGAGGGTTAAGGACTTAGGCCACCACGCTGGCCTAGTTCAGGTTGGCAAACTTAACTAATAAATTCTTAAAAAAAATAAAAAGTAAAAGTAGTGATGGGCTCGAGGTTTAGGCAAGCAGTCGGCATTCTCGATCGCGGGTTTATATCTTGGGCGCTCTGAAATTTCGAATTTATGTGTATATTCGCAATAAATTATCACGTACTTTAATGGTGAAGGAAAACATCGTGAGGAAACCTGCACACCTAAAAGTTTTTATTATTTCTTTTTTATTATTATACCACATACTTATTACATTATATATATTACCACATACACATTATGATTGCTTCGCATAAAATCTTCCTATTCTGCAAACCGCAGTAAAATAGATTTTATAGAATATATAGATCATATTGCGCACCGAACAGCAGGTGAGCGCGAAAATTCTACACAAAGCATAACTTCATATTCACAAAAGAATCTATCTCTTCTATGAATATATCTCTTTTATACTTTTCTACGACACATTTCCTTTATATTTCTTGAAATATTTATATCAATATTAAATATTTTTAAGTTTTACTATAGCACCGTTATGACCGCTCTACTTGAAGAAATAAAATTATTTTATTGAATCAGTAAAATGTAATATATCGTTGCGATTCAATTATTTTTATCATCCAATTTTGATAACCCCGTGGCGCAGTTGGCTAGATGCCAGCTTATGAAACGAGAGGCCGCGGGTTCGATCCCCGCACTGAGACAAGTTTGTTTTGTGTGATCCACAAGTATTTCTGGTCTGGGTGTTTGTGAGACCGAAAAGTCTCTCGTAGTTTCTGATGCCCACGACACAAGACTTGTATCTTAATGTGGGGTCAGAACTATGTATGTGACTTTTGGGTGTATTTATTATTTATTCCGAAAACACAGTTCACGAGAGAGGAACTGGCATGAGAATTCTAGGCTGCTCTTTTCAGATCGGTTAATTACAGAATTATATAGTCCATTGCCATTTTTTTTGATTTCAATTAGTTCATTTAGCAGTAATTGTAGTACTGATTCTCGAATGACGATTAACGATTAATCTTTTGTTGCCCGCAACACCGTAAGCGAACCTTTAGACTATAAAAATAATATTTTGTTTCACACCTGAGAAATCCCAAAGAACTTTTTGGTGTTAAGGTTTCCTCACGATGTTTTACTTCATCATTGAAGTAAGAGATAATTCATTGTGAATGGACACATAACTAAAGTAAGAGGTATGCGCCTCGAGTTTAAACGCGCGACCGTCGATATTCTCGACCGCGCGCCTATACCTCAAGTCACTTATAAACCTGGCGTGCTAATCACACAATAGCCGACAACAATAGCCCGAGGTAGTAAGCTCAACTTCGCCCCCATATCCCATTTACATCATCTCAAACCATTAACATGTCGCATAAAGGCCACTGCTAAGGAGAGGAAGGTCGAAGGCAGCCATTACGCGCTTCCGCCGAACAACAAAATGGCGGACTCATCAAAGCGCCCCGTTTCCGTTACGATGCGGGATGGATCGTGTTTGCTCCGTTGTTCAAGTTTTAGTGGCTTATTTAGGGTTGGTTTTAAAATATATGTTTGCCGGGTAGTTGGTTATTTTGGAACAACTTGGGCGGAGTTGTTTATCTAGCAGCCGACGCGGTGTTTTCTAGTAAATCTTTTTCATCGAGTTTAGTTTGTTTATTCTTTATTTTAGACGTATAAATAACACTCAAAAGTGTACACGATAACTCACCAATGTTTTTGTATTCAAACTACGAAACTTGCAATCAGCCAGCATGATAAACTGAAGACTAACCTCTCAACCTTTCAGAAAGAGCCCAGTTATAAATACAGTACATATCCATAAATATTTGTTTACGGCCTGAAATTTTTACGAGATCAAAATATTTCATAGTTTCTGATAACTATGACCTGTATCTTATTGTGGGGTCTTAATGGGGTTTGTGATTTTGACGAACCTATTTGTTAATTATTTAAATATCAATCAAAAGTACCTTTTAAAACTAAAAAGATTAAATAATCATCATCATCATCATCAGCCCATATACGTCCCACTGCTGGGCACGGGCCTCCTCTACCATTGAGAGGGTTTAGGCCTTAGTCCACCACGCTGGCCTAGTGCGGGTTGGCGGACTACACACCTAAGAAATTCCTACGAACTTTTAGGTGTGCAGGTTTCATCACGATGTTTTCCTTCACCGTTAAAGCAAGTGATAATTCTTTGTGAATACACACGTAACTTCGAAAAGTCAGAGGTGTGTGCCTGGGGTTTGAACCTGCGACCGTCGAAATTCTCGACCACGCGCCTAAACCTCGAGGCCATCACTGCTTTCATTCAATCATTCAATCCCCACTGGCTATCAATTTGCAGATCAGTTCTGAATAATTTAATACGCATTTAAAAAACATATTTAGTAGTGTAGTTAGTGTTATAGGTATAGAATTATGATGCAAAAATTCCAAAAAGCCTTTGTAACAATATATTAGAACCACAAAGTCTGAAACACGCTCCACTGCCCTAGGGACGTGATAAAGGATAGTTCAGATGTGGGTTGCCTATTTTTACGACACATTTAGACCTCAGACTTGAAGGACGACAGTAAATTGACCGACTAATGGATATTAAAAACATTTTTCTAGTGACTTGCAAGTCTGACGGAATTACACGTCGCCCCCGATTAAGCGAATGTGATGTGACCACGAATGGCGGTGACAGGGACTCGAGAAATAGAGGCTGAAAGATGTAAGAAATAGTTGGTCAAACAATTTTTTGAACGTATTGCTAAAGTGTAGCTAAGGTGGTATAATATACACGCCCATGTCCTCAGTAAGATAGATTTCTCAAAACACATACATACGTACATACATACAAAGCAGTGATGGTACTTCCATAGAAGCTCAAAAGCCGAGTTTGCTTTTCACGATTCCGAATAATATATTTTAAGCTTTCAATCTTTAAATAGTTACAGCAATTTGTTAAATAATGACCCCACAATAATATAGCCTTTTTATTTCCTTAATAATAGTATGTACAAAGTATTTTTTTTTTTTACAAATAAAATTGATAAAAATACATGCATTTTTTTTTATTTTTTTTTTAAATTTATTATTATTAAATTTATTATTAAATTAATTATTAAATTATTAAACTCAATTAAATTAATAATGTAATTAATTATTAAGGACCTCTTGACGAGTATAGGCCTCCTCCATCTCCCTCCATCTCTTCCTGTCTTCTGCTATCTCCATCCAGTTTTTGCCTGTAAGTTTTGTAAGCTCGTCTTCCCATCTTTCCAGGGGGCGACCTCTTTTCCTTTTTCCAGGGGGACCATCCCATGCAGTAACTTTTTTAGTCCATCTTTGGTTGTTCAAATAAGCAAATATAAACAATACATTACACAATTAACGTTTAATGCTTTTGGGCTTCTATGGAAGTTCGCCGCTAATACAAAGTATTCCCCAAAGCGGTAGGCATGCATTTCTGCACCCACATTTCGCCATTTACGTATCAGTCCCACGTAACATGGGGTGAGTCTTTTGACTGATGAAAAAAACTAGTATAACTTTGCCCGACCTGGAAATGGAAGCCGGGACCTCTAGGTCTCACGACACATACTTGTGCCGCGAGACCACGAGTCAGGCAATCCTTATTTCACTTTTTAGCCCGACGTAATATTGGGCAAGTCTATAGCTGGTTTTTACATTTGAAGACTTCGTTGTGCTATTAACAATGGGTGACCTCATCTTTCGCGTAACTGTTGGCTAGACTGCGGTTCGGCTTCGTTCCGGACACAATCCATTAAACCACCTTCGTCATCTTATGTCAAAAGCCTCATCACCTAACTGTCCAGATTGCAATAAAGTTGAAGACGTTTACCCCATATATTATTGGAGTGTGTCAGGAATGAAGCCGAAAGATTTACATTATTAAACAAATCTTTTGATGTTGGTAAATGCAACAGTATTCTCGCTTTGCCAACATCAAAGAAAGCGATGTTGCTATATAAAATTGCAAAAAAAGGCTTTAGATCATGATTGGAATTGTAGTTAACAATGAGGGTGACATTATAATCACTCTGTGATAAAACCATCTTCTTCAAATAAAGAAAAAAAAAAAACAATGGGTGACACATACAATGTGTGAGACGAGAAAAACGAAACACCTTAAAAAGCAGACGAAAATGATTTACTATGTCTCTTTTTTCTTTGCTAAAAGCCCTCATTACTTAGGCAAATCCTGTAGTGTACCATGCTAGCATAAAAAATTATTTATAAATTATAATATTAAATACATTTGCATAAAAACGCCTCGACACGTAACCGGGTTCATACAAGCCTCTTTCGTTTTATAACACGTCGCGCGTAGAATGCTTTTATGACTTCGTGCCTTCAGCTCACAGAAAAAGTAATATGAATTACTTCATCATGCGAGAACTAAACGAGATTACTAAGGCGAGTGTACTTCATTATACATTTAAATAGTACTACTGCAGTAAAGTGATGAATTTAGATATAGTTTTAATAAAATTGTGACATAAATATGACTATTTGTCATCACTTAAACAGTGATGGCCTCGAGGTTTAAGCGCGCGCGCTCGTGAATTTCGGCGGTCGCAGGTTCAAGCCCCAGGCACACACCTCTGACTTTTCGAAGTTATGTATGTATTCACAATAAATTATCACTTGCTTTAACGGTGAAGGAAAACATCGTGATAAAACCTGCACACCTAAAAGTTCTTAGGAATTTCTTAGGTGTGTAGTCCGCCAACCCGCACTAGGCCAGCGTGGTGGACTAAGGCCTAAACCCTCTCAGTCGTAGAGGAGGCCCGTGCCCAGCAGTGGGACGTATTTGGGCTGATGATGATGACTAACTATTCTACTGCTTCTTAGTATCAAGTAGACATTTGATACCACATTGTGACATCACATATTTGAATAAAATGCACGTCATACAAGTTTTACTTATAAGTTTCGTTGCAGTTAATAGATAAATTAGATCTTCGTTGAGACTCATTGAATTTCAACATCATCAGCCCATATACGTCCCACTGCTGGGCACCGACCTCCTATACAACTGAGAGGTGTTAGGCCTTAGTCCACCACGCTGGCCTATTGCCGGTTGACGGACTACACACCTAAGAAATTCCTAAGAACTTTTAGGTGTGCAGGTTTCCTCACGATGTTTTCCTTCACCGTTAAAGTACGTGATAATTCATTGTGAATTCACACATAACTTCGAAAAGTCAGAGGTACACATCTCTGGGGTTTGAACCCGCAATCGTCGAGATTCTCGACCGCTTAAACCTTGAGACCATTACGACTTCAATTATATTGAATTCAAATTTTGTTCAATTTCATCATTTGGTATTATTTTTGTTCGTTACCCTATAATTCCTGGTGTACAGGAGTTGCAGTGGCGGGTGTTTAGTGGAATTATCTCTGAACTATAAAAGAAGGCATAGAGATATAGTAAAGATGTCATTTTACTGTCAAATAACCTATTCACGAGCTGCAGTAAGATTGAATGTTGGACAATTATCAGACCATTCGCCATGTCCTTTACGTACGAGCTCCTAAAGCAATTAATGAAGGTAGAACATCTACACCCCACTTAATGTCTGAGTAATCGAAAAGGACGGCCATAAGTAAAAAGACGTTAAACTAAATGGGCTGTAGCTTATCATAAACGTTTAATGCGCTCGTAATGTGCCTTGGCCTGTTTAACGTTAGCCTCTCGGTTTAAGAGCTGATATCTGATGTGTTGTACAAAGAAATCTTTATAGTCCGTCTCACCCAAATCTCTTCTTCCTCGTTCCCTCACTGCTGAGGATCGCGACCACGCAGGATCAGTTTCCATTGGTTGCGGTCATGGGCGGAGTGAACAAATACAGAATACATAATTCTAACCCACATTAAGATACAATTCAGAATTTAAGACACGTACTGAATATATTCAGTCCCCTTAACGCCCATATCTGAAATATTTGTGAATCCCACAAACATCCCACAGATTTACAAGTGCAGTCATACAAGCTGGTGTCTAACTGGAGGCTGTCGGTGTTGCTTTTCATCATCATCATCAGCCCATATACGTCCCACTGCTGGGCACAGGCCTACCCTACAACTGAGAGGGTTTAGTGTGGGTTGGCGGACTACACACCTAAGAAATTCCTAAGAACTTTTAGGTGTGCAGGTTTCGTCACGATTTTTCTTTCACCGTTAAAACAAGTGATAATTCATAGTGAATACACACATAGTTTCGAAAAGTCAGAGGTGTTTTTCAGGGGTTTGATCCCCCGACCGTCAAGATTCTTGACCGCGCGCGCCTAATCCACGAGGCCATTATTTTATTGCTTCAGTGTTGCTTTCGTAAATAAAAATTTCGTTTCTCAAAATCCTTTGTGTCTTGTTTATAAGACAAGGTACATACAAAGACATTTAAGGAAAGAAAGATAAAAGCAGTCGGTTTCCGCACAGATGCTACTGCACGGCCGACTGAACGGGACGTGAGGGAAATTTTAACTTTTTGGCAATTTTGTTACATGAAATACCATCTTGTTGCGACGGCGAAATGAACGGAAGTTTCGGAAAAGCCGGAAAAACTGGAGCATGTGTTTGTAAGGTAATTTGTCGCTTTAAGAAATAGTGGGTAGAAAATTATTATGACTAATTAATGGAGATGTCAAGTCGCTTTTAATCCCTATTCACCCCGTAAGCTCTTAATAGGAGGTTTTGCTTTACTTCTCAAACAGGCTATGTTTCATGACTGAGCGCAGTGACTTTACAGTTATCTGTTTTTCCATTTGGGAATATTTATTGGCTTTTTTACATTTTAATTAAGAATAGCTGGCAAAATTTGAGTGTGAGAAATACTCTTGCCTTCTCCTTTAGAGACACACGTGTAAAATATTAAGCTTTATACATTTGGTGTTTTTAAAAATATTTATGGTGCGTTCAATTCTAGAAGATTACCCTTAATTTTATTATGCGACAAGTGAATCTTATCACAAAGTTTGCAAATAATTTAGATCACAAATAAAAAAAAAACTGAATTTTCTAACAAAGAAAAAACGTTTATAACTGAACAATAACAAACAAAACAAAACACTATCAACTAAACACAAATGTTTATGCAATAGCAGATACAAAAACCTTTATTTAACCAGCTGGCGTCTTTCCCAAGGAACGTAGCTCAAACCCAGAAAACCGTCAACGCTGTGATAATAAACAAAAAATGAAACGGCAATATCGGAAAGGTCAAAGTCTTAAAACGGATGGATATCCTAGCTAACGAGCGGATAGGGGGCGATAGGGAATCGTTTTTGTTTCTAGTAAATTGGGCAGACGTAAAAACGGCTATCTCTAAGTTTATGGCGAACCGATGAGAAAATCCAGGGCCGTGCGAAGACTGGAATGGGGACAAGACTCCTTTTATTGTTATTAGCACGGAGAAGTGACAACATCGCATCTGACGATCAGTCGTGTAGGGTATGAAAATTATAATAATATCAACAACATTATTTATATTCAGTATTTTTTTTTAATTATTTACTACCGACTTGAGAAGCAAGCTTTCACTACAGATGAAGAGGGGAGAAACTTGAGTGTTGCTCTTTTAAAAACTAATTTACAAGTGATACGGACTTTAGTTTTGATCTAAATCAGAACAATTCATTTATTTACTCACAAAGTAAAGTTTACCATTTTATATCAACACTGTGATCAGTGATTGAAATATAATAATTGTAATGTAAGTCGACTGACAAGAAACGATTAAAATCATCAACCATTAGTAGACGCTTTTTGTCAGGTTGGTACTTAAATACTAATCATCATCATCATCATCAGCCCATATACGTCCCACTGCTGAGCACGGGCCTCCTCTACAACTGAGAGGGTTTAGGCCTTAGTCCACCACGCTGGCCTAGTGCGGGTTGGCGGACTACACACCTAAGAAATTCCTAAGAACTCTTAGGTGTGCAGGTTTCATCACGATTTTTTCCTTCACCGTTAAAGTACGTGATAATTCATTGTGAATACACACATAACTTCGAAGAGTCAGAGGTGTGTGCCTGGGGTTTGAACCCGCGACCGTCGAGATTCTCGACCGCATGCCCAAACCTCAAGACCATAACGACTTCAATACTTATGCTGATTGACTATTATCGACTTGATTCTTTTATTTCATAGGTGATTTCTTTAAAAAGAGTAGCATAAAGAGTCCTCAAACCGATGTGCATGCATGAAGAATATGTCAGTTAAGGAAGCGAAAGAAGCGTGTTAGGACGGTAGAATTTGGCGCTCCATAGTGTCTGCCTACCCCAACGGGAGACAGGCGTGAGTTTATGTATGTATGTACAATTTCAGAAGAGATAAGCTGTTAAACTACCTTTCAGTGCAATGTGTGACTAGAATGGACGTCTCCAGCCTTCAGTTTTTGGCATGCTCGTGGTTGTTGAGGTCAGCCTAGATTCCTGCAGATAGTCTACGTTCTCATACCGACTTAAATTTTTCGCTGGCTCTAACAAAATGTCGGATGGATAATGAATAATCCAGGGCACCCTAGTTTTATCAAGAGTAAGTAAATTTGAACAATAATTCTCCGGAAAGTGAAGAAAATTAAACGTTTGTTTCAATGAAAGCATGGATAAACTAGTATTTGCGTGAAACTTTACGAATTAATACGAATCCAAATTCTTTGATGAAAGTTTAAATTAAGGTTAAGTTAAATAATTTAGTTGTGATGTCCTCGAGGTAAGGTACGCAGTGGAGACAAAATCTCGATGGTCGGCTCTGACTTTTCAAGATGATGCTATCATTAAATTATCACCCAAAGAAGAGAGTACGTTTAATATATTCTTAAGTACATATATATACAGGTACTAAAAGGAACTTCATAACATACTTATAAAATAAAAAAAATATGCTGTCATCATTCGTATTATTCCCAAGAGGCAGTTAAGCTCAGAGATTTAGTGGATGTCGAGAAAATTTATATAGCTACAACTGCATAAAACTGAATAGTTATTAATAGATTAGGTATAAAGACGCAATATTCTATTCAATATAATAAATATTAATAGCGTTATAACATACGTTATAAAGTCACTCAGCGTGCCATGGAGCGGGCAATGCTTGGAGTTTCTCTGGTGGATAGAATTCGTAATGAAGTCATCCGCCAGAGAAACGGAGTCACTGACATTGCCCGCAGAATTAGCACGCTAAAGTGGAAGTGGGCCGGCCATGTCTGCCGACGGACGGACGGCCGTTGGAGCAGACAAGTGTTGGAGTGGAGACCGCGCTTAGGTACACGTAGTGTAGGACGTCCTGCAGCACGATGGTCCGACGACTTGAGAAATGTGGCGGGTAGCGGATGGATAAGGGCTGCTCAAAACCGGTATGGTTGGCGCCTACTTGGGGAGGCCTACGTTCAGCAGTGGACGGCGATAGGCTGAGAATATAATAGCGTTATAACTGGATTTCAAAGGTAAAAAGCAATACAGATGCTTTATTATGTATTTCGTGGAATATGTGAAGTTTCATTTCTCGTGAGTTCTTTGAAAGTAAATAACTAGTTGATGTTGTATTAACCTATTTATTTTCATAAATAGTAATGTAATATGAAGAAATTATACCAATTATATATATTAGATAAGAACAAAAAGCAGTGATGGCCTCGAGGTTTAGGCGCGCGGTCGAGAATTTCGGCGGTCGCAGGTTCCAACCCCAGGCACACACCTCTGATTTTTCGAAGTTATGTGTGTATTCTTAATGAATTATCACTTGCTTTAACGATGAAGGAAAACATCGTGATAAAACCTGCACACCAAAAAGTTCATAGGAATTTCTTAGATTTGTAGTCCGCCAACCCGCACTATGCCAGCGTGGTGGACTAAGGCCTAAACCCTCTCAATGGTAGAGGAGGCCCGTGCCCAGCAGTGGGACGTATATGGGCTGATGATGATGATGATGACTACATCCCTGTTCAGATGGCAACGAAGCTATGGCAGAGACAAATAAACGGGTATTTTCAATGGAAATTTTTACTGGAGGCTCTAATAATTTAGAAAGCAATGTGACTGTGTTAAACGGACATGACAACTGATAGTTCTGTATATTGAACTATCGCTCACATACACACACTCGTCATTGCAACTTCTATACCAGAATCGACAATGACACGCACAGAAATGACAAAGAGCAGTGAAGCTCACTTCAAGTATCTGTATCAGGCTTGTGCTAACAATTTTTTTTTTTAAACTGGCACGGCAAAGTGACTCCACTGTACCTGATGGTAAGCACAGTGGAGTCCAAAAAATTAATACCGACCAGCGAGAAACGAAGGTCACCCGCTGGTCGACACAATCGTGCCGGCCTGCACAAATGCTTCTTCACGCTTCGCTTAAAGGATCCAGGATCATAGGAAGGAGGGAACACGTGAGCCGGCAAACTATTCCACAGCTTGATGGTGCGGCAAAGGTAAGAGTTGGCGAACTTTTTGGTTCGAGCCGCGGATGTTGTGACCACAAAGCTGTGGCTTCGCATGCCAGCACGCGTGGTTCTGGTGAGGAAAGGAGTATTAGTAGTCATAGTGGTTATTATAACATTGTCACCATCTTTTCTTGTGCCACAAAATTATTAATTAATATATTATACACAAAGATTTTCAAAAACCATTCATTTATCTCCAATATTTGCTTAATCACTCATTCATTGATGCGTATTACATTGTCAATTTTTTTTAGCCTATGTTACTCCTTATTACATCAGCTATCTTCTAGTGAAAGTCCTGTTAAAATTGGTCCACCCGTTTTAGAGATTAGCCGGAACAAACAGACAGACAGACAGACAAAAATTGTAAAAAACGTTATTTTGGTATATGTACCGTGTATACATCCATATGTATTTATTAAAAAGCGGTTATTTCAATATTACAAACAGACACTCCAATTTTATTTATTTGTATAGAAGATGTACCTATAGATGTATAGATTACGTCTTAAGTACATTTTCATCGAATATCAAAGATCGATAGGTCCCAGGTTTCGATTCCTTATTGGGCAAAATGTCATTAAGTTTTTGCGCAAGAAAGTTGTTAATAACACTTCGGAGTCTGGAAATGCGACCCGTGATTTAAACTTGCACCTTTGTCTACCATTTCGGGGTAATAGTATTTTAGGTGAACACATAAATCTCTTGAATAGATAAGCACCATAATCGCGGAACTTCAAGTAGGATTCCTGGAATCCTTAATACTAGGAACACTAGATCCAGCCGCGACCGCTTACTCCAAGCCAGAATGTTAAACTAATTAAGTGCTCGAGTTTTAACTCCCAGAGCTACGGATTGCAAACACCGCGGACTGCTGCAGAGCAACTGGGGCGAGAGTTAAACATAGTTCCATGAACACGCCGGGTTAATATTTTAATCATTAGTGTTCCCAGCGGAAAATGTTCCGGTGGTGGAAAAATTCATATTTCAAGCAAAACGTACAAGTTTTTCTGCAAATTTTGAAAAAAATCTACTGGAATCTATTATTTTCTCAGCATAAAACGGAGCTTATAAATGTATCCCCCATCGTCAATCCATATACGTGCCATAACTGGGCACGGATCTTCTCTGTAACAGAGGGTTTAGGCTTTAGTCCACCACGCTGGCCTAGTGCGGGTTGGTGAAGACACCTAAAAGAATCCAAGACATTTTTGATATGCAGGTTTCCTCATGATGTTTTTCCTGCAACGATAAAGTACGTAATAATATTTGTGATTACACATATAACTTCGAAAAGTCAGAGGTGTGCCCGGGGTTTGCACCTGCGACCGCCAAGATCCTCGGCCGCACGCCTAAACCTCAAGGCCATAACTACTAATGTATCCTCATTTCAATAATGGATTAAGTTATTAAAATGTATATCCGTCCCAGCTCCTTACACAATATTCTTTGTCCACTATACAAAATTCCATCGTTCTCCCCCCTCCAACCCTCTCTATTCATTAATTAATTAAATATGTTTTCCTGTACGATCCAATTACCATTGGCTGTTTAAACTGGCACGACAGTCACTCTAAAAATAAAAAAGTGATAGCTCTTTACTTTATATTAACTTTTCCTCTCCCCTGCTATTGTAGCGTGGTAATATGTAGCCCGTATTATGTTATCTCAAAAAACACCATGGCCACCCCTTTTATATTCACTACTATTTTCTGATCCTAGGAGAACGAAGGTTATAAATAATAAATAATAAATACACCCAACAGTCACATACATAGTTCTGATCCCACACTAAGATGCAAGTCTTGTGTCGTGGGTATCAGAAACTACGAGAGACTTTTCGGTCTCACATACACCCAGACCCGAAACAAATATTTGTGGATCACACAAACATTTGTCTCGGTGCGGGAATCGAACCCGCGGCCTCTCGTTTCGCAAGCTGGTGTCTCGCCAACTGCGCCACGGGGCTGTCATATGTAGGTACATGTTACAAAAATTAAGGTAAATGCAACAACTATTTAAAGATAAACACCGCATGCACAAAACAACATAAAAAAAGTTATATAAGTTGAAGTGACAATGGCCAGGGCACATAGCTTGCAGAACTGACGGCCTCGTGGTCTCGCGGTACAAGTATGTGCCGTGCGATCTAGAGGTCCTGGGTTCGATTCCCGGGTCGGGCAAAGTGTTATTGGGTGTTTCCATTAGGAAATTCTCGGTAACAGCACGGTGTCTGGAAATGTGCGCAAAAAACGGCAATAGGCTCGCCCCCTATTACGTGGGACTGATAAATACTTGGCGAAATGTGGGTGCAGAAATGCATCTCTGCCTACCCCTTCGGGGAATACAGGCGTGAGTTTATGTATGTATGTGTATCGCGAGAAGCCGCTGGATCCAGGTCACTGCCGACAGAGTGCTATGGAAGTCTTTGGAGGAGGCCTATATCCAGTTTGCCTTACAAAATTTCGAAGAATTTCTAACCTTTATTTAGCCAAAGCAATTTGACATATGAATAAATGGAAATATACTGACCTCACAACAAAACAATTATAAACTAGACATTACAAAATTAACGTGTAACTCTTTTGGGCTTCTATGGAAGTACCGCCACTGCTTGGTCACGCCATAACTGATTTAAGTTACGTCACCTCCACTTAACTTCGAAGTTAAAATCCCAAGCTAAAACCAGCGAACACTCAATTAAACGTTCCAAAGCAAACACAACCCGATATCTAATTCAATTAGACACGGAAAAATGCATTCACTGTTGTCGCTAAAACCCAATTTTCTATCGGCAAATCCCAGTCGCCCGAGGGGTGAAAATAAAATTAAACAGAAGCCAATTCTTGCTGTATTTGATGTTAAAAGGGTATCAATAAATCTCCCAGCGAATTGTCTTTGGACGTCTCGTTTACGTATTTACTAGAGCGGAGTTGATTTGGGGCGAATAGTGTTAAATAAGCTTATTTGATTTATTTGTTTACTATGCTTAACATACAATCTGTAGTGTAGTAGTAGTGATGGCCTCGAGGTTTAGGGGCGCGGTCGAGAATTTCGGCGGTCGCAGGTTCAAACGCCAGGCACACACCTCTGACTTTTCGAAGTTATGTGTGTATTCACAATGAATTATCGCTTGCTTTAACGGCGAAGGAAAACGTGATAAAACCTGCACACCTAAAAGTTCTTAGGAATTTCTTAGGTGTGTAGTCCGCCAACCCGCACTAGGCCAGCGTGGTGGCCTAAACCCTCTCAGTTGTAGAGGAGGCCCGTGCCCAGCAGTGGGACGTGTTTGTGCCGATGGCGTGGTGTGGTGGGGAACAATTTGTATAAAGGAGGACTTAATGCCTAAGGCATTCTCTAATAGTAGACCTAAGGCGGAGATAAAAAGTAGGTGCATAAATAACGTTTTAGTGAAAACAATTTAAACAAAAACAATATTCAGAAGACCACTAACAAAACACATATTCTAACATATTAACACAGACAAAGAAATAGATATACTCACGTGTGAATATCCAATATATTGTATATACGAATAAACATATGTATAACATGTAAAAGATATCATCAATAGCCCATATACGTCCCGCTGCTGGGCACGGGCCTCCTCTACGATTGAGAGGGTTTAGGCCTTAGTCCAAGCATGTGAACTCTTTATTTGTAGAGATTTAGCTAGAATTTTAGTTCAGCTGAGCGAGTAATGGCACGTATGTCGTTGACAGAGACGTGCTTTCAATAATTGGATAGGTAGATTGTTGGGGCGCATAAAAAAATTCATGTGCCTTTTCCAGTTACTAAATATAAATTTTATACACAAGTAAAAGCTACACAAAAATAAAATATACACAACTATATATAGTTTAAACCCTCTCAGTTGTAGAGGAGGCCCGTGCCCAGCAGTGGGACATATTTGGGCTGATAATGATGATGATATAATTTAATCATTTCATTGAAAAATCAGCTGCTGAACCTTATTTATTAGGACTGATTTTTGTACTGTCGCAGCAAAGGACAATGCTTCATCTCACGGTAAAAACTACCCAAATAGAGTGTCGACTGAAAAGAAACGAGTATGATTATATGGAAGTCGACACAATCATGTCGGTGTAAGGCTAGGCTGTACTCTGAACTCGATACACTTTCCTTCTACTGACATTGTAATACATAATACAATAAGGAGTAAAGGTTTTTGTGTGGACTTGTCTGCCTGTTTTGCTTCTTGTATTTAGGAACTTTTAACCTGGTTTGATGTCAGTTTCTCCATTCAAGATGACTATGTTATTCTCATATCCAATACAACAGTCTCAGATTGTATCTATTAATGATCAGCTCTAATTTGGGAAATTCAATCTTTGTATCAATATTGTAAACTATCTCTTGATTGGAAGAGCAACACTAGAGTTTCTTGCCCGTTCTTCTGTAGTGATGACTGCCTTCCGAACAGGGTGGTACACTAAATTTTGAAATGACTGAATCTAAGTGATGTATTTGACATTTTATAGATTCAATAAATGGCAAAAAGCAGTGATGGCCTCGAGGTTTACGCGCGTGGTCGAGAATTTCGACGGTCGCAGGTTCAAACCCCAGGCACACACCTCTGACTTTTCGAAGTTATGTGTGTATTCACAAAGAATTATCACTTGCTTTAACGGTGAAGGAAAACATAGTGATGAAACCTGCACACCTAAAAGTTCGTAGGAATTTCTTAGGTGTGTAGTCCGCCAACCCGCACTAGGCCAGCGTGGTGGACTAAGGCCTAAACCCTCTCAGTTGTAGAGGAGGCCCGTGCCCAGCAGTGGGACGTATATGGGCTGATGATGATGATGATGATGAGATTCAATAAATATCATTTCATTTCAACTAATTGTAATAGATTTAGCTACTACGAGTAAATGTACCTAATAGTCAAAACGAGGATTGAGAAAGTATGAAAGACTATTTAATCTTAAGCTTTCACTCTTAAACAATAAATTGACAGTAAGATGAATTTACAAGATCCTTTTTGTTTTATTTTTCGCGTTAGATTGAGTTTTAGATTACATTTTCGTCTCCATTTCTTTTAATAATTAATTGTTTATTTTATCTCCGTTGACAGCTGTTACTTTATCATCACCAATAAAGAGATTACTAGTTCTTTGACAAAGTATTAATGTAGATGCACTTAATAACACTAATGTGTAAGCGAAAAAAAAAAGCCTCGAGGTTTAGGCGCGCGGTCGAGAATTTCGGCGGTCGCAGGTTCAAACCCCAGACACACACCTCTGACTTTTCGGAGTTATGTGTGTATTCACAATGAATTATAAGTGATAATTAACGCTTTAACGGTGAAGGAAAACATCGTGATAAAACCTGCATACCTAAAAAATTCTTAGGAATTTCTTAGGTGTGTAGTCCGCCAACCCGCACTAGGCCAGCGTGGTGGACTAAGGCCTTAACCCTCTCAGTTGTAGAGGAGGCCCGTGCCCAGCAGTGGGACGTATATGGGCTGATGACGAATAAGCGAAAGCTTCAATGGATGTATGACAGTTTGTTCCTTTTTTCACGCAAAAACTTCTGAATTTATTTTAATGAAATTTGATATGGAGGTAGCTCATACCTTATATTATATACAGAGGCTAATTTTTATCTCTAAAAAATGTAGTTTTTCACACATTATAAGAATAAAAGTTAAATTACGCCCAGGGTTAACGATTCGACGGTACTAAGCGTCGTTAGTAATCTACAAATACTTACTATTTTATTTCCGCTCGCATCTCTGCTTAATTGAAGATACTGCCAACCGTTATAGGAAAAATCACTCCTTTTATTTATTCTCGGTTTTCTATAAGACATTGGCAGTACTATGACCGAGTCTAATCTAATCTGTCTACAACACGGCTCTACCACTGCTTTATTGCTGGGCATTTTAAAATTTTCATCATCAACCCATATACGTCCCACTGCTGGGCACGGGCCTCCTACAATTGAGAGGGTTAAGCCTTAGTCGACCACGCTAGCCTAGTGCGGGTTGGCGGACTACACACCTAAGAATTTTTTAAGAACTTTTAAGTGTGCAGGTTTCATAACTATGTTTTCCTTCAACGTTAAAATACGTGATAATTCTTTGTGAATACACACGTAACTTCGATAAGTAAGAGGTGTGTGCCTGGCGTCTAAACCCAGAACCGTCGGGTTTCTCGACCGCGTGTTTAACCCTTAATTACTCGAATGGGGTCAAAGCATTTTCTGATTAACAAAGGAAACACTTGGCGCAGCCCGATTCCTCCCGCGCCCTCGTTAGCTTCATAACATTACACTTCATACATTGTGTGCCTGTGGTTTGAACCCAGAACCGTCGAGATTCTCGACTGCGTGCCTAAACCTGAGGCCATCACGATTTTTTCACTAACCAATAATTATCCAGAGACAACAAAATTTACATTTGTTTATTACCCGGAAAAAACTTGAGTAATGGTACCCAGATTTCTAGTAGTTTAATAAAAGTAATTTAACAATACTCATATTCACTTTGTAAGCGTTACGTTACGTTACAATAAAGCGCTTTTGTACAATATGTGCACTTGCTTCGTACACTGTATGTACTGTACGAGTTCACCACACAGCAATAAAGCGCTTTAGTTCCGTACAAGCAAACGGTTTCTCCACGTATTCCGTATTTGAGTTTATAATATAATTACATTCATATATTAATGTGTATTCCCCAAGTAATTGGTGCGTTTTGGCATTCCACGTTTCTTGCTATAAGTTCCAAGTTATATGGCGCGAGCCTATATCCACTCCTCCGATTTATTTCCAGACTAAGACCGTGAAGCTACGGAAAATTTTGTAATGTATCCGATAACACTTTGCCCGACCCGGCAATCGAACCCGGGTCCTTTATATCATACGTATAACATATTCACATACACAGACAGGTAAAAATATTGTTCATTAGGAAAGCGTCAAAATTATTATTTTCGGAATTCATACTTACTAAGTTACTATTACCTGTCTTATTTATTTACATTCTGTATAATCGCTTAAGCCAAAAAACTTAAGCTGAGTTCTCGGCCCGAGAAAAGAACATATAAACTCTTTACTAGTACAGATTTAGCTAGAATTTTAGTTCATCATCATCATCCATCAGCCAATGGAAGTCCACTGCTGGACATAGGCCTCACCTAATGAGTTCCTCAGGGACCTGTTGGAAGCAGCTTGCATCCAGCGACGTCGCGCGACCTTTACTAGGTCGTTCGACCATCTTGTCGGAGGACGTCCCACGCTGCGCTTTCCGGTACGTGGCCTCCACTCGAAAACTTTTTGGCCCCATCGGCCATCAGTTCTCCGCGCTTTGTGCCCAGTTTTAGTTATATTTTATTCAGTTGAGCAAGTAATGGCACTTATATAAGTTGTTGACAGAGACACGCTTTTAATAATTGGAGAGGTAGCTCGTTGAGAGCGCTTGAGTAATTTTCATGTGCCATTTCCAGTTAATACTAATTTTACATTTTATTGAATAAACATCAATCAAAGAATTATCACGCACTTTAACGGTGAAGGAAAACATCGTGATGAAACCTGCACACCTAAAAGTTTTTAAGAAAAAAAAACAATAAAAACTTGTTCGACCCGAGAATAAACCCCGGATACTTGTGCCACGAGACCACAAGGCCGCCTATTGACTCAAATATTTTATAAATTTAAACTAATACTCACTTTACTATGAATTAAAAATACAAAAATATTCGAAATCATTATCCTTAAAAGCAACAATATTACTTCCCTAATGATTTTTAAGTGAGTTCAAACAAGATTTAAATATTGGATTGAGAAAACACTTCCAGACCAATCTCTCGGGCGCAAATACAAGAAAAATAATTTTCAAATAAAAACTCGTTTCCCTTTTAACATGGCTATTACTAAGTTTACATTGAAATGAAATTATCGTAATGGAAATGGAAGTTGGATTGGCAGACATTGCTTTGCGAACAAACAGCAGAATTCATTTAGGTTTTGTTCAAATAAAATATATTTACAAATGATGTTTTTATTGGCTGCCTCGTAAGTAGGTGTATGTGTGTGAGGTGTAACATAGAGGTCTTAAGTTCGATTGCCGAATCGGGTAGTCATCAGGGACAATTTTTCACTAGATTTTTTTTAAAGTTGTAAAGTTTGGTACATAACAATAGGCCCTTATTACGTAGGTCTAGATCAGCTATAGGTATCCAAAATACGAACCATAGGGCTTCTGCGGTTAGTCCATAGTTGTTACGTTGTATCTATTGATAGTTAATTAACTATAGTAACAATCATGAGAACTTCTACAATCATGACCTAGGTTTTTTTATACATGTTTGTGGCCCCAACCAAAAAATTGCGTACCATTTGTTTAGAATGCGTTTTTTTTTTATAAGTGTGTTTTAATAACGTTTAATCAAAAACGCTTAGTGGTAAAATACGCATGACGCAACCAATACTTGAGATGCTAATCCAACCAACACATTTTTGTCAAACACATCAAAATCTACGAGAGACTTGTCGGTCATTTGTGCAATGTTGTCGTGGAGTAGCTTCGTTCTGAGCTGACCGCCTTATTGTCGTAATATGGACGCCCAGTAATCTCTTTTACTTTGTTTCATTTGTATTTTTGTTTCACTTGTAATGGTCAGTACATTTTGAACTTAAATAAGCACTTTTTTTTAATAAACCTTATTTATTTCTGTTTAAGCACGCCAACATTGAATATTTGTAAAAAAAAACTATCTAAATTGGAAAATCGAACCTGTAGCGATTCTCTAACACACACGCCAATAAACAAGTGAAAAATCTGCTTCACTTTTATCGGTATAATCTTCTATTGATAACTCCACCCACAGGTTGTCTGGAAGAGATCGCTAAAAGCGTTTCAAAGGCCTATTGTATACGATAAAAAATATTAACAAATAATTCTCGAGATAGGTTTTTTGATTTACAATCAAGAGTTTCGTATTGTAAAACATGTGTTTGAATGAAAATAAAAGTACAATAATGTAAAAAAAAATAGGCAATTTCTTCCTTTCATTTTACTAGTTGCTTGTTATGGTTTTTGTGTAGACATGTGTCAATAGATAATCACTCGGCTATTCATCTTTATTCGACAATTTCCACCTTAAAATTGCAAAATCTAGTTTACTCTTAGTTTACATTAAGTCGTGATGGCCTCGAGGTTTAGGCACGCGGTCGAGAATCTTGACGATCGCGGGTTCAAACCCGAGGTACACACCTCTGACTTTCCGAAGTTATGTGTGTATTCACAAAGAATTATCACGAACTTTAACGGTGAAGGAAAACATCGTGATAAAACCTGCACACCTAAAAGTTCTTAGGATTTTCTTAAGTGTGTAGTCCGCCAACCCACACTAGGCCAGCGTGGTGGACTAAGGCCTAAAACCCTCTCAGCTGTAGAGGAGGCCCGTGCCCAGCAGTGGGACGTATATGGGCTGATGATGAATTACATTAAGCGAGCGGTATACAAAGTCGGAGAATGTTACTGGGTTTTTCTATTAGAAAATTTTAGTAGCAGCACAGACTCAGGAATAGCGCCCTAAAAGCGGCAATTTCGACTTTATTTACACGTGAAAGTATGATGTAAAAACTAGAAATATACGTATTCCTACGCCTTCGGAGATATTATGTAATGTATATTATATAATGTATGTATTCACATACAAACGTATGAGAATAGAATTCAAATTCTCCACACAATAACCTTCCTTCTTCTCCCATGCCATTAAATTTTCTCAGCAATACCAAATTTTAGAAATTTAAATTTTACATTTTACCTATATATTTGTCTTCGAAAAACATAAAATGCTATACCTATATAATTTCAACACAGAATGTTTCAAAATACCTTTCTTTGTAATCCTATAAAAACATTTGAGCTTTATCCACCTTTCTCCTAGTTCAGCTATGCATAAAACTCATAGCAAAACACAAACACAGATAAGAATAAACTTATTTATACTTATAATTCACCTCTATTCGTTCCCAACAGGTAGGCACAAGTTCACAATGGGAAAAACAATTCAATTTTATTTTATTGTACAATTCATTCTCTATTATTTCTGAATAGCGCAGGTCGGGATAGGTCAGCAAGCCAATCGTGTATTGAAGCCCTTAGTTGTACATTTGTTCTGATTTTCTCAAGTGGTTGGTTTATTTAAAGTGTGGCAGCGTATTGTGCTTTTTGAATTGAATGCCTTTTGTAGCGAAACCCGTGTGCCTCGAAGCTAAAGGTTTGCAAATAGCGAGCCAACCGAATATGTATTCATAATTTGTACAGGCTTGCTAACTTTATGTACCTTGCATTCAACGATCTACTAAATAAATTGTAATGAGGATAAAAATGTATGAATTTGACAAAAATGTCCTATGATTTTGCGATTTGTCTTGTCGATAATATTTACAGTCCTTTAGCGCAGTTAGCTAGATATCAGCTGGTGAAATGAAAGGCAATACAAAACAAATATTTGTTTCGGGTCTGGATATTTGAAAGACCAAAAAGTCTCTCTGATACCCATGACACAAGACTTGTATATTAGTGTGGGGTCAGAACTATGTATGTATGTGACTGATTGCGTATTAATTATTATTCTATGGTTTTTATTATGGTTTTTCAGCAGAAAATTGCTTTGTTATTACTCTGGTCCGTATTGGTAGGTATTTTGGTAGAGCTGGTTCAATTGATGCTAGTTTTATAAGCAGTGTTATATTCTATGTCACCGATCTGTCAGTTTTCCAAGAAAAAAATAGTTTCTGTACGCGAATACTCTTTGGTCAGATTTTAGCAAGAAATACTAACTAAAAACAATTCACTACTCGCTTGTTATTTTTAGGACAACATAAAAAAGTATCTATCCATTAAAGTCTCTGGAATCTTCTATATCTGTGTACCAAAATGCCTTCAAGCTTTTGTTATTTTAGGCGTAATTGGACTAACTTTCTGCATTTGTAAAATATTTAAGTTAAAATAAACTAAATAATTAACCTTTTCTCTCCATTTTCGTATTAACCATGTGTACTGCAATTTAAATGTCTGTCACAACATTTGAAATAACAAATGGCGCTGTTTCGCTCAATTTTACGAGCTGTTTTAATTAAAATCCTCTCGTTATTGTTTTAGCCAAATTGCAGTGTTTCTTATCAAGCCATTATACAAAGGTATAATTTGCCTTTGAGTGTGAGCTGTGCGATCTAGGGGCCCCATGTTTGATTCCTACGTCGGGAAAAGTGTAGACTTTTTCCATTAGATAATTGTCAATGCCACAGTACTGAGTACAGTCAGACAGAATATATCGTAATGTAAAATAATTACTCTGCCTTGTGGTCTCGCGGTACAAGTATGTGCCGTGCGACCTAGAGGTCCTGGGTTCGATACCCGGGTCGGGCAAAGTGTTTTGGATTTTTCCATTAGGATATTCTCAGTAACGGCACGGAGTTTGGAAATGTGCCCGAATAGCAATAGGCTCGCCCCCCATTACTGATACATACCTGGCGAAATGTGGGTGCAGAAATGCACCTCTGCCTACCCCTTCGGGGAATACAGGCGTGAGTTTATGTATGTAAAATAATTATGCCATATCTGCATTGAACTAAAAAGGACATTAATAATAAGCGACTGTTCAATGTGATTTTTGAGTTATCAAAACGGCAATAACTCGCCACGTATAGCATAGGGATCAAAAACACAGGTAACGAGAAGTCGGTGTAGAAATATATATTTTACCATTCCGTTGGGGATACAGGTGAATTAATTCATGCATTATTTAATACGGGCTAAGTTAACAGAGCGAATGAAAATATTCATTCCTAACATTAATTAGGAAGAAGTCTTTTAAACAAAATATAGAGTCCGCGAGTATTATACTTGACAAGGCTTTACATTACGTAGCTACATTCGTATACATGGTAGGCAGAAATGCATTTCCGCAACCTCGATTCTGTGTTTAAAGTCCCACGTAGGATTTGACAATTAATTATCTCTTACTTCAACAGTGAAGGAAAACATCGTGAGGAAACCTGCACACCTAAGAATTATGAGGAATTTCTTAGGTACCAGCACTAAAATGTAGAGAAGGCCCGTGCCCAGCAGTGGGACGGATATGGGCTGATGATGATAAATATAGGATGAGCCTATTGCTTTTCAGACACATATCCTATCGCCGAAGGTCGATTGAGCATTTCCCAAATGGGGAATTGAACCCGAGAACCCTAGATCGCGCGGCACACACTTGTACTGCATAACCATGAGACATTCAACGTTGCTAAATTAACCAAAACCACTGACAATCAAGACGTTAGAACTAACATTCCAAAATAAAAAAAGGAAGTGTAAATTTCGCCCTGGTTAAATAACACAGACCTAATAAAGACAATGTTTTATTAAATTCCGCCCGTTCCAAATATCCCAGGGGTTCCAGACCGGGAACGCCAATAAGGCCGTGACCCCGCGGGCGATGGGGCCTTCAATACATTTATGTAGTCAAGTGACTTCTCCGGCGAAATGTATGGCATTTCAGAAATTTGATAGTAAAGGAAAAAGGGCGATTGGGTGCTGTTTTTGGGTGGCATTTTACATCGATAGTTGACAAAATTTAGGTAAATAAATGTCATGTGTATCTATAACCAAGAGAAATATTACGAGTTCACAAAATCCTAAACTCAGTTTATTTCTCGGATCGTCATCAGCCCAAATACGTCCCACTGCTGGGCACGGGCCTCCTCTACAACTGAGAGGGTTTAGGCCTTCGTCCACCACGCTGGCCTAGTGCGGGTTGGCGGACTACACACCTAGGAAATTCCTAAGAACTTTTAGGTTTGCAGGTTTTATCACAATGTTTTCCTTCACCGTTAAAGCAAGTGATAATTCATTGTGAATACACACATGACTTCGAAAAGTCAGAGGTGTGTGCCTGGGGTTTGAACCTGCGACCGACGAAATTCTCGACCGCGCGCCTAAACCTCGAGGCCTTTCTCGGATATTGGTATATATTTTTTCAATTAAATAGAATTTTTGATCTTAGTGAAATTTTCATTTATCACTTAACAATTTAAACTACTCTTATTATACGCAAAACCAAATGTTGTAAAATGATAATTAAGATCATTTAACAAAGCCTCAAGTAAAATCGACCTCTACTTCAGGACAAATGTTTGTGTGATCCTCAAATATTTTTAGCGTCTGGTCGTTTTGAGACCGAAAAATCTCTCTCACAGTTTCTCATACCGACGACACAGCCTTATCACATTGCGGGGTCAAAATGACTGACTACTAGCTGCTATTTATTACTTTATAAATCATAGGGTCCTAAAATTCTATGAAAGAAAATCAAAACAGAAAAGCTTTCAACGAAACTGTACTAATATTATAAATGCGAAAGTAACTCTGGCTGTTACGCTTTTACGCCTAAACCACTAAACCGATTTGAAATATTTAAGGTATGGAGATAGATAGGCCCTTAGGGGAGGGCATACGGTACTTTTTAACCCGAATGCAGTGTTCGCGTAGAATAAGCACGTAATTCCAATTTGCGCCCGGGTAGATCCGGGCTCCACAAATAGTATATACATAAATGCGCACGAAAGTACCCCAACAAAATCATGTTACTTTGCAAAGTTAAATTAAGTGACGACTTTGCCTTCCATATGAAACTTCGCTAAGTGATATATGACTTAATATTGTTCCCTCAAAAATTGGAAATGAAGGAAAACAAAAACATCGCTTCCATTACGAAGAAAAGAAACATTCAATTTTGTAGCGGGAAATATTAGAAAAGTTTATCGTGAAATTTAGGCAATCTCTTGCTGCGAGTAGGGCTGTCGCAGGACTATACAGACATAATATCGATATGCTTAGTCTACACTGTCGGCACAATTTTACGCGGACTGATCCTGAAACGCGGAGAATGAATGCCTACATGGCGGGAATAACTTACTTTTGTATCACGATGAAGATGAAGTCGTAATGGCCTTGAGGTTTAGGCACGCGGTCGAGAATTTCGACGGTCGGGTTCAAACCCCAGGCACATACCTCTGACTTTTCGAAGTTATGTGTGTATTCACAATAAATTATCACGTACTTTAACGGTGAAGGAAAACATCGTGATGAAACCTGCACACCTAAAAAGTTCTTAGGAATTTCTTAAGTGTGTAGTCCGGTAACTCGCATTAGGCCAGCGTGGACTAAGGCCTAAACCCTCTCAATTGTAGGAGGCCCGTGCCCAGCAGTGGGACGTATATGGGCTGATGATGATGTATCGCGATATACAGGTAGGCCGGGAAATTTTGCCTCACTCATTGGGGGAAGCTTAACAGTGTTTAAGCAGATTTTTCTGTAGGTCGAGCCCAGTCATGTAATACATACATACACCATCGCGTCAGTTTTCCCGAAGGGGGCGGCAGAGGTGCAAATCCCCACCCGCATTTCGCCAGGTATGTATGCGTACCTACCACGTAATAGAGAGTGGCCTAAAAACTGCGATCGTTTTTCGGGCACGTTTCCAGACTCTATGCTGCTTTTCTCGACTTGGGAGTAGAACCCGAAACCTCTACATCTCACAACACATACTTGTGCCGCGAGACGACGTGGGTATATAAATAAATAAGTAAATAAATACACCCAACAGTCACATATATATTTCTGACCCCACACTGGGATACAAGTCCTGTGTCGTGGGTATAGAAACTACGAGAGACTTATAGGTCTCACAAACGCCCAGAGACGAAACAAATATTTGTGGATCTCACAACTACTGGCTACTACTGACTATTGTTTCACTAATCTCTTCCAGACAACCCAGAAAATAAACTTGAATAAAAAAACGATGGTTATATAAAAAAAGGAAAACAAAAAATTATGAAAAAAGAACTAACAAAACAAAAATCACGTAAAACTATAAAAAAGCTAAATACACAAATATATTTTTGTCTATTTACGTGTTTGAGGTAACGAGACATTCTAGACAATAAACACTAAATCTGGTGCTAAACAAATTTGTGCATTAAACACGTAACACTCCGACGACCCTAGCCCACCAAACGAGTTATTATTAGTACGTGCTACGTATGAATTGTATGTACCAAAGTCAAATAACGGAGCAAAATGTACCGAATCCAATCTACAAAACCTACGCAATGTACGGGAAAACCCTTCGTTGTTGGCGCTTTATGTAACGCGCAGCTTACATTGTTCCCTTCAATTGTTTGAGTTCCATTGTTTGTTGACTTTTTAGGAAATTTGTAGTACTTATTGTGTAATTTTGCTCTGAGGTCAAAAGTTTGGTCCTACGGCATATAATAAATAAATAAGTACACCCAACAGTCACATACATAATTCTGACCCCATATTAAGATACTAGTCTTGTGTCATGGGTATACTGATACCCACGAGAGACTTTTCGGTCTCACAAACACCCAGACCCGTGCGGGAATCGAACCCGCGGCCTCTCGTTTCGCAAGCTGGTTTCTAGCCAACTGCGCCACGGGGCTGTCAATATACTTCTACAATTGGTTTCATTACATTTTTTAGTAGAAAACTTTCAGAAGCCTGTCAGTTCTGTTTCAGAACTTTCTGAAGTCATTTATTATTATGTTTGTATATTGTTTTACCCTTTTCACTGTTTATGCACTTACCTTTTATCTCTGCATCACCCAAAGGTTGACTGTTAGAGAATGGCTTAGGCATTAAGTCCGCCTTTATACGCAATGTGTAAAAAGCATAAATAAATTAATAAGTCTGGAAATATGTCACAAAACTGGCAATAGTCTCACCTAACAATAAGTGAGCTTAAAAACATAGCTGGCGGTATATGCTTTGAGAGTATTTGTGTTAGTATTAAATTAGTAAATGTTAGTAGGAATTGCAATGTTTTACAATTATAAGCCTAATTGTATCTATGAAAAATATACACTAAAATTGTATTTATTTATTCAAATCGAGAGGGTTTACGCCTTAGTCCACTACGCTGGCCTAGTGCGGGTTGGCGGACTACACATCTAAGAAATTCCTAAGAACTTTTAGGTGTGCAGGTTTTATCACGATGTTTTCCTTCACCGTTAAAGCAAGTGATAATTCATTGTGAATACACACATAACTTCGAAAAGTCAGAGGTGTGTGCCTGGGGTTTGAACCTGCGACCGCCGAAATTCTCGACCGCGCACCTAAATCTCGAGGCCATCACTGCCCTCTCAGTTGTAGAGGAGGCCCGTGCCCAGCAGTGGGACGTATATGGGCTGAATGATGATGATGATGAATGATGATTCAAATCGATAGTTCAACAGTCGTTGTATTATTTTATAATTTTAATACTCTATTTATACAGCCAGTAATGCGTACCTATTAATAAAAAACGGACAAACTACATATAGGTCGGTTATGAATAACTTCGACCCTTTGTGACAAGATACATTCTGCTCCATCTCCCCTCGCCTCAGGCCAAACGAAAATACCAACGTCCCTTTAATTTTCTATCGCTCTAACCAAATATTTTAATGGAACAAATATACGGAATACATATTGAGAAAATAAGTCGATTAAATACAAAAGTCGGTATATTCAACGTCTTCTATTATTAGATTATGTATACTGTATCGCAATGAATAAAAGAATGAATTATCACGTACTTTAACGGTGAAGGAAAACATCGTAACCTGCACACCTAAAAGTTTTTAGTTTTAATTCGCCAACTCGCACTAGGCCAGCGAAGTGGACTAAAGCCTAAATGCTGATAATGATGATGTATCGCAATTATTGATTAAACATTGATAAATCATTTTCTAAAAGGAAAATTTAATAACGATTTGCCCGACCCAGGAATCGAACAGGGCTTCATACACACTTTTGGACCAACGAGGCAAAAAAAAAAACAGTTTACCCAGAACTAATAAACACTAATACAGTTCTTACCGTTAAATTAAGTTTGCCATAATGTCAATTATTTCAAATTGTAGGAACATTGATTACGTAATCTTTGTTGGAACTTTCTCTGCTATCAAATCAGGTTTCGCCTCAAAGGCGTAGGTCTCGATATAATATTAACCGTAGATTATCGACCTTTTTCTTTACTAGAGGTCACAAATTGTTATTTTAGAGTTTGTTGTGTTATTTTGTCAATAAAACTTACACTGGATAAGTAAAGGATATATAATGGTGTTCTAGCGATGCAAATACTCATTAGTTTCTGAATAATATTCTTTATTTTACTCCGTGCCGTTACGGAGAATTTCCTAATGGTAAAACCCAATAACACTTTTCCCGACCCGGGAATCGAACCCAGAACCTCTAGAGCGCATGGCACATACTTGTGCCGCGAGACCACGAGGCAGTGCTACTAGGACTGATACATACTTGGCGAAATGTATGTGCCGAAATTCACCTTTGTCTACCCCTTCGGGGAATGCAGGCTATGTATGTATGAAATCAGCATACTAAAGTGTTCTCTGACTAAAGCCTAAACCCTTTATGTACCCGTATATAGGCTGATGATGATGACTATTGCTACTTTATTGCCGTTTTTAGGTTACAGCTTCCAAAAAATAGCTTCGTAACCTAACCCAGCTTTGCAGCGTGCAGTGAGATTGGATCAGCGTTCACGACCGACATTCAGAGCTGAAATTTACAGTCCAGTGTTTCTTTTATGGTGTCACAAAACCAGGAATAATCCCGCTGCATTGATAAATTTAAATTGAACCCGAAACTTTTGATCGCACGCATTTATACAGAAGCAATAAGACAGGAATTAAATTCAGTATATAAAACAAAACTTCGGAATGTTCTTCATCATTAGCATACATACGTCCCACTGCTGAGCACGGGCCTCCTCTACAACTGAAAGGGTTTAGGCCTTAGTCCACCACGCTGGCCTCTTTATATGCTTTCCCCCATCCAGGCCGATAATAATACCCATATGTACCTTATTTACAGGCTTCATAATTTACCGTTGAACCGCTACCTTACCATTAACTCAATTCCAGATTTTACGCAGAGCTTGTCTTCAAAGTCAGACTTCAATTCACACATGGCGCGTGCGTTATAGAAATTTATTTCAACGAGTTTCGAGGCAGTATCTCCTATATGTACCTCTCTTTACGAGGCAGACTTTGGAGGGAATCCCTTTAGCACGACTGTTTATTACCCGCGTAAAAATGGGGATTTTTTACCGTTCCGTGTGGCGTGAGTTTCACGTGGTATGTTCTTTTAACAACGCTGGATTTACGCTTATTGAGGCCGGAGTTGGGAGAACGTTATTATGGAACATATTTGTGTGTATGTGCTCACGCTAGAATCCCTAAAGAGCTAGACAGAGCCGCATTATCGGACTCGCATTTCGCCTGCTGTGTTTTAATTAGACGAGCAGATTGCCGTTTTTTCAGCTCATTCTTTCTTCTATTTAAAATATTCTAATAGGAAAATCCAGTAACACTTTGATGATCCTTTAATCGAATCCGATACTTCTATTACATATTGCATTTATCAAAAAATACATATGTATACAGTCACGCTAGAATTCTCGATGGGGTGGTTGTACATGTACACCCATGATTTACTAGGTGTTATGAAGCCCCACAATCATTCTTACTACGTGAGCAAAACTCCAACCGCCCAAGCAGTCTCGCTGTTCAACGAATTCATAGTACAGATCCAGGATGTTTGTATATGATGAAGGTTTCAACGGACAGCTTGCGGCAGCCATAAGCTATGTTTTCTTGAGATAAGAATTTTACAATAGTCTCTAAATGTTGTATAACTGTGTTAGAGTAATTTGAGTGGTGAGACTTTTAAAGTTAATTTTATAATAGATGTTAATGTAAATAATTGATAAAAAAAAATAGTTTTTTTCTTTTTTATTTTAGTTTTAACTGTAACCTTGCATACAGTGCTAAATAAATAAATAAAGCAAAGCAAGCCTAATGTTGTATTTCGAGCAACAAACGTACCAAGTATTTCTTAATTAAAAATTTGCAAATCCAGAAATTGAACCATAAAATACTCAATTGAACGTAGCGCTTATTGACGCTTTTTCTTTAAATAGGAAAGGAGGAAAATACAGTTCGGGCAAAAATTTCCATTTTGCGTTTTCTATATTTAAATTCTTATAGGCTCAAATGGCGCGATCGCCACTTGTACACTTGAGCCCCCTTATCCCTAAGGATTTAGTCGGATATTATTCTTTAAAATGGCCTCAAAACGTGATGGGTAATAAAATTGGGAGCGATTTAAATGTCTTAATGCTAAGCGTTGGGACCGGAATACGAGTAATAGCTATTTAAATTATGTTAAAACATCGTGAGGAAGCCTACAAACCTTTTTTTTGTCGAGGGGAAAGCTGGTTATGGCTCTACTTCCCGCCAGCCCTGGGGGAGGGGGCAGGATAAAAAGTTCTTTAGTAATTTCTTTGGTGTGTAGTCGTACTACTCGTAACTCGTACTAGGCCAGCGTGGTGGACTAAGGCCCAACCCCTCTCAGTTGTAAAGGATGCCCGTGCCCAGGAGTGGAACGTATATTGGCTGATGATGAAGGTTGTAATAATGATGTTTCCATTATAATATTTTGTATCAATATGAAAAAGTACATAAAATAATAACGTCATGTTACTACCTTGTTCATCTTTTGTTATAGGTTGGTAGGTGTCATTAAGAATTCCAGGGTTCAATTGCTGGGACGGGTGAAGTTTAATTGGGTTTTCCGTTAGAAAATTCTTAGTGGAACCTTAGGAACACATCTTGTCTTTAAAAAAAAACAAAACTGGCCGTATAATACCATTCTGCTAACCCCATAGTAATAAACGCGTGAATATGTGTGTTTCTGCATAATATACCGAATAACAAACTCCAAAGGTCAGTATCGATAAGATCCTAATAATATTTAAGTAGGTTGCCTTCTCACAAATCCGCCATGATATTGAATTCGAAGGCACCCTTGACCCTTTCTTGGAATTAATTTAGGACCCAAAGGGAAAATTATTACTATGCAGTATAAATTCATAGCTTATCGTGGCTAGATCTAGTTTTTCTACTTTCTTTGTTATTTAAGTTACGATATCAATATACCTTCATACTTTTAAGCTCATATTCTTAAAGGAATAGATCTACACAATATGTCTGTTTCAAGCGTTTTACAAGACTCAGACTTGGTCACTTACTAGGTCTTATAGTTCCTAGATCGCCGTTAATAAGGAACATTTCTAGAATACTTCTATTGAAATTGAAAAAAAAAACCTAAATACTATAGGTATACTACTATATTCAAATATGTGACCCGCAGTGAGGTATTGAATATCTACATATATTAATAAGCATACATATATACATACATAGATAAACTCACGTCTGTATTCCCTGATGGGGTAGGCAGAGGTGCATTTCTGCACCCACATTTCGACAAGTATGTATCAGTCCCACGTAATAGGGGGCGAGCCTATTGCCGTTTTTCAGGCACATTTCCAGACTTCGTGCTGCTAATAAGAATTTTCTAATGGAAAACCCCTATACTTTGCCCGACCCGGGAATGGAACCCAGGGCCTCTCGATTGCACGGCACATACTTGTATCGCGAGACCATCATCAGGGAATACAGGCGTGAGTTTATGTATGTATGTACTTATAATTATATTGTGTATGTTTTCCATCATTACGCTAAAGTGAAGATGAAAACTGCTATATTATGTCCCTTATGTCCTACTGGTGGACCCGGGCATCATCTAAAACGAAGAAGGCTTAGTCCATCACGCTGGCCTAATGCAGGTTAACGGGGAACACATCTAAGAAATTCATAGGAACATTTTTTAGGAGTGCAAGTTTCCTCACGATGTTTTCCTTCACTGATAAAGAACGTGATAATTCATTGTGAATACTCACACAACTTCGAAATGTCAGAGGTACATGCACATCATCATCAGTCCATATACGTCCCACTTTTGGGCACGGGCCTCCTCTACAAGTTTAGGTTTAGGCCTTAGTCCACCACGCTTTCCTAGTGCGAGATGCACATAACACATACGATATATAGACCTTTTAGGTGCGTAAATTTCTCCACAAAAAATTCCTTTACCTTTTAGCTTCGTGAAAATTCATTGCGAAAACACATTACGTTGAAAACTCAAAGGTATGTATCTAGGATTTGAACCCCCAACCTCTGATATATTATCTCAACAGACCGCCCCTAATCCTCGAACTCCCTGGGGACTGACAGTAATACATAATGCTTATTACCAAGGGGTCAGAAAGTCACGCACGACATATTTTCCGATAGCCCTGTCATAAGGTCCTGTCCTATTAAGGGGTCGGCTACACTGACCCGAAACTAAGCAATTATTAGCTGTGGTTTATTCATGCCATTCTGCCGGCTTGCAGTAGAGACCTAATATATGACAGCCCACAAATATTTGTCCCAGATCTGAGGGTTTGTGACACCGAAAAGTCTCTCGTAGTTTAAGATACCCACGACTAAAAATTTTATAAGATACAACAAATTGTACAAGTTTCGGGTCTGGGTGTTTGTGAGACCGAAAAGTCTCTCGTAGTCTCTGATACCCACGACACAGGACTTGTATCCTAGTGTGGGGTCATAACTATGTATGTGACAGTTGGGTGTTTTTTTTTTTTTTTTTTATTATTATTATATTATAAAAACTAATACCACTTTGCCCGAACTGGGAATCGAACCCAGGACCTCTAGACCGCACTTTTGCCGCGAGACCACGAGGCAGTCGACATTGTATGTATAATAGGCAATCTCGGGTTGTATGTGCATTTCTTACTACCATAAAAACACGTACATAAAAATATACATTAGATTTTATTACAATTTTTTTTTTCGCGCCCAGCAGGAGCAGAGAACTATAAATTACAACCCCGTTGAATTTTGTCTGAATATAATCCATTTAACTTTTACACGGAGATCTTTGATATGTATAAATAATGGAACTTTCCGATCTTAGTGACCTTGCTCACAGAATCATTGTTAATTACGGGTACATCTAGCAATTACTCTATAATTAGTGCTATGCGCTACATGAAAATGAAAAGCAGTGAAATGAAAAGCAGTGATGGCCTCGAGGCTTAGGCGCGCGGTCGAGAATTTCGGCGGTCGCAGGTTCAAACCCCAGGCACACACCTCTGACTTTTCGAAGTTATGTGTGTATTCACAATGAATTATCACTTGCTTTAACGGCGAAGGAAAACATCGTGATAAAACCTGCACACCTAAAAGTTCTTAGGAATTTCTTAGGTGTGTAGTCCGCCAACCCGCACTAGGCCAGCGTGGTGGACTCAGGCCTAAACCCTCTCAGTTGTAGAGGAGGCCCGTGCCCAGCAGTGGGACGTATTTGGGCTGATGATGATGATGATGATGCTACATGAAAATTGGTAATTAAATTTCCAGAAATAAATTCGTTAGTTGAAGTCCCCTTTCTTTTAATATAAACATTGTTAGCACATTTAATTAGTGTTTTGATACACCTTAATTGGCAAAACGTATAAATAGATTTACACCTCTGTCAAACTCTTGACAAACAGTCAAATTCAACAATTTTAAATAACTCATTTGGACTTGCCAGTTCAGAAAACAGTCATTAGGAAAGAACGGGCAAGAAGCTCTAGTGTTATGTTAAACATAAACACTAATTCTTACATTTAGATCCAGAATGGAAATTACGAAACACTACATTCAATATTAAACAGAAAATCCAAAAGCAGCGCAAGGATACGACCGTTCTATAAATAAATTCCAAATCTAATATTACAAACCAGACAATTCCAAGCAAAAGCAATTTTCTACAAAATGACACAACAGCAATACATGTAACGACGGATTCGCGGGATTAAACTTGCCAAATCTAATTTCCATGAACACAGGAGTCCAAGGTTTGAAAGTTCGCACAATGGACGACATAGCAACACGGAGGAAGATGCGGTGACGCGACGCATTGGGCGCCCGTCCAAATATCCGCCGAGCCGAGTATATCGCATTTATTTCAATAAAACTAGAATTTCAGTGGACTCGGGATAGGTGCCATGTTTTTTTTATATCTAACGGTATAAAGTCGTGATGGCCTCAAGGTGGTCGAGAATCTCGACGGTCGCGGGTTCAAACCCCAGGCACATACCTCTGACTTAAGTTATGTGTGTATTCACAAAGAATTATCACGTACTTTAACAGTGAAGGACGTATATGGGGTGATGATGATGATGATGAACAGTATAAATGCAAGAGAATATGTCTGTGACGAATTCACACTTAAACGGATATACATTTATGAATTTTGGTATATATGAGGAGACCTTGTTTTAACATCTAGGTTGGTTTCTATTTAAAACTGCGTCTGGACAAAGCAGGGCTCATCTGCTAGTGATTATACATATAAACTACCCCGTAGAGCCCGATACACGTGTGCGCTTCACATGATTGGACCTCTGGGTCGACCAGTGTCATTGGGTCTTGCAATTATGATATTCTCTTCAGCAGCACAGAGGCTAGAAATGTAACTCAGTCTAGCCTTTTAAGGATGTAGACTTGAGTGCATTTCATTTAAATAATGATTGTTTTGTAAAACAAAACAACACTTGAAAATAAACTTATTACCTAAAAAAAGGGACATGAAAAGTTTGCTTTGAGTTTTCAATAACAACAAGTCTCAACCATTTAGTAAAAAAGCAAGCATAACTACAGGTAGAACCGAGTGTAAATACGTTACAAAACATTCGATAAATATCTGGCGGAATTGAAACAGGACTTCAAAAGCAAATGGCTTATTCACAGAGATACATAAAAATATTTCTTCAAATGTTAGAATAAAGGAAGTAATTTCGTACAAATTTTCTTTGGTGGGTTTCCAAAAGAAATTGGGGCGTAAATGACGACTAGCTGCGGGCTAAAAATGGCTATAAAAGTATAATAATACAAATGTACAAATATTAAAAGATGTCTTTCTGCTCCCACGCTTACTTGGGTCTCAAATCAACCAAGAAATATGAGGCGCGCTTGTTGTGGATTTTCTGGCACTTTTCTAGCTGCCTGCGGGCTACTAATTGTAAGGTTTTAATGGTGGGTTTATACAAATATTTCTTGAATTATTGTAGTATAATAAACATTGTAGTTTCTATTAAATATTATTGTTTACATTTAAAGATTTAAAATTGGTTGTTCGTGGTCTCGCGGTACAAGTATGTGCCGTGCGATCTAGAGGTCCTGGGTTCGATTCCCGGGTCGGGCGAAGTGTTATTGGGGTTTTCCATTAGGAAATTCTTAGTAACAGCACGGAGTCTGGAAATTTGCCCGAAAAACGGCAATAGGCTCGCCCCCTATTACGTGGGACTGATACATACATACCTGGCAAAATGTGGGTGCAGAAATGCACCTCTGCCTACCCCTTCGGGGAATACTGGTGTGAGTTTATGTATGTATGTATGGTTGTTATGTTAATCTAAACATATATGTTGTAGGTAATTGATTGTAATAATTATGTCTTAGTCTGCATATTTAAAATATCCTGTATAATATTTCATTACCTATGTAAAATTATATTCTAAGGTTTTTAAACGAGTTTGTTCCGCTGCCAAATCAATGCATCTTAAAAATAAAATTAAATCAGCCCCGAATGTAATACAAGCCACTTGGAGCATTATCAATTCTGAATCGGGAAGGCACACAGCACACCACAAAGAATTTAGTATAGAAGTTAATAATGACATTGTTTCAAAAGACACTGAAGTGGCCGCTGAATTTGAAAGATTTTTTGGCAATATTCCAATAGTAACTACTCAACATCTTCAGTCGTCTTCTAGGTCTGCTTTGTTACTTCTTGAAGATAATGTTCCTCAATGTGATGCATCGTTTGAATTTACAGCAATTAGTCATTATGATATTTTAAAGGCCTTTAAAGAAATTAATAAAAAAAAGACTAAAGATTTGTGGGGAATGTCAGTGGTTACTATATCCTCTATAATCTATATTATAGCACCTCACATGGCAGCTGTGTTCAATCGTTGCGTCGCATCTGGAGTGTTTCCTGACCTGATGAAGCTTAGTAAGGTAATACCACTTTTTAAATCTGGTGATACCACAGACCCTTCAAATTTTCGACCTGTTTCTGTTTTACCAACTCTTAGTAAGTTATTTGAAAAAATTATACTTAATCAATTATTGAACTTTTTCAATAAAAATAACTTACTTCATCGGAAACAGTTCGGATTTACTAAGGGTAGATCAACTATCGATGCAGGGGTTGAACTTTTAAAAACTGTGTTCAGGGCATGGGAAGAGTCGCAAGATGCTATTGGCATTTTCTGCGACTTGTCCAAAGCCTTTGACTGTGTCAAACATGACATTCTCGTCAGGAAACTTAACCATTATGGCATTAGAAACGGAGCTCTCAATCTTCTGACTTCGTATTTGAATAACAGAGTTCAGAGGGTTGATGTTAATGGAGAACTTTCTTCAGGATCGTCGGTTACCATGGGAGTCCCACAGGGTTCAATTCTTGGGCCGTTTCTGTTTCTTGTGTACATTAATGACTTGCCTTACTACGTAAGGGATAAAAACGATATAGTGCTGTTTGCGGATGATACATCTCTTATATTTAACGTAAAAAGACGTCTCGATAATTTTGACGAAGTAAACAATGCACTTCGTAAAGTTGTTCAGTGGTTTGATAATAATAATTTACTTTTAAATGCGAAAAAAACTAAATGTGTTAAATTCACAATGCCCAATGTTAAGCAATTAAAAACCACTGTACAAATTAACGGTGAAGAACTGGATCCTGTTGCGTCTACTACATTTCTGGGCATTACGGTAGACGCAAAACTCCAGTGGGGACCGCACATTCAACAATTGGCAAGCAAATTAAGTTCAGCGGCATATGCAGTGAAAAAGATCAGACGTCTGACTGACGAGGAAGCGGCAAGAATGGTTTATTTCAGCTATTTCCATAGCCTTATGTCGTATGGTATTCTTTTGTGGGGAGCCGCTGCGGATATTAACACTATTTTTGTTTTGCAAAAAAGAGCCATTAGGGCTATTTATAAATTAGGTCCCAGGGCTTCACTTAGAGAAAAATTTAAGGAAATAAATATTCTTACCGTCACTTGTCAGTTTATATACGAAAACTTAATGTACGTCCAAAAGAATCTTGATAAATTTAATAAAATTTATAATGTACACAATAAAAATACTAGGAACAAATGTAATCTCGTTCAACACGTAACTCGTCTCCGGAAAGTTAATAACTCTTTTATGGGGCAATGTATACGCTTCTATAACAAACTTCCGAAGGCTATTAGAGAGCTTCCCTTGACAATGTTTAAGAAATCAATTAAAGATAAGCTTTACAAAAAAGCATACTATAAAGTTTCAGATTTTATTGAAGATAATAAGCCCTGGGAGTAAGTAAACTGATCGGAGTTTTGTTTTGTTGCTACAGTTTGTATCTTTATGACATTTATAATGTAAAATTTAAATAATGTAATGAAAAAAAGACATATATTGCTGTTTTTTAAAGAAAAAAATGACATGTCGTGTTGCTGAGGGAGTTTCTTGCCGTTTCTTCTCCACAGCTATAACACGTTTCGAAGCGGCAATAGTTTAAAAAAATTAAGATGTGTAAAATTGACGATTCAAAAGAACTTGTAAAAGTCTATTTGAATAAAGATAATTTGACTTTGACTTTGACTTTGACATGTATTTTATCATTATTGAAATGTGTTTATATTAATAAAAAATTCAATTCCTAATTTATAACACTTGAATTTTACTATTACGCTTTATCAATCATCAACAACCAATCAGATGCTTGTCACTCAGACGTATCGGACAATTAATTACCCAAGACAGGAATCGCGTCTGGGGTCTCTCGACTGAGATACCACTTAAAGCAGCAGTAAAGTACATACAAAGTATTTTGTATTCCATAGTCTTGTTGATCATCTTCTGCTTGATGTCAGGATATTCTAATAAATGCATAAATAAATTAACAGCAATAAATGCCTATTACAACCAGCCCTTTAGGTAATATTTTTGTTAATATAATTATTATTGTTGTTTGAATTATATTGCAATTGTGTCTTCCTGATAATCCTACATAGCGTATCGCTATTGATATAAATTAAAAACAATAAAATTGTTTAATTACCTTCGTATACGAAGCACAAGTTTCCGATGAGTGGACGAAAGGCATCACGAAGTCGTGATGGCCTCGAGGTTTAGGCACGCGGTCGAGAATCTCGACGGTCGCGGGTTTAAGCCCCAGGCACACACCTCTGACTTTTCGAAGTTATGTGTGTATTCATAATGAATTATCACATACTTTGACGGTGAAGGAAAACATCGTGATGAAACCTGCACACCTAAGAGTTCTTAGGAATTTCTTAGGTGTGTAGTCCGCCAACCCGCACTAGGCCAGCGTGGTGGACTAAGGCCTTAATCCCCTCAGTTGTAGAGGAGGCCCGTGCTCAGCAGTGGCACGTATATGGGCTGATGATGAAGATGATGGACGAAAGGCCCTAAGCTTCATAAGGTTTTAGTGCCTGTAAAAGTGTCCAGTTAATAGCAATAGGCCGTCAATCTACCGTCTAGGTCATAATAGGTTAGAAAACGTGGTTATTATAAGCTTGACATTTCAACCCAAACATTTCCGCGAAACTAACAAAGCGAACAAAGAACTGTAATTAATCCTTTTCTGTGAAAAAGTGAATTCTGACGAATCACAAAATCCCCGGCTGTCAGGCGGAAAATAATATTTTTTTCTAAAACAATGAAGGCTTTGTTGCTAGTATAATTTAGTTTGCCGGCAATCAATCAGCCATGTTGACGGCTTAGTCGCTACGTCGGCACGCGACGGAAACATCAGGCCGTCATCACGATCAATGTTCATCAACTTGCCTTCATTATTGTTTTTAAACATATCACAGGAACAACTACCAAGCTTGTTTGTTCATTCATTCTTTAAATTCAATCGCTTACTCAGCTCAAAACTCACAATAATATGACTAGTCTTGGGTCGTAAGAAAAAAAGCTACTAGATTCTTTAAGATGCCATCCGGAGATGAAATAGTCCATGAAACCGTAAAGCTGTGGATGAGAGTAGCCCAGGACCGAGAGAGATGGCGAACATTGGGGAAGGCCTATACCCAGTAGTGGGCTGAGAATGATGATGATGATGATGAGATCCCATAAAATTAAAGAAACAAAATTCTAAATCTATTCATTTATTATATACAGACACGGTAAGAGGCATGGCATTCAATCTCTCGTCACTCGAAACAATCATTTCGGCCTGCAAAATACACACTGAAGTTGAATTTATTGCGGGCCTTTAATTTATCAGACCGATACAATCTAGGCTAGCTAAAACCTTCATAAATAGCAAATGTCAACATCTTTACTTATTTTTCTCTATTCATCTTTAATGGATCTAATAAAGGATGAATGTATGCAGAATTACGAAAGAGATTTACTGTGCGAAAGTGAGTGGTGAAGTCGGTCGAGGACGACCCAGGTGCACCTATAAAGATCACATAGGTAATTTATTTAAAAAAGGTAAAATAAAGAGTCCTCGAAACCGACGAGCATGCATAAAAAGGATAATGTCAATTGAGGAAGCGAAAGAAGTGTGTTTGGACCGTGGCATTTGGTGCACTATAGCCTCTGCCTACCGCAACGGGAGACAGGCGTGAGTTTATGTATGTACACATACATACATAAACTCACGCCTGTATTCCCCGAAAGCAATAAGGCAGAGGTGCATTTCTGCACCCACATTTCGCCAGGTACATATGTATCAGTCCCACGTAATAGGGGGCGAGCCTATTGCCGTTTTTCGGGCACATTTCCAGACTCCGTGCTGTTACTGAGGATTTCCTAATGAAAAACCCAATAACACTTTGCCCGACCCGGGAATCGAACCCAGGACCTCTAGATCGCACGGCACATACTTGTACCGCGAGACCACGAGGCAGTCATGTATGTATGTATGTACCTATATCATCTTTAATCCATTGGTTACGATTACGATCAAACGTTTTGTTTATAATCTCGCTCTGTATTGGGTGGGAGTTAAAAATTGGCAAAACGTTGCTGCAGAGATGACCTCAGTTTACCCCTTCAGAACTGCGGATATATCATCATCATCATTAGCCCCACTGCTGGTCACGGGCCTCCTTTACAACTGAGAGGGTTTAGGCCTTAGTCCACCACGCTGGCCTAGTGCGGGGTGGCGAACTACATACCTAAGAAATTCCTAAGATTTTTGAGTGTGCAGGTTTCATCATGATGTTTTCCTTCACTGTTAAAGTACGTGATAATTCTTTGTGAATACACACATAACTTCGAAAAGTCAAGTGATCGAGTATGTATATTCTCGTTTATAAGCCGTAATAAAAATATATGGACTATATAACCTTTGTTGTCGTAGTGCTGTGTGGGGTGAAGTATTTGCTTTAACATGACACTTTTAGAGACTCTTTTTAGTACCGGTTATAGGAATCCATTAAATTTTTCAAGGCACTTCACTCTAAACTAGAAACTACAGTTTATATTTTATATGTGTGCCATTTTATACTTCATCATTAACGAGGTAGTATGAATTAATAAATAAAAAAATACACCCAACAGTCACATACATAGTAATGACCCCACATTAAGATACGACTCCGTCTGCTACTTAGAATTTCCTAATGGAAAAACCCAATAACACTTTGCCCAACCCGGGAATCGAACCCAGGACCCCTAGATCGCACGGCACATACTTGTGCCGCGAGACCACGAGGCAGTCGTTCGTACATCGTTTTAAATCTTAGTTATTGATGAGTTGTGAACGTGCCTGTTCATAGATATTTAAGACATATTTGTCATAACTTTCTACATTGCTTTGTTTACGCAATATGAATGTGAGGTATGCGATTGGGAGGTCCTTGGTTCGATTCTTTGGTCGAGCGAAGTTCATTCAGATTTTATTTCGGCATTATTTGAATACATTTTCAAATTCAGTGCTGTTACTGAAAATTTTATTTCTTCTGAATTCGAACCTAATATCTCACAATTCTTCAACGTACCCTTATGGGTTCTCAACGATAACATCATTAGTTAATTATGAAAGTCATGATAATGACGTCATCCTTCTCACTACCCAAACCGCGTTCCTATTATCTCTCATAAAAGATTCAAATCACGCGCTGTATTTAAGACCTCAAGAACACAGAGCAAAGTGGTTTTTGAATAGCCGTCCGGAAGACCGCCCAGATCCCTCATTGAGCATCCCTCCGACCCTTTCCCGCCGGGATTTTAATGTCAAAGGGTTGTCAAAGATCCCTTTCATAGGGACTGTTTGAATACAATGTGTGCAGAGGGTTTTTCACGCACGCACAATGGGTAAGGGTTGAAAAATTACACTTTTTTTCTGGGAAAATTCGGGGTTGAAAACATGAAAAATTAACTCACTTTTTCATAATTTTACATCGCATTTTTAATAGCCAATGTATTGGGGCTTCTGTTTTAAATTGATAACATAAAATACGCTTGGTTTAAAACACCAGAATTTGTAAAAACCTATGCTTTCGCGTCGTCTAAACGCTGGCAAATTGTGAAAACTAGTATAAGCTCATAGTCATCGTCATCATCAGCCCATATACGTTCCACTGCTGGGCACGGGCCTCCTATACAACTAAGTGATTAGGTCTTAGTCCACCACGCTGGCCAAGTACGGGTTAGTGGAGTACATACATACCTAAGAAATTCCTAAGATCTTTTAGATGTACAGGTTTCGCACGATGTTTTCCTTCACCGTTAAAATACGTGATGATTCATTGTTAATACACACATAACTTCGAAAAGTCAGAGGTGTGTACCTCGTCGGGTTTGAAACTGCGACCGCGAATGTATGAAACATTTAATGAGATTCTGGTGAAAGTTATGGTCTACTTTTAATCCCAAAAATACGCAATGTTCCCGAGGGATCAAAAAACGAATGAGTATATTCACTGATTTTATCACTCTCCTTTTTATCTCTGGACTAAACTATGAAGACCATACTAACGAAGTACATACATACATACACACATAACCTCATGCCTGTATTCCCTGAAGGGGTAGGCAGAGGTGCATTTCTGCACCCACATTTCGCCGGATATGTATCAGTCCCACGTAAAAGGGGGCGAGCCTATTGCCGTTTTTCGGGCACAATTCCAGACTCCGTGCTGCTACTAAGAATTTCCTAATGGAAAAACCCAATAACACCTTGCCCGACCCGGGAATCGAACCCAGGACCTCTAGATCGCACGGCACATACTTGTGCCGCGAGACCACGAGGCAGTAACGAAGTGACTAGTAAAAGCCAGTATTGTAATATCTGATCTATGAACATAATTGCTGCGCAGTTATTAAGTATGCCGTACGTAATAACACTTTAATTACTATGATACGTATGGAGCCTTATATGTTTCGGGATAATATTCGTACAATATATGTTCAGTCACAGTATGTTGATTAAGTTCAACTAATATTATCGATTCTAAATTATGTGTAGCTTTTTATATCGTTGTTATAAATGTTGTGTAACGATTACTACATTTATTTACATACATATGTATACACATAACATCATCATCAGCCTATATACGTCCCACTGCTGGGCACGGGCATCCTCCACCATTGAGAGGGTTTAGGCCTTAGTCCACCACGCTGGCCTAGTGCGGGTTGGCGGACACATAACCTCACGCCTGTATTCTCGAAGGGGTAGTCAGTGGTGTATTTCTATCCACATTTCTCCATGTACATATGTATTAGTCCCACGTAATAGTGGGCGAGCTTATTGCCGTTTTTCGGGCACATTTCCGGTCTCAAAAATTTTCAAATGGAAAACCTCTATGAGACTTTGCCCGACCCTGGTATCGAACCCGAGACCTCTAGATCGCACGGCGCATATCATAACATCCCGAGGCAGATAAAAGTCACAAGTAATATTTTCTTACAAAATTCTGATCAGCCAATTAAAGAAAATCGATTATTCAGTGAGGTGTGGAAAAAGTTACTCATTATTGACACTAGACGTCTCGACATTAATTACGCCGCCCGGGGACACTCGGTTTATTGCTCCACCCGTCGTGTTAACGTCTCGCGCACTTTTACCCAATATCTACCAATTATTACACGATTTACGTCAATATTAACTTTCTCTATCCTATAATAATTATCCTTGGTAATTGTGTACGAGTTACTTGGTATACACGCCCAAATTTCGATGTTCTGCCTCGTGGTCTCGTGGTACAAGTATGTGCCGTGCGATCTAGAGGTCCTGGGTTCGATTCCCGGGTCGGGCAAAGTGTTGTTGGGTTTTTCTATTAGGAAATTCTCGGTAACAGCACGGAGTCGGGAAATGTGCCTGAAAAACGGCAATAGGCTCGCCCCCTATTACGTGGGACTGACACATACTTGGCGAAATGTGGGTGCAGAAATGCACCTCTGCCTATCCCTTCGGGGAATACAGGCATGAGTTTATGTATATTGTATGTATGTATGTATTTCGATGTTTGTGATGTAAGTCGCAAGTTATAGGTACAGCCTAGTTTTTGGGAGAATTCCCAGACCTTGTGCTGCTACTTAGAATATATAAAAAAATCCAACATATTTCCTGACAGGGGAATTTAACCCAGGTACTAGGCCAGCGTGGTAGACTTAGGCTTAAACCCGCTCAGTTATAGAGGAGGCCCGTGCCCAGCAGTGGGACGTATATGGGCTGATGATGATAATGATGATGATTACGGCTGAACAAGTATGTGGCGTTAGATTGAGCGTTTTTAGTTTCGATTTAATGAATTAAAATCCACATTGATGTCAGAGCAGTCATGTGACTATTAGTCAGTCATGTGTAGATTATTACATAAAACAATTGAATATGAATCGGTTACAAAACAATTACTAAAAATGTAAATTTACTGAAGACACAAATTAAAGAACGCAGCAAAGGGGATCAGGGAGAAGCCAAATAATGAAATTTAACATCAAATTCATACGTTTAAACAGATAACACGGAAATTTCACCGTTCTGAATTCATAACACATTTCGTTTGTTTGTTCTGATTCCGTATAATGAGTTTGTTCAAGCGATTTGTCTTGAATCCTTAATACATTCGTAACTCTAGCTATAGATATTAATTTAGACCTCTGTCGATGAAAGAGTAAGCAAAGGTACCTGTATTCTTACACCCTCGATTCGAGCGGGAGTATATTGAAGATTTTTTCCTTTTTATCATTAGTATATTTTGTCCGACCTGGTAATTTAAGGTAGGCTAGCAGCCAGTTTAGTAAGTTATGAAAGTATTATTGTTTTAAATAATACTTTTACTGCCTCGTGGTCTCGCGGTACAAGTATGTGCCGTGCTATCTAGAGGTCCTGGGTTTGATTCCCGGGTCGGGCAAAGTGTTCGGTTTTTCCATTAGGAAATTCTCAATAACAGCACGGAGTCTGGAAATGTGCCCGAAAAACGGCAATAGGCTCGCCCCCTATTACGTGGGACTAATACATACCTGGCGAATTGTGGGTGCAGAAATGCACCTCTGCCAACCCCTTTGGGGAATACAGGTGTGAGTTTATGTATGTATGTTTTAAATAACAATAAATTTTAAAAAGCTTTCCATTAACAAAATGAAATTTACCCAGAAAAATGTGCCTGAAATTCAAACTCTTGACCCTCAAATTTGTCTCAATAGACCACACGTCTAATCCCCTAAACCATCAAGCATTATCCACAAATAGATCCAGAATCCAGATGTAGAAAAAACTAATTTGTCTCTAGACATTGGTACCGATGTCGACAAGTTAATGAATCGACGCATCCATTCGACGAAGCTGGGGGTTAGCTGAGTCCCGAGATAAGCCAGGATGTGAGAGCATTGATATGTCGACGAGCTTAGTGGTTACGCTAAAACGTATAGGTACTATGCATTTCAATTCTACTGACAAAATTGCTTTTAACGTTAATTAAGAATATATAATTATAATCACGATTTTATACAATTTGATGATGATAAGGCTTGAATTTAAGTCATTTTAAACTTATAAGTTTTTCGACTCCTTGTACTGCGGTATAATTTCACGATCGAGACGCATCTGGTTCTATTGTATTGGGTTTTCCATCAGGAAATTTTCAATGCGCACGGAGCTATGAAAAGACTGAAAACCTTATTTATAAGGAATTGTGAAGAATATTTGAAGAATTTACTCACATTTCTAAAAGAGGATATCAATACGAGAACAACCAAAAAAGAGGTAATGAAGGAAGAAATTCTTTGTATTAGCTATTTGCAAATGAAATCTAATTTTATTTGACCACGATCACGTTAATAAAATGAAAACATTACATAAACGCAATCAGATGGTAATGTATTTAGCACGGTATGTTTGGGTGATATTAATTTTAGATAATTGGATTCGGTGTCAGACACGCTTCCCACAATATTAAGAGAGAAATGTTTATTCGGTTGACCTTACGATTAAATGTCCCTATTGTAGAACTCCTAAGCGCTCCGATTGTGACTACGGTACTTAGAGTATAAAACCTTAGTGACACACGCAAAAGTGACACGAAAGGGCAAATAGGGCAGAAACCTATATACTACGACTTCTTCGTGGTGTTGCATCCTGGGTTCGATTCCCGGGTCGGGAAAAGTGTTATTGGGTTTTTCCATTACGAAATTCTCAGTAGTAGCATGGAGTCTGGAAATTTAATAACAATTGAGCCTTATGTAGCATACCGAGCAAATTACAAAACTTCGTGCTGCTGTTGAGAATTTTCTTTCGAAATATTGTATACATAGTAGAAAGGAACGACCATTAAATTGTATGTAGAGAAAGTGTGCCATGTGATCTAAAGGTCTTTAGTTCGATTCCCGGGTCGGGCAAAATGTTATTGTTAGCACGAAATACGGAAATGTGCCCGAAAAACGGGAATAGGCTCGCCCCCTATTACGTGGGACTGATACGTACCTGGCGAAATGTGGGTGCAGTAATGCCAAAGATGCATTACTACCCCTACCGGGAATACAGGCGTGAGATTATGTATGTATGTACCTATATACTAAAAGTCTGGTATTATGGTGTGGAGAGGTCTGAGATCAGGTTTCGCATTTCTAGTTGAACTCTAGTTGCACAGCATTCCACTTATCATGCCCAGAGAAAAAAGATCCACAAATAAACTTGTAAAATTTATTGGTATTCTGCGAAAGCGTGATATTAAGCGGTAATTTGAATTGTGTAGTGCTTATAACTTTTATTTCACGCTTAAAATTATAACAATAGCTGACTGCCATACACCTAACCTAACTCTACATAAAGAAACAAGTACTGTCGTTTGTAGAAGAAACTACATGTCCTAAGACCCGAAACTAATTCTGATTAATTTCGTTGCGGAATCATGACAAATTAGGTTCCCTTAGATTCACTAAGCTTCAGTGCTCAGCGTCAATACTGTGCGTGCCGCTGTTGATCCTAGAGCACAGGAGTTACAGTGGCGGGTGTGTGGTGGGACCCAAAAAAAGACCCGAAACTTATTAGTTTATTCTCACAAAAGATTATCTCGGTGAGGAAACCCACTGCTTCTCAGTTCAGAAACTGCCTTAAAGCTTATCAAAAAGTACTGATTTCTATTGTTAATTTATATCATGGTTGTATGTCAGACATTGCCTAGAGCGATAAGACCGCTGTTTTTACTTTATATTATTTCTTTTTGTATAGCTATGTAAATAAATAAATACACCCAACAGTCACATACATAGTTCTGATCCCACACTAGGATACAAGTCCTGTGTCGTGGGTATCAGAAACTACGAGTGACTTTTCGGTCTCATGTTCATATACCAATGTTAATCAATGAATAAATCAATGTTATAATATTATCATTGCGTTAAGATTTTGGTTACAGCAATGCGATTTATAAAATAAATTGGATAGAATAAAATATAAGTACTGTTATCTAGACCTTTTCATTGCTTTAATGAAGAAGAAAGCACTTGAATATAGGTCTAAAAATTATTGTCTTGAACGCAGTGACCACTAGACCGCTACATATTGCATACGTAAAAAACTTTTAAAATGCCAAGTGACGTAGGTTTTAATCAAGGGCAGGACTTAATTAGGAATCACGTAATTTTGCAATTAATTACAAAAATAATTAAATATACAATTTACGTCCAACACCGGCTAGATGAAAGGTAAAGCTTTTATTTTACGCCATTTATCCCCAAGATATAATTAAAGGAATAATTCGAAGGTTCCCGCTGTAAATAATTCTTTGGGAAATATTAAAATTGAGGAAAACTCCTTTTCATTGCTAATGGCCACGTCCCGAGCGAGCCGGCGCGTTGAAATCAACTGTCCTTCGGGAACTAGCCGATTTCCCGGATTAAAAAATACGCAGTGAGTTAATCATATTTATTTTTTCATTACACTACGTAAAAAAGTAATTCTCATTGATTAATCCAGCCAAAAAAGTACCTATAATTTTGTTAATAATAAATGAAATTGAAGCAAAAGAAATTTTCTCGAATAATTTAATTTTTAGGACATTTATTATAAACAGTAAGTACGCAGAACAACTGAATTAGATTAGAAGGGAAATAGACAGTATTTTGTATGGGGACGAGTGTCGCCGCTTGTCTGTCACCTATTCATTCTACTAAGATCACACGACAAATGATAAAAATTTCAAACAAAAATGAAGGGCTGTTGTCACACATTTATAAAAGTCTTGATGTTACACGCTACCCGAATTATTAAGAAGCGCTGTGTCAAACATATGATAGTCTAATCGTAGGTTCGGCACGCTCGGCATGCTCACATGTAACTTTCATAGTATATTACTTTCATTATTCAACTGTTCTGTGAGTAAGTATGTATGTATGTCTGTATTATCTAAAAATGCTCTGTATTTTTATCTAAGAAGTGGGAAGCTACGTTTATTAAGATCCTTGGTTATTGTAAGAAGTCTATTCTTGTAGATATTGACTACGTTGTTAGCTGAACGGTTTAAGTCTAGCCCTATTTAATGACCTATGCCGATAGAGGATCGAAGACATACTTAGTCATGACTTTTTACTCATTTATTACATAAATAGGCAAATGCATATTTATGTAATAAATAGATGTGTCTTTTGTACGTTTATCATTTCTAAGTCCTAATAGAAAATGCTATTACTTTTCATATTAAACCTTTGTGAATACGTTCTTTCAATAATAGAATTTTATACGAAAATTAGAATTGCATTACCCACGCCTATCTTGAAGGAGTTGACAATTTATATCAACATCCACGTTTCACGCGCTTAGTTCAAGTCAAATGAAGTAGAGGGAAAATTTCCAGACAGTACTGCTACAAAAAAATATATCTGTCCCGATCATCAAACCAAAGATAACACATTAACTCGTGTTTATTAATGTCTCATTGCTAACCATACATTTACGAACACGGCATTTACGTGGGTCTCAAAATAATTTAGGAATTGGAACAATTTTGGAATTGAAATGTGGCTGCAAAACTATCTCTGCCTATCTCTCCAAGGTATACAGGGGTTAGTGTATAAGTATATACTATTTCCCTGTGAATACGAGTAGTTTAATTGAACACATCGGCACACACGTAGCGTGTAGAATGTAGATAAAGCGGAGGCCGTAAAGTTCAAACTGCCCTAAACTTAATTAATTAATATCACATTTATGTTTGTTTAACAATATTGCTGTGGGTAGTTGACAAGTTTCTAGTGAATATTACACTTATAAGATACTTGTTATATTTTGTTTCCACGATAGTACAGCTTATCGTTGGAATTATTATGGAATTATATTAAATCTACGCTATTGTTATTATGAGAATATAACCGTATGTGAACGTAATAGTGTGAAATTAATTATCGTATTTTTTATAATACTTTCAATTTTAATAATTAAGGCTGTAATAAACGCCAGGTAAGGCCGGGACTATACAATATGATAAATTAATACCTATCATTAAATGTTTGATATGTAGTCATTATTTAGGTTATTTTATTTTCTTCTAACTTTCTTTAATCACGCGTAAAAACATAACAATTATATTATCTTTTCCTTTATTCCATGTTTTTTTTTAATACCAAATAAGTATTTATCAAACCTAAAAACGCTATTATCAAAACTATCACCTTCTATAAAATAAAAATAAAATACACCGAAAAAAATAAACACTGAAAAATTTCACTTGCTTAATCATAGAAAAATACCAAACTTACGTGTCAATCATCCATGTTTTACGCACACACAAACACTAGCACAGACACAAGTCACGCACAAGCACTAAGTGGGTGGACAGGGAGGAAAATCGATGTTTTTACACAACCGTTGCGGACACGTTTCGCGCGGCCGTACCGCCGACGCGCAGCTCTCAACTGCGGGGGGAAGCCCTGTGTGGCGCTGCTGTCTCCAGCCCGGTGATGTAAAAACACTATTGTAAGCATTAAGTATTCGGGTTATTGTTTTTATGACAATAGATAAGTGACATTATTTATTTACACGACTTGGCAGTTGGTCGGGTGTTCATTCGTCTGCTTTAAAAAAAATAGGTTCGTAGGAACAACGCAAATGTTATCAATGTTATTTTTTTTATCAAGGTTTTTGTAGCGCAATATTTTTAAGGGATAAATATAATATATCTCTCTGGTAAAATTAGGTCACGTTTAGTTAAGCGGTGTACGCGTGGAAGCGTAAGAAAAAAATGATTTTCGTATTTATAAAATTAAGTAAAAATCTATTAGGGTAGAGCGGGGCTAGTTGAGCATAGGGGTAAGTTGGGCAATTAAAATATCTCCGAAACTATACATCAAACAGTAGCACGTCAAATGAGGGAAACGAGGGGGCGCGGGAGGGGAAATGATCACGCCACCGCTAGTGGCGAATTGACGAACGAGTAAAGTACACTCGCGTTTTGTTTATTTTGCGACCAAAAAGTAAAAAAATCGTTGCTGGGTATATTTCGTCTGTACGACTCAAATGTTATCCATTTTAAATCAGGTAAGTGTTAAAAGTTCATTAATTTGATGTATTTTTGATATCTAATAAGGATTTTGTTTGATCTAATACAGTTTTTTTATAACCTCACTTTTAATTCAAATATTTGGGGTTGGGGAATGTTGAGCAACTGTTTCATTTGCATCAATTGCAATTCCGATGACGATGATGATTAGTTTTAGTCACTATTAATAAGAATTCCTGTCACTATTAATAATAATTCCTGTGTAAAAGTTCCTAAAAAAAGTCTGATTTTAAGTGGAAAGGCTGAATCTAATCCAAAAAATAATCTAATAATATGTTGCGGTTTTGTTGATTCTATTTTTATGTTAAAAATACCTTCAAAATAATTTTAAGTTTTGTTTCACTAAGATATTTAGTTTAGAGATTAATAAATAAACAGTTGATTATCAAATACAATTGTTATTTCTTTTTTAGAAACCTTGGTTAGACTAGAATTTCTAACTGCTCAATGTACCCCATACCCTTTGTTACGTTGTAACAAGTTTATAAACATAAAATAAATACAAATAATAACTACATACAAACAAACAAATAACCCGTTGTTACAATTGAATGCAAACCGCGCGCTTTAACTAGCGATATCATCACAACGACCATATAAGGTATTCGTCGGTGCCGGAAATCAAATTATTTCTAGAACATCGGATAGTAAACGCCACAGCCAGAAATTTCGAGAAAAAATACAATAGCGATCGACGGTTCAACTTCCTACGAACTATTCCATCTCGCTCGATTCTATAATTACTATCTCAGTCCCACAGGGATTTACAAAAATATAGAGGGTAGTCGTGGCGTGTCTTGCTTCGGTTGTACCGTTCTTTCCATATCTCTGTCTCATGTCATACGGAACAATCGAGAATCTGACAGTACGCATTGTCGCCTCAGGAAGGAAATAGGCCCACCACCGAACCGATATGTACCTATATAAGGACGAATTCGCGGAGAGAGAAGGAGAAATTCCGACGCCAGAGAGTTGTGATTAGTTCGCATTTTTTAAACAGTAGTAAAATCAGTGCTATACTAAAACGAAAAAGAAATTAAAAGCGGATCGCATCATTTTCAACCCCCTTGGTAAGTTTAATATATTTAATTCCAATATTGGCTTGGTTGCTGTTAACTAGTTTTTCGTGTCTGGATTAATTTGATTACTATTCAACAAGTGATTTCTTCAACCTTTTAATAGTGCAAAAATTGCTATGGCTATATATATTTCTTGATAGTGGTATAACAACGTAACGTAATGCGACTGTGAGTATCTTAAAATTGGTAAAATATAACTTACCTTTTTATTTTTCCGATGAGTTTCAAATATGTTTCGCCGGGTATTTTTCTTCATTAACATTCTATTATACCTAATATTAATTTAGTCCAAATCAATATGGCCGCGATAATTAATTCCCACTGTGTTCCACGCGTATGTTGTTAATATCGGTGGCTTGTGTATTATCTTAATAAGAACTTTATTATCTTAAAATATATTTCCAAATTTAAATATAAGTATTCTATTAAAAATTGCCACCGAATAATTGTATTAGTTTGCTTAAACTTTAAAGCCAGTTAAATTTTTATAATTGTGTAAAGTTATATATAAACTATATTTCCTCCTGTTAGTTCAAATAATGTAATACACACACATAGCTGTGAGATTTATTTTCTAGATTAGCGTGATGTTAAGATAAGAGAAATTTCTCGATGTACCGGCGAAATAAATATCGAAGGTCATTGTTTCACTCGTAGTATTCATGTGTAGCTACCTGTACTTGTGTTTAAGTGTAACTATTTCTTTTGTACTCATCGCGTAATGGAATGGTGATCGTCCGGCATATAAACAGTTGGGGTTTGATCCTGGGTTGGGTAATTTAAATAATAATTATTAATTATATTGGCATTTGACATTTAACTATGTTTCGTTTAATTATTTTTTTTATTTTTACAACCGGACCTAAATGTCGCCACTCCATTCCGCTATTTTTTAATTGCTTCACGAAAGATGCCGACGCCCATTCCTGGTCTCGTCTAGTGCCTGGGTGTCGGATCTTTCGCGCTACAAGTGTCGTTTCGACGCGTTCCAGGAAACTGGGGGTTCTCCGTTCGGGTTGAGAAATACGAGCTGCACGTTCACGACTCGGATTGAGAACTACGAGCTGCAAGTCCACAGTACGTTTGTGAACGACAGCTGCACGTACTAGTACGGACTGTACCAACGGGCAACGCTTCTGCCCACCGACTCCAGCAGACCCCTGCGGCTGAGGGCCTTCCGATATATCACCGAAGACCCCTCCACGCGTCACGGGATCGAAGGCCGAAGTTAAGTCCCCAGTGCACATAGGGTTTTATTGGGACCAGAAAGCTTTCCTGTGCCAAGAATCCACCCCCCTGGGTGTAGTCATAAATATAGAATTTTTATTTTATTTTATTTTATTTTAATAAATTGATTATTTTGTAATTGTTTTTTTTTTATTGTTCCCGCCGTCAGGCGGTCGTAACAAGTGGCGCCCACTATATAAAAGGCAAGGCACAGGGAAGTTTTTTTTGTACTCTTTTGGTGTCGGTATTTTTCAATTCCAGGTGGTAAGCCTTTGCGGACGAGGCTGAACGGGGAGGTACCACCGACCCGTTTCTCCTTAAAGAGGAACGGGTAGCCGATTCTTGTCTTCTGGCTCCGCCGGGTAATCAAATACCATCTCAGATTACCCACACATACGCGTGTGTTTCACAGTGGGCATTATACAAATTATTGACTCCGACATTTTTGTTTTGCACAGTCGGGCAACATCAAGTATTTTTTTTTCTACAACATTGTGTCATTTTTTTTTTATAACATTCCATTCTGATACATTCTGTGCATTTACATTTTATGTTAGCATTTGTATTTTGCATTTGTGTTTTGTGCGTAATTCACATTTCTTTTCAGAGATTTTTTTTATTTGTGCATTTATTGCATTCATTTTTTATTGTTGCATATCTTTATTGTTTTGTAATTTTATTTCTTTTTTGCTCTGAATAGATAATAGCGGTTACGTACATTATTTTACATCGTTCTTAATATATATTTTTTTAACATAACATTGGCCACAATCGTGTCACATTCCGTCGCGTATTGTTTCAGTTCACTATTTTAATTTAAATACATCGTTCTCACAAAATATTAATTAATTAACTTTCATACATATAGCTGTCCCACAATATATTAAGATATTTTAACTTCATTTTTGAACTTAGTCAATTCTCTAAAAATAATTTTCCTTTAAAATGGACCGTAACATTAAATATTTACATTTAACTAAATCGGAGCTCACGTATGAAGTAGCCATACGCGGTTTAGAACCTAAAGAAAAGGTTGAGGATCTTAGAGTGCAAATTAATAAAATTGTTTCGGAATATCCTGCGGACGCGGTTTTTGACTCATGCTATGACATAGAAACAGACATTAAAGAAGTTAACGCAACCATTAGCAAAATATTAACAAACTTAGATACTTTAGATAATAACCCGGATAATAAACCAGTTTTAGATCGTACTCGCTCGTTAATTAATCACACTTTTATAGTGTCTATCAAGTTACTTGTTATGTTATATTCACGCGGATTATACACGTTGGATTTATTTTATCATTTGTGTTATGTTTCGCGGGTTCGACTCATATATTTTTTTTTTATTTTATTTATAGTTGTTAATCAATAGTATGATGATTATATTAGCATTCGTTTATTTTATAATGTATCGGCAAATAATTAATTCAATATTAGTCTGTTCGTTAATCGATTATGTTTGTCTTTAGCGGATTAAAATAAGCCTACACGAATTTTGATGTTTTGATTGGGAGTTTTGTTTTAGTGTTGTATGACTTCTTTATAGGTCTACAAACATTTTAATTGCGTTTTGCAATTTTTTTTTTAGCGGAGTATGACAGTTTCTTGGTATAGGTCTACTCGTCTGCTGTTTTTTTTTCGTTACAGCGGGTCGTGACTGTAACAAATTCGCTAAAGACTAGACATACTCACAATGCCGCTTAGTTTATTTAATTTTGTTTTTATTAATTGTTCATATATTATCATAGTCGTCACCGTTAACAGTTCAATACTTGTTTACCTTGATACGTACCTAGTGTTTCGGAACATTGGTTAATTTTTTTTTTTCCTTTTTTTTTTACAATATTTTTTTATTAAAAACTTATTGCGTTTCGGTCTCTGTCTACGTTTGTCTTTGATGAATTAAAATAAGCCTACACGGAGTTTGATGTTTAGTTGGGAGATATTTTTTTATTTTTTTGCGTTTTGCGCATTTATGGCGGGTTGCGACCTCTTGTATAGGTCTGATTCGTTTTGTTGTTTTGCGTTCTGCGCGTATAGAGCGGGTTGTGACTCTTTAAATAAGCCTACACTAATTTTCTCGTTAGAGCGGGTTGTGACTCTTTAAATAAGCCTACACTAATTTTCTCGTTACAGCGGGTCGTGACTGTAACAAATTCATCAAAGACCAAATGTATTCCACAGTGCCGATTTCGTCCGAATGTTTCATGTTACAGTATTTTCCCTCTTAGATGCTCTTTGTCATGCAGTGCTGTTCTTGAGTCCAATCTTATAATAGATTTGTACTCTAGTTGTATGGTAGTCTGTTGATAATTATAGAATTCTTCAGACAAATGTGACAGGTCGTATGCAAGGTCGCATGGTAGGTATTTGTTAGTGGATGTATGAAAGTGAGACAGTTACTGGGCGGTTCTATCCTTCTTAGGCGCTTGCCGCAGCGGATTTTACTACGTAAAATCCTTTCTCTGGGAGAGGGGGTATTGTTACGTTGTAACAAGTTTATAAACATAAAATAAATACAAATAATAACTACATACAAACAAACAAATAACCCGTTGTTACAATTGAATGCAAACCGCGCGCTTTAACTAGCGATATCATCACAACGACCATATAAGGTATTCGTCGGTGCCGGAAATCAAATTATTTCTAGAACATCGGATAGTAAACGCCACAGCCAGAAATTTCGAGAAAAAATACAATAGCGATCGACGGTTCAACTTCCTACGAACTATTCCATCTCGCTCGATTCTATAATTACTATCTCAGTCCCACAGGGATTTACAAAAATATAGAGGGTAGTCGTGGCGTGTCTTGCTTCGGTTGTACCGTTCTTTCCATATCTCTGTCTCATGTCATACGGAACAATCGAGAATCTGACAGTACGCATTGTCGCCTCAGGAAGGAAATAGGCCCACCACCGAACCGATATGTACCTATATAAGGACGAATTCGCGGAGAGAGAAGGAGAAATTCCGACGCCAGAGAGTTGTGATTAGTTCGCATTTTTTAAACAGTAGTAAAATCAGTGCTATACTAAAACGAAAAAGAAATTAAAAGCGGATCGCATCATTTTCAACCCCCTTGGTAAGTTTAATATATTTAATTCCAATATTGGCTTGGTTGCTGTTAACTAGTTTTTCGTGTCTGGATTAATTTGATTACTATTCAACAAGTGATTTCTTCAACCTTTTAATAGTGCAAAAATTGCTATGGCTATATATATTTCTTGATAGTGGTATAACAACGTAACGTAATGCGACTGTGAGTATCTTAAAATTGGTAAAATATAACTTACCTTTTTATTTTTCCGATGAGTTTCAAATATGTTTCGCCGGGTATTTTTCTTCATTAACATTCTATTATACCTAATATTAATTTAGTCCAAATCAATATGGCCGCGATAATTAATTCCCACTGTGTTCCACGCGTATGTTGTTAATATCGGTGGCTTGTGTATTATCTTAATAAGAACTTTATTATCTTAAAATATATTTCCAAATTTAAATATAAGTATTCTATTAAAAATTGCCACCGAATAATTGTATTAGTTTGCTTAAACTTTAAAGCCAGTTAAATTTTTATAATTGTGTAAAGTTATATATAAACTATATTTCCTCCTGTTAGTTCAAATAATGTAATACACACACATAGCTGTGAGATTTATTTTCTAGATTAGCGTGATGTTAAGATAAGAGAAATTTCTCGATGTACCGGCGAAATAAATATCGAAGGTCATTGTTTCACTCGTAGTATTCATGTGTAGCTACCTGTACTTGTGTTTAAGTGTAACTATTTCTTTTGTACTCATCGCGTAATGGAATGGTGATCGTCCGGCATATAAACAGTTGGGGTTTGATCCTGGGTTGGGTAATTTAAATAATAATTATTAATTATATTGGCATTTGACATTTAACTATGTTTCGTTTAATTATTTTTTTTATTTTTACAACCGGACCTAAATGTCGCCACTCCATTCCGCTATTTTTTAATTGCTTCACGAAAGATGCCGACGCCCATTCCTGGTCTCGTCTAGTGCCTGGGTGTCGGATCTTTCGCGCTACAAGTGTCGTTTCGACGCGTTCCAGGAAACTGGGGGTTCTCCGTTCGGGTTGAGAAATACGAGCTGCACGTTCACGACTCGGATTGAGAACTACGAGCTGCAAGTCCACAGTACGTTTGTGAACGACAGCTGCACGTACTAGTACGGACTGTACCAACGGGCAACGCTTCTGCCCACCGACTCCAGCAGACCCCTGCGGCTGAGGGCCTTCCGATATATCACCGAAGACCCCTCCACGCGTCACGGGATCGAAGGCCGAAGTTAAGTCCCCAGTGCACATAGGGTTTTATTGGGACCAGAAAGCTTTCCTGTGCCAAGAATCCACCCCCCTGGGTGTAGTCATAAATATAGAATTTTTATTTTATTTTATTTTATTTTAATAAATTGATTATTTTGTAATTGTTTTTTTTTTTATTGTTCCCGCCGTCAGGCGGTCGTAACACCTTGCTCTACTTACCCCACCCATGGGGCACGTTGAGCATATCTGACTTTTTGCACTTAAACGGGAGTAACTTTTAAATGCTATATTTTGATAATAAATTACTATGAAGACTTTAAGAAGGAATAAATTACTTACCTATAAATACAAATTACCAGCAATTTGGACCTATCTTTAAGGAGCAATGAACGATCAAGTAAAAAATTGCTCAACTAGCCCCGCCCTACCCTACAAATAAGCAGTGATGGCCTCGAGGTTTAGGCGCGTGGTCGAGAATTTCGACGGTCGCAGGTTCAAACCTCAGGCACACACCTCTGACTTTTCGAAGTTATGTGTGTATTCACAAAGAATTATCACTTGCTTTAACGGTGAAGGAAAACATCGTGATGAAACCTGCACACCTAAAACTTCGTAGGAATTTCTTAGGTGTGTAGTCCGCCAACCCGCACTAGGCCAGCGTGGTGGACTAAGGCCTAATCCCTCTCAGTTGTAGAGGAGGCCCGTGCCCAGCAGTGGGACGTATATGGGCTGATGATGATGAAGTTTATAGAAACATTATTGACGATATTAAAGCCTAATTGCCATTGTTAATATTTGTTTGATTGGTTGTATAGACTATCATAATAATATTCACCGGTTCAAATTCAAACTGACACTTTCTCAATTTTAATCGTGTTAATTTAAGTTAATTTTCACATTTGGTTTTGTTTATGCTATGACGTAAATTGGCGTATGCAATCGATTGGCGAATTTGATATCCATCATAATTATCATCAGCCCATATACGTCCCAGGTCCCACTGCTGGGCACGGGCCTCCTCTACAACTGAGAGGATTTAGGCCTTAGTCCACCACGCTGGCCTAGTGTGGGTTGGCGGACTACACACCTAAGAAATTCCTAAGAACTTTTAAGTGTGCAGATTTTATCACTATGTTTTCCTTCACCGCCAAAGCAAGTGATAATTCATTGTGAATACACACATAACTTCGAAAAGTCAGAGGTGTATACCTGGGGTTTGAACCCATGACCGCCGAGATTCTCATACGCTCGCCTAATCCTCGAGGCCATCACTATTTGGTTGGTACTCTTCTGCCTAACCCCTAGAAAAGATCGCTGAAAATAAACAGAGGCTATTGGGCCCTATCCCACCACACACCCGCCACTGTAACTCCTGTGCTCCAGGATCAACAGCGGCACGCACAGTATTGGCGCCGAGCAGTGAAGCTCAGCGAATCTAAGGGGACCTAAATTTGTCATAATCCCGCAACGAAGTTAATCAGAAAGACAAACAAAGGAGGAGTTGGAAAACAAAGAATTGTCCACTTCCCTCCACAGCAAAGCGGGTGACAAAACATTGAGCTATTCACCCTCACATAAAAAGAAAGACAATTATAATTAGTGAAATCAGACGCAATTAACGCACCACGGGTTAACAACTATATGAGATTTATTGAATAAATTGGACCTAATGAGCGAGCTATTATGTAGATAAACAGAGGCTGGCAACCGAGGACCAACACCTGTGCACTCTCAAATTTTTGCATCTCATCTCCCCGTTAGAAAAGAGTTCATAAAAATAATTAATGGGCGTACAAACTTCTCATAGTTTGCAGTATTAAAGCGAGCATTAAAGTTGCCGGAGCAATTAGATGTGATTTACGTCCAAATCCAAGCTCCACAGCTGGAGAGATTGTCTTTGAGATATTATCTTTTGGATTTCTCATTCTAGTTCAGAAAGAAAGTGTGATAAAATGTATGAATATCAAGAGGTATTACCATAGTCTGTTTTTACAATGTACTTTGTAAAAACAAAGTATTGAGGCTCTCAAATACTACTTACTCCTAGAAGAAAGTACAAAAATATTTTATTTTAAATTTTTAAAGCAACTTTGAGTACATTTTTACTGTTAAATTTATTGAAGGTAACTTTCAAATGGACTGGTATAATTACGTTCATTTATTTAACACAACAATAGTTAAACAAGCTATGGATGTGTCTATTTTGGCAACAATAAATATCTAAGTTGTACATATTTATGAATAAAGTTCATTTTATTTCATAATGTAGGTGATAGTGTGGTAATCTACATGTATGAAGCCTGGAAAAAGGTTGACTAGTCTATAGAGGAGGCCCTTGCCTAACAGTGGACCGTTCATGAGCGGATTTAAATAGAGTTTGATAGTAATTGAAGGTAACTTTGAAAATGCAATACAAAAAATATGAATAGTTGATATTAAACTTGACCGTCTTCTTAATAACTGCATTCGATTCGTTTTCAACCTTCGTAAATATGATCACGTGTCTTCCTTCCGTTCCCAATTAAAATGGTTGCCTATCCGTCAACGTCGTTCTCTGCGAGCACTACCTACCCTTTTTTCCATTTTGAATTGTCCTTCCTCACCCTCTTACTTATCTCACCATTTTCAATTTCTCGGTAGCAACCATTCTAGAAACCTTCGCTCTTCAAGCAATCTTCTTCTTAAGCGTCCCCCTCACACCTCCGATTTTGTCCACTCTTCCTTTTTCATTCAATCTATTCTCCTTTGGAATGCACTCCCCGCTGAAATTAGGTCGGTTACAACCCGCCTGACATTTAAGTTGAAAGTTCGGCAGCTATTTCTTAAGGAATTGAGTTGATAATATATATCTTCTATGTATTTATGTTTATATATGTAATATGTACGTATGTATATGAGTATGATTCTATATGTGTATATATTTATATTTGTGTGTATGTATACTGGATTATATTTCATATTTTATATGTGTATTCCTATTTTCTTGTTGTTCTTAATATGTTAGTATATATGCATGTGTGTATCTTCACCAGTTCGTTATTTATGCGCCTACTTCTTTTATCTCTGCATCACCCAAAGGTCGACTGTAAGAGAATGCCTAAGGCATTATGTCCGCCTTTATACAAACTGTATAAAAAGCATAAATAAATAAATAAAATAAAATTCATAAAATATATCTTTGATAAACGGGGAGTCGAAGGAGTTAGAATCAATGACTTGATTTATTTTTGTCTAAACACAACAAGTGTTAAAAGACTTTTAGACAAGTCTTAAAATTCGCAATGTATAAATATGATTGAATAAAATGAGATATGATGTAGGTAAATATTTTTATTCCTTACTTTTTTGTATAATCAACATGCATACCTACATAAACTCACGCCTGTATTCCCTGAAGGGGTAGGCAGAGGTGCATTTCTGCACCCACATTTCGCCAGGTATGTATCAGTCCCACGTAATAGGGGGCGAGCCCATTGCCGTTTTTCGGGCACATTTTCAGAGTCAAAAAACCCAATAACACTTTGCCCGACCCGAGAATCATTATTTATAACTAGTGGTTTAAATTATCATAACATAGCTTTATTTTGTCGTTCATTTCTTATATGTCGACAGCCCCGTGGCGCAGTTGGCTAGACACCAGCTTGCGAAACGAGAGACCGCGGGTTCGATCCCCGCACCGAGACAAATGTTTGTGTGATCCACAGATATTTGTTTCGGGTCTGGGTGTTTGTGAGACCGAAAAGTCTCTCGTAGTTTCTGATACCCACGACACAAGACTTGTATCTTAATGTTGGGTGTATTTATTATTTATTTATGTATGTGTTAAGTTCTTGGGAAAACTGTTCTGGATAATGAACTATTTATAACTTTATATTTTTTATTGTTATTGTTCTGCTTGTTAACTAAATAAATACTACTAGAATGCGGTCAAAACCTAGCATAAATATAAAATAATATAGCCACTAATGCCGTCTATATTCACGTCAAATAATTTATATACTTCGACATCTTCATTAAAAAGTCCCTTTGTATCTCTGAAATCCATTACACGAGTTACGAGTCATAACTTCTTGACAAGATTATGATAATGCAGAAACAAATATTTCTTAGCAAAAATATTTTATAACAAATATCTATTCTTTGACAGCCCCGTGGCGCAGTTGGCTTGATACCAGCTTGCGAATCGAGAGGCCGCGGGTTCGATCCCCACACCAAGACAAATGTTTGTGACAAGTATTTGTTTCGGGTCTGGGTGTTTGTGACAGCGAAAATTCCCTCGTAGTTTCAGATAGCCACGACACAAGACTTGTATCTTAATGTAGGGTCAGAACTATGTATGTGACTGTTGGGTGTATTTATTTATTCGCACTCAACGCTGTAATTAAAACTCATACGAGTAAATACATTCACATGCCGTTGCGTGATACTAAGTTGCTGGATCATCCAGCCAAGGAAAAAGAGAAGGAGAAAAATAATTTCCTGTATTTCAAAACTCCCTGTTAATTAGTCACGAAGCTTCGGAAGAGGCGTAAAAGAAGCTCTTTCGGGTGTGAGCGCTAATTGTGAGCTTTAATAAAAACTGTTTTCACTGAGTGAGTTGACCTCTTTCAAACGTGTTTGTAGGCGCCATTGCTGTTACTACAGTTTTAGTCAGATATGTCTGAATCTGCCAAGTATCTGGCTCATTTTATACGCTTTTTATTAGAAGTATGTATCTAAATTTTGAGTACAAAAACTTATATCTGTAAAAGCGAAGGGGTAGGCATAGATGTATTTATGCATCCACGTTTCACTGATTGTTCGGGCACGATTCCAGACTTCGTGCATTTGAAAATTTTCTACATTGCCCGACCCAGGAATCGAGCTCAGGACTCCTCAATCGCACACTTGTGCCGAGAGTACACAAGGCAGTTCTATCTTCGTATTTATAATTTTATTTTGATACTTAATTTCTAAAATTGGAACAATTTCTTAAAACTATTCAGAAAAGAAGAATATTCAAGGTTTCAGGTCGTGGGAAGGGAACTCAATATTAATGATAAAGTTACCGACGCTTGCCATTTATATTTAAACTATTAATTGTTTTCTAATTTCCAATTAAATTTGAAGTTGTTTTTACGTAAAACACTCTTGATATTACACAATTTTGGAAAAAAAGGTATGTTTTTTTCTATAATTGTCACGTCTAGCATCTTGTCTTAATATAAGAGGTTAAATAGGTTTATACGATCTTTCCATACTAATTTCGATTCAACCATTTTCAATCGTTTATTCATTCACCTCCCACCCCCCGTTGGACGTTGGATGACGAACTTTTAATGACTTTTTAGAATTTCATTTCCTAAATTAATATCTTTATATTTAATTAACGAATTACAGCGCGTCATGACCTACTTTCATATTTGCCTCAGAAAGTTAATTCACAAAGTCTTCTAAAGCCAATCCCTGCTCCTGTCCCACAGGTATCAAAGTTGGAATTAAAGAAATACGAGGAAAATTAACAAAAATAAACAGTGTTGAAATCAAAGCACTTTTCCTCAAGACTTGGCGCTTGTCAAAACGTTTTTTTTAACTCATTTATATATTTGTATTTGGATATTTTTTGTGATGTAACGTGAGTGGTTATCAACATACAGTGCGGCTCGCGATTTGTGGCAAATAACATCTTGAAATTCAATATTAAAATGGTCCGCCAACATCCACTAACGGACTAAGGCCTAAACTCTCTCCGTTGAGGCTGAAACCCTTTCTGTAGAGGAGGCCCGTGCTCAGCAGTGGGACATATATGGGTTGATGATGATGATAATGAATATATAAGATTCTCGGAAACTAACTAGATTTCGTTTTCTGCTGTTATGTTTCATCATTATTGTCTTGGTCTTGAATTATTAATCATGAACGCAGTCCTTTTTCTTTGTTTCAAATACCCTTCGGCTCTTCCAAGGTGTCCAGGAACGGCTGAGAAGGCTAATAATTGGGTCACAGCTTCTAAGCCAGGCATAGAGACAGTAGAGGAAATGGTACAGCTGAGCGGGGCCTCTTATGTACCTTAAATATGTACATATGTTATCATAAATAAATACACCCGACAGTACATATATTAGTAACAGTACATACATAGTTCCAACCCCACATTAAGATACAAGTCTTGTGTCGTGGGTATCAGAAACTACGAGACACTTTTCGGTCTCACAAACACCCAGACCCGAAACAAATACCTACTTGTGGATCACACAAACATTTGTCTCAGTGCGGGATCGAACCCGCGGCCTATAGTTTCGCAAGCTGGTGTCTAGCCAACTGCGCCACGGGGCTGTCAATCCAAACTTTCATACCAAAGGTGACTTATACTTCAATGCTTTCTATAGCTCTGTCCAAATACGAGTATGTTGCGATCTCCGCTTATTTAGAAGGGCTTGAGATGACGCAGCTTGTTTGATGATGATCGCTTTGGGAATTTTGAAATATACCTAAGTTCCACATGTTAGTGTGTGTCGCTTTTTCAATTACATTCGGTCAATCATTCACGAGGGTAGTCGATGTTATAGCTAAAAACGAGTGTTACAGTTCGGATTTTCGCGAGCAGTCGAAGTGTTTATTTCTAAATATATTGATTGAAGTCTTCACACAACACTTAGACGTATTATGTCTGACAATAATGATGTCGATGAAAGAGCACCCATTTGACCTTATTTAGGTAGAACGTTGAAAAATAAGGTAAGGTACAAGTATGTGCCGAGCGATCTAGAGGTTCTATTCCCGGGTCGGGCAAATTGTTATTGGGTTTTTCCATTAGGAAATTCTCAGTAGCAGCACGGAGTCTGGAATTGTGCCCGAAAAACGGCAATAGGCTCGCCACCTATTACGTGGGAATAATACATACCTGGCGAAATGTGGGTGCAGAAATGCACCTCTGCCTACCCCTTCGGGGAATACAGGCGTGAGTTTACGTATGTATGTATGTATATTTTTAATTAATTATAACACCAGTAATTATTTTACAAGAGCTATAACAAAACGCGTGTAGCCGAATGCGAGACCTGAGCTTACTCCGTGCAAAGCCTCGGGGATTTCATTCAATCTTACACACACGCGAAAATCCGCTGAATCTGTTTAAATAATCCTCCGGTGACTCGGGAAGTCGTATTTACCGTGTCACGTTTTTAAGCCTTTATTTTTGTTTACTTGTACGGCATTTTACAAATCAGTAAGCGATGGTTAGGTGGTCTTGAGGTGCCTGGAGGTTAAGGCACGTGGTCGAGAATCTCGGCCGTCGCGGGTTCAAACTCCAGGCACACACGTCTGACTTTTTGAAATTATGTGTGTATTGAAAAATAATTATCACGTGCTTTAACGGTTATGGAAAACATTGTGGGGAAACCTGCACACCTTAAATTTCTTAGTAATTTCTTAGGTGTGTAGTCAGCCAAACCGCACAAGGCCAGCTTTGTGCTGCCCTGTGGCAAGGGGGCGTTAGAATTCCACCACGGTATCCCCTGCCTGTCGTAAAAGGCGACTCATTGGGGCCCTTGGGGTCGCTGGACGTGCTGCGGGGGCAGTGCATCCACACATTAGGCGACCCCGAGAGGGGCGGCGACACGGTGGCCTGTGTCTGTCGCGGGCGCCCAAAATAGGAGCGCCCGAATCAAGTTAGTGGGGGTGCAACCGCGCCCCTTAAAGTTTCGAGACGGCCGAGACGCTTTCGTCTCGGAGGCGCACCGGGCGGCTGCGGCACTATTGTGGGCGCCTCTCGCCCACGCACCGTGGCCGTCCCACTTGGCGCGAAGATGGCCACAAAAAAAAAGGCCAGCTTTGTGCCTAAACCCTCTTAGTTGTAGAGGAGGCGCGTGCCCAGCAATGGGACGTATATGGGCTGATGGTTAGGTGGCGATGGAGATTGAGTGGGTGCTGTGGAAGTACCACTGTATACTTTTATACATATATATGCCTGGGTGAGATTTATTCAGAGTGGTATTACTGCACTCACGTTTCGAGAGATATTAAGTCGACACGTAATAGGGAGCGAGGTTATTGCTGTTTATTGAGCACGTTTTGAGTTTCCACATACGTACATAACCTCACGCCTGTATACTACGAAGGTAGCAGAGGTGCATTTCTGCACCCAAATTATTGTACTTTTGGGCACACTTCCAGACTCCGTACTACTACTGAGAATTTCCTGATGGAAAACTCCATTAACGCTTTTCCAGGCTCGCGAATCTAACCCGGGACCACTAGACAGAACGTGAAATACTTGAGCCGCGAGACCACGAGGCAGTTTTGAGTTTCCGTGTTCCTAATTAAAATCTCCTTCCACATAGCAAGCAAATAACATTATTTCCAATGACAAAGAACCTAGGACGTTCCAATCACACACAAAATATACCACAGAGCAAACAAGGCAAATAACGTGTCAGCATTATCAGAAATATGACGTTCCAAAAACATATATATCATGCACAACAAAAGTTTACAACACATTTTCCTGGCACGGTAGTATCACACCTCGTACATGACCTAGTTGACCAGTAACTTCACAAGCTTCAGAGATATGTGTACTCGTATGTTTGTAAAATAAAACTGCTGACGTAACTTTTTCATGGGCGTTCAGCGCCTACGAGAAGCTTTAGCTACACACGCTGCTAATACGTCGTGGATAGACTGAAATACTGTGATAGCAGTAGCGGATATAGATGGTAGCAAGTTACGGTATATATTGTTGATTATTTTCGAAAAATATATAGCCAGCCTGATACTGAGGTTAAAAACTCTATCAATGAATTTTAAACTAAGACTTTTGGGATGAAAAATAAATCATGACTTCAGGACTCTAATAAACTTTAAATAAACAATTTCAAATTAACTCGGTTTCGACATAAAAGCATAACAGAAAAAAATTAAAGAAATAGATGTTTATTATCGCAATGTGGTACATACAATCTATCTATATATATTTATCTAAATATATATAACTCAAAGGTGACTGACTGACTGACATAGTGATCTATCAACGCACAGCCCAAACCACTGGACGGATCGGGCTGAAATTTGGCATGCAGGTAGATGTTATGACGTAAGCATCCGCTAAGAAAGGATTTTGATTAATTCTACCCCCAAATATTTAACTACAGCAACCTAATTATTGCACGTCCACATCGAAACAACTAAGCAGTCAACATTAATTATTATTATTATCCAACAAGTTTTCGTATTTGTAAAATAATAAATTTTATCTTGCGGCTAGAAGTTTTCTATCGTTGTTGTATATTTATTAGCAAACGCCTTAACACATTCACTTTCTCATTCTCATACAATATTATTTATTTAAAAAAATGTTACTAACGAATGTATATCTGCAGCTAAATTTCTTGGCGCATCTTCCTAGACGTCTGGTTTTTCAATCATATAGGTTAATGCAAGCTTTAAAAAAATCCACGCTAAGCTCACTAACATGTGCTAACATCGTCGAGTCGTTTTAGATTATCCTTTTTCCGCTCGCTTGCGTCAAAGCAATTCGTTTGATCCCCTTTAATTAATTAATTACACATATGTAATTATGTGCGTATAGTGTTTGCGTTTAATTACAATTTTAGGGCCTCTTTGAGAGTGTGTCGAGTAAAATCTCCAATGAATATACAAGTTTATAAATTGGATATATCTGAAAGTCATTCAATGTATTTATAATCTAAAAAATATCAGTCCAAATACGCCTTTGTGTTTTGTCGAATAATTAGAGGGGGGTTAGGTCTTAGTCCACCACTTTGGCCTTGTCTTGCTTGGCGTACTTCACATGCCTGAGAAATTATTTCTGGAGATCCTTCAGACATGCAGATTTTCTAACCAGATTTTTCTTATGATAATTGATTTCAGTCATTGAGGGAATTTTGCCGATACTCGCCACGCTTGGCAGGCGGGTTGGCGAGCGTAGGACGTCCACCAACGAGATGGTCCGATGACCTGGTAAAGGTCGCGGGTCGTCGCTGGATGCAGGCTGCCTCCAACAGGCCACTGTGGAGATGATTGGGGGAGCAGTGGACGTCTTTGGGCTGATGATGATGATGATGATGATGATGAACTGATTGAGAAGACATATACCATACTTTAATAAGAGTACCTGAATTTGAACTCGAACCCAACAAGATGGTTTAACGACGATCTTTCGCGTAAAATTAAACATACTACAAACTCAGCTCTTTTTTTTTAATATAAGGATAGACAGTGCTTAATCTTATGTAAAATTCAATGGTTATGTACTGGATAATCTCGCTTGCAGGTTTATTGAAAAAGGCACAGCCGTGTAAGCATCAACGTATAAAGGGGTTTGTACATGCGCGGAGTGCCTCAAGGCAACGCCGCCCGTGTGTGTATCGAAGCCCGTTGTATGCTATATAAAGCTTCGATTACATGCTATTGTTGTTTGCACTACCTATAGAAGCTTTCAATTAGATTTTCCGGGACAAAAAGCATATAATATGAGTTGAACCACGGTGTTAATGAAGTAGTGATGGTCTCAAGGCTCATATCATCGGCCCATTTACGTCCCACTGCTGGGCACGGTTCTCCTCTACAACTGAGATGCTTTAGGCCTTAGTCCTCCACGCTGGCCTAGTGCGGGTTGGCAGACTACACACCTAAAAAAATCCTAACAACTTTTAGGTGTGCAGGTGGCGGCCTCAAGGCTTGGGCGCGGTCAAACGCGGTCGAAAATCTCGGCGGTTGCACACCTAAAAGTACTTTCGAATTTCTTAGGTTTATAATCCGCCAACCCGCTTTAAGCCAGCGTTATGAACTAAGGCCTAAACCCTCTCAGTAGTATAGGCCATGCCCAGCCGTGGGACCTATATGGGCTAATGATAAATCTAGTGGCAGCTACCTACATTGCGCTTACCATCAGGTGCAATGGGGTCACTTTGCCGTGCCAGAATAAAAAAAAAAAAAAAAAAAAAAAAAAAAAAAACATACTTTTCTTGAAAATCTGTAAAAAGTTTGAACGTAAAGAAGTGAACAATCTTGCAAATACACCAGACAAAACTTACTCCGTTGTCTTAATGTCATAACAGAAAAGATTTGAACACTGCCCTACCTGTGAATGCAAAATCAACGATCCTCCTACGATCCACCTCGTGGATCAAATCAAATCTACACTAGATTTTCTTGCCCGTTCTTTTCTAGTGATGACTGCATTCCGAACAGGGTGGTACACTAAATTTTGAAATGACTGAATCTAAGTGATGTATTTGACATTTTATAGATTCAATAAATATTATTTTATTTTATTTCATATCTCACATATCTTACGCCATGAGCCCATAGGCAGTCAAATCATGTCAAAAACCATATTATAGAATTCTTCCTTTCCTATTAGAATGTCCGGAAGCTGCTCGTTATTCCACCGTCCACTGTCATTCGTATATCCCGCTTCCTGGCTCCTTAGCGGGGATTTGCAAGCTTTTCCTTTAGGGTTCCTTGAGGATTAATATATTTAATTTGTGGGGATCCGCGAAGTTTTAGAATGATTTGCCTTTGTGCAATAAATAAAGTTAAATATAGGAATATAAAGAAATTCCCAGTAGCAAAACGGAGTTTTATACGTCCGGAAAAAGGAAATAATCTCGCTCTCTATTATTTGGGACTAACAAAGTAGATTCACACAAACCACATCAGTTCGAAATATAAATTAAATTTACCGCCCACTGATAAAAATTAATTAAACGCAATGGAGGCAAATGTTGAAAGTCAATTTTTAGATAAAAATTTCAAATAAAAAAAAATAATAGTACGCGATAAAAGTTATGAATAAGGGGTAGATAAACAAAATCTTCCGATCATCTAGGCCACAAAAAAATCATCAAAGAAGAACCCACGATACCATAAACTAAATTCACGCTGACGCGTATCCTCGCCCAATCCCGAAAAATACTGGACCCCCCAAGAGCAGGCTGTTTGCACTTGTCAAATTTTCCAAGCGTCAAGAAAATTAAAACGTGAGCGCTGTAACCGGGGATTACAGTAATTAATTCCGTTGAAACAGACGGCTTTTTCGTTAGGGAAATATTCTTTTTGCAGTTGGAAGTTTTAATTATAATAACACAGGGCGTGCGCCCCGTCTCCGCTTGGGATGCGAGGATATTACTTTAGGCGCGCGATATCATCGAGCCGTAAACATGGAATTAAAATTTGCTGATTACTGCTTTTTATGCGAGATTTTTTTTTGTAGTTTTATCTGTGAGTTCTGTGTATTCTGATCCTTTTGCTTGGCATTCTCTTCCTCTAAAATTGTGTGTAGCTAAGACTAAACCTACCACGCTGGCCTAGTACGAAATAGTAATACTTGACAAATTGCTTTTTTTTAATTATTGTACATACATACATAAACTCACGTCTGTATTCCCCGAAGGGGTAGGCAGAGGTGCATTTGTGCACCCACATTTCGCCAGGTATGTATAAGTCCCACGTAATAGGTGGCGAGCCTATTGCCGTTTTTCGGGCACAATTCCAGACTCCGTGCTGCTACTGAGAATTTCCTAATGGAAAAACCCAATAACACTTTAAATTACAGAGTTGAAAAAAAACGTCAAATATGGAGGTAGCTTTAAAGATATCGTTGTCATAATAATTGGACATAGTTACACGAAAAGGATCCAATCCACACAAAGCCATTTTCGAGATTTTGACATTTGAAGTTTATAATGAATTTCTTACTGGATATTAATTTTAAAGTATAAGGTAAGTATGTTGTTAACGTAGCATATCATTATTATTGTTAATTGTTTGTAGTACAATTTATCATTACTAATTGTATTTGATGAGATATTTGTATTTACAAATGGGTAAAAAAAGCCCAGTTTGCCTTTCAAAATTCCGAAGAATAATCTTGAAGCTTTAAATATTTATTTACCAAAGCAATTTGACATATAAATGAGAATATACTGCACCCCCACTTCTCCAATTATAAACAAGACATTACACAAGTAACGTGTAACGCAGTTGGGCTTCGAAGTTAAAATGTTGATGTTCAAGTTATATAAAATGAACCATAGTTGAATTATAATGTAATAATAAAACATTTTTCTTTTTTGTATTGACTTCTCATAAGTGCTATTTGATTGCCTACGTGACCAAATAAAGCAATTTCATTTCAAAAAAGTACCGCCACTGCTTGTGTCGTGGGTATCAGAAACTACGAGACACTTTTCGGCCTCGCAAAAATTCAGATCCGAAACAAATATTTGTGGATCACAGAAATGTTATACATTAAGCGCACATAAAAGTTATCAGGGCAGTAGAGTGATTATGTTTTGATAAACTGTACTGTACTGCATCGTGGCCTCGCGGTACAATATGCCGTGCGATCTTGAGGTCCTGGTTTCGATTCGCGGGTCGGGGAAAGTGATATTGGGTTTTTCCATTAGGAAATTCTCAGTAACAGCACGGAGTATGGGAATGTGCCCGAAAAACGGCAATAGGCTCGCCCCCTATTACGTGGGACTGATACATACCTGGCGAAATGTGGGTGCAGAAATGCATCTCTGCCTACCCCTTCGGGGAATACAGGCGTGAGTTTATGTATGTATGTATGTAGTATGTATATTTTATCCTCACCGCTATTCTGGACATCAAAAAATACGCAAAACACTTAAAAAGTCAATGACACGAAATGATCCACTGTCTGCAAATTCACATGATACATGTCTGGTACTTGCGATGAAAGCCGAAAAGAATTAAACTAACCCCAACTCTAGCCAAGTAATAACAAACTCATGTAAGAAAATAATAGTTATTAGAGACATGTCGTTGCAACGGTTTTCACGATCAAACTTTTGCTTATCCGAATTAAAGTTTTTTCATGTGGAGCTATTTGGAGGATCTATGGCCGTCGGCTTTCGGCCAGTTTGGGGTTAGAAACGATTACTTCGAATAGGCTATACCGAGATAGTATAGATAGCTTTTTTATACGCGCAATTTTATATACACGCTTGTAACCTTGAAGGGAGAAAGAAGCAGGGGCGTATTTCTGCACCGATATGTCGCGGAGTTCATTTTAACATACATACACACATAAATACATATTACATACATAACCTCACGCCTGTAGTCCCCGAACGGGTAGGCAGAGGTGCATTTCTGCATCCACAGTTCACCTGGTATGTACCAGTCCCACGTAATAGGGAGTGAGCCTATTGCCGTTTCTTGTGCACTTTTCCAGATTGCTGCTACTGAGTATTTTCTAATAGAAAAACCCGATAACACTTTGCCTGATCCGGGAATCGAACCCGGGAGCTCTAAACCGCACGGCATATACTTGTACTGCGAGACCTCAAGGAAATCACTTAATTTTAAGTCTCACTAAATAAAGAGTAAATAATCAAACTTAAACTTAAAGCCTTAGGCATTAGTTCCCCCTTTATATGTTATTATGTATAAAAAGCATAAATGAATAAATACGAGTAAATAGACTATTCATCAATTTATTCCATCATTTTTCTGCAAGAAAAAACTTACATCAGATAGCCCTGCTAATGGTAGTTACACATTTGACCTAACCCTGAGTCGAAAGGTCTTTCACATCTAAAACGAGCTAATTCCATCTGAAGAATGCTCGTTTATCTTTATATATAAGTTGCAATTGAGACGATGAATCGAGCGTTCGAACTGCTCGTTTCTTAAATAATCATATACTTAGAATGTCTTCTTCTTTTAAATGTATGTCGAAGCGTCGACGCATCCCCACTGTGCGCCCAACGTAGGGTATAAAAACAACCGCTCGATCGAGGATGATTCATTCTCGCTCGGAACGCCGGACCGAACGGAGCTCTGTAATAAGTTTGTTTCCGATTAAATTTGCAATTACCTCCAAAAGTTTGATATAAAATCAATAACGCCCAAGACTCCGTCATGTATTTCTTACTAGATACTGACAATAAGCATCGCATATACTTTAGCATATACAGGACAATATGAAGCCAGTTAAAGACACTTGAATAGAAGGAAATTTAAAATGTACGTATACAACTGCAGTTTTCCCAGGAGACATACGCAGAAAAGACTTTTGTAACAATCTACTACGTTCATAAATAATACCCCACAATGCACACAAAAGTTTAAAGCAATAGAATATTCTAGAAAAGTATTTTTAAATTTATTTTATTTACTAGTAGTCTGGTGAAATTATTTGGTGCGTACGACCGAGAATTCCTTGGTTCCATTTGGGGTTGGCAAAGTCGGAAGCTGTGCCTGGTAAACGACAACAGAACTGACGTTCTTCTGAATTAAAATCACTGTTTAGTAAGTTCTAATGCCAGACACACGCCTCTTACTAATCGAAGCTGTGTGTGTATTCATTATGCCTTACCACGTACTTTAACGGTAAAGGATAACATCGTGAATCCTCCAGATCTCATAGTTCCTAGCCCCCACCGCACTCCCAGGACTGGCGGGCAGTAGAGTCATAAACAGCATTACCCTCGAGAAAAAAAGGGCCCACAAACTTGGCTAAGGTGGACCAAGACCTATCCATTCATCTACGTATATGTTAGATAGATATACATACACAGCATCGCGGTGGACCAAAACCTATCCACTCATCCACGTATATGTCAGATAGATGTACATATATAGCACTTTAGTATAATTACTAAGCCGCCCTCCACTCCAAAGCACTTTACTTAACGAACATCAAATCGATAAAAGGTCATAAAGCAAAAGAAACACAGACATTACCCAAGAACAAAAGCAATAATACGGCAGGCGATAAAATTCAATACACGCGCTCGCCTAGCGATGGGAGTGAAAGAAAAAAATGAATAAGAAAACTGGTAAATCATGTACGATATTAGCCATAAATCAACGATTATCCTCAGCCCCGGGGAAAGGTGAGAGTCTGTGGAGCCACAGCGGCAGCGTCACTTGTTCATTTAGCTTTATACTCATTTTATGCACTACACTGGTAGTAGTTATATGAGGAGGGCCGAAGATCTACCCCAGTGGCGTGCCATAGGAGAGGCCTATGTCCAGCTGTGGGCGTGAGAGAGTCTGGTGATGATGATGATGATGATGATAATGATGATGATAGTAGAGGTCTCTGAGGTTAATCTCAGCGATCCTCTCTCCACCTCTGACTTTTGCATGTAATTGACAATGTAATTGACAGTAAATTTCTCAGGTGTGTAGTCTGACAACCCGCGCTAGATCAGCGTGGTGTCCTAAGGCCTAACCCCTCTCAGTTGTAGAGGAGACTCGTGCTGATGCTCGTGATGATGTTGATAGTAGGCACAGTTTCACACTATATACATACTAATATACTATCTAGTAGTATAGTCATAATATTAACATGTATACATGGTTATATTATGACTATTCTTAGCATGTGAAACACGTGTGGTTTGACCAGATATAATAAAATATGTATGCATAAGGTGTGTAAAGACTATTTTGGGACTGCCTCGACGGTCAAAGTTCGATTCAAGGGCCTAGCGATGTGTTTTTGTTTTTTTAAGTAAATTCTCATTAATAGCATGGAGTCTAAAAATGTTCCCGAATAAACGACGATTGTGGAAGTCATTGGGAGAGGCCTATGTCACGGTAATATTCTCATACAGTAGTTTAACTTCATACAAACGGGCGAAACGCGAGTTATACCTACACGCCTCGATCGCGGCATGCGCAAGGCATGCAGGCAGTCGCGAATGTGCCGCAGTGACGAACGGGCGGTGTTGTTTTTTAAGCAGTAATCGCGGGATTTTTATACAAAATAAGTGCAAGTGCCTATTTAATATGACAAGTATATATTATTGTGCTGTTTTTGGTTGCATGAAATCTTCCAATCAAAAAATAACATGCATTTTTATTGAACACTTCCTATTCCATTCAAAAAATATTTTATTTGTTTAAATAAAATAAAAAAATATTTACAATCACAAAAATAGATAGAAAGTCAAAGTAGGCAGATTGAATAAAAATTCTGCGGGTTCGCAGCCCTATCGCATGTTTACGTACCGCGCGGCTGTAGGTATTTATTTCAAAAATGCGGCCGAGTTAACTACTGTATGATACTATTACCGTGCCTATGTCCAGCAGTGGACTTCCATTGGCTGATGGATTGATTGATTAATTGGTTCGCTTATTACGTGGGACTTAAAACACGGGAATGTGAAAATTCAGTTCTACTTACGCCTTACATAGTACAGGGGTGTATATATGTAATAGATGGTTAGTCCGCTCGTCTCTTGGCCTCGCATTAATGTATACTACGGTGGTCGCATACAAACGCCGAACAAAACGGTGGATAAGTTCTGTTTGTTTGTGTTTTGTCTTAACGCATCTCACCGACGCTTTCACTTCTACACTTTCTCATCCCTCAAAGAAAAAACAGTTGTTATGACATATAATATCCTTGGTAGGTGTATTAGTAAATATAGGTCTGTTCGATACCTTTACTAATATTAAAGGGGAAAGGATAAAGGGAAGTTGGAATTTATTTACTTAACATACACTCTATATTTATTAAATTGCACGGAGTGGAGTGTAAAGTAAATAAAGTTATTAATTTTTTTTGTAGGAATAAACAGGGGTGAAGGTAAAAACTTGACGTAAAAAACATCGGGGTTTTCTAAATTGAGTTGGTATAAATGGGACCCCTCGATACAGGCTTGCCTAGTGAGGGGACCATTTTAGACTGTTACTTGTGGGTCAATAATTAATTGCATACGTTATCATTGTATACTTTTTACTACTTGTATGTCCTGTACGTGTGTAATTTGTATTAAAATAAATAAATAAATAAAATAAATGAAAAGACATTATGCTTTAATACTTATTACTACTATGATCATAGGAAAGAAAAAAGAAATCAACGAACCTTTTCTAGATAAGCTATTGAAACAACACTAAACGCTAACTTTAATTAAAACTGCAGCTCTAAATGACAAGATGCTATAAACAGTGGTAAGAATTTGTTCGCACGATTAAGCAGTACACGCCGTCTCAGCCCGTAGTTCAGTAATTAAATGCATTTCACACACGTAATTAGACAAGTTGCATTAACTTGGCCGAAGTTCAATGGGAATTGGGGCGCAACCGCTTCTATTTCACGAATTTGATGCATTAACTGTATAAGCTTTGATATTGATGTCGAAATGTGGAGGCTGAGTGGTTTGGGAATTTTGCCGAGTTGATTGCAATTTAAGTAATGGCCTCGAGGCTTAGGCGCGCAGTCGCGAATCACAATCGAACTTTTCGAAGTATCAAAATCATGTAGTCTAACAGTGAAGGACATACTGAGGAAACCTGCACACCTAAAAGATCTTGGAAATTTCTTAGTAGTGTTATTCGCCAAACCGCACTAGGCCAGCGTAGTAGACTAAGGCCTAATCCCTCATAGTGGTAGAGGAGGCCCGTGCACAGCAGTTAGACGTATACGGGCTGATGATAATTGCATTCCTAATGGAGAAACCCCAAAAACACTGCCCGATCCGTGAATCAAAACCGGGACCTCTAGATCGCACGGCACATATGTACCTACTTGAGCCGTGAGACCACAAGGCAGTTAGATATTGATATATCGTAGATACAATTCGCGTGACGTGTGATGGATTTTTATAAATAAATCCACCCAACAGTCACATACATAGTTCTGACCCCCAATAGGATACAAGTCCTGTGTCGTGAGTATCAGAAACTACGAAAGACTTTTCGGTCTCACAAACACCCAGACCCGGAACAAATATTTGTGGATCACACAAACATTTGTCTCGGTGCGGGGATCGAACCCGCGGCCTCTCGGTTCGCAAGCTGGTGTCTAGCCAACTGCGCCACGGGGCTGTCAAAAACAATAGTCATCGTCAACAATCAACACCAACAACAACACCAACAGGTGTTTTTTTTTTAATTTTTTCGATTTCGAAAAAATAGTTGAGGAATCACCTTGCTATGATCAGTGAAAATTTCTCAACTTCAACTTTGAACAACATTGTCAGACCTTAATCAACTAGATGTTACGGCCGTCTGAGATAGAGCAGACTGATGATGGATAGCTGATTTACAAATTAGAATAACTTTATGCCGACGCAAATTCCCTCGGCGCCTGATCTTCAGCTATTGGAGTGGCTGAAACTGATAAGAAATGGCGAAGAAAAAATTCTATTATTGTGATATTTTTTTATTAATTGACATCTGCTGCGAAAGACAAACGAGCTGAGACGCGTTGTTATGACAACCTCATTAGTCTCGGATATTCGCTCCGTCGCGTTTCTAACACTTGTATTATCTTATATCTTTAAATGAGCAATTCTTGTATATATATAGATATATATTTATATAATTGGAATGTCGGAATCGGCTCCAACGATTTTCATAAAATTTAGTATATAGGGGGTTTCGGGGGCGATAAATCGATCTAGCTAGGAATCATTTTTAGAAAATGTCATTTGGAAGAAAAATGACAAAAAGGAGGCGTTTGAGTAGACTCTTCCTGACATCTATTGGCGAAATGGCGAATAATAATACTATTTTTTGTGAGCAACGAATTGTTCTAACGACACAACAGCAGATGGCGTTGTTAAGTAGCATTATTCATATTTCATCATTTTATTAGTAATTCGTACTTAAATATAATTTCCAAAAAACACAATTAAAAAAAAAACCATCCAGGTACTTTTAATTATGTTCCGTGCGATTCGTTTTGGGGCGAACAACTCAGTTGCGAGGATAATTGTGATAATTGAATTAAGTCTTTGATGCAGGCCACTTGAAGAGTTTTAGAAGTCGAGGTGCTTAAGCTGATGATGATAATTACTCAGTTGATAAATTGAATGTAGCAGTTAGTATTGCTCTCGTTGTGAAGGGCTAAATTACTCGATATGAACGCGAATAATTTAGAGCATAAAAAAGGCATAGGATCGCAAGTATTACATTACGTAGTCGTAATAACAGCAAAATAATAACTGGCTAATCCGATAATAGTTTATCACCCGTAGATTTCGATTTTTACATACATACATACATACATAAACTCACGCCTATATTCCCCAAAGGGGAAGGCAGAGGTGCATTTCTGCACCTACATTTCGCCAGTATGTATCAGTCGCACGTAATAGGGGGCAAGCCTATTGCCGTTTTTCGGGCATATTTCCAGAATCCGTGCTGATACTGAGAATTTCGATTTTTGAACCCGTAAATTATTATTAATTTTTCCCTGTATTCTTATGTGTATACATACTTTGCCTTCTTACATTCCATCCAAATGTTATTTGGAATAGATCGCCCTCAGCGATAAGACCGCCTATTGTTACACTTTTTATTGATAAGTTGTATGGAAATTACTGTATAAATGTGGGTATCAATAAAGAGTTATCTATCTATTTTGACTTCAGCATTGTATATCGTAGTCATGACATTATGACCAGCTTTACACAATTAAGTAAACAAAGAAACGGTAGGGTCGGAGGTGTGGAATTTTGTGAGTTGTGAATTGAATTATTGTACCCTCTTTTCTCCTTGTCGATTACATAGACAATCTATAGTAATAACTGCCTCGTGGTCTCGCGGTACAAGTATGTGCCGTGCGATCTAGAGGTCCTGGGTTCGATTTCCGGGTCGGGCAAAGTGTTATTGGGTTTTTCCATTAGGAAATTCTCAATAACAGCACGGAGTATGGAAATGTGCCCGAAAAACGGCAATAGGCTCGCCCCCTATTACGTGGGACTGATACACACCTGGCGAAATGTGGGTGCAGAAATGCACCTCTGCCTACCCCTTCGGGGAATACATGCGTGAGTTTATGTATGTATGTGTATATAGTAATATTATAAATGCTAAAGTTACTTTGTCTAACTGTCTGCTACGTTGTCATGCCTTTGTTAGGATGATCTTTGGTATAAAGGGGTTCTAGGATAGTTCTACATAGGATATTTTTTAAGGTTCCGTAGTTCACGTCTTGGAACCCTAATTGTTTCGTCATGTCCGTCTGTCCGTCCGTCCATTCGTCCTCGGCTTATCTTCCAAACGGTTAGTGCTAGAAAATGAAAGCATGAAAATTAGTATTTATTTATTTACCCTTCATACATTACATGTAAAGGTGGACTTATGCCTGAGGCATTCTCTAACAGTCGAACCTTAGGTGGTGCAGAGATGGAAGGCGTAGGTACGTAAATAAACATAGTATACGATGAGTCAATATAAATACAATATACAAAACATAAATATCCATACTTAAAAAGCTATATATACATATTTATATAATACTAGTATATATATATATATACACACATACACATGCATACATATCAATGTGAAGAATCTGCTATTCTGGTTGACAGCAACTTTTGAACTCTCAACTTGGACGAGTAACGATAAAATAATATAATTTTAGCACTTTGTAAACCAATAATATAAAATAATATTATAAAATAAAATAATATAAGCTAAATTAAATGCACTTCATAATTATATTCACTGAATGAGTTTACATCATAACACAACCAAAACAATTCCATAAAAAAAATCTTACTAACCTCATTATCGACTTTAGTACCTTTTTACCCTTATTCCTCCTTCGACACCGGTAATTCGCTTTGGAATTTCACTTACAACAAACACGGTTATTTACGTGCAAATATTTGTGGCCCATAATAACATTATGAAACACGCGTCAGAGGCAAAAACTGTAAGCGGTAAAGTAAACGCGTGAGTTTGCACGGAGCAGCTGCCTTGGAGCTCCACCTTCCCAGCCATTACTACTGGTAGCAAATATTATCCTTGCTTTTGGAATTACGTGGAAATACTGATTATTTTATACTAAATAGAGTAATTAGTTAGGGTCAATGGAATATGTTGAAATTCTTTTTCTAGTCCTGCGGCATAAGTGCACGTGCAATGGGTTTGATTCCAGGTTAGGTTCTTGTATTGTACATACATACATACATAACCTTACGCCTGTCCCCAAAGGGGTACTGCACGAATCGAAGGGGACTGCCTCGTGGTCTCACGGCACAAGTATGTGCCGATCGATTACGATTGCCGGGTCGGGCATAGTGTCATTTGGTTTTTCCATTAGGAAATTCTCAGTAGCAGCACGGAGTCTGGAAATGTGCCCGAAAAACGGCAATAGGCTCGCCCCCTACTACTTACGTGGGACTGATACATACCTTTCGAAATGTGGGTGCAGAAATGCACCTCCGTCTGCCTAGGTTCTAGTATTGGGTCTATTATTAGGTCTTAGCATTAAGAAAGTCTGCTAAGATATTTATTGAACTCACTCGCACATTAACAAATTTTCGTCTTTAAAAGAATACGCAACTATACTAAATTCAACGCTAGGTTATTAAAAATCTTTACTTTTTACAATAAAACCGCTTTCCCTGATACTTAACATATAATAATTTTAGGATTATATAGAGGACTAGCTTTTGCCCGCGACTCCGTCCGCGTACACTACAGGGTTGGGTTCAGAAAGAAAATAAGTTGTAGTCTATTTTACTATTATATTATTATTTTTTTTACAAATTTTGAATGTCATATTTATTTATATCTAATCAACAGTCTAAAAAATAAGTTTCAAGCTTCTAGCTTTAAAAATGACAATACTTCCATACAACCTTTCATCCCCCCTTTCAACCCCTTAAAACCCTTTTTCCGGAATAAAAAGAAGGCCTTTCTCAGGCCCTAAAATATCTATGTACCAAATTTCATTTAAATCGGTTCAGTAGTTTTAGCAGGAAAGCGAGACAGACAGACTTCTTTCGCATTTATAATATTATTTATACATGTATATTGTATATTAAATCCCCAACACGCGTAATGAAGTCATCAATAACTCGAAAGCAACAGAGCAACTGGTAGCGGCGACGCTCCAAAATCCGAACAATCAATATGAGCAGTTGAGATGTTCTTACGTACTTAGAGCATCGCGCCCTTCGTCACCACGTTATTGGTTTTCCTGCGGGAATCACAGGAGGTACGCGGATTATTTATTTAGAACAGATAGGTATGAAACACATGTGTTTCTTGACCTCAACGGCATAATATGGGAATCGTAGTTAATTTTTCTGGAGGAAGCTAATTTCATCATCAGCCCATATACGTCCCACTGCTGGGCACGGGCCTCCTCTACTACCGAGAGGGTTTAGGCCTTAGTCCACCACGCTGGCCTAGTGCGGGTTGGCGGACTACACACCTAAGAAATTCCTAAGAACTATTAGGTGTGCAGGTTTCCTCACGATGTTTTCCTTCACCGTAAAGTACGTGATGATTCATTGTGAATACAGACATAACTTCAAAAAGTCAGAGGTGTGTGCCTGGGGTTTGAACCTGCGACCGCCGAGATTCTCGACCGCGCGCCTAAACCCCGAGGCCATCACTACTAATTTATCTTTATTAATTTATAATAATACTGACATAAAGATATATTATAAAGAGGATTGGTTTGTGTTTGTGTATTCATTATAATGAATTATCACTTTTTATTATCACCAATTATCAATTTTTCTGGAAGAAGCTGATTTATTTATATTAGTTTATAATAATACTAATAGAATTATAGATAACAATATTATAAAGAAGAAAGGTTTGTGTTTGCGTATTCATAATGAATTATCACTTACTTAAACGGTGAAGAAAAATATCGTGAGGAAGTCTGGGCCCCTAAAAATTCTTAGGAGTTTCTTAGGTGTGCAGCCCATCAACCCGCACTAGGCCAGCATGGTGGACTAAGACCTGAACCCTCTCGGTTGTAGAAGAGGCTCGTGCCCAGCAGTGGGACGTATATGGGCTGATGATGATGATGATGATGATGAATACTGATAGAATTATAGATAACAATATTATAAAGAAGAAAGCTTTGTGTTTGCGTATTCATAATGAATTATCACTTACTTAAACGGTGAAGGAAAATATCGTGAGTAAGTAAATATCTTAAGTCTGGGCCCCTAAAAATTCTTAGGAATTTCTTAGGTGTGTAGCCCATCAACCCGCACTAGGCCAGCATGGTGGACTAAGACCTGAACCCTCTCGGTTGTAGAAGAGGCTCGTGCCCAGCAGTGCGACATATATGGGCTGATGATGAAAGATTTGAATTTATGAATGTTTGTACCAAATATACGCAAAAACTACTTGACCGATTTAAATAATTTTTGGTATGGATATAGATGGAACTTGTGAAGTAACGTAGGCTACACATTTATCATATATTAATTATATATAAGTGTATAATATACCTACATACATACACACATTTATACATAAGTACATATCATTGTTACAATTCTATTCATTTATATAGTAAGCTCATTCTGAAAACTTTTCTGTAATCACCCCGATACTGTACAATAAAATACATACGTTTCAAATGTAAACAGACCGTGATCAAAACGAAAATAAGTGATTGTTACGATGATTACAAACACATTGACGATAAAAAAAAACTAAAAAAGAAAAAAAAATGACTTTTCCGAATCACCATATCTATTACCTGTCTTTGTTTTCGATGTCAGTTTGTTTACACCTTGTAACGAATCAAAAACACACGACTTAATTAAAGGCATGAGACATGCATTCACCTCAAAGGAGTGTTCCCTTTGACAAATTCCTGTAGTCAAAAACTAAATGGACAGCTTTTGAGCAAAAGTGCTGTTAGAGACGTGGAGTGTAACCGCACCACTTAACAAATTAAGTGTAAGAGCAATGCGGTGCATGCTCCATCCTCACTTGCAGTCATTAGCCTCAAAGGTCTTGTAGTAAAGACGTAAAGTACTTTTATACAAAGTGTAAAAAGACCGTGATCAGAAACTGATACAGATAATCATCATCATCAGCCCATATACGCCCCACTGCTGGGCACGGGCCTCCCCTACAACTGAGAGGGTTTGGGCCTTAGTCCACCACGCTGGCCTAGTGCGGGTTGGCGGACTACACACTTAAGAAATTCCTAAGAACTTTTTTAGGTGTGCAGGTTTCATCACGATGTTTTCCTTCACCGTTAAAGCAAGTGATAATTCATTGTGAATACACACATAACTCCGAAAAGTCAGAGGTGTGTGCCTGGGGTTTGAAGCTGCGACTGCCGAGATTCTCGACCGCTTGCCTAAACCTCGAGGCCATCACTGCTGCAAAATTGTCGGGATTTTTTTTAACGTCAATGTGTTTGTACCGTAATTATATATTGCCTGTCTCAGTTTTTAATCACGGTCTTTTTAAATAAAAGAAAGGTTGTCATCAAGACTCAGAGCTTTGTAGTTTGGTCTGTCGATCCTAGTCTACAGGAGTGGAGTGATGGACAGTCTCAACAAAAACCACTTCACAATATTTAATGAACACTCCACGATGTGATATCGAGGTGATTTATGACGCAATATCCCTATTATAAGGGAGCTAATTTGGTCCGCTTCGTTGCCAAAGTTTGTGTGTTGGAGCCATTGAGAGCCTCAACACCGGGCGTGAGGTGCAAAATGTCGTATCTCATGTTGTAATTTTTAAATATGTTGGCGAGTCGAAATATTTGTGTAAAGTATTGTGTATTTCATGGTTTGATAGGCAATGAACGGCTCATCTATTGAAATGAAATGAAATAATATTTATTGAATCTACAGGGTGTATTCAGACCGTGATCGGAAACCAAGGCAGGTAATAGCTAAGGTGATTACAAACCCCCTGGCGTTAAAGAAAATTCTGACAAAAAATAAAAATTTTGACTTTTTCCATACAACCATCGGTATTAAATGTACGCGGTTTGTATGGAAAACGTCAAAATTTTTATTTATTGTCAGAATTTTCTTTAACGCCAGGGGGTTTGTAATCACCTTAGCTATTACCTGCCTTCGTTTCCGATCACGGTCTGAATACACCCTGTATAAAATGTCAAATACATCACTTAGATTCAGTCGTTTCATAATGTAGTGTACCACCCTACGGAAGGCAGTCATCACTAGAGAAGAACGGACAAGAAACTCTAGTGTTGATCTTTTCTAATCAAGAGATAGTTTCTCGAAAGAACGATGATACATTATTGTGCATATTCCGTACATACACATACATACATAAACTCACGCCTGTATTCCCCAAAGGGGTAGGTAGAGGTGCATTTCTGCACCCACATTTCACCAGGTATGTATCAGTCCCACGTAATAGGGGGCGAGCCTATTGCCGTTTTTCGGGCACATTTCCAGACTCCGTGCTGTTACTGAGAATTTCCTAATGGAAAAACCCAATAACACTTTGCCTGACCCGGGAATCGAACCCAGGAGTTCTAGATCGCACGGCACATACTTGTACCGCGAGACCACGAGGCAGTCATTCTTCATTCAGTTATTCCGTGTAATACGAATATTCATACTTCATAGGTGTCTCAGTATCGTAGCTTGCGACGCTCAATAGTCTGTGCTTATTTCTATGGCATAAGGGCGTGTGTGTATACAGGATGTAACAAGACCGTCATCGAAAACTAAGACACGTAATAGTTACGATCATCATCATCATCATCAGCCCATATACGTCCCACTGCTGGGCACGGGCCTCCTCTACCAGTAAGAGGGTTTAGGCCTTAGTCCACCACGCTGGCCTTGTGCGGGTTGGCGGACTACACACCTAAGAAATTCCTAAGAAGTTTTAGGTGTGCAGGTTTCATCACGATGTTTTCCTTCACCGTTAAAGTACGTGATTATTCATTGTGAATACACACATAACTTCGAAAAGTCAGAGGTGTGTGCCTGGGGTTTGAACCCGCGACCGTCGAGATTCTCGACCGCGTGCCTAAACCTCGAGGCATAAATTGTAATCTCCATTACTATTATCTACCTGTCTTAGTTTTCGATCGCGGTCTTTTTAGACCCTGCATATGTATGAAATTATATTTATGTACAATCTACGTTTGTAAAAATTATCCGCACATACTGCAATAATGTAATTAAATTGCAATTCCTATTTATACATAGAAACGTACTAAAGCAAAACGAACCGCAGATGGGGTAAAAATGCTATTCCAAACGCAGATTACCCAGCATCTGGCATTACAACCGAGCGTTTCCTTGTAATCCCGTGATTCAAATAACTTTTATATTAGCTGCATTCGAAATTTAAAATTCATGACTTTCGCCAGTCTTCAGAGCGGAGCGGTCTTTATAAAATACGTTGTGCGGAACAAATTTTATTTGGTGGTATATTGTGTTACGCGCACACAGCTGTTCGATGATGTACCGGCCAAGTTGTTTACAGTAGCGTTTCGCAATTTCAGTTTCCATCGCCGCATTTGATACTATTTTGAAATCATTCTCCTTTGGTTATTCTTCAATGGAACTCTAATTCGAAATTATGGTTTTATCATGGAACGCAACATTTGTAGTTGTTTTGTTGCTACTGTTTATATCGTTATGAAATTGATAATGTGAAATTGACATTCATCATCAGCCCATATACGTCGGCACGGGCCTCCTCTACAGTCGAGAGGTTATAGGCCTTAGTCCACCACGCTGGCCTAGTGCGGGTTGGCAGACTACACAGTACACACCCAAGAAATTCCTAAGAACTTTTAGGTGTGCAGGTTTTATCACGATGTTTTCCTTCACCGTTAAAGTACGTGATAATTCTTTGTACAAACATGTGTGTTTGTACAAGAAGAGGTTATGTGTAACTTCGAAAAGTCAGAGGTGTGTGCCTGGGGTTTGAACCCGCGACCGTCGAGATTCTCAACCGCAAATTCAAACCTCGAGGCCATCACGACTTTTTTTGACATAAATGTAGTTAAAAATTGTGTACAAATATTATTACACATATTGTTATGTCCAGATGTTTCAGGTTTGGTTTGTATAAATAAAACTACTAAAGCTTAGTTTCAATAGCGTCTGGCACGTCCACTCGGTCCGATATCAGAGGTAGTAGTGAACCGGTTTGAGTGGGGAACAGCGAACATGATTTATTTTCACGTTTACCTTACATTTTATATAAATATTACATGTACATCAGGGATGTTATGGAGCTCCGTAACCGTAACCGAAACTATCGGATATCCGAAATAAAAATATATCCGTAACCGTAACCGTATCCGTTTCAAAAGTTTCGGATAGTTTAAGAAAGTCTTGTGTTAAGTACTAAATTGTTTTTTATAGACAAAAAACTACCAATATTGACTTTAATTTGGACATTTTTTTTATCAAGGTAATGTAGATTGTGCAAAATGTAAACAGTGTGATAAAAACTTTAGCCGGAAAGAAGGCATAGTGAATCCACTAAAACTTCATATAAAATCCAAACACAGTGACTAGTACAAAGATCTTTTATTGCTTGAACAAAATAAGCAACAAAAACCAAAAACATCCAAACAGCTCATACCTTTATAAGGGTGTCGAAAACAGTTATATTTTACTTCAATCTGATATCCGTAACCGAAATTATCCGAAACTAACGGATAATCCGAAATAATTACATATCCGTAACCGTATCCGAAACCGATATAATTTTTTTCCTATATCCGTATCCGTATCCAGATCCGAAATATCATATCCATAACATCCCTAAAGTACACTACACATATCATAAATAAAAATAGACTTTTGGTGTTGCTTAGGGAGTTTCTAGCGCCGCTTCTCGTTCCGAAGCAGAGGTAGCTTATTCAAACTGCTGATTTAAAAGTACTTGCAAAAATCTAATTGAATAAAGATTATTATATCCGTTTATTACTGGGTATTGACGACTGCATTTCATAAACAAAGTATACCAAATGCCAAAACCACAAATTTAGTTTTTACGATCCGTCTTTTGTTTGCTCTCCAACAATGCCTTTCAAAAGGATTTTGACTGAGTTTACACATGAATAACGTAAAATTAACTATACTAGCAGTCGGCCCCGCTTCGTTCAGACGTATTTTTAAACAGAGGAGCTTACAATATGCTACTTTGGGAATTCAAGGTCAAGGTCACATCTATGTCCATACCAAAACTCATTCAATTTGGTTGAGTAGTCAAGAGTAAAGTCGTAGCCAGGCAGCCACGCTGTTTCGACCACAATTTGTTACCATGATACCAGACTATTAGTGTGGTCACTGCAATCAAGCAAACAGTTCATTATAAAAACTTTTCTCATCTCATCTTCCACTTAACCAATGAGTCTTCATCACTATAAAGTGATAGTAATCCCGCCTAAATTAAATCAAGCTTGGTTCATAAAACTGCCTATTAAGTTCCTCGCGGAATGTGCCGTGAAAATTTACTGGGCCACGTGTTCCCTCTTCATTAGTTTTGGCCTGAAACTGCGACCCTTAGTCGACCTTCATCGTAATGATCAGCTAGAAACACATCTTAGTTGATAGGCACATTATAAGAATTCTTAGAAATAAAATTTGATTTTAAGCAGTGGATTTGATGAACTTTTAAGTAGTTTCAAAATTTGTACAGTGATACAAAAGAAAGGAAGGTAGGCAGACACTATTTGTTGCCCCAAACTACGATCCTAACAATCTCTTTTGCTTTTTCTACTCATCTATCTTCTACTAGATCTCCTATACATTTGTCGATAAAATTTATTGGAAAATCAAATTATAAATATTTTACTTCACATAACACAACTATTCGTTTCACTTAGTTTTCACAAGTGTGGGACAAAAATAATCTTATTGTTTCAAATACACACGAATCAATACTTGTAATTCACTTTTATAGTGTTTCTTTCTTTAGGCTTATTTATTTATATAAATATACATACATACATAAATTCACGCCTGTACTCTCTGAAGGGGTAGGCAGAGGTGCATTTCTACACCCACATTTCGCCAGGAATGTATCAGTCCCACGTAATAGTGGGCGAGCCTATTGCCGTTTTTCGGGCACAATTCCAGACTCCGTGCTGCTACTGAGAATTTCCTAATGGAAAAACCCAATAACACTTTGCCCGACCCGGAAATCGAACCCAGGACCTCTAGATCGCTCGGCACATACTTGTACTGCGAGACCACGAGGCTGTCCTATCTTCTTGGGAAGTTAATTTCAATCTTAACAAGACAAATCTCGTCCTTGATTACGACGAAAGATGGAAGTAGGAATGCACCGTTGTCTACCCCCCTGGGGAATACAGGCGTGAGAGATATTTTAAGTACTTGTACTGCACTGCAGTCGGTTTGGACTTCACTATGGCGGGGAGGCTTCATCACTGTAAGCGACTCTGAGAAGGAGAAGAAAAAGAAGAAAGAGGATAAGGAAATAGTCTGAGAATATTCTAATCCCACACACTTGCAAAAATGGTTTTAAATTCCGGTTATGTTTTTTTTAACTTAAAAAATCCTAGATAAATAACTAAACTTACTAAAATAACTTGAAAAATAATTATTGTGAATGGGAATAAAAGGGAAATTGACCTAACTTCTTGATTAAATATTTAAAACTCAATTTTCTATAACAGCAGTGTAATGTTTTTTATGTACTATTTATTATATAAAATAACTAGCTTTTGCTCGCGACTCCGTCCGCGTAGACTACAGGGTTAGGTTCAGAAAGAAAATAAGTCTATTTTACTCCACAGAGTCCCATTTACGTCCATACCAAAAAATCATTCAAATCGGTCAAATAGACGTAAAACGTGTGCCGCTGCGCACCGGCCGGCCGCGCCGGCGCGGCGCCTTGTAGGTACATCATAATTGCGCGCTTGATAATTTTTTCGCTGCGGTGTTATTTTAAAACTGCAATATCTTCTAAGATGAAATTGAAATTCTAATTATTCATTGAAATCAAATGATGTAAAGGGCAAATTTCTTTTAAATTAAATACTTGTGATGAATAACGTATTTATTTGGATAAGGATTAATATAATCTTTATGAAAACACCTTCACAAATAATGCTTTATTTTAGAACAAATTTGGTTAGCATAAAAAAGGTTATAGTGAGCCAACCTTAAAAGATAGACATAAATGCTGTCCCAGACTTTTTTTTAGAACTTTTAAAAGGGAACAATTCTGTCATACATTATTTTAGCGAAACTTTAACCGTTTCCCCAGCGCACGCAGAGGAAGTTCTGAAAAGGAAAAAAATGCCCCCGATTTTGAAACATTATTTATTGGTGCTCCGCTCCTATTGGCCGTAGCGTGATGTTATATAGCCTTTTTCAAATCGGACCAGTAGTTCCTGAGATTAGCGCGTTCAACCAACCAAACAAACAAACTCTTCAGCTTTATATATTAGTATAGATTAATGGTTTCAACAATGCCCCAGATTTTCTCGCTCTAATTCAGGCAGTGGTGTCATCAATAATTCCCTGATTATTCTTAAAATATACCTTCCGAAAAACTCCTTACAATAGAGTCGCAGGTCTAGCATAGTAACACGACGAAAATTTGCAATTTATTTGGCAAATATTCCCGGTCAACAACACTACTCCGTATCCTATGTGATATACTCGTACCTTACAAAATACGCTGTCTACCCGTTCAGGGGTATACAATTGAAAGTATGCATGTTGTATGTAAAAATTAAAGTTGTTAGACATCACTTCTACTAGATTTTTTAGAAGATCTAAATTTTTAGGTTAACGTTTATTTAGTAATTGTTATAATGAAACCAATCGCAACAAGCCAAAACATCGTTCCGATTAAGCCGCCCCTCAAACGGACTGGCGAGTAATTTAGTTAGATTTTTTTTTCGCAATAAAACCGCCCCCCGCGTTAGTATTCACGGCACGCGGATCAACACTCGACACTTTTAGTTCTTGGGCCCAATGTCTACATTATTACGCTGGCCTGAAATATTGGACGGGGTCTTGCTGTTGTTTGGTGTACATTGACGGCTTCGAAATCTCGGCGATCGTGGTGTTAGATCCCAAACACACACTTTTAACTTTTCGAAGATATACGGGTATACTAAATGAAATATTAGGCGCTTAAAACGGTGAAGAAAATTCGTAAACTGAGCATCATCATCGGCACTTCACAAGGATTTATTCAGGTATTTGAAGTCCACAAACCAACAAAGCAAGATATAGATCCTTTCAGTCGTAAAGGTGACCTATGCCCAGTAGTGAGACATATAAACGCTGATATAATTCATTACGAGTATATGTGATTAATGTTGGTATTGTAGGACATTGGTGTCCCTTGAATACATTTAAAACGAAGTATGTTTTTAAAAAGTAGTATGTATGTCGAATGACTTTCTGCAATGTTAATCAGGTTATCCGTCTATCTTGTAGATGAACGTCCAACGGTTACCCATATGTCCCTCAACTCACGGAGCATCATACCCCATCAGCTATCGGTTCTTTTGCACCGCGTTCCAATTTCAACATTTATTTACAAAACGCGCATTTTCAACAACACAAACCTCAGAGGCAACATTAATATTAATTTCTTGGCTTCTTTAGTCGGCCGTATCTCCGCTGCGGCCCAGATCCATAAAGTACTCAAACGGCAATGTACACAAAACAAAGCGAAAACATCGCGGTGAGATTTGTTAAAACGACGTATACTTACTCAAGTCACGTAGCAAAGATCTTCGTTGTGTATTTTATATCTATTATGTACAGTTTATGTTTTGTGTATAAAATGTTATTGTGTTTATGCGATACATTAACTTAAATACACTAAAATTGTTTCAGTACATTTGTAGTTTAGTATATGAATTATACTTTTTAGTTATTTTTGCGTGATGTATTAGAATGTTTTAAAGTTGAATGCACGATTTGAGTCGTGATGGCCTCGAGGTTTAGGCGCGCGGTCGAGAATCTCGACGGTCGCGGTTTCAAACCCCAGGCACGCACCTTTGACTTTTCGAAGTTATGTGTGTATTCACATTGAATTATCACGTACTTTAACGGCGAAGGAAAACATCGTGATAAAACCTGCACACCTAAAAGTTCTTAGGAATTTCTTGGGTGTGTAGTCCGCCAACCCGCAATAGGCCAGTGTGGTGGACTAAGGCCTAAACCCTCTCAGTTGTAGGGGAGGCCCGTGCCCAGCAGTGGGACGTATATGGGCTGATGATGATGCACGATTTGCTGAGAGTAAATCTCGGCGGTTGGCGATTCAAACTCTTGGCATATTCTCTGATAGTTTTAAATTATTTGCGTATACATTTCAAACGTTTACAGTGGTGAAACAGCATTGTTGTTCAAATAATGTTGACGAGCATGAAACTATTACAATTATGCTGGTCTCTTCATCCATCGCAAGAAAAGTAAAATAGCCAAAACAAAATTCAGTTTTTTTGTTACCGTGACCTTTTTTGTTTTTTGTTTTTGTTTTGTTTAAGCCGAGATTCCAAATAAAGTTGTACCAATACCTATGTAGGTCTACGAAATATTAAATAATTCAAACATAAAAATCTTTTTACCCCCAGCTTTAAGTTATTCATGAATATTTCATATCTCTATACCAAATATTTAAGTCGCGGTTGTAAACTAGAAGCTAGGATTATGAAACCTAAGGACCATGAATTTATCAATGTAATCGATTCGAGGAAACGCGCTAAGTCTTCGCAGAAATAGTTGTAATTTACCCGACAACTATTCGGTTACTAACTGGGAAGGTTCATCGAATTCGATATTACTGAAAGGGGTCCAGAGTTCTTGGAAACGTTTCTAGTAACGCTTTGAAGTTTAAATCGTCAATAATTGTGAAATGGCATGGTTTTAAACATAAATTAAATTGGTGCATAATTAAAAATTATTCAGTAAATAGGATAATAAAGCTTTTCTTTAAATCCGTTTTTCTTTAAAGAAATCGTTTTTTAAAGATTACAAGATTACAGCATAATGACATGGAACATTGCGAGTCAATTAGACTTAGTATATTTTATTAATTCATTAAAAGTATAGATTAAGTCGTCCACAACGAAGTTATACTACTGTTAATATGACTCAGTAGGCATAGTATGGATGTAGAATCAATAGTTTTGCTGGGATGGTAAAATTGATATTCAAAGTACATACATACATACATAAACTCACGTCTGTATTCCCCGAAGGGGTAGGCAGAGGTGCATTTCTGCACCCACATTTCGCCAAGTATGTATCGGTCCCACGTAATAGGGGGCGAGCCTATTGCCGTTTTTCGGGCACATTTCCAGACTCCGTGCTGTTACCGAGAATTTCCTAATGGAAAAACCCAATAACACTTTGCCCGACCCGGGAATCGAACCCAGGACCTCTACATCGCACGGCACATACTTGTGCCACGAGACCACGAGGCAGTCAAACACCCTTCAGGTAATACACACAAATTCAAATTATGCCACTAATAAAAGTAGTAGGTAGCTTGTATTTGAAAATCTCATTATCTGGTTACAAGTTTAATAATATATAGGCAGCGGCTGGGTTGTGCCCCTGGCATTACTTTAGTCCATGGGCGGCGGTAACCGCTTACCATCAGGCGGAGCGCTTGCTCGTCTGCCTACTGAGGCAATAAAAAAAAATATATATATATATATATAGCCTTTATTGTACAACTACAGGTCGCTAGTTCGTTTCAAGACACAAATAATGTAATCTACAAATATTTCCTTTTAAATGGAAACTTTAGATTTAAACATAAGTAACAATGCTATGTAAAGCAGTGATGGCCTCGAGGTTTAGGCGCGCGGTCGAGAATCTCGGCGGTCGCGGGTTCAAACCCCAGGTACACACCTCTGACTTTTCGAAGTTATGTGTGTATTCACAATGAATTATCACTTGCTTTAACGGTGAAGGAAAACATCGTGATAAAACCTGCACACCTAAAAGTTCTTATGAATTTCTTAGGTGTGTAGTCCGCCAACCCGCACTAGGCCAGCGTGGTGGACTAAGGCCTAAACCCTCTCAGTTGTAGAGGAGGCCCGTGCCCAGCAGTGGGACGTATATGGGCTATATGCGAGGTGAATTATATATGTAAATATGAGGTGTGAACAATATTATAAGCGTAAAATGGCAATTTTATGAACAAATAACATTTTATAAATAAACTCAGTAAATTCTAAAATTATTTGAAACATCGGCCTCATAAACTCATAAGGTGTAATTTAGCAAAATTTCTTGAATAAATTATTACATTTGTAATAGAACATTTTGCAAAAGTATATTTCATTTTTATGTGCAAATTTCGAAATGAAATTAATAACTTATTTATTTCAAAGTCTATACATACATACATAAACTCACGCCTGTGTTCCCCGAAGGGGTAGGCAGAGGTACATTTCTGCACCCACATTTCGCCAAGTATGTATCAGTCCCACGTAATAGAGGGCGAGCCTATTGCCGTTTTTTCGGGCACATTTCCAGACTCCGTGCTTACCGAGAATTTCCTAATGGAAAAACCCAATAACACTTTGCCTGACCCGGGAATCGAACCCAGGACCTCTAGATCCCACGGCACATACTTGTACCGCGAAACCACGAGGTATAATAACTCTTATTTATTTCTAAGTCTTTATAAATATTAAAAACTCTTAGGCTTAAGTATATTTTGCGAATACCTCACTAGACTAACGACTTTGAAGGACTAAGGTGCTAATATATTCATTAACAAACAAGTATACACGCAACACACAAAAAATTGTACCAGCATCTGGTATAATTTCATTTTAAGTTCCCCCTAATAGGGGACAAGCCCATTTCCAGACTTCTTGAATGCTGCTGAGAATTTCCAATTAGAAAAAATAGCACCTTGCCTGACCAAGGAATTGAACTCGAGACCTTTTGAGCGCTCGGCATACACTCGTTCCGAGATACAAGTGGATAAACTCAATCTAAGTAATGCGATAAAGGGTAGCTGAATATAAATAATAATATATTCAACATCAGGTACTCTTTTCCGCCCTGTGGTTGGGGGCGTAAGAATACCGCCACGGCATCCCCTGCCTGTCGTAAGAGGCGACTAATAGGGGTTATCGGGGTTGTTAGGCGTACTACGGGGGAGGTACGCCCTTACAAGAGTTGTACAACTCCGAGATGTGCGGCAGAGTGCATGGCCTCGTGAATGCCGCGGCGGGAAAATAGGGCCAAGTGGGGGATATCTGAAATCCCCCTATAGCAGAGGAGTCCACATTTGGACAGAGCGCTGGGCGGCAACGGGAAACAATTAAGGGCGTTCGCCCTGTATTTACCGTACCGCCCAAAATGCGCAAGACGGCCATCGAGAGGTTTTAGTGGGTATGCCGGCGTAGGATTTTGGTTAGGGACCCAACTCAACCAAGCGAACAATAGTTCCACGCGTTGAGTTGGAAAGCCGGTGACCCCGACATACCCTTTTTGGGCCTCCCCCGAGGTACCGAAAAGGGAGCTTAAGGCGCTTTCCTCTCGTAAAAAAATAATAAAAGAGTACCTGCTCTTTTGACTTGCATTATGCACTTTTTCGTCGTCCTAGATGCCGTTGCGACGTCGCCATATATTATTCAACTCCAGCTGTTTGCAGTAATATCACGGTTATTTCACTAACACTCGTTTCTCTGGGAGAAGCGTTGTTTGCAAGACACTACTGTATTTTTTATTTGCATATTTATTTACGAAGAGCGGATGAAAGGAATAAAAGTTAGTATTACATTGCTTAGTTGCAAATGGGTCGCTATTTTTATTTAAACGACTATAGACTGCCTTGTGGTCTCGCGACACAAGTATGTGCCGTGCGATCTAGAGGTCCCAGGTTCGATTCCCTGGTCGTGCAACGTGTTATTGATTTTTCTATTAGAAAATTCTCAATAGCAGCACGGAATCTGGAAATGTGCCCCATAAATGGCATTAGCCTCGCCTTCTTTTACCTGGGACTGATACATACCTAAACAATACATACATATTACCTAACGGTGAAGATAAACATCGTGAGGATACCTGCACACCTAAAAGTTCTTAGGAATTCTTTGGTGTGTAGTCCGCCAACCCGCACTAGGCCAGTGTGGTGGAACCTCTCAGTTGTAGAAGAGGCCCGTATTCAGCACTAAGACGTATATGGGCTGATGATGATGATATATACCTAATGAAATTAGCTACAGATATGCGCCTTTGCTTACTTAGGGTATAAGTTAGCGGCGAATTATCGAGAAGTCCCGATTTTAAATCCTTTTAGTGAGTCATTTAGTTTTTTCGTTAGGAAATACTCAGTGACGAAGTTTAGCAATTAGCCCGAAAAAGGCTCGTCCGCACTTACCGAAATACATCATATTAGGCGAAACTTGAGCGTAGAACTCCTGTACATATTTGGCGATGACATACAGGATGCATTCACACTGTGATCGAAAACTTACCGCTTGGCCACAGCGGTGCGATTTGCGGCGCGGCTTGCGGCGCGGGAAGAGACGAGCGGCACGCGGCGGCGACGGGCTGCGCGGTGTGCGAGTGAAACAAATGTACTAGCCACTGCCAGTATCGAGGCGGCCACAGCTCAGAGCGGCGCGTGCGGCGGCAGCGGTGGGCGCGTTCAGGCATTGCGCGACCGAAACAAATAATTTTGTTTTTATCGCTCGCTGAGCCAAAAAATAATGGATATTTAACAATTCATTCGTAAAAAATTGAGTAGACTAGCAATATGGGTGTCAAAACATCCACATCATTAATATAGGCATGTTTTAAAAAATATGTGGCCGAGTATATAATTAAAAAAATCTATGCTTGCCCGCGTATATTAAAAAAAATTATCGGGATAGTTCCTATTTTCATAATAAATGAAAATTCGCCAAGCTCTCTTCTTTTCTGGTTAAATGGGTGCGCTCCTATTCTTGACTGATATGAATGATATCTTGAGCTAAGAACAAACTTGTTTCAAGGCAATACCGAGCCACTTTTGATAGGGACATTTTAATAGTTTAGCCGTATTCAAAATACGTCCACCGCTATCGCCGCCGCGATCGCAACAAGTCTAGCTGTGGCATACCACCGCAAATCGCGCCGCCCGCCGCGCCGCTGGCCGCGCCGCGCCCTGCACCGCCAAAAACTGTGGCCATGGGCCCTTAGGCAGGTAATAGCTACGGTGACTACAAACCCAGTGGCTTAAAAAATATATATCCGTAATATGTGCCGTGCGATCTAGAGGTCCTGGGTTCGATTCCCGGGTCGGGCAAAGTGTTATTGGGTTTTTCCATCAGGAAATTCTCGGTAACAGCACGGAGTCTGGAAATGTGCCCTAAAAACGGTAATAGGCTCGCCCCCTATTACGTGGGACTGATACATACTTGGCGAAATATGGGTGCAGAAATGCTCCTCTGCCTACCCCTTCGGGGAATACAGGCGTGAGTTTATGTATGTATGTACAAAAAAATGACGTTTTCCTAACAAATACGTACATGTACATTTAATACAGTTGTTAAGAAAACGTTTCTTTTTTTTTCAGTTTTTTTTTAAAGCCACTGGATTTTTAATCACCGTAGGTAGCTATTACCTGCCTTAGTTTTCGATCACAGTCTGAATGTATCCTGTATGTATATCTAGCTACGCTATGTACTATAAAGCTGACTCATGTTGAAAGCGCCTTTTACGTCGCTGCACATTTTTATCAGATAACCGTGTTCCCGAGGGAATTGCATTTGGCTGTAACATGACGGGACGTCCGCCTCAGCGCTGACGTCTTGCTGCCAGGGATGTTGATTATTACAACTTATGCATGTTGTTGAATGAAATTGTACATGACTATTTACTTTAGCATATTTTTTTATGTGACACAACTTGCACAAGTAGCGAAGGCCTGGAGGTTTAGGCGCGCGGTCGAGAAACACGGCGGTCGGTTCGAAACACAGGCACACACCTCTGACTTTCCGAAGTTATACGTGTATTCATAATTAATGATCATTTAATTTAACAGTGAAGGAAAACATCGTGACAAAACCTGCACACCTAAAAGTTCTTAGAAGTTTCTTAGGTGTGTAGTCCGCCAACCCGCACTAGGCCAGCGTGGTGGACTAAGGCCTAAACCCTCTCAGTTGTAGAGGAGGCCTGTGCCCAGCAGTGGGACGTATATGGGCTGATGATGATGAAACCCCCCCTTTAAAAGTTATAATGTTATGTGATGTGCTTTGAAAGAAAACTATAACGGCTTAGATTACTTTGTGACTTCAGGAGTTACAGATGCCTAGCTTGTAAAATGCGCTTACTTGGAAAACTACGTATAAAAGTAACCCAATAATAAATAAACATGTAAAATATTGAACATAAAATCATTACATATCTGTTGGACTCGATTTATTCAACGTTACGGACAATAATGGTTTAACCATTTTATTCAATTAATTTATTCAGAGTAATAAATACCAATCCCGCCTTCTAAATCCACGTGCCATTGTGGGTGACTACGGAACCCTAATCCCAAGTAAGCGCCAACTATTGCGGTGATGAGCAACCATCATACATCCACTGCCCGCCATGTTTCTCAAGTCGTCGGACCATCGTGCTGCAGGACGTCCCACACTACATCTGCCTAAGCGCGGTCTCCACTCCAACACTTGTCTGCTCCACCGGCCGTCCGTCCGTCGGCAGACATGGCCGGACAACGTCCACTTCAGCGTGATAATCCTGCGGGCAATGTCAATGACTCCGGTCACTATAACATACCTATTATATAAAACATTTTTAAACTGGAGTAATTGGGGTGAAATTTCGAGAATATTCAGTAAAATCTGCCGGCTCTGCAGAAATGCAGATGCTGCCTGTCCGCCTGTCACGGCCGTAGCGTTAAATATAAAGAATATTATGGAGTTTTAAAATTATTTCGTCATGAGTGACGTGCTCTTAAATGGATTTCGCTGGCTCGGCGAGTCGCGCGTGTTGCATATTTCATCGTCTATAGGAATATCAGAGTACATAAGTATGCTCCAGGAATACGAACAGGTGTACTTCGACACTTACTTTACGTCAGACATGATTTTAAATGCGTTATATAATTTTATAGTATGCTATGTTGAGATGTCTTTGAATAATAACGCGATGTGTTCTGTTGACTGTTTATTTCGTACTGACACTTGATGCGGCCGCGCAGGTAATTCGCTCGGGGCGCACACTATTATACGTACATAGGTATACCATATACATCATATGCACTCCTTAAGTGTCATGTAATGACGTATTATCTTAGAACATATTAGTAAGCTAAAATATGTTTTAATATATTTGATGTGGTTACTAGTATGTTAAATTAATAAATGAAATCTAAGAGTAGGAAAACATCGTGAGGAAACCTGCACACCTAAAAGTTCTTAGGAATTTCTTAGGTGTGTAGTTTGCCAACCCGCACTAGGCCAGCGTGGTGGACTAAGGCCTAAACCTTTTCAGTCGTAGAGGAGGCCTGTGTCCCGCAGTGGGACGTATGTGTATTGGCTGATGATGATGATAATAATGATGTCAACTTGCATTGTAATAATAATCTTAGATATTTCCTCATAAGTGTTTTTTTCCTGATAATAATGAGGAAATTAATGCAGATTTTCTTATTTATACTAATCATATATATTAATGCAGACTTTATAGTACACGTACGTACGCAGTGGGATTTATAGAAAATCCTATCCAACAGCTGCACTATATCTCTCTTTATGGAAAAGCGGATTTCAGGCACAGCCGATCGCTGTGTCAGTTTCTCCATAATCCTTTTTCGACAGCGTTGATTCAGGTATTTTATTGACACGGATATCTTCGCGTTCGTACTCCCTATAGGGTAGTTGGAAATGTATTTCCGTACATTCAATTGCACATAACAGGTTTATTTTCTGTTTAAGCAGATGTTACATAGTTCGTATTGTTTATAATTTTACACCAACGCACACTCACGTCTTCATGTCTAAAAAATAGGCAGAGGTGCATCACGAATGAACACACATGGCGAACATTTGCATTATTTCTCATGTAAAAGCGATACATTATATTGACCTTCTTCCGACACATTTCATATCTCGGTGCTACTAAGAGTTTCGTCATTGACAGACCCGTGGTGTAGTTGGCTAGATACCTGCATGCGAAAGGAGAGGCCGTGGATTCGATCCCCGCACCAAGACAAATGTTTGTGTAATCCACAAATATTTGTTTCGGATCTGGGAGTATTTGAGACCGAAAAGTCTCTCGTAGTTTCTAATACCCACGACACATGACTTGTATCCTAGTGTGGGGTCAGAACTATTTATGTGACTGCTGGGTGTATTTATTATCGAAAAACCGATATCAAATAACCAGAGTCGGATATATATTCCTAAACCTCTTAATGACATGGACCATTTAATTCCACATAACAGTCTGAAAATATAGTTAATAGTATGAAAGTAAACTCGACATTGTGAACCTCATCACGGCACGTTCGTCGAGTGGAATTCATGAAACTTCTGATTAAAAGCTCGTTGCGTTCATGTTGTGCTTTTTGGTCCTATATTTACTCAGATATATACCATACTTTCATATTAATCTAGACTTAATAATATTAATGCGAAAGATGTTTTCAGTCTTTTTGTCTGTTACGTTTTCACGCCTAAACCGCTGGGCCGATTTGAATGTTTTTTGTAAGGAGATAGATAGGGCTACTAAGGACCTTAGGAAAGGATTTTTTTAATAAAAGTAGGCTGTGGCGGAGCAAGGCCCAATACAGTATCGACACATTAACGAAAATTTGCTCGGAAAATAATAACAGGGGGTAATCTTCATTATACAATGCAACATAGATACATGCGGTCTAGAGGTTTTCGGTTCAATTAGCGGTTCGGGCAAAGGTTTTACATCAGGAAATTAATTTAACAGTACGGAATCATTTAATGTGCCCTAAAAGTAGTAATAGGCTCGCCCCCTGTTACGTGGGACTCAAAACAAATCTTCCAAAACGTTTAGAAATACACTTCTGCGTTCCAATCTTTGGGAAGCCTTGATTGAGTCTAGGTGCATTATAAAATGGCAAAGTTTCCAACTCCAACAACCCTCAAATTAACACCAACACAAAACAAATTATATTACCAACCAGATATTTCACAAAACAACCGATTCGAGTGCAAAACACACCGCAATACAGGTGCTAAACAATAGAGCTGTGGTTCTGGGCACTTTAGAAAATACCTTCGGCCATTGCATATGCAAAGCGAATGCGGCGTTGCATTATTTGAGCTGTTTATTCCATGCTTTTTATGATAATACCCGACTGACGACGGATGTAATTGAATACTGCATTTGTATGTAAAACAGGAGGTAATAGTGTTCTTGCTCCCTTTCTTCTTGACTAACTAATATTTCTAAACCTAACAAGCGTTGTAGTAATAACTAAGTGCTGATGAAGCAGTCACACTGTGATGTGTTGTGGCATTATACTATGTTTTTGACATACATAATAAATAAATAAATAATCATCATCATCAGCCCATCGACAGCCCCGTGGCGCAGTTGGCTAGACACCAGCTTGCGAAACGAGAGGCCGCGGGTTCGATCCCCGCACCGAGACAAATGTTTGTGTGACCGACAAATATTTGTTTCGGGTCTGGGTGTCTGTGAGACCGAAAAGTCTCTCGTAGTTTCTGATACCCACGACACAAGACTTGTATCTTAGTGTGGGATCAGAACTATGTATGTGATTGTTGGGTGTATTTATTTATTATTTATATACGTCCCACTGCAGGGCACGGGCCTCCTCTAAAACTGAGAGGATTTAGGCCTTAGTCTTTTAACTTTATATAATATCAGATTAAAAAAATAAGGATGCATGATATATTGTTACTAAGTTATAACATACATCACCTCACCCCTGTATTCCCCGAAGGGGTAGGCAGAGATGCATTTCTGCATCCACATTTCGCCAGGTATGTATCAGTCCCACTTAATAGGGGGTGAGCCTATTGCCGTTTTTCGGGCACAATTCCAGACTCCGTGCTGCTACTGTGAATTTCCTAATGGAAAAACCCAATAATACTTTGCTTGACTAGGGAATCGAACGTTATTACCCACAAAAAGGCATTGAGACACACCCACGTTTTGCCAGATTTATATTGTTCTTGGCTTTGTGTTTAAACAGCATGCCGGACAAATGTTCTATACATCCAATTATCCTGGGTCCTTAAGGCGTAGCATGGAGAATAATTTCCATAGGTAGGTATTTGAGTATCGACAGAAAACTCTTTGTACATTAGAATAACATTATTATTATTATTTTTTATACCTAGTTTAAATGGAATAGGCGTTTGTCTTGCATCTCACCTGATGGAAAGTGTAGATGAAGACTAGGGTGGTATGGTGGCCCATCCAAAAGAAACCTGTTCACTCTACTCTTAAAGGCTCCAGAGTTCAACTTATCAGGAAAAATAGACCCAGGCAGGTCGTTCCAAATCCTGGCGACTCTCACCAGAAACGATCTGTCAAACCGTTTAGTTCGACTTTTGGGTATGTCAACAACGTATGGATGAAACTTTTGCCTGCGCCTAGTAGTCCGATAAAGGAATGGAGATGGCTCAATCAGTTCGAAAAGAGCCTTCGAGCACTCTCCAAAGTGCATCCTATAATACATTATAATTATCTTAAGTTGCACTGTTACGATTCTACCTCATCATCATTTCCTTCAATGTCACGATCAATTAATACAAATAAATACAAAAAGTTAGAGATAAATAAATAAATACACCCAACAGTCACATATGTAGGTAAATCCATAGTTTTGACCCCACACTAGGATACAAGTCCTGTGTCGTAGGTATCAGAAACTACGAGGGACTTTTCGGTCTCACAAACACCCAGACCCGATAAATTATTTGTGGACCACACAAACATTTGTCTCGATGTGGGGATCGAACCCGCGGCCTCTCGTTTCGCAAGCTGGTATAAAGCCAACTGCGCCACGGGGCTGTCTCGATGATCTCGTTTGATTACGCGACGCTTATAAAGAAATGGATTAATCAGTAACGAAACTATTTCGAGCTCATGACAATAACAGAAGAGCAAAGAATAATACGTCGTCACAATAGCAGGTTGAAAACTTATAAAGACGCATAACAATATGAGCTCGTCACTCGAGTGCGGTAATTCTGCGGAAAGTTCTGGAACAACTGTGGAAGAGTTCACCGGTGTAGCTCCGCGGCGAAGTGGCTTCAGTTTCATTGAAATCAACTGTATTGAACAACTTGCAGTTGGTAACTACGTGAACTCGAATGACTTTCACTTTACACATTTTTCCTTACTTCCGACCCCGACAAATCGGACCTTACGATTTCAGAGTCCGTATGTCACCCTGCTGAGCACACCTTTACATCTTATTAAAGGTCCCTTGGCAATTGGAAAGGCCGAATATTACGACAAATGCTTTCAGGCCATACATCGAGGTATTCTGTAAAAAATGTACGCCTAATCTTCAAGTTATGGATAGTGGGATTGTAAACACTTTACACACTACATAACATCGATGAAACCTGCACACCTAAAAGTCCTGAGGAATTTCTTAGGTGTGTAGTTCGCCAACCTGCAATAGGGCCAGCGTGGTGGACTAAAGCCTAAACCCTCTCAGTTGTGGAGGAGGCCCGTGCCCAGCAGTGGGACGTATATGGGCTGGTGTATGTATCATCATCATCATCAGATGATCAGGGGTTAAGCCTTACTCCACTACGCTGTCCTAGAGATTTCACATTTACTTATTTATTAAGTACTTAATGCAATCTTACAGTTTAGATGTTGTCCTTCACAGTTAAAGCAAGTGATTCATTATGAATACCCACATAACTTAGAAAAGTCAGAGTTGTGTGCCTGGGGTTTGAACCCGCGACCGTTGAGATTCTCGACCGTGCGCCTAAACCTCGAGGCCATCACTGCCATCATATTATAACTTCGTAAAAATTTGACAAGTATTTCCAAGTGACTTCAACCAGTAGTAAACGTCAAAAGGAACCGAAATGCACCATTTCTTGCTCCGTCGTCTGAAAGTGTTTTGTCTTGAACTCGGTGCGGGAGAAAATTTCATTTCAACGAATATCATGGCAAAGGCGCAGTATGAACAGCTCTGTAATTACACTTAGCGAAGGCCCTAATATCTGAAATTGGTCTTTTGTGAGGAGCTTAAGTCTGATTCATGGTTAATTTATGTTTCCTTTCTTTGGAAAAGGTGGCGGTTTGTGGGTGGATGCAGGTCGCTGAAGGCCGGGATGGTTGGTTACTTGGGGATGCCAGAGCAGTGGACGGCGATAGGTTGAGTACATATATTTAGTAAGAAGAGGTAAGGCGACGCTTATACTTATGCTATAGAAGTGGGCTTGCCGACCGATATATTAATACATTACTATTGTTTAGGACATTCATATAACTGTGTTATATTAAGTTGCTTTGACGTCCAGGCTTATAGCAAAGATAAATAATAACAGATTTTTGTTGATTTGACTACCGAATTGCAGAGATATTCCTGTTTCTATTTCATAATTATTTTAATTTTGATTAGAACGTATGTTTTCCTTTTTTCAATAAAATTTGAATTCTTTTTATTCAGTATAAAGAAGCTGTTCCCGCGGTTTCACAAAATTACATAGTTTGAAAATAAATGTAGCAGCATCAACATCAACAGCCTTTGTCACGTCCACTGCTTGACATAGGCCTCTCCTATGGCACCCCACTGGGGTCGATCTTCGGCCCTCCTCATTCAACCGCTGCCAGCCACCTTAGTGTCCTTTCACCCCGCCAGAGGGTGTCCTACACTACGTTTGCCGAGCCGTGGCCTCCACGTAAAAGTAGTATATTATGTGATAATCCAAGGTGTCGACTACCACCATACCAAGTTTCATCAAAATTGTTCCAGCCGTTTTTAAAACATAACATAAAACTTTCAGTTTTATGCTATAAGTGTGACAGAGTGATTTTCTGAATAAATGAAAAGTGAAAACAGAACATCGGAATTTTTAAACTTATTTTTTTCATCATCATCATCATCATCATCCCCCATATACGTGAACCCGCGACCGCCGAGATTATCGACATAGTAAAAATTGAAAATGAATGAATTAAATTTTAAAATCAATATTAACTAATGCCTAAGACTTCGCTTGACTTTGTGTTCTTTTTTCCAACCTATTGTCCTTTTTCGGAGAAATTTCACCGTTAAGCTGCTGAAATTTGGGAAACTGATCATCATTAAACATCATTTATTGATGTTATTATTTTTAAACATTTTGCGTACATCATTTATTTTATAATTTCAACATTTACATTAATTGTGACCACACTATGCTTCCGATCTCTCCAGTCCATCTAACGGTTGCCTGGAAGAAATCGCCAACACCGGTAACGCCTCCATTTGTGACACTACCTCTTTTATAGTTACTCATACCTTTCTTGTTTTTATTATATGGTGTAAAATAAAGAAAAAATAAATAAATAAAAAAACTCCGAAATTGAATGCGGGACCTTTCTCGATCGCACTATACCATAGAAGCAACGAGGCAGTCGAATGCCCAACCAACTTATTTACCTGAAGCCGTGATAAGAGCCGGCCAAGATTATCCGCCTTTCCGCAGTTCAACTTGGCAGTTGGCAGAAACTATCGCGTCCGGTACATCGACATGTTGTTTCAAACTTCAATACAACGCTGGACCGGAGGAAATTTCTATAAGAGCGCGGTCACATTGTCCTACGTCATCACCAGGTGAGCAATATAATTATATTATCTGACTGCCTCGTGCCTCCCAGGGTCGATTCACGGGTCGGGCAAAGTGTTATTGGGTTATAGATTAGATACGTGATGTGATAACCGACGAATGTGAATGAGATGTATGAATGTCGAAGAAGCAAGATGTGTGTTATTCTCGTAGCTTGTGGCACTCAATAATCTCTGCTTACTCCTGTGGGATATAGGCGTCATTGTGTATTTTTTTTAATATAGAGGTGCGGAAAATGTTTTTTACGTATCATCAGAACAAGATGTTATGTCTGGAGTGTCGGATTCGTTTCCCCTAACCTACTCCTCTATCCTTGACCTCTGTTTCCCCCGCAGGACTGCCGTTAGGTATTACTTCGGGAGGATCTAGTAATCATACTCTTCCTTCAGGTCCTTGAAGTCCACAGCTTCTTCTTAAACTATTTGCTTTACTATCTGCTCGATCTCTTTCTAAGCAGTGAAGTTTTTTGAGGACCTCTGTCGCGAAAGAGCTTGTCTCTTCCCAGGCTGTCTCCGATGAGAGCATGGTGCTCACCAAGGTCTCTGGACGAAGCTTCTGCTTTAACACATTTTCCCAAGTACTGCGGAATGACTCGAAACGAGGGCACGCAAAAAATACATGCTTAGCATCTTCGTTTACCCCGGCGCAGGACGGACACTCAGGACACGTGTCGTGCTTTAAACGATACAGATATTCCCGTGTATGTATGTATGTATACAAAAAAAAAATTGTACGTAAAAATTATCGTATGTCTGAGGCAGAAGTGTGGGATGTCCTGCAGCACGATGGTCCCATGACTTGAGAAAGGTGGCGGGAAGCGGACGGATGAGGGCTGCTTAACACCGGAATGGTTGGCGCCGACTAGGGGAGACCTACGTTCAGCAGTAGACGGCGATAGGTTGAGAATATATGAAAATTATCGTATAGCCTGATAGTGGAAACGCGCTATGTGTCAGCCCGATCGTTGTCGCTATACATACAACTTGTAGTTGTATTATGGCTCAACATTGAAACTAGTTTGCGGTCCGCCGTGATACCGGATGCCGGCATAAAACTGATTACAACCGCCTTGTTGTGCCTTCACTTTTGTTGGTAGATTGAGAGCTTTTAATTAAGAGCGACCATTAATTACGACCTGTATTGGCGGATGCGGTAAAAAATTGATGTATTAGATTCTCAATTTATAAACGTTAAAATGGATGAGTTTAGTCAAACATACATACATAACCTTACGCATGTATTCTCCGAAGGGGTAGGCAGATGTGCATTTCTGCACCCACATTTCACCAGGTATGTATTAGTGCCACATAATAGGAGACGAGCCTTTTGCCGTTTTATGAGCACAAAGTACTAAGATTTTCCCAATGGAAAAACCCTATAACACATTGCCCGATCCGGGAATCAAACTTAGGACTTCTATATCGCACGGTTTTTTGTTACAATTTATTTAATGTGACTTATCTATACAAATAAATAAAATTGGAGTGTCTGTTTGTGATATTGAAATAACCGCTTTTTAATAAATGTATATGGATGTATACCTACACGGTACATATACCAAAATAACGTTTTTTACAATTTTTGTCTGTCTGTCTGTCTGTCTGTGTCTGCGGGAACACCGCTAATCTCTGAAACGGGTGGACCGATTTTAACGGGACTTTCACTGGCAGATAGGTGATGTAATAAGGGGTAACTAAGGCTACGTACATATAAATAAAATTTTAGTGTCTGTTTGTAATATTGAAATAACCATTTTTTACTACATGTATATATGAATATATATGTATATACGGTACATACACCAAAATAACATTTTTTTTCAATTTTTGTCTGTCTGTTTGTTCCAGCTAATCACTGAAATGTCTGGACCGATTTTGACGGGACTTTTATTGGCAGGTAGCTTATGTAATAAGGAGTAACTTAGGCTACGTTTATTTTAGATAAATTATTTTATTTTAGAAAAATAAAGTAATGTTGCAATGCCCAAGTACCACGCGCAGCTCACGTGCATGCCCAGCTATTCACGTGCATGTCAATCTTATCTATACATCTTCTATACATATGTATATCTATATATACAAATAAATAAAATTGGAGTGTCTGTAATATTGAAATAACCGCTTTTAATAAATGCATATGGATGTATACACGGTACGGACGAAGTCGCGGGCACAGCTAGTTCGTAATAAAAATTGTGAATCTTTCGTTACACCGTTAGCATAAATCGAGTTCGATTCTCAGGCTGGGTCTTAACACCAAGTAATTCAAGCAACAGCACGGAATCTAGAAATTTGAATAGCAATAGGTTCATTCTAGCCAAGTTTTGGTATAGTTTTTCAGTCTACGTACCCCTTATTCTTCCCATTATCTAGGATCTTTTAAGTAATTATTATGACCTTCAAGAAAAGAGCCTATATTTTCCTCAAAGGCCGGCAACGCACCGATGATTCCTCTGGTATTGTGGGTGTCCATGGGCGGTGTTGACCACTTAACATCAGGTGGCTCACCAGCTCGTTTGCCTCCTTTCCCATAAAAAAAAAAAAAAAAAAAAAATGAAAAAAAAAAAAACACCCAACAGTCACATACGTAGTTCTGACCCCACACTAGGATACAAGTCCTGTGTTGTGGGAATCAGAAACTACGAGACTTTTCACTCTCACAAACACCCAGACCCGTAACAAATATTTGTGGATCACTCAAACATTTGTGTCGGTGCGGGGATAAAACCCGCGGCCCTTCGTTTCGAAAGCTGGTGTTTAGCCAACTGCGCCACGGGGCTGTCTAAAGGCAATCTACGTCCACATGTTGTTGTTTAAATAGGGAGTTCTAGTTCATTATTTACCTTTTTTACTAGTATTTCATTATTTACTAGTTCATTATTTAATAAATAATAATAATAATAAATACACCCAACAGTCACATACATAGTTCTGACCCCACACTAAGATACAAGTCTTGTGTCGTGGGTATCAGAAACTACGAGAGACTTTTCGGTCTCACAAACACCCAGACCCGAAACAAATACTTATGGATCACACAAACATTTGTCTCGGTGCGGGGATTGAACCCGCGGCCTCTCGTTTCGCAAGCTGGTATCTAGCCAACTGCGCCACGGGGCTGTCAATTTACTAGTAAAGGTCGCGGGACGTCGCTGGCTGCAGGCTGCTTCCAACAGGTGCCTGTGAAAGTCATTGGAAGAGGCCTAGGTCCAGCGGTGGACTTCCATTGGCTGATGAACTGGATTCTACTGTTATAGAAGCATGACGAGCAACGCGTCTCCTAATGGTAGCAGCATTCAACATTTATATCAGTTCGAATATTCTAGTTTCTAACTACACTGTCTCGTAATGAAATCAATTCCCAAAATAAAAGCCAATAAACCGACGCGCCATCCCGAGGAAGTTACGCGAGGAATGTAAATTGTTCCCCCAAATATATATAGATATGGTGCATTTGTCCGTCTGTCTGCTTTATTGGTTTATGCCAGATTTACGAGTGTTGAGCAAACAGGCTATTTTAAGTTTTTGTGCTTCGTTAAGGGGTATGCGCAAGCGACGTCGAAACTGTTCATTTGTCAAGTGTTTAAATGTTATTAATTTATTCCGCCAAACTGCACTAGGCCAGTGTGGTGGACTAAGGCCTAAACCCTCTCAGTTGCTGATGATGAATGAATTAATTAATATATTTAGAGACTGTCTCGTTGGACCCATGAGATAAGGGTGTGATCGAAAGCTTTCTGATTCGATTTCTCGATCAGGCATTGTAATTCACTTTTTTTATATAAAAAAATAATAAAATCATCATTTTACTTTACTTTTTAAGAGACAACGTATTTTACAACGATAATGCAGTTCACTCATATGATGAAACGACAAGATGCAACTGCGGTACAACTTGTAATCATTTGTACTCAATCTATCGCCGTCCACTGCTGGATACTAAACATTAACAATTAAACATATAATTAGGTGTTTTTTCAAATAATCCTTACTAATATAATAAATGCGAAAGTAACTCTGTCTGTCTGTCTGTCTCGCTTTCCTGCTAAAACTACTGAACCGATTTAAATGAAATTTGGTACACAGATAGTTTAGACCCTGAGAAAGGAAATAACTTTTTATCCCGGAAAGGGGGTTTTAAGGGGTTGAAAGGGGGGATGAAAGGTTGTATGGAAGTGCTGTCATTTTTAAAGCTAGAAGTTTGAAACTTATTTTTTAGGCTGTTGATTAGATATAAATAAATATATGACATTAAAATTTTGTAAAAAATTTACCTTTAAGGGGGTAAAATAAAAATAGGGGTGAAAGTTTGTGTGGAAATCCGTGATTTTTGAAGCTAGAATGATGAAACGTTGTGTAGACGGCTGTAACTATGTATATGTAACTATATATCTGTTATGCTTTCACGCTTAAATCATTTGACTGATGTAAACGATTTTTCATATGGTCATAAATGGGACTCTGTGGAGTAAAATAGACTACAACTTATTTTCTTTCTGAACCCAACCCTGTAGTCTACGCGGACGGAGTCGCGGGCAAAAGCTAGTTTTTAATAAATATTTGACACGCCCGAAATCTAAGAAGAACTAAATGCCTATTTTATCCCAATATCCCCATTTCTATTCTATCAACTATTATTTCTATGGACTTTGCCAAGCGTATACTTTAGATCTTCACTGTAAAATATATTCCCAAGTACCACGCCTTAACTTTCATTAATTTTACGAGGTATTTACCAACTCTATCCAAGTTAATAACATTTTTGTCTTAATCTTATTTCTAATGCTTTATTACTTTATTTTCCAAGTCTAATGCTTAAAAGGGTCAACTAGTCCAGACGACTGTAGATTAATGTCTGTCGATATAATTCGATTCTTTACGATCATTACTTTGCTAAATTTTATAGCTCAAGTTTTTATACGTTGAACATTTGGCATATGGAACGCTTAGCATAGACCGTTTAGAAAGATTGCTATGGGTTACAGTTTTGTTTAAATTTACATACATACATACATAAACTCACGCCTGTATTCCCCGAAGGGGTAGGCAGAGGTGCATTTCTGCTCCCACATTTCGCCAAGTATGTATCAGTCCCACGTAATAGGGGGCGAGCCTATTGCCGTTTCTCGGGCACATTTCCAGACTCCGTGCTGTTACCGAGAATTTCCTAATGGAAAAACCCAATAACACTTTGCCCGACCCGGGAATCGAACCCAGGACCTCTAGATCGCACGGCACATACTTGTACCGCGAGACCACGAGGCAGTCAAATTAAAATGAAAATTTAAATTTATATGGGTTATATGTATAATCCTCTTCTTCTTCTTCTTCATCAGCCCATATACGTCCCACTGCTGGACACGGGCCTCCTCTACAACTGAGCCTTAGGCAACCACGCTGGCCTAGTGCGGGTTGGCGGACTACACACCTAAGAAATTTCTAAGAACTTTTAGGTGTGCAAGTTTCCTCACGATGTTTTTCCTTCACCGTTAAAGTACGTGATAATTCATTGTGATTACACATAACTTCGTAAAGTCAGGGGTGTGTGCCTGGGGTTTGAACCCGCGACCGCCGAGATTCTCTACCGCGCGCCTAATCCTCGAGGCCATCACTGCGTTGTATGTATTAATAATCAATGGTTTATAACGTATTTTTAAACTGTCCCGTTGAACTGTGCACAAGTAGTTATATGCTTTACGATCTTTTGTGTTAGGATTCGATCCTGGATCGAACAAAGCACTACACTATACTTATAAGTTTACCATTATGTTAAAAAAAATAGACTATTCACTATAGCTAGATTTTGTATTCAGTCTTGTATTAAGCGAGAGTATGCGTACCTTCAGATTTATATCTTATTGCACCATTTTGATACCTTAATTTCCATGCTAGGCCTTCTTAAAATATTTAAACTAAACTCAAGCTTGTATTCCCGATTTCCCGCAGAGGTCCATTTCTGCACCCACATTTCGCCAATTGTGGCATACTTGTACCGCGAGACTCAGCAATTTTAATCAATGGTATTGTATATGTGAACTTGTTAGACTGTCTAGCCCATCAATCAGTGTCGAGTGAGATCTTCCAAAGGGGCTTAGCATCGACTGACGGGTATCTACAGTTCACCTGACACTTTATTCACACACAGATTTGGCTGCATGCGTCTATGCCAGAGGTACTTTAAAAGCCTGCGATGAAGCTGAAGATTACTTATCATCATCAGCCCATATACGGGTTTAGGGCTTAGTCCACCACGCTGGCCTAGTACGGGTGCATGGACTACACAACTAAGAAATTCAGAAGAGCTTTTAGGTGTGCAGGTTTTCTCACGATGTTTTCTTTGCTTTTAAAGTACTTTATAATACATAGTGAATACAAACACATTAACTTGGAAAAGTCAAAGGTCCCTGGGGTTTGAACCCGCGACCGCCGATATTTTGACGGAAATGCGTTCCTAAAACTGGACGCTATTACCTACTGCTTATAATTTTAGTAAATGGTATTACACAAGATACGTTAATTATTTTAAATGTGTTTTAAATATAGACAAAACGTAATTACAGCAAAGTCAAAAATTTAAAGTCACTGTGCTTACACGGATATAAAAAAAGTCAAAATATTATTTATGTGGCACGCATTTTCCCGCTAACCGTGCCGCCATTTTGTTCCGCCATATTTTCGTGGCCATATTCCCCGTGTAGATTATTATCGTGTTTCGATCATTGAGCTCGGTTGTGAGAGCGAAATAATTAATTTTTACACCCGGTTTCCCGGTGCGTAATTGCCTATTTAAATCTGATATCCAGATGTAAATTTAAAAGTATCTCTTCCTGAATGTTTTGTGACGAATTTCGATTGGCTTATACTGAAATTTGGTTACAACCGTCGCGTGGTTGAGATTCATTAAAACTATTTTAATAAGGTTTAACAGTCATATAGATTGAAAATATTAATTGTTAATTTAAATGGGGTGAATTTCTAAATGAAACATGCTCTTATCTACACAAAACATCAAGAATTAATGCTCCTGTTCTAGCACTAGATCTTTGTTCGTCATTCACTACGCCTTCACGACTAGGCACGGGCCTGATTTACTGAGATATGACTCTTGTACTTTGATGGGAGATGTATCTTGGCCAACCACGCCATCCATGGACTGTTTGGGTGACAAATCTCTAAAAAAATAGTGCGAAAACTTTTTGCTTTGCAAGTTTCCTCGTGAAGTTCTTATTCGCCGTTTTAAGTACATTCATATCATTAAAATACACACATATATTCACAGGTGATTTAAATTTTCAATTAACGTACATTATGAATAAATTAAATTCGTGCTCAGCTTTCGAATAAATACTCACATAACATTTCTTGTCAACAAGACTATTATATATATTCCCTTTACGCAAATAATATGTCACTATGGACGTAAATTAATCAGTAATTCAATAATAACATCGACATTATTTCACGCCACAGCTGCATTCGTATAAATTAAGGGCATAAATAAGACTTGCCTGTCTGTATCGTGCGGCGATTAATCTATGCCACCGCTGCGCACGCGCACGGCGCGCTGTCTCGACAAAATGTCGTAATTTATGTCGACCACTACTCACTACATGTTTATTCGTCTTTGTCTCTCGTTCGACTTTATTGGAACTAATTTTTAATGGCGTTATTTATAAACGCGGCTAGGAGACTTGTTACAGACTTTTCTTTTTGGTTGAAATCAAAGATTTTAAAAGCGAGTCTCAGTTCTAATTTTTGTTTGATTTCTTTAATTGGAGATGCTTTTCATAAGATTGTTCTTTGTTCTGTTTTCAGAATAGTTTTAGAATAAAAAAATATCTTAATAAAATAATGTCCATTGTACAATATGATCTATGTACATCCAAATAAATAGACTTTAAACTCTTTTTATCATGATATCTAAATAAAGTCATATTGTGTTTTTGTATGTAAGAGTGGTATAAGACAGCTGTATCCGTAGAAAAGCAAAGGTACACATCTGCACCCACGTTTCGTCAGGTGTATTTTTAAATAATAATAATTATCATCATCATCATCATCAGCCCATATACGTCCCACTGCTGAGCACGGGCCTCCTCTTAAATAATAATAATAAATTATAATCTATTTGTACAAAAACATTACAATATCTATATACATATAATACAATATCTATATATTTTTTACAAAACACATAAAATGAGGGCTGTACAATCTCAGTGTGCAATTTATGTCTCATTGACTCCCAAACTAGGAATAAACCTGTAACTTGGGAAATTACACGTTATTGTATTGTTATTCCACACTATAGCCGTTTTCAATGCACATATCCAGACTTCGCATTGTTACTGAGAATTTCCGGACGGAAAAACCTATTGTTACTTTACCCGACCTGGTATAATGTATATACCGTATTCACAATAAATATTCCAAACTTATCAACAAACAAATCCGCCTGCCAATCCAAACTGGTAGACCAGGGCTCCCATTGATAGGACAAATAATAAGTAACTAGAACCCGAAACTACGGTCAGTTCACCATTTCCTATACAAAAAATCCACCAATAGTCAATTTATTCCACGTAGTAAGTTTTCCATGTTCCAATTCATCGCAATGACAAAAGGCTACAGAATACATCAGAAACATATAAAACGGAAACATATGATGAAAGCTTTAAATTATAGCAAAAAGAGACGGAACATTGGATATATTTTAATTAAAAACTGACTCGTCATCTGTGTACAAAGAATATTAATTAGTTGCGTATAAAAACGTAATGAATGAATACACCGTTCTTTGAGTACTGATTTAGATTTTAGTATGAAAGAACGTGCTAAAGCAACGAAAGCAAGCAAAGCGAGCACATTTATCACAGGCAATGCGAAGCTACTTAATAAATTTATTAAGGTAGACGTGGGAATGGGAATGATATCATGGGAACGAAAAAATGATGTCAGATAAATATTAAATAACAACCTACATTGTGATAATCGTTATCCAATTTGTGAAACGAGAAGCGGAGAAATCGATGTCTGCAACGAAACAAATGTTTAGGTGGCAAATTGACAGTTGAGAAAATATTTGTCTCAAGTATCCTGTAGTTACTGATGCCCACGACACATGCCTTGTATCATAGTGTAGTATATTTCGTTGTAGTGACTTCATCATCAGCCTATATACATCCCACTGCTGGGCACTGGCCTCTTCTAGAAACTGAGAGGAATTAGGCATTAGTCCACCACGCTGGCCTAATGCGGGTTAGCGAACTACACACCTAAAAAACATTAGGTACATACATCACATACATAAACTCACGCCTGTATTCCCCGAAGGGGTAGGCAGAGGTGCATTTCTGCACCCACATTTCGCCAAGTATGTATCAGTCCCACGTAATAGGGGGCGAGCCTATTGCCGTTTTTTCGGGCACATTTCCAGACTCCGTGCTGTTACCGAGAATTTCTTAATGGAAAAAACCCAATAACACTTTGCCCGACCCGGGAATCGAACCCAGGACCTCTAGATCGCACGGCACATACATGTACAGCGAGACCACGAGGCAGTAAAAAAAAAATTAGGTGTGCAGGTTTAATCACGATGTTTTCCTTCACCGTTGAAGTACGTGATAATTCGTGATAAATACTTTCCCTTACAACACTATTCCTTACTTTATCCAACAATTTCATCCCGCACATGCTTCTCAGCGCTATTTACTTTCATGCTTCTTCTGCCATGTCCAAGACTCACTGTCATACGTTAGTGTAGGTACCAGGACTCCTTGGTGTGACGATAATTTAGCACGGTGCGATATATTTTTATTAGCAGTGATGGTAAAAGTCGTGATGGCCTCGAGGTTTAGGCACGCGGTCGAGAATCTCGACGGTTGCGGGTTCAAACCCCAGGCACACACCTCTGACTTTTCGAAGTTATATGTGTATTCACAATGAATTATCACGTACTTTAACGGTGAAGGCAAATATCGTGATGAAACCTGCATACCTAAGAGTTCTTAGGAATTTCTTAGGTGTGTAGTCCGCCAACCCGCACTAGGCCCGCACTAGGCGTGGTGAACTAAGGCCTACACCCTCTCAGTTGTAGAGGAGGCCCGTGCTCAGCAGTGGGACGTATATGGGCTGATGATGATGATGATGATGATGATTGTTTAATAATTTAACTTTACTAGATAAGGTACACTCATACATTATGATCCCAAGAAGATATGTTTAGGGTTCCGTGCTCCAAAAGGAGCTAACGGAACTTACAGAATCACTCGTGTGTTTGTCCCTACTCTTGGTCCGCGTGTCTCATTAATACTGACGTGGCATATATCCTATCTGTCTCTTTTTGAACCTGAATAACACGGCGTATAAATTAGTGGCAGCATGAAATAAGTACGCAACGCCCCGCGCGTAACGACTGAAGACTTTCCTGTCAATTATAATGACAATTTAATTTTCGTTTGAGAGACATGTCGTGCGTCAACCGTCATGCACGTCAAGCACTGGCCACAGATTATGAGTGTAGATAGGACAAATTGAACGTGTTCATATAATATATTAGTATATACATACTATCACGGATGTATCCATGAGGAGGTAGGGAAAGGTGCAATTCTACAGCTACGCTTCTCCTGCTAAGTTTTTAATTCGACTTGTCTGATTATTTCTTAATGGAAAATCTTGTAATATATTGCCTGATGCGGAAACGAACCTAAGACCACGTGATCACACGATCAAACTTACTTTTTTAATGAGAGGAAAGCGCCTTATGCTCGCCTTTGGTACCTCGAGGGAGGCCGGAAAGAGGGGTCTACAGACTTACAACTCAAAGTGCGGTACAATTGTTCACTTAACTAAGTTAGGGCACTATTGTATTTATTTATTTATTTACACTTTATACAAAGTTTGTATAGGTTTAGGGGGTTTTAGGGAGTAGGATAAATAGACCAGATCATGGTGAGAGAAGCCAGGGGCTAAAAATTGTCCATGACTGGCCACAAGGGAAGGGTTAGAAGTCAGCATAAGGTCCAGCCACGTATCCTCTCCATCAAAATTATGATGTGTTGGCTGCAATGGGAGTATGTGTAGACTGGAAGATTGAATGATGTTAAGGATTTTACGGGAACGAGAGGAATGAGGCTCAAGGATATTGGTATTAAAATCTCCATGATGATATGATGTGCATATTGAGACCCTAAAGATTCCAGAATCGATTCGAGACTGGAGAAGTTGTCAATAGAGGGAGGACAATAAACAACACCAAGAACTAATCTAGCTCCCTTGACACAAACCTCAAGGAAAAGATATTCCGCAGTGATTGTATCGACAGGGGAAGAGGTCGCTATAATCTTATAGTTAAAATAACAGTGGAGATAGATAGCAACTACCCCTCCTCTTCTGCCAGCACGATCGTTCCGGATAAGGCAAAAGTTTGGAAGTGGGTAAAAGGTAGAGGGTAGTTGAGGTTTGAGCCAGGATTCAGAGATCAGGATGGCATGCACATTAGCATCTACAAAAGTCTCAGACAGTTCGCTATAGTGACTCGCTACGCTCTGTGCATTAATGTGACAGACGTTCAAGTGCTTGCTGTTGTGTTGGTTAAAAGTTTGGCGTACCAAATCACCCAGCGTATCAGTCACAGAACAAAAACTGCTATCATTGCTTGAAGAATGATAATTACTAGCGGAATAAAAGGATTCATCATCAGATATCATTATGTCTCATAAATATCATATATAACTACTGCAATATAATATAATAATAAAACAAGCTTTAAAAACAGTATAAAATAAAATATATAAAATAAATTATATACATAAATTTAAAATAAAAAAATATATTTAATAAAACGTACCAACTATTGCTTTCTTCAATCTCTGTACCACCCGCCAGCCATTACACTTAAGAACATAATATAAAGAAAACAACAAAATAACGATAATAACGACGAAAAAAAAACAAAACGTAATATAACACTATAATATCTGGATGACATATGGGGTAGATGGAAAAAAATTAATAAAATTAGTAAAAACAAACAAAAACACAAGACTAGCGCAGTACACAACTTGAATGGCACTGAGATATACGCGTTTCGTATACTCGCATGAAGCTAAGTTTTTCGCGGTTTCGCGTTTAAAATTCGAGGTCCCAGAGCGATCAGTGCCGCGTTTGATCGCATGCATTGTGGTGTTTGTTGCCTTTTTGTGCTTTTGTGACAGTGCGTTGTATTCCTCCAGTGCAGTGTGGTGATTTTCACGATGTCATCTGCAATTTTCACTACAATGGTACCATCTTGTGTCCAGCAAGCACGCATTCTAAACGAAATTCTGAATGTTCTAAACTCCTCGGCTACGCGTGCAACGGTGTCTTGTCAACGGAGCAGGTTCTCCGGTCTGAAGCTGAGCTTCAAGTTCACTCATCCTCGTCGCAAAACAGTCCTCCAACCTGCTCTGTGCTTCCTGAATGTCAGCCAGTTGAGCCATAACGGTTAAGGTAAGATTTGTTGTTTTACGTTAGGTTTTGTCCGTGTATGTGCCGGCAGGTGGTGTATAAATTATGTTTTAGTCACATAAGAGTGATACACAACTTTTTTACAAAGTCGTAAATCTTACTAATATTATAAACGCGAAAGTTTGTATGTATGGATGTCTGGATGTCTGGATGTTTGTTGCTCTTTCACGCAAAAACTACCGAATGGATTTCAATGAAAGTTTACAATAATATAGCTTATACATCAGAATAACACATAGGCTATATATTTTTAAGATAGTGTGTGAATTGTCCAAAATATAACGATAATTGTCAAGTAAGTCGGGAAAAAACTGCATCTGCGAGCTATTCTTGCGTACGCTGCAAAAACTGTAGAGTTTACACGTATATAATGTATAAGAGAAATGTTTATCTTAATAAGTCCTACAAAAAAGTCCGCGACAGCATATAACTATCTTTAAAATTACGAGGAATATGGTAAAAACAACAATTTCATTTTCTCATATAAACTGTTCTACCTAATTTCCTGTCAAACATTTTATGTTTATCCCGTCAATACGGTTAATGGTCCCCTCAAATTAAAGAACGTATTTAAATAAAGGTTTTGAATCGACAACATAATATCCACAATATTCGAACAATTGCGTATTTTTCATTTTAAAAATGCAGAATAATCAGTAATGAAAAATGAGTGACATATTTATTAGTTGTCAAAAATGTATGCGAGCGTTCAGAAATTTATTTTTAAACTCCTTGGTTGTATCTGGTTTAAAATTTACAAACGAATGCAGGCTCGGTAGTCATCACGCTTCGTAATCTAAATAATGATTTCACTGATCCCAACGGATATACCCTTTGATTTTAGCATATATTGTCAATGCGAAAGTAACACTACTGTGTTATACTTTCACGCCTAAAATATTTGAGTTATTTGGATGATTTTTGTTATGGATAAAAACGGAAACATAAAAAGGGACATAGCTTACTTTTTTTTTAATTCATTAAGTGTAATTTGGGCACTTGGGAGACGTTTAATAGATTTACTTATTATCTTTCTGCACCCAACCCTGAAGTCAATGCGGACGAAGTCGCGGGCAAAAGCTAGTTACAAATATACTGTAAATAAATTAAAATTGTGAATTTAAAATCAGTCGATTTACGGACACGTCTATACGTTTTGACACCCACCGCCAAAAAAAATTTAGCACCATCTTGGCGGCCGCGAGTTTCTAATCTCAGACACCGCTTTACAGAGTTACCAATCGCGAGTAAAGCCAAGAGTTCGTCACAAGAATTCTGAGAACTTTAACATATTCGGGAAGTTTGTCAAAAAAATATCCTCCTTTTTTACAGCCATTTAAATAAACCACGAGGATCGTCATAGTGGTAACTTTCATCATCAGCCCATATACGTCCCACTGCTGGGCACGGGCCTCCTCTACAACTGAGAGGGTTTAGGCCTCAGTCCACCACGCTGGCCTAGTGCGGGTTGGCGGACTACACACCTAAGAAATTCCTAAGAACTTTTAGGTGTGCAGGTTTTATCACGATGTTTTCCTTCACCGTTAAAGCAAGTGATAATTCATTGTGAATACACACATAACTTCGAAAAGTCAGAGGTGTGTGCCTGGGGTTTGAACCTGCGACCGACGAAATTCTCGACCGCGCACCTAAACCTCGAGGCTATCACTGCTGCTTTTTGGTAACTTTATTTATAGATAAAAGACCAAAATACAAATAATTTTACTGTCGGTTCTGAATTTTCACGCTTACCATCACCCAATACACGTGTGTGAGACATTCGTCGGAGTACTTTCATTTACCACCGACCCATAATAATCTACATTGCAAATTAAATTCTGTACCACGCACGTAAAGTCGCGTTTAGAATGATACAAAATAAGTAAGGGCTTTAATACATTGTGGCATTTAGTATGAGGCGTTAATTAAGAAACAAGATTTAGTAGGGCCGACTGTGAAGTTTTCAGTACATTTTACACCCATACACTTGAAACGGTGATGCTGAATTTAGGTACATGTTTATTGAAATAAAACAGTGATGGCCTCGAGGTTTAGGCGCGCGTTCGAGAATTTTGGCGGTCGCAGGTTCAAACCCCAGGCACACACCTCTGACTTTTCGAAGTTATGTGTGTATTCACAATGAATTATCACATGCTTTAACGGTGAAGGAAGACATCGTGATAAAACCCGCACACCTAAAAGTTTTTAGGAATTTCTTAGGTGTGTAGTCCGCCAACCTGCACTAGGCCAGCGTGGTTGACTAAGGCCTAAACCCTCTCAGTTGTAGAGGAGGCCCGTGCCCAGCAGTGGGCCGTATTTGGGCTGTTGACGTGATTGAAGATTCGTGTTATTATATCGGGCTTATGAAAATCCAATAAATAAATAATATTTCACCGTCTAAGTTCATTCTCTGCACAGACCTTTTACGCAATCCATCAAATAGCAAGACTTGCTTAGACATTGATGTATCAATTTAATTATACTTGATCCAAACTTATTAACATCCAATTGTATTTGAGAGCGTTTGTTATGTCTTAGCTTACTTTTTTCAAGTAACAGAGATTTTTCAAGTATTTTATCTTAAAAATAATATTTCACTCCCCGTGTAATTATTTCGTGGACCTTGTTAAGGTAACCTAAAATATCCTTATAACAAATAAACAGTTTTAATTAGAGGCAGTGGAGAAATAACCGGCTCAACTTATTTATGTTATAAATTTGAATTTTGTGTTTTTTTTTTTAATAGTCTTGACGAATTTGAGATTTCGTACTCATACATACATACAAGTGGTTCTGACATTATATAATGAATACCTTTAAACCACGTGTTTGTCACTTCATATGTTAACTAAATTTGAGCTAAAACAGCATGATAGCCGAAAATCTCGATTTAAAATTCTTCGCCCCTATTTGTTGGTAAATAATAAACTACATATGTACTAGTACTAGGTGTGGATACCTCATCATTACAGATATTTGAAATATTGAATTTAATTCTTGTTTTATTGAATCAAATTTTGTAAAGACAAATCGTCAATGACAAAATAAGTTGATGAATATATTGTTTACATTTTTATGCTCGTGTCTTAGCGGCATGATGTCGGTGTCGGCCTGTATACATTCAGATGCTCACGCCGGCATAACATAGGGTTTTCGACACGAACGTTCCGGCTTGCTGAGATGATTTTTGATTCACATTTATAAACTTACGTATAGACGTATATAGATCCCCGAAGAAAAAAAACTAAGATTAACTATGTAACATGTTACATAAAAATGAATTTCTATTTCTCTTGCTCAAGGAAATTTAGTTTATTTATGTTGTGTATCTCATCTCTTGATTGGAAAAGAGCAACACCAGAGTTTCTTTCCCGTTCTTCTTTAGTGATGACTGCCTTACGAACTGGGTGGTAAAATACATTTTGAAATTACTGAATCTTGATGCATTTGACAATATAGGTTCAATAAATACTATTTCATTTCGTTTCATTGTGAAAGGAAAAACTGAGAAAGTGATGCATAAAGTTTAAAAAACCAGGCACACATGCGAAGCTGGGACGGGCAGGTAGCCTACGAGTATAAAGGACATTACGATTTCGAAGGTTTCATACATACATACATACATAAACTCACGCCTGTATTCCCCGAAGGGGTAGGCAGAGGTGCATTTCTGCACCCACATTTCGCCAGGTATGTATCAGTCCCACGTAATAGGGGGCGAGCCTATTGCCGTTTTTCGGGCACAATTCCAGACTCCGTGCTGCTACTGAGAATTTCCTAATGGAAAAACCCAATAACACTTTGCCCGACCCGGGAATCGAACATTAACACACAAACAATTTACTTTATACACTGGTCTGTACATTCAGTTTAGACATCATTAAGTCGTTGCAAATGTATCAAATTTCGCGGGAATGCAACACAATTTTGCCCTAATAATGTAACACGGAATTCAAACACCAAGTTAATTCCAAGCAAATTTGGATATTAGCTAGAGGTTCGTTATCAGATCGACGATACACTAATGGGAACAATTAAGGCGCGCTGCTTACTAATTTATACACTACCCCGGTGGAAGACTAGTCAATAGCAAATCAACGGGTCATGGTACAAGTGAAATCAAAAAAGCTATTGCAATAAAAGTAGTGAAACCTCGAGGTTTAAGCATATACTTTGAATTTTTGAAGTTATGTGTGTATTCATAATGAATCATCACGTATTTTAACTGTGAAGAACCACATTGTGAGGAAACCTAGACACTTAAAAAAGTTCTTAGGAATTCCTTGTGTAGTGTGAACCGACATTAGGGCAGCGTCGCGAACTAAGGCCTCATGAGGCCCATGCCCAGCAGTGGAACGTGTATGGACTGAAGATGATGATAAATATTATTTATTTATATACTTTTTTGTACAGTATATAATGATATATACAACATGATCGCAAACAATGAACACAATAAATATAGGCACAATAGGCGGTGTTATCGCTAGCTGCGATCTCTTCCAGACAATCTACGGGACTGAATGAAAGGTTGTAGTTCAGGCAGTTGTCTTCAGAAATGTAAAATAATAATAATATAAATAACATATAAATAAACATACATAAATATATAAAGACCATATAGTAAGTTTACATTTAATGGGACATAATAGTGTAAAGTTTCCATCACTAATATTAATGAAAACAATACCTAAAATTATGATTTCCTTTTATGGAGATACCAATCATTACAAGTCATGGTAGCCTCGCTCTAACCGTGCGATCGACATAGAATCTTAGGGGTGAAATCTGAGGCCTTTGACTTTTCGGAGTGTGCATTCACAAGTAATTAAAGAAACCTGCAAAATGAATTTCTTCGATGTGTAGGCCGTTAACCAGCACAAGGCCTGGACTAGAGTTGACGCCCTCTCAGTTTTAGATGAGTCCTTTACTCTGCCTTGGGATAAGTCCCCCAACTAAATAAGTATTAGCTGACATAGAAATACACATTATGTAAGTAGATAGATATAGACCTATCCTTTCATTGAATTCCCTTCAAGTAAAAAGTACTATAATGTCGATGGATCAGCAAGCGTAGAGAAAAACCTAACATGGTTTATGTCTAAACTGAATATCAAACTGAAAATTGTAATTAAATAAAGATTCGAATAAATAAATAAATTTGCCAAATAATGAGACGTCCTAAGGCTAATTATAAATTAAGAACGTCAAAATGTATGGAATTGGCATAGCGAATAGGAAGACAACGTGCTCATTTATGTCAGTTCCATTCCTCCCTGTGATTCGTTAAAGTAGCTTCATTCCTATTTTGATTACATACATACATAAACTCACGCCTGTATTCCCCGAAGAGGTAGGCAGAGGTGCATTTCTGCACCCACATTTCGCCAAGTATGTATCAGTCCCACGTAATAGGGGGCGAACCTATTGCCGTTTTGCGGGCACCTTTCCAGACTCCGTGCTGTTACCGAGAATTTCCTAATGGAAAAACCCAATAACACTTTGCCCGACCCGGGAATCGAACCCAGGACCTCTAGATCGCACGGCACATACTTGTACGGCGAGACCACGAGGCAGATTAATCACTTGAAAATTCAATAAATGTACCTAATTAACGTACAATTGAATTTTAGCGCTAATTTCCTTTGTGACAAATCACGTTGCGGGGTGAATTAACATGGCTCAGTTATTTTGACAATGCTTCAGTGGCAAAGTTTTCTGACAGTTTTCATGTGATTATAAACATTAAATTGTGATGTTACTAGCTGTTACCTGTTACACCTTTAGCGAAAGTTTGAACTTCAAAAGGATTATAGTTTGACAGCCCCGTGGCGCAGTTGGCTAGACACCAGCTTGCGAAACGAGAGGCAGCGAGTTCGATCCCCGCACCGAGACAAATGTTTGTGTCATCCACAAATATTTGTTTCGGGTGTTTGTGAGACCGAAAAGTCTCTAGTAGTTTCTGATACGACACAAGACGAGATCTTAATGTGGGGTCAGAACTATGTATGTGACTGTTGGGTGTATTTATTTGTTCGTAAGTAAGCATCGCCTTTGGCCATGACTTGAACCACAATTCGACGCGAGTACAAAACCGTGTCTAATAAAACAGTTTGAGAATTATATACTACTTACAAGTGGATATGTATGTAAGTGCCATTAGATCATTGGTCGGACATGTTTACCATTATTACTTCGTACACAATGTATTCAAATTAGATTGGATTTCGGAAACGTAAATATCAAATAACAATATTAATATAATATTATTATTATTAAAAATAATAGTTTACAGCTTAGATATTATTCATAGATAAATAGACTCATGTCTATAACCATAGTTATAAGTGTATTATATTTTATTATCAATAATCGTAAGCAGAGGTCTAAGTATTAATTAAGTTTAAGTTTTGAGACCCTGTGACGCTACTATAAATTTCCTGATCGAAATACCCCAAAACGCTTTGCCATACCAGAGAATCGATCCCAGGACGTTATGATATCTATACATTATAATGATAACAGTGCAGTCCAGACCATCAATAAAAACAAAATGAGAATATGTATTTAAATAAATAAATACACCCAATTGTCACATACATAGTTCTGAATCTACACTAAAATACTAGACTTGTATCGTGGTTGTCAGAAATTACAAGAATTTGCGGTCTCTCAAACACACAGACCTGAAACAAATATTTGTGGATTACAAAAGACATACATACATAAACTCACGCCTGTTTCCCGTTAGGGTAGGCAGAGACTATAGAGCGCCAAATGCCACGGTCCAAACACACCTCTTTCGCTTCCTCCACTGACATTATCCTCTTCATGCATGCTCGTCGGTTTCGAGGACTCTTTATATTGCCCTTTTTCAATAAATGACCTATCTGCTCTTTATAGGTGCACCTGGGCCGTCCTCGACCGACTTCACCGTTCACTTCCGCACAGTAAATCTCTTTCGTCATTCTGCAAACATTCATCCTTTCAATGTGGCCAAACCATTTTAGCATCCCCCTTTCAATTTTAGTCACTACATCGACTTTCAATCCACATTTTTCCCTTATCACACTATTCCTCGCGAACCCTCGGCCTCACGTTTCGCAAGCTGGTGGCTAGCTAACTACGTCACGGCTATCTATAATATAAGGATGTAGTGTATTTAATCGGAGAAACGAAGCATTTATTACACAAATGCTACAAAAGATAATCCAGTATAATTAATCCATACTCGCGTCCGACAGAGTTTGAATGAAGTCGACAAGATGACGAGGGTATCCCTCACTAGCGGCCTCTAGCACTCGCATAGGGCAATGTATGCTCAAATCTTATGAAATTCACGCGGATCACACAAAAGAAAAGGCTTAATTTTAAATATGTTAGATTTGCAAATTTACTGTGAATAGTAATAGGCTCGTTGAATAATAATAACATTATACAGAGTATATTCAGATCGTGATCGGAAACTAAGGCAGATAATAGCTAAGGTGATTACAAACACCATGACAAAAAAAATCCCGACAAAAAATAAAATATAATCCGTTTTCTTTACAATCCATTTAATATCTATCATTGTTAGGAAAACGTATTTTTTTTTATTTTTTGTCGGGAGTTTTTTTAACGCCAATGGGTTTGTAACGCAGCTATTATCTGCCTTAGTTTCCGATCACGGTCTGAATACATCCTGTATAATACCGCATAAGGCTAAGTCCAATATTATCTCAGTTTTATTTTTAAAAGGAATAATATAATATGTATGTTTATGTAACAGTTTAAAATATCTTCGCTGCAGATACCAATTTCCAATGTTGTCAAAGGCTTAATAATTTTATATTGAGTCCTTCCGAATTGCAACTCGATTTTTCCGAATTCGATTTGGAATGTTAGCTGCAAATGGCTTCCATGTGCACAAAGTCGTTGAAATGTAAATAATAATAGAGTATAAGCCACATAGACTGTTCGCACGGACTCCATTCGCTTCTCTGCGTATTATATTTAGCAGTTACACCGTTATGTAATTGGGTAATTTAATATCTAAAAAGTAATGAATGATGTCGACAATTTAGGTGGTCGCGGGTACAAACCCCAGGCACACACTTCTAACTTGTCAAAGTTATCACGTATTTATGACAGCCCCGTGGCGCAGTTGGCTAGACACCAGCTTGCGAAACGAGAGGCTGCGGGTTCGATTCCCGCACCGAGACAAATGTTTGTGTGATCCACAAATATTTGTTTCGGGTCTGGGTGTTTGTGAGACCGAAAAGTCTCTCGTAGTGTCTGATACCCACGACACAGGACTTGTATCCTAGTGTGGGGTCAGAACTATGTATGTGACTGTTGGGTGTATTTATTTTATTTATTTATTTATTTTAACGGTGAAAGAAAACATCGCGAGGAAACCTACACATAAAAGTTGTTAGATTTTTTTAGGTGTGTAGTCTGCCAATCCGAATTAGGCTAGGCGTGGTGGATTAAGACCAGCTCAGTTGTAGAGAAGGCCCGTGTCTAGCAGTGGAACGTGTATGGGCTGATGACGTTTTGGTTAATGCAGTTACAACCGGTTTTATACATACAATAACAATCTTGACACAGAAACCATATTGTACTCGTAAATCAAAACATTTTACTTTATTCCTTCATATTGATTTTCTTAGGCGTGCAGCACGTCAATCCGCACTAGGCCAGCGTGGTGGACAAAGGCCACGCACCTCTCAGCTGTAGGTGGCTCATGCCCAGCAGTGGGACGTATATATGCAGATAGTAGTGGACTATAGTTGATTTTCAGTGGTATTAAATAAAGTTTTCGGTGTGCAAGGCAGCCAACCACAGAAAACTTCGGAATCCAAAGAGTTTGAACGAGTGGGCCGCTGATTCTTGAAAGTGTTTTAAAATTGCTTCGCACAACTTTGGCGTTTTGTAGCTATTTTCCATTTGAAGCTTCTATAAGTTTATCCGCGCGGTTGGATAATGACTATTCAAATTGTTCCAACTGCGAAATTGTCACCTATTTTCGTTGAACAAACAGTTTTAGCTCATTTTCGGTTGGTTCGGCAAGTTTAAATGGCTGAGATATTTTCACTATTAAGTAATTCGTTTTTATGTCTAATCCTACGCTAAATAAATAGAATGAAGTATTTCTTTTTTTTTCGTAATCTATTTTTGTAATGTTATTTTTTACGGGTCACTAAGCACGGCTAAGTGGCTTAGAGGATGAGGAAAATCTCTACGGTCGTGAGTTGTAACCAGAGGGTAATAATTCTGATTTTTGAAGGTATATGTCTATTGAAAATCAATTTCACTGTGAAGGAGTTGTCGGGATGAAAACAGCACACCTAAGAGTTCTTCGCTAGACTCATATGACTGGCGTGGATCTCACAAATATACGTCTCGGCGCGGGAATTGAACCAACAGCTTCTCTATTCAAAATACATCTAATCAACAACACTACCGAAGCTGGCAAATTTAATAAAACATCGATATACACGTCTCTGTTGACTAAGTAATTTCATACTTCCGATGAAGATAACATTTAAAAATCCGACCTCCTTTTGTGCAAAGCTCCATGTGAACATTACGCGAACAGTTTTATTTTCGCTGCACAAACTTTGTTTTCACAAATCGTTAAACTTGTTTAGCTCTAATGTTTTTATTGTGTGCTGAAAAAAACGTGAAATCCTCAGGGCAACGTGCAGTGGCGTCGAGGACTCTTCGCTCCGGGCGGTCCGCCCCGCGTCCGCTAAATGTATGTTTGTCTTTCAAATTGCGCGTTTAATTTTGCAGTACATTTGCAGTTTTAGGGCGTTTATAAGAACTGTTGATTTTTAGCGACTACGTCATAGTTTTTATTCGCTTTTATATCTTTATATACCTACGTGAATGCACCTTTTTCTGAAGACAGAAGTAGACAGAGGACTAATTCTACATCCAGGTGACTGCAGCCTCTGTAGGCCAACTGGTTAGAGCAACATGTTACACGAGAGTAAACAGGTTCGATCCCCGCCACGAGACAATTTTTTATGTGATCATCTAATTTGCTTTTGGTTTGGGTGTTTGAGGTTGAGGAACCAAAAATATTATAAATATATAAATATTGACGTATATGGGCTGATGATGATGATAATCCTGCCTTATTTCATCCCTGCATCACCTGACTTTTGACTGTAAGAGAATGCCTCAGGCAATAATTCAACCTTTATACCAATTATAAAAAGTATAAATAAATAAATGCATATATTAACTGCCTCGTGGACTCGCGGTACAAGTATGTGCCGAGCGACCTAGAGGTCCTGGGTTCGATTCCCGGGTCGGGAAAAGTGTTATTGAGTTTTTCCATTAGGAAATTCTCAGTAGCAGCACGGAGTCTGGAATTGTGCCCGAAAAACGGCAATAGGCTCGCCCCCTATTACGTGGGACTGATACATACCTGGCGAAATGTGGATGCAGAAATGCGCCTCTGCCTACTCCTTCGGGGAATACAGGCGTGAGTTCATGTATATATGTATATATATTAACAAAACTAGCCAAAGACGAGTCACCCGACAAACATTAAGCGAGCCAGTTACTAAGCTCTATAAATCATGTTATTAATCAAGTGTGGTATGAACGACCGCAAGAGCTATCGCCACTGTCCACCGACTATCAGGGTGGGGTTATTCCACGCATCTGACGTACGTTGCAACAATTAACGTTATATCACAAATCTATACTTATAATAATATAAAGCTGAAGAGTATGTTTGTTTGGTTGATTGCGCTAACCTTAATGCGGGTTGGCGGACTACACACCTATGAAATTCCTAAGAACTTTTAGGTGTGCAGGTTTCATCACGATGTTTATCTTCACCGTTAAAGTACGTGATAATTATTTGTGAACACACACATAACTTCGAAAGGTCAGAGGTGTGTGCCTGGGGTTTGAACCCGCGACCGTCGAGATTCTCGACCGCGTGCCTAAGCCTCGAAGCCATCACGGCAGTTGATGTAAAAGATTATATCGCGTCGTCTAAAATGAGCATTATATTTATTGCAGCAAAATAAAGTCAGCTTTCAGTGCTGGATGCAGTACGGTCGATGTCGGGCTTAGATGCTAGTTAACAATAATAGCTTTAATGTTCCTCATTGAATTAACACAGTGCAGGCCACGTCGTACCAGATGTTGCCAGGTTAAATTCTACATCTTCCCGGTAAATAACGTATTAAAAATATAATTTTTATGCTCGCAATACTACTTTCAACTGCCTCTTGGTCTGTCGGCACAAATGTATGATGCGGTCTAGAGGTCTGGGATCCGTTTCTCGGGTCAGGCAACATGTAATGAAGTTTGAAAAACAACAAAGTGTTGGTTCGCTAATTAATCTAAGTACGGTAAAGTAACCACATTGCACAGACAATAGGTTAGGTTGTCTGTGCCACATTGGCACGTCATATTCGTGTGGTCCAAATTATGTGTTAGACCAAATTGTGTCTCGTAGTTTCTGATATCAACAACACAAGATTTGCATCTTAGGGTGGGGTCAGAACTTCATATGTATATACGTGACAGTTGGGTGTATTTTTTATAGACAATTGTGTACATTCAAGACTAGCGGTTAGGCCTCGCTTTGACCGCAATTTAAAGAAAATTCTTTCCCCCGCTCGTGTATATGCCCATCCCTAAAACCTTTTAAATCGGTTTCAAAGTGATTCATCGTTTTCGGGCTTATTCGTTAAAAATATACAAAAATACAATTTTGTCCTCTTTGTAACATGAGTGAGGATAAGTACTAAACTAGCACAATATTCCGGGAAAACCCCGATTTTCTTTGCGTCTGGCAACCCAGTGGTCGACCAGCGCTGAGTTATAGCTTGGAGTCCGGTCATGCGGCCCGAGCACGTTTATTTACGTCCCACCATACTAATTAAATACTAATGGTTTAGCATTGACGATTGTTATCTATTTGAGAGGGAGAGTTATGAGGGTGAGATTCTGATAGACTCTGTTGTTGTTCATCATCAGGCCTTATACGTCCCACTGCTGGGCACGGGCCTCCTTTACAACTGAGAGGGTTTAGGCCTTAGTCCACCACGCTGGCCTAGTGCGGGTTGGTGGACTACAAACCTAAGAAATTCCTAAGAACTTTAGGTGTGCAGGTTTCCTCACGATGTTTTCCTTCACCGTTAAAGCACGTGATAATTCTTTTGTGAATACACAATAATCTCGACGGTCGCGAGTTTAAACCCCAGGCACACACCTCTGACTTTTATCCTGAGTTATGTGTGTATTTTGCTGTTGTTATTTAGAGGTATTAGATGAAAGAAATGTATGCCCAGATAGTTTGCAAATGTCGTAAATCTTCACGTTTATCTCTGAAGGGTAGGGTGTATAGGAATACACCCTGGTAGTATAAATTTCAAAAGTAGAAACTTTTGGCAATTGTGCTGTGAGTCCTATTTAATAGGGGACATGATTTTTTCTGTTTTTGAAGCACTCGAGACTCCGTGCTGAGAATTTCTTGATGGAAAATTCCAATAAAACTGCTCTCTTGATAGTACCGGTGGGCGCCTACATATGTATGTAATACGTTTTTGTTTTTTATTTAAATTTTTTTTACTCTATGTATTGAATAATTACAATTAAAATTTAAATAAGTTTAGATTTCAATAGTAGGTATTTACTTATTTTTTACGTGAGGGTGAAACCTTTCAATATTTGTTATTAACTTCAAATTTCAATATTATTAACTCTTTGTTTTACAAGAATATATTGTTTCTGATTAATTTCGTTGTGGTATCGTGACAAATTAGGTTCCCTTAGATTCGCCGAGCTTCATTGCTCGGCATCAATACTGTGCGTGCCGCTGTTGATCCTGGAGCACAGGAGTTAGCGGGTGTGTGATGAGATAGGAACTAAAAGTGTTTACTTCCTGTTAAATTATGATTACTGATTTGATTAACTTTCAGTAAAATGTTTATGAATACCGCAGTATTTGTTAACTGCCTCGTGATCTCGCGGTACAAGTATGTGCCGAGCGATCTAGAGGTCCTGGGTTCGATTCCCGGGTCGGGCAAAGTGTTATTGGGTTTTTCCATTAGGAAATTCTCAGTAGCAGCACGGAGTCTGGAATTGTGCCCGAAAAACGACAATAGGCTCGCCCCCTATTACGTGGGACTGATACATACCTGGCGAAATGAGGGTGCAGAAATGCACCTCTGCCTACCCCTTCGGGGAATACAGGCGTGAGTTTATGCATGTATGTATTTGTTAAGCGAAGAACAGTCTGTTGTGAATCGCGATCGATAAAACATCAATCTACCCACAATACAACCCTCTCAGTTGGGTGAGAGGCTTGTATTGTGGGTAGATTGAAGTTTTATCAATTTTATCTTTGGGGTCTTAAGAGACACGGGTCTCCACCCGTGTCCTGCAGTGGGACGTATACGCCGATGATGATGATGATGACCCTCAATATGGATTTTATTGCCAACGATAAAGAAAACTGCCAGTAAACGCCGATATACACACTCAACAAGACCACCAGATAGGGTGAGTTGAAAACAAAGAAAGGATTTCATTGTATTAATCATCGAAGTTTGAAACGCTGTTCGTTTCACAGTCAAAGTCCTGCATTTGTGAACAGATGCACCCGGCATAACGTGCACGAACGAAATGAATCGAGGAAATGAGATTTAGCTACTAATGCAATCGGCTTGACATTAGTTCAATCTATACTGTGCAGTATTCATTTTAAATTCATAATAAATTAATATTACCTCCCATATTCATTGGCCTGGAGGTTTAGGCACGCGGGCAAGAATCTGGGAGGTCGAATTATCACATACTTTAACGGTGAAAGAAAACATCATGATGAAACCTGCACACCTAAAAGTTCTTAGGAATTTCATAGGTGTGTAGTCCGCCATCCCGCACTAGGCCAGCGTGGTCGATTAAGGCCTAAACCCTTTTTGTGGTAAAGGATGCCCGTGCCCAGCAGTGGGACGTAGTATATGGGCTGATAATAAATATCTTTCACATCTTTTAATTTGTCAGTACACTCAACTTCTGCTTCAGAATGTGTTTTTACTGTGGAGAACAAGTTACTCCAGGAAATAGTCCAGAAAATGACGATAGACATTTATAGTCTTCAAACTAATTCGACACGGCACAAAAATTAATTATACCAAAAATGTTTTTTTTTTGTTTCACACAAACTAAATAGCTTACAAATAAGAGTAATACGCAAGCACTCTTTATAATAAATAATTTCACAAACCTGTACAAATTGGCAACGTCGCGCGCGGCGTGTGTTATCGTGGTGTCGTTGTACAGAGCGGCAACAACGCCTAGATTTGAGTAGGATTTACCGTTAGACGTAATCAGCTGTTAGAAAAGCTACATCGTGTTCAAATGGGGCAAAAACTAAAATATGATTTATGACTAAACTACTTATTTAATTGATTTTAGTACTGAGCTTGAAAATGATAGGTACCTAGTATATGCAGTTTAAAAAATCGCCCTTCGGTCGTATCAACTTGTGTTTTATATATACATATATATATATATATATATGTCGGAGGAAGCTACGAGTGGATTTGATTGTTGTTTGCATGAATAGTGTACAAACCTTATTTGATCTCATTTCCTTTTTGTTTCTAAAATTATCTAGTTTTGTATTCTAAATCTAAGAATGTAATAAAAGAATATCGTATTTGATGTAATGACCAATCAGAGCAGAGAACGTATGGAAATACGTTCTAGAGCGGGGTCGAGGCGACGCCATATTTTGACAGGCAGAGAGTTGTGTAGTACGTTCTTTGGAGTGATGTTAAAGAATCAAGTCGTAATGTAAAGATAGTAAAAGTAGAATGGTGCCCTGAACCCGCTGCTCGGTGTTACTGTTTAATTCTGTTGTAACTACTTCAATAAACTTGTGAATAACTGTGAACATTGTGTTTTGTGCTCGCATAACACCCTCATAACGCCCACTAAGCAAGCATCCACTAATGATGATGTCGTAGAGAACCATGTTTCTCCGACATCAGAAGTGGGATCGGTGCAGGCACAAAACTTGCGCGAAGATACGACGGCAAATGATGGCTGACGTGCGTTGTTCGAAGCGCAACAAACTAGCATGCGACTACTCGTGGAGACGCTAACCAACCCACCGAACAGCGAGTAGAAGAGCACCACGCTGCCTAAATTTCAACCGGAGGATGCAGACACCGACGCACGGGCCTGGCTAGCAACAGCAGACATCTGCTTATCGGATCGCGGCATACAGGGAAGTAAATTAATTCTCATACTTAGTAAGGCTATGAGTGGTTCGGCCGCAGTATGGTTTTCTCAGATAGCTTTTCCTAATATCAAATGGGTAGATTTTAAGGAGATTTTTTTTTTCTTTTTCGTTTCGATATGTTAGAAACATGTCATCATCATCGGCCCAAATACGTCCCACTGCTGGGCGCGGGCCTTCTATACAACTGAGAGGGTTTAGGCCTTAGTCCACCACGCTGGCCTAGTGCGGATTGGCAGACTACACACCTGAGATTCCTAAGAACTTTGTGTATGTTATATCACGATGTTTTCCTTGACCGTTGAAGCAAGTGATAATTCATTGTGAATACACACATAACTTCGAAAAGTCAGTGGTGTGTGCCTGGGGTTTGAACCTGCGACCGCCGAGGTTCTCGACGGCGCGCCTGAACCTCGAGGCCTTCACTGCTTTAGAAACATGTGTAGCCACGATATTAAAAAAACTTACTGGTAACCCGCTGTCAGCACTACACAAGATAATAAGCGTCCTAGGTTAAGTTTTGTTTCAATAAAATGATATACCTAATTGCGGAAATTGTGTGTTTCAGCCGAGTACATGACAATCGCCGTGAGAGCAACGTTATTTGACAAGACAACAACCGGATCTAAATTCAATAAAACTACACCGGCGGCTAGCGGGATGGAGAAGATGACCATCAAAGGGAATTGTCAATGAGGAGAAGTAGCATCAGCATGCGGCGGGCACGCAAGCGCGGAGTGAAACATCTGCGCATCAATGCTAACTGTTCGCTTTTTAAGTTTGTCTGTTTTTCTCTGCAGAATATCAAGTATTTCTGTGTGGCGAGTCTGGCTATACTGTGGCTCCGAGCACGCGCGGCGAAGCGCGGCGGCTGCGAAGCGCAGCGGCGGCGAAGCGCGGCGGCTGCGAAGCGCGGCGGCGGCGCATCGCGGCGGCGGCGAAGCGCGGCGGCGGCGAAGCGCGGCGGCTGCGAAGCGCGGCGGCGACGAAGCGCTGCGGCGGCGAAGCGCGGCGGCTGCGAAGCGCGGGACCAGCAAAGCGCGGAGGCGGCACGCGTGGCGACGGCGGCGCAGCGTGACGGCGGCGCAGCGCGGTTCGAGCGGCGCTTGGATTGATGAGTCGTGCAACCACTGACACTCACTTTATAATAGAATAGCTAAGAGATGTTTTGCTTTAAATTTTTAAATGTGCTGGAAATGTAGTTGCTATGAATGGTATCGGACAGGCACGAATAGTTATTACTGAACGGATTGTGTCCAGTGTAATTATAAAGTTTTGCAAGGAGATCGGGTGATGTTTCGAGCTTTGAATCTAAAATTCCTATTAACACACGAGCTATACTAATATTATAAAGCTGACGAGTTTGTTTGCTTGTTTGCATGAATGCGCTAATTTGACGAAATACTTTTCCGATTTGAAAAATGAATTCAGTGTTAGATCGTTCACTCATCGAGAAAGGGTCAGTATGTAGGCTGCGTATCATCACGTTAAGTCCAAAAGAGTGCAACAGCAATGGAGAATGTGGCATGAGCGTTGGAAAGAATATTCCTTTTGAAGTCGTAATGTTTCGCCTACGGAGATGCAGGCAACAAATAGTAGTGCCTAAAACGCGATGTCGGAGTCGCGTACCAGTCGAAGTTGATGTTGATATGAATCCTGGTAATTACTGATGTTGATTCAGTTAGTTGTGATGTGGGTTGAGACTCGAGCAAGTAGATTCAATCGGCCGTATTGTGTTTGCGTTTAACACTGGCGCAGGTCTGGGTCTGAAAAGACCATCGTGTGTGGTGATTGAGTGGATTGGGGCAATGTGATTGCCGGTTGGCTAACGAGCCGTGGCTCGAGGGAAACTTACTTGGAGACTCTCTTACGATAAAATTTGAAGTCAAAATTATAAAGTTGATTTGATGGACTGGCGTGGTACGTGGCTCAGGCATTGGAACATAGAATGTCGGAGTGTGTGTGTGTGTGTGTGTGGCACAGTCTCTTTGTTAGCACAACCCTAACAGCCAGGGTTTAGTTAAGCATTGAAGCGGTAATAGTATTAATAATAATAATAATAGTGACGATTGAAAAGAACTTGCAAAGGTCTGTATGAATGAAGATGATTTTGACTTTGACTTTGATTGACTATTTATTTATTTATTTATTGTGAGTGGCGAGGTGGCCGAATTTATTTATTTATTTATTTATTGTGAGTGGCGAGGTGGCCACTGGAGGCGAGTTGGCCATTGGAGGGCGAGTTGGCCATTGGAGGGCGAGTTGGCCATTGGAGGGCGAGTTGGCCATTGGAGGGCGAGTTGGCCCATTGACTTGACGGGCGAGTTGGCCCATTGACTTGACGGGCGAGTTGGCCCATTGACTTGACGGGCGAGTTGGCCCATTGATTTGACGGATGAGGTGGCCATTGACGAATGCGGTGGTGTGTTTTGATAGAAGTCAGGAGGACTTGATCTAGTACAAGTGGAGTTTATATGGATTCAGATTCGATAGAGAAAAGTTTATTATTATTTTTATGAAAGCACCTATTTTATGAAAGAGTTGTATTGTGTTTTTGAGAATGTGTATTGTAATGAGAAAGTGTTTGTGAGAAAGTTGTGTTGTAAGAAGTACGCTATCTTTTTGGTCAGGAGTGGCCGAACTATACCTACGGCAACATCTTTTTATTTCCTTCAACATCACACGAGGACGTGTGATAGGTCAGGACGGCCGTGTCGGAGGAAGCTACGAGTGGATTTGATTGTTGTTTGCATGAATAGTGTACAAACCTTATTTGATCTCATTTCCTTTTTGTTTCTAAAATTATCTAGTTTTGTATTCTAAATCTAAGAATGTAATAAAAGAATATCGTATTTGATGTAATGACCAATCAGAGCAGAGAACGTATGGAAATACGTTCTAGAGCGGGGTCGAGGCGACGCCATATTTTGACAGGCAGAGAGTTGTGTAGTACGTTCTTTGGAGTGATGTTAAAGAATCAAGTCGTAATGTAAAGATAGTAAAAGTAGAATGGTGCCCTGAACCCGCTGCTCGGTGTTACTGTTTAATTCTGTTGTAACTACTTCAATAAACTTGTGAATAACTGTGAACATTGTGTTTTGTGCTCGCATAACACCCTCATAACGCCCACTAAGCAAGCATCCACTAATGATGATGTCGTAGAGAACCATGTTTCTCCGACATATATATATATATGAAATACACATCTAGCTATCCATATTAAGTGCAGGCGTACATATAATATAACATTGGGCCCGGTAAGCCTATTAAGTGAGTATTTCAAGTGAGGTAATAAGCAGTGCCGGTACTTCCATAGAAGCCCAAAAGCGTTACACGTTAATTTGTAATGTCTAGTTTATAATTGTTTATTGTGGAGTCAGAATATTCTCATTTATATGTCAAATTGCTTCTGTGAAATAAAGATTTAAAGCTGAAAGATTATTATTCGGAACTTTGAAAGGCAAACTGGGCTTTTGGGCTTCTATGGAAGTACTGCCACTGGTAATAATAGATATCATAAGAATTGCTTTTCGCAAGCACTCAATTTGAATCACACAACACTTACAGTCTAAGCGATCTCATTACCTGCTTAAACAAATTCTACTAACCAAAGCACAAACATTTTTGCTAATTCACGTAGTTTAGACGAAAGTTTAATTGCAATTTTATCGCAGTATAATCGAAGGAACCGGGATTTTACTGTTTGCCTTCCCGCTGAATCAACAAAGGATTCTCGATCCCGAACGCTCCCGATTGTGAGGCGCGTGGTTCGCTGTTTGCCTATTTTTTGCTTTAGTTTTGAGTGAATAGGAGACACATTAGTCGAATATCAATATTACATAAAGGCCTATATCCCTAAATATGTAAGTAGACGTATGTCTACAACCATTTCCGCCATGTTTTTTCGTCCAATTATGTATGTGTCGGTTGGGTGTATTTTTTATTTAAAAGTTTGTGTCGATAATTTGTACCGGCTATGAGTTTTCATCAACTTCATTCATCATCAGCCCATATTCGTTCCACTGCTGGGCACGGGCCTCTTCTGCAACTGAGAGGGTTTAGGCTTTAGTCCACATGCTGGCCTAGTGCGGGTTGGCTAACTACACACCTAAGAAATTCCTCAGAACTTTTAGGTGGTTTCCTCACGATGTTTTCCGTCGCCGTTAAAGTACGTGATAATTCATTGTGAATACACTCATATCTTCGAAAAGTCAGAGGTGTCATCTACCTATGCCTGGGGTTCGAACCCGCGACCGCCGAGATTCTCAACCGCGTGCTTAAGCCTCGAGGCCATCACTACTTGTATGAGTTTTGGTACCAACAATTCCTTAGACCTATTATTTCGGAAAAATATTATGGAGTTTGGAAAACAGAAAATTGGTAGCAATATAACAGTGATGTATAATATAATATACATAATGTATAATATGGTATAAAATGAATGGATTTAGTTTAAAACTATGATCATACCTGTACATTGTCTAGTCCTGTATTTAGTAGTTGGTAATTTTACAGTGAAGATTTATAATTGGCTTAAGACTAAACATATGGGTCCTTTAAGCGAAGCGTGAAAAAGCATTTGTGCAGGCCGGCATGATTGTGTCGACCAGCGGGTGCCGACATCGTTTCTGGTCGGTATTATTCTTTTGGACTCCACTGTGCTTACCATCAAGTACAGTGGAGTCACTTTGCCGTGCTAAAATAAATAAAAAATCCACATTTCAATGCTGTAAATCTTCTAAAATAAAAAAGTTTTGGTTCCTGTTGGTACAAACACCCTTTTCGGCCATATCTAACTCTAACTTATTTAAATAAAGTAAAGCAAACGATGCAGAGATGGCCTCGAGGTTTAGGCACGCGGTCGAGAATTTCAGCGGTCGCAGGTTCAAACCCCAGGCACACCTCTGACTTTTTAAAGTTATGTGTGTATTCACAATGAATTATCACTTGCTTTAACGGCGAAGGAAAACATCGTGATAAAACCTGCACACCTAAAAAGTTCTTAGGAATTTCTTAGGTGTGTAGTCCGCCAACCCGCACTAGGCCAGCGTGGTGGACTAAGGCTTAAACCCTCTCAGTTGTAGAGGAGGCCCGTGCCCAGCAGTGGGATGTATATGGGCTGATGATGATGATGAAAGCAAACGAAAAAATGATTACTTTTAATCAATTTTCAAAATCTACAATCTTTACTGCGCCAGTGTAACAAAATGTCAAACACCGCAAAAACCGTAAGATTGAAACAAATCTCGTTCACCAAAAGCTATTCGTGCCAGAACAGATAAAAAGAAAACAATTTGTCAAGGCAATCTATTAGTGGATACTGTGCCAAGAGCTAGCGTCTAAACTGCGATTATTTCAGAGCTAAGCTTTGAAACTGTGAGCGTTGGAAACATTAACAGTCGAATATAAATACCTCGCCTACATCACATACGGACAGCGCGGTCAGACGATAATACATGTATATCTACACTTTTATCTGCAAGGCGTAGGTAGAATAAATAAATACACCCAACAGTCACATAGTTATATAGTTCTGACCCCACATTTTAAAACTACGAGAGACTTTTCGGTCTCACAAACACCCAGACCCGAAACAAATATTAGTGGATCACACAAACATTCCTCTCAGTGCGGGGATCGAACCCGCGGCCTCTCGTTTCGCAAGCTGGTGTCTAGCCTGTCTATTTGTTTTATTACGTTTTTAAGCAAACCAATCTAATGTTCTGTGTAGACGGATGATTACCATTAGATGTTAAAGTCAATATACCGTACATATACAAAAAAATATAATATGACATACATATTAACCAGTGGTGGTACTTCCATAGAAGGCGAAAAGCCCAGTTTGCCTTACAAAATTCCGAATCTTTAAGCTTTTAGTCTTTATTTAACATACATGTAACACATGACATATAAATGAGAATATTCTGACAATAAAAATTTTTAAAATATACATTACACAATTAACGTGTAACGCTTTTGGACTTCTATGAAAGGAACGCCACTGATATAAGTAAGCCCATTATATGTATAAGTTTATTTATACGCCTACGTTTTTCATCTCTCCACCACCTAAGGTTCGACTGGCGGAGAATGCCTCAGGAATACAGTCCGCCTTTACATATTTTGACGTAAAAAGTCCTCCTTCAGTCAGTTCTACATCCTTCAGTCCCGTGTGTCCCACAGAGGTCGCGCCTGTTCATGTTTGTAAACACGATGCCGCCAATTTAACTTCACAAAATGAAGTGGCGATAAATTAATTAATGGATGCAGCTCAGTGGGTCTGGGAGACCGACGCTTATTTTGTAAAGTGGTTGATTTGAGCCATATTAATAAATAAATACACCCGACAGTCACATACATAGTTCTGACCCCACATTAAGATACAAGTCTTGTGTCGTGGGTATCACAAACTACGAGAGACTTTTCGGTCTCACAAACACCCACACCCGAAACAAATATTTGTGGATCACACAAACATATTTTGTCTCGGTGCGGGGATCGAACCCGCGGCCTCTCGTTTCGCAAGCTGGTGTCTAGCCAACTGCGCCACGGGGCTGTAATTTTTTTTTGACATTGCACAAAAAACATAATTAAAAAGTAAAATTAAAAAATAAATTGCACAAAAAATAAATTAAAAAGTTTCTATACGTATATCAACTATAGTTTACGATTTCGCAAAATTCAAATATTGTTTATTATAACGAAGATTTATTTATATTTCGTTTTCAAATAATAACTATTTTCATGTCCAAAAATATAATTTCAAAAGACCATTTCACGGATATGACTGCCTTTATTGGACAGAATATGCAAAGATAGGACTTTCAATTGATGAAGAATGTATTATGCTTAATCTGTTTAGATATACCTACTGAAATCCACTATCATCATCCATTCCACTGCCCTTCTCAATTTTAATTGGGGCTAGCGCAGTATGTTTTATCCTTCCAAACATACTTATTAGCCGTCATGTCTTCATTAACCCCTTTTTCTTTCATATCTTCTCTCACGCACTCCATCTTTTCTTTGGCCTTCCTCTGCTTGTCCATCCTTAAACTTTAATACTCACTTAGTGGATACTGAAATCCACTAAGCAGATAAAGTCATCAGATTCTCTTCACACTTCTATAAGCAATTGAATCGGAGGGCTGTGGAATATAAAACATAATTAATGAATGGAATATCTTCCAACTCATCTCATACATATATAAAAGTTACTAGAAAATGTTGAATTAAAAAAATATGCTGTAATTAACCAGTGTGTAGAAGCAATTAAGCGGGCTGACATAATTATAGCGACCGTGGAGAGCTACTTGCCCGTCATTCCTTTACACCGCACGGCTTCACTCCCGACTAGTGTTGCTTCACGTTGGAGATTTTTTTAATGAATACTCTTTTATTCTTGAATTATTTTTGCTTTTAAGTCCTATGTTAATTAGTACACCATGTAACTTCCATTATATATTTTTGATTTGATTAAAATGAGTACGGACGTGCAATTTGTATTTTATTCATGTTTAAACATTAATTAACACACCATACGGTGAAGGAAAACATCGTTATGAAAACCTAAAAGTTCTTAGGAATTTCTTAGGTGTGTAATCCGCCAATCCGCACTAGGCCAGCGTGGTAGACTAAGGCCTAAACCCTCTCAATTGTAGAGGAGTTCCGTGCCCAGCGTTGGGACGTATATGGGCTGATGATGAAATGACACACTTTTACAGTAAAGGAAAAACCGCGAGGAAACTTGCACACCCAAAAGTTTTTAAGTGAGTTCTTCGCCAACCTGGACTAAGGCTTAAACCTTCTCAGAGAGAAGACCCTTGCCAAACAGTGGAAAATACATGGGCTGAAGATAGTATTTGCGTTTCGCTTGCTATGCTTTTCAGTCCTACGTAATAAGTTTCGCGGCTAGTGAAATTTTCAACCCACAATAGGCCAGCGTGGTGGACTAAGACCTAACCCCTCTCAGTTGTAGTGGAGGCCCGTGCCCAGCAGTGGGACGTCCATGCTCATCATCAGCCCATGCTGATGATTAATGAATGATGAATGTCGGTTATTATCGTTTCATAGATTTACATTATTTAATGCGATCTTAAATAAATAAATACACCCAACAGTCACATACATAGTTCTGATCCCACACTAAGATACAAGTCTTGTGTCGTGGGTATCAGAAACTACGAGAGACTTTTCGGTCTCACATACACCCAGACCCGAAACAAATATTTGTGGATCACACAAACATTTGTCTCGGTGCGGGGATCGAACCCGCGGCCTCTCGTTTCGCGAGCTGGTGTCTAGCCAACTGCGCCACGGGGCTGTTAATCCGTTGGATGCCTAAACAGCTTAATAAATACCACAGCGTAACAAATAAAATTCCGTGTCAACACTCGCACAACAGAGCATTCTCAGAGAGCATTGAATAGACTGTATCGACTGCGCCATTAGCAAATTGTTGAGGAATCGATACAGTCTCGACACCCACAAATAAAAGTATGGGGACCGTTTACCCACGCGACACCATTTCCTCCGAGAGCTAGAGATCACGCGCTTTGTATCAGGTATTTTATTTTAGTAATAGTTTCTTCGTAGTCTTTGAAATAGAATGTAGAATGATGCTATAAATAATAATAGATTATATCCAATGGAATAGGTATAGAAAAAAATATGAGTAATTTTAATAAGAAAAATATTTCCAACATCAAACTAAATATGAGTCTTGTGTCGTGTGTATCAGCAGCAAGAGACTTATCGGTCTCGCATAATATTTGTTTATTACACAACAATTTATCTCGGTGCAGAGATCAATTCCGCGACCTTTCATTTCACAAGCTTGCTCCTAGCCAACTGCGTTACAGAGGCTGTAAAATTATGTGTGTAATATGTAATGGATGTGTCCCTTTTTGTTTTTCAATCGCCCAAAGGAACCTAATATTTTACCAGGGAATAGTCTACTTTGTATTTCAAGATAATAAACTTCATAATTGCCATTCTTTACTTTCGCAAGAAGTAGTGGCACATAGTGAAATGCACCAGAAAAATCTACTAAAATCTAGCCCCTGCTACGTGGAAATATTTGTCAAAAGAGACTTATTGTTTTTTTTTTTTTTTTTTTTTTTTTTTTTTTTTTTTTATTCTGGCACGGCAAAGTGACCCCATTGCACCTGATGGTAAGCGCAATGGAGTCCAGAAAAAGTGCCGACCAGCGAGAGATGATGGTCTCCCGTTGGTCGACACAATCATGCCGGCCGAATACCTCTTCACCTTATTGTGAAGAAGTTTGGGGGACTATCAATCATGGCGATCAAAGGACCGACCGCGACAAACCGGCCAAAAAAATTGCCGGCACGGTCATCCTTTCACCATGATTGAAGCCCCCCCGAAAACCGGATATACACTGGCTGATCCCGGAACGCGGCACACGTGCATGTGCCACTATGGCGGGTTTTACGCCCTGTGTACGGTGGTCGCCATCCGGGCGGATACGAATATCCTACCACCACCAGCATCTTTAATCCCACATAATAAGGAGCGAGGCATTATTCGGGAATTTTTTCAGACTCCGTGCTGCTACTGAATATTTTCTTAACAATACATGTCACTCCACGTTTAGAGCCCACCTACCCACGATACCACATGGCATCCTGTCTCCAAAACACTACCAGCTCCTAGACCCTGGCGTATCCATTCTCTGTCGTTCGATAAATCAACGTCCAAAGAACTTTGTTCTTGTTATCCCTTCTAACGCATGGAGTGCGTACCGCGTGAAATTCCGGCGCTGTGGCCGGGCCTTGTTACTTAAAGCCATCGCTATGTGCTGAGTTCAGAGCTGATAAAACTTTTGATTGAAGGAGTTTTTTGAGACGGTTACTCGACTTAAAGGTCTTTTTAACTTAAACTAATGGAGAAATGTAGCTCATAATTGTAGAGGAGGCCTGTGCCCAGCAGTGGGACGTATATGGGCTGATGATGATGATGATGATGATGATGATGTATGGGTAAGAAAATCGGCCTTACCATCATCATCAGCCCATATACGTCCCAACGCTGGGCCCGGGCCTCCTCTACAACTAAGAGGGATTTTAGAACTTAGTCCAGCTTTACCAGTTTAAAATATATTAGTCAAAAAATAATCTGGCCTATCGCGGGTTGGCGGACTACACATGTAAGAAATTCCTCACGATGCTTTTCTTCACCGTTTAATTACGTAATGTTCATTTCGAATACACAACTTCAAAAAGTCAGAGGTGAGCTCCTGAGGTTTGAACCCGAGACGGCCGACCTTGGACTCGACCGCGTTCTAAACCTCAAGGCCATCACGACCTGCTTTATTGGAGATTTAATATTTTTATATTATGTTATACAAAATATTACGAGAACCGTCTATCAAAAACATTCCCAGTAGATTTAGTCACTTTCAATTCACATTTAATAAAAAAAAAATGTCTTATAAAGTTTGGAGTGATCAGATATCAGTTTCATTTTTCAATTTTCGAAGATATCAATGTATTTTATTTCTTGTGACTCTTTTATCAATAGTTTAAGAAAAATTTAGAACGTATTTTAATAGATTTTGTCATCGTTTTCAACATTTTTCGCGGCGAAAGTACTTTGGGTTTTTTCCAAGTCCTTGGTGTAACCTTAGGTCCAAAGAATGTACGTAATAATCTTAAACAATAGACCTACCAACTAGAACTTTTCGGATGACCACTCTTTGCGGAAGAAGGTCATTGGTCCATCATTATTATATAGGTACAGCTTTATTTAAAACCGCAAATAATTCATTATATCAGTGAAATATTCATCATCAGCCCATATACGTCCCACTGCTGGGCACGGGCCTCCTCTACAACTGAGAGGGCTGTCCACAACGCTGGCCTAGTGCGGGTTGGCGGACTACACACCAAAGAATTTCAAAATAACTTTTAGGTCTGCAGGTTTCCTCGCGATGTTTTCTTTCACTGTTAAAGAAAGTGATAATTCATTGTGAATACAAACACAACTTCGAAGAGCCGGCCTCGAGGTTTAGGCATGCGGTCGAGAATCTCGACGGTCGCGGGTTCAAACCCCAGGCACACACCTCTGACTTTTCGAAGTGATGTGTGTATTCACAAAGAATTATCACGTACTTTAAAAACGGTGAAGGAAAACATCGTGATGAAACCTGCACACCTAAAAGTTCTTAGGAATTTCTTAGGTGTGTAGTCCGCCAACCCGCATTAGGCCAGCGTGGTGGACTAAGGCCTGAACCCTCTCAGTTGTAGAGGAGGCTCGTGCCCAGCAGTGGGACGTGTATGGGCTGATGATGATTAGCATTATTATTGAGTGTTGGCTTAAGGTCTCAACTCTAAGACGTGGGGTAATCTACCCCACGGCCACGTCTAGAAGATAAATATGTTATTTGTTTAGGTAAATATGTTATTCATTATTTATCTAAATAAACAAACATATTTATCTTCTAATATTAATTAAGAGTGTTCAATGCTATTGAGTTATGAATACGTTGTTACTAATGTTATCGTTCTACTACCAGAAGAAAACACAATAATTTATCGGGTGATCATGGCAGTTATCATCAACAAACGGTAAGTATCCACTAATTGTTATTAAGATAAAATACCCAGCTAACTAAGCGCGGTGTTGTCAGATTGATGGCAATTTATAAAGAGAAGGGAAACGCCAAATTATTCCGTCTTAAGTTTCGTCATCACTTTGATCGGTGACAGATTGTTCAAGATGAGTTGTTATGATGCCCTGATTTGTTCTATGGTTTAATAACAGAGTGGGTTGTAGATAGAAGAAGTCTTTTGTATAGATTTTACAAGAGTCCGCTATGCGATTTTATATACACCTACGAGTACTTACGACTGTCTCCAAAAGGGGTCGGTAGAGTTTCTGTATTCTGTAGCCAAGTTTCACAAGCTGTATTTTGGTCCCAAGTCGTGATGGCCTCGAGGTTTAGGCACGCGGTCATGGGTTCAAACCTCAGGCACACACCTCTGACTTTTCGAAGTTATGTGTGTATTCACAATGAATTACCACTTGCTATAACGGTGAAGGAAAACATCGTGATAAAACCTGCACACCTTTTTTTTTTTTTTTTTTTTCCTGCGGGGAAAATCCATTTACGGACCATCCCACCCCCGTAGGGGCGAGGGTGTGTCGGACTCACCGGCGCCTTCCGACCCAGCATAGATGTTACCGCCCGTGTTTGCGGGCGGCCGCTGGGCCGGGTCCCTACCAAAATAATTGCGCCGTAATACCGACTAAAAACCCCGCGACGGCCACCATCGGCGCATTCAACGAGACGGCCCCGGAATACCCTGAAGCCAGAGCTATGGATTGACCCGGGACCGCCTCTGCGCGGTGCCAAAAGGCACATCGACCTGACGCGTGTGGCGTCTTCATCTCGGGGGCCGCCAAGGTAGGGACGGCGGCCCCGTGTGGCCTCTGGGCGCCGGGCTACGTGTTGACCCGGCGCCTCCTACGTCGCCTGTTGCGACGAGCGGGATCGGTCTGCTCCCGATCCCGCTCCGCGCTCTCCTTCTGCGAAATGACACGTTCGCAGAAGGAGAGCATAGCTTTCCACGACCTCCGGCTGCCGACCATGGCGGCGACCACAGTCGGCAGCGAGAGGTCTCTCCCCACGACCGCTACGAGAGCGCTGCGCTCCTCGTCCCAGGCTGGGCACTCCTCAAGCGTGTGCTGGGCCGTGTCCTCACGGCAGTTGCCACAATGGTGGCACACGGTGGTCTCCTCCACTCCGACGATGCGACACAGGTACGCACCGAAGCTGCCGTGCCCGGTGAGCACCTGCGTCAGCCGGAAGGTCGACGCACCGTGGCGCCTGTCCATCCACTGCTGGAGGACAGGACGCACTGCCGCGACAGTCGCCACGCCAGCACTTGGACTCTCCAGCCTGGAACGCCACTCCTCCACGGCGGCGCTGCGGAGGGAGGCCAGCATGGCCTCGACCTCTCTTGGGGCCGGTCTCTGTCCGGATTGCCGGAACGCCTCCTCCCGCCAGAAGAACACTGACGCGAGGGCCTTCTTAGGAATTTCTTCGGTGTGTGGTCCGCCAACCCGCACTAGGCCAGCGTGGTGGACTAAGGCCTAAACCCTCTCAATGGTAGAGGAGGACCGTGCCTAGCAGTGGGACATATATGGGCTGATGATGAATGATGAATGATTTTGCTCCCACGTAATATGTAACGAGTCTATTGCTCTTTTTAGGATTATCAGACTTCGTGCTGCTGCTAAGAATTTCGTTATGCACAAGTGACACTCTGTCCTATTAGGGAATCGATTCCGGGATTTCTAGGTTGCACCACAAATTCTTAAGCCGCAGAATCAATGAGACATTAAGATCAAATAAATAAGGAAGGGATCTGCTTTAAATGTTCTTAAGCTAAAACAAACCTAAAAACCTTTTAAAACAAATTGAAATTTAAAGAATAAACGACTTTCGCTTTCCTTCAAACGCGGTTTGAACTATTTGAATATAATTTCATAAATTTTGATAATTTCCTACGCTCGGTAACTAACTTCCGTATAACCTCATAGGATAATTTGATAACTTTTAATATAAAGTTGCGAACATAGAATCCGGCGTTTGAAAATGTATGCATTAACGTTTTAATTACATGAGTTGAGCTTATGAAAACATTTCCATTTTTCTGTTATATGCCCTAATTCGAGCGGCGATTACATAAGACATACCTATGCATCCTTTTTAGCGTTCCGTTCGTCCAAATAAAAAAACGGAACCCTTATAGGATCACTCGTGTGTCCGTCTGTCCGTCGCTCACTGTCCGAATATAAACGACTGATTAAGTTGAAATTTGGTACACATCAATTTCTGTGACCCAAACGCAGAGGTGTGAGGTGAATAGATGAAATGTGTATATGGGATGTGTTAATGTGTTTTTGGAGGGAAGGTGGAAAATTAAAAAATATATACATATATTTGACAACTTCATCGTGTCATCAAATGAAAGGTCTTGTTGTGAATATCTTAAATGTATTTTTTTATAATTTTAAAATAAATAGTTTCTAAGTTATTCAAGAAAATAGACGAAAATTGTCCATTCCCCCCCTTATATCCGAAACTACTGAACCTAAAATTTTGAAAAAAATACAGAAATTAGCTTCCTACTTATAGATTATAGGAAAACCTATAAGAAGTCTATGATATTAAAATGACATGGTAAATCAGTCAATATTGTGCATACCATTAAAATTTTCAACTTCAATGCTAAGTCTATTTATTTACATATTTTTCAACTCCAATGTCAAGTGTGAGTGTACGGAACCCTCTTCACGCGAGTCCGACTCGCACTTGGCCGGTTATTAAATACTAAAACCTTTTTCATAATCAAACACTATTCTTTTAAAAAGTTACACGCTCATGCCATCATCACAATGGGTTAGGCAGAGACAATAAGTGCCACGCTGTGATGGATTCGAGCCTCTTAAATATTTATATCCCGTTTATTATTACTGAACCGCCTCTGTGGTTCGTTAGACATAAGCTCGTGAAACGAGTGGTCACGGGTTTGACAAATCACACATGCAATCCACTAATATTTGTTTGGATCTGGGTGTTTTCGAAACCGAAGCTTTTTTGTAGTTTCTGATACATAAGACTATTCTTTAAGTCGGTTAGATCGTTGTGTGTGTCTGTTACAAGTATATATATACCAGTAGTAATTTCCTTACTTACGAGAACTTCACTTTTATTGTCTAGGTTGTCTGGAAGAGATCGTTCATTATATGACCGCCCTATGTGCCACAATAGTTAACGAGTATGAGGTAGCTTATTTCTGTACATTATGTGTTATACAATAAAGCATATTAAATAAAAATAAATAAATACTAATTGATTTACTCATAATATGTACTTTTCGGACAAGATAATTTATTTTAAATCGCCTTCTACTACAGTTCGTGGAATCTTGAGATATTAAAGCCATATCTCCTTGGATTTAATATCCTTGCTTGATAAAATTGGCGAACGTTCGCGGATGATAAAGCGGTGCATTGGGCGTCCACAGGGGTAACAACCCGCGAAAATTAACCCCTCCCCAGCGATAAGCCAGGCCGGCTCGTTAGCACGCCTCTCCGCAAAGCGTGGATTTACTGGCGTTTTCTACCATTCAAGATTTTTGTAATTTGATTATTTAAATTTAAGCGTCTTTATAAAGGTAAAAAGAGGCCTATGCCTAGCGGTGAGATTAAAAAAAAATGATGATGATGAATTCTAACCCTATTTATGACTTTTTGATTTGGTGACTTTTTAAATGAAAATGTGGCGTATATTTATTAATTTTCTAGATAGATTCATCAAAACAATTGTATCTATAACTGTTATCATTACAATCATCATATACGTCCATATACGTCCCATTTTTGGGCACGAGCCTCCTCGTCTATAACTAGCTATTATAGTTGTATCTAAATTTAAATACCAATTTATAAGTTTAATTAATATGCTAGCGAATTATTTATTAAAACATTGTAATACTTATTATTTTAATTGATTGCTGCCATAGTCAAAGTCAAAGTCAAATTATCTTTATTCAAATAGACTTCTACAAGTTCTTTTGAATCGTCAATTTTACATTTTTAAATATTTTTTAAACTATATATTTGTATGTGAAACTATAAAAGGCACTGTCGGATGTATTAAAATTGAGTCACTTCCCTATGAAATGGTTGAGGAGACCGATGGCTGGCACATGCGTCATACTCGTGAACGGGTGCTGTTTGTGTGGACTGGTCTGCCTATTTTTGCTTATTTGTATTTATGAACTTAACCTTATCCTAACTTAAACTTAAATTTATAATTTAACCTAGTTAAATGTCAGTTTCTCCATTCAAGATGACTATGTTATTCTCATATTCAATACAATAATCTGGGATAGTATTAATGAGCTGCTCTAATTTGAGAAATTCATTTTTTGTATCAATATTGTAAACTATCTCTTGATTGGAAAAGAGCAACACTAGAGTTTCTTGCCCGTTCTTCCCTAGTGATGACTGCCTTCCGAACAGGGTGGTAAACCAAATTTTGAAATGACTGAATCTAAGTGATGTATTTGACATTTTACAGATTCAATAAATAATTTCATTTCATTTCATTTAGTCGTGTATTCGGATGAGCTGCGTGACAAAAGGATTTATAATGACAAAGGTATTTATAATAAATAAATAAATACAAAATAAAATTCTTGATTCGTGGGTATCAGAAACTACGAGACACTGATCGGTTTCACAAACACCCAGACCTGAAACAAATATTTGTGAATCATACAAACATTCGTCTCGGAGCGTGAATCGAACTCGTTGGCATTTCTTTTCACAAGCTGTTTGCCTGCCAACCACGACACGGAGGCCATTACAATAATATGTCGTAGAAATATATTTTCATCAAATGGTGTGATTCATGTCCAGCATATTTTCATTAAGTAGATAATCAAGTAGTAGGTATCATGATAATTTAGGATAAAATATTGACTCACTTCGTCGCAGCCTTAAAACATTTCGAGGCGGTATTAATTCGCAGATGACTGAACATTAAAATTATTTATGTACATATATTGATATTCATTTTGTATAAGGTTTGTATTATTTAATCAAATTAATAAACACACGCCTGTATTCCCCGAAGGGGTAGGCAGAGGTGCATTTCTGCACGCACATTTCGCCAAGTATGTATCAGTCCCACGTAATAGGGGGCGAGCCTATAGCCGTTTTTCGGGCACATTTCCAGACTCCGTGCTGTTACCGAGAATTTCCTAATGGAAAAACCCAATAACACTTTGCCCGACCCGGGAATCGAACTCAGGACCTCTAGATCGCACGGCACAAACTTGTATCGCGAGACCACGAAGCAGTATTATTTAATCCTTTTATTAAAAATACCGTCTATTTATAAAAAATCCAAACATCGAATTTTACTGAATTGAATAAATATATTCTTGTTTTGCCACTAGTTTTGATATTGCAACTTACTAAACTCACACGCGTACTTTTAAAAGGCACGGGCGTCATATGTGGTGAATCTCTAACATGCGTATTTTCTGTCAATTCTTGGAATCCAGCTCGTAGGAATTTAATATTTCCACCTTTTAAACGGTGTTCTGAAAATATCTCCATACTGTATGAAGCCTTACGTTTCATATTGCATTTGACAGAAGGTAATTTAATAAACCGTAGCTTAAATTTTTCACGTGTTTTTTTTTATACTGGCACGGCAAAGTGACTCAACTGTACCTGATAGTAAGCACAGTGGAGTCCAAGAAAATAATACCGACCAGCGAGAAACGATGGTCACCCGCTGGTCGACACAATTATGCCGGCCCGCACAAATGCTTCTTCACGCTTCGCTTAAAGGATCCAATAAAAAACGTGTTAAATTCTTGTGTATTTCTTAGGTTTATTTTATGAAAGCACGAACTCAAGGTTCGCTAATTCTATTTTTTTCGGAACCACGAAGCTATAGATTGGTTTACCAGCACACGTGTCTCCTTACAATAGTCCTGCGCCCTTTAAGGTCGGCATGAGGGTATAGATTGTCGAGAGATGGATATAATAATAATAAATAAATACACCCAACAGTCACATACATAGTTCTGACCCCACATTAAGATACAAGTCTTGTGTCGTGGATATCAGAAACTACTAGAGACTTTTCGATCTGACAAACACCCAGACCCGAAACAAATACTTGTGAATCACACAATCGATCGAACCCGCGGCCTTTCGTTTCGCAAACTGGTATCTAGCCAACTGCGCCACGGGGCTGTCACTGTTTTGACACTTAATGCGTCCAAGTAGGGACTTGGACTGCATCACGCTTATCATCTTACATACGCACGGTGTTGTCACTTTATCGCGAGAATACAAAAAAGATAGATTAAGAGGGTATTACCTAGTCGCTAATCTTTGTCGAAATGGCCAATATTAAGATGGCTGGTATCTCTGGCCATCAATTTATAGATTTTACTAAAACGAATTTAAATATTATAAAAAAAAACATTAGAAATTATAAAACCTGTGTGCAATTCACACGTGGTAGAAGTGAAACCTTATTTTTTTTTGGATTCAAGATAAAAATATTTTTTATGGCTGCGTTCTTTACAATATTATATAGTGGCCAAGTATACTAACGGTAAAACCTTTACTAAAATGTGTCGGTCTCTTTTTACTGTCGCTTTTTTGTTTAATCGACTTTCAAAACACAACGATACTAAAAAGTTTTCACTTAAAAAAAAAACATTTCTTATAATAGAATACCTTAAAAATATTCTGTAATATATGAGACAAAAATCCAATAAAATCTGTCAAAAGAGACATAATAAAATTGTAGTATTGTTTGCATGAAGGTTTCATGTCACAATATCTTTGTGGGCTTCGTTTAAATTGAAACTAAATATTTACTTGGTTCACGCATTCACGCCTACGCCCAAAAGGGGTAGGCAGGGGTAAATTTCTACACTCACAACAGTGGCGATACCTCCATAGAAGCCCAAAAGCGATAGGTACACTTTAATAGTGTAATGTCTAGTTTATAATTGTTTATTGTGGGTTCAGGATATTCTCATTTATATGTCAAATTGCTTTTGTTAAAAAAGATTTAGATTAAGATTATTATTCGGAATTTTTTAAGGCAAGCTGGGCTTTTGGGCTTCTATGTAAGAACCGCCATTGACTCACATAACGCCATCCACATTTTAATTTGGAGGCAAGTTTTCTGCCGTTTTTCAAGCACGTTTTCAGACTGATAATATTTCAACTGAAATACACCGCAACCATTACCTAGGAATCGAACCTTAGTCCTGTCGAATGTACGCTTAACTTATTCCACGAAACCCCGAGGCATTCATTTGTTTTATTTGTATAAAAAAGGGAGTAAAAGTCTGAGGTATATTCAGAGTAATTTCCTTAAGTGCATCCCCGACTGACAGTCGCCAGGTGTGAGTCCGCAGCCTCCACTTCTAAACGCCGCTTCATAATAAAAAATGTGCTTTATGTTCTAGTATGGACAATAAAGTTTTTTTATTTTTTATTTCGCTTTTACTTGGAGTAATGAACAAATATTTTCTATTACAAATTAACTTCACATAACATTCGGGACGAAAATAAACGCCGAAGAAAAATTCTCCATTGAAAATAGAACCGGCTATTGGATACTGCTGTAGTGGTCGCGCGTTCGATTCTCGGGTGAGAAAAGTTCATTTTGGTTTTTCCATTAGAAAAAAATACAGATCGTAAGCGTAAGTTATTATCTATATTAGGTTACAATAAAGTTATAGATGTGCATATTATTACCTTCGCTGTTAAAGCAATTCTAAATTCATACATAACTTCGAAGTCATTTGTGTCTCGGATTTCAACCCGCGACCAGCAAGATTTTGACTCGATCACTGGCCTATCCCCCAAGGCAGTCACGACTCAGACTTTGTTTACTAGTGGGATGTAGTACACCATGTCTTGATGACGAAGATACATATTCCACAACGCTGTCCAACACGGGTTGGTAGACTTCACGTACTTATAAAACTCTTTTTCCAAAATTTTCATACGCAGATTTCGTCACTAAACCTACCTTTCCCAATCAATTCTAGATATATAATTTTGTCGTGATGGCCTTGAGCTTTAGGCACGCGGTCGAGAATCTCGACGGTCGCGGGTTCAAAGCCTGGGCACGCACCCCTGACTTTTCGAAGTTATGTGGGTATTCACAAATTATCATGTACTTAAACGGTGAAGGAAAACATCGTGATTAAACCTGTACACCTAAAAGTTCTTAGGAATTTCTTAGGTGTGTGTTACGCCAACCCGCCAAGGCCAGCGTGGTGGACAACCCTCTCAGTTGTAGAGGAGGCCCGTGCCCAGCAGTGGGACGTGTATGGGCTGATAATGATGATATGATTTTAGGTCTTCCTGGGGCTTAAACTGCGACCATGGTAGTGGTTACTTGGTAGATTTCACGACTGATTCTCAAAACCATCAGGCATTTTTCATATTTTAACTGCAGCTTCATTTTTTTTCTGCCTCGTGGTCTCGCGGTACAAGTATGTGCCGTGCGATCTAGAGGTCCTGGGTTCAATTCCCGGGTCAGGCAAAGTGTTATTGGGTTTTTCCATTAGGAAATTCTCGGTAACAGCACGGAGTCTGGAAATGTGCCCGAAAAACGGCAATAGGCTCGCCCCCTATTACGTGGGTCTGATACATACTTGGCGAAATGTGGGTGCAGAAATGCACCTCTGCCTACCCCTCCGGGGAATACAGGCGTGAGTTTATGTATGTGTATGTTTAATTTTTTTCCAATTTAAATTCATGTAAACGCGTGTTCTCTGAAAACGCGAACAGCATTCTAAAAACTCACACACGTCCCAGCGATATAATACAGAGTGAGTTTAAATACTACATTAAAACAACAATGCCATTGTTACAGAGCAAATAATGAAGTTAGCTACAATAGAAAGAGCCAAATAATTTATGTACCGAGCGCACGTAACCATTGAATTACGAACGAAAATTATAAAGCTTAGTATGCGTAGGTGATGTACATTTATAACACGCTGAGTAACGCCACATAATTAAATGTAGCTGTGATTGTACGGTTTACCGGATTTGTAGTAATCTTTACAGCCTTTTAATACCCGACGATGAAGGAAAACATCGTGAGGAAACCTGCACACCTAATAAGGAGTAGAAACCTAAAAGGAACTTCTTAGGTGTGTAGTCCGTCACTAGGCAAGCGTGGTGGACTAAGGCCTAAATCTTCTCAGTAATAGAAGAAGCCGTACCCAGCAGTCGGGCATTATTGGCTGATGATGATTTTAATACCCACATGTTAAAAAAATTGAATTGTAGACTATCTCATGGCCTTGCGGTACAAGTATGTGCCGTGCGATCTAGAGGTAATGGGTTCGATTCCCGGGTCGGGCAAAGTGTTATTGGGGTTTTCCGTTGGGAAATTCTTAGTAGCAGCATGGAGTCTGGAAATGTGCCCGAAAAACGGCAATAAGCTCGCCCCCTGTTACGTGGGACGAAAATACAATTGAAGATATGTAGTGCATAAATGTATCTACCCCTTCGGGGTATACTCGTATAGGCAGAAATTAATGTATGTAGCTACTAAGAAATCCCTAATGTAGAACTTCACTTTACCCGAACCAGAAATCGAAACCCAGACCACCCTATCTCACCCCATTTAGCTGGGCTAATGAGGCAGTAGTTACATATGTGTTTAGTTTACCACAGTTACTGCAGCTCGTAACTTGTTAAAGATAAGCAATGCCGTATTTTGTAGTACTCTTCAAGTTTTCCATTATTTTCGAGGGACATACGAGCGTCTTTCCGAGGTTTGTGAAGTTTTGCAAAGTTCATTGTAGTAAGTTGATGTAATGTGGTAACTTCAGACAACACAAGTTCGTGCTATCATAATAATAACTCAGGATATGATTACAAAATTGTAGCCCATGTCATTTATTACAAGCTGTGTTTGTTTGAAAGCTATTCCTTACATAAAGAGTGTTTATCAGGTTTTATGTATGTAAGGAATTAGTTTTTTTATAATCATTTTGTAGATAAAGTTGAGGCGTAAGCTTAGATGGTTTGTCTGTTAAAAGGAATTATGAATACAGGATTGAAAGAGGAATATACTTTGCGGAAGAGGCAGTGATATCGCTAGAAGATGCCCTACATACACCTACAAAGATCAATTAGATTTTATGGACATGTTATAAGAAGAGACGAAGCATATATAGGTAAATAAGAAAATTGAAGGATGGACAGGCAGAGAAAGGCCAAAGAAAAGATGGATAGAGTACGTAAGAGAAGGTATGAAAGAAAAAGGTGTGAATGAAGACATGACGGCCGATAGACATGTTTGAAAGGAGAACACATACTTAGCCGACCCCAAATAGAAATAGGAACAGGACAAGAGAATGATAATGAAGATCAATTAGTATGCTGTTAGGACAAATGATGCGCTAATTGTCCCCTCCTTCCTATTATTCTAGGTTTTCTAATAGAAGTAAGAAGAAGCACCTTAGCAGATAAGAATGAGTTAATATAATAAAAGCGGCTTTGGGACACCAGAAATTTGAGGTTTCTGGTCACCGTTTTTTACCTTTGAATTGTACAAATGCTTACATTTCTTTTTTTTTGAATTTATATCATGCTAGACACATAACCTTTTGACTCCAGTGAAGGTGGTTAAAATAATGTAGCTGGGGCACTAAAGACCAGTCGCTATCTGGTCGGATATGATACTAACTTGAGAGCTTGTGGCATTGGAAATTATTTAAATTCTAAAATCCACGACACAGGAATGAAATACGAACTGAAAGTTTGCCGCAGCATTATCGCGATGTTAGTGGCGTCAGGTATCGTGATAACAGTGTGCTTCCGCCATCGCTTTGTAAATTTATATGGAACACTTGAGGCGGAAAATGTGTAAAGGCAAAGTAGATTTTGTCTTTGATGTCACATATATGAGGTCACACAATTTCGGTGTTAGTCATAATAGCTCCGAGGATTTGAACTTAAAATACTTGACACAATTTTCGCCGTGTACTTTGAATGAAGTGACTGGAGTCAGGATACGGATTTGTGGTTGAAGCTAGAGACTTTGACACAGCAGTGTGTCGTGGTGAACGTAGTGCTGGCAGCTAATGTTGACGGCATTTAGCTAAATGTGGTAACTTTTTGGTAACAACGTCTGAATTGTTTAATTTTTGTAATTAATGATATTTCTCATGTAAGTGAATATGTTCTTTATGAGAAATAAAAATTATCGACCACCTCGTGGTCTTGCCGGCGTGTGATTTAAAGATCCTGGGTTTAATACCCGGGTCAGAATAAATGTAATTCATTATCATCATCAGCCCATATACGTCCCACTGCTGGGCATGGGCCTCCTCTACCATTGAGAGGGTTGAGGCCTTAGTCCACCTTGCTGGCCTAGTGCGGGTTGGCGGACTACTCACCTAAGAAATTCCTAAGAACTTTTAGGTGTGCAGGTTTCATCACGATGTTTTCCTTCACCGTTAAAGTACGTGATAATTCATTGTGAATACACACATTACCCGCGACAGTCGAGATTCTCGACCGCGTGCCTAAACCTCGAGGCCATCACGACTGTTTAAATGTAATTAAACTTCCAATTAGAGAAGTCTCAGTAGCTGCACAGAGTCTTGAAATTTGCCCATAAACGAAAATGGGTAGACCCTCCATCACGTAGGACAAAACCCAGCTGATGAAAGGTTGGGCCTAGACCCTACAGTAGATAATTCTTGTCTATCCTTTCTGGTATGCTAGCGTAAGTGTATTTCTTAATATAACCAAAAAAGTAAAGCCACGTTACCACTGTGGTTATTTCCTGCCATCCCGATTAACCCCCCATTTAATAAACAAATAGCTCTTTAAATAAAACACAATACAATACACAGATTAGGAAGGCCACGGCCGCGGAGTTTCTCGCCCGTAGAAAGGTTTAAATACAAATTATGAGGGTGATAAAACAAAATTGTTATAATTAAAACGTCCTTTTTAATCTCGGGATGAGCCGAGGACAAGGAAAGGATCCTGTGGGTATGCACACGTGTATCTGTTGTACCTAAACATTGTATTGTGATTGTATTATGTACCTACCATGTATTATGTATAACCCTCTCAGCAGGGGCGGTACACTCAGCTAAAGCGGACAATTGTTCCGCGCGCCGAGTTGGAAGGCCAGAGACCCCGACATACCCCTTTAGGCCTCCCCCGAAGTACCGAACAAGGGAGCTTAAAGAGCTTTCCTCTCGTAAAAAAAAGGGGCGGTACTTGCATAAAAGCCGAAAAGCCCAATCAACTTTAAAGACAACTTTAAATATTAGCAATTTAACATTTAAATGAGAATATCCAGACCCCGCAATAAAAATTATAAACTAGACATTACACAATTAACGTGTAACGCTTTTGGGCTTCTATGGAAGTACCGCCCCTGCCTCTCAGTTGTAGAGGAGACCCGTGCCCAGCAGTGGGACGTATATGGGCTGATGATGATTATGATGATGTATTATGTACTGGCTATTACTCGCAACTCCATATACGAACTTTTGTATATCAAAAGGAACGTGTTTCTTCGCTTTTGCCACGTTCCACAAAGAAGACGGTGGTTTCAATCCTAAGGCTAACATTAATGAGCCACAAATATACCAAAACAAAAAAAAAAACAGCAATAGGCTCGCCCCCTATTACGTGCGATTGATACATACCTGGCGAAATGTAGGTTAAGAATGGACCTTGGCCTTGCCATACAAATACTACAATTGGCAATGAATGGTAATCTTAACAATGTCGGCCACGAGTCGTGTAGTATGGGCTTGCGTCTGACTTGCGAGGTTTTTTTTTTTTTTTTTATATGTTGACATTCATCCTGAAACTGTGATCTGGTCAGTTATCACACCATTTCGCTGGCAAACCTCGCTCGCGACGGCCGCACTACGCTATGCATTTCGTAACCACTTTTTGTAGTAGAAACGAATTCTCACAAAGAAGGTACTGTTGGTGTTGGTGAAAAACTTTGTGAACACATCATTTCAATATTGAATATTTGATTTTCCTCGATTTGTTTCTTTTAAGCATTAAACATTTAATTTTTTCTAAAAAAATATTTTTGTTACTGCCATCTTTTTAATAGTTTATGTTACGTTTGTGTGATGCCCTAAGTCGCGATACCTCGGGGTTTAGGCACGTGGTCGAGAATCTCGACGGCCGCGGGTTCAAACCCCAGGCACACACCTCTGTCTTTTCGAAGTTATGTGTATATTCACAAAGAATAGGGAGCTTCCCTTAAAAAGGAATTAATTAAAGATAAACTTTACAAAAAAGCATACTGTAAAATTTCAGATTTTATTGAAGATAATAAGCCTTGGGAGTAAGTAAACTAATCGGAGTTGTTACTACAGATTGTATCGTTACGACATGTATCATTATGACATGTATCGTTATGACATTTATCGTTATGTAAATTTATCATGTAAAAAATGTCAATAGAAAAAAAATAAAAAAAATCGATTTTCAAATTTATAAAAAATGACATTACGTGTTGCTGAGGGAGTTTCTTGCCGTTTCTTCTCCACGTTTCGAAGCGGCAATAGTTTAGTTTAAAAAAGCTTAAAATTGACGATTCAAAAGAACTTGTAAAATTATATTTGAATAAAGATTATTTGACTTTGACGTTGACTACTACGTGATAATTCAATTATCACGTACTTTAACGGTAAAGGAAAACATCGTAAAGAAACCTGCACATCTAAAGATTCTAAGGAATTTCTTAGGTGTGTAGTCTTCCAAACCCCACTAGGCTAGCGTGGTGGACTAAGGCCTAAAACCCTCTCAGTTGTAAAGCAGGGCCTGCTTTGATGATGACTAGCAGTGGGACGTATATGGGCTGATGATGATGATGTGTGATGCCAAAAAGACAGATCGTATTTTTCGATTAACTACATCAGAGTATTCTGCTTCAACCGTGCGCTTAATCCTTAAAGCCACCATGAGACACCACCATAGATTAGAAATTTTACCATTTCAAAAATCCGGATTATCTCGTGGTCCAGTGGCACAAGTATTTGTCGCTCGATTTAAGGTTCCGGGCTCGATTGCCGGGCCTGGCAGTGTTTGAGTTTTTCTTTTAGGACATCTGAGTAGCAATACTAAGGCCTAAACCATCTCAGTTGTAGAGGAGGCCCGTGACCAGCAGTGGGACGTATATGGGCTGATGATGACGAGTAGCAGTAAGAAGTCTCGCATTGTATTGAAAAGCGGTAATAAGCTCGCTTTCTTTTAAGTAAAGTTTAAAACACAATTGGTGTAATGAGAGTACCAAAACGCACCACCGCCAACCAGTGGCGGTATTTCCATAGAAGCCCAAAAGCGTTACACGTTAATTGTGTAATGTTATTTTATAATTGTTTTTTGTGGGGTCAGGATATTCTCATTTATATGGCAAATTGATTTTGTTAAATAAGGTATTGAAGCTTCATCATCATCAGCAGCCTTTCTTACGGCCACCGCTGGACATAGGCCTCTCCTGTGGCACGCCACTGGGCTCGATCTTCGGCCCTCCTCAACCGCTGCCAGCCACCCTGCGAATATCGTCACCCCACCTAGCCAGAGAACGCTCTACACTACGTTTAATAAAGCTTAAAGATTACTATTCCGAATTTTGTGAGGCAAACTGGACTTTTGGGCTTGTATGGAACCACCGTCACTGCTGCCAACCTCTTTAAAGATATCTAAATATATATATAACTCAAAGGTGACTGACTGACTGACATAGTGATCTATCAACGCACAGCCCAAACCACTGGACGGATCGGGCCGAAATTTGGCATGCAGGTAGATGTTATGACGTAGGCATCCGCTAAGAAAGGATTTTGATTAATTCTACCCCCAAGGGGATAAAATAGGGGATGAAAGTTTATATGAAACTTTGTCAATTTTAAACCAATCGGGCTGAGACTTTGCATGCATAAAGCTACTATGACGTAGACATCCCCTAAGAAATAATTTTGAGATGCAGGCTATATAAGATTAGTAACTTTTCAGTTTAAAATATACGGATTCCTTCAATCAAAGGCTACAACTTATTTTCTTTCTGAACCCAACCCTGTAGTCTACACGGACGGAGTCGCGACCAAAAGCAAGTAATATATAAAATGGCGCTAATACTACAACGTAGTGTAGGGCGCCCTCTGGCTAGGTGGGGTGACGATATTCGCAAGGTGGCTGGCAGCGGTTGGATGAGGAGGGCCGAAGATCGAGCCCAGTGGCGTGCCATAGGAAAGGCCTATGTCCAGCAGTGGACGTAAGAAAGGCTGCTGATGATGACTACAAGCTCAGCAACTGCAAAAAGGCAAATACTTTACCATAGAAACAAGATCATTACCACTGCATATATCATATGCCAAAGCAGTTGTTATCCACGCGATATTTAATACAGAACATCGGTAGTCCATGCATATAGACAATACAGGAAGACTGATGGCCTCTGGGCGAAAAACAACGACTCCCCGTATTGTATGCCGTAGTTTTAGAGGAATGTACTACGGATCGCAGCCGACGTTACAATACATCTGTCTGTCTGTCCGTCCGTGAGGATAAATTTACATTGGGACACACGGCCGTTTGGGCTACACAACGTTGGGTTCAATGCTGGCAGACTACTTGCCTTTTAGTTGGTCATTTATTCATCAGTGTGTAACTGTGATTTTGATAATCAATTAAGTATTAATACACCTAAACCATACACAGTTCCAACTTTGCAAGAATCGTATCGTTATCAGAAATTCAAAAGAAAAATAAGCCTCACAAAAATCAAAATCCAAAGAAATGTTCATGGATCACATAAGTATCGGCGCGACATTCGAACACATAATCTCACGCCTGTATTCCCCGAAAGGGTAGGCAGAGGTGCATTACTGCACCCACATTTCACCACGTATCAGTCCCACGTAATAGGGGGCGAGCCTATTGCCGTTTCTCGGGCACATTTCCAGACTCCGGGCTGCTACTGAGAATTTCCTAATGAAAAAACCCAACAACACTTTGCCCGACCCGGGAATCGAACCCAGGACCTCTAGATCGCACGGCACATACTTGTACCGCGAGACCACGAGGCAGTATCGAGCACATTCGAACACTGTACTCTTGTTCGACAAGCTGGAGTCCAGCCAACTCTGCCACGGTAATTGTTATTTGAAATTAATTTCAAACAGTTTCACAGCCCCGTGGCGCAGTTGGCTAGGAACCAGCTTGCGAAACGAGAGGCCACGGGTTCGATCCCCGCACCGAGAAAAATGTTTGTTTGATACGCAAATATTGTTTGTGGTCTGGGTGTTTGTGAAACCGAAAAGTCTCTCGTAGTTTCTGATACCCACGACACAAGACTCGTATCTTAATGTGGGGCCAGAACTATGTGTGTGACTGTTGGGTGTATTTATTTTTAAGTATTGTAACACTATTTTTGGACATTACAAGTTGAGTCCGTTAGGAAACTTTCAGCAACAGTATTAAGTCTATAATTATTTTTTGCTACACTCAAACATGTAGCAATAAAAACGTATAAATCAAATAAAAAAAACTCCCTTTTCATCATTATCATCATCAGTCCGTATATGTCCCACTGCTGGGCATGGGCCTCCACTACAACTGAGAGGGTTTAGGCCTTAGTCGACCACGCTGGCCCAGTGTGGGTTGGCGGACTACACATCTAAGAAATTCCTTAGAACCTTTAGGCTTGCAGGTTCCCTCACGATGTTTTCCTTCACCGCTAAAGTAAGTGATAATTCATTGTAAATACACACATAACTTCGAAAAGTCAGAGGTGTGTGCCTGGGGTTTGAAACCACGACCGCCGCGATTCTCGACACGCGCCTAAACCTCGAGGCCATCACTATTTACCTATGAAAATATTCATAGACCTATGAAACTAAATTATTCGTAGAATCTAAACAGCGGTATGTGGTACCTACACTTTAAATGGAAGTCAACTGTTAGTTCATTTTATTTGAACCAAAATATCCTTCTAACTCGCTGGATTACGTCCAATTAAGTCCGCTATACCCACAAAGAAGCGCTTAGATATATATTTAAGTAACAACTTAGAATAGATCGACGCGCGACTAAGATCAGGGCTTAATTTTAGCAACGTTATTTGAACGTCGTGGTAGTGGAACAAGTATGTGCCGTTCGATCTAGAGGTCCTAGGTTCGAATCTGGGTCGGGCAATGTGTTATTGATTAGGCGTGAAAGCTTAAAATGCAGTCTAACTTTTGGACTATACTATTAAGCAGTGACGGTACTTCCATAGAAGCCCAAAATGCCAGTTTGCCTTACATAAGCAATTTGGCATATAAATGAAAATATCCTGACCCCACAATAAACAATTATAAACTAGACACTTTTATAGACTACACAATTAACGTGTATTGACTATCGCTTTTGGGCTTCTATGGAAGTAATTAAGAAATTGATACCTAATTCATTCTTTCCAACCCTGTGTCCCCAGCCAGTCCATTGTAAACGCATCATGGCGACTAGATAAAACTGTAATTGATGTACGATACTCCGCAATATGGCGAACGTAATATTAATTAAGTGTACTTACAAGTTCGAGCTGTTTTGTAATATTTTTTTTCAAATACTCGTATTATAGTGATTTGACTGCCTCGTGGTCCCGCGCACGAGTATGTGCCGCACGATCTAGAGTTCCCGGTTTCGATTCCCGCCCCACTACAGTGTCGGGGCGATCGCTTGTGAGTCATCCTTGTTTATGCACAAGATCACGTGGAGCGATGACATAGCTCTTAGTATATGGTTTTGCGCCGTTATGCTTTAGAAACTAAGATGAACATATATTAAAAACACACTTATTTTACTCTTGTGCTTAAATCGAACCCGGGTCCCCTGATTTGTGTCTAACCAACTTAACGATTAATACTGTCTCAAACGACCACTTCAATGTAAAAGCTATTTTATTATTCTTCAATTATAAATGGATAAAAGGATTCGAGCGATACGCAGATATCCACTCAAATCCGAGATAAGGCGGGATCACGAAAATCTGTCTAGATAGATAGAGGGACGGACATATTTCCCAGACTTTATCCGGATTAGATCCGGTGTCGACTGGGCTTTAATAAACGGTATTCGTGGATAAAGATCGTGTTCATTTCGAAACAGACTGACTTAGCGTCGCCTGCAGTGTTTCACTTGTATTGAGGGCAGCTTACGCAAAACTTAAATGCATTTAAGACGTACTGAAAAAACGATGAAATTCTTAATTATAACTAAGAATATTTCGAAGCTAAATGGCAAAAATCGTCTATTTAACAGTAAAACTATCATAATTTAAATATAAGTAATGTGGTTTACAGTTTGGCAGTATCTGTCCAAGAACATGTTACTTAACACCTTTGACGATTATTTTTTTCAATACTAACGATGAAGTTTCTAGAAAAAATATGTTATACACTCAGCCTATCGCCGTCCACTGCTGAGTGCCAACTATCCCGGTCTTGAGCAAGTATCATCCACCCGCTACCCGCCACCTTTCTTAAGTCGTCGGACCATTGTGCTGCAGGACGTCCCACACTACGTCTGCCTCAGCGCGGTCTCTTCTCCAACACTTGTCTCCTCTGATTATAATTAGAAGATTTTAATAATCAGGGAGATACAGTCACGATTATTTCTATCCGACCATTTAATAATTCTAGCATATTTATAACTATACAGTACATAGACCGATCGCATAAAGGGACACTTAATAAATGACCAAAGAATTCCAATCAATAATAGCCACGCTATATCCTCAGGGCACCGCACATCTACCATCAAAAACATTTAAGCCCACAAAGCCTAGGACACTTTGCGTTAATGCGCACAAACGATAAAGGAACGTTTATATATCGATCACTTTTTGTCCGGCACAAACAACAATGCTATAGAGCGAGACAAAAAATCTAATTGCTGCGAGAGTATGGTGTTTTTGGATCCCACATTGGCACGAGAATTTCCGCTATTATCTGCACTAGACGTAAATGCGATGGAGGAAAATTTGGATGTGGTATCATATTTTTTTATATTTCACCCACTTTTTTATATTGAAAATGTTTTTTACCATAGAATAACCGTATAGTCACATGTGGGGTCAGTATTACTGTAAGATACAATAACAATTGTTATAGCGGCAACAGAAATACATCACCTGTCAAAATTGCAACTCTCTATCTATCACGGTTCATGAGATACAGCCTCGTGACAGACGAACAGACGTCTGTCCGTCTGTCCGTCTGTCCGTCTGTCCGTCTGTCCGTCTGTTCGTCTGTCACGAGGCGTACAGGATAACGAAGTCTTAGTAATAGGATCCCGTTTTACCCTTTGGGTACGGAACCCTAAAAACAACTACTATAAAATAAACCAAGGCAAATCTCAGAGTAAACCATTTCTTGATTTTTCACGAGACTATTTTAAAAGTACACATACGAGTACCTACATCAAATTAACATGCAGATATTCAATCTGCACCCACATTTCGCCAGGTATGTGTCAGTCCCGCTTAATAGGGGACAAAATTTTAATTTATATACGTAACTTAAACTTCGTCTGTTAAAACAAGTAAGCACTCGAAAGATAATTTTAATTAAACCATTAATAACTAATTATTTTATTCGAAATTCCCGCGAATAATTCAGATTAGATTTTTTATTGCTCGATTCTTTTACCGGAAAATGTTGTATGATATATATCTATATACATATATCGTACCCGTAATAATGTAAAGACATACCTCGGATTACTCGTAATTATTAAAAAGAAACAGATACAGAAAACAAATAAGAAAGTGAAATAAGGATGCATGTATCATAATTATTTTACATTATTTCGTTTTATTTCTGCGATATATTTTATTTATCGATCATGATGATGATGATGATGATGATGCAAAAAAAGGTCATAATAGTCTCGAGGTTTAGGCACGTGTTCGAGAATCTCGACGGTCGCAGGTTCAAATCCCAGGCACACACCTCTAACTTTTTGAAGTTACGTGTGGATTCACAAAGAATTATCACGTACTTTAACGGTGAAGAAAAACATCGTAATGAAACTTGTACACCTAAAATTTCTTAGGAATTTCTTAGATATGTAGTCCGCCAGCCTACACTAGGCCAGCGTGGTAGACTAAGGCCTAAACCCTCTGATTTGTCGAGGAGGCCCGTGCCCAGCAGTGGGACGTAAATGGGCTGATGATAATGATGATGATTTCTGCGATTATTGTAGTTCTTTCCGCGTTAAGTCTCTCTTTCAAAACTAATACACCTAAAATTTATACCCAGGGGTGTCATAGACACCACATCCACAAGCACACCCAAACAATTCGACTCTCCGCTCCGATTGGAAGCGTACGTGGCCAGTATCCGAGCGATTTTCATCCGCGGTCGCGCCAATTAATCAGACGCGATATATTGATTAATTATAGCTGGTCGTGTGCGGCGGGCCTACGCCTGGCTGGCTGGCGGTCGGACGGTCGAACGCTTCGCCAGCGGTCGGACTAATGGCATGGATTATTCCTACTAATTATGTTTTGCGCGTTGGTTAACACGCGATTTAGATTGTCCTGAAAAAGGGTAAGTTGGAGATGGACTTATGCTTCACCATCGATGGAGCTAATATTAAAAATGCTTTAATGCTTGGACGTCCAGTCAGTGTCAGATTAAGCAAGCGCGGTGCCCGTAGCCTCTTCGTAGAGCCCTTGGTCTGCTAAGTATATATAAGTAACACTATAGTATGTTATGTAATGGTTAGTAGTTTATATATGTATATACATATTTTTTAATCATCACATATATTTATGCACGTATTAATTTTTCTCTGCATCACCCTAAGGTTGACTGGTAGAATGGTAGATAATGCCTTTGGCGTTGAGTCCGCCTTTATACATTGTATATAAAGCATAAATAAACGTGGTAAAAACTATTCAATACCCGATACCTGAGTTGATTTGCCATATTTAAGTAACAATGATATGGGTTAATAATTGTAGGTACCGTTGATTAATTTAAGGTCCTGTTAGGCTCTGATAAGCACAAAAGAGCAGAGATGAGAATGAGCGGGTATAAATATGTAGGACTCTATATCTTTTTCTTTCTTCTTTTTTAAACACCCAACAGTCATATACAGGTACCATACAGTCATACCCTTAGGTATAAAATGTATGTGGTTGTTAAGAAAACTTCAATTTTTTTTTTGTCGCGATTTTCTTTAACTCCAGGGTTTTGTAATTACCTTAGCTATTACCTACCTTAGATTCCGATCACGATCTTATACAACCTGTATATAACTATGTTCAGACCCCACACTAAGACACGAGTTGTGTAGTGGTATCAATTAGTATCGTGTGTATCAGAAACTACGAGAGGCCTTTCGGTCTCACAAACACCCAGACCTGAAACAAATATTTGTGAATCACATCAATCGGGTATCGAATTTACGGCCTCTCAATTCTCAAGTTGGTGTCTAGTCAATTGTTTTCCCGTTCCACGTACCTAATAGGCTAATTACCGTTTTTCGGTCACATATCCAGACTTCGTGCTACTACTGAGAAAAATGACCTCCCATATACATATTTCATCTATTCACGTCACACCTCTGCATTTGGGTCACAGAAATGGATATGTACCAAATTTCAACTTAATCGGTCTAGTACATTCGGAGATAGGCTCGCCCCCTATTACGTGGGACTGATACATACCTGGCGAAATGTGGGTGCAGAAATGCACCTCTGCCTACCCCTTCGGGGAATACAGGCGTGAGTTTATGTATGTATGTATGTACATTCGGAGATAATTGACTTGACACACGAGTGATCCTATAAGGATTCCGTTTTTTTATTCGGACGTTTAGGCACGCGGTCGAGAATCTCGACGGTCGCGGGTTCAAACCCCAGGCATACACCTCTGACTTTTCGAAGTTATGTGTGTATTCACAAAGAATTATCACGTACTTTAACGGTGAAGGAAAACATCGTGATAAAACCTGCACACCTAAAAGTTCTCAGGAATTTCTTAGGTGTGTAGTCCGCCAACCCGCACTAGGCCAGCGTGGTGGACTAAGGCCTAAAACCCTCTCAGTTGCAGAGGAGGCCCGTGCCCAGCAGTGGGACGTATATGGGCTGATGATGATGATGATGACGGAACCCTAGAAATGATCACAACCATCTCACCATTCAACAGGATCATATCAACCTGCACTTTTGGAAGATCTGGATATAAGTACGGACTGATACCGAAACGCAAAACATGAGTCACTAGCGGTTTTAACACCTTGTTTACGGTGCTTGCATTCCGAGCATCATTAAATAGTACCTGGATGACCGAGCATTGCTCGGTTTTTTTTTTTTTTAATTGTGTTTTTTGGAAATTATATTTAAGTACGAATTACTAATAAAATGATGAAATATGAATAATGTTACTTAACAACGCCATCTGCTGTTGTGTCGTTAAAGCAAACTCAAACGCCTCCTTTTTGTTATTTTTCTTCCAAATGACATTTTCTAAAAATGATTCCTAGTTAGATCGATTTATCGATTTATATATATATATATATATATATATATATATATATATATATATATATATATATATTTATATATATATATAATTGGAATCTCGGAATCGGCTCCAACGATTTTCATAAAATTTAGTATATAGGGGGTATAATTTATATACAAGAATTGCTCATTTAAAGATATAAGATAATGGTGTTATAAACAGTCCGCAATCAATAAAACGTTATGGAATACACAAATAAAGCTGCAATTAATAGCCACAACACAGCGTTGCGTTTTTAATTAGGTAAATATTTATTAAAATTGTCGTGAGTTTGCTTTAGCGGATGTATTTTATAGACTTACTTATACAATTCGCGGTTACGCTTTTTAGTCCAGTCATTATAGGCATAGGGGGTTCATTTCGGAAAATCGACATACCAAGTATATTACCACGTAAAATCTTGTATTTTAGCATTCTGGAACTGTTCTCAAAATTCACATATACCTAATTGGATGGCCGCAAGTTTTAACAACAATCCTTCTTTTTTATTTTTTGCAAATATCTCGTTTTCTACGGCTTTTACGCTATTTGTATCCGATATAAATATTTTATAAAGTTTATTTTTGTGACCTTTGATCAGTATTTTATAAAATAACCGTAACTTCAAGTCGTGATGGCCTTGAGGTTTAGGCGCGCGGTCGAGAATCTCGATGGTCGCGGGTTCAAACCCCCGGCACACACCTCTGACTTTTCGAAGGTGTTTGTGTATTCACAAAGAATTATCACGTTTTTTAACGGCGAAGGAAAACATCGTGATAAAACCTGCACACCTAAAACTTCTTAGGATTTTCATAGGTGTGTAGTCTGCCAACAAACACTAGACCAGCGTGGTGGACTAAGGCCTAAACCCTCTCAGGTGTAGAGGAGGCCCGTGCCCAGCAGTGGGACGTATATAGGCTGAAATAGTCGCAAGTGAATTCCACTAAACACCAAAGGTTTGATAACCGACAGTTACCAGGAAATGTCCCCTGGGAAAATTGTTCCGGGAACGCCCAAAATCCTCGGGACTCCACATTAATACATTTACGATTAAGGTTAACTCCTGAATCGCGGGGAACAAAGGCCGCCATTCGGAATAAAGAATTATTGTTTTGCAAGCGGTTTCGAAGGAGATTAACCGGTCGGTTGAGTTTGAATTAAACGGTTCTCCGTCCTTGTGCTGTAGATTTTTTTTTTTATGGGATAGGAGGCAAACGAGCTAGTGAGCCACCTGATGTTAAGTGGTCAACACCGCCCATGGACACCCACAATACCAGAGGAATTATCGGTGTGTTGCCGGCCTTTGAGGAAAATATAGGTAGATAGTAATTTCAAATTATTTTTAAATGTAAAACAATGTGTATTTTTGTACATACTTTTATAAGCAAATGTCTTTACTGTAGAGAAACATTTTGAATTTATGAAATATTAAAGCATTCGACAGCCCCGTGGCGCAGTTGGCTAGACACCAGCTTGCGAAACGAGAGGCCGCAGGTTCGATCCCCGCACCGAGACAAATGTTTGTGTGATCCACAAATATTTGTTTCGGGTCTGGGTGTATGTGAGACCGAAAAGTCTCTCGTAGTTTCTGATACCCACGACACAGGACTTGTATCCTAGTGTGGGTTCAGAACTATGTATGTGACTGTTGGGTGTATTTATTATTTATATGTTTAAGTAGTGGTGGCCTCAAGGTTGAGGCGCGCGGTCGAGAATCTCTGTGGTCGTGGATTCAAACCCCAGACACACCTCTGACTTTTCGGAGTTATGTGTGTATACACAATGAATTGTAACGTATTTTAACGGTGAAGGAAAACATCGTGAGGAATCCTGCACACCTATTTTTTTTAGGAATTTCTTAGGTGTGTAGTCCGCCAAACCGCACTAGGCCAGCGTGGTGGATTAACCTTAACCCTCTTAGTTAGGTGTGCTCGTTTCCACACAATGTTTTCCTTCGCCGTCAAAGTAAGTAATAATTCATTATGAATATACACATAACTTTGAAGTCTGCCTGGGGTTCGAACCCGCGACCGCCGAGATTCTCGACCGTGCGCTAAACCTCAAGGCCATCAATACATTTGTCCAACTAATGAATCCCAAATTGCCACATAATAACAAAACTTATTTATAATACATATGTATTATGTGCAATAAAAACACATCGAATGAAAAAAACACACTGACTTAGACAACCCTTTCATCAAAACATTCTGAATCCAAATAACGGCTATTGTTCGACACACAATGCCAACTTGAACAAGTAGACGAGTATTTATGATAAGGTTATAATTCACCAAAATGTATTATTATTGTTCCAAAATTGGGCTGGAGCTGATGCAATGCTCCACAAACGCGCGGGCCGTGTGCCAGATCGTATAAATACAAAAGATAAAATCTAGCTTGCTTTGTATAGTTGAGGCTTTGAAGTCGGTGGTTTTAAGAGTAATAGCGGAAGTACACTGGATTTACGGTCAAGTTACATACATACACAAGTGACATACCACACTGGAGAAGGGTTGTTAGAGACAGGGACCAATGGAAAATGTTAGAGGAGGCCTATGCCAACCGGCACACTGAGCTCAGAGACATATTATAAAATATAGAATCAACATAAAAAAGAGCTCAGGATAAAAGGCTAAATGAAATGAAATGAAATGAAATACCTACATATGTAAATACAAGGGTGGCCCAAAAAAAAAATTGATATGAGATTTTCAGGATCTTTATCATTTTTCTTGTAGAAAATAATGAGCAAATAATAAAAATTAAAAAAATCGATATTTGACGGTTTTAGAAATTAAAAAAAAAACTTTGAACGATCCTTAATTTTTTTTAAATTTACATGCCGTTTGGAGGGGACTCTTAAAATTTTATAAACTTACATATTTTGGCACTAGAATCAAAATAAAAAAAATTTTTTTTTGGCCATTCTAATACATACCTACATACATACATATGTACATACATACATACACCCACGCCTGTATCCCCGAAAGCGTCATCAGAGGTGTACATATTTCAGCACCTATCTTTCTCAAATTGTTTTAGTACACATTTCAGACTCCGTGCAGCTACTGAGAATTTCTTAATGTAAAAACCCAATGCCATCAAAAACATAGCTTATAAAAAAAATCCGAAAGCTCGCAACTCAGTTTTTCTACCGGAAAAAGTTGTGAGATCCACGTAATGCCAAGTCGGTTAATTTATTCATTCCCTACTCAAGGGACCTTCTGTCTGAAGTTTTTACGTAACTGGCTAACCTAACAACTACATCTTATAGTAACCATATCAATATTAAAGATCTTTTATGTATTAAATAAATAGATTGACGTGACAATCACATGAAAACACCATGTATCTCACAAATAATAATAATAACTGATGATTGTCCGCTAGTACTACAGTTTAAGCATTTATTTATTTATTTATTCAATCAGCACGGTTGCACCATTTACACTAATCGATTCAACCATAAAATACAAAAATCATAAAAATAAATAACACAAACAATGACAAAAAATGACAATTAATATACAATTTAAAAACAAAATAGAGAAATAAGAAAATTAACATTATATAAAATTAAAGTACAATAAAACATCCAAGAAAATCAATTGACAATATAATTATAAACATATTCATTCATCACACATTCATTTCACAGAAACGCAAACATTCCGACAAAATCGCCTTCCATTCCTCAGTAAAGATATCGCAGCATACTTCATGGCCGCACCTCAAGTTACTTTTCTTCCCTGTAATCTTCTGTCGAAATTCGTTTTAAACGAACATGTTCCCACCCTGTAAGTATTTGAACTGTGTAATCAAATAAATACATAAGTTCAATCGCCATTAACGTATTTAGGTACATACAATAAAAAAAAAACCGTTCATTCGTCTCTTGAATTCTCTTTTTGATTACAGCTACTTTGATCGAGCGAATGCCTTTACTGTGGAAAGAACAAGACACGTTGAGTATATAAAAATACACAATGAAAAATCATCGCTTTTTATTATCGTTTTTCTCAGCGCCACTTTGCAAGCCTTTGCTAGATCCATGTCTCCAGTGATTAGTGCATTCAAACACTTTAATAGATTCGGGGCCTGAAAACCAAATCGTCACATACCTGCAAGACGACCTTTTTATAGTACAATGCCTTAGGTTTTGCGAAAGTGATGAAATTCCAATTAAATTTATTGACGTTTGGGCTGATGATGATGATGATGATAGTGTTATTGGTGTTTACACGTCTATTCGATTAAATTTATACTAATGTATATATATATCAGTGGCGGTACTTCCATAGAAGCCCAAAAGCCTAGATTGCCTTACAAAATTCCGAATAATCATCTTTAATCTTTAAATCTTTATTTAACAGAAGCAATAGAAAATATCCTGACCCCACAATAAACAATTATGAAGCAGACATTATAAAATTAAGGTTTAACGCTTTTGGGGTTCTACGGAAGTACCGCCAATATTCTATATCCTCATCAGCCCATATACTACATGTTCCACTGCTGGGCCCGGGCCTCCTCTAGAATAGAGACACATACATACATACATACATAAACTCACGCCTGTATTCCCCGAAGGGGTAGGCAGAGGTGCATTTCTGCACCCACATTTCGCCAGGTATGTATCAGTCCCACGTAATAGGGGGCGAGCCTATTGCCGTTTTTCGGGCACAATTCCAGACTCCGTGCTGCTACTGAGAATTTCCTAATGGAAAAACCCAATAACACTTTACCCGACCCGGGAATCGAACCCAGGACCTCTAGATCGCTCGGCACATACTTGTACCGCGAGACCACGAGGCAGTCAGAGAATAGAGACAACTGGCAAAAACTGTGAAAACCATTCCCTTTGAAGCCTTAAGTTTCACATGAAGTTGCCGGCAACAGCTTGTAAATAATAAAGATTATATTATGTTGGTCTGACTCTAAAAGAAACATGTCAAAGGCATAGAAATAGTAATGTAATAAGTCCACGGGTCTACGTATTCCAACCCGACATTAAATCATCGGACCGTAAGTGTTTTATTAACGGGCGGGTGATGGCCACGTGTTGGGTAATATTTACGGCTGGCAGCCCGTAAAAATATTTGACATTACACGGTAATCGAAAATTCACGACGTGAGCATACATTATTTTTGAACGCAATTTTATAATAATAATAAATAATAAATACACCCAACAGTCACATACATAGTTCTGACCCCACACTAGGATACAAGTCCTGTGTCGTGGGTATCAGAAACTACGAGAGACTTTTCGGTCTCACAAACACCCAGACCCGAAACGAATATTTGTGGATCACACAAACATTTGTCTCGGTGCGGGGATCGAACCCGCAGCCTCTCGTTTCGCAAGCTGGTGTCTAGCCAACTGCGCCACGGGGCTGTCAAACATTTTAAACATTTTGTTTTCTTTTTTCTATGCCAATAAAACAAAATTGAAAAGTCTGTGCATCATCTCAGAGTATGTGTTAAATTTAGTCAATATTTAACGACCCACACATTGGTCTCGTGGTTTAAAATAGGGAGGGTGTTCTAAGGTTCGGTTTCCAGATCGGCTCAAGTATTACAAGGTTTTTTCTGCATTTCTACTTTTAGCAACAGCACTATGCCTTTTTCCAAAAGATAAAAGCTGACATCTAAGCTAAATCGTGATGGTCTCGAGGTTAAGGCACGCTGTCGAGAATCTCAGCGGTCGCAGGTTCAAAACCCAGGCACACACCGCTGACTTTTCGAAGCTATGTGTGTATTCACAAAGAATTACCACGTACTTTAACGGTGGAAGAAAACATCGTGATGAATCCTGCACAACTAAAAGTTCTTAAGGATTTCTTAGGTCCGCCAACCCGCACTAGGCCAGCGTGGTGGACTAAGGCCTAAACCCTCTCAGTTGTGAGGATATAAGAATAATAGTCAGAGAGAATAAGGGTCATTTACTGCCTCGTGGTGTCAGGCAGTGTCTACAGGCTATATTTATCACCATAATATTTTGGTTCTTGATGGTTATCAGAGAGTTGGTGACAAGCGTTTCCATTTTTCATTTACTTCCCTCTGGTTCTAATTAGGATTTTTAATACGAAATTTGTGGCTAAGACTTTTTCTTCAATAATTACAATTCGCTTTTGAATAAAGTTATCACAAGGACAACTGACGGTAATTACAGACTGGCAAAATGACTATGGTTTTTCCTCTCCAGTCCACATAATTACACCTGCTTGTTCAATACTAGTAGTACACTAGTAGTAGTATACTAGATGTATACCAGGTGACTTTCAAGGTCGACGGCTCTACAAGACTTAGGTCATACAGTTTTTCGCATTCTGTGTATGCTGAACCAGAGCCCCAGATCGTAAGACCACCCATCTAGTTCACTTGAGACTGACTCAAAGTCTTACAATCTAAAATGCTAATAAAAATCCACGAAAAAATCTGGAAATGTGCCCAGTAAACGACAATACATGTAACTAAAAAACTTAGCTCGTGAAACGCAGTTGCAAAATGCCTATATCATCAGCCCATACTCGTCCCACTGCTGGGCACGGGTCTCCTCTACAACTGTGAGGGTTTAGGCCTTAGTCCACCACGCTGGCCTAGTGCGGGTTGGCGGACTACACACCTAAGAAATTCCTAAGAACTTTTAGGTGTGCAGGTTTTATCACGATGCTTTCCTTCACCGTTAAAGCAAGTGATAACTCATTGTGAATACACACATAACTTCGAAAAGTCAGAGGTGTGTGCCTGGGGTTTGAACCTGCGACCGCCGAAATTCTCGACCGCGCGCCTATACCTCGAGGCCATCACTGCCTAAGCCCGACATTTTATGAGACGTGTGTCTCTCATCTCTACTCTACTTATCCTCTACATAGCTGTCAAATTATCTCGCGCAACTCGCATTGGACGCCATAACTATATAATATTGAAGTCGTGATGGCCTCGAGGCTTAGGCACGCGGTCGATTATCTCGTCGGTCGCGGGTTCAAACCCCAGGCACACATCTCTGACTTATCGAAGTTATGTGTGTATTCACAAAGATTACTATTTGATTGCCTACGTGACCAAATAAAGCAATTTCATTTCTTTTCATTTCAAAAGAATTATCACGTACTTTAACAGCGAAGGAAAACATGGTGATGAAACCTGCACACCTAAAAGTTCTTAGTAATTTCTTAGGTGTGTAGTCAGCCAACCCGCACTAGGCCAGCGTGGTGGACTAAGGCCTAAACCCACTCAGCTGTAGAGGAGACCCGTGCCCAGCAGTGGGACGTATAGGGGCTGATAATGATGATGATGATTTGCCCCAAATCCACCGAGATTCCCCATAGCATCGTTCGTTAACCACGACGCTTGTTGCATGCCCCTTCAGGGAATATAGGCGTCAGTGCTTATGTATGTAACGTATCATATTTGGCTAAATATTTCATAACGAAACGATTGAGTAAAATCGGTGGTCAAAGTTTTTGCTGAAGCGCTAAATCGAAGCCACCAGACAAAGTTGGGAAAACTTTGTGGAATAGTCGTCATTGCTGTGCCGGAATCCCAGGACTTTTACGGTCAATTATGCACGTCACATGCGTCCCGTCCTTCAACCGAGAGTGAAGAGCCGAAAAATCAATAACTGCAATGTTTAATCTACCTAAGAAATTTAAATGAAATTTCGTGAATCCAATAAAACACGTGCAATAAATGCAACAGTATATTTCCAAAAAGACAAATTAAATTTTAACATGATAGTCAATTAATGTGTAAAATAATCTGCGTATAGCTTGATAACTATTCATAGTTATCTCGCCACAGTTTCCATCATATCCACACCATCAATATGTTTTTATGAGCTTGCTTCGTCATCTATAGCGTTGTCACAGTTAGAATTAACTCAACATTAGACGTCAACGTCAGCGTTTACGACAGTATTGTCACTTGCGTTATCAACTGCGGCAGTAGCTTGACTTTCGGCATCAGCGGCGACATCAGCAGCTGCGACAGCATCGTCCGTTACGGTATTAGTGGCGTCATCAACAGCTGCGACAGCATCGTCCCTTACGGTTTCAGCGGCGTCATCAACAGCTGCGACAGCATCGTCCGTTACGGTTTCAGCGGCGTCATCAACAGCTGCGACAGCATCGTCCGTTACGGTTTCAGAGGCGTCATCAACAGCTGCGACAGCATCGTCCCTTACGGTTTCAGCGGCGTCATCAACAGCTGCGACAGCACCGTCCATTACGGTATTAGTGGCGTCTTCAACAGCTGCGACAGTATTGCCACTAGAGCCACCAAGAGCAACATTAGCGTCTAATCCACTACCACCAAGTTTTATGCCAGCGTTCACAAGAGGCAAATCTGGAAATAATATAACACTCTAAGTAGGATAATTTTAAACTATTTTAATCCATATTTACCTCATTTTCTGTAATTATCTTGGTGAAATATGCGTAAGTGACGGTAAAGAGGGACTAAAGAACTCACCCCCGCTGCATGGGTTTACTTTCGGCAAGAGCGCACAACCCCGATAGTATTTTGGGGGGGATATTTACATGTTATAATTCCTATTCACTTAAACACTAGGCCATCAGAGTAAATAGGAATGTTCTACGATTAATGATTGGATCGTAGCAATCTCACTCACAGGAACAAAAGGAATAGAATTTCTTCTCGTCAGTTTTTATCAGACCGGTACAGGCTGACTCTACTTACGAACAATGATTAAAATACAGCACAAGCCGGCACCACCAAAGATATCATCAACATTGTCAGTCTATATACGTCCCACTGATGTGCACCGGCCTCAACTACAACTGAGAGGAGTTAGGCCTTAGTCCACCACGCTAGCCTAGTGCGGATTGGCGAACTACACAGTACACACTTAAGAAATTCTTAAGAATTTTTAAGTGTGCAGGTTTTCCCGCGATGCTTTTTTTTTAACGTTAAAGTACGTAATAATTCATTATAAATTCACACATTACTTCTTAAAGTCAGGGGTGTATAACTGAGGTTTGAACCCGCGATCGCCGCTACCGACCGCGCCGAATTCTCGACCGTGCCATCACGACTTGATGTATAGAAATGAATAATCAGTAAAAAGTATTATGGATTATATAAAAGTAAGTACTATGAATACTCACCTATGTTGACGTCTAAAAGAGTACTTTCAGAGACATCTTTCAATAAATTATCCACCAAACCAAACAAAGCCGGTTTGGACTGGCCAACAGCAGCTACCTGTAAAATTATGGTTTTCAGATCTTTTGCTCCTTTAATTACATTATTTTCTAAAGGCATATTGACCTTCCATAAGCTCATCATACGAATCCAATGCATAAACAAGGATTTTAATAATAAAAAAATAAATTCAACAAACAGTCACATACATAGTCCTGACCCCATTCTAGGACACACAAGTCCTGTGTTGTGGGTATCAGAAACTACGAGAGACTCGCTCTCACAAACACCCAGACCCGAAACAAATACTTGTGGATCATAAAAACATTTGCCGCGGTGCGGGGATTGAATCCGCGGCCTCTCGTTTCAGAAGCTGGTATCTAACTAACTGCGCCACGGGGCTTTCAAATTTAAACTAGTCACAAAAATTAAGGGATATAAAAAATCAATCCAATTTTTTGGGGTGATTTTCAACGAGTTGTAACTCCGAGGAAAATGGTTGTATAGAAAAAACAAAAAAAGCAAATTGTAGCTCCAAGTGTCTAGTCTTCAGATATGACCATGAATTTTTTTTGTCATGTCCAAGTCTGGAGAAATCCTAAGAAAACTACCAACAAAAGAAAACAATTTTTTTCTCGTCTAAAAAAAAATTCCACACGGGCTTCAAATTTGTTTTTAGAAAGACTGGCATTGATAATATGATATCTGTTATACCATAAGTGTACCAGCCTCCTGAATGGTATTTTTTCATAAAGTTACACTTTCGGAGGCTTTCAAACATGTTGAATTATAATTTGATCCTAACAAGGCGGAACGTAAGAAGTATGAGCACCATTCATTAAATAATAAAATACATCAAGTGGAAATAATAAGTGAAAATATAAAGTTCTTACCAGCACGACGAGGCAGAGTGTCAATTGTATGCGACTCATGTTGGATGATTTCTTGTCTTCGACTTGACTGATCATTCAGCTTAAACCGGCTCTTTTATACTAATTGGTTGTTTGCGAATACTCAATATATACCACTTGAATAAATAGTAAATGCGGATGCATTTAATGCTAAATAGCAATTTCTTTTACTTTAATTTGCACACAAGAGAATTATTTATTCAAGTGGTAGCTACAAACGGACTTTTATAATGACGCACTTTTGGAACGTGCACGTTGTTAAAGCGACAGTTCTTAAATTTTGTATTTATTGATTCATTCATCATTCATTAACAGCCCCTCCACGTCCCACTGCAGGGCACGGGCCTCCTCTACAACTGAGAGGGTTTAGACCTTAGTCTGTAGTTTTTGGTTCATTTTTGCATAAGTGACAATTGGAAGTGAGCAATTTTAGTTTAAAGGTAAAACTTGCAGATTACCTCAAAAATCTTTTCAAAATTGTTCATCGGCACTTCTAAAATTAATTATTTGTATTGTCAATTTAAACTGACATTAATACTTAGTAATTTGTTTTTGCAGTGATGGCCTCGAGGTTTAGGCGTGCGGTCGAGAATTTCGGCGGTCGCAGGTTCAAACCCCAGGCACACACCTCTGACTTTTCGAAGTTATGTGTGTATTCACAATGAATCATCACTTGCATTAACGGTGAAGGAAAACATCGTGATGAAACCTGCACACCTAAAAGTTCTTAGGAATTTCTTAGGTGCATAGTCCGCCAATCCGCACTTGGCCAGCGTGGTAGACTAAGGCCAAAACCCTCTCAGTTGTAGAGGAGGCCCGTGCCCAGCAGTGGGATGTATATGGGCTGATGATGATGATATGTTTTTAGGCATTTATTCACAAAGCCCTTCAGATTCCGGACACTACTCGTATTGTCAGAACAACAATTTACTTCACCATTATAAAGTATACGGTGAGATTTTGTATGCTCTTTGTAGTAAAATTCGTTTCAACGATACTTAAAGCCATATAGGATTGAACGGTAGAGGGGTTATAGGTTTCTATATCTTCGTTATTTTCTTATTCACCATCACATTCTTTTTCTGTTTTGTCTTAGATATTCAGTTATTGGCCATATTCGCGTACATTTTCAGAATCCGTTCTGCTATCAAGAGTTCCCTCATCCGCCCTGTGGATCGGGGGCATAAGAATTCCGCCACGGTACCCCCTACCTGTCGTAAGAGGCGACTAACAGGGGCCACTGGGGAGGCTGGGCGTACTGCGGGGGCGGTACACAACGGTGGCAGCAACCCTGAGATTTGCGGCAGAAGGCGTGACCGCTTGACTGTCGCGGACGTTCACAAGAGGTGAACGTCCAAAAAAGCGTAAGTGGAGGGCATCTCAAGCCCTCCCAATTTGGAGGAGTCCATAATCGGACGGTGCGCTAGGCGGAGGCGGACCATTTGGGGCGCTTCTCGCCCTGAGATGCCGCAAAACCGCCCTAAATGCGCGAGATGGTCACCGAGAGGTTTTAGTCGGTATGCTGGCGTAGGATTTTGGTTAGGGACCCAACTCAGCTAAGCGGACAATTATTGTTCTGCGCGCCGAGTTGGAAGGCCAGAGACCCCGACATACCCCTTTTCGGCCTCCCCCGAGGTACCGAACAGGAGAGCTTAAAGCGCTTTCCTCTCGTAAAAAAAAAAAAAAAAAAAAAAAAAAGAGTTCCCTCATGGAAAAACCAATACGATTTCACTATCTATTATTTTTAATCCTTTATTTTGGTAAGATCAAGAACTATCTCATCATCATCATCATCATCATCAGCCAATATACGTCCCACTGCTAGAACTATCTCATCATCATCATCATCATCAGCCAATATACGTCCCACTGCTGGGCACGGGCCTCCTCTGCAATTGAGATGGTTAAGGCCTTAGTCCAACACGCTGGTCTACTATACACCTAAGAAATTCTTAAGAACTTTTAGGTGTGCAGGTTTACTCACGATATATCAGCATTTTTGTTTTTATATCAAACCTAAAACAGAAAATTTCCTAACGGAATAATCCATAAACATTTAACCCCACCCGGGAATTCAATCCGAGATCTGTGGACGCTTTAGTCTCTCGCATGGCACACTTGTGACTAACAGATTCAAAGATACAAAACTCTACATACAAGAGAACAAAAATATGGCATGCTTAATTTGCGACCAAGGCTACATAAGAACCAACAACGATGAGAACAAAAGCTATTTATTAAGCAATATTAATGTCCTTTTTGAAAGTCGAAAACATATTCTGTATATGCATAGGTGTTCGCCAACATCCATCGATGTTTTCAATTTATACTTATTTAGTAACATACATGCATTGAAAACATCGTGATGAAACCTGCACACTCAAAAGTTCTTAGGAATTTCTTAGGTGTGTAGTCCGCCAACTCCGCCGCTCTAGGCCAGCATGGTGCCTAAGGCCTAAACCCTCTCAATGACAGAGAAGGCCCGTGCCCAGCAGTGGGACGTATATGGGCTGATGATGAATGATGAATGAATAATATAATTGACAGCCCCGTAGCGCAGTTGGCTAGATTCCAGCTTGCGAAACGAGAGGCCGCGGGTTCAATCCACGCACCGACACAAATGTTTGTGATGATGAGGGCCTCCCCTTATTTCAGAAGAAATGAATTGAATGAATATGTTGAATAATTTTATTTAATTGCAACACTGAACACGCCATCTACCTTGAATTTTTTGAACCATATATGATAGTTGTTACATTTATTGACGTGTATCATTGATCTATCTGTACTCGTGTAACCGCCTTGCCTAACGTATATTATAAGATTATTGCTCAATTTTTTTTTTTTTTTTTTTTTTATACTGGCATGGCAAAGTGACCCCATTGCACCTGATGGTAAGTGTAATGGAGTCCAGAAAAAGTGCCGACCAGCGAGAGATGATGATCTCTCGTTGGTCGACGCAATCATGCCGGCCGAAAACCTCTTCACCTATCTTGTGAAGAAGTTTGGGGGACTAATACCATGGTGAACAAAGGACCGACCGCGAGAAACCGGCCAAAAAATGCCGGCACGGTCATCCTTTCACCATGATTGTAGCCCCCCCGAAAACCGGATATACACTGGCTGATCCCGGAACGCGGCACACTTGCATGTGCCACTATGGTGGGTTTTACGCCCTGTGTACGGTGGTCGCTATCCGGGCGGATACGAATATCCTACCACCAGCAATTATTAGTTCCGGAATTATTTAAATTATTTCGAAAAATATCAGAATGAATAAATTGCTGGCCTATAAGTGCGAGTTGGCGGACTATACAACTAAGAAATTTCTAAGATATTTTTTGGTGTGTAGGCTTCCTCACGCTGTTTTTCTTCACTGTTTACGTAATAATTCATTATGAATCGAATGAATATGCATACGCATAACTTCGAAAAGTCAAAGATGTTTGCTTGAAGTTTGGCCCCGCGACCGCCGAGAATTGCGACCGCGCACTTAATCGACGTTAGCCTAGTGCGGGTTGGTTGTGGTGGACTAAGGCCTAAACCTTCTCAGTAGTAGAGGAGGTCCGTGCCCAGCACTGGGACGCATATGGGCTGATTATGATGATGATGATGACTTAAACGACGAAGCCATCACAACTTAGATGATGAGAGTAATGTATGATGATTTATGGCTAATAGAGTAACGAAGAGTAGACAATAGGAACAATAATTCCAAAATATATTTTTTTAGGTAGACCAAGACTCCAGTTGTATCAAGGCTAGGATAGTTGTAGTAGAAAAGTATAGGAAGGCAAGGACATAGCGCAAATTTAGTGGAACCACACGCCAAAATACGGTTGGCTCTTCAGAAACATAAATAGTTTCTGGATTATTGCACGGTCCCGCTCGTTTGAAGGAAAAATATTTGTTAGAAAACATATTTAAAATTTGGTAGTCTTTAGAAAATTAAAACAGTGCAACCCGGTAAGAGAAGGCAGAAGTGAGAACATTAACAAATTTTCGGCTTGCCATGTTATCTGGCAACGCACTGTTCTGTGGCATAACCATACTCTCATAGGTTTTTTAGTAGTAGAAGTATAAAGGTTGTAGTTTAGTAGAAGCATAAAGGTTGATAACAGTATCGATATTGTTCACAGGAGCAATAAAACCAAAAAAATGCCATCGATATAGAACTACAAAAGTTGAATATACGTTGAAGTAGAAATACAACAACCAATGTAGGTAAAAAAGTAGTGAGTATGAAAGTTGAAGGATTGACAAGCAGTTGAAAAGGGCTAAGATGCCAAGGAAAAGATGGATGAAGTGTGTGAGAAAAGATAACAATAAACAAAGGATTTAACAAAACAAAAACCACCATCAATAAAAACTAAATAATATGCGCTAAAAGTAAAAAAATAATTGCGTATTCTTTAACTTAATTAATCAACTTACTTTTTCTGTTCATCAATAGTTTACCACGCAAGAAAGTACATAGGTACCTATGTAAATCTAACTCAACTCATACCTACGACTTCCACATAATGATAAAAATATTTTTTTGAGTCCGTAGATAAAATGAAATGAAAAATATTAGACTACTTACAAGTCAATCTAATTATTACGATAATATAATGTAGTTACAATTATTATTATTTTTGGAATCGGTATCAGCCATCTGTATACGTGGCTGTATATAATTGTATAAAAAAAAGACTTTGTCATGATTTATAAACAAAACATGAAAGTACATTTATTTAAATAATAAAGAGACCATCCACCCAAAGTAATATTTCGAATGGATATTACCGATGTCGTATCTTAATCGCGTCTGATTTATTATGAGTTATTATTAGCGATTATGATGTCCTTTAGTGTTGTGACGACTGGAAATCCACATTCGGAGGTTATTTTTTCTTTAGGCTTGCATTTCATTAAATATTTATTTCATCATCAGCAGCCTTTCTTACATCCACTGCTGGACATAGGCCTTTCATATGGCACGCCACTGGGCTCGATCTTCGGCCCTCCTCATCCAACCGCTGCCAGCCACCCTGCGAATATCGTCACGCCACCTAGCCAATAATACTACAAGGAACGGGCTGTCGTATCCAATAGCGAAGTCCGTTTCCTTGCCGGCACACGCATATGCACATCACTACACTCCCCAGAGAAACAGACACAATCCCGACAGAGAAACATAGGAGGAAAAAAAAAAAAAGCCAATAATACTTACCCCTTTTTTTGCTCGTGGAGAAAGCTGGTTATAGCTCTACTTCCCCCCAGCCCTGGGGAAGGTGGGCGAGAAACGTATGTCGGGGTCACCGGCCTTCCACCCCGCCGCGCGGCGGCGTCACTTCCGCGCAGATGTTAGTGCCAGGCTGGGTAGGGACCCAACAGGAACAAAAATCCCTATGCCGGCATACAGACCAAAACCCCCTAGTGGCCATCTTCGCGCCGAATCAGGCGATCAGGGTGTGTGGGCGAGAGGCACCCACAATGATACCGCAGCCAAATACTTTTCCCGACGTGGGAATCGAACTAAAGGCCTCTTGGTTGCATTATATTCTAAAGTCAAAGTCAAATTATCTTTATTCAAATAGACTTCTACAAGTTCTTTTGAATCGTCAATTTTACACTTTTTTATATTTTTTAAACTATTGCCGCTTCGAAACGTGTTATAGCTGTGGAGAAGTAACGGCAAGAAACTCCCTCAGCAACACGACATGTCATTTTTTTTTAAATAGCAACAAATGTCTTTTTTTTAATTACATTATTTAAATTTAACATTGTAAATGTCATAACGATACAAACTATAGCAACAAAACAAAACTCCGATCAATTTACATTACTCCCAGGGCTTATTATCTTCAATAAAATCTGAAATTTTATAGTATGTTTTTTTGTAAAGCTTATCATTAATTGATTTCTTAAACTTTGTCAAGGGAAGCTCCCTAATAGCCTTCGGAAGTTTGTTATAGAAAAGTCTATTCCGTTCTATTATAATTTTACAAATGAGGTTCGGCAAAAATAAGCGAGCTTGCCCAAAATAAAACATATTATGCAGATTCCACGCTCATCCCTAGCATAACTGGATGTAATTAGAAGAGAATAGGAATAGAAGGCTCTTAATAAACGGTTGATTCATTTCACAAGTGTTTACACAAAATTGCCTCTCGCTACGATCCATTTAGAATCATCATTTGCCTTTGTTGCCGAGCAGTTTGTTCCCATTTTTATTGGCCTTATAAAAAAGTATACATTTTGTTCACGCTACATATGATATGAATGGACGTTTCTTTATTAATTCGCAAATGTGATGAAGTATTTGGTAATCATCATCAGCCCAAATACGTCCCACTGCTGGGCACGGGCCTCCTCTACAACTGAGAGGGTGATGGCCTTCAGGTTTAGGCGCGCGGTCGAGAATTTTGTTTTTTTTTTTTTTTTTTTTTTTTACACTGGCACGGCAAAGTGACCCCATTGCACCTGATGGTAAGCGCAATGGAGTCCAGAAAAAGTGCCGACCAGCGAGAGATGATGGTCTCCCGTAGGTCGACACAATCATGCCGGCCGAATACCTCTTCACCTTATTGTGAAGAAGTTTGGGGGACTATCAATCATGGCGATCAAAGGACCGACCGCGACAAACCGGCCAAAAAATGCCGGCACGGTCATCCTTTCACCATGATTGAAGCCCCCCCGAAAACCGGATATACACTGGCTGATCCCGGAACGCGGCACACTTGCATGTGCCACTATGGCGGGTTTTACGCCCTGTGTACGGTGGTCGCCATCCGGGCGGATACGAATATCCTACCACCAGCGAATTCGGCGATTTCGGCGGTCGCAGGTTCAAACCCCAGGCACACACCTCTGACTTTTCGAAGTTATGTGTGTATTCACAATGAATTATCACTTGCTTTAACCGTGCAGGAAAACATCGTGATAAAACCTGCACACTTAAAAAGTTCTTAGGAATTTCTTAGGTGTGTAGTCCGCCAACCCGCACTAGGCCAGCGTGGTGGACTAAGGCCTAAACCCTCTCATTTGGTAATAAGGCTGATGAAATATTTCATGTCATCGACTTTTATAAAAATCTGTTTTTTTTGGACTTCAGATCACAAAAATATTAAGTAGTGATGGCCTAGAGGCTTATGCGCGTGATTGGGAATCTCGGCGGTCGCGGGTTCATACCCCAGGCACACACCTCTGACTTTTTCACAATGAATTATCACTTACTTTGACGGTGAAGAAAAACATCGTGATGAAACCTGCACAACTAAAAGTTCTTGGAATTTCTTAGGTCTGTTATACGCCAAACCGCACTAGGCCAGCGTTTTGGATTAAGGCCTAAACCTTCTTAATGGTATAGGAGGTCCGTGCCCAGCAGTGGGACGTTTATGGGCTAATGATGATGATCACTAAAATATAACAAGATAGAAAGGCTAAGAAAGCGCTGCAGCGCTGCAAACACTATGTATGAACTCTTCTAAATGTTTGTTGATCCATATCAAAACAATAAAATCCGCATCTTTAAACCACAAAACGAATATTTTCTCCGATTTTGCTACATTTTTCATTGCTGCTCAGCTCTTATTGGCCGTAGCGTGATGATATATAGCCTTTCTCGATAAGTTGACAGCCCCGTGGCGCAGTTGGCTAGACACCAGCTTCGAAACGAGAGGCCGCGGGTTCGATCCCCGCACCGAGACAAATGTTTGTGTGACCCACAAATATTTGTTTCGGGTCTGGGTGTATGTGAGACCGAAAAGTCTCTCGTAGTTTCTGATACCCACGACACAAGACTTGTATCTTAGTGTGGGATCAGAACTATGTATGTGACTGTTGGGTGTATTTGTATTTTGTATTTGTAAGTTATCGTGATCCCTTAGCGTGCGTTGTTAGTAAGCGCTACTGAGTCGTGTTTAATTAAAATCATACATACATATCACGCCTGTATTCCCCGAAGGGGTAGGCAGAGGTGCATTTCTGCACCCACGTTTCGCCGGTTATGTATCAGTCGCACGTAATAGGGGCGAGCATATTGCCGTTTTTCGGGCACATTTTCAGACTCCGTGCTGCTATTGAGAATTTCGTAATGGGTAAACCCAATAACACTTTGCCCGACCAGGGAATCGAACGTGGGACCTCTAGATCCCACAGCACATACTTGTGCTGCAAAACCACGAAGCAGTCAAAATTCAGTCAGCAGTTAATAAAAATCAAAATATGTATGTGTGAAGAAAAAATAAAAGAACACGCACTCAGTCTACCCCGGCAGCATATATTCAGTTCGTATATGGACCCCGACATACGCTTCCTGTCCCCCCTCCCCCAGGGCTAGCGGGAAGTAGAGCCATAACCAGCTTTTCCCTCGACAAAAAAGAAAAAAAAGGTTAGCTTGGCTTGAACAATAACAAATATGTTTTATTTACGTCGTACTAATTGAATGTAAATAAAGGGTCGTAAGCGGAACACGACGTCCTACAAAACGAAACTAATTAACAGCCATTCGCTCCCCGCGCCAGGCCCGGGCGGCACAAATCTCGAAATGTAATTATTCATGAAATCCACTCGGTAATTATCTTGAACCACCAACGCAACGCTGGAAATGATGATAAGGACTTCTTACGGCGGTATGTACACCACAGCGACCTGGATTACAATTATTTTTGGAATCCTTTCACTGAAAAACAGGACTAATTATAGACTGCCTCGTGGTCTCGGGGTACAAGTATGTGCCGCAGTCCTGGGTTGATTCCCGGGTCGGGCAAAGTGTTATTGAGTTTTTTTCATTAGGAAATTCTCAGTAACAGCACGGAGTCTGGAAATGTGCCCGAAATACGGCAATAGGCTCGCCCTATTACGCGGGACGCCACATTTTACCAAGCGAAATGTGGGTGCAGAAATGCACCTCTGCCTTCTTCTTCTTGCCTTCTCGGAATACAGGCGTGGGTTTATGACGTATGTATATAGTAGACACCCGCTCATACGATATATTATTTGTTTCGTTTCTGGGTGTTTGTAAGGCCTAAGTATTTCCCTCGAATGTTCGCGTCATAAACTGATCTGTGGCAGCAATATAAGGTAGCATTTGTACTGTGAGTACGACGAATCATCATCGTCTTCATCTTCCACAAGACGGCTACTGCCTAAAAGAACACCCCCAAAGTTTTCCAGAGCGACTTCTTGGGGTCTTACCAGGCCATGGTCTTTTTGAATGGCGTCCAACACAGCACACATTTAAAGAGTAAGTGGTAATATACAAGAAGGACTACACCGTCTATTTAAGACTATGCCACCCCATACACATTTCCAACAGCTGATCTCCGACTTTTCGTATAATTGCGACAAGACCTTACGTTTACCACTTAAAGAGGTGATCAATTGAAGTCAACACGTTTAATACGGTAGGCCAAGGGGTACTTTAAAGGCGTAGAAATATGTTTTGAGGATATACCTTAAGTTCTTTTTTTTTTTATTCTGGCACGGCAAAGTGACCCCATTGCACCTGATGGTAAGCGCAATGGAGTCCAGAAAAAGTGCCGACCAGCGAGAGATGATGGTCTCCCGTTGGTCGACACAATCATGCCGGCCGAATACCTCTTCACCTTATTGTGAAGAAGTTTGGGGGACTATCAATCATGGCGATCAAAGGACCGACCGCGACAAACCGGCCAAAAAATGCCGGCACGGTCATCCTTTCACCATGATTGAAGCCCCCCCGAAAACCGGATATACACTGGCTGATCCCGGAACGCGGCACACTTGCATGTGCCACTATGGCGGGTTTTACGCCCTGTGTACGGTGGTCGCCATCCGGGCGGATACGAATATCCTACCACCAGCAAATCTCCAGTTCTTAGGAAATTCTCCAGTGTGTAGTCCTAGGTTGACCTTCAATAGACCAGCGTGGTGGACTAAGGACTACCCCCTCTCAGTTGTACAGGAAGTCCGTGCCCAGCAGTGAGATATATATGGGCTGATAAATATTAATAATAATTCGTATTTGGCGCGACTTGTTTTAAATATTCCCACAGCGAACTAGTTTTAACTCTAGAACATTTTACTTAACTCTTCCATTTATGGAGATGTTTTTAAGGTGATTACAGTCGTAAAGTGCCTAGAATTTTTTACGAGGGCGTAAAATTTATACGCCTCATTAGGAATTCGGTAATAACGAAGTAACTTTAAAGTTAGTTAGGCTTTTAAATAAATAAATACACCCAACAGTCACATACATAGTTCTGACCCCACATTAAGATACGAGTCCTGTGTCGTGGGTATTAGACTACGAGAGACTTTTTCGGTCTCACAAACACCCAGACCCGAAACAAATATTTGTGGATCGCACAAATATTTGTCTCGGTGCGGGGATCGAACCCGCGGCCTCTCGTTTCGCAAGCCGGTGTATAGCCAACTGCGCCACGGGGCCGTCATGATATGCTACCTTTGAACCTGCGACCGCCGAAATTCTCGACCGCGCCCCTAAACCTCGAGGCCATCACCGCTTACAATAATATACGCTTACTATAATACAATGGCACCGTAAAATAAAAACGCTAATGATAAACACAGTGGGTATAAATAAGGACTTGTTAGTAAACGATCCACATTTTTTAATGATTTGTGACGTCTGTGCATCCTAACCTCTTTACTACCAGTACGAAAAAACACCTCATTCAGAACTCCGCACAGACATCAATACATCAAGAGTTCAACTATTTATCATTGTGCATTTTAAGTACTTTTATGCCTCAAAGGACACAGATGTATCAAATAACTTACTAGCTGTGAGGCCAGGACTCGTTCTGGCGCAATTTTTAATTCTATGCTCATTCACGGAAAGACTTCATTTTTCCGGGATAAAAAGTATCCTGTGTCTGGTCCCAAGATCCTATCTATCTACATACTAAAAATGATTCAAATCGGTCCATTTGTTTAGATGTGAAAGCGTAACAGACAGCCAGACAGAGTTACTTTTGCATTTATAATGTTAGTATGGAAGAACCGTCGAACCGTCATTCTGTATCATCATCAGCCCATACGTCTCACTGCTTGACACGGGTCTCCTCTACAACTGAGAGGGTTTAGGACGTAAGTCCACCACACTGATCTAGTGCGGGTTAGCGGACTACACACCTAAGAAATTCCTAAGAACTTTTAAGTGTGCAGGTTTCCTCGCGTTGTTTGTGTATTCATAATGAATTATCAAATACTTTAACAGTCAAGGAAATATTTAGTATATCATCATCATCAGCCCAAAGACGTCCATTGCTGAACATAGGCCTCCCCCAATTATCTCCACATTGGCCTGTTGGAGGCAGCCTGCATCCAGCGACGACCCGCGACCTTTACCAGGTCATCGGACCATCTTGTTTGTTTATTATTATTATTACGTTTATTCAGTATATCATACCATATTAATTTCAAGATCTCAAGGATTAGGCATTCGTGTGAAGGTCCCGTAAAGCCAGACCTGTAAGGAACGTTGCGAGGACTCGTTAAGGCCAAAGCAGCGGCTCGGTGGCGCGTGAACTGCCGATTAAGCGCATTTCAACCATTACCTCCTTTTGTCACTTGTTTATTCGCTCTGATATCTCGACTCACCTCAACAAATCCGTTGATTGCTTCTGATATTACGACTTTTACTAAGTCTAATTGTTTATAAAAAAAAGATCTTTCTATTATAAGTGAGACATTAAGTGTAATTACTTTTTTAGCAGTACTTCCATAGAATAGCTGTATTATGAATAGAATTTTCTGGTGGTAGGATATTCGTATCCGCCCGGATAGCGACCACCGTACACAGGGCGTAAAACCCGCCATAGTGGCACATGCAAGTGTGCCGCGTTCCGGGATCAGCCAGTGTATATCCGGTTTTCGGGGGGGCTTCAATCATGGTGAAAGAATGACCGTGCCGGCATTTTTTGGCCGGTTTCTCGCGGTCGGTCCTTTGTTCACCATGGTATTAGTCCCCCAAACTTCTTCACAAGATAGGTGAAGAGGTTTTCGGCCGGCATGATTGCGTCGACCAACGGGAGATCATCATCTCTCGCTGGTCGGCACTTTTTCTGGACTCCATTACACTTACCATCAGGTGCAATGGGGTCACTTTGCCGTGCCAGTATAAAAAAAAAAAAAAAGAAGAAGCCCAAAAGCCCAGTTTACCTTACAAAATTCCGAATAGTCGTTTAAGTTTCAAATCTTTGTTTCACAAAAGTAATTTGACATATAAATGAGAATATCCTGACCTCACAATAAACAATTATAAACTAGACATTACACAATTAACGTATATTCAACACAAAAATATTATTTCAATTGGAATCAGTAGTTCCTTTGATTATTACTTTAGTATAGATTCTCCAGAAAGCTACGAACCCGGCCGGCAATGTGTGTTCTGTCACTGTTATTGCCCGTACGATGAAAATAAAAATAACAGTTTTAATACGGAACAGTATTGTCTCGTCAGGTGAACACTTTAAAAATATAACAAATGTATGCTTAAATTGTCTCTACAATTTAATAATAAATAATAATACATAATGAAAAAATACAGAAATATATACCACTTGCAGATGAAATTAAAGATATGTGGCACCAAAACAAAGTTAATATAGTACCAATAATAATCTCATCAACTGGAATAGTGCCTAAGTCTCTACATAATTCCTTAAAACAGTTAAATCTAAATAAAAATTTATACACTCAGTTACAAAAATCTATCATATTAGACACATGCAGTATTGTTCGGCGATGCCTAAATGCCCCTACAGATTTTCAGTAGACATTTAGAGTGCTTGGTACTTACCCGCACTTTAGAGTCTTAAAATTAGCCAGCTCAGCTGAGTAAACCAAAATCGAATAATAATATAATAATAAAGCCCTTTATTCAGACGAACTTATTATCTATTTACAAAGTATTAAGGAAAAAATTATAACTCTCTAGTCTCTACAATTGAGCATGACTAAATTGGTCCGTGCCTTGCAGTGGGACGTATATGGGCTGATGATGATGATGATGCTTAAATATGAGTAATTACTACTGTTATTACAGAGTGACGTTTTCTTAGCAGCGTACAAAGGCTAAATTATCGGATGAAAATAATACAACTTATGCATAATTGTCATTGTCTTGTGGTCTGGTGGCACCAGTCTCTTGCAATCTAAATGTCCCAGGTCCGATTGCCGGGTTGGGATAAGTTTTATTGTTTTAATTTTTTATGAGGAAATTTTCATATACATTCCACTACTGGGCACTGGCGTCCTCTGTAAGAGTTAAGCTTTAGTGGCCTAGTTAGGATTAAAGGACTATAGACCTAAAAAAAGGACTTTTAGTTATGCCGGTCTCCTCAAGATGTTTTCCTTCACCATTAAAGTCTGTGATAACCTCGAAAGGTCAGAGGTGCCCAGGTTTTTTCTCGAACACGCGGCTTAACCTCGAAGCCATCATGACTGGACAAATTAAAAGTAGGTACTTATGTAAGTGCAAAATACTTGAAGGTTATTTAATATTAAAGTGGAAATTTTGGAGACAGAAGTTGTTTGCATAGGTGTTCGGGTGACACAGTAAAATATAATTACCGCAGTATTTACAAATGTAATGGAAAGTTCGAGAAATTTCAAGTGCTAATATGTTTTTCATTTATCTTTCTTCCTGTTTGAACATATGTACATACAAAGACGACTGTATTTCCCGAAAGGATAGACAGAGGTGCATTTCTGCACCCAAATATTGCGAATTGTGTTTTTTTCACGTTATACGTATAATATGCATAATTCCAGAATCCATGCTGCTTGAGAATTTCCTAATGAAAAAACTCAATAACACTGCCCGACCCGGGGATGGAACCCGCGATCGCTAAATCGCGAGGCACATTATTGTGCAGCAAGACCGCTAGGCAGAAAAAAGCTTTTTATAAAGCCTGGAAATATATTTAAATGTGCCTGCCACGTAATATCATGTTTGCCGTACTATAGATGTCCCTGGATAAATTAAAGTGTTATTGAGGTTTTCCAGCAGGAAAATATAGAAGCAGCACGGTGTATGGAAATGTGCCTGAAAACCTGTAATAGGCTCGCTCTCTATTACGAACGACTGAAAACACAACACTGCCTCGTGGTCTCGAGGCACAAGTATGTGCCGTGAGACCTGGTCTCGGGTCGATTCGATTCGGGCAAAGTGGTATTGGGTTTTCCCATGAGAAAATTCTCAGTAGCAGCTGAGTCTGGAAATGTGCCCGAGAAACGGCAATAGGCGCCCCCTATTACGTGGGACTATTACATTATCATAATCAGCTCATATACGTCCACTACTGGGCACGGGCCTCCTTTGCAACTGAACGTGTTTAGGCCTTAGTCCACCACGCTGGCCTAGATGTTTTCATTCACCGTTAAAGTAAGGGATAATTCATTATGAATACACACATAACTTGGAAAAGTCAAAGGTATGAGCTTTGAGTTTGAACCCGCGACCGCCGAGATTCTCAGCTATCGCTACTTATATATATGTCAGAGCGTCGACGCATCCCCACTGTGCGCCCAACGTAGGGTATAAAAACAACCGCCCGATCAAGGATGATTCATTCTCGCTCGGAACGCCGGACCGAACGGAGCTCTGTAATAAGTTTGTTTCCGATTAAATTTGTAATTACCTCCAAAAGTTTAACTGTTTGATTTAAAATCAATAACGCCTAAGACTCTCCGTTATATATATATATACCTAGCGATATGTGGGTGCAGAAATGCACGCCTACCTACCAGTGGCGGTACTTCCATAGAAGCCCAAAAGCGTTACACGTTAATTGTGTAATGTCTAGTTTGTAATTGTTTATTGTGGGGTCAGGATATTCTCTTTTATATGTCAAATTGCTCTGGTTGAATAAAGATTTAAAGCTTAAAGATGATTATTCGGAATTTTGTAAGGCAAGCTGGGCTTTTGGGCTTCTATGGAAGTACCGCCACTACTGCCCACTGAATTCAGGTGTGAGGTTATGTATGTATGTACTCGTATATATGTTAAAATCACAACTGGTGAAACGTTGGAATCGTCTGTGTATATGATGTTTTGTATGTTTGTATGTACCTACAACTTCTAACTTCTTTGTATAATATTGCAGTGTAGATAGGCGCCTTTCAACGTATTTATTAGAATGTTCTAGAAACTTTATCGATCGAAGAAAACTGTTACGAAACGTCCCTTTTGTTTTCGATTCACTGTTGTATATTTGAACCAACAAGGCTTCAAGAAATTTATAAAACAATAAATACTAATTTATTATTCAAAATTTCATCAACGTATAAAAATATTCGACACAAAACATTTGATATTAAGTTGTTTATCAATCAGAATTCCAATTAGGGGCTCTTAAACGTCCCTTATTATTTAACAAAGCCGTTTCGTCAAAACTTGTTTCTTAGAAAAATCTTAAAAAATACTATTAGTAAAACGGTCTAGACACGTCTTCATGTCTATATTAAATACTACAGTGTTGTAGCAATTTCATTGCTTGGGATAAGGGCGATACTCGGGTAAAAGACAAGAAATTTGATAGTATTCTTTAATATTTCGATTCGAGAAAGGTAACTGTTGGGCAAGATCACGTCAAGTGGACCCCCCATTTTCCACTTGATCATGAAACTTAGATCCATGTTTTAATTAAATAGTCACTATCAAAAATGAATCCCCAAAACAGTTTTCCAAATTTTCATTTTAACATATATTTTTTACAATAAAAAATTCGAGTAGTTTTAATTCAAAAATAAATTTGTAATAAACGATCAAAGATCAATTAATGAAATTCGGGATTTATTGTTAAATATCTATATTTTGATAAAATATTAGAACTTTAAATAATTCATTTATTTGTCTGTTTATTAACTTTTAAGCAAAAAAAATAAAATTCCAATGACTTCTCGATAAAAAAATGGGTTTTTTTTTTTTGGTTACATGCAAGAAAATTTTACTGCTCGCGATTATTTAAACAAAATAATTATATTTTTCACCGCGCGTCGGGTGCCGAGCGCGCAGCTGATTGTCTCAGAGTCTCTCTAAGTCTGGTCGGTCTTAATGAAGAATTACAATTAAAAATATTATTATTCAATAAATTTTATTTTTTCAAACACAAGCTTCGCAAGGTGGTGTTTAGCCAACTGCGCTACGGGATCGGAAGTGGGTCACGGCTGTCAGAAATAGTAGTGGTACCAATGACTCAAAATAAAGTATTTTTGCATTCGACGGTTGGATATTTATATCAGCCCGTATATATCTAATATCTGTGACACAGTGGTACTACTGCGTCGAGCTGGCCTGTTTGTATCGCAACCGTAATTTATATTGAATTTGTTTATTCATCATCAGCCCATATACGTCCCACTGCTGGGCACAAGCCAGCAAAAATTCATAGAAATTTCTTAGGTGTGTAGTCCGCCAACCCGCACTAGGCCAGCGTGGTGGACTAAGGCCTAAACCCTCTCAATTGTAGAGGAGGCCAGTGCCCAGCAGTGGGACGTATATGGGCTGATGATGATGATGATGACACACATAACTCTGAAAAATCATAGGTGTGTGCCTAGGGTTTGAACCCGCAACCGTCGAGATTCTCGACCGCGTGCCTAAACCGCGAGGTCATAACGACTTATTTGTTTAATACACGTTATAATTAAATTTAAAAAAAAATGCTTTACAGCACCTATTTTTTTTCTAAACCGAAGCGTCACGAATGTAACTGTCACTAAGACAATATCTCAAGCCTGCAATAAAAACGGGATTCTGGAGCCCGCTCGCTGAATGCAAATTGACGATTTAACGTTACAAGTGCCGGTTTTATTTTAGAAAGACTTTTTTATATTGACAGAGACAGCCTCATTGACCCGATTAGTAAATAAGCAGTCGTGATGGCCTCGAGGCTTAGGCACGCGGTAGAGAATCTCGACGGCCGCGGGTTCAAACCCCAGGCACACACCTCTGACTTTTCTAAGTTGTGTGTATTCACAAATAATTATCACGTACTTTAACAGTGAAATAAACATCGTGATGAAACCTGCACACCTAAAAGTTCTTAGGAATTTCTTAGTTGTGTTGTCCGTAGCTTGGTGGACTAAGGCGTTAACACTCTCAGTTTTTAGAGGAGGCCCGTGCCCAGCAGTGGGACGTATATGGGCTGATGATGATGATACACCTGAATACCAAGATCGATAGTAGTAAATGAGTATTTCTCAAAATAAATGTACGTAACGAAATGGTAGTAACGAAATATTGTTACGAAATAGTCCTAAGATGTAACTAAATAGTAAAATAAGGCTTGTTATACAATGGCTAACTATAATTTATTTAATCTAGTAAGTATTCGTGTTTTTTTTATTATAATACATTTATCCTTTTATTTATTTATTGTACATATACATAAACTAGCGACCAACCAAATATATTTAGTTGCATATATTGTAAAGGGTTTAAAATAAAACAAGATAGTATTCATTCATTTCTGTATTAAAATCAAATTAAAAAGGTTTATAAATTTTATAACATCCTTAATTTGAATCACTATCCATTAGCGCTTCATAAATTTCTTCCGTATTTTTATAAAAATTGAATTTTGTGCGAGACAAATTTGGTTTGATAATCCGTTTTTCAGACTTTGGTTTATCTTTGGCGCGTGAATATAGTTTTTTAGCGATAACTTTTGACAAATGTTTAACACGGATTTCTTCATATTTATTTGGCTTTTCCTTTTTTAGCCTTTCTCTATAAGCTTTTTGCCTTTCAGCATTGGTTTTTGGGGGCATTCCTAAAAAAAAAGGAATGCTGTAGTGGGTATCATCAGAGTAAACTATAAAAAATATAGTTTTATACATACCCATAGCGCGGAGAACCGATGGCCGATGGTGCCAAAAGGTTCTCGAGTGGAGGCCGCGTACCGGAAAGCGCAGCGTAGGACGTCCACCCACAAGATGGTCCGACGACCTGGTGAAGGTCGCGGGTCGTCGCTGGATGCAGGCTGCCTCCAACAAGTCACTATGGAAGTCATTGGGGGACGCCTATGTTCAGCAGTGGACTTCTTTAGGCTGATAATGATGAATGATGATGACATACCCATACATGTTTTTAAACAAGCTTTTATCTTTTATTATTACAACACACACATACCCACCTTCACACACACAAAAACTTAATAAAAACTTAGAATTAATTAAAAGCAAAAATATAATTGTATGCACTCAGCCCTATACTGTACATTTTCGTTACGTAACGAAATTCATAAAAAACGTTACGAAATTGTAATAAGCATTAGACAAAACGGGGTTATAAAAAGTCAATGGTTTGATAAAAGCTGATACTGCAAACACATAAACTTAGCAAATGATCGTGTCACACGTATTACAAAAACACGAAAAAATAAAGACTTACCGTTTTATAAAAAAAGCCTATAATATTACCTGTCTCGAAAAAGTAATCTCACTAAACACCACTCGTTTTTACTGATTTCACAACAAATGTCATGGCGGAGACGTCAGACCAACAAACAATCAGAAAGAAGCTAGTGTTTAAAGTGCAAAAAATTAACGGATGCGTTTAGAAATTATGTGGAAGTAGATATAAAACGTAACTAAAGAGTAGTAACTAAAAAGTAAACGAGTACGACTCATTTTGATTTGTTGCATTAAATTAATAATTCATTATGAAAACCCCATAGAAAATCACATACAATTAATTAATTAATTAATGTAGACCGATAATATACAAAAATGCACAACATTTACGTATCCTACAGCATTTTATGGAGTATAAACCCATGAGAGAAGTAGGGTGGCAGTTAGATATATGTATGGAAGGTAAAAAAACGTTATTTTAAAAAAATCATAATAATTGATAAATAATAAGATTGTATTGTAAATTCTTCGTTATTTTGAAGTCTAATATTTATTCTACAAAATTGTGAAGTTATTTTTTTGTATCATTAATTAAAAACTTGTAGATTTTTAACTATTTCGAGGCACACTTTTTTTTTCGAAGATGTACATTTATTTTGAGAAATACTCAAATACAAAAATGACACCGATCGGTGAAACTCACCGAGTCTCTTTTAGGACCTAAATTGTCATATGCTTTGGATATGCCCGAGTATTATTATTGTCGTACAGCAATAATAAAACTCCATTCCACTTAACTCGTTTATTCTCCTCAGAGATGTACACTGTTCGAACGCTCGAATCGGAATGCCGTAAGACAGTTTTGAATCCACCGACGTTAGTTTCGCCGGAAATACAAAATGACAAACGGAAACAATATATTTATTTAAATTCGACTTGTCGACTCTTAATCATATTTAAAAAATAGTAATAATAAAGTAAACACAAAATACATAATTGTTTGCACGTACTAAATATACACTTTTGATTGGCAGCAAATAATCTACCGGAAATAACATGACGAAATAAATAAGTCTACCGGCATTATGAGATAACCCTTATAGTACAAGATCCGACTAAGAAATATATACCCTCATCTGTTATTTGAATGTGATAAGAAAAAAATGATAGATAATATTCACGTTGACATATTGCAAATGGGTTGTCTAGTTAAATTAAGTCCAGATAATATTAAATAATTAAATTCAAAATTAAATTTATTTAATCTACTTCCCTCATCGGTTATTTCAAAAAAAAAATGCCAGTTAGAAGAATATACCCAAGAGAACTGAAAACGTAAAGGTTGTCTACTGTCACAACTGCGCAACTGTAGGGTTGTTAATTAATGTTACAGTATAATGACTCGTCCTGAATCTATACATGTGCTCGAAGATTGTTTACCACTTTGTAAGGTTCTTGAGCCTTCAGACGCCAAAACAATCACTACATGGGGAGTACCCATGATTTACACTTTTGGGTAAATAACATGTAAACAAGTTATGAAGAATGGATACGGCATATCTGATAAGAATTTCCTAATGGAAAAAATCCAGTAACACTTTGCCCGACTCGGAAAATGAACTCGGGACCTCAAGATCGCACGGCCAATACTTGTGCCGCGAGACAACGAAGCAGTCTTATTCAGTGATGCGTCAACAAATAAATCAAATATCAAAATATAATATCCCTTAAAAGTCTGAATAGCAGATGTGACACAAATACTTGTGTTAAAATCCATACTAATATCCTAACTAATATTATAAATGCGAAAGTAGCTGTCTGTCTCGCTTTCCTGCTAAAACTACTGAACCGATTTAAATTAAATTTGGTACACAGACAGTTTAGAGCCTGAGAAAGGACATAGGCTACTTTTTATTGCGGTTAAAGGGTTTTAAGGGGTTGAAAGGGGGGATGAAAGGTTTTATGGAAGTATCGTCATTTTTAAATCTAGAAGCTTGAAACTTATTTTTTAGGCTGTTGATTAGTTATAAATAAATATAACACTCAAAGTTTGTAAAAAAAATACCTTTAAGGGGGTTAAATAAAAATAGGGGATGAAATTTTGTGTGGAAATTCGTCATTTTTGAAGAATGATGAAACTTATTGTACGTTTATAAAAGTATTTGGATTTTATTACATACAAATGCGGAATGGGGAATATGCATAAGTGTGCTTACCCGAACGAGCAGACACGTAAGGGCAGACGATTGTAACTATATGTCTGTTACGCTTTCACGCCTAAATCATATGACCGATGTGAACGATTTTTGATATGGACATAAATGGGGCTCTGTGGAGTAAAATAGACTACAACTTATTTTCTTTCTGAACCCAACCCTGTAGTCTACGCGGGCGGAGTCGCGGGCAAAAGCTAGTACATACATATTTCATAGCTCCAGTGCACGCGGCAGATTGTGAGATTTGTATTGCAAATCCTTATAAACAGCGAGCGGATTATGTCTCGAGACCGTCGCGACGAATTGCCTGTCGCATTTCGTATGGCGGCCTGGTAATACTATCTTTATATGTCACACTGAGTGAATGAGCAAGTGCCTACTCGAAAGCGTATTTGTCTCAAAAGATATATGTTTTTAGAAAACAAACTCTTACGATAGTTTACTTTTATTTGCGTTACATTGCTGTATTTATATGCGAGGACATAAATAATTGTATCCATAATTATCGTAGCACGTATACATATTTTATAGAATGATTTGTACGGATAAAAACCACCGAAAAGTAAAGTAGATAATATGTAAAACTCTTCAGTTGATTCTTATATCGGAACTATTATTTTACCATACAATTTTTTAGCTGGCCTGGTTATATTGACTTCTGAGAGTCAGTAGTCATTTATTTGTGATTGGCTTGAGCATTAGGCATTCGGTAAAGATGAAATCATCGGTTTAAAAATATCTCCGATTATTTTTAGGTGAGTAATCCGCCAAACGGCTCTAGGCCAGCGTGGTGGTCCAAGATCTACCTATTCTCCGTTGTAAAGAAAATATGTCAAACAGTGGGACATATCATCATCAGCCCATATACGTCCCACTGCTGGGCACGGGCCTCCTCTACAACTGAGAGGGTTTAGGCCTTAGTCCACCACGCTGGCCTAGTGCGGGTTGGCGGACTACACACCTAAGAAATTCCTAAGAACCTTTAGGTGTGCAGGTTTTATCACGATGTTTTCCTTCACCGTTAAAGCAAGTGATAATTCATTGTGAATACACACATAACTTCGAAAAGTCAGAGGTGTGTGCCCGGGGTTTGAACCTGCGACCGCCGAAATTCTCGACCGCGCGCCTAAACCTCGAGACCATCACTGCTTTTTATGACATATGTAGCCATTATATCATTCACACTGTATTTGAACTCCCCTAGAATGATTTTTTGGCTAGCCCGTATAAAAATATATTAGAAAACGTAAGAAATGCAGGAATATTTCAGGGCTACTTTTTCGATTACCGTACCGTTACCGTACTCACCGCGATACCTTTTTTCACTACAACACGAATAAAATCCATGCCCTGAAACAATACAATTTCGTTCCTTGGTATATAATATTCAAAACATTTCCCAGCGGGCGGATGGAATAGGAAAAACTAGACAACGCCAATAACAATGTACAATGACACAACGCAATGGAAACCGCGGTATATTCGCAAAATGGACTATTCATTGCACGCTTTTATTTAATAAAAACTACATAACCTAACTGTGAAACTGACACGTCCTCATAGCAGAATAAGGTTTGTTCTAAGTCCAGCGTAATGAACACGTGGCGAGCTTATTGACGTTTTTCAGACACATCGTGGTGCAACAAAAATATTTTTAAATTACAAATTTTAATACTGTTACTTCTAATTCACGAGAATCGCACCCAAAACATCTAGAAAACTGAGATCAATGAACTGCATTTTTTAATCACATTGAGGCCCATGTAGACCGAAAGTTACAAGTCTTTTTTGTTATTGAATCGTATGGAAGCAGGCATACTCCTTAACACAAAAGATTCAATACGGATCGCCTCTTCAAGCCGCACTTAAAAATTAATAAAGTTTCAATACTATAGGATTAAGTTCTTTATCGAAAATGCGAGCAGTTGCTATGTTCCACACTGGTCTTATTGTTACTTTCTCGTTATAGATTCCAGGTCTGGGAAAACTGTTATTGGGTTGGTTAGTGAAAAAAAATTGTTGAAAAATACGACAACAGGCTCGCTTCCTATTGGCCTAAAGGCTCAATGTAAATATGAAGTGGTACAAATAGTGTAAACTGTAATAAAAAAAAATTTAGACTTTTTTGAGACTATGCTACTAGTTTTTTGAAACTAGGTTTGTTAAGGCATTGTGGGGGGTGGAGGGAAATGGAGAAAAAAATTGATCAAGAGGAAAGCTATGATTTAAACTTACATACCAAATAGAGGTCAAAGAAACCCTTTGAAACACTAGTGTGAGTGAAGAACTGGAAAGGCCGTGTCATACCCCATTTGCCTTGTTATAAGAAAAGGTTAGACTTAAACTTTGTACTGAGTGAAGAACAACAATAAAACTCAACGAATTTCCACCACCTTAAGATGAAACCTCTTTCGTTTCAACCAGGGTGAATATTGCTATACCATAGGGAAAATTATGTATGAACTATGAATCCAAAGAATTTGCTTACAGAAATTTTTTAAAATATTTTCTTTTCGTAGGGTATTATTTCCTGCAAGGGCCGACGTCGGGTGCGGCCGGTCGTAACAACATAAATCAACTTCTTTTGGCAATCTGTTTTTTTCTCTTTATTTATTCACGAGCTTCTGCTGAGTATCGCCATTGGATATATTTGGATACGCAACGTTGATTTTTGTTTATTCTAAAATAAAATTAATATTTCATGTTTTATTTATAATATATTTTCGCCATTTTATCAATTCCATTTATAACTAATTCATTATATAAAAATGAAACTTATGTCCTTTTTCAAGGTCCATATCAAGACTCATCCTAATCGGCCTAGTAGTTTTGAGTTCATCCTTATCAAACGAATATAAACATTCAAATAGGTATTCTATAAATTCTCTTTATAATAGTACTGACACGACATTTCATTCGAAAACTTATTAATTCAACTCGTTAATTAATCACTTTTTACACGCTTTTTATTATTTATTTTCCATACTATAACCCATGCTTAAGTTTTATTTTCAGCACAAAAAGTAGTTTTTCTCCTTCTCCTATGTCCAAATTACATCCATACCAAAATTGAACATTTTTTTGGAGTTACATATAAAGCGATACAAACAGATATAGTTAAAATTATGTATAACTGACAGAAGAAGGCCTTAGTTACCCAAAGAACGTCAAATCTAAATTGTTTCAGTAGCTGCTTGAAACTTCTAGATTATCAGAGTAGCATTTTCATCATCAGCCCATATACGTCCCACTGCTGGGCACGGGCCTCCTCTACTACCGAGAGGGTTTAGGCCTTAGTCCACCACGCTGGCCTAGTGCGGGTTGGCGGACTACACACCTAAGAAATTCCTAAGAACTTTTAGGTGTGCAGGTTTCCTCACGATGTTTTTCTTCACCGTAAAGTACGTGATGATTCATTGTGAATACACACATAACTTCGAAAAGTCAAAGGTGTGTGCCTGGGGTTTGAACCTGCGACCGCCGAGATTCTCGACCGCGCGCCTAAACCCCGAGGCCATCACTACTTATTAACATTTATTGGTGTAAAAAGGCGCTACAGTCTAGGTGCAAAGGAGTCAACGCCAATCGCTGCGTAAAATTAATTATCCTCCGTACATCGGTACAGGCGAGCCATCGCGTGTTATTACCACTCGTTGGAACTGTTGATGGCTGATTATCGTCTACGTCTTAAATAACTTTAGCTTCGGAGACAGATGTTTTAATTTTACAGGCCTCTTCGCCGCTCTATTGATTAGGGGAACTAATAGGATTTGTACGGATCGCTGGGCGTACTTCAAGGTAGTGCGATTGCGAGGCGGGTATACTGACTGAGCTAAAATAGGGTAAAGTTAGGGATATTTTTTTTATATCGAAGTCAAAGTCAACGTCAAAATAATCTTTGATCAAGTACATTTTCAATCGCCAATTTTATAAGTTGACTGCCTCGTGGTCTCGCAGTACAAGTATGTGCCGAGCGATCTAGAGGTCCTGGGTTCGATTCCCGGGTCGGGCAAAGTGTTATTGGGTTTTTCCATTAGGAAATTCTCAGTAGCAGCACGGAGCCTGGAATTGTGCCCGAAAAAACGGCAATAGGCTCGCCCCCTATTACGTGGGACTGATACATACCTGGCGAAATGTGGGTGCAGAAATGCACCTCTGCCTACTCCTTCGGGGAATACAGGCGTGAGTTTATGTATGTATGTATGTAATTTTATAAGTTATATCAATGATCCAGCTCTTCATTATAAATAAATAAATAAAAACACCCAACAGTCACATACATAGTTCTGACCCCACATTAAGATACGAGTCTTGTGTCGTGGGTATCTGAAACTACGAGAGACTTTTCGGTCTCACAAACACCCAGACCCGAAACAAATATTTGTGGATCACACAAACATTTGTCTCGGTGCGGGGATCGAACCCGCGGCCTCTCGTTTCGCAAGCTGGTGTCTAGCCAACTGCGCCATGGGTCTATATATGAGATTATATTTCGATCTTGAGTTTTGGTTAAGTTTATTTTGCCCAACTCAATAAAATTCCTTCTCGTCTTACCCTGGTCAGCTAATTGCTCCAACATGGATAGCAGTAGCTTCTGAGCGGCTCCTGGTAAATGGGTCAACCGTTGGCCGCGGAGAAGTAGCTCCAGTAGGGCGCAGATGTAGTTGAACCTGCGCACATCAATGTCAATTATGATTATGAATCGACTGCCTCGTGGTCGCACACACACACAGACACACGTCTGGCGATATAGAGGTCCAGATGGTTAGATACCAAGTTTGGGCAGTATTATTTGGTTTTTAGTTGCAATGACTGCCTCGTGGTCTCGCGGTACAAGTATGTGCCGTGGGATCTAGAGGTCCTGGGTTCGATTCCCGGGTCGGGCAAAGTCTTATTGGGTTTTTCCATTAGGAAATTCTCAGTAACAGCACGGAGTCTGGAAATGTGCCCGAAAAACGGCAATAGGTTCGCCCCCTATTACGATTTACGTGGGACTGATACATACCTGGCGAAATGTGGGTGCAGAAATGCACCTCTGCCTACCCCTTCGGGGAATACAGGCGTGAGTTTATGTATGTATGTAGTTGCAATGTTTTTTTTTTTTTTTTTTTTTGCAATTTACCTTAAAATAGAATTAGCCTCGTCCCCTTTTACGTGGCTCTTTAAAACAAATGTGGGTTCAGAAATGCAGATCTATCTACCATCTGGCAGTAAAGACAGAGTGAACTACCTCTTATTGTAAAGGCTAATACCAATCAATACGGCAAGTTATTGAGATTTTACGGTCAAAATAAATTTCATCCTGGGAAAACAAGTTCCTAAGAGTTTTCTTATAATACTTAACAAAGCCTATTATAAAGAGAGGAAATTTTTGTGTAAACGACACCTCAAACAGAAAGGCAATACTAGCAAAAAACTGAGTCTACAAATGAATCCACTTTCATTCCCACATGTTTACTTGTTTAGTATAAACACACGTGGGTAGAGGGGGTGAAAGTTCCACCCACGTCATTTAGCGCGTTATCACCACTTTCCACTACACTGCACCTTTGCAATTAGCGCTAATTACACAGAATTCTGTGGAACCGTTCTAAATGGGCTAAAAATATTTAATGAAAGAAATTTAAAAGAGTCTCGGGACATGTTTTACATGTCATTTACTTATCTTAGGGGTTAATGGGCCTCATTTCCCATCTTTGACTGAAATGTTTTGGAGAAATATTAGTAAAAATTGCGTCAATTTGTACAGCAGGCTCTGTGAGGCACTTGGTTAGACACCAACTTGTGATACGAGAGGCCGCGTGTTCTATTCTGGCTCCGAAATATATGTTCCACTGTTCGATTTCATGAAAAATACCTAACGTCTATTTGCAAAGAAAATTGTTCAAATTGCTTATAAGTTAAAGCTTAAACCAACAAGCAATGGCTTTCGCATTTGTAATCTATTCTATACATACAAATAAGTAAAATTGGAGTGTCTGTTTGTAATATTTAAATAACCGCTTTTTAATAAATGCATATGGATGTATACACGGTACATATACTAAAATAACGTTTTTTACAATTTTTGTCTGTCTGTCTGTTGCGGCTAATCTCTAAAACGGATGGACCGATTTTAACGGGACTTTCACTGGTAGATAGCTGATGTAATAAGGAGTAACTTAGGCTACTTTTAGTTTATAAATTCTCTTATTAAAAATAAATAATAAAAAGCGGTCGAAGTCGCGGGCACAGCTAATATAATTAGAAAAAGGGAACTAAATAGTAATACTTAGCAAATCATCATTAGCCCATGTACTGCTGGGCCTCCTCTACAACTGAGACAGTTAAGGCTTTAGTCTACCACGGTGACTTACTGCGGGTTGGCGGACTACACACCTAAGAACTTTTTTAGATCAGCAGGTTTCCTCACGATGTTTTCCTTTATCGTTAAAGTAAATGATAATTCATTGTGAATACACACATAACTTCGAAAAGTCAGAAGTATGTGCCTGGAGTTTGAATCAGAGACCGCCGATATTCTCGACCGCGCGCCTTAACCTCGAGTAGAAGCAAAAAACTTCAATAAGCGCAAAAAGTATCACAAAAGTTGAAGAATTTAATAATTTAATTATCGGACTATCTGTACTATGGAAAAAACGTCATAGACACGGTTTTCTAATATATTTTCGCTTAGAATAAAGTGATGTTATCACAAGCTTTGTAAAACAAGGCATGTCAGTTCCTTTTAGAAGTATACACCGGACTAGAATAGTTAGAGTGAATACAATGTTACAATAATCCTCCTCCAACCGATTTTCGGCCATGGCGACCACTTCTGCTCCGTTAAGTCCCTCGTCTAGCATGTGCTATAGTATGGCTCACATAGCCGATTTTGTTGACAAAGGTGCGCGCACACTGCGGACACGTTAGAGCACCATTTCTATAATTGTAGGTGATAGCCACTGGTGGTCGGGCTTTCTGGAGATCACGCTTGGCATCCTGCTCAGTACGCCGATGCAGTTCAAAGCTATGAGCTTTGCTTTTGACGCGCGATCTCCACTCATCACGATTTGATGCTAATTCTTCCCAATGGGAAGGATCTATGTCGCATGCCCTCATGTGGCGCTTAAGCACATCCTTGTACCGCAAGAGTTGTCCGCCATGCTTTCGCTTGCCTTCCTGCAATTCACCGTAAAAGATGCGCTTAACGACCCTCTCCTCGGACATGCGCCTCACATGGCCGCACCAACGAAGTTGTCGCCTCATGAGATACGACTCAATGCCACCCACATTGGCCCGCCTCAAAACTTCTGTGTTGCGCACACGTTCTGCCCAATGGATGTTGAGGACAGAACGGAGACATTTGATGTGGAAACGGTCTAGCTGTCTAATGTGGCGGCGGTACGGGGTCCATGTTTCAGCGGAATAAAGAATGTTGGGCAATACTATGGCCATGTACACAGAGACCTTTGTAGACAGCTTGAGGTCATGCGAACGAAAAACCTTATTGTTCAGCTTACCAAAAGCTCCCGCAGCAGCACCGATCCGGCTGTTAATTTCGGCATCAATATCGCACTTTGATGTTATCGTGCTCCCCAAATAACGAAAACTGTCCACTTGCTTCAAGAGATCTTCACCGAGTTTTATGGTCAGTGTCTCACGACCGTTGATGTCCAGAGACATCACTTCCGTCTTCTTGACGCTGATCTTCAGGCCAAATTTGCAACATTGCTCGTGAAGATTCGTCACCAGCAGCTGGAGATTTTCAGGGGACTCTGCTACAAAACACAGGTCGTCTGCGTACATTATATCATGCACGTCGACGAGAGATATCTTCGTCTTGGCCTTCAGCCTAGAGAGATTAAAAAGTTTGCCATCTGTTCGAAAGCGAATTCGGACTCCTTCAGGAGAAGATTTCAATACTTCCCGGACTACGACTGCAAAGTATAGGGCGAACAGAGTAGGGGCCAAAACGCAACCCTGCTTCACTCCACAGGTAACGGAAAAGAAGTCGGATTGATCACCGTCGGCCGACACGCAGCACTCCATGTCGTCGTGCAGGAGTCGCAGGAGTCGCACGAACTTCTCCGTGCATCCCAACTTTTTTAAAACTAGCCAGAGGGCTTCTCGAGGTATGCAGTCAAAGGCCTTCTCCAGGTCTATAAAGCAGAGGTATAGGTGCCTGCCCTGCTCCCTACTTTTTTCCTGGAGCTGACGGACTACAAATATTGCCTCACAAGTTCCTCTATCAGGTCGAAAGCCAAATTGCGTTTCGGGCAAGATGTTTTCAGAAAGTGTTCTGAGGCGGTTGAGTAACACTCTAGCAAAGACTTTCCCAGGGACTGACAAGAGTGAGATACCGCGGTAAGAGTTACAATCACTTCGGTCACCCTTGTTCTTGTATAGGGTCGTAATCCGTGATAATTTAAATGATTTGGGAACCTGTTCCTCCTCCCACATACGAGTAAACATTTTCCAGACCCGTGAATGCAATTCATCACCACCATATTTCAGTAGTTCACCCGGTATAAAGTCTACGCCCACCGCGCGCTTGTTCTGTTGTTGTTTAATGGCGGATACAACTTCGTTACGAGACAAGGCTACATCTAACTCAATGGCTGTATCTAGTTGGGGCAAAGTGTTTATATATGTTGAATCAGCTGTTCGGTCTACATTAAGTAAAATGTTGAAGTGCTCCGTCCACCGCCCGAGCACCTCATCTTTGGTTTTCAGTATATTTTTGCCATCTAATGACTTTAACGGTACTTTTGTAAAGCTATTATTTCCAATTAAATTCCTAAGTTCTTTGTAGAATTCTCCTATTTGATTGCTATCAGCAAGCCACTGCATGTGATCAGCCTTATCCCTCCACCACTTATCTTTTGTATTTCTAATAAGTTTACGTAGGTTTTGGTCACTGGTCATTATCTCTACACTACTTCGGTTCCGTTGCCTAAGGAAGTCCCTATGTTTGGCTATAGCTTCTGTTAGTTCCTTGTCATTATCATCAAACCAATCCTCATTCGCTCTTATTTTCGGACCTATGATGTTGATGGCCACATCTTTTATCGAAGACGTTAGCGTTGTCCAATCAAACTCAATACTACCGTCCTCGAAGCTGGATGACAACAATTTAGAGCTAAGAGTTTCCTGGTAGGTATTTCTGATAATAGGGTTCTTCAAATTGTCCACGTTAACACTGAGCGGTTTCTTCCTACTTGCCCTAATAGGGTGCCGAAGACAAAGTCGTAGTCTGGTCACGACCAACCTATGATCCGTCCAGCAATGAGCCCCTCGCATTACTCGGGTGACTAGGACCTGAGAGATATCTCTCTGTCTAACGATGGCATAGTCGATAAGGTGCCAGTGTTTGGATCTAGGGTGCATCCACGTAGTTTTGTGCTTGGCAGATAGGCGAAACATAGTATTAGTAACTGCAAGTTGGAATTGAGCACATAAACTAAGTAACAACTGGCCATTCGAGTTCATGTTGCCTACCCCATGCCGACCCAGAACTTTTGGCCAGGCTTCAAAGTCGCGGCCCACTCTAGCATTAAAGTCCCCCAGCAACAAAATGCGTTCTCTATTGGGTATTTTCAGGAGGCATATTGTAAGGTCTTCGTAAAATTTATCCTTAATATCATCCGATTTATCTAGCGTTGGCGCATAGACACTGATGACATTAAGAAAATTTCCATTATTTAAGTGCAAGCGTAAGGTGGTTAAGCGATCTGATATATGGACTGGAAATTCCTGAAGCGCCCTGCAGATACTGTTTTCGACCGCGAAACCAACTCCCGACCGTCTCGGTTCCGTAGCGGCTGTTCCTTTCCAGAAGAAAGTATAGCCTCCACCGTGCTCGGTCAACTCACCTTCATCGGCAAGGTGTGTTTCGCTGAGAGCAGCCACATCGACATTGTACCGACGAAGTTCCCGGGCGACTATAGCGGTCTTTCGTTCAGGGCAGGCATTTGTGTCGCGGTCAAGAAGAGTACGCACATTCCATGCGCCGAATGACATACTGCATGTTTTAATCATTTTCTTATTCCTATTTTGTCGACCACGAATAAGAGATGCGGACGCAGCCGTGGTAACTACTATCCTGATTTTTTGGGGCGAGCATTTGTTTAGGGCACCTTTTCTAGCCCCCTCCCTGGCTGGACAGGGAAAGCAGTGCTCCCCTAAATAGGGCTGCTCTGTCACTCTGGGTGCTGCCGAATTCGCTTTGTCTCCCCAATTCAAAGCAAGAGCGACCACAGTGTGTACTCACACCCCCAGAGTCGCTGATGTGCAGGTCTCAGACAAAGCTCGGGTTGCATCAAACCAAACCTCTCTACTTCAACCCATCGCCATCAGACTTTGCGAATCGGAGTCATAAAACGGAAGCGGTCAGATGCGCAGGAGATATTATAGTGCTTAAGCGTACGCGCAAACGCAAAAGCACTCTCTCGTCCAACCCCTCTTGATCCGATGGAACGGAGAACCGCTACGACCGGAGAGAGGCCAGATGCATCAGTTTGGCGAGTAACAACAAGATCCCTATTACCACCTCTAGGCCTTCCTGCGGTTGCCTGAGTGTCTTGCCACCATTGGCGGACTGCTTATGAGCCAAGACAGCTAGTTCGGGGGATAGCCGAACAAGCTCGAGTGATGTTGTCCTCGAGCCCCCTCCTCCAGGTTTAGCCCACGAGCCGACGTGGTTACCGGGGTGTGGCCGCTGAGTGAACAGCTTCTGGGAGCCACTGGAGGAGAGTTTGTGGATTACCGACGAGTTAAATTGCAGCACATCACCTTCATAGGTCGGCTGACATGACTGCACCGCAAGTAATCCACTACACCCCAACAATGTTACAGGCCAAGTTATGAGCAGTAGCGTTTCCTTTTATTGCTAAAGAACGATCCTTTTTGTGCAATTTTGTGTAAAAAGTATGTTCATTTCCAAGGCCTTATCGTTGACTTTACCAAATCATACAAATTAGGTTATTGGTTTAACCGTAAAAGCGTAAAAGATGGACGATGTTCTACTTCACACAACAGTACATGATAATTAATTGTTAATATGTCGAAAAGCCAGAGGTATGAGCGCTGATATTTTGTCTCAAATGCGGGCTTAAGCTTCAAGATCATCACACCTTTGGATATTTCCATATGAATAAATTATATTATCGATCGAAATACACATAATTGATTTTTTTTTTAAATATTCTTAGTTTGACACCCGCTATCTCTCATTACTTGCGCGTCACAGACATTCAAAGGCAGATTTCGCTCAGGCGAACGCGTCCGCTCACAATCCATTAGACGCGACACTGTCGAACGGGCGCACTAAAACCTGCAGTAGAAGACTTTGGAAAAACAACGGATTTTCACGGCTTTGTGCCGCTATTAACTGCACCTAAGCCACGACGAGATTTTAACGCTGCTTTCGTCTATTCAAATACAATGTTTCTTTTAACTTGTGTTTACTACGCGCCTATCATCTTTATGAGGCTTTAAAGTAACTTAATTTTTTTTAAAAGATTACTATATTTCCCGTGCCTCGTGCTCTCGCGGTACAAGCATGTGCCGTGCGATCTAGAGGTGCTGGGTTCGATTCCCGGGTCGGGCAAAGTGTTATTGGGTTTTTCCATTAGGAAATTCTTAGTAACAGCACGGAGTCTGGAAAAGTGCCCGAAAAACGGCAATAGGCTCGCCCGCTATTACGTGGGACTAATACATACCTGGCGAAATGTGGGTGCAGAAATGCACCTCTGCCTACCCCTTCGGGGAATAAAGGCGTGAGTTTATGTATGTATGTATATTTCGCGCTAAGCTATCATCTTTTCTGCTTTCGCCACACTGTTTATTATAGATGTATGTATGTATGTATGTATGTGTGAATAGTTATATGTACTATGTATGTATGTTTACGTGTTTACATATTTATAAATAATAATAAATTTATTTATTAACTTTGCAAACATTTACACATAACAGTTTGCAAAAACTCTCCACACTAGGCACTGCCTGTCTCGTGGAGAGTTTTTTTACAGGAGTAACTTAAAACTAGTAATAACGGTGCTGAATATATGAGTAAAACAAAATGGTTACGCGAATATTATAGAAATAAAAACAGGTGTCATGATTTTTACTACGCGTGTTTAGAGTTACTTAATGCATTTCAGAAAGTGTTCTGAAAAAGAGTAGGACCAATTAAGCAATTCTTTTGTTAACTTTCTTTTAGCTTTCCCGTAATTTAGGTTAAGAATTTTGTAATTTTTATTGAGTCTATTATATATGTAAGGTTTCATGTAGGAGCTAAAACGACGAGCAAAAGCCGTTCTAACTGAGGGCGTCGGGATTATAGGAATGCGTTTTATTGTTAGGACTTTGAAGTTAGTGATTTTAGGAACTTCTCTGTGGTAATCAAGGACTGCACTAAGGATAAATATTCTTCTCACGCTCAGGACCCCAAAATTTTTAAAGAGTGCCTGTGGGGTACCGAAATTTTTAAATAAATTTATTTATCTTTTTTAAATCTATCTTTGTATACTCACGACTACCTTCATCTCTCTTCTTACATCTCCATCCTTGGTTGTCTGTAAGAGATTGCCTTGTGCAACAGACTGCCTTTTGTACCAATTAAGCGTAATGTACTCCATAGTTTTTTTTTATTATGAGCACAATAAAGTTTTAAATTAACTGCCACGTGGTCTCTCGGCACAAGTATGTGCCTATATGCGATCTAGGAGTCCTGGGTTTGATTCCTAGGTCGGGCAAAGTGTTATTAGATTTTTCCATTAGGAAATTCTCAGTAGCAGCACGGAGTCTGAAATTGTGCCCGAAAAACGGCAATAAAAAACACCCTCTACACAAAAAATACTTATAGTTTAAGGAAAACAGGCAAAGCTTAAAAAGTGAAAAATAATTATATTTTTTGTCAGTCGATAGAAACCAAATAAACAAATGTTTATCGAATTGAAAAATATTTTATCAAGCCGGAAATTTTAGGAAATTCTTAGGTTTGTAGTCCACCTTCCACACAAAGCTAGCGTGATAGACTAAGGCCTAACCCCTCTCAGTTGTAGAGGATTTGTTGTGACACGTAACGTGTCGTGATGGCCTCGAGGTTTGGGCACGCGGTCGAGAATCTCGACGGTCGCGGGTTCAAACCCCAGGCACACACCTCTGACTTTTCGAAGTTATGTGTGTATTCACAATGAATTATCACGTACTTTAACGGTGAAGGAAAACATCGTGATGAAACCTGCACACCCAAAAGTTCTTAGAAATTTATTAGGTGTGTACTGTGTAGTCTGCCAACCCGCACTAGGCCAGCGTGGTGGACTAAGGCCTAAACCCTCCCAATGGTAGAGGAGGCCCGTGCCCAGCAGTGGGACGTATATGGGCTGATGATGATGATGATGATGACGTAAATGGGGTATAGTATACCGTTATTTATCGCTTACTTTGGATTTTATAGTGAGATAAGCGTCGACCACAAGACTCTTAGTCTTAGAGCGAGGGCTTTATCCGATAATTGGGTTGTTAAAGATGAGGGTGTGAGTCTATGGGTTCACTCAGCAAGAACAGTGACACACATGACCCCTGGTCAAACTATAGCACTAACTATAACAATAACACCTATGAATATTCTGTCAACGCTTGAATATCATCCAAATACAAGCATATGTTATAGTACTTTCTCTTTCGTATTCAACATTTAATTAAATTATTATATTAAAATTAATCTGTTAAATATACAAGGTAATCTTTATCTTATTGTGACATAACACTCTTCCTAGTATAGCTCTTTTGACATCTTTTTGTGAAATAAAAGGACGCGGGTTCTATCCCAGCACCGAGACAAATGTTTGTGTCATCCACAAATATTTGTCTCGTTACGGTAACCGCATCCACGGCTTCTCGTTTCGTAACCTCGTCTACAAATTGTAGACTGTCTAATCATCCACCATCAAATCACCCAACCTTTTCACTCTAAAGAAACAATCTTCACAAAAATCTGTGTCGGAAGAACTTAATCTCGAATTAAATGAGAGTGTTACTCCACTCCCCAAGACGGTCGGCACAAAGAACTTTAAATTCACCGTTATAATTCTATTCCCTCCGTAGACATTGTTAAGTCGGGAATTAAACCCAAGTCCCGATCCCTCAAGCTGGTTGGAGGGACGTCTCTGGACAATCGTCTCGGGTCTTACGTTTTACTGCGTAACATTTCATTTTTATTCGGCGCGCCCTTCGTCGCTGATGGCGGTGTTTGCTACAAACTTATAGCGATTTTATTTTAGCCGATGGTATTAACAGGCATCTTCGAATTGGTTCAGTGGTCCACGTACGTGGGAACCAACAACGATCTTCTCTCATCAGTCAACTCTTTAATGCCGGACTATTTGTTACCGCAAATACAGGGTGTATTCTGACCGTGATCGGAAACTAATGTCATTACAAAACCCTTGGCATTAAAAAAAATATTAAAAAAACTTTGGTTTATAAAGTGTAAGTGATCGTTAGGAAAACGTCAAAATTATTATTTTTTGTCGGGATTTTCTTTAACGCCAGGGGGTTTGTAATCACCTTAGCTATTATCTGCCTTAGTTTCCGACCACGATCTGAATACTCATGTATACACAAAGTGGCAAGTGATCGTAATCAATGTGGATACAGAAATCCTACCTGAAAATTAAATCTACAACAATTTACAGTATGAAATATGATACCCAGGGCGGTATTTTGTAAGACTGTCGCACCACCAGTGTTTAGCTCTCATTACCACCACAGTCCCATCTACCTAAGGCGTGACTTTACCACTTCTTAGTCAATGTAGTTAAGGCTTGAGTTACACTTTATAGCATTTTAACCGTGAAAGAGTCTTATCAGGTCTAGCAGAAGTATCTATACTATCAACAGAGGAAGGCTATTGGCTAACGGTGAATAAAACATCATCGTGACGAAACCTGCACACCTAAAAAGGTTCTTAGGAATTTGTTAGGTGTGTAGACCGCCTAAACTCCTAGTTGTAGAGAAGACCCGTGCCCAAAAGTGGGACGTATAAGGGCTGATTATGATGATAGAAGAAGGCTAAAGACTAAGGAGCGGAGAAACAATAAACAATTGAGCAAAAACTCTGAAAACATATTTATTTTAAGACTATATATTTTTGACAGTGAGTTGTTTTAGTGAAAAATAGTTTTTCATTCGAAATTAGGGAGTACAGCTAGTTAAGAATAAGTACTGTCAGGATGGGGCTCTGTGGGTCCTTTTTAAAAAAAGTCACTTTTTACACTCTAGTTTATTTAATAATTAAACCTTATAGATAACACAAATAGAACTGACGCGTCTACGAAAATTTCAATATACACACAGGCGAGGGGACAAAAATGGTTAGGATTTATACCTGAATACTGTTGGAATGTTAAGAGGGGGAAATTCCGAACGACCCGAAATATATACTGCAACTTATAGGCGCATAATTCAATATACAGCATTATAATCTCATTTACAGCGTTATAGCTCCTAAACTATAAATTCTACGGGAAAAAGTTTCCAATAAAATTTATAGGTAATTTTATGGTCTACAATTCAGTTATCATTATTTTTAATTTTTAACAATTTTTTTTAACCATTAACTAAATATTTAGTAAAAACCATATTGTAAAAAGTTTGATAATTAAAAACCTATGCGTTATATTATACAAAAAAAAGTTTCACATAAAAAAGATGGAAAATATACAATAATGATTTCTACAATTTTTGTCGTACGATGCGCGGTTCGCGAGATATTCGATAAAACGTGTTTTCCAAGATGGCGGCTGAAGTGAATACCAGGTCCCGAACGATGCTTAACTTACCTACTTTTTTTGCTCCGGCGCTTGGCCTATTTATTTCATATTGAATCCATTTGTAACAGTACGAAGCTTGTAAATCAAGCAACAAAATCGCTTGTCATCCCCCGCTGCCTTCCCAAACTCTGACCAAACTATAATTTCTAGATCTCGGAATGCGCGTAATGCGTGCCGTTCCTTAAATTGGATTGATGTAATTCTTCTATGTAAGTCGCCTTTTTTCTCCGTCCCGCTTGTATAGGGGTCATCCAATATTATAGATGTAACATAAAGGCGCCCTTGTTTCGCCCGTTTTTTCATAGCCTAGGAGATTTTATTGCATGTAAGGATTACTTTAATGTTTGATGAAGGTTTAAAGGCATATGAAATGTATGAAAGTCATGGTAAAGGATTTAACTTTGATATTGGAATTGAGAAGTCATGATGGCCTCGAGGTTTTGGCACGCCGTCGAGAATCTCGACCGTCGCGGGTTCAAACCCCAGGCACACACCTATCACTTTTCGGAGTTATGTGTAATTCACAAAGAATTATCACGTAATTTAACGGTGAAGGAAAACATCGTGATGAAACCTGCACACCTAAAAGTTCTTAGGAATTTCTTAGGTGTGTAGTTCGCCAACGCGCACTAGGCCAGCGTGGTGGACTATAGCCTAAACCCTCTCAGTTGTAGAGGAGGCCCGTGCCCAGCAGTGGGACGTATTTGGGTTGATGATGATGATTATTGGAATTGAGCACTTTATGATAAGCTTTGTACATCATCAGCCCATATAAGTGTTGGGCACGGGCCTCATCTACAATTGAGAGGGTGTAGGCCTTAGTCCATCACGCTGGTTTGTAGGTACATACCATATAAATAAAATATTACAATAAAGTTAAAAAGTTAATTTATAGGTTAACAGCATCAGGATTGGTAAAATTTATCCGTAGTTAAGTAGAATAGTGACAGTAATAAAAAGGGATTGACCATAGACCTCTATAATAGGGACACGACATATTGTTCTATACATACAATTGCTTATACAAATAGCATCCATTTTGAAGGCACACACTAAAACATATATCTATCTCGTTCTAACTCAGCACTGTAACTCGCAGGAAAACAATATAACAGTATTTCAGTGCGTACACAAAGTGAACCATGAATATACGTAAATACCTAATGAGGCCGAAAATCCGCCATGTTTAGCGCACCAAATGTCATTGTCAGTCAGATCAGCAGGTACTTGTGTTGTCAAAAAGTCGTGGTTTCAATCAAAATAACTAATTATCTTTCTATATTTTGCTTGTGATTTAAAATAATTGAAGCCAAATGTAAATAATTACGTCGTAAATATTACAGTGTGTAGTACAATAGGGTGCGGCATAAGAGAAACACCAAATCAGCCAATGTTTACCATACACAGGTACGCTATAAATAACATTAAAAATATTGGTTATTGTTAATATTGCCGGGAAAATATAGGAAGATTTACATTATAATTAGCAAGGTTCTTATGTGCAGTTATAGGAAATAAATGGATTTGACTTATTTAACTATATTTTCACGCTTAAATAATGTTAATTTATGAGCTGGGGTTGTACATTATTTATCGACTTTGATATCGATTGCTTATATAAAATTTATTATTTTATCATGCTAACCCGCTTAAAACATACAAAAATAATAATTAAAACATATTTTATAGGATCCCAAGAAATGAGCGTAAAAAGAAAAAGTGTCAGGAAGCCATTGGAATGGAAAATATAAAGCCAAATGTAATAAACAAAACTCTGGATGTGACTCGATTACGAGATTATGCCGTGCCCTTCAAATTTGTAAGAGTAAGTTAATACTGTATATACTTTTATAGTTAATATTGATATACTTTTTTTATTATATACATATTTTAATACATACATATTATTTTACAACAAAATGTGCTATAAAAGGATCAAAATTAATATACAAGTTTTTTTATGGTGGGACGATGCTCAGCAGAGTAGTCATTGGACTGTCGGCTTATTATATAATTCCTGCTCCATGTTCGCAGTCAAAGGCCCTAATATGTCTTTTCGTGCCTCTCACCCTCATGGAGTCTGCTCGTATAATTGAAATTTGAACTTTTTTTTCAGTTGTTACTTACACCGCCGGATTTGTATCGAGAAAATTATCCCGCAATATAAAATGTCAGACGTGTGCTTCGTTATTGTTTGGGAGATCCGAACAGCAATTTGAAAACGCTGATTCATTTTAAAACAAGAGATGGACTGAAATACCCATCGAAAGATGTTGAAGACATAACGAAAAAGACAGAAAAGATCATTAAACCTAACTTGGATAACTCGATGCCCCAATACTATTATCTATATATATTTCAATTAATTATGAAGCACTACTCCGAAAAATCGGACAATATTTTTCGATCGGAATCAATTGATCATGACACTAATCATAAATACCTATTAATAAAATGTGTCATCAAAACATATTTAGACATTCGGTTTAGATATTTCAGGAAAATGGTTACCGACAAAATCTCTCTTCGGAAATATTTAAATAAAATAGTTTTATTCCGTAACGAGTAAAAACACTATTGTAAATTCGTTAAATTTGTAATAATTAAGTGATTTTAGAGCGGAAGTCATAAGGAATGACGTTTGTAATTAAATAAATGTTCTGAAGGTGTTTTTTTATTTTTTTATCACGCGGTCCCTTGATAAGTTACCTATCTTGAGGTGCGTTGCAGTAGTGTGTTACGGACTTTAGAGTCAGCAACACAATTAAAATAGATTGTAGTAGAGAGATAAGTAGTCTAAGAAAAACACGTACTCTTATTTTATACAATATACTTACTCCCTATTAAAGTATAAATTCTACAAATAATTTGCCAGCGTTACAAAGCGGACACCAGGAAACCAGCGGGGCTGCTGCAGACACCCGCCGCATCGCGGCGATTTGAGGTCCTAGCCGTAGATCTGTTCGGCCCCCTGCCCGAAACGGTAAAAGGGCACAAGTGGGTCCTGATAGTGGAGGACACATTCACTCGTTGGGTGGAATTGTTCCCCCTCACTGCGGCCACCAGTGAAGAATGTGCGAAGGTGCTCGTCGCAGAGGTGTTCTTGCGGTTTGGAGTACCCAGGCGCCTCGTCAGCGACAATGGAGTCCAGTTTATAAGCGAGGTAATGCAGCAAACCTGTCACGTGATGGGAATCACGCAATCATTTACCTCATATTACCACCCCGAGGCAAACCCTGTGGAGCGCAAAAACCGGGACTTGAAGCCCCAGCTGGCGATCCTTGTGGGTAAGGATCACGACACGTGGGACGTTCACCTACCTGCAGTCCGCTTTGCCATGAACTCTGCAGTCACATCAGGTACGGGGTATTCACCCGCCTTTTTAAACTTTGCCCGGGAAATGCGTGCACCGGCAGACGTCGTGTCTGAAATGCGCACAATCATCGAAAACGATAATTATGTAGGTGGCATTACCACCTACCTGAAGAGAATTTCGTCAGTGCTCGTAAGCGCTCGCGACGTCCATGAGAGTACCCAAGCGGTACACAAGAAGTACGCCGATGAGCATCGCCGGCCAGGTCCGGATTATAAGGTTGGTGACCTAGTTTTGTTAAAAACCCAGGGGGCTAATGACGTTGGCAAGGGTCAGACAGCCAAGTTTATCCCCCGCCGCGATGGGCCATATAAAGTCCGGTCAGTGGTTAGCCCTACTACGTACACCCTCGAACGCCTAGGAGACGGTACGGTGCTAGGTAAATATCACGCATCGGTCTTGACTCCCTTCGTCGGGACCGCGCAAGCCCCAGTACAGGAGAAGCGTAGGAGGGGCAGGCCACGCAAGGTCTAACCCGATCGCGGGGACGTTCGTTCGGGTTAGAGGGGGAGACTGTGACGCGCCTGCCGGCTGTAACCGCGCGCGGCCACCTGATTGGTCCGTACGATCCAAGGGCTCAGGCGATGGACATCACGCCACCACCACGCCCGGCGCCCGCGCACCGCCCCGAGCCCCGCGCGCGCCCTTCTCGCCGGCGCGGCGCTCAAGCAGTCGCAGCGCCGGCACGATCGGGAACGCACACGCGTTCATTAGTGTCTCCCGCGTCCCGCTCGCTCCCGTCGTGTCGCCACGTGGCACGCGGATCGCATGTATTTGTTATATTCTTCACGTTTATTGTAAGATAACCTTTTGTATGCTCGCTTCAGAGAATAAAGACTTTTAAACAACTTACATAAGTTATTTAATCCGTTATAGTTTTCCTTCAAAATTCATTACATGGACTACCATCATGATTTTTTTTAGATTTTTCGAGCCTGCCATTTAACTTAGAGAGGGGGGGGGGGGCGTAAACCACCACACATAGCTTGTATTTTGAGAAAGTTACGGTGTGTATTTTTGGGTATCACAATATTTCTTGAAACACAATTCATCCTCTTACAATTTCGTAAAAAATATTGATTCAACTGTTCGCTATGTCTCAACAACTTCAATACAAATAAATTAATTAAATACCGCACCATTTGTGTTAACGCCAATAATTCGATGTATATCCTTGATGAAAGTTAAATTTTACTTTTACATTTCCACATTTTAACCATTTTACTTCGCTGTAACAGTTACAAAATTTTATTACGTAATACGTATACGTCGTGGTATGGGCATGTTATGAGAAAAAAAAAAAAAAAAAAAAAAAAAAAAATGTTATGAGGAGGGATGAATCATACGTAGGTAAAAAGGTGATGGATATGAAAGTTGATGGATGGGCGAGCAGAGGAAGGCCAAAGAAAAGATGGATGGAGTGCGTGACTGAAGTATGAAAGAAAAAGGGGTGAATGAAGACATGACGGCTGATAGGGATGTGTGGAAGGATAAAACATACTGCGCCGACCCCAAATGAAATTGGGAACAGGGCAAGGAGACGATGATGACCTACCACGGAGATTCTCGGCCGTGTGCTTAACATCGAGGCCATCACTACTTTTTTTTTTTTTTTTTTTATACTGGCACGGCAAAGTGACCCCATTGCACCTGATGGTAAGTGTAATGGAGTCCAGAAAAAGTGCCCACCAGCGAGAGATGATGATCTCCCGTTGGTCGACCCAATCATGCCGGCCGAAAACCTTTTCACCTTACTTGTGAAGAAGTTTGGGGGACTAATACCATGGTGATCAAAGGACCGACCGCGACAAACCGGCCAAAAAATGCCGGCACGGTCATCCTTTCACCATGATTGAAGCCCCCCCGAAAACCGGATATACACTGGCTGATCCCGGAACGCGGCACACTTGCATGTGCCACTATGGCGGGTTTTACGCCCTGTGTACGGTGGTCGCTATCCGGGCGGATACGAATATCCTACCACCAGCAAACTACTTAAACAAAAATTTCATTTATAATTGGAGACTGTATTGGGATAATAATTTTATGTTAAGTAAGAGGTAGATAGAGCCTTGAGATTGCCGTGTGCCGAAGGGGGGTTAAAATCCCACCGCGGTATCCCCTGAATGTCGTAAGAGGCGACTCAAAGATGCCCTTGGGATCGCTAGGCGCGCAGCGGGGGGCAGTATTTTCTTGCTAAAATTGCCCCCAATAGCGGTGGTACGGTGTCTTGTGTTCGTCACAGGCGCCCAATAGCAACCGGGGCGCACAAATCAAACTCGTGATGCAACTGCACCCCTTATAACCAATGAGACGCATATCGTTTCGGAAGTGCTGTAGACGGCTGCGCAATTATTTTTGGCACTTCTCGCCGACACTGTGGCCGCCCTACTTGTCGCGAATATGGTCATTATTAGAGACTCAGTCCGGCATTAACATTTGTGCGGATAAAATAACACTTAATCAAAACCTTGAACTCGAAACTGGGCACCATAGGTAGCACGGCACAACGCATAATTCAAACCACATTTCTATTTTACTTTTTTGGTGCCCCTAAGCGCCTTCTGAAATTTATTTATATCATAATATTTAATACATACATACATACATAAACTCACGCCTGTATTCCCCGAAGAGGTAGGCAGAGGTGCATTTCTGCACCCACATTTCGCCAAGTATGCATCAGTCCCCCCCGAGCCTATTGTCGTTTTTTGGGCACATTTCCAGACTCCGTGCTGTTACCGAGAATTTCCTAATGGAAAAACCCAATAACACTTTGCCCGACCCGGGAATCGAACCCAGGACCTCTAGATCGCACGGCACATACTTGTACCGCGAGACCACGAGGCAGTATATTTAATAACAATTGCTAATAAAATTTTGTAGGCACTCAACGTTACGCTATTTTTTCATCATTGCTTGAAATATTTGTTCAGGCGTTTTGTCATGCTTCTATATCGTTGCTGTTATTTTTATTTAGAACAAAAACTTGATAGTATTCAGCAATAGACCATAGTTTGTAGTTTGCCGCACTAAGTGGGCTTCGGCGGACTAAGGGCTAACTCTTATCATTGTCGAAAAGACCAGTGCCCTGTATAACGAATCATCATCAGCCCATATACGTTCCAGTGCTGGGCACGGGCCTCCTCTAGAGCTGAGAGGGCTTAGGCCTTAATTACCCCCCTATTACGTGGGACTGATACATACTTGGCGAAATGTGGGTGCAAAAATGCACCTCTGCCTACCCCTTCGGGGAATACAGGCGTAAGTTTATGTATGTATGTATGTATGTATAACTTAAAACATGCGTGTGATACGATGGCTTTTGTACTAGTACTTGGTCGGCTTCAGGGTGAATTCGATTTTTTTTATATATGGTACACGGGCACGTCAAAGTGACAACAGTGGACCGGATAGTAAATACGATACTGTACAAAAAGAGCACGAAGTGACGAATGACTCAACAACTCATGCTGAGATTCCAAAAGGATCCAGGACTGTAGAAGGGAGGAAACACGTTGATGGCAAACTATTGAACTGGTTTATGGTCCCATCAAATCTCAGCAATGGTCGGCTTTTATGTGAGGCTGCAAACTCTAAGTTCAATGTTTTGTCTCTCGCTTTGGAGGGAAGTGGACAACTCTTTGCTTTCAACTCGTCTTTTATATGTTTTTTCTGATCAATTTCGTTGCAGAATCATAGCAAATGACATAGATTCGCTGAGCTTTAGAGTTCGGTATCAATACTGTGCGTGCTCTGTTGATCCTGGAGCACAACAATTACAGTGGCGGGTGTGTGGTTGGGTAAGGTGCCAGTGCCACCAGTTTTGAATTATGCAACAAACACAAAATGAAACGGGATTCCCAGTCAGCATGTGCAAACAAGAATATTAATGCACAATAAACAACGAAAATTTTCCCCATATTTGTGTTTCGTGTAAAACAGAAGCATGTGTCCAAATTAGCAGTTGTGAAAGATTCGCGTTAAAATGAAGTCCATTTTGAGAGCATTTATCTGTTTACTTGTGATTGTGGTAAGATTTTTGATGCTGCTTAACTTTTTTAAGTTGTAGGGCCACTCAATAATCAGATTTGAGGAGCTTCTAAAATCTTTTCTTCGCCTCTGCAATAACTTCCAAAACATATTTTAAACATCTTTGTCTGACTTCTCCAAAAAATTCGTAGTAATCTGTTTGATTAAAGAATATTATTTTGAAATTGAGATGGCCTTATGAATTGATCGGATCTATCGAGGTGCGTTCTCTTTTCCATAGAAAGACTTAAAGTAACTTTATTTGTTCCTATTAGGATATTTTCAAACGCCCAATATGCTATTGGTGGAATTTCGTCACTACCATGAAAGTGACTACCGTACCGTAGTATTTTTCATAGTTTATCACATGTCGACTCTCTATTTGGACCATCTGAGACTTACATATCTTTATCAGATACTTGTCTAATGTCTAGTCACTTTGTTGTGCCATTTAAAAATTGCTCAGTTTCCTTCTTCACTGCCATGGCCAAACGTCAAGCTCACATTTGATAATAAGGACGGTATTGTCATAATTAAGCATCAAGAAGCGAGAGAGTTAGCTATCTATATTCTTAGGATAATGAGAAGGATGGTACACCTGAACTGGCAAAACACTCCACAAAGTCGGTGATTTTTTTATAAAAAGGAAAGGGTATCCTTTCTATAACCGAACCCCGCGTACTGGCATGCCAAGCCAAAGATCAGTGGTCAATAAAACCCCTGCTCAAAACAAAAGTTTTTGTAAATTCGTATATTTGCCGTGCGATGTATCTATGGAATAACTTGCTTCTTTTTTCCGATAATCCTGGGTGATTTACGTGAATCGTACAACATTACAGCAGGCTGACATGGAGTGATGTTCTGTTTGGACAACTTAGTATAAAAAACTGTTTGGAACAAGACAGAGACACTGTTTTGGAACAAGACAGAGACACTGTTAAGACCAGGTTGAGGGCATTGCATTGGCAGGAAATGTATTTTGGCACCAAATACTCACAACCCTTTCTTCCATATGTAACAAAATCATTTTGTTTCTCAGGTGGTGATGTGGCAATCACAAGCTGAGACCTGTGTCAATTCGTCTTGTATAGGTAAGCTATACTTTGTTCTGTAATAAGCCATATCAAAAAGCAGTCAGCTCTGAGTCAGAGGCAAAATAATTTTGTTCACCTAGTTTTTTCCAAATATCAGTATGCTAATGTTTTTAGGAGTAAATGAAGTGGAAGAGCTATATAGTTTATCATTGTAGTTCAGTTTACATACATACATACATAAACTCACGCCTGTGTTCCCCGAAGGGGTAGGCAGAGGTGCATTCCTGCACCCACATTTCGTCAAGTATGTATCAGTCCCACGTAATAGGGGGCGAGCCTATTGCCGTTTTTCGGGCACATTTCCAGACTCCGTGCTGTTACCGAGAATTTCCTAATGGAAAAACCCAATAACACTTTGCCCGACCCGGGAATCGAATCTAGGACCTCTAGATCGCACGGCACATACTTGTACCGCGAGACCACGAGGCAGTCAAAATCATCTGATTCTAAATGCAGCGAAATATAATGTCTACCTACACGAAGCATTGTTTTATCCCTGAGCAGTCGACACCATTATGTCGGTCCGGGACATTTCTACTCACCGATCCTAATGCAACATGATTTTCATCGATTTTCTATGAGATAGTCGTACCACCCTATCATCATCAGCCCAAATACATCCCACTGCTGGGCACGGACCTCCTCTACAACTGAGATGGTTTAGGCTTTAGTCCACCACGCTGGCCTATTGGCGGACTACACACCCAAGAAATTCCTAAGAACTTTTTTAGGTGTACAGGTTTTATCACGATGTTTTCCTTCACCGTTAAAGTACGTGATAATTCAATGTGAATACACACATAAATTCGAAAAGTAAGAGGTTCTCGACCGCGTGCCTAAACCTCGAGGCCATCACGATTAATACAGTTGCTACGTCTATGTAAAAATATTTTTGAAGTTATACTTCTTTTGGCGCGTTAGGGAAAAATGATGAGAGTGATTTTTTACGATGCGCGCGCACACCGACACCAAAAAGTTATTCATAAAAAAGTTTTTATTTATTTTAATTTAATCTGATTTTACTTTTAAAATTCTGCTCACGTCACGTGCCGTCAAGACCGAGTCGTGACGTCAGAATTAATTATAATTTTAATTTCCTTAATTTAAATTTTTACTTATATGATATGTACGTCACGCATGGTCAAGCTTAAATCGTTTTTTCTTCTAGTGACCTTCGCAAATGAGACAGGAGACATCGTAGAAGGCTCAATGTCACTGAACGACACTCAAGAAGAATACAGCGTCGTCTACCCCGGAAAATGAAACTAACATAATGAAATTAAAATTCCTTCATATTTTATAATCGCAATAATACGTTTTGGATGTTGTATTGTGTTTTATTTATCCTAATATTTTAGAGAATGATTAGCACATAAAAAATGTCACAAAAAAGTTATTTTGGCAAACAGGTTTCTCCTTTTCAAGTTCTATGAAGCATACGCCTTTCTTTCATAGTTGCTGATACCCACGACACAAGACTTATACTTGACAGCCCCGTGGCGCAGTTGGCTAGACACCAGCTTGCGATACGAGAGGCCACGGGTTCGATCCCCGCACCGAGACAAATGTTTGTGTGATCTACAAATATTTGTTTCGGGTCTGGGTGTTTGTGAGTCTCTCGTAGTTTCTGATACCCACGACACAGGACTTGTATCTTAGGGGTCAGAACTATGTGACTCTTTTATAAGGCTTTATGCTGTTAAGAAGAATTGGCTTACGCAAAAAAACTTACTCACTAAACTAGTACCCACATTGTAAATGAACTTCACTCTAAGCAAATTAAAGATGAAGGAAAACATCGTGTGGAACTTTTAAAAGCTCTCCAATGATTTTCTTAGGTGTTTAATGCCTTATTTTTAATTTCATACTCAGACTTGTTAATTACAAAAAGAAATAATATTTATTGTAAAAGCTACGAGAAATACGAATTTCGAGGTTACAAATCGTAGACCATGGAGTGAAAATCCTATTTCTTTATACGAGTAAATTGAACATATTATAGTACATATTCATCAAAATTAGTCCAGACAACAACCTATTTACCAGACTTCTCTTCTTTAAACAAAGGGATCTCGGGGAGAAAATATCTAGAGTCTTCTAATAATGTCACACGAACGAGGTATCAGTAGGCCTACCATGACCTTTTAACAAACGATTCAATTGCAGAGCAGTTCAGTTTAGGTTCTTAAACTGAATCGTTTATTTTGGTACCATGACGTTCTTTAAACTGAGTCGCATTTGAATTGTTTCGCAGCCAGTGAATGAACGAAACTTAAAACTGGATCGCTTTGATTGAAAGAGACAACGCTATACATTTATCGTTTCTTTCATCCACCATAGTAGAGTGCGTTCTGATACTCAACATTTTAAATTGTCGGTATTTACCATTACAATTTTAATCCTATTTTTATGTTTATCTTATTATTTTTATATACTTAATTTGTTAAAAAATAATATTTAGTGACGTATAAAGGCCTTTATAATTATTTTGATTGTAGTGAAATAAATGATATCGATACATAACTCTTTAAATAATTTGACATTAAAAATTGGTTCAAGTTTCGAACATGTGTTATTCAACATTCGCATCATGTCGAGGTTGATGTGGCGGTGGATTTGATTTGTTAATTCTACGTTGTTAATAAATTTGAATTAAAATTGTATTAAACAATGGGCTAATTGATATTTTGAACATTCATATTTAGCATTATCAATTTATATATTGAGTTGTTATAATTTTTACCCCGTTTCGCTTACAAAAACATTTGTATCACCATTGGTATTTCAAGTGCTTTTTTTTCAATATAGTAAAGCTGTACGGTGTACAGTTACTTCTGGCGAACTCGAACACTTATGGGAGTTTCTTTATAAGCACAAGGATATAGCCGTGGGTTATAATAAAAACATCACAAGCGAGGAAATTGCGGAAACCCAGAAGCAGGCGAAACTTCGAGTAAATAACATTTTTAAACTTTTGTTAAAATAAATAAGAGAAATTAAAAAAAATATGTGAGAAAGGTACTGAACATATTTTATTTACAACTATAAAATATGAAATACAAATAAGGTGGTATATAAAAATACATTACATTATATAGTAAATAAAATATTATTCATTATAGATGCTGCCACTCTGGGTTTGTAGTACAACATTGTGCACCAAAAGGCAACAATAACACGCTTTGAGAAGCCCAATTGTTCTTTCTATTATGTTGCTTGTCCGAACATGAAGAGCTGAATAGTGGCTGTCTGTTGTACCTGGGACTGCAAAATTAACTGGAGTCATCATATATTTGCGTAATGGATACCCAGAATCTCCTGCAACAAAACAAGAATTATTTTTAAAGCTTCATGGTAAATTACTTAATGCAATTTAAAAATAAACTGTTTTGGGTTACACCAATGAAGTGTATAAATACATTGCTTAATGTTCTAAGCAAATTATTTACACTTTATAATGTTTAAGGCAAGTAGCGCCTACATAGCTAGCATCTACACTGGTGATTTGCATGTCTGCATCACATATCTAGAAAAACATGACACATTCATATGGATAGACATTTTTTTTTTTATTACAATGATTGTTAAATTATAGATGATCAATCTCACCAATTGGACAATTAATGAGTGATAATGTTTCCTACAATAGAAATGTTCTTCATGTTCAGTAGGCTTTATTATAGCTATTTGTGTACAGTCTATACACCCCAAAACACCTGGAAAGTTGAAATTCTCATAAAACCTGCAACAAATTATTGTTTTTGTAATAGATTGTAATAAAAATTTACCAAATTATTATTGAATACATAAGTATAGGAAAAAAAATTCAAGAAACTTGAACATTTAAAAGCTTTTTGAATAAAAGGTATAGGTTTAGGTATTACAACACCAACCTGCAATAAGGCAGTGTGGTGGACAAGTCCTTACAACCCTCAATTTTAAGGTGTCTGATCAGCAGTGTAATGCACATGAAAAGGTATTAATATTTATTAAAAAAAAAACACTTTTACCTAGCCCATGTATTATTTCTTTCAGCCAGGGTTTTAGGATAGCTTACATATTTTCTTGTCATCTGTGGAGAAACAATGCAGGTGGTCCCTTCTGCTAATAATAGCATGGATGATACTGTCTGCTGTGCCATTAGGTGTCCTTTGATGTCCCCAATGGGTCTTTAATAGGACCCAGTTGCATAAAATTACAATGCAGTCAATATCTTTAACAAGAAAACACACATATTAATCTATTTTGTACATACAAAAATACTTATCGAGTTTTTGGAATTACATGTATAAAATAAAAAAAAATCCAGCATGTAATGAAATGTCTTTCTTTTATTTAATTCTAAAATGTTTCTTACCTCTGCCTCGTGGTCTCGCGGTACAAGTATGTGCCGTGGGATCTAGAGGTCCTGGGTTCGATTCCCGGGTCGGGCAAAGTGTTATTGGGTTTTTCCATTAGGAAATTTTCAGTAACAGCCCGGAGTCTGGAAATGTGCCCGAAAAACGGCAATAGGCTCGCCCCTATTACGTGGGACTGATACATACCTGGCGAAATGTGGGTGCAGAAATGCACCTCTGCCTACCCCTTCGGGGAATACAGGCGTGAGTTTATGTATGTATGTATGTTTCTTACCTTTTTATCCACAGGCAGATCGGTAGATTTTACCCGGCACCTTGAACAAGGGTCTTAACTCCTCACACAAACTTAAAACCAAATGTTTAGAAAGCCGATATTGGTAAATTCAGTACCACCGATGACCGAGGTAAACAAATGGATCCATCTGTCGAATTCCGACTGTTCCCTAACTTTGCACCTTTCTTTACGGCTTGACGTGCTGGCTTCACTGTCACATTCCATAAATTCGAAAAGAATCAAATATTCAGTCATCTAAAAACAATTTAGGAACGTCTTTTACAGCAGCTTCAGACACCTTTGTTATTATTAATGTATAAATGAATATTTAACAATATGATCACAGAATCACAATTTTACAACAACAATTTACTTCAATTGATCACTTATTACCATAAAAAGTTAAAAAATTACACAGAAGTCCTAAAAGATGTATCTTTTAGAAACTATTAAATTCTGTTGAAAAAATAGTAACTTAAAATGGATCGCTAAATGTATTACTTTTTGACAGTTAAGCGATTCAGTTTAGGTCGTTTCAGAGGGTCATGGTACGAAAATGAACGAACAATAATACTTTACGAACCAAATTTCATTCAATTCTTAAACTGAATTGTTACAAAGCAGTTGAGCCTATACTGGATCGCTATATAGATGTCATGGTACGAAATAACGATTCAGTTCAGTTTAGGTCGTAAAATGAATCGCAATAAGAGTTGATGGTAGCCCTACTGATCCTCATAGTGGTATTTTTTATAGTATATGAGACCAACAAACGAATGAACCACATGGAATTTTTTATCGGATATGAAAACCCACATCAGAGTTAATAACAGAACTTTAAGTCTTTTATAATCTTTTATTATATTTTTTATTCTTTTATTTCTTTTACAATCTTTTAAATAAGTCGTGATGGCCTCGAGGCTTAGGCACACGGTCGAGAATCTCACAAAGAATTATCCCGTACTTTAACGGTGAAGGAAAACATCGTGATGAAACCTGCACACCTAAAACTTCATAGGAATTTCTTAGGTGTGTAGTCTGCCAACGCGCACTAGGCCAGCGTGGTGGGCTAATGCCTAAACCATCTCAGTTGTAGACGAGGTCCGTGCCCAGCAGTGGGACCTATATGGACCGATGATGAAGTCTTAATCTTTTAGTTGTATCGATTTGGGAATGATGCTGGGAGATGATTACATTTTGTACGGAGAAGAAACCTGTGTGTAAACCATATTAACTAGCGCCATCTATCCTGATGCTAGAAATGGCAATAAACTTTCAGGGGTAGTTATCCTGAATAACTGACTGATGAACCAAACAGATCAAAGTGTTCTACAAGGTTAATGCGATATAACACAAAATGGTTCGCGCGGAGCAGACGTGACTTTCATTTTAGTAGGTATACATATAATAACACATAAAATGAAATTATGAACACGTAATAAAAAATTACAGAATTTCCATGTTTGTTATTGATGTTAAGACAAGTGTTTTCCTCCAAATTTGCAGTCGTGAAAAGGTCGCTTTATAATGAAGTCTGTTTTAAAAATTTTCATCTGTTTATTCATTATCGTGGTAAGTCTGTTTTATATATTATACTTAGCATTGTTTTTTGTTTTGCTAAATTGAGAATGTTTGTTTACATAGACTATTTAGGCTTTGGATCAGTCGCGGATTGAGAATCCACAAAATTAATTTGAAAAATATTAATTTTATTATTCATCATCATCGCCTTGCCCTGTTCCCAATTTCATTTGGGGTCAGTGCAGTATGTTTTATCTTTCCACACATCCACACATCGGCCGTCATGTCTTCATTCACTCCTTTTTCTTTCATATCACGCACTCCATCCATCTTATCTTTGTCCTTCCTCTGCTCGCCCATACATCAACTTTCATAGCCATCATCTTTTTAACACGACAGACGACTTCTTTTCAGCTTTTCTATCACAGCAGCTATTTTAATCTTAACTTTATTATTGTCCATTTAAATTACAAATTTCTTTTCATCTGCCTCGTGGTCTCGCAGTATAAGTATGTGCCGTGCGATCTAGAGGTCCTGGGTTCGATTCCCGGGTCGGGCAAAGTGTTATTGGGTTTTTCCATCAGGAAATTCTCGGTAACAGCACGGAGTCTGGAAATGTGCCCGAAAAACGGCTATAGGCTCGCCCCCTATTACGTGGGACTGATACATACTTGGCGAAATGTGGGTGCACAAATGCACCTCTGCCTACCCCTTCGGGGCATACAGGCGTGAGGTTATGTATGTCTTTTCATTTTCGAGAGCATATTAATTCTCAATCCACTTTAGCCCAGTTAAATAGACTTGTACCCAATTCTTCTAAGCTGTGGCATAGCTCTGTTAACAATGGACCGTATTATTTTACATCTAAGATGTATTTTTTTTATTATAGGCTGCAGTGTGGCAGTCGCAAGCCGCGACATGTATAAAGAAAAAACCATCCAGCATAGGTAGGGTTTTTTTAATATACAAATTTAGGTTAAGTCGAGTCAAAAATCCCGACGGTCGCAGGTTCAAACCCCAGGCATACACAAAGAATTGTCAATCATTATAAACCATCATCAAAGGTTATGTGTATGTATATGTGTCGACAGGCCCGTGGCACAGTTGGCTAGACACCAGCTTGCGAAACGAGAGGCCGCGGGTTCGATCCCTGCACCGAGACAAATGTTTGTGTGATCCACAAATATTTGTTTCGGGTCTGGGTGTATGTAAGACCGAAAAGTCTCTCGTAGTTTCTGATACCCACGACACAAGACTTGTATCTTAGTGTGGGATCAGAACTATGTATGTGACTGTTGGGTGTATTTATTTATTTATTATGTGATATTAGAAGTAATGTGTGTATTCACCATGAATTATCACATTCTTTAACGCTGCAGGAAAACAAAGTGAGGAACCCTGCACACCTAAAAAATAAAAAGAACCTCTTAGGTGCATAGTCCGCCAACCCGCGCTGGGACCCCCAAACTGTAGAACACCTCTCTCAGCAGTAGAAGAAGTTCGTGCCAGGAGTACAACGTATATGGGCTGATAATAAAGCGTCACGGATCTTTGCAATATTAAATCATCTCTGCCTCTCATTCCACATTTTATGCTGGATGAGACATTGTTTACTCAGTCTAAGTTCCCCTTTTTCTGTTTCCTTCCAGTGATCTTCTCAAATGAGACTGAAGATACCGTACAAGGCTCAATGCTACTAAACGACACCAATCAAGACTATAACACCGTCTTCTCGGGAAAATAAATCCTATATAAGGAAATGTTATTTTGTTAATTTGGAAGTATGAAAATAAAATTATAAAACTGCACCATATTTTATTAACTTCTTCGTTACATAGAACAGCTGAATAAAATTAGAAGGGAAATAGATGATATTTTGTATGGGGATGAGTGTCGCCGCTTGATTGTCACCTACTCATTCTACTAAGATTACACTCGATCAATGATAAAAAAATCAAACAAAAATGAAGGGCTGCTATTGCTTGTCACGCAGTTACAAAAGTTTTGATATTACACGCAACCTGAATTACTAAGAAGCGGCCGTGTCAAACATATGATAGTATAATCGTAGGTTCGGCACACTCGGCATGCTGACATTCCTTTCTAATCTTGTTCAATTGTTTATGGTAGCATCTGTCTTGTGGGTTATGAACTACGGAAGAAATTTAAGTTTCACACACAACCAGATCCGAAACATATTTTACTCGATAACACGATTATATCGATTAACGAACGTCGTCATTAATTTTGGCCAATAAACTATTATTGGTCCAACATTTCGACTTGTTATTGGCATGTTTACCGCTTCTGTGTAAAAGTACAGGGCAACTGTATACCTAATTAACACATTAAAGGCCGGAGTAGTACTGCGATTTATCTCGACTGTAGCTTAACCAGTTAACTGTGATTGCCGAGAATACTCTTCATTGAGAATGGGCGGTCGCCGCGTTACCTAGCATACTTTCGTCAGGATCCCTCGTATTTAACGTGATAATCATCATCATCATCTTCATCAGCCCATATACGTCCCACTGCTGGGCACGGGCCTCCTCTACAACTGAGAGGGTTTAGGCCTTAGTCCACCACGCTGGCCTAGTGCGGGTTGGCGGACTACACACCTTAGAAATTCCTAAGAACTTTTAGGTGTGCAGGTTTTATCACGATGTTTTCCTTCACCGTTAAAGCAAGTGATAATTAATTGTGAATACACACATAACTTCGAAAAGTCATAGGTGTGTGCCTGGGGTTCGAACCTGCGACCGCCGAAATTCTCGACCGCGCACCTAAACCTCGAGGCCATCACTGCTTCACGTGATACGTGATAATATCGTTATAGAACATTGTCGTGATGCACCATGTAACTTAATAGGGCGGGAATCCGATATCCGTTTGTTTTGCGCTGCTAACACGGCAACGTAAATATTTTTAGTTATTTGATCCGGGTTCATCCGGCCCTCAACAACCGGATTTAGTGACGATACAGCGCACTTTGTTCCTTTATCCGCGCTTGATAACCTTGATACGCAATATGTACCTATATATTTATAACCAGACAACCGCCGTATAAGGCCAGACTAAAAACAATTACCTACTGCGTCGTTGTTTCGCGACACAAGTATGTACCGTACCTAGTGGTCCCGAGTTCGATTCCCAGGTCGGACAAAAGTTAGGTTTTTCCATTAGGACATTCTAAGTAACATGAAGGCTGGATTACACTAGACACAAACACCATTGGCGTAATAAAGGTGCACCTCTGCCTACCCCTTCAGCGAATACAGGCGTGCGCATGTTGTATGTATCATCATCATCAGCCCAAATACGTCCCACTGCTGGGCACGGGCCTCCTCTACAACTGAGAGGGTTTAGGCCTTAGTCTACCACGCTGGCCTAGTGCGGGTTGGCGGACTACACACCTAAGAAATTCCTAAGAACTTTTAGGTGTACCGGTTTTATCACGATCTTTTCCTTCACCGTTAAAGCAAGTGATACTTCATTGTGAATACACACATAACTTCGAAAAGTCAGAGGTGTGTGCCTGGGGTTTGAACCTGCGACTGCAGAAATTCTCGACCGCGCGCCTAAACCTCGAGGCCATCACTGCTTTTTGTTGTTGTATGTATTTATGTATGGAAACAAGCATATTTTTCGAGATGTGGACATAAAATAATTTCGTTTCTTTGAAATGAAATGAAACGAAATGAAATGAAATAATATTTATCGATTCCATAAAATGTCAAATACATCACTTAGATTCAGTCATTTCAAATGTAGTGCACAACCCTGTTCGGAAGGCAGTCATCACTAGAGAAGAACGGGCAAGAAACTCTAGTGTTGCTCTTTTCTAATCAAGAGATAGTTTACAATATTGATATAAAGACAAAATTTCCTAAATAAGAACAACTCATTAATACAATCTCAGACTGTTGTATTGAATATTTAATAATTTGTTATAATATGTACATCTTTGTTTATATTTTTATGAACTAATAGAGACAATTAACATTTTTTGTTCCTCTCTATAAGAAGTGCGTATATGTAGAACAACGTTAAGTTAACCTCGATAAGTTGAAAATCTCCAAAGCTCGAAAAAATGTTTTATTCCCCTCCCTTCAAACACCGAAACCTCAATTACTCGAAATCTCAACCCTCTATAAGTCGAAATGATCAGTGAGTCCCTGTAAGCCTTTTTGGTACCTACATAATTACCCTCTATAACTAAATAATTTAATTGGACCTTTGTATCTCGAACATAGCGCAATCTATTTAACGCCAAATGTAAAATAATAAATTTAGACCTCTTTTTGTTGAATCAAAATCTTCCATAAGATGAAGACTCGATTTTTTGGCGTCTCGCTTGATATTCGACATACTACATACATACTACTGTGTAAGGAAATTTAAAAAACGAACCTTCTGGAGGTTAAAATGCGCCGAGCATTTAATAAATCAACATAAAGGACATTTATGTATTTTAAAAACTTAACTATACGTTGTTCGCTATATACCATTCAATGCAAAAGCTCTTGCGCAGTTGAATACATCATCATCATCATCAGCCCAAATACGTCCCACTGTTGGGCACGGGCCTCCTCTACAACTGAGAGGGTTTAGACCTTAGTCCACCACGCTGGCTTAGTGCGGATTGGCGGACTACACACCTTAGAAATTCCTAAGAACTTTTAGGTGTGCAGGTTTTATCACGATGTTTTCGTTCACTGTTATAGCAAGTGATAATTCATTGTGAATACACACATAACTTCGAAAAGTCAGAGGTGTGTGCCTTGGGTTTGAACCTTCGACCGCCGAAATTCTCGACCGCGCGCCTAAACCTCGAGGCCATCACTGCTTGAATACATAAAAATTTAAATTTAATACTAGTGTTTTTCGATTATATCGAGTGGGTTTTTCCTCTTTATTTCACATGTAAAACAATTGTACATACATTGTTCTGTAAACAAAGTAAATTTAATAACAATTTCAGTACGTGAAAGCATTGTTTGTTCCTTGTATATAAAATTCAGAAGCACTAAATAATATTTTATTTTATTACTGCTTTACAACAGAAACACTTTATCATTCAGCCCCGTGGCGCAGATGGCTAGACACCAGCTTGCGAAACGAGAGGCCGCGGGTTCGATCCCTGCACCGAGACAAATGTTTGTGTGATCCATAAAATATTTGTTTCGGGTCTGGGTGTTTGTGAGAGCGAAAAGTCTCTCGTAGTTTCTGATACCCACGACACAGGACTTGTATCCTAGTATGGGGTCAGAACTATGTATGTGACTGTTGGGTGTATTTATTTATCTATGTTTTAAAGTAATTAGCTGTTATCCGCTTCTCCAAATGCGAAAATTTTGACTTTAAAAAGAAATATTTGTCTTCGTTTTTATCACTCACATTTTTGATTATATCTCCTACTGGTTGTAGCGTGTTCACTGATATTATATATGTATAGGATACATATATAATATCAACCTAAGGTTGATATTATAAGAAGGTTATAGGAACCTTCCTAGATTCATTCGCGATTCAACACAAAAAATCTTTTAATTTTTAGTAAACCAGTAGTTATAAATTCTAATAACTAAATAAACCCTTATTTTTTTTATATTATTAGTTTCTATAGAATTGTTAATTCACTTTGCCTTGTTCTAGTAGAAGAAACGACTAAAAGACGTCATTTTTTTATTAATGTTAATCTAATGCATACAACAATAACAACTACTGTTGTTCCCTACTGTTCTACGTGCAAAGATTTTAATGTCTAAACTCAATATATGTATCTTTGCTTTTCCTCTCATATTTGATGATGAAGTAGAATACATTCTCCGCTATCAGAACCATTAAAGAGATCCAAAAACCGACGATCAACATCATCAGGGGTGCGGAGAACTCCATCATGGAGACAGAATATATGCTGTTGTCCGGAGTCTTCACGCATGGCGGCCTAGGCTCGTCCCAGGTCCACTTGATCCTAGTCATCAGACCCGACTCCATCATCTTCCTAACCCTGGAATAGATGACAAAAGGCTTTTGACTGGAAGTAAACGCTTTGGCACATAGAGGTGTCAAACGAAACGAGGAGTGAAATATCTGACATAAAATAACTGCCTATCCGAAATTTCCATTATACTGTGTCCGAAGTCGATACCGATGATAAGCAATCCATACTATCCATACTAATATTATAAATGCGAAAGTAACTCTGTCTGTCTGTCTGTCTCGCTTTCCTGCTAAAACTACTGAACCGATTTAAATGAAATTTGGTACACAGATAGTTTAGACCCTGAGAAAGGACATAGGCTACTTTTTATCCCGGAAAAGGGGTTTTAAGGGGTTGAAAGGGGGGATGAAATGTTGTATAGAAGTATTGTCATTTTTAAAGCTAGAAGCTTGAAACTTGTTTTTTAGGCTGTTGATTAGATATAAATAAATATGACATTAAAAGTTTGTAAAAAAATGTACCTTTAAGGGGGTAAAATAAAAATAGGGTTGAAAGTTTGTGTGGAAATTCGTCATTTTTGAAGCTAGAATGATAAAACGACGTGTAGACGGCTGTAACTATGTATATGTAACTATATGTCTGTTACGCTTTCACGCCTAAATCATTTGACCGATGTAAATGATTTTTGATATGGGCATAAATGGGACTCTGTGGAGTTAAATAGACTACAACCTATTTTCTTTCTGAACTCAACCCTGTAGTCTACGCGGACGGAGTCGCGGGCAAAAGCTAGTAATTAATAACTAAACGAGCTAATAGTTTCTAATACATATGGTAGTTTCTAATATATCTTCAATATGTTTTGTCCAATACCTTTAATATGTTTCAAACACGAAATAAAGAGTGGCTATTTCATACGCGAGCAAGGTTTTTTTAAGAAGCTTAGAAGGGGTAGGTAAATTTATGTACCTGCGTTGCATTGGTTGTTTTTTAAGAAATACATCAAAGGCCAGGAATACTGCCGTTTTATGGATAAACTAGCTTTTGCTCGCGACTCCGTCCGCGTAGACTACAGGGTTTGGTTCAGAAAGAAAATAGTAGTCTATATTACTCCACAGAGTCCCATTTATGTCCATACCAAAAAATCATTCAAATCGGTCAAATAGACGTGAAACGTGTGCCGGCGCCTTGCACATCATAATTGCGCGCTTGATAATTTTTTCGCTGCGGTGTTATTTTAAAACTGCGATATCTTCTAAGATACTCATTGAAATCAAATGATGTAAAGGGCAAATTTCTTTTAAATTAAATACTTGTGATGAATAACGTATTTATTTGGATAAGGATTAATATCATCTTTATAAAAACACATTCACAAATAATGCTTTATTTTAGAACAAATTTGGAAAGCATAAAAAAGGTTATAGTGAGCCAATCTTAAAAGATAGACTTATGCTGTCGCGGACTTTTTTTAGAACTTTTAAAGGGGAATAATTCTGTCATACATTATTTTAGCGAAACTTTAACCGTTTCCGCAGCGTACGCAGCGGAAGTTCTCAAAAGGGAAAAAATACTCCCGATTTTGAAACATTATTTATTGCTGCTCCGCTAGCCTATAGCCTTCCTCGATAAATGGGCTTTCTAACGCTGAAAGAATTAATCAAATCGGACCAGTAGTTCCGGAGATTAGCGCGTTCAACCAAACAAACAAACAAACAAACTCTTCAGCTTTATATATTAGTATAGATTTCCAGACCTCGCGCTGCCACTGAGAAATCCATAATAAAAAACGATCAAACAACACAGCAAGTACCCATTATCATTGCTTAGAATATTAATCACGTCCCACTGCTGGGCACGCACCTTCTCTACAACTGACAGGGTTAAGTCCTTATTCCACCACGCTGGCCTAGTGCGGGTTGGCGGACTACACACCTAAGAAATTCCTAAGAACTTTTAGGTGTGCAGGTTTTATCACGATGTTTTCGTTCACTGTTATAGCAAGTGATAATTCATTGTGAATACACACATAACTTCGAAAAGTCAGAGGTGTGTGCCTTGGGTTTGAACCTTCGACCGCCGAAATTCTCGACCGCGCGCCTAAACCTCGAGGCCATCACTGCTTGAATACATAAAAATTTAAATTTAATACTAGTGTTTTTCGATTATATCGAGTGGGTTTTTCCTCTTTATTTCACATGTAAAACAATTGTACATACATTGTTCTGTAAACAAAGTAAATTTAATAACAATTTCAGTACGTGAAAGCATTGTTTGTTCCTTGTATATAAAATTCAGAAGCACTAAATAATATTTTATTTTATTACTGCTTTACAACAGAAACACTTTATCATTCAGCCCCGTGGCGCAGATGGCTAGACACCAGCTTGCGAAACGAGAGGCCGCGGGTTCGATCCCTGCACCGAGACAAATGTTTGTGTGATCCATAAAATATTTGTTTCGGGTCTGGGTGTTTGTGAGAGCGAAAAGTCTCTCGTAGTTTCTGATACCCACGACACAGGACTTGTATCCTAGTATGGGGTCAGAACTATGTATGTGACTGTTGGGTGTATTTATTTATCTATGTTTTAAAGTAATTAGCTGTTATCCGCTTCTCCAAATGCGAAAATTTTGACTTTAAAAAGAAATATTTGTCTTCGTTTTTATCACTCACATTTTTGATTATATCTCCTACTGGTTGTAGCGTGTTCACTGATATTATATATGTATAGGATACATATATAATATCAACCTAAGGTTGATATTATAAGAAGGTTATAGGAACCTTCCTAGATTCATTCGCGATTCAACACAAAAAATCTTTTAATTTTTAGTAAACCAGTAGTTATAAATTCTAATAACTAAATAAACCCTTATTTTTTTTATATTATTAGTTTCTATAGAATTGTTAATTCACTTTGCCTTGTTCTAGTAGAAGAAACGACTAAAAGACGTCATTTTTTTATTAATGTTAATCTAATGCATACAACAATAACAACTACTGTTGTTCCCTACTGTTCTACGTGCAAAGATTTTAATGTCTAAACTCAATATATGTATCTTTGCTTTTCCTCTCATATTTGATGATGAAGTAGAATACATTCTCCGCTATCAGAACCATTAAAGAGATCCAAAAACCGACGATCAACATCATCAGGGGTGCGGAGAACTCCATCATGGAGACAGAATATATGCTGTTGTCCGGAGTCTTCACGCATGGCGGCCTAGGCTCGTCCCAGGTCCACTTGATCCTAGTCATCAGACCCGACTCCATCATCTTCCTAACCCTGGAATAGATGACAAAAGGCTTTTGACTGGAAGTAAACGCTTTGGCACATAGAGGTGTCAAACGAAACGAGGAGTGAAATATCTGACATAAAATAACTGCCTATCCGAAATTTCCATTATACTGTGTCCGAAGTCGATACCGATGATAAGCAATCCATACTATCCATACTAATATTATAAATGCGAAAGTAACTCTGTCTGTCTGTCTGTCTCGCTTTCCTGCTAAAACTACTGAACCGATTTAAATGAAATTTGGTACACAGATAGTTTAGACCCTGAGAAAGGACATAGGCTACTTTTTATCCCGGAAAAGGGGTTTTAAGGGGTTGAAAGGGGGGATGAAATGTTGTATAGAAGTATTGTCATTTTTAAAGCTAGAAGCTTGAAACTTGTTTTTTAGGCTGTTGATTAGATATAAATAAATATGACATTAAAAGTTTGTAAAAAAATGTACCTTTAAGGGGGTAAAATAAAAATAGGGTTGAAAGTTTGTGTGGAAATTCGTCATTTTTGAAGCTAGAATGATAAAACGACGTGTAGACGGCTGTAACTATGTATATGTAACTATATGTCTGTTACGCTTTCACGCCTAAATCATTTGACCGATGTAAATGATTTTTGATATGGGCATAAATGGGACTCTGTGGAGTTAAATAGACTACAACCTATTTTCTTTCTGAACTCAACCCTGTAGTCTACGCGGACGGAGTCGCGGGCAAAAGCTAGTAATTAATAACTAAACGAGCTAATAGTTTCTAATACATATGGTAGTTTCTAATATATCTTCAATATGTTTTGTCCAATACCTTTAATATGTTTCAAACACGAAATAAAGAGTGGCTATTTCATACGCGAGCAAGGTTTTTTTAAGAAGCTTAGAAGGGGTAGGTAAATTTATGTACCTGCGTTGCATTGGTTGTTTTTTAAGAAATACATCAAAGGCCAGGAATACTGCCGTTTTATGGATAAACTAGCTTTTGCTCGCGACTCCGTCCGCGTAGACTACAGGGTTTGGTTCAGAAAGAAAATAGTAGTCTATATTACTCCACAGAGTCCCATTTATGTCCATACCAAAAAATCATTCAAATCGGTCAAATAGACGTGAAACGTGTGCCGGCGCCTTGCACATCATAATTGCGCGCTTGATAATTTTTTCGCTGCGGTGTTATTTTAAAACTGCGATATCTTCTAAGATACTCATTGAAATCAAATGATGTAAAGGGCAAATTTCTTTTAAATTAAATACTTGTGATGAATAACGTATTTATTTGGATAAGGATTAATATCATCTTTATAAAAACACATTCACAAATAATGCTTTATTTTAGAACAAATTTGGAAAGCATAAAAAAGGTTATAGTGAGCCAATCTTAAAAGATAGACTTATGCTGTCGCGGACTTTTTTTTAGAACTTTTAAAGGGGAATAATTCTGTCATACATTATTTTAGCGAAACTTTAACCGTTTCCGCAGCGTACGCAGCGGAAGTTCTCAAAAGGGAAAAAATACTCCCGATTTTGAAACATTATTTATTGCTGCTCCGCTAGCCTATAGCCTTCCTCGATAAATGGGCTTTCTAACGCTGAAAGAATTAATCAAATCGGACCAGTAGTTCCGGAGATTAGCGCGTTCAACCAAACAAACAAACAAACAAACTCTTCAGCTTTATATATTAGTATAGATTTCCAGACCTCGCGCTGCCACTGAGAAATCCATAATAAAAAACGATCAAACAACACAGCAAGTACCCATTATCATTGCTTAGAATATTAATCACGTCCCACTGCTGGGCACGCACCTTCTCTACAACTGACAGGGTTAAGTCCTTATTCCACCACGCTGGCCTAATGCGAGTTGGCGGACTACACACCTAAGAAATTCCTAAGAACTTTTAGGTGTGCAGGTTTCCTCGCTATGGTTTCCTTTACCGTTAAAGTACGTGGTAATTCATTGTGAATACACACATAACTTCGTAAAGTCAGAGGTGTGTGCCTGGGGTTTGAACCCGCGACCGCGTGCCTAAACCTCGAGGCCATCACTACATAGAATCATACGCCTAGAATATTACCAACACAATTTGAATTCTATGCAAAGAATTTGAAAGGGCATCTTACTAACACCTGAATAATATCTATCGTATTATGGAGATGACTTACCCAAAAGCCAAGTGGTCCCTATAAGGGGAATGCTTTTTCATAATTGCCCCAAGTCTGTGAGGCGCGTACATCGGCACGTCTTGGGTCTCACAAATCTCCCTTTCGCTGAACATTGTCTTCATCATCCCGTAGGAGATGATGGTGTCCACGTGGAAAGCAAACCCTCCCTTTTTCACCATCGCCATGCCTTCCTCGGGAGCGAAGAAGTTCTCAGAGCTGCCTTGCTTGATCTTTCTGCTGTACATTTCTAGAGCGACTGGATCTGTGGTGCGCTGTAAATATAAATTGGATAGTAATGTTTTCTTTTATTAGATAATGTCTGATTGCCTCTTTGGTCCCGCAAGACTGATCGTGTTGAAAATAAGGTTTGATGTCCGTAGTGCAATCAATTCCTTTGTCGGAATAATATTATAGGTTTTTTTTATATATATTATACATATAAAAATTTAATAATATAATAATAATAAGAAATAAATAGTTTGTTGAAAATAAACAATGTCACACAAAATACTTAAATTTAGAATACAGAACATAAAAATCTTATTTATTGAACCGAATCTTATCTCTATCTCGTTTTAGAGAATTCTGGAGCCCAAATAAAGATTTAACTTGTGTATTGGGCACCAGAGAATTACAATGAAGTATTGCCCATGTTACCTATGAAATGAATGTATATAAATAACTATAGAAAAAAACAAACTAAAACAAAAATAATGAAAACGAAATAAAAGATGTTTTTAAGGATTACATATTAGCATTACTGCAAGTGTATGAACATACATATTATACAAGTTTAGGAATTTTGATACATTGAAATGAAATGAAATGAAATGAAATTGCTTTGAAATGAAATGAAATGAAATTGCTTTGAAATGAAATGAAATGAAATTGCTTTGAAATGAAATGAAATTGCTTTAATGAAATGAAATTGCTTTATTTAGTCACGTAGGCAATCAAATAGCACTTATGACAAGTCAATACAGAAAAGAAAAATCTTTTATTATTACATTATAATTTAACTATGGTTCATTTTATATAATTTGTACAAAAATATTTACGGTTTTTTTTATAATTTATTTTTAGTTTTCATCAGGAAATACATAATATCTTATTATTATTATTTTAAAGTAAATAACGAGATGGACCTTGTGTATTTCCGAAACGTCACGTATTATTTTAATGGTACCACCGGATCCAAACGCGACCCTGACTGAGAAGACCCGGCGAAACAAACTCAGCGGGCTCACTTTACTACTGGAATTTACGCGGCGCGACCCACACCTGAGTAGATCCAGCGAGTCCAACTCAGTGGGCATGTATTTGGTCCAGTAAGGATAACATAATTATATTATATGACCTGCCAAATAAAAATTGCCTTCTTATTATTTATTTGCTCGAATTATTTACTCGATCGGTCGTCATTTTATTTTTATTTTATTTATTTTGTGCACATTTTATATTAGATATCAATTTGTATATATTTGATGTTTTTATAATGGTTTAAGTTACACTTGGAGCTTTGGGTTAATTTATATTTATTTATTCAAATGATTTGGTTTAAGAAAGAAGAATGTGAAAGGTACTGGGTTCCAAGATGTGGTGATGGCGATGTGCGGGAGAGATCTAATGCCAAATTTCCTTATCCTCTAAATACTGATTTATATTGTAGTATCCCCTTGTCATCAGAACACGTTTAATGTGCACCTTAAATGAATTATCTGATAGGTCAGTTACAGATTTGGGGAGCTTATTGTAAAATTTAACGCAGTTGCCTATAAAGGACTTACTGGTTTTTTCTAATCTTAATGAGGGTATCACAAGTTTATGTCTACCCCTGGTATTTACATTATGTATATCACCAATTTTACTAAAGCTAAATACATTCTTACGTACATACATAATATTTTGATAAATGTATTCAGACGGCACGGTCAGTATATTACAGTCCTTGAAAATGTATCGTAAGGAATCACGGCTACGTAGATCATAGATAGCGCGGACTGCTCTTTTCTGTAGTATGAAAATGCTGTTAATATCAGCCGCCGATCCCCACAATAGAATGCCATAAGACATTATACTGTGAAAGTAAGCAAAGTACACTAACCTAGCCGTTGAAACATCCGTGAGTTTTCTTATTTTACGAATCGCAAAAGCCGCGGCACTCAGTTTACTAGATAATCGCTCTATTTGCGGACCCCACTGCAGTTTACTATCTAGAGTTATTCCTAGGAAAACAGTTGAAGTCACCAAGTCAAGTGTTTCTGCGTTTAATGTAACAGGTGACATTACATTCCTAACATTTGGTAATGTAAATCGAATGCATTTTGTCTTTCCTGCATTGAGTAGAAGATTATTACATGAGAACCAATTCAAAATTAAATTAAGTACATGATTTGGAACAGCTAGATCTTTATCCTTACGATTTATTTTAAATATTAGTGACGTGTCGTCAGCGAACAAAACTATGTCTGTAAATTTCTGTACCATGTAAGGGAGATCATTTATATAAACTAGAAACAAAAAGGGGCCCAGAATGGAGCCCTGTGGAACCCCTATTTTGACTGTTGATCCTACTGAGGTGACGCCGTCCACACATACTTTTTGTTCACGACCCGATAAATAGGACATTATAAGTTGAAGAGAGGAACCACTTATGCCGTAGTAACTCAGCTTCGTAATAAGGGTCTGGTGATCAACGCAGTCGAAAGCCTTCGAGAGGTCACAGAAAACCCCAAGAGCATCTTGTGACGTCTCCCAGGCTTCCAGTACAGATTTCATCAAAGATGTTCCTGCGTCTTGCGTAGACCGACCCTTTGAAAAACCAAATTGGCTACTATGTAATATCCCATTTCTATCAAAATGTTCCTGCATTTGAGTGAGCATGATCTTTTCGAAGACCTTACTAAGAGCTGGTAGTATTGAGATGGGTCTAAAGTTTGATGGATTATTTGGACATCCCGACTTAAATATGGGCACAATTTTACTGATTTTCATTAAGTCGGGAAAAATACCGTCACTTATACAAGAATTGAATATAACCGTCAATATTGGAGCAATATTAAATATAATAGCTTCAATAGCCTTAACCGACAGTCCCCATATATCTTCAGTAGCCTTAATTTTAAGATTTTTAAAAGCTTTTATTATTTCGGAACAAGACACTCTTTCAAAACTGAAAATGGGCATATTTCCAACAACATTTTCTTTTAAAAGTGATTCAGCCAAGACTGCTGATGATTGCAAGCATTTAGTTGTCTCTAAAGGTATATTTGTGAAAAACTTTTCTAGGTAATTAGCAATAATAACTTTGTCTGAAACCAGGTTGTTGTTTATAGCCAAGGTTATCTTGTTGTCAGTAACCTTATTTCTCCCAGTTTCTGTATTTATAATTTGCCAAGTTGTTTTTATTTTATTGCTAGATAATCTCAGCTTTTCACTAATATAAGCTGCTTTAGCTTGCATGCATACTTTTTTAAATATTTTAGAATATTGCCTGACATAGTTTATAAAATTGACATCAGGTGTATAGGACCTTTTGTCATACAAGTTATATAAAATTTCTCTACTACGTCGGATGCCTTTGGTCGCCCAAGTACTAAATTTAATGTTAGAATTAATTTTAATTTTTACAGTTTTAATTTTGCACACTTTGTAGAATTCTTTGCAAATTGTATCAAGTAATGAAGAATATATATCGTTGGGACTGTCAGAATTAGGTTCTAAAATATTAATTTTTGATTTTAGGTTGATATTAAATTTACCTAGGTTATGTCTTGTCAATGGCCTGTACTTAATTTTTTTTTTTTATGTTTTCAATTCTATGTTTCAATTTGACTAACAAACATTTATGGTCCGATCTAACTCCTATTTGTGTATACTTTTCAACCACTTCGAAATTGGTTATGATATTATCAATGCAGGTTGCTGTTTCAGTAGTTATTCTAGTGGGTTCAGAAAACAAACAAGTATAATTAAATGAACTAAATAATGACACAAATTTACATTTATCAACTGAATTAACCATTAAGTTAATATTAAAATCCCCACATACTAAAACCATCTTATTATTTTTAATTTTTTTAAGAATATCCTCCATTGTGGATAGGAAAATATTAATATTCGACGAAGGAGGCCTATACACACACAATATTATATATAAATCAGTTTCCGCACATGCAACCTCACACACTCGTTCAACAGAGAGGCAGGAGATGTCCTTCCTTTCTTTGAAGGTAATGTGATTTCGGATAAGAATTATCGAACCACCACCTTCCGCCGAGGTTCTATTAAACGAACTAGCGACCCTAAAACCATTCACATTAAAACTCATAAGGTGTGCCTTCAACCAAGTCTCAGTAAAACACAGTATACTTATATTAAATGTATCACTAAAAAGTTCTATTTCTAATATTTTGCCAGAGAAACGGTTTATATTTTGATAAGATAAAACTAAATATTCAGAACCGTTTCCTTTTGTCACATCTAAAAGTTTAAATTATTCACCACATTAATTTTAGTAACATTACTAATTGTGGGGGTACAAAGGGTAGGTAGGTAGTATTAGTCATACTACTTATGACTGTGTTAATATAGTTAGCTACAGGTGTAGCAATAAGTCTTAAAAATCTAATTGGTAGATACAATGTATCTCTTGTCAATTTACAATATTTTCCAATAAATATATTGGTGTCAAAAAATGAAAATTTGTCACTATAGTGACTCGTTAAAAATTGCATATGTCTATTTAACATATGAATATAATTATTTAATTTATCTGATACATTATTTAGGTATGGGAAGGCACACAATATGATCCTAGGTAAGTTGAGTTTTAACATTTTTTCAAAGGCTTTAGTGACATCATTTTTCTTTAAGTTGTGGCAACTTCCTACGAGTACTGTTAGGCATGAATTTTCATCATATTTCTTTTCTAACAGCATATCTACAATATGATTGTAACTAGATCCTGGTATACAGTAATTGATCAGTGTGTGACTGAGGGTATTCTTTAGAAGAACTCCAATACCCTTTCCTACTTCATCAGTTACAATAATGGAACTATACTTGTTTTTATTTACACTTGGAACATTATGACTATTGCAGTGTGTGGTAATCTGGTTTAATTGCTTTTGTGATGTGTGCAAGATATCCTCCTCTGCATCTACAGATTGGTTAACTAGCCTACTTGCAGAGTCGGACAGTGTGACAATTGTTTGTGTGGAAACACCGCTTGTGTTATTTTCTTCACAATCATGGAGCAGTGTTTTGATCTGAGTCTGCGAATCTAAGTACTTATTATAAGTTAGACTTAATTGTTCCTCCAAGGTTTTAATATCTGATAGCAAACGTTGGGTATCAATTTCATAAATTTTTATGCTGTCCTCTAGTTTTATCTCATAGTTATTAAGTTTTGCCACTAAAGCCTGACGTTCTTTCCTAAGCAGTAAGTTATTCTTTTGGTGATTTTTTTTAGATTTAAGATATTTTAGTTTTTTTATTTGGCGGTTTATTTTTATGTATTTTTTAATATTTTTACGACTTGATTTGTAGATACTATGTTGATAATTTGGTGAGTCACCTCCTGTAAGATCTATAGTGTCAGTTATTTTAGGAGTGTGCTCTAGAGTATCACCTATCAATTCATTAAACAAACTTTGGTTTACGACAAACTTTGGTTTATTATTCATATAATAATAAGCTTAGAATTAAGTGAACAATAAAAGGTCGTATATTACTAACTGATATCTCTTCCAGACAACCTAATTTACAAAAAGAATATTTAACACATACATACATAAACTCACGCCTGTAATCCCCGAAGGGATAGGCAGAGGTGCATTTCTGCACCCACATTTCGCCAGGTATGTATCAGTCCCACGTAATAGGGGGCGAGCCTATTGCCGTTTTTCGGGCACATTTCCAGACTCCGTGCTGTTACTGAAAATTTCCTAATGGAAAAACCCAATAACACTTTGCCCTTTCCCGACCCGGGAATCGAACCTAGGACCTCTAGATCGCACGGCACATACTTGTACCGCGAGGCCACAAGGCAGTATTTAACAATATGATATATTCACGTGCATTCCTTACACAACTGGCTTGTAAACTCGTCCATGAAGGCTGTTTTACTCAGATAACCTCGTATTGATTTCATAGTGATTAAATAGATGTACCTTAAAATAATCTCTATCGTACAACGCATCCTCAACTCCAGCTCTCAAATTACTTTCCAACAAGTCCTTCAAAGTTTTAATGTTCTTCGGTGCTTCCATCAATAAGGTGGATACTACAGACGCAGTGTAGTACTGATACAAGAGGGCTGAGTAGACAAATGTTGAAAATATCAGGATTTTTACTGACGTCGATTGCTGCATCAGGTTTATTCCTATTAATAAACATAATAATCATCATCATCATTATCTTGCCCTGTTCCCAATTTTATCCAAATAAAACCCCAAGGTCGGCGCAGTATGTTTTATCTTTCCAAACATCCCTATCAGCCGTCATGTTTTCAGTCAGCCCTTTTTCTTTCATATCTTCTCTCATATATAATGTACAATACAATTTAAATTATTAAATAATATATTTGTCGAAGCGTCGAGGCATTCCCACTGTGCGTTCAACGTAGGGTATAAATACAGCCGCCCAATCGAGAATGATTTATACTCGCTCGGAACGCCGGACCGAACGGAGCTGTGTACTAAGTTTTTGAAATTACCTCCAGAAGTTTTACTGTCACTATTTAAAAAAAACAATAACGCACAAGACCCGCCGACATATTTAATATATTTTTAAAACAATTTTTTCTAAAAATTTTATTGTATATCGATCGACATTAATTATGGACCTGATTGTAAATGTAGTGCAAATATTATAAGTTAAATAAATTAATTATTTGAGAATAAAAAAACAAATTATAAGTCACCAGTCGTCCCAATTACGCTTATAATAATGCTTGTTACCTTCCAAAGATTACAATTTAACAGACATACCAAATACCAGCAGATAAAATAAATACACCTAATAGACACATACATACATAATTCTAACCACACTCTAAAATACGTATCTTGTATCCTATCAAACATTTTACACACTAGTGAACTTTCAATCTAGTGGTTCTTGTGTAATCTAACCAAATGCGTCACTCTTTCTGTTCTGTGTCTTTTCAAACAAAATTAAACATACTTTAAAAAAACTGACATACCTTGCTGACACAGAGCTCCCCATAAGCACAGTAGAGCAAGACTCAAAGAAGAATCCGCAGAAAGCCGTCTTATGCATAACTTGAACATTAAGCACAAGACCACAGCAGAAAACAATAGTAGAGCTAAAATGCAGAACCAGACTACGGTACTCAGAGGTCTCGTGTAAATTGTATAGAAGCCACTTGGATGCTTCGGGTGGCGGAAGATGAAGCTGTGCCTGGAAAAACGTCATATCATTGCCGTTGTTTGCCTCTCCAATCCAATTATAAGTTTTGATCGAGAGCTTGAGGTTATTTATCAACAAAATTATATGTAATTGACTGCCTCGTGGTCTCGTGGTACAAGTATGTGCCGTGGGATCTAGAGGTCCTGGGTTCGATTCCCGGGTCGGGCAAAGTGTTATTGGGTTTTTCCATTAGGAAATTCTCAGTAACAGCACGGAGTCTGGAAATGTGCCCGAAAAACGGCAATAGGCTCGCCCCCTATTACGTGGGACTGATACATACCTGGCGAAATGTGGGTGCAGAAATGCACCTCTGCCTATCCCTTCGGGGAATACAGGCGTGAGGTTATGTATGTATGTATATGTAATTGCACATAGTCATTCAAAACCGATAAACGGTCAGGTTGTTTCTAACTCATTTATGTTTTACTCTGATAAATTTCGTTGCGGGATATTAGCAAGCTTCAACCCCTTAAACTATCAGAACTTCAAACAAAATTCTTATTGCTCAGTGTTTACTCTGCTTCGCATCTTATCAAAAATTATCATTCCTCACCAAACTCATGCTGTTTGTATAAAACAGCATACCTAGAATGCCAAACCTCTGCGGTATAATCAATAATCTCATTTCTATCACTTCTGAAGTAGACGGGTGAACCTCCAATATCCGACTCTTTCCTCTGAAGAGCTCCTACCATGCCATCGAAACTACCATTTCGAATGTAGCCCCATGAATTGGTGCGTTGTAAATTGTACCTTAAACATAAAAAGTAAAATCCTTTTATCTTGACGGAGAATATTAGAGAAAAATCAATACAATTTACTTAATTTTGCCACAATATTTCGACTTTAATTTTATTATACAATTTTTTAAATTAATGAACTCATATTTTAAACAAAATGAGTATACATAATTATTCTTTTACTCATTATGTGATTGAAAATATAATCCCATCATAAATTATGCATGCGAAATTGAGTATATTGATTGTTACACCTTTACGATAAAGCCACTGCATCAAATTTGAATAATTTTAGTACAAAGATATGTGTAACCTTGGAGTCGGTTATAATCTGATAATAGATTAACAAGTTATTGTGATTGAACTACCCCCCTTAAAAGCTAGTAAGTATAAAAATAATTTACTGACGTCATGTTGTACATATCTTTCAAATAATTCAGCACAGTTATATACTTTAGTTTATGAAGCGAATCCAGCGTGCCAACATGATTACTCTGCATTAAATAATGCTCAAATGTCTCTTGTTCCAATTTCTTTAGAACCACCACCGCACATTTCAGTACCACTCCACTCAGATCGTGCCTTTTTTGCTTCTTTTCCACGTTCAAGGTGGGTCCCCAACTCCCAATGAAATTAACTTTGAATACACCATTGTTTCTGAAACCTGTATTAAATACTTCAAATAAATCGTATCCGTTCTTCGTTTTATAAGCAATACTAGCATCAGCGTCTATGTCTATAGGATGTCCAGAAAGTTCTTTGACAGTAGAATGCAAATCTTCAGTAATAAAAATCCAGATAAATGGAAACTGGAAATGGAGTCCAGAGTCTGTGCAGTCGAGAATTCTGTTCCAATTTTGGCAGGAATTATTTACTATAACGCCAATCCTTGATCGGCTTTTGGGAATGTTCAGTTGTATTTCTCCATTTAACATAAAATTGGTAGTTCTTATGTTGTGACCACTGAACACTTTCTGGGAACCTACTGCCACTTCTTTGCTGCAGTGGAACATGATACCATCGTGTATATTTTTAAACTTAAAGAAATCCGTCAGAAAGTGCATTTCGGTTGCCAACGATGTCAGAAACAAGAGATTTAGAAGGGTCATTATTGTGAATAGTTGAAAACCTGTTGAAGAAAACATACTTTTAGTCCAAAGTACATAACGAAATGTAGTTTCACCAAATTTGATACACTTTAAGGTAATATTTTTTTGGTAGAAATGATCATCATGTGACTGATTATGACGTTGAAAATAATATTAGGTCTTCCGGTTAGTTTTGAGGGATTTATTAAAAACGAAATACTTTTGTTGTCTTGTATTATAAAAAGTAGTAGGAATTTTCTATACCCACAAACACTCAGGCAAAAAATGACAAACATTTGTCTCAGTAATCGGACAGAACCCGTGGATCTTGTTCAACAAACTGATCTAAACAGAACAAGACAAAAAAATTACAATCATGTTGCTGAGGGAGTTTTTTGCCGTTTCTTCTCTACAGCGATAACACGTTCCGAAGAGACAATAGCTTAAATGCAATAAAGTTACTACAAAAAGTCACCTTTATTGGAACAAGGAGTTGAAGCAAAGGCGCAACTCATACAGCCACATTAGATTGTTATCATGTACCTAAATTGACAACTTTTATAGCAACAATTTTTATTCTTGGTTAAAAACCCCAAACAATTTGCATATCAAAATGACTGACAGCATAAACACCGCACTGAAGAGAAAATTTCACCCGTCAACGATTCCGATCATTATTTTCATAATAAATCGGAACATGTCAGCTTTGTAGCGGTCGCTGTTGAAATTATTCTCCGCTAGTTTTATTATTTAGGCTTGGTTTAAACTGCGGGTGTCAATATTGTGGGTTCACACTTCGTGTCGCGGTCGATTCCGGCGCATAAAATAAAATAATAAAGCCATTTTTATTTGATTTAATAGTTTGTAAGACTCCATTACAACTGGGCGTATTCAATGAAACTCCGTCTGAACTTTGTTAAGTTTATTATACATCTTTTATGTACAATTACACTGTGTCCATCTGACTTACTCCGTCTCGTCCTTATCCAACGTCTTTTCTGTTCCTCGTCCCAATGGCCAATTGCCCTACTTATTATTTTCTCGACTTTTTATTAATTCTCAACTACCCCACTATTCTAATGACAGTGTTGCCATAATAATTACATTTTAAAACTAACTAAAATATTGTTTTCTTTTTATTTCTAATTCTAAGAAATATGTATATTTTTGTAAAACCTTACACTCGACCATCCTGACGACGTGTATGTCCTCATACACGCATCAAGTGATAACCTTACACAACGGCCGTCAACTAATGCCGAAAAACTAATTTTGTAATTTAATAAAATCAATCAAATTTGAATGTATCTTAAAAAAAATAAAACCCCATTCAAAATATGGAATTACCTTGCAAATTAAAGCTATAACTTTTAAAAGATCTATGTACGCTATGTACCTTTCAAATATATATTCATGGTTCAAACGCCCATTAGTTTGCCCTGAACCAATCACTTCTTACCAAACCAATCAATTCTTGGTAGCTATGCTGCTTGCTATTGTCATATTGAACCGAATCAATCACTTCTCGGTTGTCATGTTGTTGCCTTGAACCAATCATTTCTCAAGGACTTTTCCACAACAACTGAACCAATCACTTCTCAGTTGTCATGTTGTTGCCTTGAACCAATCAATTCTCAAGGACTTTTCCACAACAACTGAACCAATCACTTCTCAGTTGTCATGTTGTTGCCTTGAACCAATCACTTCTCAAGGACTTTTTTCACATCAACTGAACCAATCACTTCTCAGTTGTCGTTTAGTTGCCTTGAACCAATCACTTCTCAAGGATTTTGTATATCATTCATTAGTCAGGGTGCGAACCAATTCAATTCTCGCTCCCAGACCTGCAACAAAAACTTTTTTTTTTTTTAAGTTTGCATATCTCTTATTCATATCATTATATCATCACATCATTATACAATTATATCATCATATAATTATATAATTATCATCATATCCTTATATCATCATATCATCATATCATCGTATCATATCATCGTATCATCATATCATCGTATTATCGTATCATCACATAATTATATGATTATAATATCAACATATCATTATGTCATCATATCAACATATTATCATATCATCATATAAACATTTCAACATAATATCATCATATCATCACGTTCCACTGCTTTGCACGGGCCCCCTCCACAAATAAGAAGATTTAGGCCTCAGTCACGCTGGCCCAGTGCGGGTTGGACTTATAACACCTCATATTCACATAATATCAATTGATTTTCAACCATTTACAATTATCAGGTATTAGTTAAAATAACAGGTATCAAAAAGGTTCAATCTTAATCACATTTTTATTTTAACTATCATTTATTGGCATTGTATCACTCAACTTGTCCATTTGATTTTGGTGGTATTGCCACTGTATTTAAATCATGCAACCTTTATTAAGGCAAAATATTCTAAAGAGATGGGAAGTAAAACAACTATCTCTGTGACTAATCAGCCTACCAAGACCACTGAAGGTATAAAGTATGTCTTACAATGCATTAATCCGTTTTAGGAATTAGTTTTCCTTACGGATTTAATTTCACGGAAGGTGACCAATATGGAATATATGAAACAGCAAATCTGCTTTTTGTTTTGGAATTTATTTCTTAACAAAACGATTCACCCCTAAGAGTATTTTCTAGCCCTAAATACTTCTCGACACATTGTATTTGCCAGTGCGCGCCATTTGCGACTACCCACCGCATGGAATCATTGTTTTCCAAATACAATTATTGAACAATCTTATCGCGTATGATATAATTATTTCTTGCAATTCAATTTCGTCTCGTATCATTATAGGAAGAATAGTGCGACCCCTACATAACTCTCCCAATTTAAGTGTCAAAAGCCAAACGTCATAAGTAATACCTAGGTACTTATCTCGGGTGATATTTATTTCACATGATTCTCAGTTATCTTTAAGGAAATAGATTACGCGATAGAGTAGGTCACAATAAAATTCATAAAATAAGAGCAAATAGCGCTTAGCGATTCGAGTAATCAAAGGACTTATGAAAATTTAGAAGGTAGTCTCTTACATTCTGCACGCCATTAAATATTTTCTCAACAAGTAGGTATACTAAATTAATTTATTGAGTATGCTACCGGTTAAAAGACTTTACTGCCTTATTATTCCCTCTTCTATATAAAATCCTCTTTTGTATGTCGCTAATACTCGGTCTCTGCGTTCTACTAACTCCTAACAAATAAGGACTCCTATCCATTCCTCTTCCTTCTATGATATATAATTCTTTTTCTATACCAGCTGTAAGACTTTGGAATGCATTGCCAATTTATATAAAGCGTGCCTTTTTCTTTCATATATATTTTTTTTAATTTTTTTAAATAAAGATTTATCTTTAACATAATATATATTGCTGCTTATTGCTTATTATTATTTCTTGTATTTCAACTATAATTTTCAAATACTATTATTTAGAACTTATTATTTATTGTATTGTATTTATGTATATACAAAATTATTTATGCACTAACAAAAATTCTGCTATGTTCACCTTATGGTTGTCTGGAAAAGATCGCTTAAAGTGATAAGACCGACATTTGTACGTGCATTCTGTTTTATTAACAACTTATTAATTTACTGTCTATTTTAAAAACTTTATCAAAGCTAAACACTGTTAAAGCATTCTTTCATTCACGTGGAAATTCTATTACACTATACTAGACTTTGGCGCAACCCGGCTTAACTCCTCCACAGCTTACTTCATATCAGAGATAATCAATTTTATTTTATAAAAATTGAACACATAAATAAAGTAACTGTAATAATATGTATAATACGAAATATGTATAATAAAGTAATAATACGCATTTTCGATCAACATTATCACATCTTCAAATGTGTATTTAACATCACTAAAGTTTGACCATGTATTAACAAATCTTCAATATATATTGACGAAACGTAGGCTTAATATAACGTACCAAGCCAAGAATATCATTCATCATGTTATGTCGGAAAACTGCAGGCGAATTTGCTAGCCCAAACGGCATACGCTTAAACTCGTATTATTCGTACGAAGTAACAAACGTAGTATAACGCTTTCTATTCTCCGTGACGGGTACTACACTAAACCGTAACTTACTGAGCTTGGAGGCGGTAATACTTAAAATAGTGTAAGACATCAATAAGCCTAGTTTATCTGTACGAATAGAGTTTCCACGAGCTGTAGCCGATTCTCTATAAACCTCATTAGAAATACTTGTAACATTATTTTCACGTTTCCCAAAGGTTCCCGTTAACGAGCTTTTCCATTAATCCTTTCAGCACGGCAGACAAAATTCTTTCGCAATAAATATGAACAGTTACAAGGAGTTATTGTTACACTCTGATTAACGGAGTAAATATAAAAAACGCCAATTTACTAGCCAGTAGTCAGTAATATTTAGTAAATAACCTAACGCTAATAGAACTCTATAAGTGTAACTAACGCAATTCAGTAACTATATTCAAAATTAATCTACACGCGTTTTTTTTGTAAACTTATGACGTGTTCCGTGAAAGATTGTCCTATTAGCATAGACTAACCTAACATCTACAACTCTACACAAAACTGGCATTTACGCAGTCAGTATTTGAGTCAAGAGTACATCTACCCCCTGATCGTATTGCATGCATCAAATTTTACCAAGAGTTTTAGGAATCAGAAATAAGGATGTCCCTACTTACAGTTAAACAGAAATACCTTGAGTAAGATACTTCCTGTCATGTACTCCTAGACACATTGAATGCTGGTTTCTCATAGTAATTATTCTAATAGGTTCATTCAGTCTATCATATCCTCTGAGTATTGGCCATTCCAATAGAAAAGCGCTAATATATTTATTTATTAGGCTATTGCCTTTACTGCCACTCTTGCCACGTGAACACAATTAAATTTAGCTCGCGGCTTTGGCTAATCCTTGGAGTATCTGTACTGATATATGAAACATAGTCGTATCTCAACCATATACAGAAGCGCATTCATTTACTTTCTTCAACAATCTATCTAATTGTTATTTTTATTAGTTATAGGGTCAAAATATAAAATAATGTTCTTGTGAAATTTAAAATTCAATTGATTATGCGTTCTGTGATAACGACTGATAATCTTGACCACGCTTCAAGAATTGCAATAATCTTAGCAAATCATTAGCGGAAAAAGAGGGATTACATGACCTGCTATGATCCGTGCGATGCTTGCGTTCTCGTTCCTCGTGTAGTCGTTCGCGACGAGACGCCGACCTCGCGATGCTCCTCTGACGAAGATAGTTCGCATTCTCAAAGAATCTCATACTTTCGCGGCAGCTCTTGTTCCAACCTTTCGACTAGTTGCCGCTCCGGTTCTAGCCGTTTTGCTCGGCTCTGGTCCTGGCGGCAGCGGCTGCGAGCACGGCTTCATTTCGGCGGCTCATACGGTTTTGTTAAGGCATTTTTATCCTGCTCGTTTTACCGTTCGCTCTGGAAGACTCGAAACAAGACATTATGGCTTAGTAGGTATACACCTGTTCAACTAAACTTGTTACATATACATTCATGAAGCAAACAAAATGAACCCACGGGCACATGTGAGATAAGGGTATATGTATATTTTTATTTTTATAAGATTTCTCTAACTGATTGTTAATTCATACAATATAAGATGCAATATATTTTAAAATATAAAAATATCAATAGTCCTAATCATCACTACATATTATAAAACAAAGTCGCTGTCGCTGTCTGTCCCTATGTATGCTTAAATCTTTAAAAGTACGCAACGGATTTTGAAGCAGTTTTTTTTTTTTTTAATAGATAGAGTGATAAGAGAGAGAATATTTTAGAGAAACATTGATAAATTTAGAGGTTTCTAATGTGATGTCGTAAATAAACATTTTTGCGCTAACATTGCAAACGTTGGCTGAATCCCACGAGATAAATCAAAATAATGTACTACAGTATTGTATACCTTAAAAAGGTCAATAAAAAGGTCCGCGATGGTATATGTCTATCTCTTAAGGATAACCCACAATAACCAGTTTTTTATCCTTTACATTTTACAGGAAAAATGGCTTATTTACAAAGTGATTTTAACCAATACAGTATTAATCCTTATCCAATTAAGTACCTTAAATACATTGTCCATTTAATATAAATCAATATGGTCCTTTACAGCAATGTAATTCAAATAAATATTTCCGAAGATATTACAGATTTAAAATGCAAGGACATAGCGGTTGCGGCGGTACCAGTAGTATACGAGTATTTAGCATCAACATTGCACCGCTAGTATAAATATAACAGAAATTAGTATTAGTTATTACTTACGTTGGGTATCGGCACTTCTGAGATGTAAGACTCCATTACAACTGGGCGTATTCAATGAAACTCCGTCTGAACTTTGTTAAGTTTATTATACATCTTTTATGTACAATTACACTGTGTCCATCTGACTTACTCCGTCTCGTCCTTATCCAACGTCTTTTCTGTTCCTCGTCCCAATGGCCAATTGCCCTACTTATTATTTTCTCGACTTTTTATTAATTCTCAACTACCCCACTATTCTAATGACAGTGTTGCCATAATAATTACATTTTAAAACTAACTAAAATATTGTTTTCTTTTTATTTCTAATTCTAAGAAATATGTATATTTTTGTAAAACCTTACAAATTATATTTTCACCTTCGGCAATATTCACTTTTTGGAATGAATTTATCCTCGTCAGTTTTCCTCGTATTAATTGAACCTACCTGTAAAATTAATAATCACTCACTAAGACCAGGCTAAAAGAAAAGATTGCTTATTTATATAAATGTTTTTTTTTCATGAAATTCTTAGAAGCGATATGAAGTTCCATCACGTGATACACAGATGATGAAATTTGGATATTTAAATGCACCTCTACCATTTAGGGGATATGCATGTTAATTGAATATATGTATGTATTATATGTCAAAATGTGTACTGGAGTCTGTAAGCATACAACACTGACTGTCTCATGATGCACAAGTATGTGCCGTGCGATCTGAGATCGAAGGTTCGATTTCCGGGTCAGGCAAAGTGTTATTGTTATTGTTTTTCCATTATGAAATTCTCAGTAGTAGCACGGAGTCTGGAAATGTGCCCGAAAAGCGGCAATAAGCTCGCCCCCTATTACGTGGGACTGATACATACCTGGCGAAATGTGGGTGTATAAATGCACCTCTGCCTACCCCTTCGTGGAATGCAGGCGTGAAGTTATGTATGTATGTATCAGTGGCGGTACTTCCATAGAAGCCCAAAAGCCCATTCTGCCTTTCAAACTCCCGAATAATAAACATTTAGCTATAAATCTTTATTTAACAAAAGCAATTTCACATATAAATAAGAATAACCTGACCCCATAATAAACAAATATAAACTAGACATTACAAATTAACGTGTAACGCTTTTGGGCTTCTATGGAAGTACCGCCACTGGTATGTATCATATATTAAGTAATTAACGTCAGTTACTGGTTAAAATGTATGTGTGTTGTAGTCAGTAAACTTACAATAAATCAAACAGAAGCCAGCTCAACATTGTCACATTCAATTTCAACATCAGCCAGTGTATCCTTTCAGCTCGGTTCAACTCTATTTTAAAATGGAATCTACAAAGTTTACACGGCGTTTTACCAAAATACAAACTGGCGTTCACACGGTGCTTAATGTATTATTTTGTTCAATGTTTATCTGAACTATCAGTTGCTTGAAATTGTTAATCCTTTTCAACAAAGGGTCCTCGTGCACTGCTTGTGTGTTTAATAACGTGGCACTGGCAGCTTATGGTAATTTCTAGTAAATTTGTTTACCAGGTAAAGTATTGCAAATGTTACACACATACATGTTGATGACTGACTGCCTCGTGGTCTCGCGGCACAAGTATGTGCTGTGCAATCTAGAGGTCCTGGGTTCGATTCTCAGGTCAGGAAAAGTGTTATTGGATTTTTCCATTAGGAAATTCTTAGTAGCAGCACGGAGTCTGGAATTGTGCCCGAAAAACCGCAATAGGCTCGCCCCCTATTACGTGGGACCGATACATACCTGGCGAAATGTGGGTGCAGAAATGCACCTCTGCCTACCCCTTCGGGGAATACAGGCGTGAGGTTATGTATGTATGTATGTTGAGGATAGTGTATACACGCAAACATACATATGCATGTTTACGTGTATACACTATCCTATCAAGGAGTGACCATTGAACTTGGCACCCATTCAGATCTCACTTCTTTTGTCGTTGAAGTCCACAAGCAAGGCATATATAATAATATTGAACTTGGCTCTCATTTCAAATTTATGTTTTTGATAGGGTATCATTACTTTTTGTACATAAATAAGTATATACGTTAAGTGTTCCTAATAGAATCAAATAAGTGAAAAAATATAATTAAATGATATAGCAGAACGTAGACTTATAAGAGACCAATTGTTTCTTTATAAGATTGTTAATGGCCACATTGACTCTCCACAACTCCTGAGTCAAATATCATTTAAGTGTCCCCGTATCTCTGGGCGTAAACAAATTACGTTTCAGTCCGCAATACCTCGAACTAATTATGGATCAAATATGTTTGTTCGCAGGTCGACTAATAATTATAATATACATTTCTCCAACATCGACATATTTTTTGAGTCGCTAGATAATTATAAAAAATTACTTTTTTCTAGTGTAAGTAAGTGTTAGATTAGTTTAGGTGTTTTTGTATAACTGCTTTTTGTTTTGTATTCAATGCTTTTTGTCTCTGTATAATGTAATTTCTTGTTAGATTAGTCGTTCACTTCTTCTTTTTTGTGCTTTACCTATAAGTGGAAATTGCTTTGGATTGTGTTTATATTTTTGTTTTGTATTTTTTGATTGTGATTGTTCTGTATATTTCCCAAAAAAATAAAATAAATAAAATTAAAATAAAAAATTACCAGTTTATGATTTATTCCTTTGTATTCACCTAATTACCTATCTGCATGCCAAATTTGAACTTTCTAGGTCATCTGGAATTGGGTTAAAGTTTTGATCTATAGGTCAGTCAGTGTTAAAAATGACGATTAAAACGACGTTAATATCTAAATAATCGTATGAGATGTGTTTATGAAATTTAGAGCACATGTGAATCTCGTAAATCTCAATATATGTGCCAAATTTGACACGTTTATGAGGGGGTCAAAAGTGTCTCCAAATAGTTCGTGTAATATATATGTCGTGTTGGTCATTAGTACGGGACTTCAACTGACAGCGAAACGAAGTGTGCTGATAGCACGCTCGGCAGAGTCTAGCTCACTTCCGTGCGGAGTCGAAGAGTGGGGACGTCAAGCGATGTCGATGAGTGGGAGTGGCAGCTTGAACGTCGTCAATTCTCATCGAACCACCGCGCGGACAACAAGTGCCTAGGAACTGTCTCACGTTTCGTTGTACTATAATTTGTCAAGTTTTATTGGAAATATAACGTCTGAAATGTCTTAAAAGTTTTTCACTCGGCCTATGTTTCCGACATATACATTACACACGGTGCTGCACGCCAGTTCAGTTACTAGAACTTAGCTTGACACACTACCGCGTGTCTAGATCATCAACATCATAAAACACTTTACAGGTATGATTGGGGATGAATGACGTGCTTGTTACTAGTCATAGCACGCTCAAAGGATGTGTAAAGTACTCATCTTTCTCAAACGAGTCAGGTGCTAATTAGACCACGCAATCTGCAAAGGTGACTCAAAAACTTAACCTCTCTTAGTCCTAGACTATTGAACCACGGCCCTTATTAATTAATGAGTGCACTTGGCGATTTAATTAAAATCTAATTAATTTAATTCGATAATTAAACAGAGGCTGTGAGGCCAGGAGAAACCACGAGGGATTTTTCGATCTCACAAACGACAAAATGACAGTCCCTTAGCGCAGTTGGCTAGATACCAGCTTGTGAAACGGGAGGCTGCGGGTTTGACCCCCGCACCAAGACATATTTTTGTGTGATCCACAAGTATTTGTTTCGGGTCTGGGTGTTTGTGAGAACGGAAAGACTCTTGTAGTTTCTGATACCCACGACACAAAACTTATATCTTAATGTGGGGTCAGAACTATGTATGTGACTGTTGGGTGTATTTATTTATTTAATCACCCAGACCCGAAACAAATATTAGTGGATCACACAAACATTTGTCTCGGTGCGGGGATCGAAGCCGCGGTCTTTCGTTTCGCAAGCTGTTGTCTAGCCAACTGCGCCACGGGGCTGCCGCGTAATCCTAATCCGCGCTAATCCATCTTAGTTCAAAAGGAGGCCTGGGCCCAGCAATAGGATGTGCACGAACTTAGAAATACAGTATGTACCTAATAAAAAGTGACATTACCCAACACAATTACGCTAACGTAGGTCTGGAAACTCCAAATAATTCCATATATTGAACCCAATTTATTTGACGTAAACATTATTATTCCCGACGCGGCATCTTCGATTTCATCTCATCATTGACCGGCCATCCTAATTGATTCGGCTTAAGCCTCGTCCCGCCACGACGTACGGAAAACAATATGGTGACTATATATCGTAAAATAAAATCATACATGCCTGTATTCCCCGAAGAAGTAGGCAGAGGTGCATTTCTGTACCCACATTTCGCCAGGTCATCCTCATCAGCCCATATACGTCCCACTGCTGGGTACCGGCCTCCTCTATAACTGAGAGGGTTTATGCCTTAGTCCACCACACTGGCCTAGTGCGGGTTAGCGGACTACACATCTAAGAAATTCTTAAGATTCCTTAGGTGTACAGGTTTCCTCGCAATGTTTTCCTTCGCCGTTAATCATCACCATCATCATCATCATCAGCCCAAACACGTCTCACTGCTGAGCACGAGCCTCCTCTACAACTAAGAGGGTTTTAGGCCTTAGCCACGCTGACCTAGTGCGGGTTGGCGGACTACACACCTAAGAAATTCCTAAGAACTTTTTAGGTGAGCAGGTTTCCTCACGATGTTTTGCTTCAACGTTAAAGCAAGTGATAATTCATTGTGAATACACACATAACTTCGAAAAGTCAGAGGTGTGTGCCTGGGGTTTACCGCCGAAATTCTCGACCGCGCGCCTAAACCTCGAGGCCATCACTGCGTGTCTTCGCCGTTAAAGTAAGTGATAATTAATTGTGAATACACACATAACATCGAAAATCCACTGGTGTACCTGGGGCTTGAAAACGCGACCGATGAGTTTTTTGACTCGGCTGAGCGGCTAACGTGGTATAGGGCGCCCTCTGGCTAGGTGGGGTGACGATATTCGCAAGGTGGCTGGCAGCGGTTGGATGAGGAGGGCCGAAGATCGAGCCCAGTGGCGTGCCATAGGAGAGGCCTATGTCCAGCAGTGGACGTAAGAAAGGCTGCTGATGATGATGAGCGACTAAACCTTGAGGCCATCACATCATGCAGAGAAGCATTTTACTAGAAATAATTGCATCAGAGTCGTCATCATTTCCTTGCCCTGTTCCCAATATCAATTGGGGTCGGCGCAGTATTTTTTATCCTTCCAAACATCCCTATCAGCCGTCATGTCTTCATTCACCACTTTTCCTTTCACATCTTCAGTCACGCAATCCATTAATCTTTTCTTTGGCCTTCCTCTGCTTGTCCATCCTTCAACTTTCATATTCATCACCTTTTTACCTACGTATGATTCATCCCTTCTCATAACATGCCCATACCACGACAGACGGTTTCCTTTCAGCTTATCTATCACAGGAGCTACTTTCAAACTTCTCTAACGTATTCATTACTCACTCTGTCAATCCGTATTATACCACACATCCATCGCAACATTCGTATTTCTGCGGCATGCAGTCGTCTTTCATCCGTCTTCTTCGTAGCAAATAATTGTTAGAATGACAAGAGGTTATCTCGCTTTATGACACTGTAAGGCCAACCAAACGTATCAAGTCACTCCTCCTTGTACAAAGAAGCATGTCAAAATGTTAAATAAGCATACTTATACTAGCCAAACACGCTTGAAGTTGGGCAATATTTCTTAAACTTTTGACATTTTGCGAAACGCCGATATCGTAATGAAGTAACTTTTTACTCGTACATCAAATCAAAGGAAATCAACGCGTAACTTCGCGTAATCTTACTTTAAACTTCACTCTTATACATAAATTGAAGTGGATTTTTTCTGGTATATGTTTATTATTTTATTATTAGAATTATTATTTATTCGTTAGAAAAAAATTAATATCTTGATGGAGTGTGTCAATATGGCCGAAAAAGGACTGACTAGACTGACTCAGTCTATTGTACACCTCTGTCTGCCCCTTCGGGAGAATAAGCGCGAGTATAGGTGCTACTATTAAAAATGCTAAAATTTATTTATCCGATGTTTATTTAATCACCCGAAACACTTTTCGGGTGATTTTGTCACTACAAACCATAGTTTTCTCTCGTAGTAGAAGTGTGTGGTGTGCGACAAAGGTCCAAGGTAAACTTCCCGGGTCGGTCAAACCGTTTTTCCTTCATTGCCGTCTTTCGGTAGATTTCCAGACTCCGTGCTGCTACTGACGATTTCCAAAATCAAAAACCCAATAACACTGACTCGGGACTCGAACCCAGCACCTCTAGATCGCACGGCACATACTTGTGCCGCGTGATGACGAGGCAGTCTATCGTTATAATAGTATGGATAACATCCCAGTATAATATTGCGATACTGTCCTATCCAACTCGAGCGACGACTCATCTCGTTACAAATGATATTGTCTTATCCGCGTGTGTTATTACAGCTGCGGATGTTTTTATTAATATTCCGGAAGGCCATGCGTCGAAATAGTACGAAACTAATAATACACAATATACACAATATATTTCTTAGGTGTGTAATCCGCCAACCCACACTAGGCCAGCGTGGTGGACTAAGGCCTAAACCCTCTCAGTTGTAGAGGAGGCCCGTGCCCAGCAGTGGGACGTATTTGGGCTGATGATGATGATGCATATTTGGTCGTGTGGGCGAAGCCTTGATGCCTGGTAAGGTTTAAAGAGTAGGACATTTTGAAAGCATCGAGGTTTATGCGCGCGGGTGAGTAAAAATCGATGGTCGTGAGTTTGTGGCAGGTGTTGTAGTCGTGTAGGTGAGAATCGTGTGTCCAATGGTAATAGCCGGGTCGTCGAATAAATGAGTCCAAAATACAATCACAACATACTTTATTAAACATCATACAAGAGAGTCCAGAAGGATTGCGAGCGATAGATGAAGCGAGAATAGGAACACAAAAACTTAGTAATAATACATCCTCATCATCATCATCAGCCCACATACGTCCCACTGCTGGGCACGGGCCTCCTCTACAACTGAGAGGGTTAACGCCTTAGTCCACCACGCTGGCCTAGTGCGGGTTGGCGGACTACACACCTGAGAACTTTTAGGTGTGCAGGTTTTATCACGATGTTTGCCTTCACCGTTAAAGCAAGTGATAATTCATTATGAATACACACATAACTTCGAAAAGTCAGAGGTGTGTGCCTGGGGTTTGAACCTGCGACCGCCGAAATTCTCGACCGCGCGCCTAAACCTCGAGGCCATCACTGCTTAATAATAATACAACAAAAGAAATAAAAATGCGAACTATATAAAGCGTAACGCAAATTGTCAAGCGTCTGGCGTGACAAGCGAGTAGGAGCTGACTGTTGTCAGTTGGAAGACTCTCCACTAGTTCAAACCCAAGGCACATCTCAAACTTTGGACGTTATGTGTGTATTTAACATGAATTATCACGTGTTTTTATGGTGAAGGAAAAGGTAGTGCAGAATCCTGCACACCTAAATCTTTTTAGGTGGTTATGTACACACTCTTGTGTGTGGACTCTTGTACACGCGTTAGAAGTTATACCACACGACTGAAGTAAAACTTGTAAATACGCCCAACAGTCACATACATAGTTCTTAGTTTACACAACATATTACATTTCTGAACGCACTCATAAATATTTGACAACTAATAAATATGTCAATCCCTTTTTATTACTGTCACTATTCTTCATTTAAAAATCTAAAACATACCTATATATTTTTTTGAAAAATATTCGATCTATTTGAATCTTACATTTAACATAGGCAACTTCTTCAATTATATCTAAATATATATAACTCAAAGGTGACTGACTGACTGACATAGTGATCTATCAACGCACAGCCCAAACCACTGGACGGATCGGGCTGAAATTTGGCATGCAGGTAGATGTTATGACGTAGGCATCCGCTAAGAAAGGATTTTGAATAATTCTACCCCCAAGGGTATAAAATAGGGGATGAAAATTTGTATTAACTTTGTCGATTTTTAACCGATCGGGCTGAGACTTTGCATGCATAAAGCTACTATGACGTAGGCCAACCCTGTACCCAACCCTGTAGTCTAAAAAAAAGTTGTAAAATTTTGTGTAGGTAATGAACTCAATATTACCATATAATTAATTAAAAAACTCCCCGCTCTTTGTAAGAATTTCAAAATAAAAACATCAATTGACACTCCGCCCGACCCGGGAATGCAACCGGGACCTCTCCATCGTTTTCATTCATGAATAAATATCACTATCCAGACACATAGAACCCTAATCCCAAAATAAGATACAAATCTTGTCATTATTAACAGAAAGTAATAAAGGATTTTAGTGATTGCTGTTGGCAGCGGAAATATCACAATATGTAATTAAAAAAAGAACATTGTAAACTTAAAATAAAATAATAAACCATTATACAAAACCTAGAAGACGCCATCATTATTATTATTTTTCATTTGAGTGAAACAAATAAATCGAAATTATATTGATAAGCACCACAATTCCGAAAAGATTAACATAAAAATCGATTTATCGACTATTAGATCTTCTATTGAATTGTGACTTCATTTGTTGTACTGCGTTCCATGATAATTTGATTTTGCTCTTTCATAATACGAGTATGTTCTTTTCCTTACGTTAAATGTTCTTTAACAAAATATTTGATAGATTTCTCACGGCACCATTAAGCAATAGTTCGTCAGCCTAGGTGTTATCTCCTTTCTAGTGTCCTGGGTCTTTCAAGCGTAGTGTGAAGAACCTAAGCAAGCTCTCACGAGTATCAAGTACAATGAAATAGGAGATTCTCGCTAATTTTCCATAATGAGCGGTGTTGTTTCGCCCAATCAACACTAGGCCAGCAAGGCCTGAGGCCTAAACCCACTCAGTTGTACAGGAGGCCCGTGCCGTGACGTATTTGGGCTGATGATGAGCAGGACTATCAGTTAGCAATGCAAGTATACAATTAATTTTACTTCGAGCAGTTTTTCATAAACAAGTAGACATTCTTCTAATATCTTGACAGCCCCGTGGCGCAGTTGGCTAGACACCAGCTTACGATCTGAGAGACCGCGGGTTCGATCCCCGCACCGAGGCAAATGTTTGTGTGATCCACAAATATATGTTTCGGGTCTGGGTGATTGTGACACCGAAAAGTCTCTCGTAGTTTTCGATACCCACGGCACAAGACTTGTATCTTAATGTGGGGTCAGAACTATGTATGTGACTGTTGGGTGTATTTATTTATTTTATTTATTTAATTAAGAACTGCAGCAATCTTTCCACCTGTGACTTCACAAAATAATCGTTTTAAAAAGGGTAAGTATCAACCAGAATACATAAAAATAAACCCCTAAAAACACGTAAGAGATAATTCTATACAAAAATTGCTTTCTTCGCGCCAGCTGTGTGTCTTTAAGACCGTCTTTCAGGATGAACTTTCTCAGGCCAATGGGCCACAACCGCATCATTTCCAGCCAGTCTATGTCGAGGGTATCGATGTTGAATACGACCTGGTCTGTTGGAGACATCTTCTTGTATAAGGCTTGGGTGTTATCATCACTGAACAACCAATCATGTATCATAAAATACTTCATCACATCTGCTAACTTCGCTATTTTAGTGTACAGTTTCACTAATCTGCAAATTGTTTTTTATTAATCAATGAATGATATATTAACCAAAAGTAAAACAATGAAGAGTCAGACACACGTCGCGACCCAAAATTCCTTATGTTTGGATTTTGGAACAAACAAAAATTTGTTAGGTTATAGGAAGGGATAGTCTAGACCTACACAGTAGACTCTTGTGAGACGTGCCACTTAATGTTCTATCATTCAGTCCCCGAAGAGCTAGGTTGAGGTGCATTTCTGCACCCCTATTTCGCCAATTGCTTTTTCATCCCAAGTAATATTGCGTACATTACGCTAGGGCGAGTTAATTGCTCTTTTTCGGTCAAAATGACGCCATGCTGCTACTGAGATCATATAGTACTGGCGGTACTTCCATGGAAGCCTATGAGTCCAGCTTACGTTACAAAATTCCGAAAAAAAATCTTTAATCCTGACCCCTCGATAAACAATTATAAACTAGACATTATAATTAACGTTTAACGCTTTTGGGCTTCTATGGAAGTACCGCTACTGACTGAGATATTCCTACTGGCAAAACGCAAGAACATATTGCCCGACCCAGGAATCGAACCTGGGACCTCTAGATTGCACAACACATACTTGTGCCACGAGATCACGATAAATTTCGTCTTTTCCGCGTCGAAAATTTTATAAACTCACTTAGGTTTTCTTCCGAATATCTTGGCAGTGAAGTCAATTAAATATGCGGGTATCATATGCAGAAGCCAGTGCAGGATCAAATACATGACTCTGTTATTAACATTGTACGCTGTAGAGTACCACATCGCTTGTGATGAGACCGCGTTTGCGTTGTCAAAAAGAGTCTTACTGGCTGTGGCTGCAAAAGATACAATAAACATAAACTCACGCCTGTATTCTCTGATGGAGTAGGCAGAGGTACATTTCTATTTCTAATGAAAAAAAGAGACATATATTGCTATTTTTTAAAGAAATAAAATGACATATCGTGTTGCTGAGGGAGTTTCTTGCCGTTTCTTCTCCACAGCTATTACACGTTTCGAAGCGGCAATAATTAAAAAAAATAGGAAGTGTAAAATTGACGATTCAAAAGAACTTGTAAAAGTCTATTTGAATAAAGATATTTTGACTTTGACTTTATAGCCACATTTCGGCAGGTATGTATCAGTCCCACGTAATAGGGGGCGGGACTATTGTCGTATTTCGAGCACAATTTCAGACTCCGTGCTGCTACTGAGAATTTCCTAATGGAAAACCCAATAACACTTTGCCCGACCCGGGAATCGAACCCAGGACCTCTAGATCGCACGGCACATACTTGTGCCACTAGACCACGAGGCAGTCTATCTAGTCTATCGTCTGTTATTTTGTGATTTATTAAATTACTGTTTTTAGTTGTAGTTTGCATTTGCTGGTGGTAGGATATTCGTATCCGCCCGGATGGCGACCACCGTACACAGGGCGTAAAACCCGCCATAGTGGCACATGCAAGTGTGCCGCGTTCCGGGATCAGCCAGTGTATATCCGGTTTTCGGGGGGGCTTCAATCATGGTGAAAGGATGACCGTGCCGGCAATTTTTTTGGCCGGTTTGTCGCGGTCGGTCCTTTGATCGCCATGATTGATAGTCCCCCAAACTTCTTCACAATAAGGTGAAGAGGTATTCGGCCGGCATGATTGTGTCGACCAACGGGAGACCATCATCTCTCGCTGGTCGGCACTTTTTCTGGACTCCATTGCGCTTACCATCAGGTGCAATGGGGTCACTTTGCCGTGCCAGAATAAAAAAATAAAAAAAATAAAAAAAAATTGTGATTAAATTAACAAATAAAATGAATAATAAATAAATACACCCAACAGTCACATACATAGTTCTGACCCCACATTAAGATACGAGTCTTGTGTCGTGGGTATCAGAAACTACGAGAGACTTTTCGGTCTCACAAACACCCAGACCCGAAACAAATATTTGTGGATCACACAAACATTTGTCTCGGTGCGGGGATCGAACCCGCGGCCTCTCGTTTCGCAAGCTGGTGTTTAGTCAACTGCGCCACGGGGCTGTAATTAGCATGCCTTTTGTCGAATAACACGTAATGGGGTCGAACCTTCTGCCATTCGCCGTTTTCCAGACTCCAATGTTTTCACGACCAGGGAATTGTACATAGACCACTCGACCTCACGGCAAACATTTAAGGCATTTTAACATACCTAATAATTTTTTTACAATTTGGCAATTTTTACATATATATAATAACTATGTACATATATTATTGAATGTGTAGGTAGAGTTATAACTGGGGGGTGTTCCATGTATGACAGATGACATATAAATAAATAAATAAGTACACCCAACAGTCACATACATAGTTCTGATCCCACACTAAGATACAAGTCTTGTGTCGTGGGTATCAGAAACTACGAGAGACTTTTCGGTCTCACAAACACCCAGACCCGAAACAAATATTTGTGGATCACACAAACATTTGTCTCGGTGCGGGGATCGAACCCGCGGTCTCTCGTTTCGCAAGCTGGTGTCTAGCCAACTGCGCAACGGGGCTGTCAAATCATCATCTACGTATGTAGATGATGGTCATCAACCACATGACATAAGACCCCCTAGAGAACTTCCAAAGATTTAAGAAGAGCATGTTTCCTATTAGTTCGGCCCAACTTGTTGGTACAACGCTAGGTTGTAGGTTTCTCTTACCCCAATTTATTCTATTCCTGGTTGAACAGACTGTATAAATCTTGATGTCTTTGAGTCCTTCAGCTCTCCTCCTAACTATCTCCCAGGCCGAGGCAATTACTGCATTGGTCACATAGTCCACGGGTATAAAGTCAATTGAGATTTGACCATCGCCCGGGAGAAGATGGATCAGACCCATCTTTATTCCATGGCAAAGCTAGAAATGTGCAAAAATATTTATCCATTATTAATATAATTTTAGTCAACCGAAGTCATTTAAATTGCCCGCAGGATGAGCACGCCAAAATGAAAGTGGGCCGGTCATGCCTACCGACGAACGGACGGCCAGTGGAGCAGACAAGTGTAGGAGTTGACCGCGCTTAGGTAAACGTAGTGTAGGACGTCCTGCAGCACGATGGTCCGATGACTTGAGAAAGGTGGCGGGTAACTGATGGGTGACAGCTCAACACCGGGATGGCGCTTACTTGGGGAGGCCTACATTCAGCAATGTACGACGATAGGCTGAGTATATAATTTTTAGTGGTGACGTTAATCATATTTTGTTTAGAGAAAATGGAGTTTTGTTTTAAACTAAAAAAGCGAAATTAATTTTTTGTCAACATATTTGAACATATAGGAGGAATTGGAAACAAATAGAGGAATTAGCACTTACTCCGGTCGGTCCATATAAAGCGCTCCGGCTTATCCAACCTGGGCTAGGTTCGGTATAAGCCCCCAAGACTGTAAACAAATTAAGACTCTTCTAGAAATAATATAAATCCAAATGCAAAGCTGTGGATAGTAGTGATGGCCTCGAGGTTTAGGCACGCGATCGAGAATTTTTGCGGCCTCGGGTTCAAGCCTCAGGCACACATCTCTGGCTTTTCGAAGTTATGTGAATATTCACAATGAATCATCACTTACTTTTATGTTGAAGGAAAACATCGTGAGGAAACCTGCACACCTAAAAATTCTTAGGAATTTCTTAGGTGTAGTCCGCTAACCCGCACTAGGCCAGCGTGGTGGACTAAGGCCTAAACCCTGTGTCCAGCAGTGGAATATATTTGGACTAATGATGACGATTAGTTAGCCAGTCCGCGCGTTCTTTGCAAATGTAAAATAATAATTATAATGATTAATCTAACGTTTCTGTTCTGTGGGCTGATTCGGACGTTAAATTATTTGTATATTTTCATTCATTAAAATCAAAGTAAAGCTCCATAGGTAACATTTGGTTTTCGAGTCCGAAATAAATCCCCGAGGCAAAAAGTACTTGGAAAATATTAAACACATTCATTTTAATAGACGGAAAGCATATTGGCTGTTATAGTAGTAATTTACTTTTCCTGGAATGCACCTCGTTATAAATACATTTGGTTGAATAACCTTATTTACCTTATTTATGTATATAACCTCACGCCTATAATCCCCGAAGGGGTAGGCAGAGGTGCATTTCTGCACCCACATTTCGCCAAGTATTTATCAGTCCCACGTAATAGGGGGCGAGCCTATTGATTTGGTTGAATAACCCTTCACCCGTAACCCGACATATGTTGTCGCTTTTATATTTTGTAGAAATATAAAAATTAATAAATTTTAAAAGGGTATTTATAAATAATCTATACTTATATTATAAAGCTTAATTATTTGTTTGTTTGCTTGCTTGGTTGTTGTTTATTTATTTGGTTGAGCGAGCGAATATCAGGAATGATAAAATTAAAAACATAAGTACTGCGTAAACGCCCAACGTTCGCAAAAGAAACGACGTTTCAATTGTAAGGTAATTAAAAATATTATTACTGCCTCGTGGTCTCGCGGCATAAGTATAGTCCCGAGTTCGAGTTCCGCGTCGGGCAAATTGTTATTAAGTTTTTCCATTAGGAAATTCTCAGTAACAGCCCGGAGTCTGGCAAAAAAGCGGCAATAGGCTCGCCCCTATTGCGTGGGACAGATACATACGGGCGAAATGTGGGTGCAGAAATGCACCTCTGCCTACCCCTTCGAGGAATACAGGCGTGAGGCTATGTATGTATGTATATTCTTCTCTAGTGATGACTGCCTTCCGAACAGGGTGGTAAATTTTGAAACAACTGAATCTAAGTGATGTATTTGAAATTTTATAAATTCAATAAATATTATTTCATTTCATATGTATGTAAATTGTAAATGCTATCAATACTGAGTCTATAATATCCAAAAAGTATCTACTATAAATAAACATTAATAAAATCGGCACAAAACGCAAAAATACCGATTATTTTCGGCGTTCCATTACTCGAATGCGTAATCACATTAATCAAATAAAGTACAATTAACAGATGGCGCTGTTTCAAGCAAATAACTTACTAGTGGATGGCCGCACGATGCAGATGGGCAGGCCATCTGCCATGGTCCGCAATAACTCCTCTCCTACTGCTTTTGTACATGTGTAGGTATTTGGCCAGTCCTTTAATAAACTGAAATTAAAACAATGTTAGTGTTTGTGAAATACATAAACTCACGCCTGTATTCCCCGAAAGGGTAGGCAGAGGTGCATTTCTGCACCCACATTTCGCCAGGTTTTAGTATCAGTCCCACGTAATAGGGGGCAAGCCTATTGCCGTTTTTCGGGCACAATTCCAGACTCCGTGCTGCTACTGAGAATTTCCTAATTGAAAAACCCAATAACACTTTGCCCGACCCAGGAATCGAACCCAGGACCTCTAGATCGCACGGCACATACTTGTGCCGCGAGACCACGAGTTGTTTGTGAAATAGTTTACAATAATTATTTTCTGTAAATATTTTCACGCCAAAAGACTAGGTGTAATTTACCGACGGATAAGTTCTAGTCGCATATAGTAAAACCTATATAGGGGTGCCGCGTTTGATTCCCGATCAAGCAGATTGGTGTTGGATTTTATCTTTCAATATCTAAATAGGCTTTATAGGTCTACTACCATGTCAAAATAATAATGTAAAAAATTGCTCGACCAGGGAATCGAACCACGATTTTCGGGAATTGATCACACGGCACATACTAGTGCCACGAAACCTTGAGGCAGTCATTGGGTTTTTCCATTAGGAAATTCTCAGTAGCAGCCCGGAGTCTAGAAATGTGCCCGAGAAACAGCATAGGTTCGCCCCCTATTACGTGGGACTGATACATACGTGGACTAAAGCCTAAACCCTCTCAATGGTAGAGGAGGCCCGTGCTGAGCAGTGGGACGTATATGGGCTGATGATGATACATACGTGGCGAAATGTGGGTGCACAAATGCACCTCTGCCTACCCTTTCGGGGAATACAGGCGTGACATTATGTACATATGTATAAAAAATTCGTTCTCGCAGACGAATATTATAAAAACAAGTCTTACAATTTTGTCATACTATCAATAACAACTGCGTCGGTAGTCTCTGCTAGTTCTATCAGTCGTGATGGAACCATAGGACTAGGATAGAACTCTTCTAACACTTGTTTTCCGATGCGGCCGTGTGTCGCGTGAGTGTACGCGGTCGAAACGTGAACAAAACATCTGTCAACAAAGAATTATCTATTCTATATACAAATAAATAAAATTGGAGTGTCTGTTTGTAATATTGAAATAACCGCTTTTTAATAAATGCATATGGATGTATACACGGTACATATACCAAAATAACGTTTTTTAAAATTTTTATCTGTCAGTCTGTTTGTTCCGGCTAATCTCTGAAACCGGTGGAACAGTTTAAACGGGACTTTCACTGGCAGATAGCTGATGTAATAAGGAGTAACTTAGGCTACGTTTATTTTAGATAAATTATTTTATTTTAGAAAAATAAAGGATTGTTGCAATGTCCAAGTACTGTTCAGTACCGCGCGCAGCTCACGCGCATGCCCAGCTTTTGTCAATCTTATCTATACATCTTCTATACATACATCTATACAAATAAATAAAATTGGAGTGTCTGTTTGTGATATTGAAATAACCGCTTTTTAATAAATGCATATGGATGTATACACGGTACATATACCAAAATAAATTTTTTTTACAATTTTTATCTGTCTGTCTGTTTGTTCCGGCTAATCTCTGAAACCGGTGGAACAGTTTAATCGGGACTTTCACTGGCAGATAGCTGATGTAATAAGGAGTAACTTAGGCAAAAATATATATATATATTAAAGAATCGGCTGTTAGGCGAAAAGAAGTTCGCCGGGTCAGCTAATCAATAATAAAAATAACGGCCGAATTAGTTTCGAGGCTCTCGATTTTCTCGAAGCAGCCCAGGCTGGTATTTGTATCGCCTACAAATATTTTGTATGTGCTCTGGATGTTTGCGAGACCGAAAAAATTCCCATCGTATTTTTGTTGGCTGCAAAGGCCAACACCGTACCTGATCGACCTGTTCCGTTCTAACAAAGCATACAAAATCCCATCTCTTGTCAATGGACAGACTCGTGCCGGTCTGCTAAAATATTAGATGGAAGGGGAACACGTACCTACCCTTGAAAACTGTTCCACAACTTCAAGGTACTGTTAAAATTTAAATTTGCAAACCTGATGATTGGAACCGAGGTGGTAGTTACCTTGATATGTTAATTCTTATAAAGAATAGTAGGTATATTGCGGTCTTTAAGGAAAATGGACGCACTTTTTTTAATGTTCCTAAGTCGCAACTATTTGGAAACACTGCATACGCGAAAATAAATGCAAGTTAAATGTCACGATATTACTCTAACAATGAGTCTGATATCCGAGAAAGGACTATAGAATAAAAAACATAAAAGCGGCACAAAACACAAAAATACCAATTATTTTCGGCGTTCCATATGCGTAATTACATTAATCAAATAAAGAACAAGTAATAGATGGAATGGATGTTCAAGGAAAAACCGGTTTAACACCAGTTGGTCACTTAGTCATTAGCCTCATATTTCATAAATAATGTATCAGAAAAGTTAATTGTTTACCTCAATCTGGTACATTCTTTAGCCAGGAAAATCATTTCTCTTGTTCCACGAACATTAATTATAGTAGCCGTTTTCAAAGGCGCAGCGAAATGCACTACTGCTGCACTGTGTACAATTATGTCTACCTGTATTAAAAAAGTTATTAAATATTAACACCACCTTTTCAATTTTATTAAATCTATGTCATATTTTATCATAATGAATGTTTATAGAAAATAATTAAAGGAATCCAAACAGTGCCGTAAATAGGGCGGTGCCACCGGTGCCCAGGCACAGGGGGAAGACTGTGGGGGGCGCAAGAATGGCCAGACCAGACAGGACTATTTTTTTTTTCGGTTTGTCCCTTAAAAGATCCCGCTGCGCACCTAGTGCTCGATTCCAACACTAGCTCTTCTGCTTGATTGCCCACATCAGTTTTAGTTCCTAAAAAACAATGGCGCAGCTATAGGAGCTTGCGTAGGGCACAGAAAAAGCTATTAACGGCACTGTATTTGTACGAATTTGTAGCAGAAAAAGTCAGTATTAGAAAAGTGCTATATTTATGTTATTACAGAAAATGAGATAGTATGCACAGAATGGCAGACACTGAATACGATTATGGACTTAAAAAAGCGCTGGCGGTCTAAATTTCTGAAGTTCGATTTCTGAGTCAGGCAAAGTGCTATTGGGTTTTCCGTACAGAAAATGGCTTTAGTGTCACTACAATGGGATTTGGCAGCAATAGACTTCCTTATTTCATTGTGCTTAAAAACATAGCTGGCAAAATTTAGGAGTTAATACACCTCTGTTACATATCAAATTAGTAAGAATACAACGATCGACAATATTTATAAACGTTACCTCAGATGTCACCCTCCTACGGTCACCCTCACTCAAACCAAGTCCTAATTCTGATATATCTCCATCCAATACATGTATATTGTCTAAAAAATTTGGATGCTCCTTACGCAAGTCTTCAAATACCTGGACAGAAATAAAATAATTTAATTTACATACATACATACATAAACTCACGCCTGTATTCCCCGAAGGGGTAGGCAGAGGTGCATTTCTGCATCCACATTTCGCCAAGTATGTATCAGTCCCACGTAATAGGTGGCGAGCCTATTGCCGTTTTTCGGGCACATTTCCAGACTCCGTGCTGTTACCGAGAATTTCCTAATAGAAAAACCCAATAACACTTTGCCCGACCCGGGAATCGAACCCAGGACCTCTAGATCGCACAGGCAGTCTGGCATAATTTTAATATTTATTTTAGAGCTGGAAACTAGGGATCCATCTCACATAACCATCAAAGTTTCTACTGCTATGCAACATAAATAAATGGAAAACATTACCAGATCAAATAAATGTTCATAGCGCTAAATGACACGACGCTAAGCATGGCTAATTAGACTAGCGTTCGCCTGACATGGTGGACTGACGATTTCATAAAGATCGCGGGAAACTGTTGAATGCATGCGGCTTCTAATAGAGCGAACTGGAAGTCTTTAGGGAAGGCTTTTGTCCAGCAGTTGACGTTTCCAGCTGATGATGATGATGACGGTTTATTAGCATGGCTAAAAGGAGACCCCGCATACTCGTCTTTACCGATTTCGGCCAAACTTATCACACATGCAGGGCATGACTGTAAATGAAAGTATCCAAAGGAAGATTTATAGATGGCCAAGCGTTTAGGAGATATCCAAATTTAAGCGGCTCTTGAAAGCCACTTTGCCAGCATTAAAAAAACATACATGCATACATACATACCTTCACGCCTGTATTCCTCGAAGGGGTAGGCGGAGGTGCATTTCTGCACCCACATTTCGCCAGATATGTATCAGTCCCACGTAATAGGGGGCGAGCCTATTGCCGTTTTTCGGGCACATTTCCAGACTCCGTGCTGTTACTGAGAATTTCCTAATGGAAAAACCCAATAACACTTTGCCCGACCCGGGAATCGAACCCAGGACCTCTAGATCGCACGGCACATACTTGTATCGCGAGACCACGAGGCAGTCTCAGTAATGCAGTCACGACCGCATTAAAAAAACTGTAATATTATTACCTTGTCATCGAAAATTTCAGCAAGTCTTTGTTGCGCCGTTTTGTCCGTCTTCGGTCGCACTAACAGATATAATTTCTTTAACTTGCAAGACCTGTAAAACAAAAATATTATACGAGCCTGAATCTTTCAAATTGAAATCTTGCATTCCAGATAATATAAGAATTGTTAGAGAGCTATTAAAATTCTTTCGAATTTCTTACTCCTTTCGGTTGTAGAGGAGGTGCGTGTCCAGCATTGGAACGTGTATAGAATGATAATGATGCCAATTAAATTGGATTTTCAGTATGAATGTTCATGATTTTTTTACGTATACTTGATTACTGTTGTAGGCTAAGGCCTAACCCTCACTTAGAGAAGTCCTTTGCCCAGAAGTAGAACGTATATGGGCTGAAATAGATAGATAGATACTACTACAGACTATAGAAGTCTGTGATTAACCGACTTCCTAAATGACTGCGGCTAAATTGGCCTTAGAAGTATTTGCTTCAAATGGATACCAAAAGCCTTTGTTGACAAAAAATATGTAAATTTAAAGTTAAACCAACAATAAATTCTACTTTCGAAGATTCTAAATAAATATTATTCATAAAATAGATGTTCTATCCGTTTATATATCAGTAGTTATTATTCGTGCATTCTGGCTCACGATTCTGGGGCCCCTATTTCTGAGCCAATCGACGACCTCGCCTAAAAAAAAAAAAAAAAAAAAAAAAAAAAAAAAAAAAAGTTTGGTGTCAAATTGGGGGTTTTTGGGGACGCCCGTTCGATCTGTGCTATCCATTTTCTTCTATCTCTAACCGTTTGGTTTTTAGCTTTTTTACTGTGCCAGCTCCACTACCCCTAATTTGCTAATTACGGTAAACAATACCTCCACTTCGGTCTTAATTACGGTCACCTATTGTGTTGGCACTCGACACTAATCACCCTGTGACTCATCAATAACAACAACACATTTCAATACTTAATGCTTTATTTCTTTAATTTCTTTATTAAAAAATAGATTTAAACATAATATCCACTAACATATCATTTTTCAAGGTATTCATATCAAATTGATTTAAAAATTCAGTTGTTGACATCAAATTAAACTTATAAAATATGTACAATATACAGTACTCTCCACAGACTGAAGTCCAATCATTTTGTATCCGGTTACTACAAAATTTCCATTGCTTTGAATTTCTATTCAAGAACATTTTGTGATAGCCAGTAGGACAACGACCATATGAATCAAAATATTCTCCAGCACCGCGACTGTCAATGTGTATAGCTATCCAGTGAGATCCTGGTTTTGTGTCCGGGTCCAAATTGCTTATAAGATACATAGGAACTTGAACAGTAATTGGCAATCTGTTTGCAGCATATACATTGTACTGTAGACTTGGATGAATTTTTAATAAGCATTGTTGAATTTCATAAGTATTCATTGCTGCATTTAATTTTGATATGACTGAATTATTTGCTGGATCACAGCTAAGTGAAAAGATGAAGACGTGGTACACATATATAAGAGTTAAATAGGGTGTAAATAAAAGGTACGTATAATTTTATAATAAGTTTTATTTTAATCATAAACTTAGTACTAAGTAATACAAAATTTACTAATTCTAGTATTAGCTGCTATAATCAACAGTTACATTTCGATTTTTATCTATTTCGATAATGTTATCAAACTCGGCATATACAACACAGTTTATTGTTTGAGTAAGTGTGGATTCAAAACGAACTTCTAATCTTACGCTGCCGTGCTTTATAAGATTCCAATGACTCGACGAGTTGGCTGATAAATCAGGGGTAAGATCAAAAGCTAACAAACAATATCCATTGGAATATTTATCACGAGATATCCCATTACCTTCATTTAGAAAATGTATTCCCGTTCCTGAGAATAAGGTATGATAAGTTGTAGTAAACAATTTATTCTCAAACGATGGTTGCAAAGCTTTTGAGGGTATTTGTTGGCCATCTATGTACAAGCAAAATGAGCTCATATCATAGTTTTCAAAGTTCAGTGGATTTTTAGTGAGACTACCATTGAACGCTGCATTATTAACAAACCCAACTATACATCTTTTAGGTACTTGTCCGAGAAAAATATTATCAAGTGTTTTTCCTTGAACTCCTGATGGTATTGTTAATACTTTAACTTCAGCTCGAGTTATGGGATATTTTGCAGTAGTAGATGCTAGAACTTTTTGATGAGCAAGTAGAACTGTTGGATTAATTTTTGCTCTTCTTATAACGAGAGTTGCATCTGTTATGCTAACTTTAAATTTCATGTCACTCGATGAAGCCATAAGATTAAACGATTCACGAGATCTGACCAACTTTACACTCATTTCAACACCGTTGATTAAAAACTTTTCTTGATTAAATATATCACCGTGAAGATGACCAATCATTTCTATTTCCTTACTCTCAGATACTAATTCTTGTCTTTTAGTAAAACCAACATTTGTTTCATCAGTTGAGTTCATTTTTCCTTCTGTATCTTCATACCAAAGACTACATGTTAAATGCGATTCTTTTGCAGCAGGGGAGTAGTTTAAGAGTGTTTCTATGTAGGCGCGATAGGGATATGTATTGTTAGGAGGTGAAACTAATTTTTGATTCAAGTAAACATCCAGTTGACTAAAAAGCGAGTGTAACCAATTATTAACAGGGGCAACTACAGTTGACGCGCTGAGTTTTGATGAGTCTTGAGTTAATATCTTCGCTTTTATATGAATTAGAGTATGTGACAAATCTATATAATCATCCCCAGTTCCAGGCACTTGAAATTCTATAGGACCATCATCGGCTAAAGATGATATGGGTTTGTAGTGTATCCACAATCCACTTTCTATACTTGTTTGAGTCGATGGTAAAGCAAATAAATCTAATTCTGATTTGATACACTCACAAGAATGACTATGCAAAAACGACATTTTATTTTATGAAAAAATATCTTTGTACTTTCGAGGTATTTGTTTTTTTACTCCTTTCACCTTCGCAGCTGATGGTGTAATGAATGCAGATAATCTTTTTCTTTTTGATATATATCCTGAACCAGACATTATTTTATCTATTTTGTCATCAGCCTTTCTCTTTAAATTTGAACTAGCTTCTTTAAGTCTCGCTTTGATTGACTCTTCCATTGGTCGTGCGCTGACCATATCTGATAAAAGTCCTACACCTGTATTTAAAGCTTCTTTTCCTATAGTCCGTGCCCCACTTGATAATAACGGTAAAACTGAACGAAACAATCCTCCTAAAAAGCTACCAATTCCATGTCCACGTTGATAAGGGGCTCCCTTGTAGATAACTCCTATTCCTGAACCAGCTTGGTGAGTATAGTAATGTTCATATGGACAGGTTATATGATTTCGGGGATACATTATAATTTTATAAAATGTAGTTTAACACACACTGTTCCAAATTGGAATGGTATTTTTTGTCCTGTGCTTGATCTTATATCTATTTCAATCGTGTCAAATTCTCTGCGCATAACAGGTATATAGTGAGGAGGTGAAAAGACATGCATTTTATTAGCACCATATACATACTTAGCGGGATCTAGAGGAATTATTCTTAATAGTGGGGTGATCACGTCTCCAACAATTTGAGGTTCTACTATATCACAATAAACGAATAGTTGAGATGGTAATCCTAAATGTAAATTTGCTGGACGTTTACCAATCCCTTTTTCTACAAGATTTCTATTGGGTTCATATCCTAATTGAACTGACAATTTTGGTGATAAACTCAAAGATACAATTGAGGCGTCCATAACTGCCACAGAAACAAATTTAGATATTTCATCATATCGAAATTTTATCTTTTCTTTAACTTTATTCAATGCTGACAGAATATGATTTATATTATCATAGTTTGTAGCTGGAATATAGGTTTTATAGTAAACCGTCGATGGTGTTTCTTCATTTGGCATTAACATTCTTTTAGTTATATATATAACATTTTCATGTTCCTGAACAGTAAACATAGTACATGGATATTGAAATTCAATCACACCAACAACCCACTCCCCATCTAATTTTATGGGTTTTGGTAGTTTCGTAGAAAACATAGTTGTCTTATTTTCAGGAAAGTATTCCATAGAGCTGTTGCTTGGTAATGTTAAATAAAAATTGTCTTTTATCATATTGTTTGCAAATCTGAAGCTTGTACCCAACTATTGAACTTATCAGGATAACCTTTCCACTTAACTAACAATTGCTTATTGGGACCTGAATAACGAGAACTGAGTATTTTATCTATTTTATAGCTTGAGGTGGGGTTATAATTTACTTTTTGTAGTTCTTTTTCATAGAATGTACCTTCAATTAATTCATGTTTCAAATCTTTCAAAGTGTAGACAACCCAAGGTGACCTATCAATAATTGAAGATATCACAAATATTTCATCACTCCAGTTAGACTCGTATCCCTTTTGAAATACATGTTTATATTTTGTTATTCGTACATGATCACCAACATGAAACTTAGGCAATGGAATATCTTTCGATGTTCTTACTGTTTGCCTATCATACAAATTATTCCAAACAGTCATTATATTGTTAGAATTTACATCACATGGAGCCATTTTAATACTTGAATGATAACCATGGTTATAAGCATACAATAGATCTTGTAAAATATCAATGTATTTATAAGTATTTTTGTGAGTAAAATACCGCCACATTTTTGTTTTGAGCGTCCTCTGAAATCGTTCAACAACACTAGCTTTAATATCAGGATTATTTGTAGTATAATAATTAATCTTTTTTGTTTTAAAGTATGTTTTAACATCTTTAGAAGCGAATTCGGTACCTTTGTCAGATTGTATATGGGTCGGAGTAGTACATGCTTCATTGAATATACTTTCAAAACTTTGTTTTATTGTAAATGAACTTTTGGTTTTCAGAGCTCTAGCATAAGCATACTTACTAAAAACATCAATAACACACAATATATAGTTGTAACCATCATTATATTTACTATAAGTTCTCATATCACTCAAATCTGCTTGCCATAGTTCATTTAAATTAGATAAAATATATTTGTTTCGAGGAAATTTCTTATGAATTGGTTTATGAAGAGTATACGTGTCTTGTGATTGCAACCATTCTTTTACTTCCTTTGCAGTCATTTTACCTTTCATAGCTTTAGTCAATTTAATAATACTGCTATAACCAGCAGGGTGTGATGCATCATAATAAATATTGTTAATTTCTAATAAGGGGTCCATTTTTCCCAATCTATTTTCTTTTTTATTTTTCTACTGTACTTTTCAGCAGATACAGGAGTGGTAAATTCCTCATCAGATAGTTCTCCAAGATCTTTTAACTGTAATTGATTAATATATTTACTTCTCTTCGAATTACCAACGTAACTCAGAGGCACTTTAATGTCTTTTAATGTCTTTGCAAAATTTTCCCATCCAATAGGATCATTCCTTTTTAGTGGTCTTAATGTATCATTTATTAAATCTACAATATTGCTTCCAGTTACCTCGTTGTTACCAATAAAAACTGTACCTTCATCATTCCAATTGATTTTGTCTCTGTTCAATGAGAGCAAATTTAACAAGAGTTCACCCTTTTTCGAATATGTCTTTGGTATTAGACTTAAAATTTGTTTTATTGAGTAAACAGATTCTGTCTGTATAGTTTTTCTCTCTTGATGAGTATCTTCTTGGTTTGACGCCTGTTCAACAACTGGATCTTGGATATTTGTTTTAATACTTTTATCATTAAGCTGATTTTTTATAATTGTTTCGGATGAATTAGGTGAAGTTATTATTGGGAGTTCAATTGGCTGACGATCTTCACCGGTAAAGTGTAAGTATCTCTGTAAAACTTGTAAGTACAAAATACATTTCTGTCTATCATCTTCTTTGCTTTTTAAAATATTTTGCATTTCAAAATCTAATCTTGATTTTGGATTATCTATAGAATCTCTTTGATATATTTTATCAATCAAACTCGGCTCGACGAGTACCATTCTCTTAGCATGTTCCATTTTAAACAAGACCACTTATAAGTCCACTAAGTATAGAACCCAATATAATAGGGAGAAAGGCACCCCCTTGTTGAATTATTATATTTTTTCTTACTTTATTTGTAGTTTTATGTACGAGTTTACGAAGCAGAGATTTATATTTTTTGAGAGATTTTTTTTCCTTTTCTTTTAATTGAACTTTACCCTGTAAAACATTGTGAATACATTCACAAATACAATTTATTTCATCTTCATCGCATGATTTTAACAAGGCTTTTTGATATTTTGGTTTTAACGTATGTAATGCAGCAAGTAAATCTTTATGCGTCTTTAAGCTTCCCTGCATTATTTGTAAATGATGGAAATTTGTTGATTCTTGTCGTATTTAAAGCCCTTCTTCGGTATATAAATAGAACAAAACCCAACATTAGGAAATATTCTTGTTTTAATACGACACTGATCATTAGTATTTTGTTTAAGATCTATCATTAAATATCCATGAGCGTCTTTAGTAGAATCTTTGTACGCTTCTTCGATGAACTTGGTATTTTCTGGTGATACTTGGCGTGCTAAATAGCGAATCTGTGTTTTATCACGAGGATTTTTAAAATAAATTATATAACTCGAATTTAAAGAAATGTCCCTCTGTCCTTTTCCCTGATGAAACAAGTTTTGGGTTATATAAAAAACACTTAAATTTCTATGATGACTACCTTTTGTAAATATGTCAACTATGCGTCCATCAGATTCCCTCATGAGATCATCTATTATGATAAGATTGGGCTCTTTACCATCAAACATGTTCAGATCGGGTAATCCTTGAAAGTAGTTTACATTTTTTAAGTTATATAGAGGTTGCATTTCATCAAAACACCAAGTTATTTGAACAAAATCTACGTTGCATACTTTACTCTTGTATTTGATAAAATTTGTTACAAATTGTGATTTTCCACATCCACTAGGTCCTGCAATTATTGCAGTAAAGGGATGGATAAAATGATACATGTTGTTTACGTGAGGTATATACGAAGTATTACAATAAAATGAAACAATTTCTATAAAAAGCACAATTATATTTATTTCTCATTAGTTATAACATACAAATTAATAAAAATTATGTCTTCTTAAATTTAACTTACTAACTAAATAATACAAAAAAAAATACATATAAGTACAAATTTATTTTTCATAAATTTAAAATTTTATTTACAAAAACACGTAAATTACATAATTAGGAATTAAAATACAAAAATACAGATTATTGGACATATTTTATATTATCTACACATTAAAATTGATATTTTATCTTAGTTTATAATGACCCCACGCTAAAGTATCAACAAGATTTGGTAAAATGTGACGCTTAGTATCGTTATATGACAAAGAAGTCTTGTTAATTTTTTGAGTAAATATTGTATGTTTGATGGATTTAAATCTATACATACTATGATGTTGAACATTTTGATTAAAAAGACATGACTTATAATTTTCTATATTCAATTGTTTTGTTACACTTTTATTAACTCCCTTAGCTTTCGATACTAGTTTGTTACCTACATTAAATGCATACATTTTTGATCGAAGACCAACAAATTCTTCTAAGATTTGTCCATTATTTTCATCTTTGAAAAATCCTAACCTTTTTTTATTTATTCTTGGATAACCGAAAATATTATCAGATGGATAATCAGAAGTATCAAAACGTACAGCTAAATCAGGTTTCAAGTCCTCATAAAAATTATCTGTGAATATTTGGTAGATAAAACTATCAGTATCAGTGTATAACAGTTTAGTTTTATCACCAAACTTTTTTAACATGTAGTCGTAATGGAATTCATACATTAAAGTTTTAGAAATATCTAAAATACAAAATCCTAGATAGATAGGTTTATTGTGTCTTATTTTTGTTTTGCGTAATTGAACTGCTACTAAATTTTCAGAAAATATTGAAAGACTATGAAATTCCGGTTTTGCGATCAAGTCTTGTGCCCCCAGAGATTTACCATGATTTTCCCAATGTGTTAGAAGTTTTACATTAACCCTTTTTTCTATATTTTCCATAGTTTTGCCGAATACTGAATTATTCATTAGTTTATAGAAATCCTTTTCAAATTCTGATACTGCTTTTGTTCTTAAATTAGTATTTAAATCTATATACTTTTGAAGCCAAGGACTTTGTTTAAATTTTAATATTCTGTGAACCTTTTTTAATTTCATACCTAGTTTTAAACATTGTTTTAAATTTCTGTAATGAATTTTATACTTATTCTTATCATTAAGATTAGGAATTAATTTTGAATCTTTACAATTTTCAACACAAATGTTTTCTGGACAAAGAGGTAAATCTGAATGTAAGTCATGAAGTTCATCAGGATATTCTAAATCTACTTCTAAAATAAAACCATTTTCTGATGTATCAGATACATTAAAATCAGTTGTAGGATCAATCCATTCGAATCCTCCTTCGGGGAGGTATTGCGACATAGCCCAACCGTATAAATTATTAGCATCAAAATAAGAAAGATATGATTTAACTTTGGTGGGATCATAATTGTTTAAATATTCATTATTGGCTTTGGCATATCGATTACTACATTGAGATACACCACCACGAATACCCGCCCTTATGAAAGCAATTTTATCGAAATCCGTTAATAATTCTAATTTTATTTTAGTGTACTTTAACATAGCATCCCAACTTAAGCCTGGGGCTGTATAATAGTGTGCAGGATCTAGATTATAAGTAGTAATGCAAAGATCTATAAAATTTTCAAATATATCTGTTAATAACAAGACATCGGTTTTTTGATATAAATTGGAATAATCAAGCATATTTGAACATTTAAAATGATTCCAAACATCTTGTGCATGATTGTAATCGTCATCGGATACATTTGAATTCGTTAATGTGCTGTAAAAATTATGTTGCATAGGTAAAGATGTTACTTTTAAACTATCAGAAGATGTCATAAACTCATAAGGAAAAACACCTTTCTTTCTGAGACGGTTGAAGTCTTCATCGATGGGAAATTTATTTTTTAGAGTATGGAATTGATTATCTTTTAGATTTTTGGCTAATTGATCAAGACTACAGGGTAAAAATTTTAATGAATCTATAAACCTTAAATTTACTCTTTGATTATTTATATTCAAAGTTTTTGAAAATGATATATATTTTTCTTTATTTTGAGGAATGATATCTACTTGACCATCTAGAAAATTGAGTGCGTGAACAATAAAATGTGAATCATAATTACTTAAATTATGAAGTATTACTGGAATAAAATTTGGAGCCCTAAACTTTTTAGCACATATTTCATGTGCAACACCTCTGAATTTACCAGTGTACCAGTCAAAATCTATACATTTTTCTTGATTTAAATCAGTCGCACAAATATGACAAATTGTACAATTATTCACGATATTTTGATCTTCTACAGTCAATGGTTTGGGACTTTTTTGAAAATTATTTTTACTGCAAATTGATTTCAAATCGTTGTAAATTCTATTCATAAATACTTGTGCGCATTCGGATCCACAATAGGACTCGTATTTTGATAAATTATCATTATATGAACACTTTATATAGTACCCAAAACTATACGGTTCGTGTTTTTGAATGTTATTTGTATATGATTTGGATGGGTTATTAGAACATGAATTAATTGGATTTAAAAATGCTTCAAAATCTGCATATATAACAAAAGGAACTTTTAACTTTCTTTCAAAATGATCAAACATCAATTTATCGTTAGATGTGGACTGACCAAACCAATTTTTAAATGTTTTATCACTTGTTGGTAATTCAGTAATAACATGAGTGCAGTCATATTGTTGATGATTTAACAACCTTTCATTAGTTGGAAAATGCAATAAACATCCATCACAAATATGAACGGCATGATGTTGGTTTGAAAGTTGTTTGCTAACTAAACGAGACAAATTTTTGATAAAACAATAATGACTATTTGCACCATTAGTTAAATACAACAAATTTATATGAGTACTTCTACGGCTCTTTGTGAAATACAAAGGGCCAATAATACTATGCTGTTTAGTATTTCTATTAAATTCTAAACCGAAAACATTTATGCTAATATTGTTTAATTTTTCAACTTTAGCAATGTCAGTTAATTTAACTGGAAATGATACACCATTGAAAATCAATTTTTCAGAATGCATAGCATATGATGATACGCGACCAGCATTTTTACTAACCGGGTAAAGAGCGGAAAGTAAAGACCACTTGAAACATAAATAATCTGCGTTTTGAACATTAATTATAGCTTTTTTTGCGCTAATATCTTTAGGTAAATCAATATAAGAAGTACCACGAAGAGGATTAAATTTATTAACATTCATATCTATGCTTTTTATGTGTTTTAGACTCCATCCACTATCTTTTTTCTCAAAACTACTTATTTTATTTGCTAACGTATCACACAAAGATGTGAAAAAAATATTAAGATCGTCCCCACGAAATACAATAAAATTACAAGTTTGAAAATCAAACGAATTCACAGTGTCACATTTGCTTTGTTGAATGAATTCAGCATGTAATATGAAATTAACTTTAAAAATACTATGATTTTCAATTGACTCTTCCACTAAATATAATATATCATCTTTAATTGAGTTTAAAAACGATTCAGGAGTTTGAAATGTTGCTTCTAAAGACTGGTTTGATTTATTGCAAATTTTGTATGTTATGATTCTTTGTCCAAAAGCAGTTTCAATAACCGATACATTATCAAAAGTTTTGTATAATTTAAGAGAGTTATTTTTATGAATATTACTTTTTAAGTGGTTGGTAAAATATCGTCTTCTAACTGTAATTTGGCAAGCGTCACAATTTACTTTATCTAAATGATTACCTGCGTGAGATCCTCCTCCAATACCCGATGAAGTTGAAGCCATTTCTCCAGTTCTTGAACGTTTGATATCAGGATGAGGGTCATCATGAATTGTAGTCCTTTTAAGTGAACCTCCTTGTTGTGGTTGACTATAACAAAAGAAAAATATTAGTACAACTGTTAACATCAAAATCTTTGACTAGAAAAGGTATTGAACTCAGTACTTACATGATATGATTTTCAGCTGATGCATATGTAAACTCTTCATCAAAACATGAACTCAATGATTCGCATAACTCCACTTCTTCACAAATATTAACCATTTCATTTTCATTGTCAATTTCTTCAACTCCAGAACTGAAGAAGACGCTTTCATATGTATTGGAGAAATCCATTTTATAGTTAAATCTCGAGATTGGATAAAAGTCACACCACGAACAACGACTTCCAACTGAATATTAGTCCAAATTTTTTAGGGAACTTATACAAAATATACAGGTAAATAAAGTACTTAATTAATGACCCCTAAATACAAAACAATGGTAGTAATTACTTAATTGTGCTTAAACAAGTATTTTTTGCAAGTTTCACTGTTCGTGATTTCTTTTGTTATATTATACATAAATTTTTCAACACTTTCAAAATTTTTTGTTCTATTTGTCGTGTACAATTTTAACCTCATGTCACTATTTTTCCAATGCTCTTGTGGTGGAATTTTAGATAGTTTTTTTAGATCGTAAACCTCGATTTTTATAAGGTGTGTTGCATTTTTGTCATCATCATTGTTAGTTGTAATAAAGGCAGTGCCACCACTTTGTGTTCGAGACACAGAGCTTGATGTCTTTTTCTTTTTATTTTTTGGTGACATTTGAAATAGATCATCGATCTCTTCTTTTGCAGTTTCTTTTCTTTTTCTTTCTGGTTGTTGGGGTGCAACGATTTCTAACTCGGGTTCAGAGTCCGAAAGTGTACTGTAATAAAAGCCTTTGGCTGTATTGCCTTCCTTCGTAAAATTGTATGAGTTCTGTAACAATATAAAATAAACACTATGAAACTTTACGAGTAAATCCAGTATTAATAAGTTTATAAATAGATAAAAATGTGTCTTACCTCCATTTTATCGTTGGACACTATAATTCACTTATAATTCACTATAGTTAACTTTCCTCACCGTACCACTACTACTAGGGACTGTAGCATTTTAATAACATTGTGAGTTTATATACCAGTGTAATCGACATAGTTTAAATAAATCATTAATTATCTAGTTTCAATAAATTATAACATTAAAAATCAATTACGTTATCTCTATTACACAATATTTGAATACCATTAAAGTAATAGTTTCCACAATTTCTCAAATATAAACTGATATGAGCTTATTTGTTGAAATGAGTGTAAAGTTGGTCAGATCTCGTGAATCGTTTAATCTTATGGCTTCATCGAGTGACATGAAATTTAAAGTTAGCATAACAGATGCAACTCTCGTTATAAGAAGAGCAAAAATTAATCCAACAGTTCTACTTGCTCATCAAAAAGTTCTAGCATCTACTACTGCAAAATATCCCATAACTCGAGCTGAAGTTAAAGTATTAACAATACCATCAGGAGTTCAAGGAAAAACACTTGATAATATTTTTCTCGGACAAGTACCTAAAAGATGTATAGTTGGGTTTGTTAATAATGCAGCGTTCAATGGTAGTCTCACTAAAAATCCACTGAACTTTGAAAACTATGATATGAGCTCATTTTGTTTGTACATAGATGGCCAACAAATACCCTCAAAAGCTTTGCAACCATCGTTTGAGAATAAATTGTTTACTACAACTTATCATACCTTATTCTCAGGAACGGGAATACATTTTCTAAATGAAGGTAATGGGATATCTCGTGATAAATATTCCAATGGATATTGTTTGTTAGCTTTTGATCTTACCCCTGATTTATCAGCCAACTCGTCGAGTCATTGGAATCTTATAAAGCACGGCAGCGTAAGATTAGAAGTTCGTTTTGAATCCACACTTACTCAAACAATAAACTGTGTTGTATATGCCGAGTTTGATAACATTATCGAAATAGATAAAAATCGAAATGTAACTGTTGATTATAGCAGCTAATACTAGAATTAGTACATTTTGTATTACTTAGTACTAAGTTTATGATTAAAATAAAACTTATTATAAAATTATACTTACCTTTTATTTACACCTTATTTAACTCTTATATATGTGTACCACGTCTTCATCTTTTCACTTAGCTGTGATCCAGCAAATAATTCAGTCATATCAAAATTAAATGCAGCAATGAATACTTATGAAATTCAACAATGCTTATTAAAAATTCATCCAAGTCTACAGTACAATGTATATGCTGCAAACAGATTGCCAATTAATGTTCAAGTTCCTATGTATCTTATAAGCAATTTGGACCCGGACACAAAGCCAGGATCTCACTGGATAGCTATACACATTGACAGTCGCGGTGCTGGAGAATATTTTGATTCATATGGCCGTTGTCCTACTGGCTATCACAAAATGTTCTTGAATAGAAATTCAAAGCAATGGAAATTTTGTAGTAACCGGATACAAAATGATTGGACTTCAGTCTGTGGAGAGTACTGTATATTGTACATATTTTATAAGTTTAATGGGATGTCAACAACTGAATTTTTAAATCAATTTGATATGAATACATTGAAAAATGATATGTTAGTGGATATTATGTTTAAATCTATTTTTTAATAAAGAAATTAAAGAAATAAAGCATTAAGTATTGAAATGTGTTGTTGTTATTGATGAGTCACAGGGTGATTAGTGTCGAGTGCCAACACAATAGGTGACCGTAATTAAGACCGAAGTGGAGGTATTGTTTACCGTAATTAGCAAATTAGGGGTAGTGGAGCTGGCACAGTAAAAAAGCTAAAAACCAAACGGTTAGAGATAGAAGAAAATGGATAGCACAGATCGAACGGGCGTCCCCAAAAACCCCCAATTTGACACCAAACTTTTTTTTTTTTTTTTTTTTTTTTTTTTTTTTTTTTAGGCGAGGTCGTCGATTGGCTCAGAAATAGGGGCCCCAGAATCGTGAGCCAGAATGCACGAATAATAACTACTTATATCCCCTACTAAAGAATTTTTAATTCCATTGTTACAGAAAGAGTTGACTACACAGGAATTAGCTTAGATAGAAATAACAAAGAATTATCCAAATACCTGGTCAATTTTTCTATAAGATGTTTCCCTAGAAACCCAGTAGCGCCAGTAATTAACACGACAGCACCTTCGTAAAACTTCTGGATATCAGAATCTCCTTCATCTGAAACCTTCTTAATCGCCTCTAAACGACGCATGGCGCCAGTCTCCACAGCCAAATCGTAATCCATATTATCACTATCACCTATAATATAAACAAAACCCTTCAAAAACATACAACGCCTTCATTACGAGGTTAGCAGGGATTCTCCACTTTCGCTGGCCTTGTTTTGGTACCATGTAATGGAGGATGACAGCAGTGATGGCCTCGAGGTTTAGGCATGCGGTCGAGAATCTCGGTGTTCACAGGTTCAAACCCCAGGCACACACCTCTGATTTTTCGAAGTTAAGTGTGTATTCACAATGAATTATCACTTGCTTTAACGGTGAAGGGAAACATCGTGATAAAACCTGCACACCTAAAAGTTCTTAGGAATTTCTTAGGTGTGTAGTCCGCCAACCCGCACTAGGCCAGCGTGGTGGACTAAGGCCTAAACCCTCTCAGTTGTAGGGAAGGCCCGTGCCCAGCAGTGGGACGTATTTGGGCTGATGATGATGATGATGAATGGAGGATTTATCGTAGATTTTAGGGCACATTTCCAGACTGCGTGCTGATTGTGGTGACTCAGGATCTCTAAATCATATACGTCTACAGGTAGTAACTGCCTTAGCCGGCACAATACTCGATGCGGAGATTAATACGTACTCCACATTTTATAGTTGTTCCAACCAACTAATTGTTAAAGGCAGCTGAGTAGTTTTGGCTCGTGGTAAAATGTAGGAGAAATATTTTTTTTTTTTTTTTTTAAATACACCCAACAGTCACATACATAGTTCTGACCTCACACTAGGATACAAGTCCTGTGTCGTGAGTATCAGAAACTACGAGAGACTTTTCGGTCTCACAAACACCCAGACCCGAAACAAATATTTGTGGATCACACAAACATTTGTCTAGGTGCGGGGATCGAACCCGCGGCTTCTCGTTTCGCAAGCTGGTGTTTAGCCAACTGCGCCACGGGGCTGTCATATGGTCAAACCCTGTGGTGCAGTTATTAAAATGTAGCCGCGTTCGATTCCTATATAGGTACTTATTCCTATATAGGTCAGGGTGCTCATGAAACCGAAAAGTATTTTGTAGTTTTTGATACCCACACGATAAAGACAAACAAAATGTAGTTAGTACAATAAATATTTATGTATATTTATATTTGAACAATAAACTGATATTAAAATTTCAACTTACAGGTTATTACTAAGGAGTCAAGCAAACTGCACTACCGTTAATGAATATGCGAAGAATGTAAATAAATAAATTTACGCACATAAATATATTACTGGAATGCCTATTAGGGTTCAACTTACTGCGAAAATTATAATTTCACGTCTCGATATTTTTATGGGCTTGTACACACACACATAGGTACGCATAAAGTCGCGCCTGTATTCCCTGAAGGGGTAGGCAGAGGTGCATTTCTGCACCCACATTTCGCCAGGTATGTATCAGTCCCACGTAATAGGGGGCGAGCCTATTGCCGTTTTTCACATTTTCATGTTGGGCACATTTCCAGACTACGTGCTGCTACTGAGAATTTCATAATGAAAAAACCCAATAACACTATTCCCGACCCGGGAATCGAACCCAGAACCTCTAGATCGCACGGCACATACCTGTACCGCGAGACCACGAGGCAGAGCATGGGTTTGTAGTTGATAAAAAAGGATTTAAAGGAGTATAGCCATTACAGTGGACGGTACTGATGGGCACGGGCCTCCTGTACCATTAAGAGGGTTTAGGCCTTAGTCCACCACGCTAACATAGTTCGGGTTGGCGGACTACACACCTAAGAAATTCCTAAGAACTTTTAGGTGTGCAGGTTTCATCACGATGTTTTTGTTTCGTTAAAGTAAGTGATAATTCATTGTGAATATAAACATAACTTCGAAAAATCAGAGGTGTGCCTGGGGTTTGAACCCGCGACTGCCGAGATTCTCGACCGCGCGCCTAAACCTCGAGGCCATCACTACTTCAGTCGGTAATTTTATTACCTTAACAATTATTTTTTTATAAACAATTAAGTTCAGCGGGTTACGAGATGTCTATTTTTATCCTTCCCTTGCATTACTGCGTTTTCAATTTGAATATAATTTACATGAACTTGTATTAACCCCGCGATATTTTTTGTATCATATGCATATGTACATATACTTGTTGTCCAATCTTGAGGTTTTGGATTCACTTCCCGGATTGAGCAGTGCTGTTGGGTTATTCAGAATGGAGTCTCGAAACAGCTCGTCAACAAGATTTAAGAACATTGTTGCAGAAACATAACTCCTGTAAGGCGCTTTTTTTTTTCAAGGTGCACTGTCAAAACAAGTGCTCTTCACTGAAAGTGACCCCGAGAGGGGCGGCGGCACGGTGGTCTGTGTCCGTCGCTGGCGCCCAATTGTATCCAGGGCCCCCAAAGTTTGGGGGCCAAACAAAGCTAGTGGGGGTGCAAATGTGCCCCTATCACTCCGAGACGGCCGAGACGCATTTCGTCTATAAACTATGTTTTACACTACATAATAATGCCGTTGGACCCATAAGGCAAAAGTTAGTGAGTAAAAAATTAAACTCTCGTCTCTTACACCACTCTCAGAGGCGGACATAGTCAAAATTAAAACGGAGACGCAATCAATTACAGACTCGGGACGCGAAAACTTTCTCCTTGTTTTATTAAACTCCGCCCTAAAAAGAATTGTCTCCCTTTTTAGCCAGACGACAGATTGGCGAATGGTTTCTGTCTAAATTGCGTCTTAAATTATCCGCTCATACGCTTTTCCGTGCTTACATAATGAGAAAGCTAATTCTGTTTGAGTAGAACCACGCCATAGTAAAATAAAACTAAAATACAAATGGGCCGGTTCATATATATATCGTATGCGATATAGTACCATCATTTCTCAAAAAAATGACATACGAACGTACACTCACGACTGTGTCCCAAAGGGGCAGGCAAATATGTTATTTAACGCCCATTTTGAGCCAACAATATTAAGTGCCACGTAAAGTAAGCGAGACTTTTGCCGTTTCTCGGACTCCGTGATGCTACTGTGAATTTTCTTTTTAACGCCTAATATTTTTACTTGGAAATCGAGCTCGTAGCTCATCTGAAACAATTTAAAATGCAGGATAAACCAGACTATGAAGATATTAAACAAAACGCCTTACAGCATAAACTTTTAACTGCACAATCTGATAAAAGTAGTATTTTTACGCCTACCCTCAGGCTAATAGACTGGTGCTTGAATGGTAGCCTCGCACGCAAGCACACGCTGTGCAACTGTTTCCAACTGTACAGGATATTAAACACTTTCTTATCAAAGTAGACGATAAGGGATAAGGTAAGGGTTATGTTAGTAGAACTTGAAAAAATATTAAGTGTTTTTCTGATTATGATCATTTAATCTGCATAATGTAAATGCTACAATTGTTATTGTTTTATAAACTTTCAGATATAAGGAAGGTAAATGAAATTTGGATATATGAATAATTTTTAGTTGTGAATAAGAAAAAAAACGCGAAAGTACGTCTTCCAGGACCACAATCAATTTTAATTTATGGACCAAAAGTCGCACAATTTCCATAACTCGAGACATAAACCTAATTTCAGGTCAGGACTATGTATGTACTTCTATCGGGTGTATTTATTTATTTAATAAATGTTATTTAATTATTCACAATGAATTATCACTTGCTTTAACGGTCAAGGAAAACATCGTGATAAAACCTGCACACCTAAAAGTTCTTAGGAATTTCTTAGGTGTGTAATCCGCAAACCCGCACTATGCCAGCGTGGTGGACTAAGGCCTAAACCCTCTCAGTTGTAGAGGAGGCCCGTGCCCAGCAGTGGGACGTATATGGGCTGATGATGATGATGATGATATCCTTTATTATTACATTAACAGTTCTTGACAGCCAACTTATTTATGTGCCTTTCTGCACTCACATTAAATTGTGTGCAAGTACAAAATAAACCTGCAAAAACACTCAAACGAAGCCTGCAAAAAGCAGTTTTTACAGAAATGAGTATTCGTCCAGACTTACTTGGCTTAATGGTTGCCCTACAGACGTTCTATGTAGGCTACCACACGCTATCTTCGCCTGAGATCTCACTGCCCCATACTGATGTAGTCCGTGATATGGTAATACACAGGAGTAAATTACGTTTGCTATCGCGACAGTTACAATCAAGTAGCGCCCGGAATTCCGTTTGCGAAATGAATATTTTCCCTGTTTTGACACATTTTGCATTGCTGCTCTGTGATGATAAATTGCCTATAGTCTTCCTCGATAAATGGGCTATCAAACATTGAAAGATTTTTTTTAAATCGGACCAGTTGTTTCTGAGATCAGCGCGTTCAACCAAACGAACAAACATTTATTTAGGTTTATAATGTTATCATGTTATTCATACGTGCGGCATGGGTCTACTGTACAACTAAGAGGGTAGTGAATATTAGTATATAATAATTGAATTGATTTTATTTGTGGTGAACTGTGAAATTCTACTCATAAATCGGCTAGTCAATTTCGTGATATTCTCAAAAGATTATTTGAGCGAATGCTGAACAGTTGATGGCGTGCTATTTATTTATCTTGTCTACACATGTCTGTATTCACGAAGACTTGGTGAATTTTTTCACCCACATTTTGCGAGCTGTGTTTTCGTCCTACGTAATAAGGGCAACGTTATCGCCACTTTTCGGACACGATCCCAAACTACGTCGAAACTACTGCGAACTACTTTTCACGATTCGAATCCAAGACTTCTTGATCACAAGTCATACACGGCCTAGGAATCAACGAAGAAGTTATGCAATTATTTTGTTTATAATCACCATTATTATAACTTATAGTAGGTACACTTAATCTTCCTTAATATTCGAATTCTGACTTACTATTAGATAGCCTCGAGAGTCTAAATAGAATGCCTCGTGGTCTCGCGGTACCAATGAGAAACGTGCGATCTAGAGGTCCCAGGTTAGATTCCCGGATTAGGCAAAATGTTTTCATATAGAGAGAAGTTTCTAGTCAGAAAAGCTTGGAGTCTGTAATTAAATACTAGTGACAAAACCTGTAGAAATGCATCTCTGCCTACCCCTTCAAGGAAACAAGAGCGAGTATGTATGTACTTCATAGTCATTAGACTTATGTCAAAAGAGTCATTAAAATGCAGAAATGATATTAGCGCGTGTTCCCGCGTAGTATTCTCCCGTATGTAGTTAAACCTAACTCATTTGACCTACTACTGTTAAGTATGTGTTTACCAGATTAAGTTCCGTTATAGACTCCGTATTTGATACCAAAAATATTTTTCAAATTAAATACATTGTACAATTAAGTGTAAAGAGGAACGGATCATTATCAATAGATTATATGATTGTGTTGTTTCAGATAAGTAATTTAAGAGCCTAGTTAGCTTAATTAGTGAAAATTCGTAAGTGAAATGAAAAAGTGCACACCACTCTACCGAGAAAATTCTATGCGTTAGAAACTTATAACCAGCTATTAATATTGATATGAATGAGGATCGTTCTTTTATTAAAGTACTTGAGTTTATAGAGCTGAAGAGGAATAGGATGATAAGCTCTTTTTTCTTGTATTGAACTCTAGAATTTTTCATCTTAACGCACATTTCTTAAGTTAACAAAAGCTAGCATTACTTTTGTCTAGGCTGGGAGTAAATTCTATAGACTGAAGAGCTAGTGAGAGTCCTTGAATTATACTGAATAAACTGAATGAGTAGTGATGGCCTCGAAGATTGGCGCGTGGAGGTGTATCTCCGCGATTGCGGGTTCAAAGTCCGGGCACACCTCTGAATTCAAAGTTATGTGTGTATTCACAATGTATCACTTACTTTAACGGCGAAAAAATCGTGAGGAAACCATCACCCCTAAAAGTTCTTAAGAATTTCTTACATGTGTAGTCCGCCAACCCGCACAAGGCCAGCGTGGTGGACTAAGGCCTAAACCAGTAATTCCCAAAGTGTTCCAGGTGGACTCCCAGGGGTCCACGCGAGAATCAACGGGGGGGCTATGTTGGGCGTGACAAATAATGGTGTTCCACAATCGTAAGCGGGGGTCCATGAAAATAAATTTGGTTTCGAACTAAAATGTTGGCTTGACTTCTATCAATATAGGCAGATAATATTTTAAGAAGCATTGCATATTCCATAATCAGTACAACGCGTCTTATTTATTAATTTATTTATTAACACTTTCTTGTATATATACACAAAATTATATAAAGAAACTTAGGTAATAAGAAAGAAAACAAGTTGTTTGTATTGATTTTGGATATTTGTAAATTGGTAGTAATGTAGCTGCAGGGGGTCCACCAGATCCATCAAAATTTTGAAAAAGGTCTATGAAACAAAAGAGTATGGGAACCTCTGGCCTTTTTTTTTTTTTTTTTGGTCTCGAGGGGAAAGCTGTTTATGGCTCTACTTCCCGCCAGCCCCGGGGGAGGGGGGCGGAAAGCGTATGTCGGGGTCACCGGTCTTCCAGCCCGGCGCGCGGCGACGTCATGTCCGCGCAGATGTTAGTGCCGGGCTGGGTCCCTAACAATATCCCTAAACCGGCATACCGACCAAAACCCCCCGGTGGCCATCTCCGCGCCGAGTGGGAACCTCTGGCCTAAACCCTCTCAGTTGTAGAGAACGCCTGTTCCCAGCAGTGGGACGTATGACACTGATGATGATGAAAAAATAAAAAAACGAACATATAAAAAGTATCAAATGCGGAGTCAGCAACACAACAACATACCACGTTGGCGTATTAATTGAACTCGATCAAGGACGTTTGATTTATGTGTTTCCTAAGAAATTGAATTGGAAAGTTTCGCATTCGCCCTAAATCACAGGCTCTGCTATCAGCCGCGCTAATCAATTTCTCTAGTTAAACATCAGCCCTTTGACATCATATGTTACGCTATTATCCCCTAAGGGGTAGACAAAAGTGTATTTTTATAAACCCATTTTGCTAACCACGTACAAAATGGCTGATTTGTTGTTTTTAGGATTATTTTCAGGTATCTAGAAACAAAATGATATTATTAATAGTCAAAAATTTAAAATAGGAAATCGAACCCGGGACCTATTGATCGCACGACTTACATATCATCATCATCAGCTCAAATACGTCCCACTGCTGAGCACGGGCCTCCTCAACAACTAAGAGGGTTTGAGGCCTTAGTCCACCACGCTGGCCCAGTGCGGGTTGGCGGAATACACACCTAAGAAATTCCTAAGAACTTATTAGGTGTGCAGGTTTTATCACGATGTTTTCCTTCAACGTTAAAGCAAGTGATAATTCATTGTGAATACACACATAACTTCGAAAAGTCAGAGGTGTGTCCCTGGGGTTTGAACCTGCGACCGCCGAAATTCTCGACCGCGCGCCTAAACCTCGAAGCCATCACTGCTTCGACTTATACATCGTATGTACATATATCGCCTCATACTAGGTACTTAAATTTAATGGTATGGGTCAATTAAAATTGGTTATAGAAGTACACTTTTTCACACTTTATGTGTGTGTTCACAGAACAGTTGAATAAGACTAGAAAGGAAATGTCAGCATGCCGAGCGTGACGAAACCTACGATTAGACTATCTATGTTTGACACGGCCGCTTCTTAGTAATTCGGGTAGCGTGTAATATCGAAACTTTTAAAAATGTGTGACAGCCAATAGCAGCCTTTCATTTTTGTTTGATACTTTTATCATTGGTCGTGTAAATCGCGGCGCGGGAGCACCTACTCGTAGTAGTTAGGTACTGTTGTAAAATACTCGTATCGATCATTCTTTCAGACTGAAAAATAATTGTTACTTTTTGTTTTGTTATATTATACTTGTGAAGCCTACGTATCGTAACCAATTTTATGTTAAATTTTGTTAGTTAAGACTAAACAAGTTTGGTTGTTTGTAGTTACAGTACAGCCTAGCCAATAAGATTTCGCTATTTGCTCAATAGTACCTAATAATAATAACATTAATAGCCAATAACATAATAAATAATAACATAAAAAGTTTAAGAAAAAACATTATACATACTTTACTTTTAGCAAATAAGAATTTGTTTTGTTTATACCAAAGCTACCATGCTTTATTTATTTATCTAATTTAAGTTGTTATGACACGTTTAGTACTTTAAGCTGCGTTAATAGTTTCTTATTATAATACTTACTATGTTTTCAAATAGACACGATAAGGACTCAAGGAGTAAAGAGAAATACCAGCTTGTTTAAACTTATAAAAATGAATAATTACTAATACTAATGTTACTTTTCCGTTCATATGTCAAAGTTTTTTTTTGAGAATTATTGTGATTATTGTCCATAAGCCAGTTTGAAATGAATATTAACCTTGAATAATTGTCTTTTTCCATGTATATATAGAAAATGTTCATAAAATACTTAAAAGGTTTTATCGCTCACAAACCCGGCCGGGCCCGGCGGACCCGGCCGGGTTGGTGACAGATGCAACCGGGCCCGGCCGGGTTGGGAAACATACCGGGTTGTAATCTCTAGTCGTGTGATTGTAGTAGAATGACAAGCGGCGACACTCGTCCCCATACAAAATACTGTTTATTTCCCTTGTAATCTTATTCAGCTATTCTGTGTGTGTGTAGCTGTATGTGACAACCCGGTGACGCAGTTAGCTAGACACTAGCTTGTAAAACGAAAGGTTGCGGGTTCGATCCCCGCACCAAGACAAATGTTTGCGTGATCCATAAATATTTGGGTTTTTGTGAGATCGAAAATCTCGTAGTTTCTGATACCCACGACACAAAACTCGTATCTTAGTGTGGGGACAGAACTGTGTATGTGACTGTTCAGTGTATTTATTTATTACTGGCGACGGGGCCAGCACCAATTTTGAAACCACGAAAAAAAAAACAAAGCGCCTGTCACAACATTCTGAGCAAATTGTTTCGTGAAAATGTTTCATATCATATTGCGCAACGGTCCGTTTTTATAAAAAAAAACATAGTCTATGTTATTTCAAAAGTTCCTATCTATATTCATATCAAAAATCATACAAATTCATCAAATAGTTTTTGCGTATATTGGTTACAAATATACAAAAATATAAACCTTTCCCCTTTATAATATTCATCATGTATCATCATTCAAAGCCTTTTTCAACCCACTTCTGGGCATAAGCCTCTCTTAACCCACTTCTGGGCATAAGCCTCTCTTTTGGAAAGGAATTGCCATTCGTCTCTATTCTGGGCCAGTTGCATCCAAGATCTGCCAACCACGTGGACCAGATCGTCCATCCATCTTGCTGCTGGTCGGCCAACACTGCGCTTGCCCTGCCTCAGCTACCACTCGGTCTATGCCTTACTCCACCTCCCATTGACCCGCCTTGCCAAGTTAAAATATCAGTTCATACATACATACATACTATTAAGAAGACTGCCTCGTGGTCTCGCGGTACAAGTATGTGCCGTGCGATCTAGAGGTCCTGGGTTCGATTCCCGGGTCGGACAAAGTGTTTATCTATTAGGAAATTCTCGGTAACAGCACGGAGTCTGGAAATGTGCCCGAAAAACGGCAATAGGCTCGCCCCCTATTACGTGGGACTGATACATACTTGGCGAAATGTGGGTGCAGAAATGCACCTCTGCCTACCCCTTCGGGGAATACAGGCGTGAGTTTATGTATGTATGTATGTATTAAGAATTTCCTAATGGAAAAACCCATAACACTTTGCCCGACCCGGGAATCAAAGCCTCTAGATCACATGGCACATACTTGTGCCGCGAGACCGCAATACTCAAGCAGATATACCTAATATTATTATAGATAAAGATTATTTATGTTAGATGCTTTCGTCAACCGTTGGAATAAGCGATAACTACTGAAATACACATCCGACTTAGAGACAGCTTGTTTATGTTATCGCTTCAAAATACAACAAACATGTACAGCTGATTACAAGTTACAGAATTACATCTCACAAGCCAAATACATGGCGCATTAATTCAATTTGTGCGACAAGTACACTAACAATTAAAGCTGTAGACGTCTTGTATGAGAATTTCAAATTTAGGATGACGTCATTAGAGATGAAGCTATTTAATCATCATCATCATCAGCCCGTATACGTTCCACTGCCTTGCACGGACCTATTCTAGAACTGAAAGAAATTCCTAAGAACTTTTTTCATTTATGCAGGTTTCACGATGTTTTCCTTCACCGTTAAAGTTCGTAATAATTAATTGTGAATACATAGATTACTTGGACTAAAGACTAAAACCCTCTCAGTTGTAGGGGAGGCCCGTGCCCAGCAGTGGGATGTATATGGGCTGATGATGATGATGAGATAACTTCGAAAAGTCAGAGGTGTGTGCCTGGGGTTTGAACCCCCGAAAATCTCGACCGCGCGTCTAAACCTCGAGGCCGTCACTACTTTATGATAATGTAACACATAATGTAGTACCAATATTTTTGTTATATAGTTCGGAAGAAAATTTTCACTAGTCAAGAACGAACAATATTGTCTTGGACTAAATGAGACCACATTTTGATACCAGTGGCGGTACTTCCATAGCAGCCCAAAAGCCCACCTTGCCTTACAAAATTCCGAATAATTAATCTTTAAGCTTTAGGTAAATATTTATTTAACAGAAGCAATTTGACATATAAAAGAGAATATCCTGACCCCACAATAAACAATTACAAACTAGACATTACACAATTAACGTGTAACGCTTTTGGGCTTCTATGGAAGTACCGCCACTGTTTGATAGAGGAATAATTTCAAACAGTTGGCAATGTAGACTTGTAGATAAAGTCGGAAAGACGTCCGGTAGCGTGACCCAGGCTTGCTAGGTACCATTCTGAAAGATAACATCGCCTCACTAGAACGTTGTTTTGGACGACAACCTTATTTATTTACCCTTTTCGGTTACTGGGTCTTGATAAATTGAATTATTTTGAATCGTAACTGCGTGGTGCCACTACGGTTCGAATATGCTGTTTTAAATGAGTATCTTTGTCCTATTAGGTATAGAAGAATTGGCGGAATATCAATTTAACTGTGAAAAGACTTGATTTCATACATTTATTTATTTAAAACTTTATTGTACACATAAAATTAAAACTACGGAGTACAGTAGACTAAATTGGTACAAAAGGCGGTCTTATCGCACACGGCGATCTCTTACAGACAACCAAGAATGATGTAGGAAGAAAATTGAAAGGTAAGTGTACAAGTAGGTACATTGTGATTTTTACCTGCCTTTATCAATCGGAGATGTCTACATGAATATAATTGTATGTTGATAATATAAATATATATGTAGATAAGCTCCGCGCTTTATTCATACATACATACATAAACTCACGCCTGTATTCCCCGAAGGGGTAGGCAGAGGTGCATTTCTGCACCCACATTTCGCCAGGTATGTATCAGTCCCACGTAATAGGGGGCGAGCCTATTGCCGTTTTTCGGGCACAATTCCAGACTCCGTGCTGCTACTGAGAAGCTTTATTCACAACAAGCTTTTCACATAGCTTAAAAATCCAAAAGTATACTGAGTTGTGAATAGAATCGATAGTCAAGACATGTTCATCAATTGCTACAATTTATTTACCTTATATACAACGCCATCTATCCGCCGCACGCGGAACTAATTCCGCAACAAAAACTGCAAACTTCAAAATTGTACATTGACCGGGAAAACTAATTGATTGAGTTTTAAACGCACCAATTTAACAGCGTAGTCGAACTGAAATCATATTAAAGTGGGGCACGGCCGAGGGCGTTTAAAGCAGAATTACCCGGGAATACGGAACAATAAGCGGGCGATTTAGGAAATACCGAATCAGCCGGTTCCAGAACGTAATATAATTTTAGGACTAGTGCGGGTGTAAATTTTAATAGGCAAGACTGTTAAATAGAGCTCACCTCAGGGCTTTAATGTACTAAGAGTTCGGTCGGGTGTAGTTTATGTGTCGGAATAACTAACGAGCGCCCATGTACACTCGTGACGTCAAGCGGCTTATTACCATGTAACTTGGTACAATAGATTGCATAAATTATCGCGGCCTATTGAAATGTCCTTGATTAGAATTGCGTTACGGGTTATGTTATAGTTTTGTACTAGTGGTTTTTTAACTGCTAACACCTTTTACCGTTTACGTGCTTTTCAATAACAGCAGGAGTCTTAAAATTGTGTTCGGTAAAAAGTAAAGTTTTCATCATCAGCTCATATAGGTACGTTCCACTGTTGGGCAAGGGCTTTCTCTACATCTGAGAGGGTTTAGGCCTTAGTCCACCACGCTAGCCTAGTGCGGGCTGTGCGAGTTAGCGGACTACAGGCCTAAGAAAATTCTAAGCACTTTTAGGTGTGCAGATTTTCTCATGATGTTTTAGTATGTTGTTGAAGATTTATGATGGATCATTTCGGCAAAATTAAAATGGACCTGGAATCACAGTTTCTGGTATGTAAACTTTGTGTATTATCAACTGCGCCACGGAATCCATGTGCTAAGACTTTGCTAGGATTAAGACATCCTTATCCACACAGATAACGATTTTATTTATACAGATTGTATTCAGACCGTGATCGGGAGCTAAGGCAGGTAATAGCTACGGTGATTACAAATCCAATAGCGTTAAAAAAAACCCGACAAAACATAAAAAAATGACGTTTTCCATACAACCAGAGGTATTAAATGTAGGTATGTAGTTGTTAGGAAAACGTATTTTTTTTTATTTTATCCTATAATTATTTCGCCGAACCGTGAATTGAATCCAATACCTCTAGATGGCACGGCACACCGTTGAGCAGAAAGACCACAGCAGTCAGCCAGTGTAAAAAATTAAAAAACGGTTCCCGGACTCAGGTCTGCGTGGAACTCTAAAAAACAATGATTTTCTCAACGGTTGCATATGCAAATTGGAGCCAGGATCGTTTCCAGCGCGCTGTTGGCCGGGGGTATTACGTTTTTAATTAACACCGCTAAAACGATCGCCTTGATAATGCTTGCACTTTATTGTACTGCATTTCTTGCACCCAGATTTTTAATTGCTATTCCGACGGGGAATCTCACATTTTTATTATTGCACATTTATCCAGAGAATCAAGTAATAAGAAATGTCAAAGTGCCGTACAGTTAAGATTCTTTACATGACATGACGTAACCTCACGCCTGTATCCCGCGAAGGGGTAGGCAGAGGTGTATTTCTGCACCCACATTTCGCCAGGTATGTATCAGTCCCGCGTAATAGGGGGCGAGCCTATTGCTGTTTTGGGCTCATTTCCAGACTGTGCTGCTACTAAGAAATTTCCTAATGCAAAAAAAACAATAACACTTGGTCAACTCGGCAATCGAATCTGGAACCTCTAGATCGAATGGTACATACTCGTGCCGAGAGACCACGAGGCAGTCTTCTTTACAAAGTATAAAGGCGAACTTAATGCCTAAGGCATTTTCTTTACCATACTGAAACTTTTCAAGGAAGGTTTAGTATCTATGCATGGAACTCCCTTTTGTGTAAGTAATCTTCGATTATATGTCTTGTGGTTTTAGATTAGGCACGCGATTTGACAAAACACAATCTAGATAGTTGCGGGTTCAATTACTAGGTACTACAAACTTCTTCCTTTCTGGCGTCATCCCATCAAACTCTAGAGAAAGAGCTGCTAAAGCTGAGAAGAGTGGGGCTTTGGTCCAATTAAATAAATAAATAAAATACACCCAACAGTCACATACATAGTTCTGACCCCACACTAAGATACAAGTCTTGTGTCGTGGGTATCAGAAACTACGAGAGACTTTTCGGTCTCACATACACCCAGACCCGAAACAAATATTTGTGGATCACACAAACATTTGTCTCGGTGCGGGGATCGAACCCGCGGCCTCTCGTTTCGCAAGCTGGTGTCTAGCCAACTGCGCCACGGGGCTGTCAATTACTTGACTTAATGCGGGTTCGAAGACTCCACAATCACATATGTGGGAAAATTCTTGTGTTGAACTCTAGAGTATTCAGACTGAGCTGTGTCTTGACAAGTGTGTAGGAATTACGAACTTTTGGTAAATAAATACACCCAACAGTCACTACCAACTAAGATACAAGTCTTGTGTCGTGGATATCGAGAACTACGAGAGACTTTTCGGTTTCACAAACACCCAGACCTTAAACAAATATTTGTAGATCGCGCAAACATTTGTCTTGGTGCGGAGATCGAACTTGCAGCCTTTTGTTTCACAAGCTAGATAACTGCACCACGGGGCTGTCACATATACACAGCCACGCATACGCCTAGGTATAATTGCGATAAAGCGAGCAGAAGTGTGCTTATAAATACTATTAAATGTAGGTAGTAAGAGGCGATGTATACTTATATATATCTTATGGGTACCCTTATGGGTTTAATCCTAGCACTGAGACAATTTTTTCTGTATTTGTCTAAGTGCGGGCATCGAACCCGCGGCCTCCTGTTTCACTGACTAGTGTCCAGCCAACTGCTCTACGGGACTATCAAACCTTACAAAAATATGTTTTTAAACATAATTAACATGTCAGACGTATCTACCCGATATGCTCTTTTACACCCTTATCGTGAAACACATTTAACCAACCCTTATATTTCATGAGGACTGATAAGAGGGTAGATATAACAAATTAATTCATAAAAGTAAACTTAAAAAAGGATCACTGATATATTTTAATATAATTCAATTTAAATCAACTTTTAAAACCGGTTTTTTATTTGGTATGCAAGTCGCGTATTTATATGGTTTATCAGAAAAAAAATCTTTAATTATTATTTTTGAGATATCTGCTGAAGCAGTCATGTACAGCTGATTACAAATTACAGAATTACATCTCACAAGCCAAAATATCATCATAAATATATTCAACACTGCTGGACACGGGGCCTTCTCTACCATTGAGAGGGTTTAGGCCTTAGTCCACCACGCTGGCCTAGTGCGGGTTGGCGGACTACACACCTAAGAAATTTCTTAGAGCTTTTAAGTGTGCAGGTTTCATCACGATGTTTTCCTTCACCGTTAAGGCAAGTGATAATTCATTGTGAATACACACATAACTTTGAAAAGTTAGAGATGGGTGCCTTAGGTTTGAACCCGCGACCGCCGAGATTCTCGACCGCGTGCCTAAACCTCGAGGCCATCACTGCTTCTTCTTTTTGCTCTTTCACAACTTAACCTATATCCTCATATACGAGTACATAGTGTATAGTATATATATAGTACTAGGGGTGAGGCCCAGGTCATCGCACAGGAGCACATATTCCCGGGATAAAAACTAACCTTCATGTTAATCTAGACTGTCAGCTACCTACATACCGAATTTCATTCAAATCCATGCAGTAGTTTTTGCATAAGAGTAACAATCATCCACGCAAACTTTCGCCTTTATAATATTATAGTATTTTTTATACATTACATAGTTGATGTTTTAATACAGAGATTATAATATAATGTGCATTTTTTTATTGTTTTGAATTTGAATTAACATTTCTCTAAAACTTTATTTGTATACAAAAAAAAATAATAGAAAAAACACTCAAGTTTTCTTTACATAATAGTTCTTAAAAAATGCATATTTAAAAATAGATTTCAAAAATGGCTACTCACTTGGATCTTTTCACTACTACTTTGTGATGTCTTGTGTTAAGGTTATCTTGATTAATTTACAGAAATATTCTAACACGTAGAAATCTGAGAAACGACTGACGAAAATCCCACGAAAACTGTGTATTTACCAACAAACATACGAAATGGCGCTTGATGCATTTTTATTTATTTTATTTCTTTGGGAAACAGACAGAACAATTAACGTCAAAAAAAAAGTAAATATCACATTAATATTTGATAATTCATTCTTAAGTATTTCTTTGTATTTTTAAAGGTATTTTTCATATAAAACTTTATATTTAAAAATGTAAAAAAATAATAAGTAGGTACAGACTGTTTTTTTATTTTAATGATATTCAATTAAATTAATTTTGACTTTATGCTAATATCCTCTATTGTCAATTTATGTTTATTTATATATTTTTCTTTTTTTTACAATTTTGAAGACAACTGCCAGAACTACAATCTTTCATTCCAGCCCCGTCTAGGTTGTCTGTAAGAGATCGCAGCTAGCGAAAAGACTGCCTATTGTGCCTATGTCTTATTTTCATAGTTGTTTCACAATGATACATACATACATAATCTCACGCCTGTATTCCCCGAAGGGGTAAGCAGAGGTATGTACATTATTGCACCCACATTTCGCCATTTGTATATCAGTCCCACGTAATAGGGGGCGAGCCTATTGCCGTTTTTCGGGCACAATGCCGAATCCGTGCTGTTACCGAGAATTTCGTAATGGAAAAACCCAATAACACTTTGTCCGACCCGGAATTCGAACCCGGGACCTCGTGATTGTACGCCAGGAGGGTAAACCGCTTTTTGTACAGTATACAACATAATTGAGAAACTGCCTCGTGGTCAAGCCGTATAAGTATGTGCCGTGCGATCTAGAGCTCCCGGTTTCGATTCCCGGGTCGGGCAGTGTTATTGGGTTTTTCCTTTAGGAAATTCTCAGTAGCAGCACAGAGTCTGGAATTGTGCCCAAAAAACGGCAATAGACTCGCCCCTTATTACTTTGGAATGGTACCTAACTGGCGAAATGCACATCTGCCCACCTTTTCCTGTATTCTCCATACAGGCGTGAAGTGACGTATGTGTGTACGCAAATACTAATTTCACTGATTAATCTACCCAGTCTTTTACAATACCTCATAAACACGCCAAGGAGATATCCAAAAAAATATGATCCAATAAACTAAAGGGTAACGTCCCTAAAAATTCTCCTAATCCCGGACAAATGATCCGGAAAAGGGAATTATTTTAAAGTGATCACTGGTCCTTTGACCGGATAGGCGGCGCTTTCATCCTTTAAAACCAATAGCGGACCGATAACCGGGGTTTACGGGTCTCGGCTGGATGATTTACCGCCTCCCGGGGAACTTGGCCCGATTAATAGAAATTTAATTTACATGGGGCCAGTTTAGATCGTCGCACGCGATAGGAGATCAGCGATTAAGATAGGGGGAATAGGGATACATTTAGTTCGGCGAGGTCGTTGTTGCGTTCATAAATATGATCCAGCGGGGAATATATTCTCAGCCTATCGCCGTCCACTGCTGAACGAAGGCCTCCCCAAGTAGGCGCCAACCATCCCGGTCTTGAGCAGCCCTTATCCATCCGCTACCCGCCACCTTTCTCAAGTCGTCGGACCATCGTGCTGCAGGACGTCCTACACTACGTTTGCCTAAGCGCGGTCTCCACTCCAACACTTGTCTGCTCCAACGGCCGACATTGGATTTTACTATGGCAAAATCCCCCAATAGCGGGGAATAAGTTGGTTGAAATGGCAGACGTTACTTTAATAGTTTAGTACAACAGAACGAGTTAGTGAGAAGCGACATCAACCCATATACGGCACGGCCCTCCTCTGCAACTGAGAGGGTTTAGACCTTAGTCCACCACGCTGTCCTAGTGCGGGTTGGCGGACTACACTCCTAAGAAATTCCTAAGAACTTTCAGGTTTGCAGGTTTCCACACGATATTTTCATAAAAAAAATATACGTTTTTCTAACAATCATAGATATTAAATGGATGTGGTTGTAAGGAAAACGTATTTTTTTGTCGGAATTTAGCTAGATAGAGCTAGCGGGATAGAGGTTAGCTATTATCTGCCTTAGTTTCCGATCACATTCTGAATACACCCTGTATAGGCTGCCTATCCGATCGGGGACACAGTTGTAAGTAGGAGTCTTTTTTATTTTAACGTTCAAAGTTAGATCAGCCGGAGGAGTTTATACATTGGGGCAAAGACACGTCTCAGGTAGGCTGGAGGGCTTACGTCACAGAGGAGTAACGGGTGTAATGAGCAATTGATTCGGTCAAACGCTTTCGGTTTGAGCTCTACCGTGCACGAATAAATTGTGTCCATTATTAGTCCAATATGAATAATATGACGAGCAAATTCCTTTTGAATAGAATAAAAAGTAAAAGTAAACATATTTATGCACAAATTCATTTATCTCTACATCACCCAAAAATTGGCTGATAGATAATGCCTTAGGCATTAAGTCAGCCTTTATACTTTTTATATAAAGCATAAATAAATAAATAAATACACCTAACAGTCACAAACATACTTCTGACCCCACACTAGGATACAAGTTCTGTGTCTTGGCTATCAGAAACTACAAGAGACTTTTCGGTCTCACAAACACCCAGACCCGCAACAAATATTCGGTGATCACACAAACATTTGTCTCGACGCGGGGATCGAACCCGCGGCCTCTCGTTTCGGGGGCCGGTGTCTAGGCAACTGCGCCTGTTTAATATCCTGAGTCATTTAAGCATAGCGTGAAGAACTCAGGAAGTGAGGATGTATCGAGTGACCAGAGATGAGTCTCCTGTCATTTGATGCTCTGTTCTGTCGTCGTGCTTACTATCTGATGAGGTTATGTCGTTTATACTGGATAAAATATATTATGTATGTATTATGTATGTATACATGTTTTGTATATATTTGTGTATGGGCTATGTAAATTAATTAAATATATACACATTTATTTATTTATCTTATTAATTATTATATTGTACACATGAACTACGCTCCCTTCTATCACTTGTTTATGTCCATCTTATGGTTGTCTCTAAAAGATCGCCTCGAGCGATAAGACCGCCAATTGTACTTCATTCTTTTTGCATATTGTTTTGTTCATTATTTCTTAGTGTACAATAAAGTATTTATAAATAAATAAATAAATAAAAGATCTCATCATAGAAATATAAAAGTCTCATAAAAGATCTTATAAATGCAATAGGAAATCGAAACAGACTACTGATAATATCATCATTCTGTTGCCCTGTTCTCAATTCTATTTAGGTCGGCAAAGTATGTTTTAAAGCAGACAGGCTGATAATAGTAGGTACTGAAAATCACTAGAATATTAAGTAAATAAGTAAACACCTATTATTTCTGATTAATTTCGTTGCGGGATCATGACAAATTAGGTTCCCTTCATCATCATCAGCCCATATACGTCCCACTGCTGGGCACGGGCCTCCTCTACCATTGAGAGGGTTTAGGCCTTAGTCCACCATGCTGAACTTTATTGCTCGGCGTCAATACTGTGCGTGCTGTTGAGTTACAGTGGCGGGTGTGTGGTGGCATAGGGACCAAAGTAAACACGTAAATTAGGATAAAATGCAACGAAAAATATTGGCATAAAATAAACGGCTCTCAAAACTAAAACTAAGAACAAAATATACTCAAAAAAATCAAAAGCCAAGAATTAAAGTGTTCTCCTCTCACGAAATAAAATTGCGCTAACTAGTTTAATAAACAAATCCATTCAGCATGTCATGACGCGCCATCTGGGGGCACAAACACGACATAATTACCGAGCTGGAACATGGCGGCAGGGCAAACAGCGCCGAATGGCTGCATTGATGGCTCAGAGATAAAAACCTCTTTGGTACTTTGAAAGAATCTTTTGAAACAACTCTCTTTCAGACGTGAATAGCGTCTGACGCGACCTGACCGCAACGTCTGTGGGTAGGAAATACTTCGGTCTGTTTGTACGGCATTTTTACACTCTATACATACAGAATTAGGTGAATACTTTATCTCAGGGTTACTAAAAAAAAACACGAACCCCGCTTAAAGTTTCCAGGTAACAGCAAACCACTTAAACCTTAAGTGTCTATTTAAATCCCCCCCTCCCCCCGCAGAAAATAATAGAATTGACTGTTGAAGAAAATAAGGATTTTATTACAATAAAAGATAACAAAGTGACAAAAGAAATATCTTTTTAATATTAATGTGATGATTGTTGCTTTCGCTTTTTGAGTCAATTTTAGGAGTAATTTTGTACAATTTTTAACTCAATTCTGACTCGGTATCAAGTCGATTTCTGTATTTAGTTTTTATCATTCCTAGGTGTGAAAACTCACCACAAGTATTTGTAGCCACTATGTGTGCCGCACGTGGCTGCTAGGCATCAAGTCACCATTACGTAAATCTTGTCGCGAACCCCCTGCCGTCGAATGGCGAACCCCTACGAGTTCGCGAACCTCACTTTGAGAAACCCTACTTTATCTGATGGCCTCGAGGTATCGGATGGTCGAGAATGTCGGTGGTCGCGGATTCACACCCCAGACACACATCTCGGACTTTTCGGAGTTATGTGTGTATTTATAATGACCATGTAACGGTGAAGGAAAACATCGTGTTGAAACCTGCACACCTAAAAAGTTCTCAGGAATTTCTTAGGTGTGTAGTCCGCCAACCCGCACTAGGCCAGCGTGGCGGACTAAAGCCGAAACCCTCTCAATTGTAGAGGTGGCCCATGCCCAGCAGTGGGACGTAGTATATGGGCTGATGATGATGTACATAATCAAATGTAATTTTCAACCTTTATTATGGCAAGAACTAATGTAATTTATCATTTATTTGCTTATTAACGTTATTATTTACTATACTATATTGTTGCCTGCCTCGTGGTCTCGCGGTACAAGTATGTGCCGTGCGATCTAGAGGTCCTGGGTTCGATTCCCGGGTCGGGCAAAGTGTTATTGGGCTTTTCCATTAAGAAATTCTCAGTAGCAGCACGGAGTCTGGCATTGTGCCCGAAAAACGGCAATAGGCTCGCCTCCTATGACGTGGGACTTATACATACCAGGCGAAATGTGGGTGCAGAAATGCACCTCTGCCTAATCCTTCAGGGAATACAGGTGTGAGGTTATGTATGTATGTGTATATGTATTGATTGTAATCATCATTACTAACTACAGATTCCATAAATAATTATTAAACATTTAGATAACTGTTTGAATTCGGCCCACATCCTACTGCAAATTTCCAAGAAAAAAATACTCAATGAATTCAATATTTCGGATCCCTTACATCCATATCTTAACATTAATACATAATTGAATGTTTCTAAAAGATTTTCCACGAGAGATATCCAGTGCCACGCCAATGCATTATGACATAGTTTAGTCTAAAAAATAGTTAAAAATTGACCAAAAATGCTTGTAAAAGTCTATTTGAATAAACATAATTTTGTCTTTGACTTGACATCTTTGTCCCACGACAGACACAAGTTCGTTGGGGCTACCACGCAGCCGTCGCGTCATGGATGCCATTCGGAGACGCAGGATGGCGTAAAAATCAAGAACTCCTCCAACTCCAAGCATTCCTGACGCACTACAGAAACGCGGCAGCCCCATCATTACCCGGAACATCATCATCATCAGCCCAAATACGTCCCACTGCTGGGCACGGGCCTCCTCTACAACTGAGAGGGTTTAGGCCTTAGTCCACCACGCTGGCCTAGTGCGGGGTGGCGGACTACACACCTAAGAAATTACCCGGAACGCGTAGTTGTAATGTCCTTTCCCAAAAACCTATCTATCTCCACACCAAAAATCATTAAAATCAGTCCAGGAGTTTTGGCATCGAAACATAATAGACATACAAACAGTCAGAGCTACTTTCAAATTTATGATATTAGAGTATGCATAAAAAAAGTGATTAATGCAGCGATTAAATTATTTTGATTTATGATATTACATGAGAAACATTGTCATTGAAACAATGATGTTTTTTTATAATTTTTAACACCTTGTAAATTTATTTGATAACAAAATGAAGACACCTGTGCATGAATATATTAATATATAATAACAGCCCCTTGGCTAGACACCAGCTTGCGAAACGAGAGGCCGCGGGTTTGATCCCCGCACCGAGACAAATGTTTGTGTGATCCACAAATATTTGCTTCGGGTCTGGGTGTTTGTGAGACTGAAAAGTCGTAGTTTCTGATACCCACGGCACAAGACTTGTATCTTAATGTGGGATCAGAACTATGTATGTGACTGTTGGGTGTATTTATTATTTAAAAAAATGTGCATAAGTAATAAAGCGCCGCTATTATCGCCATCGGACAAGCGCTGGTCGTTCCTATCGACTGGATACCCTCTACTATGATGCCGCGAAAAAAAAAAAACGAGAGAAACCACGAAGCCAGGCGAGCTCTCCGCCCCATTTCAGTAAAACACCTTACGCGAGACTTTTTATTTCCTATCAACACATACTTTTTAATTTCTTCTTAGAACTATAAGTTAGGAAGTCAGTGCCCGTCTTTCTTCCACTGCGTCTTACGGCAATCTAGAATGGCGTATCATATCATCATTTTTTTTTAGTAACCGTTAAGCAGTCACATGTACAAACATTTACAGAAACATACAAGCGCTGAATGAAGGTGATGGAAATTTCGAGAAAATTTGTTTCTTGACACTCAGACCAAGAACAAGCATTGGTGGCTGACACAAAAATTGTCCAGGTGCGAGGATCGAACTTTCAACCTCTCATTTCACGAGACGTTTGGCAAGGTCAAATATTTTCCACGCTATCAACAGTCCACTTTAAAAATTAAATAGGAAAAAATATGAAAGGTCATTTTTAGAGGTTAAAAAACACACGAACAAAAATAACTCGTTGTTTATGTTCTTTCATTAACAACTTTAACAAATAAATTTGATGTTTTTAACTTAACTCGATAAATAAACACATGAGCTCATACATATGATATATTTGACGAAAAATATATATTTTTGACAGCCCCGTGGCGCAGTTGGCTAGACACCGGCTTGCGAAACGAGAGGCCGCGGGTTCGATCCCCGCACCGAGACAAATGTTTGTGTGATCCACAAATATTTGTTTCGGGTCTGGGTGTATGTGAGACCGAAAAGTCTCTCGTAGTTTCTGATACCCACGACACAAGACTTGTATCTTAGTGTGGGATCAGAACTATGTATGTGACTGTTGGGTGTATTTATTTATTTATTTATTTTTATCCTTTTTTATATTATGTAGAAATATCTGTAAAAATTACCCGTACTTATTTGTACGTTTTGTTTGCTGTTGAATTCAACAGAGAGGTAGTTTTAATTATATCTCCTCATATCATATTAACTTCTGATTATTTTACTGCGACAAAGCCAGCTTTCCGCAATTATCCAATTCTGAAATCAACCACGAATTCGCGACTATAAATTAGAACAAAATAAAGTGGAATTAGCACAAGTTCACAATTTAACGGTTTTAATTATCTTTGCAGTAGATCCTGTGCAAAGGCACAATTAACGGATACCACACAGCTCAATAGCATCGCCGCCTGCCTTACTGCGTTTGTTTCGTCCAAATTTACCTCCAATTCGTTTTCAAACATTTGCCTAACATAGACGCATATATGTTTGCTTCCGTAGTGCAGGGGTGCCAAACATTTGGAACGTAAGTTGTTTTCAGTATTGTAAATAGAATTGACTGCCTCGTGGTCTCGCGGTACAAGTATGTGCCGTGCGATCTAGAGGTCCTGGGTTCTATTCCCGGGTCGGGCAAAGTGTTATTGGGTTTTTCCATTAGGAAATTCTCAGTAGCAACACGGAGTCTGGAAATGTGGGTGTAGAAATGCACCTCTGCCTACCCTACACAGGGAATACAGGCGTGAGTTTATGTATGTATGTAAATGGAATAAATAGAACCAACAGAACTACATACATACATAGTTCTGACACCACACTTCGATACGTCTTGTGTCGTATCGGAAACCTTGAGAGACTCTTCTGTCTCAAAATCCTCATCATCATCATCACCACCATCATCATGAATGATATTTTCATGGATTACAAAAACTAATTCGAGGCGAGGTTCGACTTATAATTTTAAGTGTTGGTATTTAACCAATTGTGTCCACAGCTCTTAATAATAAAGTGAAGATTGCGATGTTTGATACTGAACAAACCCAGAGCTGTTAAACGCATGTAAACATAATATGACAAATGAACAGATTATATGGAATAGCACTTAGACTCTTCATATTGAAAAAAAAATGATTTTTTCAAATCAAATTATCTTTATTCATATAGACTTTTACAAGTTCTTTTGAATCGTCAATTTTACACTTCTTAATTTTTTTTAAACTATTGCCGCTTCGAAACGTGTTATAGCTGTGAAGAAGAAACGGCAAGAAACTTCCTCAGCAACATATGTATTTTTTTTTAAATAGCAATATATTATGTATTTTTTTTCATTACATTATTTTAATTTTACATTATAAATGTCATAACGATACAAACTGTAGCAACAAAACAAAACTCCGATCAATTTACTTACTCCCGGGGCTTATTATCTTCAATAAAATCAGAAATTTTAAAGTATGCTTTTTGTAAAGCTTATCTTTAAATTTTTCGAAACTTACATTGTGTTTTTTAAGAAACGCGCTATATAATCACAATCATAAACCTCCTTCGCACGAATAACTGAAATTAACTAAAAATATATCAAAACACTATAAAGTAAAACCACACACTAGCTCCACGTGCATGCTGACCCCATTGTATAATCTTTATTCCATGTTCCCACCTCGAGCGCAGTCTTCCCACTACGCGATGCCATTCTGTGACTCGCTTGCTCCATTTCCCTACTTTAACGCACATTACACGCCTTGTGTATCTCCACTACGAGTCAATGCTTTAGAGTTTCAGCCGGTACAAGGTTTTCTCAACCGTCTTTGTCATTGACTTCCAATTTAGGGATTCGTTAAGAGATAAAGAACTTACAACTGGAAAAATTATATTCATAGCATTTATTTTTTTAAATTTGATAGAATCGACGATGGATGGGGGGGGGGGAGAGGGTCAAACCTAGAGCACACACACACACGCTGAAGCAAAACATCGCACATCTGCCTCCCGAAAAGTTCTTAGGAATTTTTTGAGTGTGTAGTCCATTAACACGCACTAAGCCAACTTGTGGACTAAGGCATAACCATTCTCAGTTGCAGAGGAGACCTGTGCCCAGCAGTTTGACGTATAAGACTTAATACAGTAACGATACTGAAATGAAAGTACAGGTTTGTAAAGGTAAGATTCAAAAACAATCATGTTAATTTTTTGTTGTTGTGCTGATAAAATGTTCACAGGCCCTGCATAACAGCTTCATTAAGCAGCGTATCGGATTCATATTTGACTTTCGTATGCCACTGAATTCTGTTTAATGTTCAATCTCTTGTAATACCTGCTCTGCCAATACTACCGTAGTACTGCTTTTCCGAATCCCACACTTGTAAATAACTATACTATAAGACAGCTAAGTCCATATCTATTGCATTTTAGTAACTAAATAACTGAATTAATACATACACCCAACAGTCACATACATAGTTCTAACCCTGCACTAAGATACAAGTCTTGTGTCATGAGTATAAGAAACTACGAGAGACTTTTAGGTCTCACAAACACTCATATCGGGAACAAAATATTTATGGATGCGGGAATCAAACACTTTCGTTTCGTAAGCTGGTGTCGAGCCAACTGCGACACTAAGCTGCTAATTACCCGACAGTTATTAAATCCCAGCGATAGAGAAGCATTTTGTCGCCCTCAATAACGTCTGTCCGAAAAACTTTAAAGAATTAATACCATTTGTCCAATGATACCGGACTCTTTTCGGACCACGGTCGTTATTCATTCCAAGGAGTTAATTTGTAGAAATGGCGCCTACGGTAAACTTAAATGAGTAAAGTTTAATTGCCAGCCGAATGGAAATGGCTCGAAGAAAAAATGCTAATAAGCACCATTTCAGTTTTTACGAGTTCGCTGTGACTATGGATCTACACCAAACACGTTTTCTAGAAACTGAAATAGATTGTCTTCAGCAAGTTTTTAATCAATATTACACTTCTCTATACCTGGAACTCGTCTTCTTCTAATATATCTCACAGTAAAGCAGCGTAAGAACTTGACCACGGTATCTTCTGTTTGTCGTAAAGAGATACCTTATATGCCGACAGCTAAGAATTGACGCCAAGGCAGAAATATGCCGCCTATCTCCAAAACAACCAAGTTGAATTTCATCTTAAAAGCGCACTGGGCAGGGTATCATGGACGCTAATTTCAGAATAAAGTAAAGAAAGAAAATTCAGTAAAGAATCGGAAACAAGGCGTAGTATTTTGTGCGGTGACCCAACTTAGTAGAACATGCTGGTAGGACTTCTAACTGGAACGGGAAAAAGTAAACTCGGATTGACAGCAGCAGTTCGACAAATATTTAATCCATTGAATCAAATCTAAAAAGAGGTCTTTTAAACCTACTCAATTCTCCAATCTCACAATCAATATCTAAAATCGATTACTGAAAAAAATATTCTTTAGAAGCCCAAATGGATTCTATCGTCTCCATCCACAAACAATTCATCAGAGTTAATACGAGGCGTCCGCGCCGATTTCGACGCTACATTAGTCGAATTAAAAATGCTTTTTCAATTCTGTCCGTAAACCTATAACGTCCCCGCCGCGATCCTTTATTTAATTTATGATTATTTCAATAATGCGAAATGAACGTTTCCACACTTTGGCCCCGGGGTTTGTTCCATTTTCGACTTTGTTTCTATTTGGGTTGAAACCGAATAATATTTTACAAATTATTTTATAAGTTGACATACTCCTATAATGATGGCCTCGAAATTTAGGCGCACGGTCGAGATTTCAACGGTCGAATCCCATTCATAATGAATTGTCACGTACCTACTTTAACAGTGAAGGAAAACACCGTGATGAAACCTGCACACCTAAAAATTCTTAGGAATTTCTTAGGAGTGTAGTCCGCCAACCCGCACTAGACCAGCGAGGTGAACTAGGGCCTAAACCCTCTCAGTTGTAGGGAAGGCCCGTGCCCAGCAATGGGACGTGTATGAACTGATGGTTTTGCAATATTCATAATGATTTTCGGGTGTTTGTGAGACCGAAAAGTCGCTGGTAGTTTCTGATACCCACGACACAGGACTTGTATCCAAGTGTGGGGTCTGAACGTAGTATGTGACTGTTGGGTGTATTTTTTTAATTTAGCTACAAGTGGAACGTACCTCGTTTCGCCGGCCATCTTAAAATTGGATTCGTTTTGGTGCCTTTTTTTCTCGCTGCGAGCGGAATTTAGTATTGATAGAAGATTTACGCGTCGTTAGCCGGGATTACAAGTCGGATATCTATTTAGCGCAGGCGCTGGCCCGGCCAAATTAGTTTTCAGCGACAATTTTAATGGAGTAATCTGTTTTACTAACAGGATCAAAAACTTATAATAATCTTACCTTTTTAAAAGGCTAAAGGAGAAAAGATTACGATTATAACCGAATAATCAAATACTGGTTCACTACAACTAGACATATTATAGTGAGTCACCAGGCCTAAACCCTCTTAGTTGTAGGGGAGGCCCGTACGGCAGGGGCAGTGGGACATATATGGGCTGATAATGATGATGATGATGGAGTTACTATAGTGTCCTTTACGACCTGTGCGGTGGTCGCTATCCGAGGAGTCACGAATATCCTATCACAAATAAACCATGAAACCCAAACGATTTTCCTAATTCAAACTTTGACAGTGTTAGTTACGCAGTGCGCAAAACATCATCTTGTGAAACGAGAAGCCGCAGGTCCGATCCCCGCACCGAGACAAATGTTTTTGTGATCCACAAATATTTGTATCGGGTCTGGGTGTTTGCGTGTACGAAAAGTCTTTAGTAGTTTCTGATACCCACGCTTGTATCTTACGTATCAGAAACTACAAATCTCGTATGTTACTGTGAGGTCAGAATGTACATACATATGTGACTGTTGGCTGAATTTATAATAATTATTAATAAGTTAGGTATTTATTAATATTTAATAACTACATACATACATTCAAGCCTGTATCAGACTGGTATAAGCAGTTGTGTATTTTTTATTTTACGGGAACTTACGCGATCATTTCCAGACTCAGTTCAGCTGAAGAGAATTGCCTAACCTCATATCCGATTGAAACTTGCTCGACCTGGCAATCGAACCCAAGATCTGGTTGCATCGCTCACACCTACACCACAGGACCAACTAGCCAGTTTGAATACTTACAAACTTATTCAATGAAACCGCCGTCGGCACTTAAAACCTACAACCAAATTGAGATGTAATATTGTTCTACTACGTCGTAGTCTTCACGTGGTAGTGTAGTCACGTTCCTACACCGATAAAGTTAACCCGAGTTGGTAGTGATTAAGTGTTTAAATTATCATCAACGGAAACTATACAGTCTGCGGTGGCCACGATTTTAACTGCTGAAGACTTTCCTAGCAGATTTTGTGTATTGCTTCTAAATTTAATTTATAAATTTAATTCTATGGGCCGTGGTATTATTGTTTTCGCTATTTACATACATACATACATAGCCTCACACCTGTATTCATCTATAGGCAGAGGTGCATTTCTGCATCCACATTTCACCAGGTATGTACAGTCCCACGTAATAGGGGGCGAGCTTATTGCCGTTTTTCGTGCACATTTCCAGACTCCGTGCTGCTACTAAAATTTTCTAATGGAAAAACCCAATAACTCTGCCCGACCCGAGAATCGAACCCAGGACCTCTAGATCGCACGACACATACTTGTGCCGCGAGACAACAAGGCAGTCATTGTTTTCGCTACTTATGGTTGTAATAAACACTGCCTATCTCTTTGGAACATAATCTTGACAGTATGAAGATATTACAACATAGAGCGAAGTTACTTTGAATTATACCCCCTTTGCAAAGAGATGACTTTATGACCATAAAGTAAAACCCACATTTTAATGAACATTTTAGTCGGTAATCCGGTCAGTGAATCCGGTTTATACTGCTTCCCCTCGGCACTAAAACATTTCATTACATAGTTTACTACCAGGTCTTTTCCTTATAGCTCAATACTTTTAGAGAGGGAATATTATGTGATTTTCATGCTCCACATACTTAATTATTAAGGCTCGACCGAGATCTCGGTCTCGGTCTCGGTCTCGGCATTCTCGGCTACAAATCCAACCGAGAATTTTGTCTCGGTTCTCGGCTAATTACAGCCGAGATTCTCGGTCATGACCGAGATTGTAACTTTGTTCGGATAGGCATTCAAATTTTACCGCGCGTGGCCACGCGCCGCAGCGCGAAGTCGATCGGTGTAAGTGCGTGAGAGGCTGAATTGTGATTGGTTGAAGTCCCGTCTGGCGAACTGCGGCCGGGTCGCCTTCGCCCCGTTCGAGTCTTTCGAGGTCCGAGTTCGGGTCTGCGCCGCCTACTAGCGTAGCAAGTGAACAACTCGCCGGTCCCCAAGAACAAAATCTTATCTGCAAAATGCTCTACTACAGTAGGTATCGAGTTTTTAAATTAAGTGAAAATATAAATTACTCACTCACCTCAAAAAAAAAATTTGAGAAAAAGAAAATTATTTCTTAAAAAAAATATATTTTTGATGTGAGTGAGTAATTTATATTTATATTTTCACTTAATTTAAAACCTTTATACTGCAGTAGAGCATTTTGCAGATAAGATTTTGTTCTTGGGGATCGTCTAACTGTTTAGCAAAGCTGGACAATTGTATGACGAGAGGCGACACTCTTTGAAGGGCGAAAATGCCGAAAAATTGCTTTTTTTATGTTATAATATAATGTTATTTAACTTTGATTATTAAAACAGTTAATTTTGTTAAACAATTAGTAGTGTATTAAAAAGTTAACAGTATTAAAAATCAAAAATTTCACGCTTTGTCTATTCTCGGTCTCGGCTCTCGGTCTCGGCCGAGATATCATTTTATTCTCGGTCTCGGTCTCGGTCTCGGCCGAGAACGAAAAACCCATCTCGGTCGAGCCTTATTAATTATTCAAAGTATATGTCAAATATCAGCCAGGGCGGTTATTAAAAAAAACGCAGAACCGTTGACCTTTGTTTGGTCATCGGCTCTGCTTTACTACATTACGCCTAATACTTATTATGCGGCAATATTTAGCTTGTAACTATGATTGCTATTTGTAATTAGATTTATTGCAAACTATGGGAAATATAATCATAGCGAGATAAGCAAACACAACCACAAACAACAAATACTTTTTATTAAAACCAACAGTGGTTCTACTCGCAATGTTTGCTTCGCAATACCAGCGGCGAGAGAGCGCTCCACGCGCAACACTCGCCTTTATAAAGGTTCGGTCGCCCCTTCATTGGCGAACGTCATCAGCAAAGTATTTTAACAACAAATTGATAATGTCACAAATCATGATAATTAATTTTAATATTTTTAAACCTTATTTTTTATATTTCAGTGTCCTAAAGTTATGAAATATTGATTAGAATTATTTAAGATTTATTTCAACAAACAAGTGTCAACATAAAGACTAATAAAATCAAAAGATTATTTAATTACGTTAATGAGACATCTCTAAATTACTATATTGAATAAACAGATTTTTGGTGATATTTAAATTAACCAATGAATGGTAATTAAATATTTCTAAAGTTAACTTAAATATTAGTTTAATAATCTTCGCGGCGACATACGAGGGCAGTCCGATAAGTACTTAGCCTACAAAAGAAAAACGAAAATTTTGGAAAAGTGGCGATTTATTTCTCATCACAGTCTTCTTTCAACTCGATTCACTTGACCCAGCGATGCTCCAACTTCTTTAAGCTGTCTGAAAAGAACGTTTTCTGGAGGTCTACAAAGTAGGCCTCCGTGGCGGCGATAACCTCCTCATTCGACTCAAATTTCTGTCCGGCGACGGACTTTTTCAAGTTTGGAAACAAAAAGAAGTCACACGGGGCCTAATCTGGAGAATACGGTAGATGGAGCAGCTGTTCGTAGCCTAATGTGACCAATTTGGCCGTTGCGACGGCGGAGGTGTGAGCCGGTGCGTTGTCATGGTGGAAGAGCACTTTTTTCTTCGCCAAATGGAGCCGTTTTTTCTACAATTCAGCGTTGAATCGGCCCAATAGTTCGGCATAGTAGAGCCCTGTGACCGTTTTGCCCTTCTCCAGGTAGTCGATGTAAATCACACCTTGTGAAACCTAGAAAACGGTGGCCATCACCTTTTCGGCCGATGGGACAGTGTTCGCCTTCTTCGGAGCACATTCGCCGGGTAAAGTCCACTGTTTCGACTGTTTATTGGTCTCTGGTGTGTACCAGTGAATCCATGTTTCGTCGACGGTCACGAAACGACGCAGAAACCCCTTCGGATTGCACCTAAACAGTGTCAAACACTGCTCTGAAGTTGTGTCACTGATGCGCTTGTCGTCCGAAGTGAGCAAACGCGGCAGCCATCGAGCCGACAGCTTTCTCATGCCCAATATTTCATGCAGGATATGACCCACGCGGTCTTTTAAGATGCCTACTGTCTCAGCTATCTCGCGCACCTTCAATCGGCGGTCTGCCAATACAAGATCGGGACTTTTCTCACGTTATCCTCCGTGGTAGCCGTTTTTGGGGCACCTGGGCGTGGCTCATCAAAAACTGACGTGCGACCACGTTGAAACTCGTTAAACCAATTTTTGACGGTCGCCATTGAAGGAGAAGAGTCACCGTAAACAGCATCCAAGCGCTTTTTGATATCGCTGCGCGATTTCCCTTCCAAAAACAAGAATCAAATCACCGGCCGATATTGCTCTTTTTCCATTTTTCGAAAATCCGCGGACACGTCCGCTTACACACGCGGTCAAAACAAAACTACAAATCCAATTCGGCTGAAATTTTGACAATAGCCGTCTACGAAGATGTGCTACATGATGGTAAATTTATCTTACGATAGTGGTGCCATCGGGCGGTGAGGCTAAGTACTTATCGGACTGCCCTCGTATATTAAGTGATTTTTGTCTAAACATATACTCGTAAACATAACCCCACGTCTGTATTTCCCGAAGGAGTAGGCAGAAGTGCATTTCTGGACCCATATTTCGCCAGGTATATATATATATTCAGCCTATCGCCGTCCACTGCTGAACGAAGGCCTCCCCAAGTAGGCGCCAACCATCCCGGTCTTGAGCAGCCCAGGTATGTATAAGTCCCACGTAATAGGGGGCGAGCCTATTGGTGTTCTTCGGTCATATTTCTAATCTTCGTGATGCTACTGAGAATTTCTAAATGAAACGCCCATGAATTACTATAATAATTCGTAAAGAACAAACCTAATAACTATTTTTTTTAAATCCGATTACACCTTCTACATTTGTCATAAGGCAAACGAGACTTTTTTTATGAGACAGGAGACAAACGAGCTAGTGAGCCACCTGATGTTAAGTGGTCAACACCACCCATGAACACCCACAATACCAGAGGAATCATTGGTGCGTTGCTGGCTCTTTAAAATATAGGCTCTTTTACCGCCGAGGAAAGCTGATTCCACAAAGATGTTGTGCGAGGAAGGAAACATCGTTTGAACCGCACTGCTGAGAAACGCCATTCATCCAGATGTATTCATGTATTTATTATAGTCTGTACGAGGACAAATATATAGGTTAGTCGCTACCTTTGCTTCCAAAAAAAATATGTCCTAAAACCAGCTAAATCCGTGGCGACCCCTGGCGGTCGTGCCGACAAACACGAACTAACAACGGGCAGGCACACCGGCCAAAGATAATGGCTAGACTTGTCTCGTACACCTCCGTACACACTACAGCGAGTAATGTATGCAATGCTGTGTGCTCGCCTATTTACAACAAAGGCTTCCAGGTGTGATGTACCATCAGTGTTCTATTGATCAAAAGTACCTACCTACTATTTACGTGAAAATATCTCCGTCTGTTCCGTTTGAGAGATAAGTGATAACTCTTTATTGATATCCACATTTATACAAGAATTTAAATAAATAATAATAAATAAATACACCCAACAGTCACATACATAGTTCTGACCCCACACTAGGATACAAGTCCTGTGTCGTGGGTATCAGAGACTACGAGAGACTTTTCGGTCTCACAAACACCCAGACCCGAAACAAATATTTGTGGATCACACAAACATTTGTCTCGGTGCGGGGATCGATCCCGCGGCCTCTCGTTTCGCAAGCTGGTGTCTAACCATCTGCGCCACGGGGCTGGCTGCTTTACATAAATTAATTCTATAGGTACAAATAAATAAAATTTGAGTGTCTGTTTGTAATATTGAAATAACCGCTTTTTAATAAATGCATATGGATGTATACACGGTACAAAAAGCCAGAGGTGTGTGCCTAGGATTTGAACCTGCAAACGCCGAGACTCTCACCCATGTGCCTACACCTCGAGGCCTTCACTACTGCCCACTTTTGTTACTGAATCACTCAAAATATGCTAATTTAAAACTGACAATATTATTTTTTACCTAGATTAACCCAAAGACTTTCATACCATATAATTTTGAAGATTCTGCGAAATCAACAAAAACCCTAGATTAAATAGAAGTACGTCAGGGTGTATTAAGATAAAAATAGTATCTCCGTAGACGAAGTTGCGCGCAACAAACAATCAATGTTTAATGACTTTGAAAAATGTATGATATGGATCACTCTTTATATGAATTGTACTGAAATATTTGCACATAATATAAAAATCAAAAAACAAAGATTACTAAGTTTTATGGACAAAAATCTAGAAAAATCGCAAAATAACTTAAAATTATTTCTCTCCACATTATTCAAAACTACTGAGAATGTACTATCCTTATATACGTACGGGCAAAACAAGAAAACATCCAATGAAGAGGCAAAGTGAATTCAGTAGAAGACTAATCAGCAGGCCGGCTGGCCGCGGCTAGCTTGGTTTCGGCAATTAGGCGAGCGCTGATTGCCTCCGCCCAGACGGTTGATAGCGTGATTTAATGAAACGACACGGGTTTAGTGCCGACGGCCCGTGACCACAACGTATGCTTCGATTTTACGAGCACTGAGATGCAGTACCGGTTATATCGTGTCACGTCCGCCTGACGGCGGGAACAAATAAGAATACAATTACAAGATTACAATCGATTTATTAAAAAATAAATTTAAAAAAAAATATATTTATGACTACACCCAGGGTGTGGATTCTTGGCACAGGAAAGCCTTCTGGTCTTAATAAACCCTATGTGCACTGGGGACTTAACTTTGTTCTTTCGATCCCGTGACGCATGGGGGGGTCTTCGGTGATACTTCTGAAGGTCCTCAGCCGCAGAGGTCAGCTGGAGTCGATGGGCAGAAGCGTTGCCTGTTGGTACAGTCCGTACTAGTACGTGCAGCTGTCGTTCACGAAACGTACTGTGACTTGCAGCTCGTAGCTCCTAACCCGTACGGTGGACGTGCACCTCGTAGTTCTCAATCCGAGCGGTGGACGTGCAGCTCGTAGTTCTCAATCCGAGCGGTGGACCCCCAGTTTCCTGGAACGCGTCGAAACGACACTTGTAGCGCGAAAGATCCGACACCCAGGCAATAGACGAGACCAGGAATGGGCGTCGGCATCTTTCGCGAAGCAATTAAAAAAATAGCGGAATGGAGTGGCGACATTTAGGTCCAGTTGTTTTTTTTTTATCTAAACGAAATATAGTTATACCTAATTCAAATGCCAATATTATTAATAGTTATTATTTAAATTACCCAACCCAGGATCAAACCCCAACTGTTTATATGCCGGACGATCACCATTCCATTACGCGCTGAGTACAAAAGAAATAATTACGCTTAAACTTCTACACAAGTACAGGTAGTTACATATGAATACAACGAGTGAAGCAATGACCTTTGAAATTTATTTCACCGGTACATCGAGAAATTTCTCTTATCTTAACATCACACTAATCTAGAAAATAAATGTCGCAGCTATGTGTTTGTATTACATTAAATGAACTAATAGGAGGAAATATAGTTTATATATAACATTACAACAATTATAAAAATTAACTGGCTTTAAAATCTAAACAAACTAATACAAATTTTCGGTGGCAATTTTTAATAGAATACTGATTACACAAACTAAAAGCTCATTATTTACAAGTATGTATTTAAATTTAGAATTTTTACGAACAAAAAATATATTTTCGGATATAAGGTAATGGCACTAGTAGTTGACCATGTACCTGTAGTTGACCACCAATGCACATAAACAGATAAAATAAGAATTCGCGGCATATTTTTAAACTAATTCCATATTGAGTAGTCAGTGCTGTCATGTGGTCTACGAAGCGCGCAAACTACGACTCCATTATTTTCAAATATTAAAAATAGCCTCCAGTTGTTTGTTGATTGACGCACCGTAAATCTATTATTCGTTTTTTTGTCATAATTTTCTTAAGGATTGAAAAAGTTTGAAGTTAAATATTAACAACTTTGTCACCTTGTTGATGATAAGTGTTTTGCTTTTCTTATTCGTTAGGGATTAATTGAGGTAACAGGGTATTTAAAATACGAAAATTTGTTTACAAGATTGAGATGTGGGGGTGGTCCACTACTGATTCCGTTTTAGCATGATTTTCTAGTAATTGACCAGGATGGTCAACTTCTGATGAATTTCTGTATCATGTAAATGTACTGTACGGAATAATATATGAAGGGCATCATCAATTAGAATTAACTATTTTATTTACTTTTACAATAACTTAATTTTATTTAGTAGTTGACCACCTTTATTGTAAGGTACGATCAGTTACTAAAACCAAATTTTCACCTTGTAGATGTCTGGGAAAAGGGGTACATTCCTAAATTATACTGAAGCTGCAATGCTCTCAGCAGTAAATGTCGTTCGTCTTCATAAAACACCCATAAGAACGGCTGAAAAAAAAATCCTCTCACAATAATGATGGTGTTTTGGAAACCACAATGGAACCATCGGCAACTGCGGTACATATTACTGTTGGTGACGAACTAGTGCTAGTGACGATCCCAGGATCACCAGCAATTAGCATTGCTGATGACATATTTGAAACCACTCTAGATCAATTTGACATCATAGGTCCTAACGATATGCTTGAAAATATGCGTAAACTTTCAACTACTGTTGTCTGATTAAGAATCTGACAAAAGCCTCGGCAAAAAGTAAATGTTGAATTTGTCATATTTAAGTACGGCCTTGAGGTTTAGGCACGCGGTCGAGAATCTCGACGGTTGCAGGTTCAAACCCCAGGCACACATGACTGACTTTTCGAAGTTGCATATGTGTGTATTGATAAAGAATTATCACGCACTTTAACGGTGAAGGAAAACATCGCGATGAAACCTGCACACCTAAAAGTTCTTAGGAATTTCTTAGGTGTGTAGTCCGCCAACCCGCACTAAGCCAGCGTGATGGACTAAGGCCTAAACCCTCTCAATTGTAGAGTAGGCCCGTGCCCAACAGTGGGACGTATATGGGCTGATGATGATGATGATGATGAAGTACGATAATAACTTTTATCCCGGAAAAGTACTTAAAGCTATAAAAAAAAAACAGCTACAATATCATCGATGAAAGCAAATGGTCGATTGTGGAAATGGCCAGAACATTTATTAACGAGCGGGGGATGTTATTGTTATTATATTTCAAATAAAACGCAAAGTTGTCTTAATTTGCCTTCTTATTTAACAAATAATTAAAAAATCTGAATGGTCAACTACTGATGCAAAACATGGTCAACTACTAGTTTTTAGGTGGTCAACTACTAAATCTCTTATATTAAGTTTTATTTTCATTTTTTTACTTGAATGCAACCATTGTACAAGAAAAAATACTAGCTCGTTTCGTTAAAAGACTTGCACAGAGTTAACAAAACAAAACACTCATTGAATTTGAATGATGATTAAAGTTAGGCATTAAAAAAGAAATTTCTTTGTCCTTAAGTGGTCAATTACTGATGCTATTACCTTAAAGTTCTTATTAAGATAACACACAAGCCACCGATATTAACAACATACGCGTGGAATACACAGTGGGAATTAATTATCGCGGCCATATTGATTTGGACTAAATTAATATTAGGTATAATAGAATGTTAATGAAGAAAAATACCGCGGCGAAACATATTTAAAACTTATCGGAAAGATTAAATAGATAAGGTTATATTTTACCAATTTTAAGATACTCGCTGTCACATTTCGTTACGTTGTTAAACCACTATCAAGAAATATACATATATAGCCGTAGCAATTTTTACAGTATTAAAAGGTTGAAGAAATCACTTGTTGAATAGTAATCAAATTAATCCAGACACGAAAAATTAGTTAACAGCAACCAAGCCAATATTGGAATTAATTATATTAAACTTACCAAGGGGGTTGAAATGATGCGATCCGCTTTTAATTTATTTTTCTTTTTCATTTTAGTATAGCACTAATTTTACTACTGTTTAAAAATGCGAACTAATCACAGCTCTCTGGCGTCGGCATTTCTGATTCTCTCTCCGCGAATTCGTTCTTATATAGGTACTTGTTCGACCCGATGGTCGGCCTATTTCCTTCCTGAGGCGACAATGCGTACTGCCAGATTCTAGATAAATGGTTACATAATGAATAAACTTGTTTCAATCATTTTATATTACACATGTGACAGAATTTATGACCTGACTAGGTAATCACAATCAGGAATTATTTAATGGCCAGTAGGTTTAGTTTATTTACATTTTACATTGTTATAAATATCAGTCGCGGTACTTCCATAGAAGCCCAAAAGCGTGTCACGTTAATTGTGTAATGTTTAGTTTATAATTAGTTGTTGTGAGGTCTTTATTTATCAAATTTCTTTTGTTAAATAAATATTAAAAGCTTAAAGATTATTATTCTGAACTTTGAAAGGCAAACTGGGCTTTCGGGCTTCTATGGAAGTACCGCCACTGATAAATATCATCACTGTACCTACATAAATGAAGTTGTGATGGCCTCGAGGCTTAGGCACGCGGTCAAATTATCACATACTTTAACGGTGAAGGAAAAACTCGTGATGAAACCTGCACACCTAAAAGTTCTTAAGAGTTTCTTAGGTGTGTAGTCCGCCAACAGCACTAGGTGCAGTGTGGTGGACTAAGGCCTAAACATGGACTGATGATGATGATGATGATACATTCATACAGCGTGCTTCGTACGTCTTCTATATGAAGTTTTAAACCCTAATCAATACAGTTGAAGTTAATATCATCGTCAAAAGTTGCAAGTTCGACTCAAAATAAGTCGCCCTCACATCTCGGTTTGCAGTGAGACTGAAGCGGTGCAAAGCGGCTGATTTGGCTGGCTCACCGTCGTTTTCCATACGCTCAGACTCTAAACGACATTCGCAGTGGCGGAAACAAAATGGATTGATCGTAGGGCTGTTCCTGGAGCATTCAGAACATGCATCGTTTTTAGGGAATATATCTTGCAGTTAATTTGCACTCAAAATAAGGGCGTCCACTACATGTGATGCGTTTAAAATTAGAGTTCGTGAACCGTTTCTTAAGAAACTAGCATAGACATTTCGCTGAGTTTTATATTATGTATTATATGTATATGTATTTATGTATATATGTATGTTTATACAGGGTGTATTCAGACCGTGATCGGAAACTAAGTCAGGTAGTAGCTAAGGTGATTACAATCCCCATTTTTTTTTTGTCGAGGGGAAAGCTGGTTATGGCTCTACTTCCCGCCAGCCCTGGGGGAGGGGGGGGGGGCAGTCGGGGTCACCGGCCTTCCAGCCCGGCGCGCGGCGACGTCACGATTACAATCCCCCTGGCGTTAAAGAAAATTCCGATAAAAAAAAAAAAAATTGAAGTTTTCCTAACAACCACATACATTTTATACCTATGATTTGGTTTTAGAGAGTTTGTAATCACCTTAGCTTTTACCTGCCTTAGTTTCCGATTACGGTCTGAATACACCTGTATATATTGTATGTATGTTGCATTTGACAGCCCCGTGGCGCAGTTGGCTAGACACCAGCTTGCGAAACGAGAGGCCGCGGGTTCGATCCCCGCACCGCGACAAATGTTTGTGTGATCCACAAATATTTGTTTCGCGTCTGGGTGTATGTGAGACCGAAAAGTCTCTCGTAGTTTCTGATACCCACGACACAAGACTTGTATCTTAGTGTGGGATCAGAACTATGTATGTGACTGTTGGGTGTATTTATTTATTTATTTATGTAAAACATCTGTAGTATACACCTACCAGGCTATAACTCTGCATCCCCCAAAGGTAGACTGGCAGAGAATGCCTATGGCATTAAGTCCGCCTTTAAACATACATGTAGGTATATGAAGTTTAAAATAAATAAATAAAATAAAATAATTGTTGGTAGACTCCATGCTGCAAATTCCTAAGATAATGGACTGAGTAAAAAAAATGTTGCCTGACTGAATCAAAGTTGAGACCGCTAGATCGTAAGTCACCCTTGTGCCGCGAGATCTGCAATATAAAGTGAAATATAAAGATGTTTTCTCAATTAGGCAATTATTAATTACTAATAAATTAATGACTGCCTCGTGGTCTCGCGGTACAAGTATGTGCCGTGCGATCTAGAGGTCCTGGGTTCGATTCCCGGGTCGGGCAGAGTGTTATTGGGTTTTTCTAATAGGAAATTCTCGGTAACAGCACGGAGTCTGGAATTGTGCCCGAAAAACGGCAATAGGCTCGCCCCCTATTACGTGGGACTGATAAATACTAGGCGAAATGTGGGTGCAGAAATGCACCTCTGCCTACCCCTTCGGGGATTATAGGCGTGAGGTTATGTATGTATGTATGTATGTCATTGACAAGTCAATATAAAAAACACTTTATACCTAGATGTAATATCTAAACACTTTCGCTCGTAAGTAGTCTAATTTATAGGTATATTTAATTATCGTATAATTTTAAATACTTTGGCAATTATACTACTCAATAGCCGCGTCCAGACCGGCTGAGCGCCGCTCGTGAGCCGCGCTCAGACTTCCTGCACGCGAGCCGTGGCACCCGAGCTAATTTGTAAAAGTTCCGAGCCGGGCTCGCAAGCCAAGGTGAGCCGGTTTGAGCATTCATACTGTCTTCTTTATCCATTTTTAATTCACGGGCTCGCGAGTGTCGTTACGTCCGTCTACACCGGGCGAGCACCTCAGACTGAGCCGCCTTTGAGCATTGATAAAAACCGACAACGCATGGCTCGGGGCCGAGCGGCGCTCGGGCGCGCCAACGTGCGCCCGAGGAAGCCCGAGCGCCGTCCACACCGGGCGAACTATTGGCTCGCGAGCGAAACTCGCGAGCCGGGCTCGGCCGGTCTGGACGCGGCTATTCAGCATCACGTTAATAATATACAAAAAAAATATAATAATTATTATGAGTAGGTAATGAAATGAAAGATTTTTCACGCATAATTTCACTCCAACGCAAATAATTTAAAAATAAGATTTATAAATCTATACAAATAAATAAAATTGGAGTGTCTGTTTGTAATATTGAAATAATCGCTTTTTAATAAATGCATATCCACGGTACATACATATACCACAAAATAACGTTTTTTACAATTTTTGTCTGTCTGTTTGTATGTTCCGGCTAATCTCTGAACCGGGTGGACCAATTTTCACGGGACTTTCACTGGCAGATAGCTGATGTAATAAGGAGTAACTAAGGCTAAAAAAAGGGCGAAACGAAGTTCGCCAGGTCAAATATAAGAGCTCGTTTTAGTGAGAGTAACAATGACTTTTTTATTGTTCCTACCAACTGCCAGCCCTGATCAGCGATCTGAAAGTCATGGAGATGCGCTATGAAACCCACACATATAGAGCCGTGCACATCACGTATCAAGATTCGAATACTTTGAATTTCTCGGATGCCTCTGCATTGGCTTAAATAACTGACTGCCTCGTGGTCTCGCGGTACAAGTATGTGCCGTGCGATCTTGAGGTCCTGGGTTCGATTCCCGGGTCGGGCAAAATGTTATTGGGTTTTTCCATTAGGAAATTCTCAGTTACAGCACGGAGTCTGGAAATGTGCCCGAAAAACGGCAATAGGCTCGCCCCCTATTACGTGGGACTGATACATACCTGGCGAAATGTGGGTGCAGAAATCCGCCTCTGCCTACCCCTTCGGGGAATACAGGCGTGAGTTTATGTATGTATGGCTTAAATAATGTTGGAAACTTAAAATTAAAACAACTTCCGTACTTATTTTGAATAATTGAGATTATAAATTAAAAATAGTTTATTTAGAGCACAGTACTGCGCCCGCCAACACGAGCTAAGCGAATAATAAATAAATAAACAAATACTCCCAACAGTCACATAAATAGTTCTGACCCCACATTAAGATAAAAGTCTTGTGTCGTGGGTATCAGAAACTACGAGAGACTTTTCGGTCTCACAAACACCCAGACCCGAAACAAATACTTGTGGACCACACAAACATTTGTCTCAGTGCGGGGATCGAACCCGCCGCCTCTCGTTTCGCAAGCTGGTATCTAGTCCACTGCGCCACGAGGACACTACCTGCTTCTTATGTATAGCCCTATCCCACCACACACCTACCACTGCAACTCCTGTGCTCCAGGATCAACAGCGGCATCCACAATATTGACGCCGAGCAATGAAGCTCAACGAATCTAAGGTAACCTCTGTCTTGAACGCTCAACGAAATAAAGCAGAAGAAAGATATAAAAGAGAAGATGGAAACAAATAGTTGTCCACTTTTTGCCAAGTCATACCTTTCCTTGAAACCCTCCGTCTTTTTTTAACACAAATTGAGCTTATTATATATATCAAATACAAGACAGGGTGGTTATTTAAAAAAATCGCAGAACCGTTGACCTTTGTTTGGTCAACGGCTCTGCTTTACTACATTACGCCTAATACTTATTATGCGGCAATATTTAGCTTGTAACTATGATTGCTATTTGTAATTAGATTTATTGCAAACTATGGGAAATATAATCAAAGCGAGATAAGCAAACACAACCACAAACAACAAATATTTTTTATTAAAACCAACAGAGGTTCTACTCGCAATGTTTCCTTCGCAATACCAGCGGCGAGAGAGCGCTCCACGCGCAACACTCGCCTTTATAAAGGTTCGGTCGCCCCTCCATTGGCGAACGTCATCAGCAAAGTATTTTAACAACAAATTGATAATGTCACAAATCATGATAATTTATTTTAATATTTTTAAACTTTATTGGAACGAAGTTCCTTACGGCAGGCTTGGAGGGGATAGGGATTTTGCTGCGCGACCGAACTGAAAAAAATGTGATAGTAAATTGCGTGGAAAAGGAATGCGTGGAAAAAGAATGCGTGGAATAAAACCATGGCATGCGCATGGCAAGTGAACCAGCAAGTGACTTGTTTTTTTATATTTCAGTGTCCTAAAGTTATGAAATATTGATTAGAATTATTTCAGATTTATTTCAACAAACAAGTGTCAACTGTCAACATAAAGACTAATAAAATCAAAAGATTATTTAATCTTATATCTTTAAATGAGCAATTCTTGTATATATATATATATTGGAATCTCGGAATCGGCTCCAACGATTTTCATAAAATTTAGTATATAGGGGATTTCAGGGGCGATAAATCGATCTAGCTAGGAATCATTTTTAGAAAATGTCATTTGGAAGAAAAATAACAAAAATCAACTGAAAAATATGACTCTTCCTGACATCTATTGGCGAATAATAATACTATTTTTTGTGAGCAACTAATTGCTTTAACGACACAACAGCAGATGGCGTTGTTAAGTAACATTATTCATATTTCATCATTTTATTAGTAATTCGTACTTAAATATAATTTCCAAAAAACACAATTAAAAAAAAACATTCCGAGCAAAGCTCGGTCATCCAGGTACTTACGTTAATGAGACATCTCTAAATTACTATATTGAATAAACAGATTTTTGGTGATATTTAAGATTGGTTTAAGATTGATCATTGGTTAATACCAATGAATGGTAATTAAATATTTCTAAAGTTAACTCAAATATTAGTTTAATAATCTTCGCGGCGACATATACAAAATAAACAAAAGACCAATCTACATATTTTGACTAAGGTGTAGAACTTTTAAAGTTGAGCTTGTAGTGTAGAAGCTGGGCTCATCATCAGCCCATATACGTCCCACTGTTGGGCACGGGCCTCCTCTACGACTAAGAGTTTTATGTCCTTAGGCCAAGTGCAGGTTGGCGGACAACATACCTAAGAATAATAATATTTTTTTTATAATGAATTTACTTTAACGGTGATGGAAAACATCGTAAGGAAACCTCCACACCTTTCTCAATTGTTTTTAGTCCTAAGTAATAAGGGCGAGCCTATTGCCGTTTTTCGGGCGCATTTTCCAGACTCCGTACAACTAAGAATTTCGTAATGGAAAATCCCAATAACGCTTTGCCCGACCCGGGAATCGAACGCGGGGCCTCTAGACACGGAACATACCTTGTACAATGTTATATATTTATTTATTTATAAACTCTTTATTGTACACTAAGAAATATTGAACAAAACAATATACAAAAAGAATGGAGTACAATTGGCGGTCTTATCGCTCAAGGCGATCTTTTAGAGACAACCATAAGATGGACATAAACAAGTGATAGAAGGGAGGGTAGTTCATGTGTACAATATAATAATTAATAAGAAAAATAAATAAATGTGTAGATATTTAATTAATTTACATAGCCCATACACAAATATACACAAAACATGTATACATACATACATAATACATACATACGTACATACATACATACATACCTACATATATACATAAGAAAAAGCGGTCGAAGCATTATGTTTTTCCAAATTTTATATGAATAAATAAATATTTTAAGTACTACAAACTATAAATAGCCTTTGTGGCATATTACAATGATAGGCGAAAAATAACAGCTTTTGAATCTCGTTTAATCGTGAACACGGACGGCAATTTGCATACATACCCGGGTAATTATGACCCGGTTACGTTACCGGATATCCGGGTGATTTTAACTGCTCGGTGATTTTATGAAGCGGACGAAATAAATCTGTTTTTATTTATACAGTAGGGTAGATTCAAAAATTTGATTTTTGTATGATGATGATTATAAAGCCCGCAACGAAATTAATCAGAAAGACATATAAAGGAGGAGTTGGAAAACAAAGAGTCGTCCACTTCCCTCCCCAGCAAAGCGGGTGACAAAACTCACACAAAAAAGAAAGACAATTACAATTAGTCAAATTAGACTCAATTAAGTGCCGGGCTGGGTCCCTAACAATATCCCTAAACCGGCATACCGACCAAAACCCCCCGGTGGCCATCTCCGCGCCGAGTGGAGCGACCACGGTACATGAGCGAGAAGCGCCCACCGTAATGCCGCAGCCGCCGGAGCGCCTCCGAGAAGTAAACGTCCCGGCCGTCTCGGAGTTGTAGGGGGCGCAGTTGCCCCCCCACTAGCTTTGTTCGGGCGCCCCGGTTGTGGATGGTACACAGGCCACAGTGCCGCCGCCTCTCTCGGGGTCACTTTCAGTGAGGAGAGGTGTGTGCCTGGGGTTTGAACCTGCGACCGCCGAAATTCTCGAGCGCGCGCCTAAACCTCGAGGCCATCACTGCTTCAACGAACCACGGGCAAATAACTATATGAGATTTTTAAAATAAATTGGACCTAAGGACGGAAGGATTGACCGACATGAAACTATGCGGGTTGTGTGACGTAAAGTACGGAACCCCAAAAACTGCAGCAACTAAAAATAATCCAAAAGAACTAAAGATATCTTCAATTTTTTGAATGCCACTGCTTGGCTCCACGATGAATGCACAAAAAAACGATCGATATACATGCAAGCGTTCGGCGAAAGGTTTTTTTATTAAAAATATTTGCTTACAGGAGCGCGGGCGTGTGCGAAAAGGGAAAAATCGAATGAATATGATGCGGCGAGGCAGGTTCACTGCGCTAGCTCACGCAAAAGGCATAACATGGATATGTTTATATCAAAAACTAACATGCATTTAAAATTTGTCTTATGACATCCCGGAGGAATGGGGAATATTTTTACAGCTATCTTTAGTCGGTTTAAGTCCCATCATCAACATGAGCCTACTGCATCACATACGTCCCACAGCTGGGTACGGGCCTCCTCCACAATTGAGAGGGTTTAGACCACATAGTCCACCACGCTGGCCTAGTGCGGGTGGGCGGACTACACACCTAAGAAATTCCTAAGAACTTTTTGGTGTGCAGGTTTCATCACGATGTTTTCCTTTATAAATAAAGTAAGAGATAATTCATTGTGAATACACATAACTTTGAAAAGTCAGAGGTGTGTGCCTGGGGTTTGAACCCGCGACCGTCGAGATTATCAATCGCGTGGCTAATTAAGAGAGAGATTATCATCACGACTCGCTTTATACGCTTATAGTTTATTTGCAAATCGCCACTATTGCACTGGACACACATAGAATTGCACGCCATTGCGCTCACCCACAGCACTGAATACACGTTAATTCTTGCTGCTGGTCTTCCACGCAAGACTAGCAAATCTTGGTGCAGTAAGTGTAGATGGTAATGCGAGGGCCGCAGCATCCGCCGCAGCAACCATCATCGCTATGTTCGCCGCACATTTTGGTTAGGGTTTTGAGTACGAAGACGCCTAAATGAAATCGACAGTTAAGTAGTCAGAGCTGCTTTTTCTAAGGTATTTTAGTATAATACATACATAAATACATAAATTCACGCCTGTATTCCCTGAAGGGGTAGGCAGAGATGCATTTCGGCACCCACATTTCGCCAGGTATGTATCAGTCCCACGTAATAGGGGGCGAGCCTATTGCCGTTTTTCGGGCACATTTCCAGACTGCGTGCTGCTACTGAGAATTTCCTAATGGAAAAACCCAATAACACTTTGCCCGACCCGGGAATCGAATCCAGGACCTTTAGATCGCACGGCACATACTTGTACCGCGAGACCACGAGGTTTAGTATAATACTGTCTAAATTAAACAATATCATGCCAATTATCCAATCAAGTTTCAACAAAAATAATGTCACACTAGCAGTGGAAACAACAAAAGGAAAATTTTAATGCGAATATAGTCACCAGTCAAAAAGAAAAGGTAAGTAAAGTAGGAGGGCAACCTTAGTAGTGGCTGAGCAGTTCTTTGAGCAGAAAATTTCACCCTACCACCTGCATATTCACTCTTCATACTCCAACGAGTATTGAGGAACCGAACTCACTTTCACATTTATAATTTAATATTCGTAAGCTATTGCAAAGTATCCCCGGTCGTACCAATTTCTACCGCTCAAAGACAACCCCGGATATCCCCCTGAACTGCAGAAGGCTCAATGGTTTGTGCCAAATGCGCGAGCCGCATGCACTCCTGTCTACTGAAACAATTTCCTGGAACGAACTCACCCGGGCGGGAAATGGCGGATTTTACCATAGATACCGCGCTGGGGAGCATTCGGGATGCATGCGCGGGGGTCATAATAATTTTCACATACTGATTTATTAATGCCAATTTTATTTATAGATGAGCTCTTATTGAGTAGAGGATGCCCGTGCCCTGCAGTTAGACGTATATGAGTTGATGATGATGATGAGCTCTTTTTTCTCCCATATTTTTAACGAATCTCTTTTTTGTAAAAAGCTAGGCCTTAATATGAATAATAACACAATCTGTCAAGGTAGGGAACAAACGTAAGTATAAAAATGGCTAGTTTGAAAGTTAACGGAAGGATGAGTTAAGGAAGGCAAAAGAAGAGTTTGACTACATTAAAAATATACTGCGCCGGTTCCAACCACATCCGTGATAAAACAATATGGTTTAATTGAGTGGTGATATCCCTAATTGATCAGATCGTAATACGCGTAGAAGCAAAAAGGATACAAATTTACGTGGTCCGTTAATATTTGCTTTAAATCTGGGTATTTTTGATATCTAGAATTACTCCTTCATATCTGATATGAACCTGCACACCTAAAAGTTCTTATGAATTTCTTAGGTGTGTAGTCCGCCAACCTGCACTAGGCCAGCGTGGTGGACTAAGGCCTATACCCTCTAAATTGTAGAGGCATTTTGGTGATTGCTGATAATGATCCGATATGAATGCGTGTTTAATTATTTACTATACTTTTACCCAATAACCCCTAAAATATGCCCTAAATCCGGTCCACGCTCCAAAGCTCGCTCGCAAGCGCACGTGCCCACTGGATACCGAACCAACGAAGCAATGGAACCAAAACGGGCGGCATCCCCACGGATTCGTCACCTGGCATAATTGACGCGCTGAAACGAGCAACATTTTGCTCGGGGAAAATGCGTCGACTGTTGTTAATACTGCATTATATGACTTTTCATAATATACATACGTTTTAAGGTATCGCTGTGGTGGTAAGAAAATAATTAACACTATAGCATTTCATTCATCATCAGCCCATATACGTCCCACTGCTAGGCACGGGCCTCCTTTACAACTGAGAGGGCTTAGGCCTTAGTCCACCACGTTGGCCTAGTGCGGGTTGGCGGAATAAATAAAAAACTTTTAAGATTGTGGAAATCAATCTTTTTGATTTTTTTGATAATAAACCCCGGCAGTGTGGCTATAGATGCGAAACGCAGCCATCTTAAGATAACCTTAAGATAAATCAATGAAAACACTACAAAGTACGCAAAAATGAATATTTAACGTTTCAAGAATAATAATTATTATGCCGCGAGAAACTAAATATTCATACCGTTAAAACAACTCGAAAATACGAACAGTTATTAAGCGGAGTGAAAACGCTGGGCAATGAGAATTAATTTTTATTTGGCGAGTAGTTCCCCGCCTGGAGTGTTGCCAGCTAAAGGATTTCTCAATTTTTAATTGTGCCGACGATTGAACTGGGTGTTAACGGCTCGTTTTATTCTGAAATTATGTTATTTGCTCTTGTTGCTAGACTTTTTCGCCGCTGCAGTTTTAGATGATTATTTATTTATATATTCACACTTTAGTATAAAGTTTGTATACGTGGACTTAATGCCTAAGTCATTCTCTTAAGGTCGAACCTATGGTGATGCAGAGATGAGATAAGGCAGAGTGTGTAAATGTTAAAACAATACTATTAACAAAATACATACATATAATACACATACATATAAACATAGATAAGATACATATAATACAAAAATTAACAGAAAATTATTATGATTAATTTTATAGATTGTTTTTTTTCATTATTTTTAATATGTACACAGTTCATGCGCTCTTACGACTTGTACCCGAAAAAGTAGGCAAATCTTCACAAGGAATTCGCATGTTTTGTGTGCCGAATCAATTCTATGCAAACTTATTTATATGATGCCATAAGCGGGTTTAATCCACACCGCCAAAAATATTTGGTTTGGGACTGAATCCCTTGTAGTTTCTAATACACGGCACAAGACTTTGATATTAGTGTGTAGACTGAACATGTTGTGTAATTATTAAGTGTGTTAAATAATCACATATATACATGACCAACATGTCTGTATATCAGATAGAGGTGCATTTCTGTACCCACATTTCGCCAGGTATGTATCAGTCCCACGTAGTAGGGGACGATCCAATAGTCGTTTTTCTTGCACATTTACAGACTCCGTGATGCTGAGAATTTCCTAATGGACAAACCCAATAACGGTGTGCGCAACCGGGAATCTAACCCGGGACCTCGAGTTCGCACGGCACATACTTGTACCGCGAGACCGCGAGTACTTAAGGCCTTGTTAGGCTCTGATAAGTAAAAAAAACCTACAAACATAAACATTATTTTATGGCACATTCTTAATCATACATATTTGAGACATGGAACCTAAAGTTGGTTTTGACATTTAGAATAAATATTTATATTATTCCTACTTTCTATTACATCTACTACAAGAGCAATTCTACACTTATCCTGCCAAAAAAAAATGTTGACGCAAAAAATGCGTAATAATTTACAAATTATTAATATACAAATTGCATTTCAGCGCCATCTATCCCAGTTGTTATAAACTACTGGCAAAGGTTCTAAAGAGCATACTTTTAGGTTACACTAAGATAAATACTTCTTCGTAACATAACTAGATGGCGTTAAATCCACAATTATAAACTGTTACACAGTAATAAATGCATTGACCTAACACAAACTTTGAGGAAATAAAAACTGTTATTTCTCATAAAATTGTTTTATTTGCTAGTCTCAATAAAGAACCGTTATAATCTCGTCATACTTTAAACTTTGAGCTGTTTGATATTTTTTCAATGGTGTTTGTATTCATACCGCCTTATCCTTACTAATTAATATTATAAATGCGAAAGTAACTCTGTCTGTCTGTCTCGCTTTCCTGCAAAAACTACTGAACCGATTTAAATGAAATTTGGTAATCAAATAGTTTAGACCCTGAGAAAGGACAAAGGCTACTTTTTATCCCGGAAAAGGGGTTTTAAGGGGTTGAAAGGGGGGATGAAAGATTGTATGGAAGTATTGTCATTTTTAAAGCTTGAAACTTATTTTTTAGGCTGTTGATTAGATATAAATAAATATGACATTAAAAGTTTGTAAAAAAATGTACCTTTAAGGGGGTAAAATAAAAATAGGGGTAAAAGTTTGTGTGGAAATTCGTCATTTTTGAAGCTAGAATGATGAAACGATGTGTAGACGACTGTAACTATGTATATGTAACTAGGTATATTATATGTCTGTTATGCTTTCACGCCTAAATCATTTGACCGATGTAAACGATTTTTGATATGGATATAAATGGGACTCTGTGGAGTAAAATAGACTACAACTTATTTTCTTTCTGAACCCAACCCTGTAGTCTACGCGGACGGAGTCGCGGGCAAAAGCTAGTAAATATATATTTTTTTAAGTCTAAGTATATTTGGTGTTCTGTCTCGCTATATTGTATGTTATATAAATGTATATTACTGGTGGATTAAGACTCAGTTCCTATAAACAAGACGTAAACGATTAAATACTAAAAACATCGGTATTCTTATTAATTTTGAGCAAAGCTGAGTTCCTTGCTACCTTACGCTTTCATACTGACACCGCGGAATCAAAGATGAACATCGGAACAAAGAAACTCTTATGACGACTAAATACTAAATTTACCCGGAATAAATTTATCGGTTTTTATACTTACATAAGTAGATACATAAACTCACGCCTGTCTCCCATGGGGGTACGCAGACTTTAGAGAGCCAAATGCTTAGGTCCAAACACTTCTTTCGCTTGCTCAACTGACATTATCCTCTACATGCACGCACGTCGGTTTCTAAGACTCTTTATGTTACCTTTATTTGATAAATCACCAATTAGGTGATGCTTATGTTTTTTTATAAGAAAACATTTACTGGCAAAAAAATTATTCATCATCATCATCAGCCCATATACGTCCCACTGCTGGGCACGGGCCTCCTCTACAACTAAGAGGGTTTAGGCCATAGTCCACCACTCTGGCCTAATGCAGGTTTGCCTAGAAATTCCTAAGAATTTTTAGGCATGCAGGTTTCATCACGCTGTTTTTCTTCACCGTTAAAGTACGTGATAATTATTTGTGAATACACACATAGCATCGAAAAGTCAGAGATGTGTGCCTGGGGTTTGAACTCGCGACCGTCGAGATTCTAAACCTAAACCTCGAGGCCATCACGACTATAAAAAAATTATAGAGAAAACGGGAGCAAAATTAACAATGAGAATAATAGGTATTGTAGTATATTGGCCGTTTGCAAAGCGTTTCCCTCGATGAGTAATGACCCGGTCGGTCTGATGACTAAGCTCAAACGTATTGTACTCTGCACAAATCGATTGTGAGCCGTTGTTTTTGTTTGTAATCTCCATAAAGTATTTTTTTGTTTTTTTTCTAGCTAGAATTAACGTAGCAAAATTATTTTTCCCACTTTTGTCCAGTATTGTTTTTAAATACTTTTTTCATGCATACATAGTTATCATATTTATCTGCCTCGTGACTGTCGCGCGGTCTCAAGGCATTTGTACATGACGTGCGATTCAGATGTACTGGGTTCGATTTCCTTGACCCAAGTATTGTAGAGCTTTTCCGTTTGGAAATTCTCAGTAACAGGTTGGGGTCTGGAAATGTGCCTGAAAAACGGCATAGGGATTATAAAATGGGACGAAAACAAATTGGCGAAATATAGGTGCAAAAATCCACGTCTGCCTGACCTTTCGTCGAATACATTCAATAATAAAGAGTGAATGTAAATAACTTAAAGAAAACTACAGGTTTATTGACTGAAATCAGCCTTGAAATTTTAGGAAACATTTATTTATTTAAAACTTTATACACAGCACTGTATATAGGCGGACTTAATGCCTGCGGCATTCTCTAACAGTCTACCTTAGGGTGGTGGAGAGATGCAGCATGGTTGGTGTAAAAAAGAATAACAAAAGAATATATGAAAAAGATACAAACATACATACATATGTACCCATTAAAAAATATATATACATAATTATACATATTATATAATAAATACATATACATATAAATATATATAAATACATAAATATATTAAACATAAATACACTTAACCTCAACAAGATGACTCTGCCAGTTTATTGAGAAATAAATCTCGGACTCTCATTTTGAACGCATAGCGTGTAGTGGACGTCCTTATTTCGAGCGGGAGCGCATTCTAAAGGATGGATGGAAGGATGGATTGAATAGAGAAAGAAGAGTGAACAAAATCGGAAGTATGGGGAGGACAACGAAGAAGAAGATTGTGCGACAAACGAAGATTTTTGGTGTGGGAGGACCCTAGGAACTGAAAATATAATAATAGAAATTGCTTAATATATAGTACTTATCTGAACAAATATACTCTGCACCACCCGCCAGCTGATATTAATCGAGAAAAACGTTAAAAACAAAAAAAAAAAAGTTTAAAAACAAAACATAAACAACATTGTGGTATGGAACGCGACTTCGTCTATACCCAAATGTCAAAATGAAAGTGACAATATAAAAAACAACGACATGAGGGTAGTATTAAAAATATAGACGAACAATAAAAAATAAATAAATTGAAAGTGACAAGACAAAAAACAAACAGTTAGAGGGTATTATTTAAAAAAGACGAACAATAATGTTATGACATAAAAGTATTAGTAAGCGCTGAGCGATCGTCATGGCTTACGCGGTTTTATATTCGAGCGCGATGTTTCCGTGGACCCGTGGCTTATTACTGCCGATGAAGATAAACTTGATGTCTTGGGATACTTTGCCAATAAGGAATTAAGTTCGTCTAGTGTTGAGATTTTGACGCGGCTTCCATTCGGAACTTTGACTACAACAATGCCGTCTTGAGTCCAGCAAGACCGCATGCCAAAATGCTGCCGACTTTTGATGAAGATGTTTTGTCGCGATCTGGTCAGGAACTCCTTAACCAAAACAGATGAGCCTTTCAGCTTGGATTTGGCTCGCCAAACAACTGGCCTATGAAGTACACTGGAGAACCTGACTAGGACAGGCCGATGGTGTTCTTTGTTTGGAGTCCCTATACGATGACAGGCAGTGATAGAGGCACCTGTGACGTCCTTCACCAACATCGTACCGTTTACTATGGACAACACGGCGGCATTACAGTTTTCGTCGTCAGTCTCCGGCACGCCGTGAAAAAGTAGTGCTTTACGACGGTGTCTGGTCTCCATCGCATCGACCATGTTTGCGCATTGAGTTATTTGCTGTCTCAGCAATCGCAGCATGTTGAGCGTGAGGTCCCGAAAGGTCCGAAACTCTTCGGCATCCCGAGCGACGGTGTCCTTGGCAGCTCCCCCAGTCTGAAGTTGAGCTTCGAGTTGGGCCATTCGCTGCGAAAAGCTGTCTTCAAGCGTCTTTTGTGTAGATTGGATGTCCTCTAGTGAAGTCATATTAACTGTCTTAAAGTGAGGTGTTGTTCTGGTGAAGTTAAACGCTGGCTGGTAATGGTGCAGTGATGGATTACATTCAGCAACACAAAAGTGAGTACATTCACAACGTAATTTTGCAAAATTCACGAGTTTGGAAAGTATATAAACACAGTTTAACTAATTGAATTTAAAATTTTAAACGAAAGCACGTCCACTCAATACACCGACCATAGACAATAAATTACAAAACATTATTATTTTTAAAAATATTTACACACGTATAAGTTGCCAAACGATGTTTTCTTTCATCGTTTAATTTCGAAATGAAATTATCGTTTAATTATCATGTAGGTAATAATATAGCACTTATGACACTTACACAATATAGCACTTTGGCGTTAAATACACTGGTCTGTTCTTCATGAGTTATTACAAAATATATACTTTTCTAAGCGCCTGTTTATTCTACAACAAGACTCGAGAGTGTCCTTGGAACTATAACTATGTATGTATAATCATCATCATCATCATTATCAGCCCATATACGTCCCACTGCTGGGCACGGGCCTCCTCTACAACTGAGAGGCTTTAGATCTTAGTCCACCACGCGACTAGTGCGACTGCATAATAATGAACTAACATAACTCTTTAGTTACGGACTTTGAATTCAAACCACCACGCTAACAGCCCGTCTACTTAACCAATAAGCTATGGCACGCTAATTAAAGTTGTTAGATAAACTCTCAAACGAAATTGATTGGTTGTAATTGAAATTAAAAGGCAAGCAATTTTAATAATTACATAAAAAATGTGAAAGTTTGTGTTTGCCCCAAGTAATCTTTATTAACTTTTTACACGTAAAAACACTTTCATGTATTTTAGCGCTTCATTGAGCCCAAATAGTATGCACAAACACTCGGACATTCCCAAAGGGGTAGGCAGAGGTGCATTCCTACACCCATATTGCGCCAGCTTTTTAAGTTTCACTAAATATGTGCCTCGTGGTCTCGCGGCACAAGTATGTGCCGTGCGATCTAGAGGTCCTGGGTTCGATTCCCGGGTCGGGCAAGTGGGTGGGTGCAGAAATGCACCTCTGCCTACCCCTTCGGGGAATACAGGCGTGAGGTTATGTATGTATGTATCTGTCGTTCTACTAAATATTTATATAAATATTTTTTTCGCGATATTATAAAGTCAGATTATGACGGTTTTCCTTAGTCGACTAAAATTATTATCAATTAAAAAAAATCACCATTACATTTTTTACAGCGATTTTTTTTTATTATTAGAAAAATAGTGTGAAATTACAAATTTCATCAGACACAATAAAAATACGAACCCTAACAACTAAAAAAACATGTAAATAGGACAGTGGGGAGGAATGGCTTAATTTTCTTGCTTATTTTATCGTCAGGGTGTTTGCAATCACCATACTTACCTGTAGGTTTGGATCACGGTCTTTTTACACCTGATATACACCTTGATTTACGACCCGTCCACACACATCTGGTCGATAAAATCCTACTACTTACTCAGTAACCAGGCAAGTACAATCATAAAACTATTATATATGGAAGTAATAAATGGAAAGTGCGTCTGATGACAGCTGATTTCTATTGCACCTGCTTTTAGGGTCACCAATTAATATTTTACGATGAAGAAACATATTATCGTTAGCACACCTACATGGATGGTCTATATAAGTTCTTAGATACATAGTAATTCTGGCCTCGAGGTTTAGGCATGCGGTCGAGAATCTCCTTGCGGGACCAAACCCCAGAAACACACCTCTGAATTTTTAAAGTTATGTGTCCACGATGAATTATCACGTAGTTTAACGGTGATGAAAAATATCGTGAGGAAACCTGTACACCTGAAAGTTCTTAAAATATTCGTAGGGTACAACTCCTTAGAGGTCAGAAGATGGAGGGACCAAATACTAATAATGTGCAAAATTCTCAGGGGTATGGTAGATGCCCCTGACTTGAATGGCGAGTTGTATAGGCTGTTCGTTCCTAATGGTTACACGCGGGGAAGGGGGCACCGATTGTTCGCAGTTCCAACATGTCGTACTGTGGCTCGTGCCAGATCACCTGTACCGCGTACTCTCAGTGCGCTCAATGCTCTCCTGGACATTGCTCAACACTGCGATATCTTTACGGAGGAATGGAAGGCGATTTTGTCAGAATGTTTGCATTTTTGTGAATTGAATGTGTGATGAATGAATATGTGTATATTATTAATTGATTGTTTAGATAGTTTATATTGTTGATTCAACATCAGCCCATATACATACGTCCCACTGCTGGGCACGGGCCTCCTCTACCATTGAGAGGGTTTAGGCCTTAGTCCACCACGCTGGCCTAGTGCGGGTTGGCGGACTACACACCTAAGAAATTCCTAAGAACTTTTTAGGTGTGCAGGTTTCATCACGATGTTTTCCTTCACCGTTAAAGTACGCGATAATTCATTGTGAATACACACATAACTTGGAAAAGTCAGAGGTGTGTGCCTGGGGTTTGAACCCGCGACCGTCGCGATTCTCGACCGCGTGCCCAAACCTCGAGGCCATCACGACTTTATATTGTTGATTAATGTCAAGTTTAATTTTATTTCATTATTTTGTTTTTATTTCTTATATTATTATTTTTTGTTTTTCCTTCTTTTGTTTGTGTTCTTTATTTTTAAGATTTGTTTTGGATTGTTATTGATTAGTGTAAATGGTATAACCGTTCTAATTAAATAAATAAATAAATAAGTAGGTTTGTAATCTGCAAACCCATATACACTAAGTCTTGCTGGCCTAAGGCGTAAACCTGAGAGGGTTGTAGAAGAGGCCCGTGCCCAGCAGTGGGACGTCTCTCCAAAGTCGTTTGAGTCCCTACGTTGGGAGACAAACTAAAACATCTAAACTTATCTATGAACCCGGGATTAATTTCTTAGCCCTATTTCTTTTTATTATCTTGAATCCTTTAAGCGTTGCGAGAAGCATCTCAGCAGGCCGGCATAAGGGTATTGAGTGACAAGAGATGAGAGTCTCTAGCTTTTCTGTTTACATAGGACATAGTGTAGTTTTTGTTTAATATTTTATTCGAAACTAGCTTTTGCTCGCGACTCCGTCCGCGTAGACTACAGGGTTGGGTTCAGAAAGAAAATAGTAGTCTATTTTACTCCACAGAGTCCCATTTATGTCCATACCAAAAAAACATTCAAATCGGTCAAATAGACGTGAAACGTCTGCCGCCGCGCACCGGCCGGCCGGCGCCTTGTACATCATCATTGCGCGCTTGATATTTTTTTCGCTATTATTTTAAAACTGCGATATCTTCTAAGATACTCATTGAAATCAAATGATGTTAAGGGCAAATTTCTTTTAAATTAAATACTTGTGATAAATAACGTATTTATTTGGATAAGGATTAATATCATCTTTATGAAAACACCTTCACAAATAATACTTTATTTAAGAACAAATTTGTTTAGCATAAAAAAGGTTATAGTGAGCCAATCTTATAAGATAGACATATGCTGTCCCGGGCTTTTTTTTAGAACTTTTAAAGGGGAACAATTCTGTCATACATTATTTTAGCGAAACTTTAACCGTTTCCCCAGCGCACGCAGCGGAAGTTCTGAAAAGGAAAAAAATACCCCCGATTTTGCAACATTATTTATTGGTGCTCTGCTCCTATTGGTCGTAGCGTGATGTTATATAGCCTATAGCCTTCCTCGATAAATGGGCTTTCTAACACTGAAAGAATTTTTCAAATCGGACCGGTAGTTCCTGAGATTTCAACCAAACAAACAAGCAAACAAACAAACTCTTCAGCTTTATATATTAGTATAGATGCCGAGTCTTATTCAAAAGCGAAATTAGAAATAAACAGAAAATATTCCGCAACTGGAATCGAACTCGTGACCTTTGGTATCTTAACCGCCGCGCTCGGAGGTTTTTGGAATGCAAAATACTTTCTGATAAACACAAACTAGAATAATTATTTGATATTGCATTCTCTGTTTATACTTTTTAACATCTTATGGATATTTGAAAGCCCCATTGGCCAGACACCATTTTGCTTAACGAGAGGCCGTTGATTCGATCGCCGTACCAAGACAAATGTTTGTGTTATACACAAATATTTGTTTCGCGTCTAGGTGTTTGTGAGACCGAAAAGTCTCTCGAAGCTTCTGATACTCCAACTCAACACTTGTGTTTTATTGTAGGGTCAGAACTACTATGTATGTGACTGCTAGACATAAACAAATATGCTTGTACAATAGGGGTTTGTAGACCTTTTCCTTCAACATCGTATTATGAACTCTAAGAACACTTTTCTTTGATATTTTTCAAATGTTCTCTAAAATTATGACAGAGTATCCAACAGGAAAATATTGTGATAAAAAATGCACACCTAAAAGTTCTCTTTAAAGAATTTTTCCGATGCTGTGTCCGTCAATTCGCACTAGGCCAGCGTTGTGGACTAAACCCTTAACCCTTTCAGGTGTAGACCAAACAGTTGATGCTGAAATACAATCAACCTATTTGAATGACTATGGCGTGTTTTACACCTTTGATTTGGGGCTTGTTATCCTGATGGGTGTCATACAACCAACAAAACTGATAATATCACTCACGTAACGCAACGCAACATGGATGTTTAACGGTTTTCTGTGAGACAGTGGCACCAACGCGGTTGAGCCGGCCTATTTGTACCACAGTTTAGTCTAACTTTAGCATGACTGAACATTTTACGTAACTTAACTCTCGACAGTCCCGTGGCGCAGATGGCTAGACACCAGCTTGCTAAACGAGCGGCCGCGGGTTCGATCCCCGCACCGAGACAAATGTTTATGTGATCCACAAACATTTGTTCCGGGTCTGGGTGTTTGTGAGGCCGAAAAGTCTCTCTTAGTTTCTGATACCCATGACACAGGACTTGTCCCCAAGTGTGGGGTCAGAACTATATATGTGACTGTTGGGTGTATTTATTTAACTCTTATTTTCAATGTTTTTTTTTTGTAAATCTCATTGGTTTCTATAAATGACTTTCCTTTGCGCAATCGGCTACTGAAACCCCCACTAAAACAATGTTTGTGTGATCCACAAATATTTCGGTTTGTTATAGCAAATAGTCTCTTGGAGTTTTGAGTTTTGGAAGCGAAAACGCAGTAATCCACAAAAGTGAAAATGTTCACCGGAGCCAAAAAACTATTGCATGATTTTTCAAAAAATCATAACTAGCGTGTTTTTAAACTCAGACTCACGATTTTTGGATAGTAGACTTGTTATTTTTTACTAAATGTAATTCTAACTCTTAAATATCATTTTAAAAAATATTTGCCAAAAATTTGCTGATTACGACATTTTGAACTATTTTTACAGAACGTTAAAATGCTGTAATTGCACTATTGAGTTGTATGGAGTTGAGTCAAATGCAATACTCGAACTAGGATTGTTCAACTGTACTTTATAAACGTGGTTATTAAATGAATCCCATCTCTTAGATATGCTGTAAACTAAAATTACTCCTGGTTTAGGGCAATACAAATTGTGTTACACGAATTGCGACTTAAATTCGACAGAAAATTAAAACGTATAAAAACACAAGCAACAAATAAGTGAATGATAAATGGAAATGCGCCAATGTTCCGCGGCGACATCGCAACAACGCCGTGTCATCGTCGCAACAGAAAGCAGCGTGTTATTAAATGTTTTATAACAATTGATTGTTCCACTGACGCGGTCGTTGGTCGACCTATTAACCCAGCCGCGGGCTGACAACATTTGGTTCTAGTCTATAGTTTATTTATTATTGATTTATCAGTTATCAGAAACTGCCTCGTAGTCTCGCGGCACAAGTATGTGCCGTGCGATCTAAGGGTCCTGGGTTCGATTCCCGGGTCGAGCAAAGTGTTATTGCGTTTTTTCCATTAGGAAATTATCCGAGTCTAGAAATGCGCCCTAAAAACGGCAATAGGCTCGCCCCGGAGAATACATGTGCGTGGTTATGTGTTATGGTATATTATCACATCAGTAACAACAAGACGTTTCGGTCTCACAAACACTCGAAAAGAAAAATATTTCAGTCTTGCGAAATGCCTTGGAGAAGTCCAAAGATCAATCCCCGGGTCAGGCTAAGTGTTACAGGGCTTATTCATCAGGAAAATTCAGAGTAGTACGAAATCCGATAATATGCTCTAAAAACGACAATAAATTCGCCTCCTCTTACGTGTGAGAGATGTATACAAATAATTGCCTTGGTCCGAAGATCGAGCTCTCAGCTTCTCATTTCTCTATCTTGTGTGACCAAGAACCCATTGGAGTATTTGGAACTTCATAAAAACCTACTGTGTCAATAATTTTGCGCACGGACTTCCTCTTAAAAGATAATTTTCTTCGTTAAGGCTTTAATCCACCACTCTAATCATGAGCTGTTTGGTAGATATCCAGAGTCAAATTAACTTTACAACTTTAAAATGTCAGCTAACTTAAACAAGATTTCTTGACGATATATTTCTTCCCAAATAGTATTTAACAAACAGCCAACAGGTAATTCTGAAGCGCCAAGTCGTGACCGTCACCTTGGCAGTTTTAATTAATGATTACGTCACTACCGATTTGTTCCATTTTACCTATGAAAAACAAATTTATTATTCGCAATCACTTCATATGATGTTCGGCTAACTTTTCATTAGGTACTTCATATTTGGAAAAAAACTTGTAAGAACTTTGACTGATTACCAGGATCTAAAATATATGCAAAAAAGACTTTTGGTTCTTGGGTTATAGCCATACTAAGATAACATAAGATAATACCACGGATCACATTTTGATGAATAAATTTAAACCAACTAATTCAAATCCAAACAATTCGTAAGTTTATATTGTGTTAGGATTTTTATAGAAGGTCAAATATTTTGTCATTGTTTTAGATGCGATGTTATCTATACAAGTAAATAAAATTTGTGTGTTTGTTTGTTATATTGAAATAACCGCTTTTTATTAAATGCATATGGATGTATACACGGTACATATACCAAAATAACGTTTTTTACATTTTTTGGCTGTCTATCTGTTTGTTCCGGCTAATCTCTGAAACGGGAGGACCAATTTTAACGGGACTTTCACAAGCTATCTGCCTGATGTAATAAGGAGTAACTAAGGCTAAAAATAATAATAATTTTTTTTAAAGAATCGGCTGTTACGGGGAACGAAGTTCGCCGGGTCAGCTAGTATTAAATAAATTTCTTCAAATGCATCTAAAATATTTTAAACACACCCTCACACTTTCGAAATTTAAGACTAGTTTTATAACTTCACAAAACAAATGAACGTACGATATAAGATTCGCAGCGGCGTCTGGCCGGATGCTGACCGAGCGAATCGCTTGATGAGCACAACAAAAAACACATTACATTATACAATGTATCCATTTACGTATTATAAAAACATTATGTGTGCGGTCATAAAATCATACAGTAATAGTCACGCAAAAACAGCTTCCTTCTGAAACAAAAACGCTGAGCGCTTCTCGGAACGTTGGGATGCGGTCATATGGGAGTCACGCCTTTTCTGTATTTATACATACAGTTGAGCTTCTATAAAGGATTAGGCAGAAGTTCTACACCCATATTTTCCCAGTTATAATTTAAATTACAGGGGCGAGCTTAAAGTCGTTTATTCCAGACACAGTTAGCTACTAAAATTTTCCTTATCAAAAATATTCCCTTATAAAACTTTGCCTGACCCAGATCCAGGTATCAAACTTGGCATCTTTTGATTAAATATCCCAACTTATACTGAGATATCAACGTGGCAGTTAATTAATCTAGCATTACGTCTAGAAATCTAGAATCTTCTGCATGTGCCACTTTAGATCTTGATTCATAGAAGCTGCAATGTGTAGTAGGTATGTTTCAATAACAATTGACCTTTTCTCGGCATAACTCAAATTCCTATGTTGAAATTCCACTTTTAATCTCGGTATATCAAATCGACACACCCGCCATACCAAACAACTAGTTTAAATGCAAAATTCTTATCAAAATAGTTACTGGATATATAAGGCCATGAGAGAAACGGGACTTTCAAGTCTTGACACAATGACTGATCCTTGCTTCAAGATCACTATCGGAGCAAGTTCTTGAGACTTCAAATAGCCTGGATACAGTGCAAGCGTTTATATCGTTGCTAGCTTCTACGATGTGCTTGATCGCCGAGTTAAGCGCTTGACGTATAAAGACATTATGTCGTCGGTCGCAAGTTCAAATTTTTTTATTTTTTAACTTTATGAATTTATGAAGTCAAATATTATTTTTTATCTTACATACAAACAGTGAAGAAACATGGTGATCCAACTTGAGATATTATTTCACACACCAGTACGGTGGACCTTAGGTTTATTCTCAACCAACAGTAGAAGAGGCACAAATTTGAAATAAAATTGAAAAATGAAAATTTTAAAAATATTCGTGTTGCTGGGGGACTTTCTTGCCGTTTCCTCACCACGGCGATAGCACGATCCGAAATTTAAAATTGACGATTCAAAATCACTTGTAAAAATCTATTTAAATAAAGATTGTTTTGACTTTGACTGACATACATTTTAAGCATCACATAATTCAGTATACTATATATGACCGCATCTCATAAGTAATCCAGCAAAAACAGTTGCCGACATCTGGCCGCGCTACACCCAATGGCCGACCTTTCGCGAGTACGCGCGTCCGTCGCCGGTCCAGTTAGCGTCGCGCGCGCATCTCGCCGGACGTCACACTTCGGTTCCGATTCCGCCGCAAAAACCAAGTGAAATTACGTACAAATACTAAAAACTATTTAGATTAGTGATACTGTATAAGATCACTGGCCATCTAGATACAAATACAGAAAAAAATATCTGAAGAATGTAATTAAAACAATTAACTGTAATGTGAATAGTCAATTTTTTTCTTTTTTAAATTTAGTGATTAAAAAATGCGTTGATATTTTTAATCTGTGCCGGTGCACCGTTTTGTTTGTGTTTGTGAACTAGGTATTTTATCAATGAAAAATAAAATCTAATATGAGTGTTATCAGAATGTATGAGCTAATATGGATTTTCTGTTTGTTTGTCACAACTTCGGTTGCGTCTCAATATCTTAATGTGACTCTGGGACCGCACAACATAATAAGGTTAGTAGATTGTTTTTTCTTGATATCGCGTATTAACGTGTTGTTTGGCGAAATTGCAAATTGTAACTTTTCTTTTTTTCCTGTAAATATTTCTGGTAAAATATCTCTCTGTATTCGTAAAAAAAACCTTTTTTAAGGCAATTGTGTTACCCGTGATTAGGAAAAAAATACAATTCAGATATTATACTTTATTAAAGTTGGTTTTACATTAAGCCTCCTTTATTTTTATCTTAGTTATTTTTTTATTATTATTAAATACATTTAATTGAAAATGTATGCTAAGCAATGTAAGTACATAAGCTACAGTTACTTCAACAAATTGAGTTATGTTTAGTGAAATAATACAAACATGTAGGTACTGTCTGACATTGCTTTTAAAATCTATATCAAACAATCATCAATATATAAAATCATAAGGCATAAATAATAGTACTTATTTAAAACTTAATTAAAAATCATTAACGTTGTGCATTTTTGAATATTTTGGAATGGTTAGGGAATAACTTCGCACGAATTGCTTTATTTATCAGCATAAAAGTCCTACCATTTACGTGGCAAAATACAATATTTATTGAGCTATCGTTCACAAATATGACAACACAACAACAAACGTCTTACGCATTTTCGATCAGGGTCACGTGATCTAACGCGAGTTCAATATTTTTTAGCCATCCCAAAAAAGTGCACAGCGCCGCTAAATAAGTTTTCACTTCAAAAAATAGACGCCTATAACTCCTCGCTTAGGAATGCAAACCATTTCTAGCTTAGTTCGATACATCTCGTGAGACATGGCTAACTCCGTCCTAGGAACGCCACACTATATTTAGACTTAATTTATGCCTCAATTACTCACTACGAAAGCAGCTTGGAACACGAATCACTTATGCTTTTTAGCAATTTTGTTATATATAAATTTTAAAAAGTACATACATACATACATAAACTCACGCCTGTATTCCCCGAAGGGGTAGGCAGAGGTGCATTTCTGCATCCACATTTCGCCAAGTATGTATCAGTCCCACGTAATAGGGGGCGAGCCTATTGCCGTTTTTCGGGTACATTTCCAGACTTCGTGCTGTTACTGAGAGTTTCCTAATGGAAAAACACAATAACACTTTGCCCGACCCGGGAATCGAACCCAGGACCTCTAGATCGCACGGCACATACTTGTACCGCGAGACCACGAGGCAGTCATTTTAAAAAGTAAATAAAACAATATAATTTGAAGAGCATTATTAATCTCGTAGTTAAATAAAAAGCGCTTTTAAAAGGTAAATGAATATAAAAATATAATGACAACAATCACTCATGGTTTGGACCACACATTAAATAAATACACCCAACAGTCACATACCTAGTTCTGACCCCACATTAAGATACAAGTCCTGTGTCGTGGGCATCACAAATTACGAGGGACTTTTCGGTCTCACAAACACTGAGACCCGAAACAAATACTTGTGGCTCACACAAACATTTGACTCAGTGCGGTCTCTCGCGGTGTCTCGGTGTTAAGATACATGTCTTACGTCGTGGGTATTAAATTTCTCCTACTTTTTTAGAATTATATTAAAATAAACTATTATACATACAGGGCAGTGTTACACAAATAGTTTTACCCATCCAACCGAAACAGCCAGACTTAAATTACCATAATAAATATCTATAATTTTATTACTTTTTATTAACTCCAACATACGACTATAAACTTTCATAAATAATTCTTATGTCCTGTATTAAATATTATTATACAAAGTTGAGAGATGAATACCCATTTTTTTCCTTGCAGAAATACTGTTTTTTTTTAAATGTTACTGTCTTTGTTCTAGCAATCCATGCACGGACAATAACCATCTGTTCCTAGCGCCGGGAGTGCTGACCGCAGGCGGGACCAACAGGGCCTGTATATCCAGATTTTATCCCGAAGGAATAGCGCATCTACACCTCACGCTCCTCACAGAGGATCAGCAGACCGTAACCACGGCAAGGAATTTACCAGCAGGTATTTCTTACTATACTATATGAGCCCAATAACTTCATAATCTATCTATGCAAATAAATAAAATTGGAGTATCTGTTTGTAATATTGAAATAACCGCTTTTTAATAAATGTATGACTGCCTCGTGGTCTCGCGGTACAAGTATGTGCCGTGCGATCTAGAGGTCCTGGGTTCGATTCCCGGGTCGGGCAAAGTGTTATTGGGTTTTCCATTAGGAAATTCTCAGTAACAGCACGGAGTCTGGAAATGTGCCCGAAAAACGGCAATAGGCTCGCCCCCTATTACGTGGGACTGATACATACCTGGCGAAATGTGGGTGCAGAAATGCACCTCTGCCTACCTCTTCGCGGAATACAGGCGTGAGTTTATGTATGTGTATGTTAATAAATGTATATGGATGTATACACGGTACATATACCAAAATTACGTTTTTTACAATTTTTGTCTATCTGTTTGGACCGATTTTAACGGGACTTTCACTGGCAGCTAGTTGATGTAATAAGGAGTAACTTAGGATAAAAAATTAAAAAAAATAATCATATTCTTTTTCAGGTGACGGAGGATGCGTGGATATATCGGTGCCTCTTCTACCAAATACGAAAGCCGAGCTGATCGTTAATTTAAGGTAACATAATGACAAATTCCTCAGCAAAGAGCTCAGTGGCGTGCCATAGGAGAAGCCTATGCCCAGCAGTGGACGTGAAAGAGGCTGGTGATGATGTTGATGATGATGAGACAAAAGTAACATCCCTGTCGAGTAAGCGCATTTGTATCACAGGCTAAGATTAATAGGGCGTGGTTCCACTACTTATTGAAACTTACTGTTATATTATCTTTTAAAAGTAAATATGGTCAATGCAATAAGCTCACCATCCTCGTAAAAAAACGGGGATAACTGGGATAACTTACGGTGATAACTTATCAGGCCATATACGTCCCACAGCAGGGCACGGGCCTCCTCTACAATTAAGAGGGTTTAGGCCTTAGTCCTAGTCCGGGTTGGCGGACTACACACCTAAGAAATTTCCAAGAACTGTTAGGTGTGCAGGATTTCTCCCGATGTTTTCCTTCACTGTTAAAGTACGTGATAATTTATTATTAATACACACGTGACTTCGAAAAGTCAGAGGTGTGTGCCTGGGGCAAACCCGCGACCGACGAGATTCTCGACCGCGTGTCTTAACCTCGAGGCCATTTCTATTTACACATACATACATAACTTAGGTCAATTCAATTCATGGTACTATCAAGACTGGCCATAGCGTGACGCTTACAATTATAACTGTAATATTAATGAGAATGCAAGCAATTGCTAATCCTTTCGTGACAAAACCGCCATCAAACATTTAATATAGCTGATTATTGAGTAATCATTTCTTAGTATCAATGTTTGTTGCAATCATGGCAACTTAATGTGACACACTCGCTACTAAATACATATTTGTGATTCTTCATTACTGCTTTGAATATTGTGTCCCTTCCTTTTTTATAATCAAAAGTATATCTTGTTCAATTGATTTCCATCGACAATGATTAGGTCTACCATAAAGAAGAATGTAGTGATAGAACATAGCAAAGAGAATGCACTAACACATGATTTGCATCTCATGGGGTCAAGACTATGTGGGCTAGTTAAGTGTATTATTTACTCCTGTAATGATCCTTCATTGACCTCCGTCGTAAAAACCTTTTTCGTGGGCGTGGTTTATGGAAAAAAAAACACAATAAAATGTCACAGAAGTTTTAATTCTGATTAAGCACATTTATGAGACACTTCCAAGATTTGAGATTTGTACGAAAGCTCGCTGTTCAAGTTATCATCCAAGGAAATAATTTCTCAGAAGATTAATAGGACCATTCGGCTTTGCTAGGATAAACAATGATCTCTGCAATCCCTTCGAATCCTTCAACATACTAAAGAATCGCTAAATTAACACTTATCATACCACTTACTTTAACGGAGAAGGGTAACATCGTGATGAAATCTGCATACCTAAATGTTCTTAGGATTTACTTAGGTGTGAAGTTCGCCAACTCGCACTAGGCCACCGTGGTAGACTAAGGCATAAACCCTCTCAATGGTAGAAGAGGCCCGTGGCCAGCAGTGGGAAGTATATGGGCTGATGATGAATGATGAATACCATTAGTGCCTTATCAAATCGCCTTTCATATTTCATTATTTTATATTATCATAACTTCACAAGACCCGTATTCTTTCAAACCAGCTCTTGTGCTGATGGCCTCTTCGATACCATATAACGCTAACTTCACACTCCGCTGTCAATTAACCTTCAATAATATTGACCATTTCATGGAAAACGTTTCCATTGTGTTTGAAACAAGAACAGCCCCCATGACGCAATGTGTTACGACTAGCCTGTGAAACCAGAAGCCGGAAGCAGTTGGTGTTATCTCTTCAATTTTATTGTGATCCTCGAGTATTTCGGAAGTCGTGAAGGCCTCGAGGTTTAGACACGCGGTCGAGAATCTCATCGGTCGTGGGTACAAACCCCAGGCACACACCTCTGACTTTTCGAAGTTATGTGTGTATTCACAATGAATTATCATGTACTTTAACATTGAAGGAAAACATCGTGATGAAACCTGCACACCTAAAAGTTCTTAGAAATTTCTTAGGTGTGTAGTCCACCAACCCGCACTAGGCCAGCGTGGTGGACTAAGGCCTAAACCCTCTCAGTTGAAGAGGAGGCCCGTGCCCAGCAGTGGGACGTATATGGGCTCGTGATGATGTTGAAGTATTTCTGTATAACCGACAAAAATCTCGTAGTTTCTGATATAACTATCAGTGTGAGGTCAAAATTATGTCTGTAACAGCAGGTCTTATTTATATTTCTATATCAATGAGTAGTCAATGAGTATGGGACTGCCTCGTGGTCTCGCGGTACAAGTATGTGCCGAGCGATCTAGAGGTCCTGGGTTCGATTCCCGGGTCGGGCAAAGTGTTATTGGGTTTTTCCATTAGGAAATTCTCAGTAGCAGCACGGAGTCTGGAATTGTGCCCGAAAAACGGCAATAGGCTCGCCCCCTATTACGTGGGACTGATACATACCTGGCGAAATGTGGGTGCAGAAATGCACCTCTGCCTACCCCTTCGGAGAATACAGGCGTGAGTTTATGTATGTATGTATGTATCAATGAGTATGGATCACTACAGGTACCCAGAAGCCCAGTGTAATTGGGAGCGTCGTCTGCCGGTGCGCATCGCCAGCGGCCGCGTGCTGTTGGTGCACACAGAGCGCGCCAAATACCGCCCCGGAGAGACACTGAGGTTCAGAGTTTTCGCCTTCAAAACGGACCTCACGCCCTCACATGGCATCGTAAGTAATTGTTATATTTTTGTTTTGGCCCTATCCCACCACGCACCCGCCACTGTAACTCCTGTGCTCCAGGATCAACAGCGGCACGCACAGTATCGACGCCGAGCAATGAAGCTCAGCGAATCTAAGGGGACCTAATTTGTCATGATCTCGCCACGAAGTTAATCAGAAAAAATGTAAAGGAGGAATTGGAAAACAAAGAGTTGTCCACTTTCTTCCATAGGAAAGCGGGGGACAAAATATTGGACTATAACCCTCACATTAAGAATACCATTAATATTTGACGTAGTTAACGCAATACGGGTAAATAACTACATGATATTATTATTATGGCATTGTAAGTAAATACGACTTCAGTTAGTAGAACAAATGTTAAGTATATACATTCACTTGTTTGTGTGTCCGCGAAAGGGGAGGCGTGCAGGTGAATTTCTGAACTAACGTGTCGCCAAAAGGTACAGTTTTGGGCACTTTTATTGACTTTGTGCTGCTAATAAGAGTTTCCTTAAATATAATCCCAAGACCACCTTTGCCCGACCCGAGAATGAAACTTAGCATCTCTTTATTGCACACCGCTCACTACTACCGTGATACCAAAGGAGCACCAAATTATTGTGAATTCCCATAATAACGGCCCACTGCTAGACAGTGGACTCAGGACTATTGAGATACGTCGTAGAGTACGGATTTTTAAACAATTTTAACATCATCATCATCAGCCCATATACATCCCACTGCTGGGCACGGGCCTCCTCTACAACTAAGAGGTTAGGTCTTAGTCCACCACGTTGGCCTAAAGCGGGTTGGCGGACTACACACCTAAGAAATTCCTAGAACTTTTAGATGTGCAGGTTTCCTCACGATGTTTTCCTTTACAATATAATATTTTAAAACCGAAGTATATTTCTCGGGTTCGAAGCGGCACCCACCAAGATTGAAAAAAGCAAAACAAAGATTATAAATAACACGTCACATCTGCACAAAGAGTTACGCACAGTTTGAGTCATATGTAAGGCGCGGGTTCGAATCCATTGTTCCGCGTGATTTCATCAGTCATGGTGAAGAGCCAAGGCGATTGACCCTAATGTTACTTAACCATTTTTTTTATCTCTGAATGAGGATGATGAATAATTTATAAAATACCTTCTAGTTTTCATACATATCTGACTTTGGTGGGATATAATCATCACCAGCCCATATACGTCCCACTGCTAGGCACGGGCCTCCTATAAAACTGAGAGGGCCTTAATATCCCAAATATTAAGGAAACGTTAAAAAATACTTACCTAATTTTTTTGGGTTCAATAACAAAAAAGTAAGATTAATTTTTTTCTTTTGCTTATTTCCCTGGTTTCATTGATATATTTCTGTTTCATTTCAACCCAACTACAACCAAACAAGCCGAGATAAACTTCTGTTTACCAAGGAGAGAGTTGAAGCGTGAACATGCACAAAACGTGTTCGGCGTAACTGTACATATTTAAGAACCCTTCATGCGTTCAATGGGTTCTCAAAATTTAATCGCTCCGTTTGTGACTGATTAAAATTTTCATTAATCTACAACTATGCCTCCTATTGGCTGGTTAGTGCCAAACAAAAAACAAATTGCGAACGCAGCGCCATTTATAAAACAGGTTTTTAGTGATGGCAAATTTACAGTAGCAGCACGAAGTCTGAAAATGTGCTCTAAAAACGGCAAAAGGCTCGCCCTCTATTACGTGGGACTGATACATACCTGGCGAAATATGGGAGCAGAAATGCACCTCTGCCTACCCCTTCGGGGAACACAGGCGTGAGCTTATGTATGTATGTGATTAGCTAAGATACCCAACAAACACACAAAATGTACCGATGACACATTAAGATGAAAGTTGTGTGCCGTATATCAGAAACTACTAGGGATTCAGACCCAAAATCAAATATTTTTAGAGCACAGAAAGATTTTTCGCGGAGTGGATCAAACCCGTTAAAGGAATCATATAAGATAGTATGAGATACATGTGGCACTTAAAACGTGCGAAATCTTTGTGAAGATCTGTGTCTATTTTTTTGGGGAAATGTCGTAAAAGCGTAGGAACAGTGTACTTATTAAAAAAAAACACAAAAATTTATTGACAGCCCCGTGGCACAGTTGGCTAGACACCAGCTTGTGAAACGAGAAGCCGCGGGTTCGATCCCTGCACCGAGACAAATGTTAGTGTGATCCACAAATATTTGTTTCGAGTCTGGGTGATATGAGACCGGAATGTCTTTTGTAGATTAAGATACCAACTACACAATACTTGATCTTAGTGTTGGGTCAGAACTATCTATGTGATGGTGGGTGTATTTATTATTTGTTTATTTAAAAAAATATCAATAAAATTAATAATCAAACACTGCAGCTTGAGCGTTACGCCCCACATTAACCACATAACCAGTGCTAATAGTATTAACTTTAAGAACCACTGATGTATCAGATGTTTAAACGATTGTCTGCTAAACCCGTTTTTACCGGTTCACAATACCCATATGCGCGTTCGCACACGTCTATAATGCAAAATGTCTAAAATCAAGCTATTATCAATAACAAAATAATGCTAAAACGATTTATACTCTAAGAATCAATGTAAAGTAATATTTCTTACTCATGTTATAAGCCATCGAACTATTTAAGTCTCATTTGCCGTTAAATCTGCATCGTGAGAATTTCCATAAAAAGAAAGTTCCTATAACATTGTGGGAATCGAACTTGTGGTCTGACAATCGCATGCTGCATTTAGTGCCGCGGGACTTACACGGAAGTCAAGCGACATACTAGACTTTTCATTTAACAGCTGAGTAAGCAGTTTCGCGCGACGCACCTCTGTTCTACTAACACACATTTTAATATGAGTCTGCAAAATGTTTGTGTACGTACGGTTGAACGTTTTCATATTTCATACACATACAGCTATATACAGAAATGTGTATTTTGTGCTGGTTGTTCTACACTAGCCGCCCGAATTGTCTTTATGCTGCAAATATTTTCTGTTTGTTTCCTGCTCCGTGCAAAACGTCTGTGTATTTTAAATGTCATTGTTATTTTTGTATTTGACAGCCCCGAGGCGCAGTTGGCTAGATACTAGCTTGCGAAACGAGAGGCCGCGGGTTCGATCCCCGCACCGATACAAATGATTGTGTGATCCACAAGTATTTGTTTCGGGTCTGGGTGTTTGTGAAAGCGAAAAGTCTCTCGTAGTTTCTGATACCCACGACACAAGACTTGTATCTTAATGTGGGGTCAAAACTATGTATGTGACTGTTGGGTGTATTTATTTATTATAATTATTTAAATTTACGCTAGGTTTTTTTCTTTAGGTTGAGCCTGAGTTAATAAAGATTTATCATCAATGTTATTGTATAAAGAAATCAAACTACGATATTTATTTATTCCAATACCATTCAAAATAAAATGTAGTAAATAATATTATCTCTAACAAAATTATTAAAATCGTTAAAAAACTCATGCTTTTATTAGGAAGAAAAATCTCTTGGTTTTTTTTATTAATACAATATTGATTAATATTAATCATCATCATCAGCCCATATACGTCCCACTGCTGGGCACGGGCCTCCTCTACCATTGAGAGGGTTTAGGCCTTAGTCCACCACGCTGGCCTAATGCGGGTTGGCGGACCCTAATGCGGGTTGGCGGACGGAATTAATCATTTCCCTTTATTGAAGGAGAAAAAAGAACAAACTATCTATAACTTACCAAACTATAAAAAACTTTGCCGCGCATGTTTTTCATCTTCCTGCTCCTATAAGTGAGACAGAACTAACAATCTTCACAGATTTCCATAATCATATGGAATTACAACTCATTGTCGTCACAAAATAATGGCATAAGACGCACTAGAGTACGTATTACATAAGAGTATGGACATTCCATCTACATACTAACTCATGACTATGTCCCCTAAGGGGAATCAGAGGTTTCTTCATGACGTGATAGGGAGCAGGCATATTGGCCTTTTTCGGTATCATTTCCAGACACCATGTTGATACTTCGTATATCCTAATTGTAAATATATACAGAGTGTAAATAGATCGATCGAAAGTAAAACAGGTAACTAAAATAGTTATGGTGATTTCAAACATACTAGTATTGATACTAAAAAACTAAAAAATAAAAAAGAATAAGTTTTAATTCGTCAATATTTTTTAGCGTAAATGTGTTTGTAATCACTGTACCCATTATACATATATACTTCACGCCTGTATTCCCCGAAAGAGTAGGCAGAGGTGCATTACTGCACCCACATTTCGCCAGGTATGTATCAGTCCCACATAATAGGGGGCGAGCCTATTGCCGTTTCTCGGGCACATTTACAGACTCCGGGCTGCTACTGAGAATGGAAAATGACAGCCCGACCTGGGAATCGAACCCAGAACTTCTAGATCGCACGGCACATTCTTGTACCGCGAGACCACGAAGCAGTACCTATTGTCTGTCTTAGTTTTAGATCGCGTTCTGTTTACGCCCTGTAAATGTGTTGTAGCAAGTTTAAATTTTTTATTTTTGTCAGATCGATGATATATGGATAGAAGGCACTCGGGGCGCGTGGGAGGGCTCCAGAGTGACGCAGTGGTCCCGCGTCCGCACCAGGCTGGGCATAGCTCAGCTACAGTATGACCTGGATGAGTTGGCGCCGGCTGGTCGATGGACTGTGCGCGCCAGTCTTTCTGATGGCTCTCAGGTACGTGAATCAGCAGAATCTATAGAAGCCCTTGAGGCATAAAGAAAGAAAGGGGTTATTCTAATAATATAGGACATCATCATCAGCCTATATACGTCCCACTTTTGGGCACGAGCCTCTCTATAAATGAGAGGTTTTAGACCTTAGGCCACATCGCTGGCTTAGTGCGGGTTGGCGGACTACACACCTAAAAAAAACCTCAGAACTTTTAGGCGTACAGGTTTCTTCACGATATAATCATCATCAGCCCAAATACGTCCCACTGCTGGGCACGAGCCTCCTCTACAACTGAGAGGGTTTAGGCATTAGTCCACCACGCTGGCCTAGTGCGGGTTGGCGGACTACACACATAAGAAATTCCTAAGAACTTTTAGGTGTGCAGGTTTTATCACGATGTTTACCTTCACCGTTAAAGCAAGTGATAATTCATTGTGAATACACACATAACTTCGAAAAGTCAGAGGTGTGTGCCTGGGGTTTGAACCTGCGACCGTCGAAATTCTCGACCGCACGCCTAAACCTCGAGGCCACCACTGCTACTATTCACGATATAGGACATGCCATTTTAATAAGCCTACACTAAAATTCTCTTATGTCATTAGTATCCTTTATTGCGTTTGAAATATTATGCTGAAAAAGTGTAATTGATAAATCCTTTATACTAAATGAATCTCAATGACTTCTTTCCAGGGCTCAGCAACGTTTTGGGTGGGTAATTACGACCTACCACCGTTCCAGCTAAGCGTACGGCACCCGACTCGCGTGCTGAGGACCAGCGAAAGATTAGTGTGGACTGTCTGTGTCAGGTAATATTTTAGTTGTCATATAGGTATTCCTTGACACAAAAACCGAAAACCTACCTCACGCCTGTATTCCTCGAAAGGGTAGCCAGAGGTGCATTTCTGCATCCACATTTCGCCAGTATCAGTCCCACGTAATAGGGGGCGAACCTATTGCCGTTTTCCGGACACATTTCCAGACTTCGTGCTTCGTAATGGAAAAACCCAAAAAAACTTTGTCTGACCTGGAAAGCGAACCTGGGACCTCTAAATAACACGGCACATACTTGTGCAGCGAGATCACGAGGCAGTTAATTCGTCTTGTAGAAAAAATCACAAGTGAAATTATTAGAATTTAATAATGCTCCACAGATACCCATGGTCAGAAGCGGTGGAAGGTATGCTGGTGATCCGTCTCCGCGGCGCGGGGGGTGGCGAGGGCAAAGGGGTCGGTGGTGGCGGGGCGGGGGTGCGCACTGCTGTGAAGCTGCGAGCGCCCCGCGCCTGCCACCGCCACGCCGCCGCCGCCAGGAGGGTCGGCCTGCACGGAGACAACCCCTCGGACGTCATCATCGCTGACTTCTCTTTCCAGGTCTGGATGAGTATGTCGAATAGTTAGGAATAAGCGTTATTCTTGGCAGACCATGCATTTTAATATCGTAAAGTTCCAGTATATCGTTCTGGTATGCAAAGTCTTCAAGGTTAACAAATATATCTCCAAGGAAGAAAAATAAAGTTCGTCATATTTAATAGAGCCACTATACTCGTAGTCATATTATCAGCCTCTTATGAAAAAAGAATCTTTCAAGAGGAATGAAGATTTGTTAGTTGTATTATTACTCAAGGTACATAAGGAGTATAACTCAAAATGAAGCATGCAAACATGTAGATCAGGTTTTTAGAAAAAAAACTGGTAGAATTTATCCGATCGTTGAGAGACACCAAAAATTGTTCGACAGGGTATCTACCAAGAACTATTTTAACCATTCGCTTTAAAATAGAGCAAGATATCAAAAATTCATTCCTGATAGTGACGTTAAGTTTCTATTTAATATTTGTTTATTCTATACCCAGGAGGACGGTACCAGGATCTGGCAGAACACGACCGTAGTGTCCCGCGTGGTGGACAAAGCCGTTACCTTGGAGTTCCTCACCAAACATCGAGCCGTCATATCCCCAGGACTTCCACACAAATTGAAGGTAAACAAAAAAAGATGCCCATGGGAAAATGAAGAACATCATCATCATCAGCCCGTATACATTCCACTATATGGCACGGGCCTTCTTTACAACTGAGAGGGTTTAGACTTTAAGAATTTTTTAGGTGTGCAGGTTTCCTCACGATGTTTTCCTTCACCATTAAATCACGTTGTATGCTAAACTTCGAAAAGACTTAGTGTTTGAACTCGCGAAAGACGAGACTGACTAGACTGGATTGCGTGTATAACCATTATTACAAGTTGAGGGTGGGCAGGTGAAGGCGACGCGGTGGGACGACAAGCCGGCGGCGCGGGCGCGCGTGGCGGTGTGTCGGCGCGCGGGGGCGGGCGCGCTGTGCGTCGCGGCCGACACGGACCACGCCGGCGTGGCGCGCGCCATGTTCCCGCCCGGGGACGAGCTCACGCCCTTCTACACTTTCGAGGTCTACTTCTACTTTTTTTTGACTTAGCTTAAACACTTTTGGGTTTGCTGTGTAGTCATCATCATCCTTTTTCCCTGTTCCCAATTCTATTTGGGCTGTATGTTTTATCCTTCCAAACATCCTTATCAGCCGTTATGTCTTCGTACACCCCTTTTTCTTTCATATCTTCGCTCAAGCACTCCATCCGTATTTTCTTTGGCCTTACTCTACCTTAAGGAAGGATCTGTTCTCTGTGATGTAAGAGTGAAGGAAAAAATTATTTGTGAGTCTACTTCGATGGTTTTATAGCAGAATAGTGAAGTAGATCGAGAATTACGAGGTTCGAGTCCCGACTCCAGAAACGGTGTTGGAATCTAGAAAATGTTTCATTAAAATATTCTCAGCCCTAAATGTTGTAGTACCACCTATGTCCACCACTTTTACATACAATACAAACGTTTGTTCCTGTCTTTTTAACTTTTTTAAAATTTAAGTCTACGTTTAAATTGATTTAGGCAACTAGCCTCTCGATTTGTCTGTTAATCTGAAAAATAAACATCTTTTAACCTCTAGGCGAGTCTAGCAAACGACACATCGACAACAGCGATACCGATGACGCTGCCAGTGCAGAGGTCTGGCGCGGTGCAAGCGGCGCTTGGACCTCTGAAAGCGGACTCCAGTGTTGCCAGGACATTTGTACCCTTGTACCTTCATCTCGTCAACGTCACCACTGCTATCACCGTTCACTTTGTTGTTAGTAGAATTTGCGTTATAAATAATTTGTGCTTGCTATTTCACCTCACAGGAATGTATTGTTGGGTGCAGATTTGCCACTACCATGTTTAATCTATTGCCTGTTTTAGTATTTGATAACGGTCTGTATACACCTTGTATAGAAAACATTAAATCATGAAGGCATTTCAAAATAGAAATATTAACCATTCTAATAGTTTAAGCAAATAAAAAAACACTAGAAAAGAATTAATGAGGACGGAATGGCCATTCATTCGCTTTTTACTAAAGCGTTGACTTCATCGTAATAATATTCGTTATTTTCAAGGTTATAACTCGAGGAGGCATCATATACCGCTGGGGTGCTACAACCCAATGCCCAATCGCCAACTCGGGCAACCAGGTCCAAACAGCGCCGCGGTACAGCAAATGTACTAGTGAAAACACTCCCCAAACGTACAATGTTGGACCCAACGTGCCCCAAAACGAAGAGAGTGATGCTCTTCTAGACAGGCACCTATTGAGGGTCATGCTGCCAATCAAGGTGACCCATCAGATGTGCCCAGACAGCGATTTGATAGCCTATTTTTACTACAATGGGCAGTTGGTGAGCGCCAGCAAGCACTTCGAGATGGAAGAGTGCTTTGTGAATAAGGTAAGTGATAAACTCCTTTCTGTAAAGAATAGAAGTGGTAGAATTACAACATAGACTGAGACTCGAGGCTTAGGCGCGAGGTCGAGAATATCAGTTGTCGCGAGTTCAAACCCCAGGCACACGAGTATTTGAAGTCATGCGTGTATTCACAATGAATTATCGCGTACTTTAACGGTGAAGGAAAACGTCGTGAGGAAACCTGCACCCCTAAAAATTCTTAGGGATTTCCTAGGTGTGTAGTCCGCCAACCCACACTAGGTCTAGGCAAGCGTCACTACGCTGGCTTAGTCAACCGACTAAGGCCTGCATCCTCTTTGTTGTAGAGGCCTTACAGAAAACCATAGAGAAATGAAAATGGCATCTATAATGTCTCCAACTTTTCTGTGGATGGAAGTAACAATTTTTATTCTGATGAGTTTCATTGCGGGTTAAAAACAAGCTAGGTTTCCTTAGTGAGTCGTTAAGCTTTAGCGTTCGGTATCATTTTTGGGCTTAACTCTGCCGATCTTGTACACGAATAGCACTTAGATTGCATGGTGGTAAAGTCTCAAAATAATACATACATAAACTCACGCCTGCATTCCCCGAAGGAGTAGGCAGAGGTGCATTTCTGCACCCACATTTCGCCAAGTATGTATCAGTCCCACGTAATAGGGGGCGAGCCTATTGCCGTTTTTCGGGCACCTTTCCAGACTCCGTGCTGTTACTGAGAATTTCCTCATGGCAAAACCCAATAACACTTTGCCCGACCCGGGAATCGAACCCAATGGAGGATCGCACGGCACATACTTGTACCGCGAGACCATGAGACAGTCAGTAAAATAATACATATTTATTAAATTCAGTTTTTATACCAGGTCGAGGCGACGTGGCTCTCTCGTCAAGCTCTACCAGGCTCCATAGCGTCTCTACAAGTGACCACGCCGGGTCCAGCTCTTTGTGCTCTCACTGTCCAAGATACTGCTTCGAAATGGGTGCAGCCACCAGCTAACGTGCAAGAAGAGCTGCTGAAAAGTCTCAGAAGAGTCATTGACAGTCACAGGAACCTCACGGAGTATGATGCGGCCGGGGACTGTTTTTTAAGTGAGTTTCTGGTTATCGCAATCAACCTTGGAGCTATACAGGGTGTGAACGAACCGTGATCGAAAACTGAGACACGTAATAGTAATGATGATTATAAACATCATACATACATAAACTCACGCCTGTCTCCCGTTAGGGTAGGCAGAGACTATAGAGCGCCAAATGCCACGGTCCAAACACACCACTTTCGCTTCCTCCACTGACATTATCCTCTTCATGCATGCACGTCGGTTTCGAGGACTCTTTATATTGCCCTTTTTCAATAAATGACCTATCTGCTCTTTATAGGTGCACCTGGGCCGTCCTCGACCGACTTCACCGTTCACTTCCGCACAGTAAATCTCTTTCGTCATTCTGCAAACATTCATCCTTTCAATGTGGCCAAACCATTTTAGCATCCCCCTTTCAATTTTAGTCACTACATCGACTTTCAATCCACATTTTTCCCTTATCACACTATTCCTCACTCTATCTACCAATTTCACCCCACACATGCTTCTCAACGCTCTCATTTCAACTGCATTAATTTTGCTTTCATGCTTCTTCTGCCATACCACAGTGAACCGCCTAGAACAAGCTAGCTGGACAAAACTCACTTTCAAAATTCTTAGAAATGACATTAATTAGTGGTAAACAACCCCTTATAGGGTTCAATTCCAGGAAATGTTTATGTCACACATTCCAAATCGATGAGTCATTGGACGTTAAATGTAAGGGTTAATTTATTTTCATTTGAAGTGCTTCATCAGTTGCATTTTTGCTGCACTTTTGAAAACATCTCCTGAAGTTAAAAGTGGCTATAGTAACATTTTTTGTGATGGATATTTCTCTTGAAGGTGTGTATTTTGATATTATTAATTATTACAACCAAATATTTATCTCAGATTTTAGAAATTTGTTTTCGAATAATATGTAAAATTTAAGTAAAATTTTAGATTTTCTTTTCTATTTCAAAGAGTGTAACTTTTTGTACCCACGTGTACCCGCTCTGATTTTTTTTCTATATTATAGCTCAATTATATAGCTATACATTAATGCCTAATTTAAATCCCGAAACAATATGCAACAGTTTTTTTTTTCTTTATTTCAGAACTTATCGTTTCTATGCCCAAAATTGAATTATTTGAAGAATGGCTCAAATACGGCAAAAATGAGAGAAATTCACGTCTGTTTGATTTTATTTTGATGAAATTTAGTTTAACGGATATACCTGAAGAGTCATTGAGGGACCTCCGTATGCAGATAGCGAGAATTTCCTCAAAGTTTGCGGAAAAATGGGTGTCCACAAAGATGACGAAGGAACGGTTTTTAATGAAACAGGAGAGTTGGTTGGCTTCAGAAGTCAAATTTATATTGAACGTAGAATGCTCGAGAGCTTCCACTTCAAGTGATGTGCGGCAAGCAGGCGGTCGACCGAAATTATGTAAAGAAACGCGGTCATTGTGTTTAAGCCTGTACTCGTGGTACTGCATGCCAGCTACTGTGCACAAAATTATTGTGCACAGCACAGAAGTGATTCGTTTTGCTCTTGTCCCGATTGGTCAGCTTTCAGAAGAAGCACAAGAGGCCAGGAATAAAGATATCCGCAGGTTCCGCGAACGTCATACACAAAAAAATCCCGTATAGCCAAAAATACAGATCTATTGAATATGCTTTTAATTACATCTGATCCTGTAATTAATTCTCTCAGAGACTTACCTGTAAAAAAAACAGATAAATTGCCATCCCAAGTTTTAAAATTAATAGTTCCGCCTGCAGTGACCCCTTCACGCGTATCAAGTAATTTACATCGCAATGCGGAAGATTACTTGATTAACGATTCTTCTTCCAGTGAATCGTCAGATGAGGACTAATTTTTTTTACTATAAGTATAGTAAATGTAAATGGCCTATGTCCAGCAGTGGACTGCGATAAGCTGATTGATTGATAGGAAATGTTAAACATTTTTTTTTGTTTGTAAATTTTACGTTTATTGTGTTTAGTTATATAACATTTAATATAAATAGTTTGTATATAGTAAGATACCTAGATAGTTTTTAAGATTTTTCAAAAAAAAAAAATTTTTTCATTATTGGAAATATACTTTGCTTAGTACATACAAACACAGTTTTTTTATTTCTTCCAAGTATTTTGAGCACTGATTAACTTATAAAATATCATAATCTTGTATGATACGCCAGTAGAAAGCCCTAAATGATAAGAAATAGTTTTGTCCAGCTAGCTTGTTCTAGGCGGTTCACTGTGCATACCCAAGACTCACTTCCATACGTTAGTGTAGGCACCAGGACTCCTTGGTGAATCGCTAGTTTAGCGCGGTCCGATATATTTTTGCTGGCCGCGATGGAGTACAAGGCGCCATTAACACTATTACCCAACTTTACCCTTCTTTCAATATCTCCTTCACACTTACCATCCCTTGTGATCACAGAACCCAGATATACAAATTCATTCACTTGCTCCAGCTTTTCATCCCCTATCATTATGCTGCATTCAGTTCTGGGTTCACTCGATTCACTGATTATAAACATATTGATGATAAAAAATGAACTTTTGAAATTTTTGAATAGTTTAATAGCACTTTGTCCCACCCTTCTTACACTTATGCCGCTGGATTAAAAATGCAACAACTTTCGCGTTTCCAACATTATTAGAATTATTATTTTTGTCGTTCACTAAATAATACTTGTCATCATAAGCTGTGATGCTAACTCTCTCAGTTCAGGGTTTATGATGATGATGTGATCAATGGCGGTACTTCCATAGAAGCCTAAAAGCACAGCATGCCTTACAAAATTCTGAATAATAATCTTTGAGCTTCAAATCTTTAAACAAAAGCAATTTGACATATAAATGAGAATATGATCCCATAACAAACAATTATAAACTAGACATTACACAATTAGACTTTAACGCTTTTGGGCTTCTATGGAAGTACTGCTAGTACTGTAGTATTGATAGCCTCGTGGCGCAGTTGGCTAGACACCAGCTTGCGAAACGAGAGCCCGCGGGTTCGATCCCCGCACCGAGACAAATGTTTGTGTGACCCACAAATATTAGTTTCGGGTCTTGGTGTTTGTGAGATCGAAAAGTCTCTCGTAGTTTCTGATATCCACGACACAAGACTTGTATCTTAATGTGGGGTCAGAACTATTTATGTGACTGTTGGGTGTATTAATTTATTTACTGCTAATAGATGTGGTGGTGGTGGTGATGGCTTCGAGGTTTAGGCACGCGGTTGAGAATCTTGACGATCGCGGGTTCAAACCCCGCCCGGGTACACACCTCTGACTTTTCTAATTTATGTGTGTATTTACAAAGAATTATCACGTACTTTAACGGTATTGGAAAACATCGTGATGAAACCTGCACATCTAAAAGTTCTTCGGAATTTCTTAGGTGTGCAGTCCACCAACCCGCAGTAGGCCAGCGTGGTGGACTAAGGCCTAAACCCTCTCAGTTGTAGCTCCGGCCCGTGCCCAGCAGTGGGACGTATATGAGTTGGTGATGAATGAATTGCTATAGTGTTATTTATTTTCTTACCATCAGAGCGATACCTTAAATGTATGTATATTATGAAAAGTGATATAATGCAGTATTAACGACAGTCGACGCATTTTCCCCGAGCAAAATGTTGCTCGTTTCAGCGCGTCAATTATGTCAGGATGTGGTGGTAGTGTGTAAGTGAAGTGTGGTTGTGTTGCGGTGCAGCAGTGGCCGGTGTGTCGGTGGGCGAGGCGGGCGCGCTGGGCGCGTGGCTGGGCGGCGCGGGCGTGCGCGCGCTGGGCGCCGTCCCCGCGCACGCACACTGCCACCCCGCGCACCCCGCGCACCCCGCGCACCCCGCGCACCCCGCGCCCAGCGACCTCCTGGCGCCGCACCCGCCCGCGCCACGGACCGACTTCTCAGAGGTCTGTCAAACAATTCTATTTATACCCCACTTGGACTAATTTTGGATAGCTTATAAGCCCACTAGCTTTTGCCCGCGACTCCGTCCGCGTAGACTACAGGGTTGGGTTCAGAAGGAAAATAAGTTGTAGTCTATTTTACTCTACAGAGTCCCATTTCAGTCCAGGTACAGTGGAGTCACTTTGCCGTGCCAGAAAAAAAATTTACCAAAAATCGTTCAAATCAGCAGTGGCGTAGCGTGGGGGGTGCAGAAGGGGCCATGGCCCCGGGCGCCATTCGAAAGGGGGCGGCGGATAAGGAACATAACGAAAATATTACATTGCATGATTAAGAAAAAAAAATCTTATTAATAAATCACGTCCGCAATATTTTACCGAAAGCGAAACGAAACCGCAAGCGTGCGAAAGAGAGGACGATAACCGCCCGGCCGGCGGGCGGCCTGTGGCGCGCGAGTCGTCCTGAACGCAAACGAACCAATAAGTGACTGCAAGTAGGTCCTCACTTGCTCTATTCATTTCATTTTTATGTTACTTAGGCTTCTGGCAACCGATACTACGTGAAGTTAATGGTACTCAAAAGTATTTGCAAACAGAGGGACTGAACATACATCAGTGCGCTCAGAAAATTAGTGCTTTACAGACCCTATTCGAAGAAAATCAAGCTGAATTTGTAGACGGAGCTCTTTCGGAATTTCTTTTGAACCAAGACAAATCAGGAGGAAGCATATTTTTTTAACATCTGCCGTCAGCAATGCCAGTTGCGATAGAAGCTTCTCTAAAGTAAAGCTAATGAAAAGTTATCTCAGATCGACTATGTCCACGGTGAGGCTAACAAATCCAGCTATTCTGGCAATTGAAAATGAGATATATTTTTATATTGACGATTGTGTAAAAGATTTTGCTTTGAAAAAAACACGAAGAGTACTTTTTTAATATTTTTTTTTTTAAACGAATAGTAACAAAAATATTTAACGCGGTTATACAAAGATTAATTTAATTTTCTTTAGTTATTAATAATTAATTTATAAAAATAATTTAAATTAAAAATTATTGAGTGAAATTTTAATTTTATAAAAAAAAATTATTAGGCACCTTGTAACACCCGTAAATATTTTATTCCTTCTAAGTTCAATGAGCACTATGTATAATTTAAGATACTAATGTACAGTCAATTGGCAAAAAAACACTAATATTTGTTATTATTATTTATAGATGTATTTTCCTTCTGAAGCAGTGCGTGGTAGTTTATCTTGACTTGCAATAAGATGTACGATGTACATTAGGTCCATTCAATATAATATTAAAACTTTAAATGACACATACATACATACATAAACTCACGCCTGTATTCCCCGAAGGGGTAGGCAGAGGCGCATTTCTGCACCCACATTTCGCCAAGTATGTATCAGTCCCACGTAATAGGGGGCGAGCCTATTGCCGTTTTTCGGGTACATTTCCAGACTCCGTGCTGTTACCGAGAATTTCCTAATGGAAAAAACCCAATAACACTTTGCCCGACCCGGGAATCGAACCCAGGACCTCTAGATCGCTCGGCACATACTTGTACCGCGAGACCACGAGGCAGTCGAGGCTTTAAATGACTTATAATTAAAATAGGGGGCGGCAGATTTTCGGTCGGCCCCGGGCGGCGAAAAGCCACGCCACGCCACTGCAAATCAGTCAAAAGATTTAGGCGTGAAAGCGTAACAGACATTCTGTAAAGTTATTCTCGCGTTTATAACTACATATATCAATTCCCACGGGAACACAAAATTTTACTCCACCACGCCAACCTAGAGCAGATCAGTGTTATGGGTATCCATTCGTTTCAAAGTTATCTAACTTCAAAAAATAATGGGTGTGTGCCTGGTGGATTGGAAACCGCAACGGTAAAGATTTAGCCTATGTAAGAAGCAAAAAGAATGAACTGTAGACGAAAGTGCACCTTCACAAAAAGTCTTCACTAAACTATGTCATCATCATCATCATCATCAGCCCATATACGTCCCACTGCTGAGCACGGGCCTCCTCTACAACTGAGAGGGTTTAGGCCTTAGTCCACCACGCTGGCCTAGTATAACTCCAAACTAGAAAGACGAACACCTTGAAATAATTTATATAACTTCAATAGTTATCGGTATTCTCTTTACCACAGACCCTATTTTATTAAAAACCTCATTTAAATATCTCGAACTATTAAACTAATTTCCTCTAACGTTTAGTATCATTAGAGCTCCCAAAGATGCCATTAGAATAACTCTCGTTCTCCACAGCCCCACTTAATTATTCCAAGAGGTTTTTAAAAGGCAAGTAAAGAGCCTTTACGAGTAGGTTTAAAGTATAATCATGATGAGTATAACACTGGTGATTCCGCCTCAGGGTATCTTGTAATAGATATAATAATCTAGAGGTTTAGGTGCAGTCGAATCAAAATCTCGGCGGTCGCGAGTTTTAATCCCAGGCACAAACTTTTGACTTTTCAATATGACAACAACGACTTATCACATAATTTAACGGTTAAGGATAACCTCGTAAGGAAATCTGCACACCTAAAAGTTCTTAGGAATTTCTTCGCCAACTAAGACAGCGTGGTGGATTAGAGCCTGACTCACTCAGTTTTATAAGAGGCTTGTGCCCAGCAGCAAGATGTACCTACGTGGGCTGATATACCTAGTATATTTTTATATTATTTATTTAAAGCTTAATACACAGAACTGTATATAGGCGGACTTAATGCTTCTGGCATTCTCTAACAGTCTACCTTTGGGTGGTGGAGAGATGAAGAATGGTTGGTGTAAAAAAATTCATCTTTTTTTTGCGGTACTTCCATGGAAGCCCAAAAGCGTTACACGTTAATATGTAATCATCATCATCATCATCAGCAGCCTTTCTTACGTCCACTGCTGGACATAGGCCTCTCCTATGGCACGCCACTGGGCTCGATCTTCGGCCCTCCTCATCCGACCGCTGCCAGCCTTGCGAATATCGTCACCATAATATGTAATGTCTAGTTTAAAATATTGTTTATTGTGAGGTCAAGATATTCTCATTTATGTCAAATGACAGGCACACACCTCTGACTTTTCGAAGTTATGTGTGTATTCACAATGAATTATCACTTGCTTTAACGGTGAAGGAAAACATCGTGATAAAACCTGCACACCTAAAAAGTTCTTAGGAATTTCTTAGGTGTGTAGTCCGCCAACCCGCACTAGGCCAGCGTGGTGGACTATGGCCTAAACCCTCTCAGTTGTAGAGGAGGCCCGTGCCCAGCAGTGGGACGTATTTGGGCTGATGATGATGTCAAATGATCATGATTATGATTCGGAATTTTATAGGGCAATCTGGGCTTTTGGGCTTCTATGGAAGTACCGCCACCGATTTGAATGTGTTGTGTTTAATATATTTGTGTTGTTAGGCTTGGTTATGGCGTCTGCTAGCAGTGGGTATGAACGGCACAGCAATAGCCAACGCGCGAGCTCCTGACTCCATCACCAGGTTCGAAGCCGGGGTCATGTGCGTCTCCAAGAACGGTGTGGCCATATCACCGCCAGCGGTTTTACAAGTAAGATGTTCTCTAGTATTTTGTATCCCGACCTCTTTGGTCTGCAAAAAATTAAAGCAAAAAAAATTGAGAAACTAAATACTCTTTCGCATTTTAACTAATGGATCTATAAGCGGAGTGGTCCCTAAGAATTTGGTACGAACCAAAAGTTAAGTCGGTATCTTTACGAAACCATCAAAATTTATAAGCTCACTTATGGCCGAATACTGAATCGCTCCTTAATCTGAAGGCGACTTATATTTATGTTGCTGTTATAATTTAAGCGGTATATACTTAAAAAAACGTCATGTAAAAGAACTTTTTGTGGTAATGCTGCCATTTATGGAAATTTAAGTGGGCATTAGTTAATCACTGTCTTAAAACCGATAAATGATGTTTCAGTTTACCGCTTAAATTATAACAGCCACTTAAATGTAAGTCGCCCTCAGATTAAGTAGCGTTTCAGTATTCGGCCATTAGACTTGTTTCTTAGGCTCTTTAAACGTAGCGATAACAAAGCCGGTCTAGTCATTTCGAATGTTCTCGTTATTCTACGCGCTATCTGAAGTGCATAAAACCTAACAATGTGTACGTTTCGGTTTGGAGCTGTGACCGCAGCGTCGTAATATGTGAGAGATGTAAGCCACCATAAAACAGGCGGCTCAAGTTTTTGAAGTTATACTTCTTTAGGCGCGTTATGAAAAAATGATGAGAGTGAAATTTTAAGATCTGTGACACAAAATTAACAGTATGAAGTTGTCTGCTTAACCGCTCATTAAGTCTCGAAAAAAAATGTAAGTGTCAAATGGATCAGGAAGGTTTTAATATGTTTCAGATCAAGTATTTTTTCAAAAAAGTTTATGTTTTAGATTTTTAAAATGTAGAATAATAATAATAATATAGTGACAGTAATAAATTAAAACTAAAATTGAAAATAAGAAAATGTCAATTATGTTCTACGCAACTACCAGGACATCATAAATCAGCAAGGACAAAGTACTAGCATTAAAAACTGTATACTCGTATAATCCATTCGAAATTTAAACCACGATGAATTAAAAACAAAACTTATTAATGATAGCATTTCACCTCTCTAGCTTTCTGAATGCCTAGTACCATTAATGAGTCAGCTGGCTTAATTTATTTTAATTTAATCTGATTTTACTTTTAAAATTCTGCTCACGTCACGTGCCGTCAAGACCGAGTCGTGACGTCAGAATTAATTCACTCCCTATAGCAAGAATCCCCCCCCCTCAGAAATTCTACCTCACCCCCCTCTGTCTAACTCCCTCAATTTTAATCGTAGGATACCCGAGTTTGGTATCATTGGAACCGGCGTGACGTAAGCTATCGATTGGCCCCATTGGAATCGGGAATTTCGTTCATACTAATTTTAAGATTAAGTAAAAAACTTATTATATTATTTAAGAAAATATATATTTATGTATGAAGTATAACTGCTAACGCGTGTACATAAGTACACACACACACTTTTTTTAAGATAAAAATATCTCAAAATTTACTTTCTTACACCCGTAACCGACCAGCGCTTCTACCCCTTTTGTAATAAATACACCCAACAGTCACATACATAGTTCTGACCCCACATTAAGATACAAGTCTTATGTCGTGGTTATCAGAAACTACGAGAGACTTTACTGTCTCACAAACACCCAGACCCGAAACAACGTGCGGCGTTCGAACCCGCGGCATCTCGTGTCACAAGCTGGTGTCTAGCCAACTGCGCCACGGGCTTGTCTTATGCCTATACAATGTGTATTCAGACCGTGATCGGAAACTAAGGCGGGTAATAGCTACGGTGATTACAAATTGGCGTTAAAAAAATCCCGACAAAAAATTAAAAAATTGACGTTTTCCTAACAATCTTACTAATATTATAAACGCGAAAGTTTGTATGTATGGATGTCTGGATGTATGGATGTCTGGATGTCTGGATGTTTGTTGCTCTTTCACGCAAAAACTACCGAATGGATTTCAATGAAAGTTTACAATAATATAGCTTATACATCAGAATAACACATAGGCTATATATTTTTAAGATAGTGTGTGAATTGTCCAAAATATAACGATAATTGTCAAGTAAGTCGGGAAAAACTGCATCTGCGAGCTATTCTTGCGTACGCTGCAAAAACTGTAGAGTTTACACGTATATAATGTATAAGAGAAATGTTTATCTTAATAAGTCCTACAAAAAAGTCCGCGACAGCATATAACTATCTTTAAAATTACGAGGAATATGGTAAAAACAACAATTTCATTTTCTCATATAAACTGTTCTTTTAAGCTCCCCTGTTCGGTACAATTTCCTGTCAAACATTTTATGTTTATCCCGTCAATACGGTTAATGGTCCCCTCAAATTAAAAAACGTATTTAAATAAAGGTTTTGAATCGACAACATATATCCACAATATTCGAACAATTGCGTATTTTTCATTTTAAAAATGCAGAATAATCAGTGATGAAATATGAGTGACATGTTTATTAGTTGTCAAAAATGTATGCGAGCGTTCAGAAATTTATTTTTAAACTCCTTGGTTGTATCTGGTTTAAAATTTACAAACGAAGGCTCGGTAGTCATCACGCTTCGTAATCTAAATAATGATTTCACTGATCCCAACGGATATACCCTTTGATTTTAGCATATATTGTCAATGCGAAAGTAACACTAAAGTATAACACTTTCATGCCTAAAATATTTGAGTTATTTGGATGATTTTTGTTATGGATAAAAACGGAAACATAAAAAGGGACATAGGTTACTTTTTTTTAATTCATTAGTGTAATTTCGGCACTTGGGAGACGTTTAATAGATTTACTTATTATCTTTCTGCACCCAACCCTGAAGTCTATGCGGACGGAGTCGCGGGCAACAGCTAGTCATAAATATGTCGGAGAGTCTTGTGCGTTATTGTTTTTTTTAAATAGTGACAGCAAAACTTCTGGAGGTAATTTCAAAAACTTAGTACAGAGCTCCGTCGGTCCGGCGTTCCGAGCGAGAATGAATCATTCTCGATCGAGCGGCTGTATTTATACCCTACGTTGGACGCACAGTGGGGATGCGTCGACGCTTCGACAGATATTAAATGGATGTGGTTGTAAGAAAAACGTATATTTTTTTTATTTTTTGTCGGGATTTTTTTAATGTCACGGTGTTTGTAATTACCGCAGCTATTACCTGCCTTAGTTTCCGATCACGGTCTGAATACACCTGTATATTTTCTTTTGCCCCAACAAGGGCTTCGTAAAGTTTAGTTGATATAATATCCAGGTCACTTTGTGTCCAGGTGTTCCGCCCAGTGTTCGTGCACGCGGACGGCGCGCGGCGGCTGCGGCGAGGAGACAGCACCACGCTGCGATACAGACTCTTCAACTACCTCTACGAACCTCTCAGCGTAATGATCTTTATTTAACCTTCTTCTACGTCATCATCAGCCAATATACGTCCTCCTGCTGGGCACGACGTATATAGGCTCATGATGATGACTTGCAGATGTCGATAACGTCATTACTATCATCAGCCCATAAACGTCCTACTGCTGGGCACGGGCCTCCTCTACAACTGAGAGGGTTTAGGCCTTAGTCCACCACGCTGGCCTAGTGCGGGTTGGCGAACCTAAGAAATTCCTTAGCGCTTTTAGATGTGAAGGTTTCCTCACGATGTTTTCCTTCGCCGTTAAAGTACGTGATAATTCAGTCGCGTCGACACCATCATACTATCGTTTTTGTCAACGGTTATAAAAGTGATCCTGGAACCAAACATAATTTTTGCGTGTGTCAATTTGATGGATATTTTATCTTTTGTACGGTGGTCGTTATCCCAATAAATAGTAATATCCTACCACTCGAACCAGCTAGCCAAGTACAACCCAAACTAAACTAAAGTAAATCTTTTTATTCCAGGTCCAAATTTTGATCCTGACCGACCAGCACCTGGACACGCCAGCACCGAAGGTGGAAACGGTGTGCATATCTGCGCGGGCGTCCATCGCGCGAAGGGTGGAGGTCCGCGCTCGACTCCCGGGCAAGGCACGCCTCAGCATCAGGGCGGTGGTCATACACGACGGACTTTGTGGTTCTGGGTCCGCTGCTAACGTCAGGTACCAATAACTCCATGATTTAAAGAGCTCTAATTCGTGGTAGAAACAATTGTACAACCTGACTTCCCTTAAATACAGTGGTTGCCAAATTAGCTAAACCAAGAGGCTTTTTTTTATCAGACGTTTAGTTCTTCAAATATTCTGTAAATGTTGTGTATAGGCATAGACAATAGTGAGTGGCTGCGCCCACTCTGCTTTCACGTATTAAACGTCAGTGCGTAATCAACTGCGAGCTGTTTCACTTGTCCTTGCGTACATAACAGTAAAGCAATGGTAATATTGCATGATCTTTAAAAATTTGTTATAATACAAGTTATTTATCACCGAGTGAACAAACATCGGTATTATTTTTTTGGACTCCACTGTGCTTACCATCAAGTACAGTGGAGTCACTTTGCCGTGCCAGTATATTAAAAAAAAACACCCACCTTATTTGTCTAAAATATGATGTATCCCTCGAAAGACATTAAGATTGACTCATTTCAGACTCAATGACTCTTAGCGACCTACTTTTGGCTACCTGCGAAATAGTTTTCTAGTTCCATGCTTAGTTTTAATAAAATGTGTCGAAAATAAGAAAATTACGTTTCAGCGACGAGGTTGCCATCCAGATCACAATAGAGCCAGAAGGAGTTCCAGTCAAAGAACACAAGTCTGTTATGCTTTGTGGGAAAGGTATCGTGTCTTCTACTAACTTTTTGCTATACTAATCGATGGAATAGTTTCTTATCTCACAAACGGCAGAGGTGCATTTCTGCACCCGTTTTTCGAGCACAATTCTAGACTGCAACTGAAAATTTGCTACTGGAAAAACCCAATGACACTTTTCGCGACCCGGAAATCGAACCCAGGACTTCTAGATCGCACCTACGTGTGCGACGAGACCACGAGGCAGTCTTTAAAACTTTGTGGTAGGTAAAGTATAACTTCCCAAAAGTTTTGAAGATTTCACACGTGTAACATGGCAGATTAAGATATCGACCATTCGCAAATTTATTAAATAAATAATAATAATAAATACACCCAACAGTCACATACATAGTTCTGACCCCACATTAAGATACGAGTCTTGTGTCGTGCGTATCAGAAACTACGAGAGACTTTTCGGTCTCACAAACACCCAGACCCGAAACAAATACTTGTGGATCACACAAACATTTGTCTCGGTGCGGGGATCGAACCCGCGGCCTCTCGTTTCGCAAGCTGGTGTCTAGCCAACTGCGCCACGGGGCTGTCAAAACTCAAATATAGTTTTGTATAATTGTCACTAACTCAAATATAGTTTTATTTCTACGTAAAAAACGTAACATAAAAAATCATTCGCAAAGTTAAAGTTAGGTATAATAATGAAGAAATTAAATTTCAGGTAACAGAGAGTTGCAAAAATCCGAAGTATCGTGGACGTGGCCTGCAGTACCCATTGTCGCCGGCACGGAAACGTTGACTGTTTGGACCACGAGCGACGCAGTGGGGCCTTTGTATGCTGTAAGTCTTTAACAACCCTATACAGGTGAAATAGAACATAAAATGACGAGAGACTCTCATTTTTCTTCACACGATACCTCATGGCTAATCAGACGAGACGAAGGTTCATACATACATTGTGATTTCACCCCACGTAATATGTGGCGAGCCTATTACAGTTTTTCTGTGTTTTTCACACTCCGGGTTGTTAGTATCAATTCCTAATGGATATAAACTTAATAACACTTTAACCGACCCCGGAATCGAGCCCAAAACCTCGTGATTGCACGGCACAACCTTGTACCGCGAGACCACGAGGCAGTGGGGGCGGGACGAAGGCTGATGGTAGTGGTCTGCCAGGACGCGGACTCGCTGGTGCAGTTGCCGCGCGGCTGCGGCGAGCAGAACATGGCGCGCCTCGCCACCAACCTGCTGGCGCTGCCGCTGCTCGCGCCCCGCGCCGCCGCCGCCGCGCGCGCCAGCCAACACGTCGCCACTGGTACGCTCCATTCATTTACATTATAAAAACATCCTGATCGAACACTGAGACAAATAAATTATGATAATTTGAATAATTTTATAAAAAAAAATTGGGAAAAAAACCGGTCAAGTGCGAGTTGGACTCGCGTGAAGAGGGTTCCGTACACACAAACTTATTATCACTTAATATCATGGACTTCTTATAGGTTTTCCTATAATCTATAAGTAGGAAACTAATTTCCATATATTTTTTTTCAAAATTTTAGGTTCAGTACTTTCGGAGATGGGGGGGATGATCAATTTTCGTCTATTTTCTTGAATAATTTGGAAACTATTCATTTTAAAAGAACAAAAAAAAACATTTAAGTTCTTCACAACAAGACCTTCCATTTGATATATCACACGATGCAGTTTTCAAAAAAAAACACCTTCCCATTCAACACATAAGTATGTAGTTTTAACATACATATTTCTAAGCAAATATAACGCGGTCGACAATCTCGACGGTCGCAGGTTCAAACCCCAGGCGCACACCTCTGACTTTTTTAAGTTATATGTGTATTCACAAAGAATAAACGCTAAAGGAAAACATCGTGAAACCTGCACACCTAAAATTTCTTAAGAATTTTTTAGATGTGTTGTCCGCCAACCCGCACTAGGCCAGCGTGGTGGGCTAAGGCTTAGGGTTTAGACCCTCTTAGTTGAAGAGAGGCTCGTGCCCAGCAGTGGAACATATATGGGCTGATGATGATACAAAAAAGTATATAGCCACACTTATGTGGCTTGTATCGCTGATATATTTAATTAACTACTTGCAGGTTTTACCCGTCAGTTGCAGTACATGCACCCTGGAGGGGGGTTTAGTGCCTTCGGGTCGACAGACGCCGAGCCTTCCACTTGGCTTACTGCCTTCGTCGTGAGATACCTCCGAAGGGCTCATCTAGTAAGTACACTATTAGTTATATTGTAGACATTACTAGTAACAACTAACAATATTTCTTAGGTATGTAGTCCGCCAACCCGCACTAGGCCAGCGTAGTGGACTAAGGCCTAAACCCTCTCAGTTGTAGAGGTGACCTGTGGGACGTATGTATATGGGCTGATGCTGAATAGATACAGATAAACCATTTGTAGTCGTAGGTTTCGATTCCCACACGACCACAACTTACTGGAGTTTGGTTTAGGAGTTAGATTTTAGGTTTTTAAAGACTACAAAACGTTACTAGACCATCGTGTTGGACAAAAGTCTCACTCCTTCTCAATTGTAAAGGAAGCCAGTGCCCTTTTGCAATATATGCATACATAGAACAACTTTAGCACTTTAAAACATGTAGTCAAAACTAGAATCATCGACCTGCCTCCATTTTCTTCTAGAATTTCCCAAACACATGTGTATGAATGTTGCAACAGGCACTATGGCCGAATCTTCCCGTGCCACCGGCAGTAGACCGCGCCGAGAGATGGCTCATCAACCAGCAGATGGAGAACGGCTGCTTCAGGAATGAGGGGCATGTCTTCCACAGAGAACTTAAGGTACATATTTGCATATCATATTTATATTAACGATTCATCGGAATGAAGATTTTCGTCATTATCATCAGCACGAAAGCGTCCAGATTTCCAAAAGCATTATATGGAAACTGCATATATCTAGATCCAAAGATGTGCACACATCAGATTTATACTCCGTACTACCTACTACTAAGAATTATCTAATAGCAAAACCCAATGCAGCGTCTTAACCGAGAATCAAACACAGTACTTCTCGATCGCACGCCGCAGGCTTATACCGTGAGCCAAAGCCAATTTTGATGACTGTAATTTTTACGACAAATGAGACATAATCATAGTTTATTTTAGAGAATGTCTCTTCATAAAAATATAAGTAAAAATATCTAACAGGTCTAAAAGCAAATGTAAAAAACGAGAATATTAAAAATTGCTAGCTGAGTAATCCCCACGAGAAATATGCACATTAGACAGATGAGGAAAGTAGAACATGTATTAAAAAATGAGCACTGAAACGGTAATAATCTTCTGTATTTACACCGTTTAGAAAACTAGAAGCTTTAGTTACTGATTAAAAAAGATAGATGTTTTGGATAGACTCTGAACTATTGATAATTTTGACTTTTGATTCACGGGCCTCCTCTACCATTGAGAGAGTTTAGGCCCTAGTCCACAACGCTGGCCTAAAGCGAATTGATTCAATAGACCAGTCTATTTTCAACTGGGACCGTAACTGGTAATTTAAATAAATAGTAGTTATGATTAATATACTAACAAACAATAAGTAATGAGGTAGTCATTAATTATTTTTTTGGTTGCTCCAAGCATGATTAAAGCATTAACGCTGTTGCACTTGACAAGGATACTTCATTATATTTTTTTTAATTCTGCAGACTGTATTTAGTTACAAGCCTTTTTAATACACATGAACCGATTTTTTCATAACTCAAAACTGCAAAAACATGTTACTAATGATATTTTCGTAGTAATGTCTCCAGAATTCAACTTAGTTTTAGGGGACTCACAAAACACACACTGACTGCCTCGTGGTCTCGCGTTACAAGTATGTGCCGTGCGATCTAGAGGTCCTGGGTTCGATTCCCGGGTCGGGCAAAGTGTTATTGGGTTTTTCCATTAGGAAATTCTCGGTAACAGCACGGAGTCTGGAAATGTGCCCGGAAAACGGCAATAGGCTCGCCCCCTATTACGTGGGACTGATACATACTTGGCGAAATGTTGGTGCAGAAATGCACCTCTGCCTACCCCTTTGGGGAATACAGGCGTGAGTTTATGTATGTATGTATGTACAAAACACACATCAATTGTTGTAAGACGAAATTCCTCATATCCATAAAATCACAAGTTATTGGGCTACTATAATTCTACGCTTCTCTTTTAGGGTGGTCTTAGCGAAGAAGGGGAAATAGCAAGCGTGGCTCTTACCGCTTACGTCATCACCTCTCTAGTTGAGAGTGCCTCCCCCCTTCCCTACCGCGTCATCAGAAACTCCCTCGCCTGCCTCCGAGCACTCCCTCCAATGAAGACCAAGAACCCTAACAGAGTGTACGCTCACGCCTTATTAGCGTATGCATTTATGAGGCTCAAGAGGTATGAGGAGGAACTGAGGAAGACCAACGAGGCAACTCTTCTGTGGGAGATGAGGAAATCGGTGGGGGGAGGTTTAGAAAAAGATGAGGAGTTGCGAGAAATGATGGAGCTCATGAAGATGGCGAAACGGAATGGCGATTATGTGTGGTGGGAGACAAGTGAGTTGTTGTTTTAATAGAAATTAAGATTTTAGTTCTTTTCTATTCGCTAACGTTCCGTGGTGTCCTATTTTGGAATTAAAAAGTAAAAGCTTTATATGTATTGGAAAATAATTGAGAAGGTTGTCTGAAGCATTAGTTATTTTAGTTTTATTAAAGGAAAGTTTTGTTATACTATGGACTCAAAGAGCTTACTGTGAATTGAAGACGTATTATCCACTTACCATCTGGATTGTATGCCCAACAAGCTGTGTGAAGTTAGAAGCGCATCAGAATTATTAATATAGACATTGGGTGCAAAACAGTAGTCTCTTTACTTGAAGAAATGCAAAAGATTTTCACTTCATTTTGAATTTTTAAAAGACGTAATATTTATATTAAAGTTTGGCGAATTATAATCTCTCCTTTCATATAATGGGTTTTTTCAGGCAGTCTGGCGACATCGGTGGAGGCGACGAGCTACGCGCTGCTGTCCCTGGCGCAGGGCGGGGGGGCGCGGGGTGAGAGCGCGTGGGGGGCGCGGGAGGCGGGGGCGGCGCTCGCCTGGCTCAACGCACAACGGACTGACACTGGTGGATTCGTGTCTACCCAGGTACCAAACTGTTATTCCAGCTTTCTTTCCAAACGCTGAATGCCCCTTTGGTTAAAAGTGCTATGTCTAGCTCTGTTGGACATACATACATACATACATAAACTCACGCCTGTATTCCCCGAAGTGGTAGGCAGAGGTGCATTTCTGCACCCACATTTCGCCAAGTATGTATCAGTCCCACGTAATAGGGGGTGAGCCTTTTGCCGTTTTTCGGGCACAATTCCAGACTACGTGCTGCTACTAAGAATTTCCTAATGGAAAAACCCAATAACACTTTGCCCGACCCGGGAATCGAACCTCTAGATCGCTCGGCACATACTTGTACCGCGAGACCACGAGGCAGTCCTCTCTGTTGGGATAGACAGGAAATTCATAGCTAATACTTATATCAGCGAATCAGGAATAAGAGCATTTCATAGATCTAACCAAAGTATTTGTAGTTTTGAGAAGCTATCCAAAGAGGGATTGGTTAGGTATAAACAAATATTGGAACTACCTCAAGTAATACTGATACAACGGTAAAGCTAACCTATAAATAAATAATAATAAATAAACAAATAAATACACCCAACAGTCACATACAAAGTTCTGACCCCACATTAAGATACAAGTCTTGTGTCGTGGGTATCAGAAACTACGAGAGACTTTTCGCTCTCACAAACACCCAGACCCGAAACAAATACTTGTGGATCACACAATCATTTGTCTCGGTGCGGGGATCGAACCCGCGGCCTCTCGTTTCGCAAGCTGGTGTATAGCCAACTGCGACACGGGGCTGTCGAGATATTAGAAGAATTAGACTACTTGTTTATGAAAAACTGCTCGAAGTAAAATTATTTATTTATTTAATATACTTTTTTGTACACTATACAAGCAAAAAAGAACATAAAAACCAAGTGATTAACTTCGCTCCACACCTAAACACTTTAAGGTATTGTAATATTTTTAGAAAACGTTCATCAGTCTTATAAAGCGTCTTCTCCATTCCAGGATACTCTAGTTGCTCTAGAAGCTCTCACAACGTGGTCATCCTTGCAACCCAAAAACACAAACTTAACGGTGACGGCGTACAGTAACGGAATCACCAGGACCACGAAACTGAGCGACGGGACCAGGATACCAGAACTCCTGAAGATGGGCAGCGGGGACAAACTACACGTTGCTGTTGAAGGTAGGAAACAAAAATTATCCAAAAATGAGCCAAGGTTGTCGTTTGTAAAGTCTTTATATGAAGTAAAACTACGTTGAGCAATATTGACGCGTTTCGTTCACTTGACGCAGTTGAAATACTAAACAAATTTTGCAGACTTTACCACTCAATAAATATATATAGTAGTCAGAATTGTTGTACAAACTTTTGGGATGTTTCTACCAAAATAGGAAAAATATAATTATCCGCTTTAGATACCTTAGGTCCTTTATTTAATTGTATGATTCATGACAAATAGTCCTCAATTTTAAATTTAAACTACAGTACGCTTACCTTTAGAAGTCGTGATGGCCTCGACGTTTAGGCGCGCGGTCGAGAATTTCGGCGGTCGCGGGTTCAAACCCCAGGCACACACCTCTGACTTTTCGAAGTTATGTGTGTATTCACAATGAATTATCACGTACTTTAACGGTGAAGAAAAACATCGTGATAAAACCTGCATACCTAAAAGTTCTTAGGAATTTCTGAGGTGTGTAAAGCGTGGTGGACTAAGGTCTAAAGCCTCTCAATGGTAGAGGAGGCCCGTGCCCAGCAGTGGGACGTATATGGGCTGATGATGATGACGCTTACCTTTAAGCGGGCAATACCACACCGTACGAGGCCATTATTGGACTAAGGCCTGACCCCTTAATTGTAGTGCAGGTCCAGCACTAGGACTAGACTACACTTATCCATCAGCCACAGGAAGTCCACTGCTGAACAGGCCTCTCCCAATGACTACCTAGACTACACTACAGAGTATTATTTTCCCATTACAGGTAGCGGATGTGCAGTGGTACAAGCCACTCGCTCGTACCACTCGGCGGTGTCCGCCCCGCCGGCGGGCAAGTCGCTGCTGGCGCAAGTCACTGTCACCACCGACGGCACCTTCGACTGCGACGCCAACGCTACGTTCTGCTTCTGCGCTGCTATTGTTGAGGTACATTGTAAACACTTACTCAATGAGTTTTTTTTTTTTTTTACACTGGCACGGCAAAGTGACCCCATTGCACCTGATGGTAAGCGCAATGGAGTCCAGAAAAAGTGCCGACCAGCGAGAGAAGATGGTCTCCCGTTGGTCGACACAATCATGCCGGCCGAATACCTCTTCACCTTATTGTGAAGAAGTTTGGGGGACTATCAATCATGGTGATCAAAGGACCGACCGCGACAAACCGGCCAAAAAAATTGCCGGCACGGTCATCCTTTCACCATGATTGAAGCCCCCCCGAAAACCGGATATACACTGGCTGATCCCGGAACGCGGCACACTTGCATGTGCCACTATGGCGGGTTTTACGCCCTGTGTACGGTGGTCGCTATCCGGGCGGATACGAATATCCTACCACCAGCAAAAGTTAAAAACATATTTGCTAATGGGAGCTTAAAAAGGGATGTGTTCGTGTTTTAATACAATGAGCAACCTCCACAGTATTAATAATATGGTCCGTCATCACTGGCATTCAATGGTACCTAAACTTGATTACTGTTGACATCGCTGCTATTAAAATGCATGCGTACGACAAATCCCGTACTATTTTTACGATCAGTTTCAGTGCTTTCTTTGCAGGAAATTTACAGGATTAAGATACAACTACCCTCTATTTCAGACTTGCATAGTGTGGACCAGCACTTTCCCAGAGATGGCGCTGCTTGAAGTCACATTACCTGGAGGTTTCGGCGCCGACGCAGCCTTACTATATGCACAGCTGCAGAAACCTAACACGTGTAAGTAACTATCTTACCTCCCGTGATTTATTTGGAATTAAGCAAATAGAAACATAGCTAAATAATATAAACTATTTTTTATGTTTCTTTTGTTTATCTTTACGGGTAGAGAGATGTACGATCTACATCAATGATTCGCTGTCAATTAAGTCCCAAGCATCGAGTGGAGGCACCGAACAGGGGAGCTTAAGGCGCTTTCCTCTCGTAAAAAAAAGTGCTGCTATTGAATATTTCCTATCGGAAATTAATAACTCTTCGCTCAACCTGGGAAGTGAACCGGAAACTTCTCGGTTACAAACACTATTTTATGCTACCGCCATTTTGACGCCAACGAGTTTACTAAAATTCATCATATTTCTTTGTTAATTATGATCAGACATTATATAGAGATAGTATAAATATTTCGTTCATTATCATATTTTATACTATTTCAATCGATTTTCAAATTGCAGTACTTCGTCGCATAGAGCTGACTCCAAACAGTGGCAAGGCGATGTTGTACCTGGGCACTAAAGATGGCAGCAGCATCGGCGCTGCTCCTGCTGGCCACCAGTGCTACTCTATCCACGCAGTGGGACCCAACACTAGGACCAAACCAGCCTTCGTCAGGGTCCAGGATTATTATCGACCAACAGTAAATGATACACAGGTAAATACAATTTTTACTATTTTATACCCAATTAGATTAGTACGCACCTTCGTCTGCGCCTACTTCAGATTTAAAATTGTGCTATAATTATGGACAATATAGCTAGAATAGCTTGAATACAGTCTATTCGATAAAACTATTTTAATGCCCATTACAGATTTACACGATTCCTGAAGAATGTCCGGCGAAAATTGCGCATGAAACCAACGAATACAATGCATCAGATAACCTCTTCACTAAAGCCAAATCCCTTACTGATAGTAGTGAAATTCTTATAACACAGGAGTTTTCCTATGAAGATATACCAGAAGGCATTCCTCTTGAAGACCCTCTGTACGATAACCTTACCTTGAGGGATAAAGAAGAACAAGATGTAGATGATGTTGTCAACAATGTTAGAAATACAGTAAAATCTGTTCAAAATACAGTTGGCAATATAGCTGGCAAAGATAAAATTAAGAAAGAAAAAATAGACGATAAGTCTAGAGTTAAATTAAATGATAATAATGTTATAAATGACAGAATACCTAGCAATAAAGCAAAAGAAACATTTGAAGCTATTTTAATTCAAGATGTGTCAGTAAATAGCACATCAATTGAAAATAAGATAAAATCAACTGATCGTCTAGAAGACTTATTAACTGCAACAAACGAAAACAAGCAAGAAACACAATCAACCAACAAACAAAATGAACTCAAAACTAAACATAGTATTAAGATAAGAGACAAGCATAACAATGAGAATTTGGGCGTAGAAAATCCCAACTTAACAGATTTTCACGTCATAGACACAGAGAAAGATTTAGAAGTACCTTCAGGTATGGAAGGGCCCATCCCGGCAGTGGTACTACCACCGCAGAATTTTATGCCACCAGTTAATCCACAGAGATCAGTTACTAGAATGTTCCGTGGGTATTATCCGGAGATGTACTTTATGCCTTTGAGCTATAATTTTGGAAATAGGAGGTATATCCCATCAAATGGGTAATTTAGCCTCAAGTCAAATAGGGTGGTAATTTATTGTCTCAAAAAGAAGGGGTTGTGGTTTTGTAACATGTTCTATGAAGACTGACATAAATGCTATTTTAAATTTATTGCCAGCTAAAATAAGAAGTATATTAAGCGTCTGAAATTTATATGAGCAAACGTTTCCTAAGATATCATGTATTGCATAGTAACTTAATAGTAAAAAACGTTACTTTCAAATAAACTAGCTTAAATAGTTTTTTATTACGTTTATCGCCAAAATATCAATTTACAATGCCATTAAGTATCTCCCATATAAACTGTATCTGCAGAAATTTAGAAGTTTCCAATCGGCAAGATTTATTGTATCAGGGCATTTAGTCCCTTTGTTAGCTCCTGATTTAGTTGTTAACCAAGTCTGTAATATAGAATTAACTTCAAGTTAATGGAATCTTCAGTTTATATTTTTCTTTTTATTATTAGCGTGTTCTACCGTCTGTATCATGGTGAATGCTCTGAAGAATTGTTTAAGCTTGTCCCATCCTCTCCTTTCCTCACCAGAACCACGCGTGCTGGCATGCGAAGCCACAGCTTTGTGGTCACAACATCCGCGGCTCGAACCAAAAAGTTCGCCAACTCTTACCTTTGCCGCACCATCAAGCTGTGGAATAGTTTGCCGGCTCACGTGTTCCCTCCTTCCTATCTGGATCCTTTAAGCGAAGCGTGAAGAAGCATTTGTGCAGGCCGGCATGATTGTGTCGACCAGCGGGTGACCTTCGTTTCTCGCTGGTCGGTATTAATTTTTTCGACTCCACTGTGCTTACCATCAGGTACAGTGGAGTCACTTTGCCGTGCCAGTTTAAAAAAAAAAAAAAAAAAAAAAAAAAAAAAAAAAAAAAATCTTTAGTAGAGATAAAAAAGCAGTCAACCTTTGTTATTTATAGCAAACATTTTTAGAAGTTCTGTTATATTAATAGAGTGATCCTTTTAAGATCTGATAACCTCGTATTGCATTTATGACAGCGACAATCGACACCATGCAGCATTGTGCCCAAAATGGCCGCCATTATTGTATGCAAAATGCTGTCGATGAGTGAATCGCCGAATATTTAAGTAATTATAGTTAGTAAGTAAATTATTAAACGTATTTATTTTTTTTTATTTTAATAAAATATTTTGTGATTTATGAGTTTCAATTGTCACTAAAACTTTTTAATGTTTCATGCATTAATTCTTCACATTTATTTATCAATTTGTCCGTTCATATAATTTTATTTACTATTTATTCTCTTCGTATCATCATCACTCTGAAACTAATGCATTCCGTGAGGTCATTTATACATTTAAATTTTCATAAACAAGAGCAAAAACAAAATCAGAGCATGACATAATAAAAATGACTTTGCAACCTTTAGTTACTACTTACTGCCTACTATGAAAATAAACTAAAAAGCTCCCACTCATCTTGCATTCCACGCGAAAGTACCAGGGCGACAAAAACATCTAGGAAGTTATGTCGCGTCTCGTACAAGCTTACTGCACAATGCGTCGTGTAGAGCGTTGTCCCTATTCCTTTCAAGTAGCATAGACACATGTATATCTATCTCAACTGACACCGTATACTGTTAGACTAGCAAAAACCCTTTTATTTAATGTGCAGCTATCATTAGTTAGGGCAGTTGAGTTCAGTATTCTAAATTTAAATTTTGTAAGCGAACCTTGAAGCATTTAGACAAATTTGTTTTTATGTTTATTGTTCTTGGTCAAACAGGCCAAAGAGTCATAACAACGTAAAGGATGACTACATTATTTCTTATTACGCATAAGAGTTTGGATAAATACTTTATTATTTAAATATATACATACATATGACATAACATAAAATTATTCCTTAAAAACTAGGTACATCCAAATCGATTTAAATAATAGATTAATATTCTTAGACATAAGAATAAAAAGAACAGTGTATAATATGAAATCCTGATAAAAAATGTAATGCAGACAAAAGAAATCTACCTCTATGGGAGAATTTTGCAGTATTAGCACCTACAACACTGGTTATAATAGACTCTTTGGCGGCCTATAAAGGAGTTAGAACAAAGAAAAAAAGGAGGTAAGGTTTTTTAACAAACGCATTCATTTCAAAAGTAGTTTTTTTTAAATGGAATAAAACCTTTTGCCTAGTGCCTCTAATTAAAATTATTGTATAACTGACTTTATGTGACCTTTATGTTCAAACAATTCTTTATCGCAGAGCCGTTATAACAGCCAGTGTTATAATTTAAAAATTATCTGTTATCATATCCGTCATATTACTGCGAATTTAATGTTTAAGTACCTATGTTATGGTTTTATGCGTTCGTTTGTTAAAATTTAGAATTAATAATAGACAATAGTACCAGCCCAGATCTCATTTACCTATAACTGAGAAGGGTCAACTCAATCCATGGCGTCTAGTGCGGGTTGATGACCTTCAGATGATTAATACATTCTTTGTAGAAAACGCTTAGTAATTCTGGGTTTCTTACGATATTTATTGTATTCGTTAAAGAACTAATTTAAATTAAATACTCACGTAGCTTTGAAAAGTCAGACTTGTGTCTACGATTGGAACTGTCGACCGCCAACACAGTGCTCATTATTGATTTCATAATATACTTAAGTCAGTCGGCGTGAGATAGTACGGTTGGGGGATTGATTTCAGTGTCAAACTCAGTGTCAAAATCAATGAGTTTTTCTAGTAGGAGTTTTTTCACTAGCAGCACGGTGGCCATAAATATTCAAGGTTCCGTAAGTACGAGTATTAGGTAGTCGACAAGGCGCAAAACATATCAAGTTAGTACTATGTTGTAGTTCTTATCCGAGATATCATTCCACTGAATTTTATAAAAATTAAAGGCAGCAACAGGTCATAATTTGCGATTAAAAAACTCACTCGTACAACATAAAAAGTCAACAAGTTCACAGAATACTTCATTAGCATTCCATTTTTAATCTAGAAAGATGCGAACAGGTATGCAAATTACGACCTAAGCAGGCTACGGGTTTTACTCTGCAATAAATTTGCTTTCTAGTGTATTGTGATCGATTGACCTGAACAATTTTACGTTTGCAAAAGTGTGTAAATTACTGCACTCGTTTTGATGAATTTTGATATAGAAATAGATGAGACAAAAAGACTATCCTACAAACGCGCAGTAACGACACCGATCGCTGAAGCTGAGGAAGTCTCTTTAGTGACCTCGATGGCTTTTATCCCGCAAGGAAATTAATCAGAAAAAAATAAATAGGCGTTGCAAATTAACGTACTTATAACACAAATCATCATCATCAGCCCAAATACGTCCCACCGCTGGGCACGGGCCTCCTCTACAACTGAGAGGGTTTAGGCCTTAGTCCACCACGCTGGCCTAGTGTGGGTTGGCGGACTACACACCTAAGAAATACCTAAGAACTCTTAGGTGTGCAGGTTTTATCACGATATTTTCCTTCACCGTTAAAGCAAGTGATAATTCATTGTGAATACACACATAACTTCCGAAAAGTCAGAGGTGTGTGCCTGGGATTTGAACCTGCGACCGCCGAAATTCTCGACCGCGCGCCTAAACCTCGAGGCCATCTTTGCTTATTTTTTATAACACAAATAGATAAAACTATTAATGACATATTTCTCATCTGCATCTGTATCATGATGTTTGTCATGCGTATGTTACTACAATTGCTATTTTCCGTTACTTAACCGACCGAAATCTTTATCTGAAATTAAATTAAATAAGTTACCACGTCATCAGCTATTTCAGAAAGTCTCGCCAAAATCAGTTTAGAAGTTTTACAGTTTTATCGCAAAAACAGACAAAAGCTTTAAAGGTATGTTTAAAAAAATATAAATGTAAGTAGTCATTTAAACATTAAAAAACATTTAGTTAAAAAACACTTAAAATTACAAGCAGGCACTTCAATTTTATTTGCATAGATGTGTAGATAACATTGTCCGCTGACCGAAACGCATCACGTCAATCTATTAAGGGGTCTGTCTAGTAACTCACTTTTGAAAAATAGTTTTTTTTTTTTTTTCCTTTTTTCATAAGTAAATATATTAAGAAATATTGTCTGAAAACTTTAGAACGATCCGAGAACTCTAACATTATTTTTGAACGCTTCAAAGGTAGGAGGTACCTCTAGCGCGCTGACCATAAATTTCCTTGCGCGCCGTCCCAGCCGCTTACCTGCTAATGTTCTCTCTCGCAGCTGCTCTTTTTTTTGTTCTATTGTTCTGATTTACAAAATGTATATACCTGCTTTTGGAGCGAAAAGAGGCAGTTCTTTTTGTAAATTCGTTAGAGCAACATCTCTCTACGTGAAATTGTTGTATTTTCGCAATGGATAAAAAAGGCAAACATAAAACTAAATCCTGGCGACGTGCAGGAAGTAAGACAAAAAAGCGTAGTTTACGTGGAGATCGGAGCAGGAGTAATACAAGTGCATCAGCAAAAAAGTTAAAAGAGTCGAAGGACGGCAGTTTTGATGTACGTGTAAAAAAAGATACAGGCTACAGTATTATACAGTTTTTTTTCGTGTTTAGCCTTCTAGAACAATATTTATCGTGTAAAGTGTGTAAAGGTGATGTGTCTTTTTCGAAATTTGGAAAGAAAGGTTTTGGTTTTAAGTTACATCTTGAATGTAAGTGCGGAGAAAAACACTCAAAACAACAATGAGAGTTTCAACGCTACTGTGTGGAGTATGGCACCGAAACACACTTTCTCTGGCAAAAAAATCGTTAAAATTGCGTGCCTTACAGCAGCATGTATTTTCAATGAAGGCTTCAGCACAGTATTGAAAATTATGGAAACGATGCACGTTGGAATCGGCGAAACTGCAGTCGCATATGCCGCGACGCGCGACCGCCAGCGTATCCAAGTAGGCAACCGCCGTTCATCGGAAGCTTCCAAAGAGGGCAGAACAATGCTGAGACAGAAAAGATTGGAAGAAAGTCAACTCTTCGAACAATCTGAAGGAATTTTGTACGGTCCAGGCATCGCTGACTAGGTGTAAGTAATTTTTTTTTAAGAATTTCATGTAATCAAAACTTTAAACGCGTTTTTCTGGAAACAACGTTTTTACTCGCCTTATTGATGAAATTTTCGAAACTACTCGACCGATCCTTATGAAATTTGCACCACATATTCTTTAAACCTATCGCTATGTCCCCTATAAATTTTATTCAAAAATTTTGAATTTTACAATATATTTTTTTCAAAAATCGGCGAAAAAAAACCGGTTTCTTGAATTTTTTTTGTTTTTTCTTCACCATTTTTTTATTTTTTTAAATAATTGAATAAAATTCATAGGGGACATAGCCATTGTCATACCAAACCTAAAGCACTTTGATTTTTTTGTTTCAGACAACACAGCTCCGAGATTTTATCAACAAGGCGGACCTACCTACTTTTCGAGGTGTTGCGTTTGGCTGACGTTTTTGGTCATAATACATGTATAAAATAAAAGATATTTTTTTTTAAATGTATTTCAAGAGTGTATTTACTAAGCCTAATAACTTTTATATCATTACCTTTATCCAGTATCCCAAGAAATAATCACGAAAATCGCGTTTTTTTCGGCGCGAGCTACTAGACAGACCCCTTAAACTAAACTACTATTATTATGCATTACGGTAAGCCATTATGTCACGGTTTTGTTATCGTTAACTCTTACTTTTGCCGCACCATCAAGATGTGGAATGGTTTGCCGGCTCACGTGGCCTTCCTATGATCCTGGATCCTTTAAGCGAAGCGTGAAGAAGCATTTGTGCGGGCCGGCATGATTGTGTCGACCAGCGGGTGACCATATCGTTTCTCGCTGGTCGGTATTATTTTTTTGGACTCCACTGTGCTTACCATCAGGTACAGTGGAGTCACTTTGCCGTGCCAGAATAAAAAAAATAAAAAACTATTTGTCGGTCTCATTTCGTATTCTTATAGGTTATGAAATGAAAGGATGATGGTTTGATCCCGACCTTTACAAATATTAAGAGACCCGCCCCAGGTCTGCAGTTATGCGTTTATACATATTATGCACATATGCAGTTATGCGTTTATACATATTATGCGAAACAGACTGTTTGCTGTTCGTGAAGTGATGAGATCAAAAAAAACTATTTGTGTTATATGCTATATTAAGTATATAAGTATATGATTTATTATACATAGCCATAGGAATATATTTTTTGTGAATTTATTAATATGAAGTTTAATAAGTTGATTTAACTAGACGTTTGATTACAAAGTGAGCTGCTTGCCGTATGGTCACCGCTCGCATCGCACTTGACTTCTTTTTACGTCCAATCGATTTTGATATTTAATGCTGAGATAAATAGAACCTTAGGGCCGATTGTAAACTATTTTTAATCCAGATAATACTCCTGATCCTTCATTAATCGTGTCTTATTTAAAACTTACCATTAGATGTCACTTTGGGCTTTGTCAAAGCATTAATGTTTGAATAAATGGTAGGTATGTCAACTAATCTTGCCCTCCGTAAATGTATAAACAACGCGACTATGCTTATCAACGACAATCTTCTCCAAGAAAAAAACACATTGATAACGCACCTGTACGTTTCTGCTATAGTAGCATCATGCAGTATAAATATAAAACATGTTTTATTAAGTCATCCGATCATGTAGTGTGACGTCATCCGAACCGGGGTCATGACAAATGCATCTAATGTAAAGTGAAATAGGAGGGGTGACTGGGCGATTCATTATCCGCAAATTTCGATTTCCTCTTTCGATTGCAGACTTGTAATCCTGTTACATCAATCACAGATCGCAAGGACGGAATAGGAATTATGAGTTAAAGTTGTCACGAAATTTGTTAACGTTAAAATTAATCTTAATGATTAAAATGACAGGCATTTTTCCTGTGTCTTCAGAAAGACTACATTTTAAGGGAAAGAAATTAGAAAGACTATATTATTTGTCTCAATTTGAATATTAAAAACCAATAACTGCCAAACCGTCATAATTATATCGACTAATAAGTGTAATTGCCATTGTTGTTGTTTGTTAATATTTTCCCATCAAAGGCTACTTTGGCGTGCCATATTATTTCGTATGTTTTGTGAAGGATGTTACCTACTTTGTGATAATTAATATCCATTCATAACTAAATTGGAACACTAGTGAAAAAGTATAAAAGGATAATATATTACGGGCATGGTAAAGATAATATCATTACTAAAGATCAGTTGACTCATTAAATTTATAATGAAGCAAATCATTGTTTATTACGCATTACAATTTTTGGAGGAAAAGTCTAGATTGTGCTTAGATTGGATGACTTAGGTACCATTGTCAAGTTTTCCATTTGCTTTATGCAAATAACAAACACGTACATTTCTACCTTTAATCAGGCCAAGGCCGAGCTCTCAACTGCCAAGGCCGGGTTACGCCTCAGTAAAATTGCTTGAAATAGTTCTATTAGCCGTGAGCGTTTTTTTTTTTTTTTTGTACACGCAACAGTCACATACATAGTTCTGACCCCACACTAGGATACAAGTCCTGTGTCGTGGGTATCAGAGACTACGAGAGACTTTGCGGTCTCACAAACACCCAGACCCGAAACAAATATTTGTGGATCACACAAACATTTGTCTCGGTGCGGGGATCGAACCCGCGGCCTCTCGTTTCGCAAGCTGGTGTCTAGCCATCTGCGCTACGGGGCTGTCTTTCGCACTTATGAAAATGAAAAAACTGTATTAAAAACTTTAGAAACTGTTTCTATATGCCTTCATACGTAAACATAATAATATTCCGTAAATTTCGTGCTGTTGAGTGAGTAACAGCTTTTCTGATGCACTTAGCCAAGTTTGTTCGGATTGATAGGAAGTGGAACGCATAGTGCAATGTGATATGTGACACTGCATAGTGGATAACTTGTCGAGCGGCATTCAAGCATGCAAAATCAATGCGGTTATAGAGGCTATGTTGTCGTGACAAGGGATAAAATTACCAGATAGCAATTTGTTTTTATCGAGCAATAAATTGGATGCATAAAATGATTAATGATAACTTTCCCGCCATAAAGAAAAAAATATGGCCGTCATTCCATTTGATATTCGCTGAGTTTAAATTATTCGTAAGTAATAACATCTCTTTTAATCAAGTACAGATAATAATTAATCCCTCTTCATATAATATTGTCTTCCATTTTGCCAAGAAAAATAATAATTAAGTAAGTACAAACACAAAACGTTCTCTCTTTTAAATATAAAAATAGTTGATAACTATATCTTTAGATATCTTATTTGTTTATTGCGGATAGCTGCAATTAAATTGATGGAAATAATATGTAATGACGATGTTTTTTATATAAAATAGGGTTTCGTGTCGAACATTAAGACGTAGGACTATTGGACATAGGCGTGATGGAAATTGAGAAGCCCGGCGTGTGATGTGATCCCACATGCTTGTACAGGATTTTTTTTAAACACGCCTTGGTTCGATAAAAAGCGTCCTATCAAATTTCCAATGCGCTGTTAATGTTTGAAAAATTTTGATTTTTCTCTAGGCATTTTTTTTATACTTCCGCGCCAAGGAAGTAACGGAATAATGCCATTTTTGGATCGATAGTTTAAAAAAAATTGGCAAAAATAACTCATAACTAATTAGCAAAATGTATTAATGCCAAGATATAAATAGGCACTCTGCTACGTTGGCATTGGTGACGGGCGACGGCGGGCCCACGGTGACTCAGACACCTTATCGGCTCAGATATTTAGGGTGAATACGAATTTAACAGTATTATTCATGGAGATTTATTCCTGCCGTTTTTTTCATCGACAAAGTAACCGCACTGGCACCTAATGATAAATCATCATCATCGTCAGGCCATATATGTCCCACTGGGCACGGGGCCCCCTCTACAACTGAGAGGGGTTTTAGCCTTACTCCACCCCGCTGGCCTAGTGCAGGTTGCGGCACACCTAAGAAATTCCTAAGTTCTTTAAGGTGTGCAGGTTTCATCAAGATGCTTTTCTTCACAGTTAAAGTAGTATAATTCATTGTGAATACACACATAACTTGGAAAAGTCAGGGGCGTATGCCTGGGGTTTGAACCCGCGACGCGAGATTCTCGACCGCATGCCTAAACTTCGAGACTTCCATAATGATAAATACAGTGCAGTAAAAATAATGTCAACTGCCAATTTATTGAATGTGTGACTGTGATTGTTTCTCGCCTGTAATTTGTTACTGGCTGCATAAATTCATCCAATATTAAATAAGCAAACCTTAGATACAAGTTCTTATGGCTTTTTATAAAATCACATTATTAAAAAAAATTGTAAGCTTTTTTTTTTTAATTATCAACCATCAATCCTGCATGTGTTAGATTTCTCAAGTGATTTCTTTAGTATTTGATGTTCACCAAATTGCACCAAGCCAATGACCAAGGCTATATGTTACTTAAAAGTAGAAAAGGTCAGTGCCCTGCAGTAATATATTTATAGAATAGTTTTATACAGATTAAGTCATAACTGATACATTAAAAACATGGCTAAGCAATATGTGGTTGTGATTTTGTTAAATTAATATTATTGTATCAATAGTTTGACATAGCTGTATTGTGTGTCAACAGCTATGTATAATGTAACTTAATCAGTTTTCCTGTTAGTGAAAATATTAAAAGGAAACAGAAGTTAGCAACATTTTAATATATATTTTTATTCAAATGAATCCAATCGTACATTACAGAATATGGATGTTTAGTTTCATTTATGTTTTTTATTAAAATAATTGTAATAATTACAAAATAATTATCATAGTAATACACTTTATATATATAAAAGAAAAGTTTGTATTCGTTCAAACCTCAAGCATTGTTTATGGACAATGATCTTGTAACATCCTTCATTCCTCTGCCTCAGTTATGGTAGGTACACTTGAGCAATGCAATGTTTCTCATCAGTAATTTGAAAATGATATAATTTTCCCTATGCTCACATATGCAGCGTTTAAAGCTATGTGGACAATTTTAATTAACTACAATTAAATGCACCATTACAGAACTTTACTTAGTCTCTCCTGTACCATTCTTTACTGTTCACTGTTATGCAAGCAATATTTATAATACTGATAAAATAAATATTGAAATGGATGGAATAACTTGGTATTCATGCAAGGTAAATTCATGTAAATTCTGCGTAGCTTCAGATTTTAATGTATTTTCTGTTGTAATTGACATGCTTTTTGAACATATGAGGAAAAAGCTTAAGCTACGGTTCAACCATATTGCTCACACAACAATCAATCATTCATAAAAAAGCAAATAAATTAATCACAAATCGTTTACGACTCTGTGTCGCAGGACATCTAGACATAGAGAAGAGTCTAAAACGGGTCCACACCTAAGTACAATGTCAAATGTAATATAATGTACTCATAGCTAACAATGAAAATGGACAAAACTCGTTGAACCGACGCACCCCGTGCAGCAAGGCAGCTGGCAGCTAGCTGCTTTAGACACTCGCTACTCAATAATAAATCATTCCGCACTGACAGTAACAAAATGCAATTAAATTTAACAGTTACAATAGCCATTTCTCTATATATTCATAGATAAATACGCACCGGAAGCGCGGGGGCACGCTTCTGGCGCCCGTAAACATTTGAACAAGATTTACTCTTACGCGAATATATATACAGAGGCATGGAGCGGCCGCTGCGGCTCAGAGCGCAGCGGCGGGACATCATTGGCTCTTCAGTTCCTTCCCGATGGTGTAGGAGACGAGTCGTGCCCAATCTATCTTGCTTCGAGTCACCGGCAGCTGTCGTCGCAGCGCCTTGAACGTCGTGTCGCTCATGGTTTTGTAGTTGTCCGAGATGGCGGTCTGATACGTGTTCTCCGCCTCCCGCACCTGGCGCACGAACTCCTTGGCGGTGGCCGCCTCGCCCGCCGCCGCGAACGGCACGCGCACCTCCTTCGAGCTCACCAGCTGCACGTTGCCGTCCTCGTAGTAATGCACCTGCACGCGCAACGTGCCCCGCAGCTCTGCCGCACCGCCGCCCACCGTCAACGACCAAACCGAGCGCCACCGACCATTCCAATAGTTCTTCGGTTGGAACTGGTGGTCCTCGATGCACGCCACTAACTGAACGACACCAGAGTCCATCGCACGTCCCACCACTAGGCTGGCGCCGTGTTTATAGTGCGCAGCCACATATGCCGTCAGCTCCTCGTCGAGCGCCGCGCGCCACGGTTCTCCTCGATCCGGCTCGTACGGTTCGTACTCTGAGGCTTCCTTGCGTAAATGGTCATATTTGAAAGAGCGTTTAGAACGAGGGTCGAAAAACCTGCCGCCGCCGAGCTCATTGTAATCGGTGATGAGTGTGTGCAGCTCGGAGCCTTCGAGACGCACGGGCGTGAGTTGGTCCTTGTTATATTGCGCGAAGGCACCGCTGGCGCCCTCCTTGAGGAGGGTGTCGTTGTTCAGAAGAACTCTCACATCATTAAACACCTCATTGAACTCTCCTGGTGGTGAATGTAAAATGAAATCCGAGACAATTCTCACTTTTTCTTGATCACTAATCACTTCGTCACCGTCCGCCGCCATTTTTGATACTTTTGACACTAATGAGTAATGACGGATTGACGGATATGCTATACAAAAATGTTATATACATAGTTGCGTTCAAATTATTAACCAACGCATCTCTTTTAATGTATTTAGAATAAAATGTAACTTTAGCTACAAAAAATAATCCGTACTTTAGAATTTTAGGAACAATAAAAGTTTTGTATAAAAAGGAAACATTGCTAGTTAAAAAAAACACAAAATTTTAAATGCAGTTCGAAATAATGAATGCATCTTAAAGAGTCCAGGCGTTTATGGAGATAGTATCAATTTGGATAAAATCATAAGTATTAATATAACCAGAAACTCTATGAACAAAGAATAAAAAGAAGCTGTATTCCGTTATTTTTAAAAGCTATTATTTTATTACCTAAATAACGTTAGTAAAATAATAAAGTAACTTTTATCAGAACCCCCTGCTCCCAAAGCTACTCCATAAACACGAGTTTAAATTTTAATGTCATTTTTGACATGCAAAGTTAAAAAGTGAGTGAGGTTGTGTTGTGTAACTTCTATTTTGTAGATTCAACCAGTTATCACAATGAACGGTCTGCTAAGTTACAAATATTACGATACGCCTGAGGGCCAAGATATTTTCAAGAAGACATTTGTAACATCCAAATATGCCGCCTTAACCGGTCTGGCAGGAGCTACTTTAGATGTTCTTATGCAGTCGCACCCCAAAGGATTTGTGAACACAGCAGGTCGAATGATGTACATTATTGGCCCTATGGTCGGTATGGCGACTGCTTTTACTGTCACTACTAACGCAGTTCAAAACTACCGAGGTAAAAATGACAAGATAAACTACTTTTTGGGCGGAGCTGCGGCTGGTTGCGTTTTTAGTGCGTGGATGAGATCTGGTTTGGTAGCTGTTCCTGCTGCAGTTGTATTGGGCTTCTCGGCTGTCGTCAAGAAGATGGCTATTGATTCTGATACTGTGTTGTTCCCGCCAGTACATCAAGCAACCAAAACTATTAGGTCTGTCAGACACGACTGGACCATAACTGAAGAATTTGAAGAACTGAAGAATTATACAATGGGTAAGAACCTTTGAATTAACATATGATAACAAGGAGATAAGTGAATTATAAATTACTTGAAAGTATTACAAGTATTTTCATTACCGCACCACACGCCTGAAATTGAAGTTTCATCCCTACCATCTGGATGAATGGCGTTCCTCAACAGTGCGGTTCAAATGGTGTTTCCTTCCTCGCACTACATCTTTATGGAATCAGCTTGCCTCGGCGGTATTTCCAAACAGATACGACTTAGGGGCCTTCAAGAAGAGAGCCTATATTTACCTCAAAGGCCGGCAACACACCGATGATTCCTCTGGTATTATGGGTGTTCATGGGAGGTGTTGACCACTTAACATCAGGTGGCTCACATGCTCGTTTGCCTCCTTTTTCCATTAAAAAAAAAAAAAAATCACTACAAATGGCAAAATTAATTATTTGGTTTGCCTTAGAAAATTATAAATTAAAAACTTTTACATGAATATAATGTATAAAAATTTTCCATTGCAGGTTTATGTTTTTGGTGTGGAATTAGCAAAGATCAAAAAAGTGTATAAACATATTTTTATTTTGTTTCAGGTTCTAAATGAATGTTCATAGTCTTCAATCAATGTAGAATGTAAATAAAGGAAACCATAATTTAATTTTGTTTAAGTGTTGAAATAAATCAGATCAACTGAAATAATCCTTTAATTATTTTAATGAATGCATTTTTTTATATAATTACCATCAAAACCATTCTCTTATTGTCTTATTACAAAATTCAATCTACAAACCCCCCCTTATGTTGAACAAGTTTCAACAAGCTAGGACTGAAAATTTAACCACAAAAATTTGTGGAAAATATTTTTGTTCATTATTTATCTGTTAACTAAGGTAAATATTACTCATCAGAATGTATGAAAAGAAAATAATTTACTGTCTTCCATATTTTTTTACTCCATGATAGCTTAAAAAATGATCTAGTCCACATTGACACCTGAATTGTGTGACTTCTTGAGATCCTCCAGCGGTCACTAGGGGGCGTTATGACGACTTGCCACAGACACTAACGCCCCCTGTGCGACTATGTATACCTATACTAGGCTTAGCCACCTTGTGTTTTATCTAAGTATTCCATAATTATTAATTCTAATGAGACTGTTATTTTCCTAAACAAATCAATATACAAAATTTCATTTAAAAATATCTGAAATTTTTGTTGACTGAACAATGAGATGATGAAAATTATAAGGATGGAACTGTTAGCATATGATCTTGGCGTATTGTTATTACACGAAAAATAGTTTTTTGTTTACTAATCTTATGGGTTCCCCTGAGAGTACCCGCATATAGGGATCATACTTATCAATATGTAAATGTATCTGCACTAACATACTTCAATCTACCAAACTCGACTAAATCCTCTAAGGCTTTTCTAAAAAAAGTATTGTGTCCTAGCACAGTGCACTTTGTGGATCATAGGTGGGATTGACGTCACTTGCAGCAATTTGGGCAAGGGCCTATCCTTGCTGCCAATATATTCTTTACAGATCATTTCATTACCTATGAATTAAAACTAATAAAATCTTTTTTAAAATAGTAGGGGAGTAAGGTATTCGACGAAGCTGGTATCACTAAATAAATAAAACGCATTTTTATTGTTATTTTATTACAACTAAAACAAGCAATATATATCGGAAACTTTAACGTTTTAAAAGACAATTAAACCTGGATCTATGACACATTGAGAAAGACAAGGAATGCTGACATTGTGTAATTTAAAGTTACAACAATTGGTTAAAAAAATGTCTAAATACATTCCCACAGAATACTATAATTTACAATCGATAATATAAATTAGTTAACATAACATAAAAAAATATTTGGTTCAACCATTTTTACGCGCTGACGACTAACAATTTGTATGTCGCATAAAAAGGTTTAATTTCACCTCAAAAAAATGTTTTTCATCAACAAATCACAAAGTTATAAACTTAAATGCATTAAAACTACACGCCAGTGCAAAATTACGTTCTATTCTAACACACCCATTACATTACAACACATGTAGAGATTGGGGCATGATATTCACTATTACATCACTCACAAAAAACCTTCAACACTTAAGTTTACCCTGACAATTTTAAAAAAATAAATTAAAAAGCCTTTACTTGGGTCTTTTTTAAACCATACAGTAAATTAATAAATGAGCCAAATCGTGTCAAAGGTTTTTCGCAAGCGAGTCCATTATTATTAATTATTATCTAGAATACATACATGTAATTAATGTATAATAGGAAAAAATTGTAAAGATTTGGCTTAATATTTGGAAGTAAGAATTGCCACAAATTAGTTTTGCTAAGAATATGTTGTCTGCAAGCTGCATAATTATTTTAATGAGCATTAATTTTGATAAATTCTCATGTTTTCATGTCTTAAATCCAATATAGAGTTCTGCCCCTTACACCTTAAGATGTATAATGATAAATTTCCTATTTTTTTATCGAAGGCCTACTTTCGAAATTAGAGTTTGACACCAATTCAATTTTTAGACTATTGAGGAAAATTCTAATTGAATTAAATTGTACGGTCAAGTATTTATGACAAACATTAATTAAATGATGTTTTCGGATCATTTTGCCATGCTCATCGGGCATTTTGGCATTCTGTAATAATTATTAGACTCGTACCTACTATGTTATAGCAAAAAAAGAAGTCAATTGTCAAAAGTAGGCCAGATCTTAATAGTCAAGAGGTTATTACTTTCACCAATGGGGTATTTATGGAGCCTAACAATTACTCTTAACTATCAATAAATTTAAAAAGCATGAATTAAATTTGGCACAAAACATCAAACTTTGGGAGCAATGCTAAATTTTACATTTAAGTCTTAAAGTAAACTATATTTCAAAGGAAGTTAGCGTTAAAACAGCAATCATTGCACAAAATTTACACCTCAAAAGACGCCAGTAAAATTGAAATATATAACAAAATCGGCGAAAGCATACAAAAATATGTAACTGTTGAAATCAATTTTCATAAAGGAAATATTTTTTTTATATTTAAATAAATTTTCATTGGTTCTGTAAAGTTAAAACAAATTTTTCATACTAAGTACCTACTACATTATTTTTGTTAATACACTCGACACCAGACGTTTTACTTATTTCTATGACCCTTACAGAACCAAAGAATATTGGCTCACTACGTATTTTCTATCAGTTCATTCCTCATCTTCTTTCTTCCCAGGCTTGTCTTTCTCTTTCACTACTTTGTGTTCTACTGCGTCTGTTACTTTGACTGGCTCGTCGTCTTCCGATTCATCTTCTTCAATTTCCTCAATTTCTTCTTCTTCAACTTCTTCCTCGATCTCCTCCACTTCAATTTCTTCTTCGATCATCTCCTCCTCTTCAGATTCTTCTTCAGCTTGCTTCTGGAAATCACAAGTCGCAAAATTAGAAAGAAGAAAATGAGTTTTAGTGTCAATCTCATTATTTCTTTGGAACAACAACTGTGGCGTGCCGTGATTTCATGACAACTGGGTAATATGTTTCTTATTTGAGATTCTAAATTGAAAAAATACATCGTAATTTGCGGTGAATATTAATATAATGATGAACTTACATCAGCCGCCGGCTGCGTCAGCGCACTCGCTGTTGTGAAGTCATCCACCGTCGATTCTGAAATATACAAGATTTTTTTTCATGCAGGATATTTACGGATTTTATTTAAAATAGAATTTCAAAACAACGATTATTTTTGGCGTAGTCTTATCCGACAAAATAAGCCCAATGCACTGGCAACTGATAATAACCATTCCTATACCTACCTAATGAAATTATTGTATCTATTTTATAAATATTCGACGAGTACACTATTATATTCATCATCATCAGCCCAAATACGTCCCACTGCTGGGCACGGGCCTCCTCTACAACTGAGAGGGTTTAGGCCTTAGTCCACCACGCTGGCCTAGTGCGGGTTGGCGGACTACACACCTAAGAAATTCCTAAGAACTTTTTAGGTGTGCAGGTTTTATCACGATGTTTTCCTTCACCGTTAAAGCAAGTGATAATTCATTGTGAATACACACATAACTTCGAAAAGTCAGAGGTGTGTGCCTGGGGTTTGAACCTGCGACCGTCGAAATTCTCGACCGCGCGCCTATACCTCGAGGCCATCACTGCTGCACTATTATATTATTATATTCAATGTTTTATACACTTTTATTTGTTTTTTTTACGACTATGTATGTTATTTCGGCCCTTTCATCTTAATTCCAATATATATATATTTTTGGTTTGATTATATTTTTACCTTGATCCTTTTCTGGCGTGTCTCTCGACGCGTCTTGTATAAGAGACAATGTCATCTTGCCACTGACTACCATCTGAAATCACAAATAAAATTTTCTACAAATGCTGTACAACATAACATTACAGAGAGAAAGCGAAAGGATAGATAGGGAGTTAATCACATAAAAGCAGGAGTTACTAGGAGAACATAGAACGACAACAACATGTAAAAACAAGAAGCAACAGGAAGAGACAAAAGCGTACCAAGTCTATTCAATACTTTTATGGCGGTTTTTGTTAATATTACAACTGATTAACAGTATCGTGGCAACTTTTCAAAAGTTAAATACCCATTATAACTTAAACGAAGAGAAAATTTAATTTAGTGAAAACAAGCAATGCTATACGTTGGAAGTCTATCTCTAAAATCATGTTTCCTAGCACTAATAGGTAGAGAAATAAACCCTTAATAAACTTGAAACCTAAATATGCGGTACAATTAATTTACCGTTTCTCTTCTTATAGTAGGCCGTAATTAAAATATCTTACTTTGCCTACGAGGCTTAAAAAAATATTAAATAAACATTTCATTGTATAATAGATTAAATTTTGTTCAACAAATTTTCCTCAACATAACAGTCCCTAATTGCTATTGAGGAAACAGTCTTTAAAGTTACAGAGTACACCATAGGAAAGAAATCATTTAACGACTTCTACGATGCACATGGTTCTTCTTAAGCCATCTTAACTACAATAGATCAAAGATTTTCATATTTTGTATAGCTAAGCCTCTACATTTGATATGCTCAATATTTGACCACCCAATTTAATCCATAATCGATGTCCCTATCAAGATTTAAAGCCATCTAAAACCAGGAAATTGAGTACGATAATATGGACAAAATTTGGAATATAATTACTGGAGAATTGCTAGCCGGCACTGTTTCCTCGGGCCTGTCTTCCACGAAGTCCGTGACGAGGACGCGAGACTTCTGCGGTATCTCCGTCTCCAGATATATCGACTTCACCTCCTTGGCCTCGTGCTACGGAAATATAAGTCATTATGTACTCAGCCCTAGGTACTACAATAGAATTAAGCCTAAAACTATTGCATAATTATAGAATACCAATCCTGAGAAATGAGTTTCAGAAATTAGTCATGAAACAACCTATCGTATACAATTTAATAGTTTTGACTTATGGCTCGTACCTCGATATGAAATATATGTTAATTAATAATTATAGTTCTTTTCAAGAAAATGTAAATTGAAGTCAAAATGCAGTAACTCAAAATTACGTTTGAAAAAATACTATAACTAGCTGAAAAACAACGATAGAAAAACAAAAACCCAATATAAAAAAATCTTGTTTCAAGACGATACTAAAAAGTAGAGTAAAACTACTAATACTGCAATTACTAAATTTAAAATCGAAGATTATGATAACGTTATATCTTAAACGAATAATATAATAAAGATATAAAATGTGTCAAAATCACAACAAGCTAATCTACACCATCTACACTAAATGCCATCATTAGGATTCCATCCGGTTTCTGAGATTTTGAAGTAGGTAGGTACTACACCACACATAACCATCCATTATAACATTAAAAAAATCCTAAATCTGGATATATTTCATGAAGGCAATTCAATCTCGCCTATACACGATTCGAGGATGCCTTAAATATGATTAAAGTTTACGCCAAATCAACGATTTTGATATACTTAGAAATACAATTTTCTATCATTGGTTCTTGAACCATTATCACATATTTTTTAGGGTACTATTTTTACATTGGGATTTCCAGAATAGTGGTTAATATGTAGAGCATTGTTTAGAAAGAAATGATTGAAATATGGCGACCAGTTCAAAACTGTACAGGCTGATTCCGGTACGCTACACATTTGTGCGAATCAGTTGGCTTTTTTAAAATATATAATGATTTTTATATTACACCAATTATAATATTATATAGAAACACCGTGACATTCAAAAAAAATCCCGAAAAAAAACCTTTTCCTTACAACCACGAGTATTAAATGTATGTAGTTGTTAGGAAAATGTTTTATTTTTTTATTTTTTTGTGAGGATTTTTTTAAATGTCACAGTATTTGTAATCATCCTGTCCTACCTGTCTTAGTTTTCGATCGCAGTCTTTATACATCCTGTATTATAATGTTATTTAATAGACGGGATACTAGCTATGTTTGTCTGTTACGCATTTACCCCAAAACCAAAATGTGTTAATGTGGTTCAAACATATTTTTAAATTTTATTTATCTGTCATTGTTTGGGGTTTTAAGTATTGGTTACTTGTAAAATGCAGTCAAATATTATTTAAATACATATATGTAATAAACGTTAGTAAATAGAGACATTTAAAAATATAAATAAAACTGCTTATATATTTTCTGAACGAAAATAATTTTATTCATCAATAGTAAAAGACAAAATGTGTGTGTTTATCGAAATTGAAATGCAATGTAAGCAGTTTTATTGTTTTAATTGTTAATATGAATGTGCACTAATTATTGAATATATACATTTAAATAAATGTATTCTTTATTAACTTTAAATGCAGCGTGTAAAAAGTTATAATTAGGACTATTCAAAGAAAAAAGTTATGTTCCTAACAGTGTCCTTATCAAAGTGAATTTTTAAAATAAAAAACATTTCAGAAAGTTTGTAAAAAAAACTTGTTACCAGAAGTGTTAGTTAATGCAAATAGATCACACATTACATGTAAGATTCAACAATTAATGACTTACAATATGCTGATCAAGCACTTTATTTGTGATACTTAATTGTCATTAAATGCATGGGCAAAATGCTATGGATATACAGAATTTGAACACATTCATATTAAAATGTACTTTTGAGCAAACATTTGAGCAGAGCTGTCAGCTGGAATGTGTATTATTGAGGAGAACAATATAATAAACAAATAAATACATAAAATGAATTGTAAAAAAGAAAGAACAGATGTTTTTTTATATAACAGAAGATTAGATAACTCTGAAGTCTGAGCATGCATGAATAGTGAGTTAGGTCATGGAATACAAAAAATAAATATAATTATATAAAAGTTAGAAATGGGAGCTACCTTAAATTTTTGCCACTAGAGGCGCTGATGTAGAGTGAGGTATTCGAAATGTCATTTCATATTAAATTTTGTTTATTGATTTGAGTCAGCTGTGCTGGATTGAATGGAATTATTTATTAATAAAACATATAGAAAAAAGGCAACTATTGGGCTTTCATTAGTTCAACATCTTAAGAAGATTAGTTTTCTAGTACTGAAATTATTTTTGGCAGAATTATTGAATGCAAAGACAATATATTACATACAGCCAGTCATTTAAATCGCCTATATTTTATTCTCAGTTGTTTTGAAAATTCAAGGCCGATAATTATGGTTAGATTTATTCCTTGTTGTCTCATAATTAAATTTTAACATTTGGAAAAGGAAATACTTATACAGCCAGAGAATTTAAATGTTGCCTACATAACATAGTATGAAAAATGCAATTATTAGGACCGTTCTCAGGTATTTCATTTCGTTCGATATAAATATAAATTCATTATTCAAATTGTATTATTGTCACGTCTTTTTATAAAATATTTCAATACAAAATGAATTATAAATTTCTGACAGTTAAACTGTTTTAAGATCTACTAGATGGCGCTGCATTAAAAAGACGCGAAAATACATACACATATGTTTAAGGTTATTTAGCTCAATCGTATAAGATTTGCACGATGTGTACAGTGCAGTAGGGCCTCACCGGGCGTTGTGGCGCGGGGGGCGAAGTCGCCGGGGGCGCGGCCTCCGGGGGCGGAGCCCGGGGCACCGCGCCGCCATCCACCGTGTGAGCCGTCATCTCCATACCTACCACCTACAGTGCCAGAAACATGAGACGCGGGATGGGAAAGGGGAAAAATTGCAAGCTTTCCAAAAAATATTGGCGTTTTGTTTTCAGAGATGTCACAGTTAAATGAAACATGTGTAAGTGGAATATCACTGGTAGGATTTATCTAGTACCAATATCTATTATGGGGAGTTCGGAATCTGTTACTATGGGAATTCATGTTAAAATTGATTTCATGTATCTAAAACTACTGCTAACTAGCTTACTTGCTCAATTAAAAGGCACTTATCTTGTGAGATCGTTTAGGACAGGAAATTATCATTTAAATACAGTCCATCATATTACCATTGAACTTTGATGCGGGATTCGTAGCGATTGATCAGGAAAGAAAATCTTCGATCCCATTTTACTTAATGAAATCTATGGAATTCAATGATCAACTTTTACTTACTAAAAGCGCGGATATTTTGTTTTCCTGTAAAGTTTTAGTTATTTCCTTACACCGTGTTAGTACATATTGTTTCTTTGATTTTTTCTCATGCTATATCGGCATTAATTTTTTTTGGTTTGGAGATTATACTCGTATAAAATCATTTTAGTCACACATTCTTTCTACATTCGTGACTAAATTAGACATTAATAAAACTTAGTTATATCACATCTAATTATTAACTGGAAATCTTACCTTTACACTAGCGTTATCTTGATCATCCTCGACCTCCTCCGGCGAGTCCTCTTTAATGGCTTCTTCTAGGAGATCTGGCGTAGACTGCTTCTCTGCTACAACTCCAGACTCCTCATTGAGGAAATCTTCTACCACCTTAACGTATCCGTCACTAACTCCTTCACTGCCACCTGTCAATTTAAGTAGCTCATCTTCTTTCTGGTTTTCTAATAATTCTGGTTCTGAGCCGGATTCTTCTTTGGCTCCTACTTCATCAAGTTTATCAAGCTCATTTTCAACTTCATCGGCGACGGAAAGTTTTGATTCACTCTCATCTGGTGACGGAATTTTATCATCTTCTTCTAAGCCATTTTTAGTAGACTTCTCAGACATTTCTGTATCTGCTTTAAGTTCTACCAAATCTACTGCTGCATTATTCTCTAAAGTATCTTCTGACTTTTTCTCGGGCTCAGGTGGCGGTTCTTTGACTTGGGGCAAAGCTTCTGGAGTAGATTCTTTTTGAGGTTCGGGAGTCTTTTCTTTTGACTCCTGATATTCACTGGCGACAATATGGACGGGGCCAGTGTTATGAAGAATGGTGCCGTTTGTGTAAGGACGAGCGTGTTCATCCTGGGCCTCCTGTAATATACAAATACCATATTATATATCACTAAGTTTAATTTAAAAGGCTGTTGCGCCTTTTGAAGGAATTTTATTCTTAGTATAATCTAGTAAAGAAACACCACTGATTACTGTAACAAAACATAAAGCATTTTTTGCTAATGCGTTGTTCTGTTTACCAGAGTTTAGCATTAGCATCTACTTCGAAGCATGTGTCTAGGCATCTAAGCTTTAGAGTAGATTCATTTTATTTATCCACTTTGACTAGAAATTTGTAAATTTTTAGCTACTTTTCAATTAGAAATGGTCGAAGATACTATTCTAATCAAAGTTGATAAGTATAAACAGTAAGCTCATCTGCATGCGTTGACTACAGGTAAAAATAGCTTTAGATACCTACTAAAAAGGTGTCATCACACACAAAAAAAAGAAAAAAACATCAATAAAAAATAACGTAATATCAAAATATTTAAGTAATCTCTTTTAAAATTAATTGCTTAAAACATTGTGTTAGTTTAAGCGTTAGACGCTACTTTATTAATTATTCGATTTATCGTTAATAATGAAGAATTTTTTCCTGTTAGCTGATGGTTTTACGGAATCAATTTTAATTAACTCTATATTGTGATTTTCAGGAAATATGCTTATATTCAGCAACCGATACACTGAACTGATCCTATAAAACAAATATCGTATGAGGTCTAACTGAGTTCTTTAGGATACATTGCCGCACCCGACCCCATCTTTATGTGCAAGATTATAGTCCCCACAGTGCGTAAGCAACCCGGCTTTAATTGGTAATTATCAAGCTAATAAGAAAATATCTGAAGAGAATTGATGAAACTATAAGACGTAATCGATCTTCAAAAGGAGAGATTTTAAACAGAATTAGATAAATCGGTACAAACAGGTATGACAGACATTAAGAGAGGATACAAAACGGATTATACATAGCTTGGACTTTTATTTAATTAGTTGCTTATCTAGGATTTGAGGATTATTATGTTAAAGAATCGTCGAGGCGTGGTAGAACGGGTGCATACACAGACAAAGACGAAACACACACAAACACAAAAGTATCTGACTGAATTAAAAATATAGATGATTTTGAAAGATATAATGTAAGACATGTCCTTGTACTTAAAAAAACGTTCTAAGCGTGGTAATTTAAAAGAAGAAATGTTTCATTAAGCATTTAAAAAGTACCAATTGAATAAATTACTAATTCACACTTTTTTAGTTGATTCATATCATGATTATAGAGAAAGTGATTTTTGTAACCGCAGTGGAGAAATACAGTTGCTACGTAAATAAATTGAAATTTAAACAGCAAATATGTTGCCAAAAATGCAATGGCTGCGAAGTGCGTGCGCCAAAACCGTGTTAAGATCGTCATCATTAATTTAAGACAACTTTATCGATCTCGTTACGGATGAGGACTTTTGGCTTCAAAAGTTTGATATGAGAATATATCTATATCTATTATACACGGAGCCATTAATTCTATTCCGGAACATCGTGTTCAAAACACATCCGGGGCGCACCAATGAGGTCGATTAATTTACGTTGGTTAGTTGGTCGAGTAATCAAAAAAAGGTTGTCTTATCCTACAAACTCCTTGGAAGCAAAAACTATATTTGTCAGTTCAGCATTTCTTCCCTTTCTCAGTGCATTCTACCCCAATCAAAATTTCTCTCGCATCGATCACTCGAATGTTAAATATTTGGGCCACACTAAAGGTAATCGCTTCAATGCGACAATTTTATCGACATTGTGAAAAAAGACCAAGAAGTATTATTTACAAAAGAATAATGGGAGTTGGATATGATAACAATGAATTGTTAAAAATACAACTAATAAAACCGTTGTTACTGTCAGCTGCATGTGTTAAGGAGTAAGGAGAAAAACGGTATATTAATTATGGATTTGCCACCTTTTTAAGAACTTATTTTATAACACAATACTTGTAAAATTTACAGTCAAAAGCAGGTTCTTCTAACACTGTTATTTATTTAGTTAATTCAATATATTAAAAAAAAATAGAAAACAAGGAAAAATATAACTGAATTTGCATAAATTAGTAATATAAAAAATGCAAACATAAAAGAAGTAAAAGAAAAATATAAATGTCGTGACTACGTGGCAAATCTAAGGGCTGTGTGGGGGGAGACAGGGAGGTGTGACGCGGGGCATGCAGTAGACCTGTCTTTGCTGGTTTTGCACGTAGCTCGCCTCCATCTGCTGCTGCACCTCGGCCACCAGGCCCGATATTGCAGTTACAACTGCGCCCGACAATTCAAACTATTAGTTCTCAATTAACCATTAACATTTACAGGGACATCACAATGACAATGTAGACTATTGAAGATATAGACAACACTATGTATTTGACACGTATCTAATAACACGGTTGTATGAAACAGTGTGGGATACTTGTTATGTCTGAGTATATTTATATCTATATGACATTTTCCAAATCTGTGCATAGAATTACTATCACACTTTAAGTTAATTTTGATATTTCATAACGACGATTGAGAGATCAACTCAAACAATATTCTCAATTGATAACTCAAATAATGCGCAGCGATCGTAATTAACTTTGAACATATCGATGAAATAATAAATAACAAAACGAAAACGAGATCTGATGCAAAAATAGACGCAATCAAAAACAAAATAATGAAGGACGCGTGTTAAAATAGAGTGGATGCATCAGAAGATTGGACATGTACGATGCTGGAACGAGGCCAACGGTCGAGTAGATACTACGAACGCTGCATGGGTAGTGTGGGTAGATACGAGTATAGTGTTAGCGATACATACGATCTATATCATCGCAAAGGCAAAAGAGATAATTACTATGAATCCAATATCTAAATTAGCAAATTGAATCTAGGTATCTGTGATCTGTTGCTTTAAAAAAAAAGGTTACAATACACATCGAATAGATTGTTGATTGATACGATGTGTATAAAAACACACAATTACTATTGAAATTTCAGCGCTGTTTTTCGTGTGTTTGGCAGTGTAATTTTTTTTTATAATATAAATGACAACTTGGCCTTTTGGTGTTGTATTTGTATTTTAAGTAATATTAATAAAAAATTAAGAGATAGCTTATCAAAAACTTCATTAAAGTTAAGCAACTTAAATTTATATACTTCTATACCATACATTTCTGATTTACACAACTTCAAATCTACTTTACGTTCTCTCCTACTGTAATGAGTATTAAGCTTATTTTAAAGGGTCCAAACAAAGTCCAGCGATTGAAGTTGATCTCAAATATACTATTATTGTGAATGTTTATATAATAAATAAATAAATACACCCAACAGTCACATACATAGTTCTGACCCCACATTAAGGTACGAGTCTTGTGTCGTGGGTATCAGAAACTACGAGAGACTTTTCGGTCTCACAAACACCCAGACCCGAAACAAATATTTGTGGATCACAGAAACATTTGTCTCGGTGCGGGGATCGAACCCGCGGCCTCTCGTTTCGCAAGCTGGTGTCTAGCCAACTGCGCCACGGGGCTGTCGAATTGTCTTATATATTTCGATGTTCGTAAATCAGATTGTTAATCTGCTTTAAAAACTTTTATTACTACACATCCCTCGTGACATTTCCCATTCCGTATTAAAAGAAGCTAACATTTTTTACACCACTAATAAATAATTTCTTTTAACTCAATTCTGATGTATCAACAGACGAAATCAGATTTTTCTTTACAACCTAAGTCTTGGTAAGGTTGAAGTTGTATGTATATGATTTACAATTGCCTCGAGGCAGTTTTTTTTTTCTGAAACTTCATATTTATTTTGTTTTTAATTCCATACCTTTTAGCACTTTTGTTTATTTATATGTTAATTTGGTTTTATTATAAAACTGTTATTATCTCTATGTTTTAACAAACAAAATGCGATTATGAATGATGCCAAGTGCATGTGTTATTTAAAATTCATGTTTATTTGTTTTAATTAAATAAAAAAACGGAGGGCAAATAATATTCTTGAATGAACAAAATAACAGAACAGTTAAAAAAGGGGGAACAAATGTTAGAGACAATCTTGAAACCGACAAAAAATACCAAAAATTATTTATCAACAAAATATATAACTACGGAGCGGCCACTTTTTAAGACTAATACATTTTTTTATAATTTTTACAATTTTAATAATCTGATTTAAAAAATATTTAATAATATTTTCCCTTTTCTTAAATTGCCTGAACTATTCAGGAACCATTTTTTTAATCTAATAAAGGCTTTTTTACTTTTTTTTTTTTTTTTTATTAAAGTGGCCACCCCCTCCAATACTACATAAATCTTCCCTCCACTCTACATCAAACAACTATATCTATGGGCGGTATCCCGAGGGCACGGCGTGCCATCCCGTGCACAACAGCCACGACGCAACCGGCACCATGCCACAAGCCACTATGTTTTACGTACATTGATGTCAAATTACTGACAGGGGTGTGAACTGGCCGTTGGGGAGCAGAAATGGTTACGTATTTTGTGTATTGTTTTATTTTGTTATCTTTCTTTTTAGGAGCAATGAAATGAAATGCTAAGGCTTATCCTACACTAAAGTCGTACTAATTGCACATTAAAAAAAATGGGCATGATATTACGACACAATTTTTCTAGAGTATACTGTTAAATGATCCTTCTTTGAATGTTAAAATAATTATTCAATACAAAGTGAATGTGTCAGAAAAAAAACTGTATGTCTATGAGTGAAATGAAAATATAGCACCTCTAGTGTTATACATACAAAATCCTTGATACTTGACTTAAATATATTATGTATATTGTTTTTTATAAAAAATAGTCACTCATATCTAAAGGTAGAATATTGTTATCAAAAATATGACAGTTATTGAAAACATTATCTGAGGACATTTTTAAGACATTCATTGAAACTTTATCAAATAAGAACTTATTAAAAATACGTTTTCTTTCATATTTATATAAAAAATATAATTTGAAACCCGTTTTAACACTACAACCTTTTTCAGCATTAATATTATTGAACTACCCCTTAAAAGGACAGGGTATTTGTGTATCCTTACCAGTATATTGTCATTTATTGGTTCTAACATATCAAAATAAATATATTTACCATTTAATCTCCTGATATAAAAATCTAGCAATAGTTACTTTGTATACTTAATGTCTAATTGTCGTAACTATTTTGAGATCTAAATCGTCATACTGCAACTGATTAGGTTCGATGTTTCCTACTATTTATGTTAAATGTTATGCCCAGTCAATGAGTGTTAGAATGTGTGCAGTTCTATTCCCCGGCCAGTTCACCAGCCCTCGTAGTGGAATACCGCGTCGCGTTGAGCTAGTTTCTCGACGATCCTTTGCATGGAGCGCTCGGTGTCCGCTAGCCGAGCCCGGAGCACCTCCAGTTCCACATCCCCTGAGCAGTTACCATGATCTCAGTTTGGTGGCTTTCCACAAATCCGTTTCTCATCCCACAGAATAAAGGCTAGTTATTACTACAACTCTTTACTATATCATAAATATTCCACAATTTTACTACAAACGAAATTGTTGTACTTTAGGTGGCCCATAGTCTCGTGACACAGGTATGTGCCGTGCAATCTAGAGGTCCTGGGTTCTATTCCCGGGTCGGGCAGTGTTATTGGGTTTTTCCATTAGGAAATTCTCAGTAGCAGCATGGAGTCTGGAATTGTGCCCGAAATGTCCCTATTTAAGTCTTTGTTTTCTTATTGAGCGATCAGAAAAGCTACTGATTGCTGAAACTTTTTATATTCTAACTCTTAAATATCATACAATTTTACTAAAAATAAGTACGAGTAAATGATTACATTAAAGTATTTCAAATACTGCAATGAATATATGAAAGATAATTTATTAACCCTTATTTTTGGTATTGAGCTATAGAATAGAAATGTATTTTAGTAAGTATTAAAATGATATCAATGTGTTCAATTAAATAATTATACTGAGGAAAAAATGCGAGAAAAATTAACTACGTCTTGTAATGTATGTAGGTTAGCTTGACATTAGGTGGCATGGGCATTGACAGGAAATTTAACTTTCCCTTTAGGCTTCACTTCGTTTCTATTCAAGTAAATCATGTTTAGTTATTATCAGTTACAATGAACATTAACTTTAATGAACCATTGCTGTAAAAAATATTAACGAAATATTACTTCACTCTATTTTTCCTAATATCAGTTTTAAACAAAACAAAAATTTAAAACAAATGTTTTTATACAAATCTTGTATATTTTTACCTACCGTCATTGTCTAATTGAATGGCAACGAATATATAGTCAATAAATAGACAATTGAAATTCTAAATAACGTTAATTTATAAAAGCCTACACAATAATAAAGAATTCTAAAAGGAACCTCAAAGAGCAGAAATACTGCGCACCGCTATCAAAATGTACTGTAGCTTCATTCAATTAACATTTCGTAGAAGTTGCGATATGGTCGTTGTATATTTCCTGTTTGTCGACTAATTAATTAAAATATACACGTATTAAAATATTTATACTTACTCGCGTCCCTCTCTTTGGGTCCTGGAGGCGTTTGGAAAATGACAAATGTATTATTAATGGGTAAAGAATGCATTATTTTCTTCATTCTCGTGCACCATTACTTTTTAGTGCTGTACCTCTTACTTAAACTAATTAATATGATGGATAATTAAGATTTTTAAAAGGTACATAAATATCCACCATTCGGATACCCGTTTTATAAAATATAGGTAGTTTCGAAATCATAAATGTTGACAGAACACTCTAGAAGTCTTTGAAAAAGGCCTTCAACAACTGGACGTCTTTTACCCGATTGTGATGTAAAGCTGTTTATGATCAATATAAATAACTTACCCAGCTTGTCTGGGGTGGTTCTGGACTCCTGGCGAAACACCCGCCTCCTGAACTGAGGGTCGGGACTCACAGGCTCGTACGGTGACGCGGTCCGTTTGAACAAGATCTGATGAATTGTACATATGTACATATATTTATTTATTTATGCTTTTTATACAGTTTGTATAAAGGCGGACATAATGCCTTAGGCATTCTCTTACAGTCGACCTTTGGGTGATGCAGAGATAAAAGAAGTAGGCGCATAAATAACGAACTGGTGAAGATACACACATACATATATACTAACATATTAAGAACAACAAGAAAATAGGAATACACATATAAAATATGAAATATAATCCAGTATACATACACACAAATATAAATATATACACATATATAATCATACTCATATACATACGTACATATTACATATATAAACATAAATTTATCGTTTTCAATGAAGTCTTAACATGAGTTACGACAAAAAATTGTGGCTTTTCGTGTTGTTTAGAAATCTTGCGTGATTTAAACTTATCAGACACAAACTCATGGAAGTAAACTTACATACATCACTGCTGGGTACAGGTCTTCTCTACGATAGAGGAGCTTAGGCCTTAGTCTACCACCCTGGACAGGTTCACTTTGAAATCTTGTTTTTGAGAACCTTTGGCAATGCATCCTCACGATGTTCTCTTTACTTTTCAGGACAGCATTATTATGATCTCCCATACACATCTATCTTTCCGTATATCTATAAAGTTTTTTTTGTATGTCGAACTTTGATATATTAATGACTTACCTTGCTGAGCGTGTAGACGAAGAAAACAATGATGCAAATGGTATAAATGGGCATGACGAAGCCCATAGATGATTTGGGAGTCGGCACTGGACCGCCCGGCGAACCGAGTGGTGGTCGCATGCCTGGTATCGGTGGCGGCTGTAACAAACGAAGTCTTTTAGCCTTTCATCATCAGGCACGGGCATCCTCTAAAACTGCCTTTTGTCTTTTAGCCTTTAGTCGAACAAAAATTAATGGTGTAAATCGCTTATCACTCCAACATGACCATTGATGTTTAATGCCTGAGATTTTGCGAATGTGACGATTGAAATAACATTATAACAATTGTATCTTTAATTAACTACTATTGTCAATAATGTGGCTTATTGCAGTGAATAGTGTAAGTGTTGTATACCGTTCTATTGGAAGAAATAAATAAACTCAATTATACCCCATAAGCGTCTCACTGCTGGGCAAGGGCCTCCTCTACAAATAAGAGGGTTTAGGCCTTAGTCCACCATACTAGCTTAGTGCTGTTGGGAGGGCTTACTTTTTATCTCACTTCCTCTGATGTCGGAAGACTTTCAACAAAATAAGTCAAAATTTCTGAGGTTCTTTCTAATGATACTTTGGTTTTCAACTACTCCAGTACTCCGAAAGAGTTCGAATGATGTGCGGTCTTTTAGCCAAACACTTTCTGAGATAAGCAAGTGTTGCTTCGCTTACGCAAGCTTATTGAAAATTTGTATAACAGACGTATTTTAAGACGGGTTAGTATATCACAGCAATATGAGCAGCATGCGTTTTAAATGCAACAACAATAATATCTTGATGGCTACATATTTATGTGTCACTCAATATACGTCTCAATAGAGTATTGTAATTGGTAATGAACAGTAAAAATGTATTAGGCCTACATCACGAACCTATGTTTCAAATCTCCTATCTGCTTAGCGCTATGACATAAAACCTTATAATTGTTAGAACAAGAGCTATTTTTACGTGTTATTATTACGTGGGACTGATACATACCTGGCGAAATGTGGGTGCAGAAATGCACCTCTGCCTACCCCTTCGGGGAATACAGGCGTGAGTTTATGTATGTATGTATTTAGCTATTAAAATATTTGGCAGCAAGTAGCCAAGTCTTGTCTACCCTACAGTGCTTAAATACACATACATAAACTCACGCCTGTATTCCCCGAAGAGGTAGGCAGAGGTGCATTTCTGCACCCACATTTCCCCAAGTATGTATCAGTCCCACGTAATAGGGGGCGAGCCTATTGCCGTTTTTCGGGCACGTTTCCAGACTCCGTGCTGTTACTAAGAATTTCCTAATGGAAAAACCCAATAACACTTTGCCCGACCCGGGAATCGAACCCAGGACCTCTAGATCGCACGGCACATACTTGTACCGCGAGACCACGAGGCAGTGCTTAAATAGTGGGTCCAATAGTAATAAGTCACAAAATGTTGTCGGCGAGATCCAATTCTGATACAGACTAATCCCAGTAAACAACAATTCTGTGCGTGTCTCTACAGCAGATTTGTCTTTGACAAGGTAGGCAAGAAATTAACCAAAAGTTTCAAGTAAATTTCCAATTATTGTGTCGATTGAGATCAATTGTAAGTTCCCCCCGATCTCAAATGCTATAGCAACAACTATGACGCATACCGGATATCCCTAAATATTTCAGTCGTGACATTGGCCGACATGACGACATTGTGAAAATCATAAATGTATGCGTGCGTACCTTTCTCGTATTAAAATCCATTTTCAAATCTTCCAATGTTTATCAATGTTTTTGCAAGTAGCTTTGTGTGTGTGTGAATTAGAAGTTTAATAAAAAGTGCCTTATTTCGTGATATCTATTTAATTTTTCCTTCCTCTACTTTCTACATCAAAGATTTTCAAAGAGATAAAACGCGAGGGCTCGGAACTCGGTGAAAATTTTAATGTATTTAGTTCAAGGGCGGTTCTTTGATGCTGAGGCCTTGGCTCGAGCCTTTTCTAAACAGCTGATGCGCTTATTTGAGACTAAATTATTAAGTGGATATTATTACCCGCATAAAGATAACATTTATAATGGCTGCATATTTTAGCTCTCTCTACAACACAACAGTGAAGTCAGATTGTTAGGCTTCATATAAACACCGATTCACGTTATCTCTTATTTAAAAATTACAAATTATTAATCTAATAAACTACGAGGGCAGTCCGATAAGTACTTAGCCTCACCGCCCGATGGCACCACTATCGTAAGATAAATTTACCATCATGTAGCACATCTTCGTAGACGGCTATTGTCAAAATTTCAGCCGAATTGGATTTGTAGTTTTGTTTTGACCGCGTGTGTAAGCGGACGTGTCCGCGGATTTTCGAAAAATGGAAAAAGAGCAATATCGGCCGGTGATTTGATTCTTGTTTTTGGAAGGGAAATCGCGCAGCGATATCAAAAAGCGCTTGGATGCTGTTTACGGTGACTCTTCTCCTTCAATGGCGACCGTCAAAAATTGGTTTAACGAGTTTCAACGTGGTCGCACGTCAGTTTTTGATGAGCCACGCCCAGGTGCCCCAAAAACGGCTACCACGGAGGATAACGTGAGAAAAGTCCCGATCTTGTATTGGCAGACCGCCGATTGAAGGTGCGCGAGATAGCTGAGACAGTAGGCATCTTAAAAGACCGCGTGGGTCATATCCTGCATGAAATATTGGGCATGAGAAAGCTGTCGGCTCGATGGCTGCCGCGTTTGCTCACTTCGGACGACAAGCGCATCAGTGACACAACTTCAGAGCAGTGTTTGACACTGTTTAGGTGCAATCCGAAGAGGTTTCTGCGTCGTTTCGTGACCGTCGACGAAACATGGATTCACTGGTACACACCAGAGACCAATAAACAGTCGAAACAGTGGACTTTACCCGGCGAATGTGCTCCGAAGAAGGCGAACACTGTCCCATCGGCCGAAAAGGTGATGGCCACCGTTTTCTAGGTTTCACAAGGTGTGATTTACATCGACTACCTGGAGAAGGGCAAAACGGTCACAGGGCTCTACTATGCCGAACTATTGGGCCGATTCAACGCTGAATTGTAGAAAAAACGGCTCCATTTGGCGAAGAAAAAAGTGCTCTTCCACCATGACAACGCACCGGCTCACACCTCCGCCGTCGCAACGGCCAAATTGGTCACATTAGGCTACGAACAGCTGCTCCATCTACCGTATTCTCCAGATTAGGCCCCGTGTGACTTCTTTTTGTTTCCAAACTTGAAAAAGTCCGTCGCCGGACAGAAATTTGAGTCGAATGAGGAGGTTATCGCCGCCACGGAGGCCTACTTTGTAGACCTCCAGAAAACGTTCTTTTCAGACAGCTTAAAGAAGTTGGAGCATCGCTGGGTCAAGTGAATCGAGTTGAAAGAAGACTGTGATGAGAAATAAATCGCCACTTTTCCAAAATTTTCGTTTTTCTTTTGTAGGCTAAGTACTTATCGGACTGCCCTCGTATTTAAACTTTTGCGAATGTTTTTTATGTCACTTTTTCTTTGTTTTTCCTAGTTATCAATCATTTCAGTGTCTTTAAAAAAGATAGGTATATGAACTTTTTATTTTTCAATATTCTCTATATTATATTTGTATTTTGTAAGCACAATTTCACTATCGTTCAATACACCAGCGGCGTATCGTCCGTGTGCCGATAAACTAAATCATGCGGCGTGAGTGTATTACATCGCCGCCCGAACATTTATGACTGCCGGCTTCATGGTTTCCTGTAATCACAAGATTTGCGCTTGCGCACACTGACTGCTTTTCATCGAAATGTTACGAAAATTTTAACTTTGTTTGATCTTTAGTAGATTTTAATGCTTAAAATCAAATATTTCTTCATTTCTGGGAATAGACCTTAAGGGGCATTAACATTGATTTAAGTACAAAGTTCACTACTACTTCATTTGGCGTTACTAAATAAAAATACATACCTTGCATTATATTTTTAGATATTCCAACCAAAACTTCAAGATTTGACGCCCCGTATTTTCTAATAAATACTTGACTAATTCTATTCAGTTTTAATTAAAAATAATCTTACTTCAAATGTCTATTTAATTATCTTGACAAGCAATAGTGTATAGCAGAAGTATTTTTCAAATATATACTTCTTTACCAGTTTAGTATCTAAGACATTTATGTCGTGAGTGTGCGTTTTCCGTTCCAGAGCCGACAATTCGAATACTTCCTGTGGATCTGTTTTCGGTGCGATTTGCGTAATTGAGGAATATTTTAGAATCACAAGTTTACTGTTTACGACGTGACGTTCCGACAGTTTAACGCGCTGTAAAATAATGAAACATAATTCTTAAAAGACTACAAAGAATTTCTATCGGCCTCATGACGTTTTAGCTAGACAAAGGCATTCTCCTCAAAAACTTTTTAGTGGCAGCATTCAAAAATTATATGAGAGAATCTTTGGAATCGTTCTTGTTGATCAATAAATCTTGGCTAACAATAGTTCTAGTGTTGTTTATATTATTACAATTGATTCTATAGTTTAGAATTTGTTTAGATGTTGATGTATATATTATCTTCTCCGCACATATGACATTCCGGAGCGGCAACAGTAACTAACGAAAAAAGTTTGTATGAAAAATCATATTCCTTAATCACTGAATTAATATTACTTGGAACATACCTTCCAAAATTTTACCATTTATATAAATAAGCAGAGTTAGACAGAAATAAATTACGACATTTCGACATAGCTATATCTTGAGAGTACAACAATTACTCAACTTAAGCCATCAGCTATAAAATAAAGCTGGACGCAAATGCTTTATTATCGTTTTTTAATCATCATTAGGAAAATCCACTGCAGCATCCATATGCAGCCATTTGAGGCCCATGCCTCAAAGACACAACTGGTTCCCGCAGTCTTAAAAAGATCATAATAGTTTTCAACATCTGCCCATATACGTCCCACTGGTGGGCACGGGCCTCCTCTACAACTGAGAGGGTTAAGGCCTTAGTCCACCACGTTGTCCTAGTCGGCAATATATTCAGCCTATCGCCGTCCACTGCTGAACGAAGGCCTCCCCAAGTAGGCGCCTACCATCCCGGTCTTGAGCAGCCCTCATCCATCCGCTACCCGCCACCTTTCTCAAGTCGTCGGCAATATGCGTTCCTATTACGTGGGAATGATATACACCCTTCGGGGAATACAGGCATGAGGTTATGTATGTACCCATTGAATGTAGACCTATAAATGGTGATGAAGAAGACGACAGAAAAGCTGTGTCACCGGTATGTGTAGCGTAGTATGCGCGTAGTGTGACTGGGCGTGCGCGGTCTATTTGCGCGCGGTGTCTAGGCCACGTGGCTGCGTGGGACAGACACTTTCAATGCCAGCGTTTGTTTGTCTCTCATTCCGCTATATATCATTAGGACTAGCTTGAGTGGCAGGAACTATGCCGAATGATGTTAATCTTGGGAATGGGTCGGTCCTACCGGGATCATCATCATCATCAGCCCATATACGTCCCACTGCTGGACACGGGCCTCCTCTACAACTGAGACGGTGTAGGCCTTTGTCCACCACGCTGGCCTAGTACGGGTTGGCGGACTACACACCTAAGAATTCCTAAGAACTTTTAGGTGTGCAGGTTTCCTCACGATATTTTCCTTCAAGTGATAATTCATTGTGAATACACAAATAACTTCGAAAAGTCAGAGGTGTGTGCCTGGGGTTTGAACTCGCGACCGCCGAGATTCTCTACCGCGCATCTTAACCTCGAGGCCATCACTGCTACAACTGCTACCGGGATGGTGTCGCCATATAACTAAAAGCATCGTGATGGATGCGTATTTGTCAATTTTTATTTTCCGTTAATTATAAAACAGGTAATTTATCAACTAAAAATATCAGTTTCAATTATTGACAGCCCCGTGGCGCAGATGGCTAGACACCAGCTTGCGAAACGAGAGGCCGCGGGTTCGATCCCCGCACCGAGACAAATGTTTGTGTGATCCACAAATATTTGTTTCGGGTCTGGGTGTTTGTGAGACCGAAAAGTCTCTCGTAGTCTCTGATACCCACGACACAGGACTTGTATCCTAGTGTGGGGTCAGAACTATGTATGTGACTGTTGGGTGTATTTTATTTATTTATTTATGATGGCAGGGAATTCATCAGTAACTAAAGATGGACGCCCAATATGAATATTGACGTCATCATTACTACTACATTTACGCACCCGCCGTGTCTTTAAAATATTAATAATGGCTTCATTTTTAATGATGAAGCTTTCTTTCACCGAAATTTGTTTTATATAAACTTATGTATTTAGGATTTTTTATCGATTTATAATAACAGCACAATGAATGAATGAATTATCACGTACTGTAACGGTGAAGGAAAACATCGTGGGCAAACCTGCATATCGGTAAGTTCTTATGAATTTCTTAGTATAGTCCGCCAACCCCACCAGCGTGGTGGACATGACCTAAACCCTCTCGGTTGTATAGGAGTGGAGCCCATCATTGGGATGTATATGGGCTGGTGATGATGATGAATAACAGCAAATGGTAGAGTAGATATTCCGAGATTGCAGTATATCGTGTGAGTCTCAGCTCCGTCGCTTAGCTTAGTACAAACAGATCTCACGAATAACATAAATAAACATAAAGACTCGTGTATCTCATTCATAAACTCACGCCTGTATTCCCTGAGGGGTAGGCAGAGATGCATTTCGGCACCCACATTTCGCCAGGTATGTAATATGTATCAGTCCCACGTAATAGGGGGCGAGCCTATTGCCGTTTTTCGGGCACATTTCCAGACTCCGTGCTGCTACTGAGAATTTCCTAATGGAAAAACCCAATAACACTTTGCCCGACCCGGGAATCGAAACCAGGACCTCTAGATCGCACGGCACATACTTGTACCGCGAGACCACGAGGCAGTCAGAGACTCATGTATCTAATGATGTATAGTCCGAGGTTCGAAGCACAACTAGGCCGCTTGCGAAACGTATCACAATTTATAATCTGTGCGAATAATTAATTTCCGTTGCATTCGAAACATTAAAGGGGCGTGATAAATCACTTGTGTATCGTGACCTCGGGGTCGCGGGTTCGGTTCTGCTCATCAAATGCTTTTCTAATTTCGATGATGCTGTGGGTGAGTTGTGGGCGATCGCCTTGTGCGCGAGGTCGCGGGTACAATACCCGCGTGGTGTTTTATGTAACTAAGCGCCTACAATCAAGATATTATCAATGATTTATTATGTTATATTCTTTGACTGTTAATTTAAGTAATTGTTACTGACATTGTAAATGCGAAAATTAACTTCTATGTTGTCTATTCCAATTCGAGGCAAAAAAAAAAAAAATCAAACTCCAGACCTTTCTGGATCTCCGAAGACTACTTCTGAAACACTAAAACACATGTCTCTGTACCAAAATCTAATCTAACCAATTACACCGCGATGGCTGTCGAATTGAGTCAAAATAACAGAAACACGTGTCTTGCTGACCCTGTCTGTTTGTCGGACAGCAATACGTACAATCCAGATGGCTTCACAAGAAACAGACTAGGCAGATTGTTTTTATCACTGTGATATCACTAACCCCTATGATTCACCATAGCACGTATAAACTTCAAGAGAAACAGAAGTTAGGGTGTTTTCAGAAATACTTTTTACGTTAAACAGCTCATTAGGCATTGTTACTGTAAGGGAGAGTGGGTTTAGGTCAGAGTCCACCACGAGGGCAAGAATTCTTATCAAAAATCTTAGGTCTGCTGGTTTTACTCCGATATTCAACTTAATACTGTCACCAGTGGCGGTACTTCCATAGAAGCCCAGCTTGCCTTACAAATTTCCGAATAATAATCTTTGAGCATTAAACCTTTATTTAACAAAAGCAATTTGACATGTAAATGAGAATATCCTGACCCCACAATAATCAATTATAAACTAGACATTACACAATTAACGTGAACCGCTTTTAGGTTTCTATGAAAGTACCGCCACTGTGTGTCACGTCTGTATAACAAAGAAACAGGGAGAGGATCATCCTACGTCATAAAAGTCAATTACTGACCATCCACCACCTTTCTAGACTCCATATTGCTAGAATTGAACTCCGTAGATCAACACGGAACTTGTGGACAATCACCAATACAACCATAACTTTAAAGTCTGAACTTGGATTCGATCTCACAACTACCGCCACAGTCCCAACTAGGCAATCAAGTACTTCAATTCGCAAATTTAAAAAAGAATTCAGGCAAAGGAATGCAACAATTGGCAACATTATCATACATTGGGTGTCGGCGCAGACGCCAAGTACACGCGCAAGTTTAGTGGCACACGTAACAGTACCGCGGCCAACGTGGGGCGACCACAAATTGTCGCTAAGTGACAATATACGCATCTGCATGGAAATTGTTCAACCAAAATACGACTCTCGTGGACATACATAACACTCCCGACTGTACCCTCAAAGCATTCATTTCTACACCCACACTATTAATCATCAGCCCATATACGTCCCACTGCTGGGCACGGGGCTCCTCTACAACTGAGAGGGTTTAGGCCTTAGTCCACCACGCTGGCCTAGTGCGGGTTGGCGGACTACACACCTAAGAAATCCCTAAGAACTTTTAGGTGTGCAGGTTTCATCGAGATGTTTCCTTCACCTTTAAAGTACGTGATAATCCATTTTGAATACACATATAACTTCTAAAAGTCAGAGGTGTGGACCCGCGAACGTCGAGATTCTCGACCGCGTGGATAAACCTCGAGGCCATCACGCCTTCCCCACGCTATTATTGAATCCTTATTCGACAACGGGGATTAGTCCATGACACTTCTCCCTTTGTGATATCTTGAACAACGTCAAATACGTGTGACGGCCACCGAGTGGTTTTATTTGGCTATTTGTGTCGAGTTAGAAGACCAAAGTTCCGGACGAATAGTGACCGTTTCTGGGCAATACTCAACGTGTTTGAACCGCACTTATTATTTTGAGGCTTGTATAAACTTACATGTATGCTACACACCTGTATGCTTAAATCAATGATTTTCATATAGCATCGAGTGTCGAATCTCCCATCTCTTTATCATTCGATAGACTCATGCTGGTCTGCTGAAAATTTTGCGTTAAACTCGACAGCCCCGTAGCGCAGTTGGCTAGACACCAGCTTGCGAAATGAGAGGTAGCGGTTTCGATCCCCGCACCGAGGCAAATATTTGTGTGATAAATGATGTAGTCTGATACCCACGACACAGGACTTGTATCCTAGTGTGGGGTCAGAACTATGTATGTATGTATGTGACTGTTGTGTGTATTATGTTTAAATTATTAAGTTACTAGCATATTTCGTATCCGTACATATTTTAATGTTCCATTTTGGCATGACGAAATACAAATTTTCGTTCTTTCTAGAGGATCACATAATACATTACATTACTGTAGCGTGTTATACAAGTGTAATTGTTGATAAGAACGTCCGTTTGTTAAAGTGACGTGCATGTGTGCTCGCGGACCACCGAAAATAATGAGTATGACATCATGCCCCCAACAGTTCATTCTTTCTAATGACGTAATTCGAGTTGTGAGCGACTAGCGGAAATCGCAACAAAAAAACTGTCTTGTACGTTCGACGCTATAAATGAAGCGTATAATCTAAAGATTGCGAGTTTGAATGTCGGGTTAGGAAATATTATTATGTTTGACGATAGATTTTTTTTAAATAGTATCACGGACTCTGTAAGTACGAGTATGTCTAGAAAGAACAATGAACTTGTCATCAATTCCGTGGAAACGTGCAATACTGTCAACCCCTTTGGGTGTAGACATGAGTGTTGTAATTTGAACACAATAAAAATAACATCTTTATTTACTAAAAATTAGAATGTCTTTTTAGTAAGCTTGTCTACTATAAATAAATAAATAAATACACCCAACAGTCACATACATAATTCTGACCCCACATTAAGACAAGTCTTGTGTAGTGGGTAACAGAAACTACGAGAGACTTTTCGGTCTCACAACACCCAGACCCGAAACAAACATTTGTGGATCACAGAAACATTTGTCTCGGTGCGGGGATCGAACCCGCGGCCTTTCGTTTCGCAAGCTGGTGTCTAGCCAACTGCGCCACGGGGCTGTCAAACTATAAGTACTTGATTATCTCATATACCTCCACAAGTAATCTCTTTATTATGTCAATCGTGTCTTCGCCATTAATTTTATGTCCTACAATAAATTGTTTATATAACCCATCCTTAGTCGAAGTACAATAAAAGAATAATGTTATTCAAATGGCTTTCAAAGTTAGCAATGATATCCGCTAGATGGCAGAATAAATCTTTTACAAACATGTTCAAAATATAAATTTAAGTTATCATTCCAGTTTTTAATTAATATCCTAGAAATTCGTTTATCAATTTAAGGGACTCTTAAATACAAACTTTCAAAGTACCACATTTTTTCCCAATATTTCTATAATACTAAAACTGAGAAAAAAAACATTTTGAGGAAATGTGTACTAAGAGTTTCGAACAAGAAATATATCAGCCATAAACATAGAAAAACTGACTCCTATTTTTTTAGGGTAGGCAGAGACTATAAAGGCCAAATGCTACAGTTCAAACATTCCTCCTTTGTATCCTCAACTGACATTAACCTCTTCACGCATACATAGATAGATAGAATACCATATCTAGATTTTATCAGGCTTACTACGAGTATAACATACATTCCTCGGAGGGGTAGGCAGAGGTGCATTTCTGCACCCACATTTCGCCAATTATGTTTTAGGCCGACGTAACAGAGGTCGAGCAGATTGCTACGGACAATTTCGTAATGAAAAGAACTAATAACACTTTGCCCGAACCGAAAATCCAACCCAGGACCTCTAGATCGCACAGAATATACTGCAAGACCACGAGGCAGTCATGCTTACTATAAGATGCATTGAAACTTGTAAATGTAAATTATCACGTACTTTAACGGTGAAGGAAAACATCGTGATAAAACCTGCACACCTAAAAGTTCTCAGGAATTTCTTAGGTGTGTAGTCCGCCAACCCGCACTAGGCCAGCGTGGTGGACTAAGGCCTAAAACCCTCTCAGTTGCAGAGGAGGCCCGTGCCCAGCAGTGGGACGTATATGGGCTGATGATGATGATGATGAAATGTAACATAAAAGAGTCCTCAAAACAGACGTGCTTGCATGAAGAGGATAATGTCAGTTGAGGAAACGAAAGAGGTGTGTTTGGACCGTGGTAATTGGCGCTCTATAGTCTCTGCCTACCCCAACGGGAGACAGGCGTAAGTTTATGCATGTATGTAAATGTACGTATGCAATTAAACTTTTTTTTAAATAACTCGCGCATTTCGTCCACCTCGTACCATACATGGCCGACACAGCGGTCTCCGAGCCAAGTAGGACAATACACGTTCATTGGGTTTACTTTAAAATTACTTCATGGTGTGCGCTCCCCAAACAAAGCTAGGCTCGCCGGCCTTACGTTTGAATAACAACCGTATTCAATGTTTGCCAACAACTTATCACATGCAATTGCCAGTGATCGCGGTAAGATGTTCTGAGGAATAATGTTTTAACATCTAATATTAATAGTTGGTTGAAAATGAGTACTATCGAACTCCTGAGATTTAGCTCGGGTCAAGTAATTTATTATTAATAATGATCTGTTGAATTTATACAGGATGTATTCAGACCGTGATCGGAAACTAAGGCAGGTAATAGCTAAGGTGATAACAAACCCTCTGGCGTTACAGAAAATCTCGACAAAATATAAAACTTTTGACGTTTTCCTAACTACCATGGGTATAAAATGTACAATACCGACAAAAAGTTTGGAAGCACCTATAATTTTTGTAAAAACAAATAGCAAATTGATAATAACAAATTATATCGATGTTGTAATAAAATATAATATTATTTTAGTAATAAGAATATGGTTTTGTTTCATAGTTTAATTGCTGGTTTAATTAAGTACCTAATCATTCTTAATTAAATAATACTATATCTTATATTATTTCTAAAGTAATTAAGAGTATTAAAAGTGCTTCCAAACTTTTTGTTGGTAGTGTATGTGGTTGTTAGGAAAACCTGCAGGTACTTTATAATGCAGGGGAGATTAGATTTTGTTAACTAATTAAAAAAAAACACTAAGGATTTAGCTCAATTTCAAGAAGCTTTATTATTCCTATGTTTCATAGTGTGTAAGTTAGGGCATGGTATCGCTATATATTTCCCAGAATAGTCCATAACAGTCGCATACATAACACAGACCTCACATTGAAATACGAAACTTGTTTCATGGGTATCAAAAGCTTGTATTTTTTTTGGCTCTACAACATTCAAAGTAGAAACAAATATTTCAAGATCAAACACTATTATCTACATACATACATAAACTCACGCCTGTATTCCCCGAAGGGGTAGGCAGAGGTGCATTTCTGCACCCACATTTCGCCAAGTATGTATCAGTCCCACGTAATAGGAGGCGAGCCTATTGCCGTTTTTCGGGCACATTTCCAGACTCCGTGCTGTTACCGAGAAATTCCTAATGGAAAAACCCAATAACACTTTGCCCGACCCGGGAATCGAACCCAAGACCTCCAGATCGCACGGCACATAAGTGTACCGCGAGACCACGAGACACTATTATCTCGTTTAAAAAGTCGATCCTGCGGCTACTCAATTCGCTTTCAGATTTCTAACTAAAAACGGCATGAAGGCTGTCAAAACCCAAATAGTAAAATAAACGAGTTTGAATTAATATTGTACATATTTGTACAATTTTATATTAAGACATCGACCGCTGTGACCCAAATAAGAGACGGGATATGCAGTTGCATTGCCAAGTGGCATATTATACTGTTATTTCACTTATCAAATACTGATCAAATACTGGTTAAGAAGAACATAATACAATTTATTTGTACATTTATATAGACTGCCTCGTGGCCTCGCGGTACAAGTATGTGCCGTGCGATCTTGAGGTCCTGGGTTCGATTCCCGGGTCGGGCAAAGTGTTATTGGGTTTTTCCATTAGGAAATTCTCAGTAACAGCACGGAGTCTGGGAATGTGCCCGAAAAACGGCAATAGGCTCGCCCCCTGTTACGTGGGACTGAAACATACTTGGCGAAATGTGGGTGCAGATATACACCTCTGCCTACCCCTTCGGGGAATACAGGCGTGAGTTTATGTATGTATGCAAATACTGATCTCATATATCAACAGTATTATAAAATTGAATACGTTGTAAAAATCAGTATCGGTATTTCAATAGAAGCCCAAAACCCCTCCTTGCCTTACAAAAATCCGAGTAATAATCTTTAAGATTTAAACCTTTATTTAACAAAAGCAGTGATGGCCTCGAGGTTTAGGCGCGCGGTCAATAATTTCGGCGGTCGCAGGTTCAAACCCCAGGCACACACCTCTGACTTTTCGAAGTTATGTGTGTATTCACAATGAATCATCATTTGCTTTAACGGTGAAGGAAAACATCGTGATAAAACCTGCACACCTAAAAGTTCTTAGGAATTTCTTAGGTGTGTAGTCCGCCAACCCGCACTAGGCCAGCGTGGTGGACTAAGGCCTAAACCCTCTCAGTAGTAGACGAGGCCCGTGCCCAGCAGTGGGACGTATATGGGCTGATGATGATGATTTAACAAAAGCAATTCGACATATCACATACATAGTTCTGATCCCACACTAAGATACAAGTCTTGTGTCGTGGGTATCAGAAACTACGAGAGACTTTTCGGTCTCACATACACCCAAACCCGAAACAAATATTTATGGATCACACAAACATGTGTCTCGGTGCGTGGATCGAACCCGCGGCCTCTCGTTTCGCAAGCTGGTGTCTAGCCAACTGCGCCACGGGGCTGTCAAAGATTTGCTGCAAAAGTTTACAACATTTAGTTTCATTTTAGCACAATTTTATTGGACAGGTGTGTCTTTTTGAACCACATTGCGCTTATCTTATTTGCTGGCTCCGTATTAGGGAATGGTTTTATTAATGTATCTTTTAGTAATGGTGTTGGCAAGATACCGCTGGAAGGATCATGTCGAGAAGGATCCATCCCATGGCAAGAAACAGCACATAGGCCTAAATGGTGTCTCTTGGTGTTGGAGGCCAGGAATCACTTTGAATTGTCGCGACGTGATAACTAAGTACCTAAGTATATAGGAAATACACAAGGTCCATCTCGTTATTTACTTTAAAATAATAATAATAAGATATTATGTATTACCTGATGAAAACTAAAAATAAATTATAAAAAATAAACCGTAAATATTTTTGTACAAATTATATAAAATGAACCATAGTTAAATTATAATGTAATAATAAAAGATTTTTCTTTTCTGTATTGACTTGTCATAAGTGCTATTTGATTGCCTTCGTGACCAAATAAAGCAATTTCATTTCATTTCATAGTAATGGTGTTATTTTGTGTTAAAAAAAAGCGAAAACACCCAACTAATTTGTGTTAAAACTTCTACCTTCAACATGGGCGAAGCTGTTTCTAAAAGAATTAGTGATACGGACATTCTCAATGGAGGGAAGAATCTAGTTTTTTTTACGAATAATTAAAGTATGAAATATAGTCACTAGATTGTCTTTGATATATTTCACAGTGGAGTACCTACTAATGGCACGTTGTTTATTTTATAGAATAAAAAAATATGTGTAATATTACTGCCACTTTAAAAAACAGTTAAAAAATAAGAAATAAAGACTTTCAAGAAACTGACATCATATATTAGAAACTATACGAAACTCTCGAAGAGAACAAAATCAAAAATATGAATCAAATAATTAATTCTAGATTCAGGAATTGAACTTGCGGCATCCAGACTCACGCCCTAGCCTATAACCTACTGTCGCCACCATGGCTACATCCAACACACTTTTGATGAAACCTTACTCAAACTCCTCAAGTATCCCCTCCTCCTCCTCCCAACCATCGAGAAATCCGCACCTACCCTCAGCGGAAGCAGCTCTCATCGCTACGCCAACCGACTGACCTTGATGTCCAGCTCATAGTACACTGATAGCGGGGAGGATCGTACCCGTACGTGGGGAGGCATCTGCGTGGCGGGGCGCGCGGGCGCTGCTCCCGGGGGAATCGCACGCCCCCGCTCCCTCAACGCGGGGTGCGGACCAGCACGGATCGGCGGACGCTCCTGCTTCACGGCTGTGGGGGAAAAACATACCATCACTTCCAACTCATCATACAAAATTTTATAAAAGTACTGATGGCCTCGACGCTTAGGCGCGCGGTCGAGAATGTCGACGGTCGTGGGTTAAAACTCCAAGCACACACCTCTGACTTTTTGAAGTTATGTGTGTATTCACAATGAATTATCACTTACTTTAACGGTAAAGAAAAATATCGTGAGGAAACCTGCACACCTAAAAGTTCTTGGGAATTTCTTAGATGTGTATTCCGTCAACCCGCACTAGACCAGCGTGGTTAACCAAAGCCTAAACCCTCTGAGTTGCAGAGAAGGCTCGTGCCCAGCAGTGGGACGTATGGGCTGATGATGATGCAAAATTTTAGTTTAATAATGAAGTCGAATACATCTTTGATTGGTGTCCACATCATGACAGCTTCATTTAAGCAATGTAAGTCATTACTTACATTACACACATTTGTACTGTTGATGTATCTTCTATTGAAATATAATACGACTTCTAGGCCATACTCTTTACGTTTCAGAGCGGTAACTGATACACCCTTAATTGCCTAAAGCAGCGGTATAATTAGTGCGAACGTTTAGTAATGAAATTTATGTTTTTTTTTGGTCCTGCTGATGGCTGGTTTTTTGAAGTTGTATAATCTAAGAATGACCCGTTCACCTGGTAAGTGTAATCGAATATTTAAGCAAAATTTGAAGCTTACTTATTAGCTTATTACACTAGCACTTCTTCGAGTATGGGTTTCCAAACAAAAACATGCACAAAAACACATAAAAATAGAGATTTTAAATTAGTCTTAAAAGCATCTGTGAAAAAAGAACACTGAAATTACGCCAATTAGGCATTAAGCCATAGATACCCGCATCAATTACGAGTACTTGGTATAATCATTACATGCATACTTATATAATAACGTCTGTATCGTAGAAGGGGAAGGCAGAGATGCTTTTCTGTATCCTGGTTTCACCAATTGTTTTTTTTTAAGTTACGTAATAGGAGACGAACTGGGCTCATTTCAATTTGTTTTGCTGCTTCTGAGAATTCCCTTACGGAAAAATCTAATATAACTAGGACCGTCCCGCGATTTGAACCTAAGAACTCTTAGATTCCACGCCACTAGTTGTATCGCGAGACCACGAGGCAGTCAGTTTTAATTACTTCCCTAGTCTAATAAATTATATCCTGCTGAGCGCCAGCTGAGCGTGGCCGGATTAAGCTTTATTATACAATATTAAAATCTTCAATGTTCGTATCATCTGTATGCCGACGACTTGCAATTATATGCTCAGGCCAGGGTGGAGACAATATCTGATGCAATAGCTAAGGTGAACAGAGACTTGGAACATATTCAAAGATGGTCGGAGAGTTTTGGCGTGATTGTTAATCCCAGCAAATGTCAGGCAATCATTGTGGGCAGTCGACGGCAAATGACAAATTTAAGCAATATACTTGTCCCACCAATTGTATACAATGGTACAGCTATCGCACTATGTTCCACTGTAAAGAACCTTGGACTTCATATTGACTCCACCCTGACCTGGCAGGCCCAAGTGGCTTATGTTAGTCAAAAAGTCACTGGTATACTTCGAGTTCTCTACCGTCTCAAAAACTTTCTTCCGTCGCGGACCAAGGCAATGCTTGTACAAACTTTAATATTCCCTATTATCGACTATGGTGATGTATGCTATTTTGACCTGAATGCAGACCAACTCAATAAACTTGACCGACTTCTTAATAACTGCATTCGATTCGTATTTAATCTCCGCAAGTATGACCATGTGTCTTCCTTCCGTTCTCAACTCAAATGGTTGCCCATTCGTCAGCGTCGAAATCTTCGCGCGCTCACTACACTATATTCCTTCTTAACTTCTCCTAATGTCCCTTCCTACATTACCCCCTATTTTCAATTTTTACATGCCAACCATGAGAGAAATCTTCGATCTTCAAATAACCTTCTTCTTCTATGCCCATCGCACACTTCCGATTTCATTCATTCTTCTTTTCCTGTGCAGTCTATACTCCTCTGGAATGCACTTCCCTTGGAAATCAGGACGAGCACGACTCGTTACGCGTTCAAGTTGAAAGTTCGAAAGTTGTTAACAACCAGAATGGCAGATTCTTCACAACAATAGTATGTATGTATTTATTGTATTTTAAACCTTATGTATTTATTTATGTATATATATTATAATTTTATTATGTATTTAAGATAATTATGTTTTTTTTCTATTGTATTTATGTATTAGCTTAATATTGTGTATAGTATATTATAATTTAATTTACACCTACGCTTTTCATCTCTGCACCATCTAGGGTTCGACTGGAAGAGAATGCCTCAGGCATTAAGTCCACCTTTACATAATTTATGTATAAAGTGTAAATAAATAAATAAATAAATAAATAAAAAGTCTATGAACATTTATTGCTGTGTGGAAATTTCTTGCACCGTTTTTATATTCCAAGAGTATAATACATTAAAGAGAATACATAATATCGTGTATAAGACTACATTAACAAAGATATTTACATAACACTGGTCACTCGGAATCCCTACCTTTTCCTTTCAAATCTGGCACCGTAAGATTCCGAGGCGGTGACAATGGTATCACATAGTGGCTATGTGAACATGAAACAGTTAATTCGATAGCTTTTGTACAAAGATTACAAATAAACAGACTTGGCTATCTTTTAACAGACAGAGTCCTTATCATTTCCTAGAATTAAAAGGTTGAACATCACTCGCAACAACACTTTGGCATGAAGACAAATCAGGTGCGGATTAGTCGCACGGCCGATTGCTGTATATTTAGTGCTGTTGGCAAATTAGTACATACACGACAATATTAATTTGTGTTACAATCAGATCAAAGTGTCGCACGTGTGTGTATGCGCATGCGCAACCTGTAGGAAACAATAGGTCATAGTGTTGTTAGTATTTTATATAGATTTGAGATAATAAAAACACTGAAATAAAGTTTATCTTAAAGACTGATCAACAAAAAGATTAAAAATTAAAATTTTAATAGTGGAATTTTTGCTGACTGTTAAAGACTTTTACTTATGTTTAATTGTTCTGCCCTAATGTTTACTGGTTGCCAAAGTTCAAGATCGTGACTCTGTGGCTTCTTGATCGGTTTCAACGTCCTATGTCACAGAAGCAACTGATCGAATCGCAGTTTCTAAGTCCGTGAAATTATATACTACCATGATATTAATACGGATTAGTTATGTCTAAGTTGTACGGTAATTTTTGTGTTATGATTTTGTAAATACTGAGTCCAGGCGCTTTGACAGCCCCGTGGTGCAGTTGGCTAGATACCAGCTTGCGAAACGAGAGGCCGCGGGTTCCATCCCCGCACCGAGACAAATGTTTGTGTGATCCACAAATATCTGTTTCGGGTCTGGGTGTTTGTGAGAGCGAAAAGTCTCTCGTAGTTTCTGATACCCACGGCACAAGACTTGTATCTTAATGTGGGGTCAGAACTATGTATGTGACTGTTGGGTGTATAAATGGGTGTATAAAAGTCTTTTAATAACAAGCTGTTTTCCGCGATTTTCGCTTGCGAAGAACAAGTTAATACGTAATATTTACCACAGAACCATCAATCTTTTTCCAAAAAAAAAATCGCTTGTAATTTTTTTATAACTGAAATTTCCTGCCCGTCAAAGTCCCGATAAAAGTTTGAATGATATTTGTTCAACCCCTTTTTCTGCAGAAGTATAATTTCCAGCATATCCTTTCATATCCACCAAAGTGTTTTTCATCTTTACAAACGGACCCGTCATTTTCATTATTCTGAATAGATTAAGTTACCAATCAACATTTAAAACATTACCTATCCGTCTCCGCACAATAGAAAGGTTGTAACACAACAATGCTAATATCTAACTACCCACATGTGATGTGCCGTGACACAGCGCTAACGCGCGCCGAAAACTGGGCACTTCCTAATTTAGCTCGGGAACGTAGCCGAGTGATTCATTCGTTTAATGAATACCAACTCGCGCTTATGCCGATTCTAATTGAGATGTAATTCGCTGGTGTACCAGCGAAGGTAAACTTGGCGTTGGGCGTGTAATAAATTTCCTATGATTAGCGATTGGACGAATCATACAAGGGTAAGTACTAAATTTACGATATATTTGATTATAGGGTGATAAACCCAGTTGTTCTCGCGATTTTAAACGGATATTTGAAAGAAATCTTTCTGATGGCTTGACTTGTTCCGACATTTTCAAAAATTATCTTTCAATTCAGCTAAAACCCTTAAAAATAATAAAACTGCATGAAATTAGAACTAATCACAAACAGACTAAGACAGCCGCCGTGAGTGATTTTTTTTAAAATATGTAATGACGCCTGATGTATGAATTATGAACCAAAAAATACTAAACAAAGACAATATAAAGATTCTATTTCACTGCAGAAAATTAACATGAACAATTAATTCCACTTCCGAGTCTAAACAACATGTTGTTATTAACTATAATTTATGTGCGTTTATATGTCACTATTTCCGTTATGCTAATTAAAACGCTTACGCTTATGACTCATGCCTACCTAGGCATGAGTACCTACCTATGCGCGTACCTACGCGCAATGAATAGACTTACAAAAAAGTAGCTCTTCCAATAACTTAAATTAGGTATAGCGTTTTGAAATATGGTCTCTTTTTTGCGGGCCACTGCATGAGTCTTCTTAATATTATTAAATGGTGTACCACATGTTTATATTATCAAAGACAAGCGAAAATACTTTAATTATACTATACATTTAATACGCTACATCTTATAGATTTCAAGATACAATTTTACAAAATCAATTAGTATACATTTGATGTATTAATTTCACTATTTATCATATTACTTTCATATAAGAAATTATTTCAATTTTGAACACATGAATCTCAGGAACTATCAATCAGGATGAAACAAAAATTCCTACTTATTGAAGTAACATCAGAGACATAGTATATATCTGGATACAATGCCTCGCCTTATTGGCCTTACCATACATCATACAGTGAAACGAAGAGAACATACTATACGTGAGAAAAACATTTCCAATTAGTCAATCTAGTTTCTTATATAATACTATCTTGGACAGATCTGTATTTAATTTCTATTTCTTTTAAAATCTCGGAAATATTGAACGTCTTAAAACCAAAATTTTACATTATGCATCCATTGTGCGTAATACAAATCGCGTGTTTTATTCGTATGCATGGCTACGAAAATAAACAAAAATTATCCTTAAACTATATTTTCAAAAAGATATAGGTATGATATTGATTACGCTGGAGACTTTACGCACGAACGAAAACGCACGTCCTATTTTATCTTCCACAGGGCCGATTGAACACAATCGCGATAACTCGACAACTTGCGCCACGCAACAATCGCTGCATCTCGTGAATTACGACACGGTACAGTATGACCCGCTTGGTCAATTGGCATGTTACCTAATTTGTTTAAAAACACACATATGGCAATGCAAGGTCCCAAAGCGCTAACCACCACGCCACGACATATCTCGGCAACTTTCTAAGTATTTCGTCGGAACGTTTATGCCTACTGAAAAATACATTTACGAAGAGCGTTATTGAGACACCTGTATTGAAGACAATAGGTTAGTAGGTTCATATTTTATTTCAATTAGTATCAAGTGATTAATATAAATTGATAAAGCATGGTATGTAGCAATTGGAAGTCATAATTCTTGAAAACGATAAATGCGCAATGTCTAAACTTGTCACTGTTCGACGCCTAAAAAACTGATCTGAATCAAATATATTGTTATACATGGAAAGACGGGATTATGAATACTGTTATATGGTTATTTTTTTTATCGTGCACGTGTAAATAAGACGCTTCTTATCTAAAAATTCTCACCGAAATCAATCAAACGTAACTATGAGTTTTAGGAAGACATTGGCATCAATAATTTTGCCAAAAGAAATTGGGGTATACCTGAGAATGCATGTTTATTGATTAACCAAAATTGCTTCCTAAAAACTTGATCCCAAAAATACTTTATTACTTTGTTCAAAATCTATTTAACAATATTTTATAACACTTGCAGATAAAATCACGTGTTAAAATTATGTACGAAATATAAATATTTCTCATAGTCCCATATGTTGAGAGTTCGGCATGTGTTTTAGTTCCGAGGTCGCGTCCTGGATGTGTGTCATCCTCATATGTTCGACATGATTAATTGATGCGAATTTAACGAACTTTTAGACTCTATTCTCGACACATCTATTACTGGCAGGGTAAACTGGAATGTTTTAAAATTATCTTTGGTTGTTTCAAATTTGCTGCTCTTTTCTCTAATAAGAAACTGAGTACTCGGTTGAAGTTTCATGCATCGAGTGTTTCAAAACAATTCAAATACAACAAGTTCAGAACAAAATGATTTCATAAATTCAATGATGATTTGGAGACCCTTGTTTACATTGCTCATTAGCATCTTTGCTATGACGCAAAAATGACTAAACTAACATAAGTTTATTTTTGAGCCTATTTATATTTAATTTAAAGAATTAAATTTTAAATCCTCAGTCCCTTTTAAATAACATTTCCTTAGTCAAGAGTTAAAACTTATAAATAAGACTATTATAATTGCCAACAAAGACTCTAACATTACAAACAGTAGTCTTTACAGAGCCTCACGAAACGAAAACGAAACTACTCTTAAAATCCCTTTCAGAGAAGAATTTTCAGGCGTTTAAGAAATTCCAACATCCACACACCGATGGTGCGACATTGAAAACTACGTCTTCTAATTTAAAAGCAAACATATCTTGAGTTGCGACGCGCGTGACCTCAAATGACAATATGACTTTAGACACTTTTGTTCTTGGTGTAGAGGCCGCAAACAAGTAATACTCGTTGGCCGCTCCGCACTCGCTGCTAGTCTTATTTACAATTGTGGCGATGACACGGCTCGAGTCAGACCGCTTAGAACACCATCCGATTTCGATGTGCAAATGTTTTTCGATGAGGCTGAGTCTGGAAAATTTTGTTATAACGATGATGCACAAGATGAATAGGTTATGGACGTAAGAATTGATTTGGTGGTTCGAAAATCATCAAAGTTGTTTGAATATACAATTTTACTGATGCTTTCCCGTAAGAAATGAGTACTCACATGAAACATAAATGTGCGAGATGAAGAGTGTTATTTGGTTTCCTTATTAGGAACAGATAACCATGATAAATGTACCCCAAAGAGTCAACAGATTACCCTTCTATTATTATATGAAACGCGACTGTTGCAACTTGGCTCTAATGTTACACCTCTGGTTACCTTTTGAAATGTATTTCCCTCATTATTTAATGACATAAACTAATAAAACTAATTCTCATTTTGATGGATCTCCTTATGTTTTTACGAGTTTCAAATTTAAAACTATCGTAGAAATTTCTTCGACAATTATTACGTTTGAGTTTTACGTGCTTCAATTTATTTTACAAATTGGACTTTCGCAATCTTAGATATACATCTTGAAAGCAAATTGTCCCAGTTTTGTACACGGAAAATAATGAGACAAGTCTTGTTTGCTGAACGTAGAAATTTTAAGTACTTTCATAAACCTTTTGCCTTCAACAATGATGATGGCGAACGAAGAACCTAAAATTGTTTTCATCGTCCAAACATTATCTTGCCAGTTCAATTCTGCGGGCCTATAAAATGTCTTATCACGCTTCAAAAGACTCAATATATTTTACTCGTTCTAATCGTAGAAAAAAGCGCTTTTGAAAACCTGTAGTCTTATTTTTACTGCCCTTGAAATATATTCGTGAATGGACATACTGTAACAAAATAGTTACATAACTTCTGTACACTTGAAGGGTCAGGCAGAGGGATATTACCCTCACATTTTGACAACTATATCTCACTTAATAGAGGCCAAGTAAAATCTGCTTACCGGTCTAATTTCTAGAGTCCAAGCCGCTGCTGCGAAAATCCAATAACAATTCGTCCCAACCTGAAAACGAATCCGGCAATCGATCAGAAACTCCAATCAATAGCCAATTAACTTCAGAAAAGTCTGCTATGGTTCTGAACTCAAGAAATTCTAACTGCCGCTGCAGTCTCAACAACTAAACCACTAGTCCTACTCCTAAGCTAGCTATTGTAAAAATAGTAGTTTCGGACAAACAATTGTACGACGCAGTTCCGCAGTGAAAGAAGATGCAGGCGCATGTTTACAGGCCGAGCTACTTTTAGCTCCAACTACGTAATACCCAGTGAAACCGACCATTGATATGATGTATTATTTAACAAATTTCATACTTCATGTTTTCCTATTGACGCAATGAAGTAATATCATCCTTTTTTAGTATTGATTATCCGCTCCCATTGTTTTTGTTTATTTCATGTATAGGATACAAAATTTGATACTACACAATCACTGCACTTCATAGTTTTTTATCCTAAGTTAGTATAATAATATTTTTTACCGAAAAATATTAAATTGTGGTTTCTTGAAAGGCTTTTATAAGTTACCACATAAAAGCATAGACATAATTGTAATGCACACTAAAAGGACCTTTTCTTTCCCATCGATATACGTCAGGTTAAGAGAAATTATTAAATATTGCGACACTTTTCAATCTCAAAAAAATCCAAGATCCACAACACATACGGTAAGTATAAGTTGTCAACGCAAGCATGTCCCTATGCAAAGATCGAACTCGCGGCCTCTCGTTTCAGGAATTAGTGTCTAACCAGCTGCGCCTTGGAGGCAGTCAGATGTTTTTACAATCGCTACAAATTTGATAATCATACCTACTATATACAAGGGTAAATGGCGCCACGACAAGTAACACTTCCATGACGTTAATTTATTACCCACGATAGAATAACGAGTAGGTAAATGTCTAGGTAGATGTCCCTGGCATAATATTTCTTTGATAAATATAAATACATACATACATAAACTCACGCCTGTATTCCCCGAAGGGGTAGGCGGAGGTGCATTTCTGCACCCACATTTCGCCAAGTATGTATCAGTCCCACGTAATAGGGGGCGAGCCTATTGCCGTTTTTCGGGCACATTTCCATAAATATAAATGATCCTAAAAGATATTTGCGAGCTCAAACAATATATATATGATCCTAAAAGATAGTTGCGAGCTCAAACGAAATATATAAGATCCGGAAAAATAGTTTCGAGCTTAAAAAAAATATGTATGATCCTGAAAAGAGAGTTGTGATAATGAGTTGTTTCACTTGTCACGTATAAAACTCTGGATCAAGTTCAAAAATTCCTTATTTTGTATTGTAGATATAAATATAGGTACATATCTTGAAAAAATGACTTAGGTCATGTTATAAAGTTTTTTTTTTCATAAGTTTGCGACATGCCTACATCTCCGCGAGGAATTGCTTGTAAATATAAAACCCCAACCAGCCCTAGACTATCACGGCTGACTAAAACCTTAACCATCTCTTCTAAGACCTTACTTATTTTTCAGCTTGGATTTTCAAGCCTCAAATTATTTCTATTATTATTAGTGAGATTACTACACATATGATTCGAAAATTACTTATCGATCCTTTGACACACAGTAAATACTGACCCAAATACCGCATAGACTTGTAGGCTTTACCATGGAGATGAAGGGAATTTGCATCGCACTATAATATAATATTACATTCTATATTAACGTGCCACATAATATATTATATTATGTTTGGGTGGATCGGAGTGAGTGTAGCCGCTCGCGGTTAAAAGTCAAAGTCAAAGTCAAATTATCTTTATTCAAATAGACTTTTACAAGTTCTTTTGAATCGTCCATTTTACACTTTTTTATATTTTTTAAACTATTGCCGCTTCGAAACGTGTTACAGCTGTGGAGAAGAAACGGCAAGAAACTCCCTCAGCAACACGAAATGTCATTTTTTTTTAAATAGCAATAAATGTCTTTTTTTAATTACATTATTTAAATTTTACATTGTAAATGTCATAATGATACAAACTATAGCAACAAAACTCCGATCAATTTACATTACTCCCAGGGTTTATTATCTTCAATAAAATCTGAAATTTTATAGTATGCTTTTTTGCAAAGCTTATCTTTAATTGATTTCTTAAACTGTGTCAAGGGAAGCTCCCTAATAGCCCTCGGAAGTTTGTTATAGAAGCGTATACATTGCCCCATAAAAGAGTTATTAACTTTCCGGAGACGAGTTACGTGTTGAACGAGATTACATTTGTTCCTAGTATTTTTATTGTGTACATTACAAATTTAAAAGATCCCGAGTTCGATTTCCGTGTCAGATAGATAAATAATTTTACCCAACAGTGACATACATAGTTATGTCCCTACACTAAGATACAAGCCTTTACGGTCTCACAAACAGCCAAACCCGAAACAAATATTAATATTTGACTCGGTCGGAGATCGAACCTCTCTCGAATCGCAAGCTGATGTCTACCTAACTGTAACCTAACTGTGCGACGGGCTAGTCTGTCTAGATAGTGTTAAAATAAGTAATTTTCTTGATAGAAAAAAGAGTCGTCCTTTTGTATGGGAACTTAAACAGCTGGCAATATGTGGATGTAGAAATCTCTAGTGATGACTGCCTTCTAAACAGGGTGGTAAACAAAATTTTTAAATGACTGAATATACGTGATGTATTTGACATCATATAGATTCAATATTTTATTATTTCATTTCACTTCTGCCTACCAGATGGTGTATGGGCGTGAGTGCGCCATTACACCATCGAGATCTACACAAAATTTTATAGCAAAATTGCTATCATTCAACACTATCATATTCTGTCGTTTTCTTAAAATCGGTCTTATTGGCTTACGATTACATTTAAATAAACTGCAAATCGTTTAGTATACTTTTGTTATCACTGTCAATTTCTAATTCGAAGTGATAAGCCTCCACGCTTAGTGCCCGTAATGTATGAATATGATTCTCAACATTGAATCTTAGTATAATTGAAATGCGTACATTTGAACGTAATTTACGATTATTTTTTAATTTTTCCTGTTCTATTATTTACACATTAATTATGTTATGCAAACATTTTAGTTTCATAATCATTTCAAACACAGCATGCTTGTTAGTCGCAAACAATCGGCTGGTATCAATTCCAGTTTAAAACACGCACATGAGAAACCACAGGCATCTCTCTCACTCGCGCACTGCATACAATACAGTGTGAAAGAGATGGCCATATTAATAATCCAAACGGTTAGTACCAGGCGTACATAATTCCACTAACTGTCTTGTAGAGTCCATGAGTTGAGTGGCTGATGGGCGCTGAGACTCCATACTGGTACCCCAAAATGCTCCTTCAGACAAGAACTGTTGCTGTTCTTCATAGTTTCCAACAGTTTCTTGGAATTCTTTCCTACATTTTCATTGCGTTTGAGGAATGCTGCTATGTCTACTCCGCAGGTCTCATTGACCGCTTTTCGACATTCGGCTGCTGCGTAAGGTGATAGATTCCCGTCTGCATGTACAGCAGAACTGCATACTTCTTTTATCAGTTCCAGTACAGCTATTTCCGTCTCGAACATAACTTCACAGCATCCTGGTTTCATTCAAGAATAACTATAGAATACACAACAAATAAAAAATATTGCCCGTATCCAGAAGTGGACATTTGTGCCTTATTTTGATAGCAACCTATAAAAATAATACAGAAAAAATAAACATGTAAATAGATATAAAAAATTAAGATATAATAAAAAAAATATTATTGGCACACAGGCTTCTGAAATCTCATTACGGTGCCTTTAGAACTGAGTTTAAAGCACAAAAATAAATTTACTATTCACCATGAATAAACAAGGTCATTTTTATGTAATAATCAATATACTGGACCATGCTGATAAGCTCTACTGCAATTTACAACATTCAATTATAATTAATACATTAACCAGAGTACTATTAATACAATTTCCTTATAAAAATTTATGTTATATTGAAAACAGGAAAAAACAACCATCCCATTAATTGCCATAGTTTTAAACATAAACTTGTATGTATTAATTATGGAGCATTTTTCTTTTAATACATTAAATATTTAAATTAATATGTCAACTAAATTTTGAAAGTATAAAAAGTGTTGTTGAATACATGAATACAAAGAATTCTGCAATATAGATTTATATTTCACTGAAATTATTATAGTTAACTACACATACATTATTGAGGACCTATTAATATTCATTAATTAAATTTATTCACTTTATAAATATTTCATAAGCACCAAACCAATGAAATGTTCTATATAGGCACCTAAAAAAATTGAGCTAAAAACCCAATTAACGGAAAGTTAATTATTTTTTGTTGTTATGGTGAATCTGTTGTATACTTGGCTCTAACTAGGAACACTAACATAATGATATTAAACATTGTTCCAACCTAGGAAGTACATATTCAATGATTTGATAAAGCATTATGGTAGATATACCATCATTTAGCAATATTTTTGAGTACTTTAACTAACCACAGTATTGCACTCAAAGCTGTGAGTGGTAAATATTTGTATTTGTAAAAAAAACACATAAAAGAGGTTTTAAATTGTTGTAAGTGTGCATAATTTTGTAGAGAATTAATTAAATGTTATATTATGCCATCTGCCTGAATAAAACAAAATGTAAATAAAAAGTAAATTAAAATTTTACACCTGTTCACTTAAATTAATAATGGCCATTATTTAATATAGTAGCATTAATTTTTCAAATAATATTAATACAATTGATTATTGATTGCTACAGTTTATATGGGATCTTTTTGTTTCCTTTTTATATATTTGGTGACTTTCATATGTGTTTCCAAGATTTTAGAATATTTAAAGATTATTATTAGCTTACTGAATTTACTGAAAAACATTATATTTACATTGAAGACCTATTTAACCCTTTTTTACACTTTCGGCATTTATATAGTTGGTTCCTTGTATCAGTATATGAAAAACAACACTTTCCTGTCAGGCTATAAATCATTTAGCCTCATTTACCGGCATGCACTCCTATTTATAATTATTTTCTCACGCAACACCACATTCCGATCGAACTATTGTAAATATTGCACGCTCACAGTCAACAACTGGACCAGCTGCTATTTGCATAGCCAACTCGCTTTGCACATCGCAAATATGACCGTTCGGCGACATTACAGCTCGCCTACGTTATTTATGTAATATGTGCCTCAAAATAAGATTTTACAACATTTAAAAGATGATTTAGCAGAGATATTGGCCGGCTAATTTAATTTAAGCTGTGACAAACAGCGCGCAAGATACGGCACCATCGGCCTAGCCCGCGTCCAGCGGTATTGACATTGAGCTTGTGTTAAAAATACCGACTTTACCTGCCTCCCGGTCGAACGCGTTCGGCTTCATCTGGTCCCGCGAGTGGCCCAAGATCAGCGGCGAGAGGATCCTGGGCCACAACACCGCGAAACATCCAACAACAATCACTAGTACGAACATCGTCTTCCGCGGTCCCAACACCTCCTCGTTCGGCATTCTGTCGTCTTGTTTTCGGATCGTTTCGTCACGCACGTACACAGCCGGTCACACTCTACGGGAACATCGTCGTGTGTGATAAAAATAAACGATTTCCTCCTACGTCCGGCCGCGAAGAAAGCGCATTAGCGCCCTGTGACAGCTGTCAGCGCGCCCTCTCCCGGCCAAATCTGTGATCCGCCGCTACGGGAGCGATCCGAATTTTCACATTACGGCAGCGTCCGCGAATCTTCTTTATTGCAGAAAGCCGGTGGATTGAGCTGGCTCGAAGTGACACAGCCGTATACCAGTTTCAAACAGCTATGCCGACTTCTTGCCTTCCCAGCCACCGGCTTGGCTTCTTCTGGTTAAATCGTCGGTGCGCTCTTGCAGTACAAATATTGACAATATGAATTATCGTTCGGCGTACGAGCGTACGGCGCTCGGTGGGCAGAACTCGGAACAATATGCCTGGGCGCGGAGGCGGCGCCGGCTAATAACCCGTCCCCACCGCGAAGAGGTCTACACGCGCCCAGATGAATACTAATTAGACACTTTGTGTAGGTACTTGTCACTTGACGAATACAATGTGACGGGAAAAAGTTCCTAAACTTCGAAAGCTTCATTGCATTTGAACTGGCATGACTTTATTTTATTTTTTAAAAGATTTTTCGGATGCATGTGGATGACGCGGCACTGCTCCTACGCACGATGACACGTTGGGCTTGTCGTCTGACCCACTCTAATGTACATTTGTATTGTACAATTGTCTTGCGGAAAATATGAAATTATTTACGCGTTGAGCTACGATTTTACATTCATGGAGGAACATGAATGACTAACATCGGTAACAAGGAAACATTGTATGTTATCCGTTGAGCTTATTTAACTCTAAAGTAGGTATTGTACTACTCGTAATGAGATTTCATAACTTAAATGTGGTCATTTAAAATAATTTCCATATATAGTCGATCAGTCGTTAGTATCCACACAATCACAAGCTATTATAATTATTATGAGTTTCAGGTGACTATGAAAGGAAATCCTAAATATGACAAAGCGTCGCTTCCATAAGTTATGAAAACTTTTTAAGGATTAACTATCATCCAATTTATAACGTCCCAAATTGTATCAAGAACTTTGTAGTATTTACAATTGTTTTTATAGCGTTGCCAGTAGGCGAGGCACAGCTTATAAATTTGTCACTTTTTGAAAGATAAGCAAAGGAAATCACAGGTTCAATGTAAACACAACTATCTCCAAAGGTACAGGCTACCCGTAGAATACAAACAAGGAGGCATTTTATCTTCTTTTTGTGGCGTTTTATTGCTTTACCTACGTTACGCATAATTCCCACGAGGTAACTAATATATTAGTTTCGATTGCTATTACTTATCGTAGTGGTCTTTACACGAGCTGTGTGAAACTTTTAAAGTGATTTTTCGTTTTTGTTTAGCATGTAATACCCGATGAACAGCATACATCACATAACGGAGTCTAGTGTAACTAATTATTTAAAAATATAATCATACATATAAATATTTCTCAAAAGTTTTTAGGAATTTGTTACGGACTACTCACAGTCCGCCAAACCCGCACTAGTCCAGCGTGGTAGACTAAGGCCTAAAGATTCTCAGTTGTAACACTCTCGTGCCTAGCAGTGGGACAAGTATGGGCTGATGATGATGATGATGACATTCTTATGTATACTCAACAGCAGACCTTCGTAATAGACAATATAATTTGTTTTTAAGGTTTTCTGAAAATCAGCACGTGAAGTTATTTACATATTATTGATTCCAATAAATTTTGCGTAAACATCTCAAAGCCAATAACAAATTTCTACAAACTTTCCCCAATAATCAAAACGCAGGCAAAAATTACATAGCACCTTTCACGCGGAAGGAAGCGTAGGTACAATAAAATGTGAGTCACGTGTGAGCGAGCTACACAAAATATTAAACGCGAAACGGAAACCACCCAGGATATCCTCTCTGTTTATGGTTAGCTGTCTCCATAGCATCCAGACGGACTTATAACACCATCCCTGGCAAAACGAATATGGCGGCGTCGGCCATTTTGTAGTGCAGGCGCGTACGCGGTTTCCTGCGTCGAAAAGGAGCGCTACCAACCCATTGTTCTGTGGGAGGGGATGCATGTGACACGAATACTAACACCTTTATGGTTTAACTGTCGAATTAAAAAAATGTGTAGGGCTTATGGTAGTTTTTTAGTGGAGACAAAAAACCGATCTGATTTATGTTTTGGTGTTAAATGTACCTGCACACATAAAGTTTTAGTGTAGTTTACGTTCTTGAGGGGTGTGATTTGAATGTTTAAAGAGAATAGCAATGAACCTATCGATGTGGACGCCACGATTACTTGAACAGTACCTATTTAGTCTACTACTATTTATGGCTTTAAAATAAATCAATATAAAAAAATCGACACTGCGCGACACAAATATGGTTTTATTCGCTATCTAGCCAATAACAGCCTTAGAAACACACACACACATCACACATCATCAGCCCATATACGATCCACTGCTGGGCACGAGCCTCCTCTACAACTGAGAGGGTTTAGGCCTTAGTCTACCACACTGGACTAGTGCGGGTTGGCGGACTACACACCTAAGGAATTCCTAAGAACTTGTGTGTGCCTGGGGTTTGTACCCGCGACCGTCGAGATTCTCGACCGCGCTTAAACCTCGAGGCCATCACGACTTCAACAGCCTCACCAAAAAAAATATATAATTAACAAATAATAAATAAGTAAGTGTCTAATGAGAGATAACAACGTATTCGGTACCTAAGTGTGGGCTCAGACACTTCGTGTTCGACATATCTTAATCTTGAACGAATAACGAGTACCAGTTAAAGTTAATAAAGAATATGTTAACCAAGAAACAGTATAATCGTTATATTTCTCAAACTTTGCGAGGTATTACACTTATAGGTACGCATAGAAAATCTAGGCAGCATACAAATAACAGATACATACATACATACATACATAAACTCACGCCTGTATTCCCCGAAGGGGTAGGCAGAGGTGCATTTCTGCACCCACATTTCGCCAGGTATGTATCAGTCCCACGTAATAGGGGGCGAGCCTATTGCCGTTTTTCGGGCACAATTCCAGACTCCGTGCTGCTACTGCTGAATTTCCTAATGGAAAAACCCAATAACACTTTGCCCGACCCGGGAATCGAACCCAGGACCTCTAGATCGCTCGGCACATACTTGTACCGCGAGACCACGAGGCAGTCAAATAACAGATACTTACTTCTATATCCCAAAAATACATAATCTAGTCCCTGAAGCTTTTGTTCGTTTACAGAACATAACGGAAAAAGCGTTTAAAATAGGTAGTCTGGAGTTTAAACACATGGCATCACGACCCTCTGTATCCCAATAAAACCGGACAAGGCGTCCAATCCTATACTTTTTTTACAGGTATAGCCTAGTTGGTTCTACGAAAAAGTGTGATCTAGAGGTCCTAAATTACCTGTATCATTAGGTATACAATTACTTTGATCGATCCCGCCCGTCGCCATCGGTAGCGAGCCGACGTCGGGTGATGAAATAAAATACGGCTGACCCACCCTGTGTCTTGGAGGTGTAAGAATTCCGCCGCGGCATCTCCTGCCTGTCGAAAAAGGCGATTATCGGGGGTCACATTTTGATCTCATTTTGTCGCGAACACTCACCCTTCGAGCGAGTTCGACCCTGCATAATAACTTAAGACAGAAGGTCCATTAAACGGGGACTGAATAATTTCATCGCCTTGGTATCACATGGATCTCATGACTTTTTACGGTAAAAGAACTGAGTTGCGAGACTTGTTTTTTTTTACAAGTTTTGTTTTTTATGAGATTAAATTAGTACCTAGTAGCAGTGGCGGACTAACAGGGGGGCGGAAGGGGCGGCCCGCCCCGGGCCTACGATCTTGGGGGGGCCCCAAAAACCTCTGCGTTCGCCTGATCAAATCCTAAACGAAATTTTAGGCCCGGGTTCACAAGTAGCAGACTGCCAGTCACAGTTGCTAACTCCTGCCAGTCACTGGTATCAACCCCAATAGTATGAAAATTATAGATATTAGTATATACAACGTTTTTTTGTTATAATTTAACTTATGAAAGTTTTATAATTTAGTTAATAAAAAAAAGTAATTTCATTAAAAAGTGTAATAGTTTTCATATGTTTATTTAGCCTAAATAATTGAAGTCGAATTTAAATTTCACTTGCCAGATTTTAACGGAATAAACATAAACACTTATTTATACATACAAATGTGAACTGATTTTTTATAGCTGGGGGGCCTCATTTAGCTCTGCCGCCCCGGGCCTCATTTAGCTTTGCCGCCCCGGGCCTCATTTAGCTCTGCCGCCCCGGGCCTCTGGCGGGCTTAGTCCGCCACTGCCTAGTAGGTAAATATAAGCTACGTCCAAGTTTTCAATCCTTTCTTTACCAGTTTACAATCTAATTAGTTAAACGAGGAAATAGAACGGTACCGTTAGTTTAAATTCCATTCGATACGTGTTTCATCCATATTACAATGAGATTTAATTGATGATTCGCTGCGTTTACATCTTCATTCACCACATAGAATTACACCTACATACAGACAGATGTTACTGTATAATGGATGTCAGGTTTTACTTGGCGGCCCTTCACATAAGGCACTTTCAATACAAGCTATGCAACTAAGAATAAGTACCTATATAGCTTTTACAAATAGTTTATCTAACTCATTGACCAATTGGACTTGTTTATTACTTAAAAGTAGTCTTAATATATTTATAAATCTTGCAATGCTATAGTAACTTTTAATTAGATTACCTATATGCATAAACTAAATGCACTCCGCTTAAAATTTAATGTGAATTTAACTTAATATGAATGAAAATTGAAAAAAAAAAACATGTAATGATGGCCTCGAGGTTTAGGCGTGCGGTCGAGAATATCGGCGGTTGCGGGCTCAAATCCCAGGCACACACCTCTGACTTTTCGAAGTTATGTATGAAGGAAAACATCGTGATGAAACCCGCACACCCAACAATTCGTAGAAATTTCTTAGGTGTGTAGTCCGCCAATCGGCATTAGGCTAGCGCGGTGGACTAAGGCCTAAATTCTTTCAATGTTGGAGGAGGCCCGTGCCTAGCAGTGGGACGTATGTGGGCTGATGATAATCATCAATTATGAATTACCAATAAAAATCTAAGTACTTAGACTATGTATCCACAAAATTGTTACTTCCTAACTTAGAATTAATTTTACGCTGTAGGTACCTTTATGCAGGAAGTCCTTGTGACGCGCTAGTAAAGTTGTACGGCAGTCCCTGCTTGGATATTACTCATAAAACTACCGTCTGCGGCTGAGAGGCCGTTACAGGAATTAGGATATTTCATAAAGCTGTCATATTTTTAACAATTCTATTCCATTTATTTGATTATTCTATTAGACTAGGCGCAAAAGTGTATCATGGCCTACGCAAATGTTTTATAATCAAATATAATAATAAAATATTGATTGAAATGAAATTATCTGAAGTACGGAATAATAGAGCTATTTTGTTATGTGGCTCCATCGTGCCACGTTCTTTAGCGCGCAGACTCCATTCGGTGACGTTGTGCCGTCCATTTTGTCGAGTTCCCGCTAAAATCGCCGACCTTGGTACACATTGGTTTGCGTTACAAAACTAAGTGATCCAGTTAGCAAGTACCGATTTTACGATAATACTTCACATTGTCACGTGCTGTTAAAATTCTACTCGATAAAATCTTAAAACTTGTGTGAAATACCAAAAAAATGCTACTGGTTTAACATTTCTGTTTGAATTTAAATATGTTTGTTTTTGTAACAAAAAGGTTAGTTTCCAAATTCAAATAATAATAGTAGAGTCATTCGATCGTCTCTTCAATGTATGTTTTGATAAAAAAAAAACGTCTTTTTATACGCCCATACTAGGTAATATTTTTCGGTTGTTATAGTTTCTTACAAGCAATAGTTTGTATTAAATAGTCACAGAAATTTTGTGACTCTATCCTTACAAGCAAAAATACAATACGTAATCCTCTTCATATTATAATTAGTTCAGAATTTAATGGTATTCTTTGCAGTCGATTTGATTGTACATAGATTCCAGCGTGTTGCCAGGCGATAATAGCCGTCAAGGCTAGTCCGACGACCTATAAGTTGCTTAAAAATTCCATTACCTATTATATTCGAGTGACTATTAGTCCAAGGATCATGATAATTGACAAGACATGACCGGCCTAAAAAGTATTGAATCTAGGCTCAATTATTCTTGTATTTTCATGCATCTCACCTTATTGCTTCTCATTGTTGAAATACAAATCTTGAATATTTTTTTTTTTTTTTTTATATTTGAGAATTTCCACACGAAGATTCTGGACCAGTGTAGTTACAAAACTGGGCAGTTACCATCAGATGCTCTAAACCTTGCACGTAAAGGTTGTGTATCGAATATTTCCAATACACCTACTCATGTCACAATTGAAACGGATGTTTTTGTTTTTCGTTCCGAGTAACCTCTAGGATAATTCAAGCAACTTTTTCCTTCGAAATCTGGGTTGCTGCATAATATCTGCGCAAAAATAAACATGTAATTCTTATAATACTCTTGAGACGACAACTGTTATGAAAAGTTCATTTTTTATTAAATTATTGAAAAGGATTGAATCGCCATAAGTAAGGTTCAATTTAAATGAAAATACAAAATTGAAGATCCATCTCTGCTGCCAGATTGTATTAAGGAACTTCTGTAGTTTTTCGCTTCTATTAATACGGCACCATTCTGATCATCAAGAATATTCATTTTTTCGTGGCAAATAAAAGAATAACCCTTATTAATATTATACCAAAATCATTGCCAGGTGAACAGGCGTAACTGTCAACCGTAGGTCTCGTATTTTCAAGTGGACTAAGCGCCAAGTTATCCGAAGGGAATAGTAATGAACATCAACGAAATGTTGGCCGCGGCGGTGGAAAATCCTTTCGATTGGTTTTCGCAACGGCACCAACTACGACGACAGACATCAGCGTAAACGTGGGGTGGAGTTGGAAATGTACTGCAAGTTACTTGCAACGCATTCACTGCGTTTTACGGCCACGTTAGCGTAATTACTAAAAATATACCTACACTCACAAAACCATAATCATGCCTGTTATCTATATCCTGATCATGTATAACTAAGTGGAAGGCATACTAAGCCCACGTTTCGTCAGCTTTTTTTTAACAGGAGGCTAGTCAAATTTCGGAAATAAGTATTACCAGACTGTGCCACTACTGAGAAATGTCCCGATATCATAACACAAGAATATGAATGGACAGTTGGAACTTATCATGTTTTTGATCGGGCTGCTATCATACAGTATGTCTTTGTTAATCAGTTTCTGTTTCTCGTGCTGTAGACTATTAAAAAAGTGTAGGACTGTGCTGACGTCTTCAAAGTTTTACCGGAGTTAAATTGACATCATATTTTCCCTGCAATGTCGAAAAGACAGCATATTGAACATTTTTTTTTTCTATAGCAAGATCCGTTGAATACAAAATTAGCAAAAAAATCCAAATTTTAATTACTTTGCATAATGCTAGACTAACCAAAATGTTCTAAATACTTCTATGCGTGGCACTGTGGATCTCGGTAAAAGATTCGCAAATGAGAAATCCCTAGATCACCTAATGTCTTATTCTGCATCTATTAAAATAGCATAAAAAATATCTCAGGAGCGCGGCATTTTGACGTCTAATCATGTAACTAACATTGAAGCTATTTGTGGTAGGATAGTCTACTCTCCTGGGTGGCACAACTTACTATACAAGTGTTAAAAAACATGCAGTAAAAAGCGCGTGGTGTCGCAAGCCATCTCTGTGTTTCCCAATGTTTGACACACAAGGTGTGCGCGCATTCAGCTCGCGTCTGCGCGCTTCCACAATGGCAACGGCACGCGAAAATATGCGCACGCGTCCACCGCGCCTCACCACTTGCCCAACGTAGCACGTTAAACAGCATGGCACATTGTTACCAATGTGAAAAATAGGGAAATAACAGGCAGAGCGCCGGGAACGAGGGAGAAGCCTATCGCCCTAAATACTTCATACTGCCCAAGTTACGCAAGACAGCAATCGAGAGGTTTTAGTCGGTATACTGGGGTAGGGTTTTTGTTAGGGACCCAACTCAGCCAAATGAACGGGGAGCTTAATGCCCTTTCCTCTCGGTAAAAAAAGGAAATATGCGCTATTAAACGCTTTTACCAAATCGTTGTCTGTCTTATGGTGTCTAACACAGCGTTTGCCGACACGTTGTGTCCTATCAAGCACTTTTTCGACCAATGTTTCTGTTTCTGGATGCCGTTGCTAATAGATTGCTTTGGAAATCTTTTGGGGTGGCCTATGTCGAGCTGTCATCATCCACTGCTGGTCATGGACGCTTTAGGAACTGAAGATTTTTTTTTGTTGCAACTTGTCCCTACTTCCCGAAAATGCGGGCTGAGTAGGTCGGTGGCCGAAATAAAACTAAAGGTAAAAAATCATGTGAGCGTATGTTTTTTAAGCACTACTTATGGTAACAGCAGTTCGAACCAAATAGTTGATTGGGGAAAAACAATTGGTCCTGCCGATTCTATTGTAGTATTCGGTCAGTTTATTCGCTACTATGTATATGGGTACCCACAGAATATTCCCGGAACGCGCTACACCTGCGTGGGTCACTTTGGCAATACACTTACTGTATGGGAGTCGCCATTCAGGCGGGTTCATCAACGAATGGATCCAGAAATCTCATTCATCAAACGGAATATGGTTGCTTGCGTTGGTTTTTTGAGAAACACCACCGAACCAGCAACCGACCAAATATCAATGTCATAATTTGTAACATTTCAATCGCGAGACAAACTTCCATGTTTCCTGATTTTTTTATTATTTAAACAAAAAGGGTGCCATAATATTCCGTGGCCATTTCCGTATTTTTTCGTATAAGGGCAGTAAAAGTGAGCGTTGATTTTTATCACTCTTTTCACTCGAACTACAGCTGCTCTGAATCCTAATCAGGAATTTAAATCGCCATGCAGTAAAACAAAGTTTTAAGCAGCTGCAGCCATTTCTATTTAATTTTCAAAGTTTTCATAGGAATTTAATTTTGCTCGCAATTCAAAATGCTGTGTTATCATTTATCGTGACATCTGGAACATTTCAAATTTAGGTCCTAAATCTATTTACCTATGCTTCTTCCAACAGCATATATAACAGAACCATATGAGTAACAAAACTATGAAACAGACATGAGACCCATCACTGGCTATTTCGTGCCATTATTTTTATGACGACGCCAATCAAAGATACGCCGTCGTGTGAGCGGAATAGAAATGACAAGTAGTGGAATGTAACAAAACCAAATTTGTATAAGAGCCCATTGTAGCGTCCGCGGCCGATCGACAATCACTATTCCATAATTGAACAAAGTCTATTGGTCATCGGGCTCAGGTACTTAGTATGCAAAGAGCAACATGACTGGAAGACGTTACGCCGCGCCCTGCTCTATAGAAAGAATCATGATAAAGGAATTTATGTTCGGTTTGTGTATGTGAAGGTATATGATAAACGATGAATAAATAAGTGATTCTAAGTATAACACTCGGTACTTGTACATACGTCGAGACGTGTCGTCTTATAGCTTATTGTTTGTCTCGGTTGGTATGCGTGAAGGAAAAATATGAATATTATAATTATTATTGATATTATGCAGGCCCCCGTACCCGTATTGCAACAATATGTTGATGTCATAAACACAGGCTGTGAGTTATAAATTATAATAAATACGAAAATAATTATCCATTGTATTTGACAATCTTTGTTTCAGTAAATTTTATTTCGCCAAAATAGAACGTGTCGTTATTAGTTATTACTTATTGTAAAACATATTTACGATCTACATTATTTAGGAAAATAGTTAAGTGCTGCCCTCTACATTACTAATAACAAACCTTTTTATTTTTTTCATAAAAAAATCGAATTATAATAATATAGGTACTCGTATTGAACACTTAACTGGAGAGAGATTGCCCGATCTAGAAAACGAAACTTAGTTAGTTAGTTATTAAATATTACGAGCGATTTAAATTGAGGTTGTTGTCGTTATTGTTGATAAGGCATTTCAAACCTTGTGCGGCGTTTGATTTTAATATTTTGCACCGTCAATTAATAATTTACTACTTAACCGTATTTTACGCTTAGGTTGTCTCGATTTCTCGATACAGTTTTAAACAAAGATATTGGAATTATTCGACCCGAGAAAATAAATATAAAAAATCACTACTGAGGTACAATATATAGCAATGAATATCATACATCTCATCATAGAACTCTCAGTTCGTAGAGGAGGCCCGCGCCCAGCAGTGAGACGTATATGGGTTGATGATAATGATAACAGAAACGCAATAAGATATTCGCTTATTACCACATTACTGTCTTTGTCCACCTTTAGTACTTTTTTATGACATAGGTGGCGCAAAAAACACCAATTGTAGTTTTTTTTTTAAATATAAACAGGATAACAGAAATAGTCGAGATAATTAAAATAATGTATTCCATGGCTGTTTAATGATCAAATCTATTGCTGATTTTCATTTTAAAATGCTGTATTTTTTTAATATCCCTTGTTTCATTTATTTAAAACGGTACATTTAGCATAATTTTTGCTATCTCTCTCATATGCCTTTACCAGTAATTATGCTGTTTCGCTTTCGTTGAGAACTAAAAACTGTCAGCTCCAGCCTCCAGCTGTCATTGTCTTCATCTTGAGACTTGATTATCAAATTTTAATACAATGCTATTGCTTTTCACATAAAATAATAAATATTCGATATTTGAGTTGACTAATTGTTGGCGTTGATTGTGAATACGTGATAGCAGAATATAAAATATAACATGCAAGACTTTACTAGCATCCTGAACATAATATTTATAATAAGTGGCGGTGTATTGACGTTCGTTATTCTTTTTATATTTGCTAAAAGACAAATAACACGATTTGCTGTAAGGTCGAGAAGAGGGCCCCACGTTCCCATCGGCACAGATGCGAAGAAAGTAAGTTTGAAATTAAGTCCTGTAGATTTCATTGTAATATTATAATTTAATTTTTTATACATTTATTTTCAATTTTAATCTTCTGAATATAAATAAATGCACCCAACAGTCTACATTAAGATATAGTCTTGTATCGTAAGTATGAAAACTGCAAGAGACTTTTCAGTTTTACAAACATTCAAACCAGAAACAAATATTTATGTGGTACACAAACATTTTTCTCGGTGCAGGCATCAAACCCGTGGCCTCACGTTTCGCATGCTTTTGTCTAACCAACTGTGTTACAGGGTTTTATTTCCAATACAAAAAACCTCAAATTTAGTGTAGTATATTTATAAGTTAAACTATCTTTATCAGTGCCTAAAAAAAGAGATAGAGAGGCGGATTGAGGCAGTCCCCCGCATCATGTATGAGCCTCGTCTGCTGAGCACAGAGCCCTCACACTACATCCTGGAACCCCAGCAGCCCTACCACTACAGATTTAAAGCTGTTGATGATGTCAAGACATTAGGTAAGTTTCTTGCTTTATTATGTACATACATAAACTCACGCCTACCTCCCTTTGGGGTAGGCAGAGAGTGCCAAATGCTACGGTCCAAACACACTGCTTTCACTTCCTTGACTGACATTCTTCATGCATGCACATTGGTTTCAAGGACTCTTTACATTCCATTTTTTTTAATTAATCACCTATTAGATGTTTATAGGTGTACCTAGGACATCCTTGACCAACTTCATCACTCACTTCTGCACAGTAAATCTTTCATACTATTGCAATCATTCATCCATTCAATATGGCCAAAACATTACTTTATTCTTACTGTTCATAATGTTAAAATCCTATGTGGGTGTGCATTAGGAGGTATTAGTGAAAATTTTGAGTGGTTCATTTACTATAATAGTATTGTCACAATCAATGTCAATGCATGTGAAAGGCATTAAGAGGTTTTAGTCTGCATGCTTACATACCTCTTATAAAGGATTTCAGTGTGAACATAACATCAAGGTGATTTATGTTTCAAGACTGGGGACATCAGCATATCCTATAAAACTAGAAAAGCTCTCTAATAACTTTGCTCTATTACATAACTATAAAAAGATATTGTCAATCTCAGTGCTATTTAAAAAAGTCAAAGTGAAAACTCTATAGCTAAAAATATAAAGCTATTCACAATACATTAATTATTATAATTAAATTATATTTTTGTTTTCCTTGTGTGTCCCCAAAATAGTAAACTATCATAATTATCTGTTATTGCAGAAGAGGAGATAGCCTGCCAAGATCCAGGCCTTCGGCGTCATCCTCGCGAATCTCTACGCGCATTCCTTCTTTCCTCCCTGGCAGCACCACTAGATGGCAGGGGACAAAAGCTGGTGCACCAGTTCTGCGATACTTATGAGTTTGCCAGACACCATCCTGGAGAATTTGGAGAGGACGAGTACCAGGCATACAGCCGATTGCTTCTTAAGCTATTAGATGCGTAAGTACTATATGCTTTATTTAGTAGTATTTATACAATTAGGAGATAATTTTAATCAATGTTTAAATAGTATTGGCTTTGTTATTGAAGAAAAAATCATGACAACTTCTACTGTAATAGAAAGTTCAACTATTGGATGGTCTAGTACAAAGCCCTGGTCAAAATATAAAAACAAAAGCTGCTAAAAAGGATGAAAATTTAGGTCAATGTTTGCCTAAATTTGGTGATCTCTTGCATTCCTCTAATATCTTGTGCATCATGTCTTCAATATGAGAAGATAGAAAGATATTAGGTATTTTTTATATTGTTACTTATTCAATATATTGCCAGTTTCAAATAAAAATGGTAAAATATAAACTCCTAGTCACAAATAATTGACAAAAATAAGTAATAAAATACATAGATGCCCCATTATAATAATAAATGAGAACACCCAGTGTTTGCCAAATTACCCCAATGTTTTGTGCTAACATCAAAAATATATTAACAATATTGCATGATGAGTAATGGCTTAAACAGAAGCGCAATTTGAATTTTTTATTCTCCAAAAAAAAATAGTTATTAGTCGTGATTGTGCCCAATATTCGCTTGTGTAAGTGATGCATGATGCATATTATGCGAAGCCAATTTTTTTGCCCTATGCGCTAAAAAAATTACGTAATAATTATCAAGTGTCTGTTTGCAGAAAATAGTACTCGAAAGTTATGCAGACGTCCGTAATGGCGACTAATTCGAGTAATAAATGTTTTGTTTATTTATTACTAATGTGCTTAAATACACCCCCCTCCCCCCGATGTTAAGAATGTTAAGTTACTATGTTAAGAATGTCGTAAAAGTATATCAAAATAGACAAAGAATAAGGCTATATAATAGAAGCATTAATTCGTCTAAAAATATAACATTAGGAATTTAGGATAGGTAATTTTTGGCGGGAATTGTTTGCGTGTGGTCAGTTCAGACGCGCTCTACGCCTTTTGAGCTTTTAATGTAAATGACATTAAACATGGAATTTGTTTAGGATATACTTGTATAACTATGTTATTTTGTACATTAAACACCTGAGATAGGCAAGCACCATACAAGCGATGTTAGGATAGTTGTTGGGTGGTGGTGGTTGGGCGCTATAGCGGTGATGCCTTTGCCAGCGGGCGGCTGCTAAAGAGCGTGGGCGGGTGCGGTCGGTCCCCGGCGCGCGCGCCCCCCGCCCCCGCCCCCGCCGCTCCCACGGCCGCGCCCGTGCGCCGCCGCCCCGCGCTGGCCGCGCTGCCCGCCAAGCTGCCGGCCGCGCTGCACAACCACTACACCGCGCTAGAGGTTACTGTCCACTCTGCTGCCTACTGCACCCCCACGCACCGGGGGAGGGGAGGTGCACTTAACATAACCTAATAGGAACCACACTCGCCTTTGCTCAGATTTAAAAAAACGCTTTATATATTTTCTTATACATAGAAGGCAAGGGGCACGACCCATACAGCCTTATCATATTTTTTTTTGTTATTTTATCTGTCAATTTTACAGACGATGGTTGTATGTACATCTCTTATAGACTATAAAAATGTCAATATGCTTAGGCGACTTTGGTTCTCATAACTTTAACTTACGCTTATTTTTTGCTTGTATATTTGTAAGTGTCGCGTCGTTTTAGTCACCCTCCTCCTCTCCACTGTCCTAATATACCCCTCCCCGTTTGGGGATTGTAATTGATATGACATGATATGTTTCTCGCTTTCTAAAGCTAACTATGGAATGTTACGGTAATTTGTAATAGATATTCATTAAAAGAAGCCTTTCATTAACATTTAACTATATATTTTCAATAACTATTGAGTCACCAATAACCTTACACAGAAACACCTCCCGAAATATTAACAAATATTAACACTAGCACATTTTAAAACATCGTCTCATTCACTTTATATTTATTAACACTGTCTTACCTCAAAATACCAACTCAAAAATTCTACCCACAGGTAATGGCTAATAAGATATTCATTTTTAAGATAAAGATTAATATAAGAAAAAAAATATAAAGCATCGACATCTACAAAAAATTTAAATCTTATTAAATTGTTCAAGGAATACGATACAATTATGATTAACCAAAAAAAACATTTTAGAACAATTATATTAGCAATAGATTTTGGGCAACGAGTTTGAAAATGACAAGCATATAACCCATTTTGAGTAAGTTATATGGCTAGTATCCGAAACTAAGAGGGACTTTTGTTTTTTACAAGAGTTTCAGGTCACTGAAGCGATACAATTCATTTTTCATTTCAACCGCCATAACAATTGACATTTTTCGTAACACATTCCCACATTTTTCCATTAGGAAATTCTCGGTAAAAGCACGGAGTCTGGAAATGTGCCCGAAAATCGGCAATAGGCTCGCCCCCTATTACGTGGGACTGATACATACCTGGCGAAATGTGGGTGCAGAAATGCACCTCCGCCTACCCCTTCGGGGAATACAGGCGTGAGTTTATGTATGTATGTACATTCCCACATTTATCATCAGCCCATATATGTCTAACAATTGGCCATGGGTCTCATCCATAGTTCATAGGTCTGGTGTTAAATTTAGTTCTTCGTTCAATCTACTTAGTCATTGTTGTCATTACGGGCAACGGTCACATTCACATTTTGAAAATCGTCTATCTCTGTCACACAATCTTGCTTCTCACCAAATACGTCACACATAAGCACGGTTAGTATTATGAAATGATTGCTTCCAGAACATGCCCGCAGAATCAAAATCTGAAGAGGAGGTGATACGAGTGCCCGTCAGGAACACGCGGGACGAAACAGCCGTCTGAGAAACACCGACGTTGCGTGTGAGCGGCGATTTAAACGTGCACTTGAAGATTGAGATACTGTCCTATCTGTGTAAATTATTACTGTAACTATCATCATCATCAGCCCATATACGTCCCACTGGTGGGCACGGGCCTCCTCTACAACTGAGCCTAGGCCTTAGCCCACCACGCTGGCCTAATGCGAAGACTACACCCCTAAGAAATTGTGAAAATGATTTCCTTCACCGTTAAAGTAAGAGATAATTCATTGTGAATATACACATAACTTCGAAAAGTCAGATGTGTGTGCCTGGGGTTTGAACTCACGACCGCCGAGATTCTCGAGCGCGCGTCTAAACCTCGGGACCATCACTTCTTGTTAACTGTTACTAATAGCCAATAATTAAGGGTAAATAGGGTTCATAGAGGGGTCAAGGCTCTGTCTTTCACTTTTCCCCCATGGAATCAACGAGGGTTATTTTGACACGTCATTGGTATTAGGCATTGGCGTCTATTTAAGGGTATTTACCCTTAAAAGTTATGCAGACCAGAGCTATAGGGAGCTGGGAGGACGCTATCTTTCTCCAATAATATTCTACAGTAAACTTGAATGCACCAAATTTAGGTATGTAGGAGTGAAAATAGATTCAGATTGAAATGGGATGTGTTAAGATTTAAAAAAGGTTAATAGCAATATTAGTCAAGGCAACATTCATAAGCCTCATATAATTCGACTGGCATCAGCAATTGATGCGTATAGTCCAATGTAATCTAGATTTAGGTCCTAATTAATATTTGTACTAGAACACTGTCTCCAATGGTATCCAAATGAATCTTGCCATTTCTTTGTAATATTTTGTATATAAATAGATTACTGGGTTGTTGGTAGTAAAGTATTTTACCTCAAAGTATCATAAATTGTGTTACTCAAATTTGGAATGAAATTGATATTATGATACATACTTAGTAAGTGAAAAAATAAAAAAAGTAGGTCACAGGATCTTGGCGATTTTAAGATTTAGAACTTGGCCGTTGTGGGGCACTAAGGTAATACCCCATCTCAACATGTGATGTCTTACAATCAGCATTAATTTGATGTTGTAATTATTGTATACATATTGGTAAATTGTAATTTGTTGTACTGCCTCGTGGTCTCGCGGTACAAGTATGTGCCGTGCGATCTAGAGGTCCCTGGGTTCGATTCCCGAGTCGGGCAAAATGTTATTGGGTTTTTCCATTAGGAAATCCTCAGTGACAGCACGGAGTCTGGAAATGTGCCCGAAATATGGCAATAGGCTCGCCCCCTATTACGTGGGACTGATACATACCTGGCGAAATGTCGGTGCAGAAATGCACCTCTGCCTACCCCTTCGGGCAATACAGGCGTGAGTTTATGTATGTATGTAATTTATTGTAAATTGTAGTTTTTAAAAAATGTGTGTATATGAATGAAATACATAATGATATACATTGTAAAGGGTTTTTTATACTTCGTCATTATCATCTGTGTACAATGTAAAATAAAGGTATCCCATGAACATTTTATAACAACCTAAGGAGAAGTTTAGAAACTGTATTTTTAATTTTGTTTTCTATCTGCTTCAATGCAAGAACATTAAGCAATTATTTTGACTTGATAAATTGTATTATGTACCATTATGTACCATTTAAATAAATAAATAAATCTTTGAGAACGGAAACAAACAATGGCAGTTGTTAAATATTTTTTTATTTGCTTTACAACCTCAGAATATAAAATGGAAGCACTATATATTCGTTTCGATAGTCAATATTTTTATATCTTTCCAACCAAAAGTATAGAAATGGCTCACTATACAGTTACAAGACAAACAAGCCTATTATATAAAATACTATGCTATTTGGTAGTAAGATTACTATAAACATGTAGGTATGTCACAAGAAAGCACTCTAAGCAATGTCCCATCATTTTAATTCATTGGCTTTGGCTTTTTAATAAACCTAACAGGAAATAAATAGAAGCAGTGATGGCCTCGAGGTTTAGGCGCGCGGGCGAGAATTTCGGCGGTCGCAGGTTCAAACCCCAGGCACACACCTCTGACTTTTCGAAGTTATGTGTGTATTCACAATGAATTATCACTTGCTTTAACGGTGAAGGAAAACATCGTGATAAAACCTGCACACTTAAAAGTTCTTAGAAATTTCTTAGGTGTGTAGTCCGCCAACCCGCACTAGGCCAGCGTGGTGGACTAAGGCCTAAACCCTCTCAGTTGTAGAGGAGGCCCGTGCCCAGCAGTGGGACGTGTTTGGGCTGATGATGATGAACAGGAAATAATTTATACCAAAAGGCCTACATGTGCTGTCTACTTTTGGACACAGGCCTACAATCTTAAACAATAAATTTAATGACTTACCACAAAATTTTTTGTCAGAAAGAAAAATTTACTTAAATTAATCCGATTCTATTCAATAATAAAACATCGTTTATGGCGCGCCACTTAAATCTAAATATTATTATCAACTTTAAAATTAAATACTTGTTAGAAACAAACACTTGTCATGTAGTCCCTGTAATAAAAGTTCGTTAATTGATTTTATATTTAAAAAAAATCATACATATTTATACAGAGATATTTTAATAAAAAGTATGATTTATGACGTCATTGCTTGAGATGCTTAATATTTTATATATAAGACGTTATTTTTTTATTCAAAAGGAACAATAGTGGTAATAGGCCGTTAGATTACGCATGTAATTTTTGGTAAGTACTACAATTTCTTCAAATGACCGTTGCAATAAACTCTAGTATTTATTAGAGCAACATGTTCATCTCAAATTGTTGATTGTAGATTTTATTCAATAATTTAGTCATCAACCACATCGCGGCCAAAATGACTTTCCCTGCAACAACAAAAAATGAGAACTTACTGAACATTATAGACATAATTTTTTTAAGTAGGGTAGTTTCACATTTTTGTATCACAACTGACACCAAACATTTGGTAAGTAAGGTGCTATCTAAATAGAAAATCGTAATGTTAAATATTTATGCGCATATTCATCTATATCTACATCACCCTAAGGTTGACTGATAAATAATGCCTTCATTAAATCCGCCTTTATACATTTATATGTATTAAAAACATAAATAAATAAATGAAGTGGTGAAGACTCACAGCTTGGTCCATATCCTGTGGTTGGCGAATTGCGGCATGTGCCTGAGCGCCAGTAACGTGCGTTGGCAACACTGCTGCGTGGTGACGTCACGCGTCGCGTCACGAGTGTGCCACAACCACTCCATCACCTGAACATATAACAAACAATATAGTAATCATACAATCTAAATTATATTCATAACTAAGTGAACCCTAGAATTATACGCAGTTTCGACATCCAAACTGAAACTATGTGTGATCATCATCAGGCCATGGACGTCTGATTGTTGGGCATGGGCTTCCTCTACAACTGAGAGCGTTAAGGCCTTAGTCCACCACGCTGGTCTAGTGCGGGTTGGCGAACTGAGCACATAATATTTTTTTGGTAAGTGCAGATATTTGTGTCAAAGGGATTAAATTCACAAGCCGCTTCGTTTCACAGCTTGAAGTCAAACCAACTACGCCACAGTAACAACCAATACGGTATTCAATAGCACAGTGTCCGGCCCAATAATTACACTCAGGGGACCGCATGAACTTTTAACAAACTTTTCCGTGTCCCTTCCCCCGCCACTCACTTCATACCCCGGTTACCATCTTGACTCGTCGCGAACTATACAAGGATCGCTTATTGAAATTAGCTGATAGTGAGCAGTATCCTGACCTGCAGACTAATGTCGTTCCAGTGTTCCCTGGCGAGCAGCGCGGCGGCGGCGCCGGGCAGCAGGCTCTGTGTGTGCGCGCGGCCCAGCTCCCCGCACGCCACGGCCCAGTGGCCGCTCAACACCACCGCGCTCAACGTGAACACGTCGCACAAGTACAGCTTGGCTGACTCGTCCTCAGTCCTGACGGTAAACGAGTTATATTGTAAGCCAGCAATGTAAAGCGTACTGTGATTTGCTACCGTTTGCGTTAGTGAAACAGAGGGCTTAGATCATGTCACACAATGAAATCGACGAAATGTTTGAAATAGACATAAATGGTCCGTCTTATGTGAATCTGTTGGCGATTATTTACAACTGAGAAGGATAAGGCTTAGTGGGAGTTGGCAGAATACCGATATATAAGATTTTTTTGGAGATAACTCTTAGGTCAACCATTTTTCTTATGATAGGTGTGATTTAATTCATTGTGAATACACACATAACTTATAAAGTGAGCGGTGCGCGCCTTATTTATTCAACTATGTATTTTCCAGCATTGACATGTATGTACTGGCGTAAGGAACTTTTCATGTGAGGCTGGTATTGAATTTAGGTTACTCGTTACATTTTTTTAACGCATTTTATTATCGGCTAATATGCCAGCGGAGATATCCGATGGTATGACAAAAGAAGACGAATTAACATCCAAAACCCACTTACTCTTTGAAAGCGACTTGCGTGCGAGCCATGAGCTGCAAGAACCACTCCTTGGTGGATTTGTCGTCAGGCCTGACCGCCTTCAGAGCTGGCGTCATGCACTTCAGGGAGAATTCTTGATCACTGTAATGCACGTATTAATGGTCTACTTGAATAATTTAGTATTAACAATAAACTTATTACTCAGGTAGTTCGTTTAATTTTGATGAGGATATAAAACAAAGAGTTAAAATATCTCAATATCTGAAATATTTGTAGCAAATCTGTCTGTTTGCTAAAACCACTTTATATGGATGACTTTTTGTTACTATTTTAGATAGGATGGAAAAGGACTTAGGGTGCTTTATTTGATAAAACCGCGGGAAGCTGGGCCCACTTCTGTTAACTAAATAACTGTTTTCTTTTCATCGTCATCATAATCATCATCAGCAGCCTTTCTTACGTCCACTGCTGGACATAGGCCTTTCCTATGTTTTCTTTTATGACATCTTATTTCGTGTTACTGAGGGAGTTTCTTTTCCACAGCGATATCGCGTTTCGAAGCGGCAATGTCTAAAAACTGACGATTCAAAAGCATTTGTAAGTCTAATTAAATAAAGATTATATTTTGACTTTTAAAACTACAATACCAATCCTAGAAGAGGCCAAAACCTATAAATATAGTGATATAGTACTTACGCTGGTAGCGCGGCCTGTGCGTCGATGATCTCGTTGAGCCAGACGAGTGGCGCAGCGCAGTGTGCGCCGTTGGCTGCGCTGTACTGTGCCACGGCGCAGCGCACGGCGCAGGCGCGGCGCAGCGCGGGCCCGCACACCTCCCACCACCCGCTCGGTGACGTCATGCGCTCCAGGTGCTTCGTGGACAGGCACCGACACGTCTGCACGTACGCCGGCCACGCCTGCGTGTCACAACAATCTCATGCTGGTATTACCAAACGTAAATAAATACACCCAACAGTCACATACATAGTCCTGACCCCACATTAAGATACAAGTCTTGTGTCGTGGGTATCAGAAACTACGAGAGACTTTTCGCTCTCACAAACACCCAGACCCGAAACAAATACTTGTGGATCACACAAACATTTGTCTCGGTGCGGGGATCGAACCCGCGGCCTCTCAATTCGCAAGCTGGTATCTAGCCAACTGCGCCACGGGGCTGTCACAAAAAATATAATATAAAGCTACCCAAAATGCAAATAGACTTTTTACTTACAGCGTTGTATAGGACTTTATTAAAAATATGACTTTAATTTTAAAAAGAAACTTTTTTGGTGGTTTATAGTATGAACTATATTTAATAACAACAGCAAGAAAAAATATATAGGTGTAAGTGAATACAACGCGTATTTATCAAAATAATTTTTTTTTTTTTTTTTTTTTAATCTTATGTCACTGCAATCTGTCGCCTTTGGGACATTGAACAGTGGGTGTGTTGTTCAGTGAATGTCATGCTCGGCATGCGACCTGTGTCGCATCCTATTTTATTTTATTGTTTTCTCAATGTATCTTGGGGCATCTTCCGCTTGAGTCTCCTTGTCGTTTGGTTTTCATCCATCAGGGCATTGGCGTAGCTGTTTGGATGGTTTTTTTATTCTTTCCTTGTAGGATTCGGTGTGTTGGAGAATTTCTTGTTTGACTGTGGTCATATTTAGGTCGTGATGGAGTTGTTTGTTTGTGACGAACCAAGGGGCGTTGGTAATTATTCTCAGCATCTTGTTTTGAAACCTTTGTATGATTTCGATGTTGGAATGAGAGGCAGTACCCCAGAGCTGTATGCCGTAGGTCCAAATTGGCTTGAGTATTGCTTTGTATAGGAGTAGCTTGTTGTTTAGAGTCAGTTGTGAGTGGTGCCCTATCAACCAGTATAATTTACGTAGTTGTAGTCCCAGTTGTTTCCGTTTTGTAAATAGGTGCTTTTGCCAGGTGAGGCGCTTGTCAAGGTGTAATCCAAGGTACCTTACATGGTCTGCCTGTGGAATTTCCACGTTGTTTAGTTTGACGGGTGGGCAGGTTCCTCGACGTAAGGTAAAGGTAACGTTGATGGATTTGGTTTCATTAGCCTTGATTCGCCACTTTTTCAACCAGGTCGATATGTCGTTAATCCCGCGTTGGAGGAGATCCGCTGCCATGATTGGGTTATCATGAGATGCTAGGATTGCTGTGTCATCAGCAAATGTGCCAGTAGTTACACATCCTGATGTCGGTAGATCAGATGTGTAGATAAGGTATAATGTGGGCCCTAGTACGCTGCCTTGTGGGACTCCTGCGGCAATCGGGAGTAGGCTTGAGACCTCATCCCCACACTGGACTAAGAAGTGTCTGTCTTTGATAAAGGACTTTATGATTTTGTATATGTATGCTGGGAACAGAGACTTGATTTTAAATAGCAGGCCCTCATGCCATACCCTGTCGAACGCTTGCGATATGTCCAAGAAGACACTGGCACAGTACTTTTTAGATTCGAAGGAATAATCAATTTCCCTCATGAGTCTATGGACCTGTTCAATGGTACCATGATTTCGACGAAATCCAAATTGGTGGTTGGGAATCAATTGACGTTGCTCTATAAGCGGTGTGAGCCGAAGAGATATAAGGGATTCGTATATTTTCGCCGGTATGGGTAGTAGGCTGATCGGTCTGAATGATTTTGGTTCCTCCGGTTGTTTGTCTGGTTTTAATATCATTATTATTTTTGCAACTTTCCACTGAGGTGGTATAAATTGAATTTTTGTAATAGCATTATAGATAGCAGTAAGCAACCTTATTCCAGACTCGGGTAATTCCTGTAAGATTTTGTTAGTAATGAGGTCATAACCAGGAGCTTTTTTGGGGTTTGATTTTAGAATTAATCGTTCTACTTCTCTTTTAGAGAAACTCACTTGTTCGATGTCATCCCGATCGGAGGTATCAAGGAATTTTTTGATTTCTTTTTCATGCTCTGAAGTACCTTCATAAGGGTGGGGTTGAAAGACCTTTGCCAGGTGTTCCGCAAATGTATTTGCTTTTTCTTGTTCGCTACGTGCCCAACTATTGTCCGTTTTTCTAAGTGGAGGAGATGGTACTACTGGCCTCTTGATTTTCTTAGTAGCTTTCCAGAGGGAGTATTCTGTAGCTGCCGTAGCATCTAGACCTTCCAAATATTCCTGGAAACTTTTATTATAAGTCTGTTTTAAGGCTTGTTTAAGCTGTCTTACTTTATAATTGAATTTCTTTTTTATTTTTGGGCATCTGCTTTGCTGCCATTCTTTTCTGATCTTCCTCTTTTCTTTAATTAAGTCCAAAATGTTGCTAGGAACAGATTGAACACCAGACTTTTGTTGATCTAATGGGGTAGAGGTCCATGCCGCATGTTGTATATTGGTGTTGAAGAATTCAACAGCATCAATAAGATCTCCTTCTGTTTTAAGTGGAATGGATACTTTAAATGCGTCGTCTAATAATTCTCGAAAGAGGAGCCAGTTGGTTTTTTTATTATGCAGCATACATTTTTTTATATTCACTTTTGTCTCTGTATTAATGTTAACGATTATGGGTGAGTGGTCTGATGATAAGTCCCAACAGCTACTACAAGTGATTTGGGTCTTTGCTATTCCTTTGGATATACAGAAATCAATTACGTCTGGTACTTTATTTCTGTCCGAGGGCCAATAGGTAGGTTGACCTGTTGAAGTAACATCTAATTTTTTTGTTTGTATGCATTTCAATAGTTCACGACCTCTAGGAGATATGAGTCTAGAGCCCCAAAATGAGTGTTTAGCGTTATAGTCACCTGCAGCTATAAATCGATGGCCTAATGAATCAAAGTGGTCATTAAATTGATTTGCTTTTATAGTGTGTCTCGGAGGGCAGTATAGGGCTGACATCGTAATGTCGCTAAACCAATCGTGCACTACTACGTTAGTAGCTTGGATATAATCCTTACAGTATGGCTTTAGTTCGTGGTGTTTAATACTACTTTTGATGAGAATAGCAGATCCTCCGTGTGCTTTTCCGTCAGGATGCATGGTGTGATACAAGTTGTAATCAGGTATTTTAAAATAGGTTCTATGCGTAAAATGTGTTTCTGATACAAGCATTATGTCAATTTTGTTTATTTTAAGGAAGGTTTTTAACTCATTCGAGTGGTTGGTCAGCCCATTAGCATTCCAGATGCATAATTTTAGGGCAGTGAATTTAACGGCATTCTTGTCATGAGTTCAGCTAGCATTTGTGTTATCTTTAGCATTTGAGTCATTAATGCCTGCATCGTTAAATTAAGTTTATGAAGAGCTTCGGATGTGTGGTGTTCAGTGTTAATGTTGTTGTCATTACAAACAGTTGTTTGTGGTGCACTTTTGACAGCTGCAGCGTACGATTCCCTTGAGTTAGCAGAATTTTTAGGTTGGTTTACCTTATCGTTGGTTGTGAAAGCTTGTTGATGTTCTGGTCTGATTGCCTGCTGTTTTTTAGGACGAAGAAGTGGATATTTGACCTTTTGTAATTCTTTGTAAACAATGCAACCTTTATAATTGGCCGGATGATTACCTTCGCAGAGAATACATTTGACCTTATCAGAACGCACTTTCCTGGGACAATTTGATGTATGATGAGACCCTGCACATTTGACACATTTAGGTTGTCTGTGGCAAAAGTTTTGTGTGTGACCATATTGTTGACAGTTGGAGCACTGAGGAATTGAGCGTTTGGGTTTCGGTGGTTCAATATCTATGCGGAAATTAAGTATTGATTTTATATTGTAGACATCTTTGTTATTTGGGCTAGGCAGTAAATCTATGAAAAATATGGGTAAACACTGTTTTGTTCTGCTATTCTTAATGTTCCAGATATTTGTCGTCTTATGTCCTAGATCTTCTAAAGCCTGCTTCAGTGACTCAATGTCGGTTGATGGATGGATTCCTTTAAGCACTACTCTAAAACTCCTCTTATGTTTAGGCTTGTAAGTGTAAAACTCAGTATGTCTGTTTTCTAATTCCTTATAAATAGTAGTATATGTTTCGTGAGTTTTTGTTACAATTTTAACTTGTTCACCACGTAGGATTTTTATTTCATATTCCCCTTGTGCTATACTTTCCAACATTTTTGTAAGCGGTTGGATGTTACTGACATTGTCGATGAAAAAGGGAGGAGGCTTCAGTCTCACTTGATTATCCAATTCTGATGGTCTTTGTTGGTCTGCATCCTCAAGTTCAGAAAAGCTGTTAGAAGTTGGGATGACAGCTGATAGCCAATAATTTGGTTTCGATTTCTGGTTTCTGGTTTTTGTTTCGGGGCTACTTCGCATTCTTTTGCGGTGATTGACTTCCTGCCAATTAGTGTGGTCAGTGTGGCTAGGTTGATGGCTTTCTGTGTTTTGCACTTCCTTATCTGTGGCTGTGTGCATGGTAAGATTTCCTACAGAAGCTGATCTATGTCTCGGTATAAACATGCTTGGATGGAAGGCTTGTTGTACGAGTTTTTTATTAGTGCTTCCAGACACATTTACTGACACAGGAGCCTGGTCGCCTACCCCTGTGCAGTCTTCGGTAACAGATTTCACACTCGCAGGCCCGGGTACCTGCGAGCGCCGGGGGTTAGCCGGAGCGCATGACATATCACTCTCACTATTATACGACATTTCATAAAGTTGGGGTTGGAAGATTGGTACATACAGCACTTTTCCAAGGTGCTGTAGCCACGTTTTTAGAGGGCATTTAACTCCTCCTGGCTTGTGGTAGCCTAGTAGAGGTTACTTAACCGCCGCCTGCTGCTCGGCGTTGTTGTTCTTTTAGCACCACCCGGGGGGCACGTGTAGGGTGAGCCTAGGATAGGTGGGACTCCTACGGACGCGAACAACACAACCCCCCAATCAAAATAATAAAGAACAATCTGTATTTTTTACAACGCAATGTATCACGAATAAAATATCAAAACCAATGTCAAAGAGATGAGATTTTTAATTTATTATCAAAACACTGTACATTGCGGGTTTATAAAATGTACAAATATGTAAATTTATACAACCTACGACAAGTCTCCCCGATCCCATTTGTTCCCATTAATTTTTACTGCTTGAAATCCTGGCAAATATTCACACTCACCACATTATCATCGCTGATGACTGAGAAGTAGCTCTCCACGATCTGAGAGAGCTGCGCCCTGTTGGCCACGTGGATGTGGTCGCACTCCAAGCACTTGGTGATCATGCGCAGCATCCTCACGAACATCAACTCCTCAGGATCCCCCCCCTTCACGTTGGAGACTGCGGTGAAAGCCTCGCCCAGGTGCCTCTCTATCGGCTCCCTGAGGGAGTTGGGGGGCATGCTCCGACAGAGTATTGGGAGGAGATCGAATACTAGGATCACGTCATCTTCCTGAAATAATTGGTGTTTTGTATTAAAATACGCCCGTAAATATTTTTTAGACAAGTTTTGAAATGGTAGAGCCGAAATCAGTTTAGAGTTGAGAAGAATGAATCAGCACAGCCGGGATGATTACACTGACTCATATAATATCTCTCAATGTATGAGATTGTCGGATTGTCAATTTTTTTATTTGCCAATTTCATTCATCATCAGTTATACGTTCCACTGCTGGGTACGGGCCTCCTCTACAACTGAGAGGGTTTAGTCCACCACGCTGACCTAGTGCGGATTGGCGGACTACACACCTAATAAATTTCAAGAACTTTTAGGTGTGCAGGTATCCTCACGATATTTTCCGTCACCGTTAAAGTACCCGATCGTCAAGATTCTTGACCGCACGCCTAAACCTCAAAGTCATCACTTCTTCACCTTACCAGTATAGTGCATCAAAACTCCTCACCTGTGCATCATTATGGGCAACGCCCTGAAGGTAGTTTTCCAGGATCCTCTTGGCTGAAGGAGAGACGGACGCCTGTCGTGCGGCGAACTTGACGCACTCGGCCTTCCACTGCGGGCCTCGGTGGAACGCCTCCGGGAGGAAGCACAGGTCCACGGGGGGCACGGGCCGGGGGAACTCCGCTGTCAGGGATTGCACGATGGACAGCAGGATCGTGTCCGTGTAGTCGTATGATGGGGATGTTGCCTGGGGAGAAACGTTTTAAATAAGCCTATATGTCCTGAGAGGGCTTAGGCCTTAGTCCACCACGCTGGCCTAGTGCGGTGTGGCGGACGGTTCAGTTGCAGAAGAGGTCCGTGCCCAGCAGTGGGATGTATATGGGCTGATGATGATGAAGATGCTATATGTCCTACAGCTCGGGACTATATACAGGGTTTAGGCTTTAGGCCACCACACCGGGGTAATGATGAAGAAGTCTTAGGTATGTAACTTTGCTCACATTGTTTTCCTTCACAATTTTTTTCCTAAATACATACAGACATATCTACATAACGTCACGCCTGTATTCTCAGAAGGGGTCTGGGGTAGGTAGGGGTGCATTATGCACTCACATTTGGCCAAGCATGTGTCAGTCCCACGAAATAGGGGGCGAGTCAATTGGCGTTGTTCGGGCACAACTCCGTATAGCTATTGGGAGTTTCCTAATGGAAAAACTCAATAACACTTTACCCGACCCGGTAATCGAACCTAAGACCTCTAGATCGCACGGCATACACCTACTTGAGCCGAGAGACCGCGCTTTAACCCACGACCGCCAAGATTCTCGACCACGCGCCTAAACCTCGAGGCCACCACTACTTACAAAAGAACATTATTCTTTTTAGTATAGATTCCCATGTCATTTATATCCTCACCTGTCTCCTGAAGCACTCGACCAGGCCGCGCACCACGCTGTGGTTGGGCAGGCCTGCGAGGCTGAGAGGCTCCTGGCTCACTTCGAGCGCGTACACACCGCTGCGGAAGCCGCGGATCTCGCGCTCCATCAGCCGACTCGCGAGCCGGACCACGCCCGACAGGGCGGCCTGGTTCGTGTACTTGAACACTTCGGGCCACACCTCGCCTGCGGAGGAACAGGGAGGTTTTCAATAAATAACCGAGGTTTAGGTCCGCGGTAGAGAATTTCGACGGTTGCAGGTTCAAACGAAAGAAATATCACATACTTTAACGGTGATGAAACCTGCATACCTAAAAGTTCTTAGGAATTTCTTAGGTGTGTAGTCCGCCAACCCGAACTAGGCTTGCGTGGTGGACTAAAGGCTAAACCCTCAGAGTTGTAGAGGAGGCCTGTGCACTGCAGTGGGACGTATATGGGGCTGATGATGAGCATGACTTAACACAGAAAACTTAGAAGACTGAAGACTCGGGACTTTTGGTTATAACTGCATTTTTGGATGTTATAATGTAATTATTGGATGTGTATACCAAATGACTTACCATGTACAATGGAAATCTTAAAGGGAGTCCAAAATCTCGCAGAATCAATCTGACTTCAAATAGCTGATGTAGATAAAGCTGATTACTGATTATTAAACAAAATAGAAAAGCTGAAAGGAAACCGTCTGTCGTGGTTTGGGCATGTTATGAGCAGGGATGAATCATACGTCATAGGTAAAAAGGTGATGGATATGAATGTTGATGGATGGGCGAGCAGAGGAAGGCCAAAGAAAAGATGGATGGAGTGCGTGACTGAAGATATGAGGGAAAAAGGGGTGAATGAAGACACGACGGCTGATAGGGATGTGTGGAAAGATAAAACATACTGCGCCGACCTCAAGTGAAGTTGGGAGCAGGGCAAGGAGATGATGATGATTATTAAACAAATACATACATACATACATAAACTCACGCCTGTATTCCCCGAAGGGGTAGGCAGAGGTGCATTGCTGCACCCACATTTCGCCAGGTATGTATTATATCAGTCCCACGTAATAGGGGGCGAGCCTATTGCCGTTTTTCGGGCACATTTCCAGACTCCGTGCTGTTACTGAGAATTTCCTAATGGAAAAACACAATAACACTTTGCCCGACCCGGGAATCGAACCCAGGACCTCTAGATCCCACGGCACATACTTGTACCGCGAGACCACGAGGCAGTCTAATATTAAACAAATATTAGCACTATAATAGACTCACATGGTATATAATCCAGTACATCTTCAGGTTTCCTGGCAGCGTCGGCCGGCGTCTTGCAATATGAAGGTGGCAGCTTCACAGTCCTTCTGTATATCTGGGGATATCCCAACGAAAGTTTTAGGGTGGATTGATGAGTGACAAAATGAGGACACAAAGTCGAAGACCCTATTCATCTTAAGTTTATGTTATGCTTTTCAATTTTTATCGCTGTAGAGAAGAGTCGAAGTAAGAAATACCCTTACCACATTCACACAATAACATACATACATAACCTCACGCCTGTTTTCGCCGAAGGAGTAGACAGAGGTGCATTTCTGCACCCACATTTCGCCAGGTTTGTATCAGTCTCACGTAATAGGGGGCGTGCTTATTGCCGTTTTTCGTGCACATTTCCAGACTCCATGCTGCTACTGAGAATTTCCTAATAGAAAAACCAATAACACTTCCTAATCCGGGAATCGAACCCGAGACCTGCTAGATCGTACAGCACATACCTGAGCCGCGAGACCACGAGGCAATGGAACAATTATATTTGTAAAAATATTATTGATCACTACTTTACAGTCGCGGTACTTACAATACAATACAAGCCCAAAAGCTCAGCTTGCCCTACAAAAATCCAAATAATAATCTTTAAGCTTTAAATCTTTGTTTAACAAAACCAATTTGGCTTATAAATAAGAAAATCACGACCCCACAGTTAACAATAATAAACTAAACATTACACAATTATCGTGTAACGCTTTTGGCTTTCTATGGAAGTACCACCAATGCTACATTTGTATTTGATGTTTCACCAGTCAAGACTCCACACTATTCCGACTGTACTGTACTAACCATCAGACACTAGTGACGTCACATTGCCAAGATCAAAAAGTCTTTAAAATCCCCTCTCACCTCAGGTATGTCCTTTAGCCTGAAGTCCTCGACCCTGAAGCCCGACAGCGCGTCGCACGCCGCCTCTATGACGGCGGGGTGGTTGGACTCGGCCACGTAGGCCCACAGGCGACGGCACGCGTCCGACACGAGCTTGTCGTACTCCGGAGTAGACACTCGGAGTGCCGGCACCTCGCCTAGCAACTTGCATAGTCTGACGGATAACAGTAGATGAAATTATTTCAATTTATATTGAGATCATCATCAGCCCATACGTCTCACTGCCAGGCACGAGCCTACTCTAGAACTAAGATGGTTTAGGCCTTAGTCCACCAAGCTGGCGTAGTGCGGGTTGGCGGTCTAACCACCTAAGAAATTCCTAAGAACTTTTAGGTGTGCAGGTTTCATCACGATGTTTTCCTTCACCGTTAAAGTACGTGATAATTCATTGTGAATACACACATAACTTCGAAAAGTCAGAGGTGTGTGCCTGGGGTTTGAACCCGCGACCGTCGAGATGCTCGACCACGCGCCTAAGGCCATCACGACTTTTTCCGGCGTCAATAAAATATTATAATCATTGTATAGTGCGGATTAGAAGTCCGATCAGGAAATAATAATTAGCTTGTAAGTCGGCGTGCGAGGTCAGATTAGTGGTTGTATAATGTCAAGGTAAATATTCAAAACATAGCAGATTATATTTAAGGATAGTTAACACGCGTTCTTAATTCCATAAAACATATTAATTTGTAAAGTTCAAAGTCAAAGTCAAATTATTTTTATGCAAATAGACTTTTACGAGTTCTTTTGAATCGTTAAATTTAAACTATTGCCGTTAAAACTAGAATAATGCTAAAATACATAATATAATGTAAACTTGATAAATATTTTATCAATACCAAACAGAAAAATAACAGGTTGTACAATGTACAAACTATAATAGATTCACTACAAAAAGAAAACTAGATTTCGTATCATAAGCATAGTCACAGCACAGAATAAAAAATATAACAAGACTACGTACCGGAAATAATTCACTTGATATGGAATTTTAACAAAAATTTTAAGTGGCAGCGAATCAGAGAACATACAAGTCGTATCAACAACAGACGCACGACGCGAACAAGTTTACAGTTCAAACGAAATGGAAATACGAACTAATTTAGCAGTATTAATACTGACGTCCTTAGTATCACAAGTCGTTCTCGAACTGCCTGAAGATGGCCGGCTCGATTTCAAAGGTCTCGCAACAAAATACGGCTACAATTGCGACGAACACGCAGTCACTACTGAAGATGGATACATCCTTAAGTTGTTCCACGTAGCGGGGAACAGAAGTAGGCCAGTACTCCTCATGCACGGGTTTATTGACTCTTCAGACACCTTCACAGTGAGAGGAAAGAAATCACTAGTGTCATTCCTGGCCAGTCAGGGTTACGACGTGTGGGCTGGCAATGTTCGGGGGAATCGTTACTCCAGACAGCACATTAAGCTAGATCCTGACGGAGACAAGGAATTCTGGGACTTCAGCTATCACGATTTCGGATACTACGACCTACCAGTGATTATTGACTATGTACTGAGCAAAACTAAAGCTGATAAGCTGGACGCCATAGCCCATTCTCAAGGCAACACAATATTCTACGTTCTGGGATCGTTGAAGCCGGAATACAATGATAAGGTGAATCTTCTTATTGCTCTAGGCCCTGTGGGATACGTAAACAATCTTCCACCGCCTTGGAGTGTGATAACACGAGCCGGAGACGCAATAAACGCTATTTTGTTAGCTTTAAACGCGGAGGAAATGTTCAATAATCAACTCAGGACATTGGTGCAAGATTTATGTACAACCCAAACGGATTTGTGTTCTGTCGTGTTTGGAGAGTTGGCTGGACCTGATGCTGAGGAAATGGAGCCAGAATTCTTTCCAACATTAATTGGACATTACCCGACGAGCACGTCTAGGAAAAACGGCCTTCATATGGTCCAAAACGCTTTGGAAGAGAATTTCGCTCAGTATAATTACGGAGCTCAGAACATGAAAGTTTATGGGTCTAAGAACCCACCAAACTATGACTTAGGCAAAGTGACAATGAAGATTGCCTTGTACACAGGCAAAAACGATAGGATGGTACCAGTGAAAAATGTTGTTTTGCTCAAGAATCAGTTACCCAATGTGGTGGAATTTCGAGTCATGAAGCGAAGCAAGTTCAACCACATGGATCACATATGGGGGAAGAACATGGACAAGTATCTGTTCCCGCATGTGTTGAAGACTTTAGAGAAAAACAATTAAAAGTGTTGTTATAGAACAATAAAAACTTAAGAATATGAAGTTTACGATTTTTTTTTAGTGATAATGAACTGGGTCCTATTACTGGCTATAATGTGGGACTTAATAAATCGCGAAACATATTTGTAAAATACACCTCTATCCACATCCTCAATTTTATACTATTGTAACCAGCTTTAGAGAGTGTCTGAACTTCAGACTGAAGGTAAAATAAAAACACACTGAAACCACAGTACTTTCTGGAAAACATATATAAAACTAAGTAGATAATGCCTACTCGTGCCTGAGTGCCGAGCCACGACTGCCTCGTGGTCTCGCGGTACAAGTATGTGCCGTGCGATCTAGAGGTCCTGGGTTCGATTCCCGGGTCGGGCAAAGTGTTATTGGGTTTTTCCATTAGGAAATTCTCGGTAACAGCACGGAGTCTGGAAATATGCCCGAAAAACGGCAATAGGCTCGCCCCCTGTTACGTGGGACTGAAACATACTTGGCGAAATGTGGGTGCAGATATGCACCTCTGCCTACCCCTACGGGGAATACAGGCGTATTTTTATGTATGTATGTATGTAGATATAATGCAAAAAATACTTGAATAATTCTTGAGTAGAAACAGAAGCTTGAATTGATAATGAGGGAATAGGTATAGGAATAGGTTTTATAGGTCGAAGGTTCTGCCTTTTAAACAAAACATTATATTTAAAACGGATTAATATTTTTTTTTTATTTAAAACCTGGTAAATATATCGATTTTTTTTTTCTTTTTTGTTCATAATTCATTCTTTATTATGCATTCTTCGATTACCCTAATCTATTATCTCAATTAGGAAACGTCCAATATTCGTAACCCCGTCACCTTTTACTATCAATTTTTGAAATGAATCATATATCTGTCACTTATCAAACATCATATTTTCAATTATTTGTTGTAGGTTTCACATTGACCCCTAAAAACCAAGACTTCAAATTCTAGACACCACTGGTATTTCATAACATAACACAAATATATTTACATAAAATTGCTATTTGTGTGCAAATTAAATATGGACCGTCGTTATAACTAGACTGTTAATCCTTAACCGTGTAATTTTATTCAAAAATATTAATGAATGACGTACACATTTTTTTATCGAAGGCAGTTAAGTAATCTTTAAAATATAAATAGAGGATAATTACCTCAGTGCCTGAAGACGAAAGTCTTCGATAGTTGTGTGTTACCAGTGATGACATACGGCAATGAGACGTGGTCTCTCACTATGGGCCTCATTAGACGGCTCTGAGTCACTCAACGAGCTATGGAGAGGGCTATGCTCGGGGTTTCCCTACGAGATCGAATCAGAAATGAGGAGATCCGTAGGTGAACTAAAGTAACCGACATAGCCCAGCGGATTATCAAGTTGAAGTGGCAATGGGCCGGGCACATAGCGCGGAGAACTGATGGCCGATGGGGCCAAAAAGTTCTCGAGTGGAGGCCACGTATCAGAAAGCGCAGCGTGGAACGTCCACCCACAATAAGCTTCTCTCGCTTGTAGAGGGGGCCCGTGCCCGGCAGTGGGACATATATGGGCTGATGATGATGATGACATCAAGCAACAGATTAACTGTTAGTTTTGGTGATAAAATCAACAAAGATCCAATGATTCATGTCTTGTCTCTTCTGTGAATACACATGACATTTTTGAAAATCGTTGATCACTTACTACTACGAGTAGAAAACCACACGATTTCTCATTTGCTCCATAAACCACTTATAAAATCAAAAAATCAAACATTTTACTAAGACAGGGTTATATAAATAAATAAATACACCCAACAGTCACATACATAGTTCTGACCTCACATTAAGATAAGAGTCTTGTGTCGTGGGTATCAGTTTATTCAAATTAAAATTGTACGTCACATTATCACATATATTATTTTTATTTTACATATTTTTATTACGCACCCACCCGCTCTATTTGATGATACATTCCAGTCTATCCTACGGTTGTCTGGAAGAGATCGCATTCAGCGATAAGACCGTCATTTGTTGCACTCTATTTTTAATCATGTTTTTGTAATTTTTTGTGTTGTACAATAAAGTGTTATAAATAAGTAAATACTGACTGTATCTGCACGCTGGGCCTGTGGTCCCTGCCCAGCTTGGGCTCGAGCGCGCGCCAGGCCCCGGGCGGCGCCACGGCCGCGCCCCGCCACAGCGCCGCCAGCGCGCGCAGGCACTCCGCGCAGGCGCACGCGCCGGACCGGTCCCCGCAACGGTTCAGCGTCGACGAGATCACGCCCACCAGCTCCAGGCCTTGGGGACTCGGCCTGCGGGAGATGGCGCTTCCGGTATAATACCCGTCTCTGTCTCACTGGATCTTCTTCAATACACATGTACATGTATTGAGGGGGAGAACTTTGGCGTCACGCCAACATATAAGCAAATTTGTCATAATTATTTACCCTCCCGTCCCCATATCATCAAAAGTAAGCAAATACCGTACTCACACCTCATATGCTTACGTAAGCATTAGAATGCATATTTTTAGTCTGTTCTAATTTCTTTTTTTATTCAAAAAATCGGGACAAACATTTTTAGAAAATCCGAAAAAGAAAAAATAATTATTAATTACGTAATCACCATCCAGACCCCCCATTCCCCGATGTCATCAAAAACGAGCAAAGGGAATACCCTCCTTCCCCCTGTAGTGGTTACGTAATACTTGAATGACCCCTTATACACTTACCCAAATTCGACATTCACCTGAGCTCAAGTATTCGTTTCATTTAATGTAGTTCTCAAGCACACTACAGACATAACTGTACTGTGTGCAGTATATCCATAGAAGCTCGAAAAACACAGTTTGCCTTACAAAATTCCGGATAATAGTCTTTAAACTTTAAATGTTCATTTAACTATAGCACTATATAAATGAGACTACCCCACTATAAACAATCATAAACTACATATTACATAATTCGTATCGCCACTGGTATATTTATTTATTTAATTTAGTACTTTGTAAGCTAATAGGTACATATGTCATACTCGCTGAAATGTCTGTGCTTACGGCGGCGTCGTGTGCCGGGTCGGTCACTTCCCTATGAAATGGTTGAGGAGACCGATGGCTGGCACATGCGTCATATTCGTGAACGGATGCTGTTGGTGTGAACTGGTCTGTCTGAGTTGCTTATTTGTATTTATGAACTTTTAATCTGGTAAAATGTCAGTACCGCCATTCTAGATGACTCTATGTTATTCTCATATTCAATACAATAGTTTTTAATTGAATTAATGAGCTGCTCTTATTCGGAAAATTTAATTACTAGATTGGAAAAAAGCAACACTAGATTTCCTTGCCCGTTCATCTCTAGATGACTGCCTTTATGAAGGAAGTATAGAAAATAGATACTCTATGGTCGGATAAAATTGTCTATACCTAGTCTCGCATATCTTCATGACGGCAGTGGCCCTGGCGATGTCGATCTCCCACTTCAAATCCTCGGGTCTGCCGATGTTGGGGTCTACTAACATCTCCCGCAAATACGGAAAACACCGTACCTGTACACAAAAATATGTATAATATGACAAATGAAAAATGTGTTTTAATATAGGGAACAGTGTTTTTATTTTTATTTTAATATGAAAGTTGATCTATACTGATATCAAAATATTGAATATCGTAAATAAGAAAGTTCTTAATATTACCTGGGTTTCAGCGAGGCTCGTGTATAACATTATCAAAAACGACGTAGGAACTCCTTTGTTCGCCTTTAGCTTGTTCAATATGGACACCACTGTAGGAACGTTTTCCTGGCAAAAACAAAATATATTCATTTTTTTGTATCAATATTTTTAATCCCTCGGCTTTTCAACATTAATTGAGCTCATTTAAACTTAGTAACACCAAAGTACTTAAAAACTACTAAAAAAAAATATTCTAAATTCCAAAGACATACATACATTACCCCGCGCCTGTATTCTTAGAAGGCGTAGGCAGAGGTGCATTTCTGCACCCACACTAGATTTGTAACAGTCCCACGTAATAAGGAACAAGCCTACTGCCGTTTTTCAGGCACATTTCCAGACTTCATATTGCTACTGAGGATTTCGTAATAGAAAAACTCAAAACACGACCCGACCCGGCAATCGAACCCAGAACCTCTAGATCTCACGGCACATACCGCGAGAACACGAGGCAAGATAAAAAAATCCCAAATTTTACTTTACCTTGGTCTTCGCCATCAATGGTAACGCCTTCAGACACTCCAACTTGACTTTTGGCGACTTGTCATGCGCTATTTTGTACAACAACACTGGCAACAACTGCACTGACACTTCCTTAGCAGAACTAACCAGATTAACAACCACTGACAAGGCTTTCAACACTATATCATCATACCACTGCTCGCTTCTTCTCTCCATAATCATACCGAAGAGAAACGGTAGCAATTCCTTCTTGAGTTTATCATCAACTTTGTCCAAACAATCCAGCCATGACTTCAGCCTCTCTGGGTCATCCTTCATCCGTTCCCAGTTTTGATTCAACTTGAAAATGATTGATAGACGGCTGTCAGCATACAGAAGGTTTTGGAACATTTTATTTGCGTTCAAATTGGCTGTATAAAGCCTTGTGTCTTCTGATATCTTCTCCTGGTATGTGTCCAAGATCTTGGCTGCCACCTTCAGAGCTGATGCTGTGAGGTACGATGGAAGATTCAGCCATTGAAGTGAGAAAGCCACGAAGACACCCAGGCATATAGAGGAGTATTCATACTTGCTTATGATATTTAAACCTGAAATAGAATTAAAAATTGTAAAGTAATTGACAGTTTTTTAATTAAAGAGTATAGGGCTTCAGCTAAAGCCTCTGATGGAGACAAATCGTCCTTTAGTATTCAAATATTATCTGATGCATTTATACAAGTATAGCCTTGTCTTGGTGAGGTCTGATCTCATATGGGTTTGTTAAATTATGAAAAAATGGGGTATTTTTTTAGTAATTATTAAAATTATCATTGAGCCAACTGAGTGAGTTTAGACCTGATGCTGGCCTAGTGCGGGTGTGCAGGTTTCATCACGATGGTTTCCTTCACCATTGAAGTACGTAATAATTCATTGTGACTTAACTTCAACAATTCAGAGGTGTGTGCCTGGGGTTTGAAAATTCTCAAGATTCTCGATTCTCGTGCCGACATTTTCAACCACCAGCCTAAACATCGAGGCCATCACTACTCTCAGTCAAGTCAGTCAAGTCAGTCAAATCAGTGACAGCCCCGTGGCGCAGTTGGCTAGACACCAGCTTGCGAAACGAGAGGCCGCGGGTTCGATCCCCGCACCGAGACAAATGTTTGTGTAATCGACAAATATTTGTTTCGGGTCTGGGTGTTTGTGAGACCGAAAAGTCTCTCGTAGTTTCTGATATCCACGACACAGGACTTGTATCCTAGTGTGGGGTCAGAACTATGTATGTGACTGTTGGGTGTATTTATTATTATTTATTTTTTTAATTAAATTTAAACACCTTAAAAGTAGCCAACGGTATTTTAGAGCATTATACATCCAACACTCACACAAGTTAAACAGCTCATGGAGATGCAGTGCGGAGGAGTGCAGCAGGTTGTCTGCGAGGGTCATCAGCACCAGTCCTGATGCTGCTCGCAACTCCGCAGCCTCCAGCCCGAAGCACCGGTCGATCAGGATGTAGCAGGGCCGAGGGTCGCGTCTGCAATTAGAAGTATTCATGATCTTACTACTGAGAGGATTGTTCTCGGTTGTAAACTCAAAGAGATTGAAAACAGGGTATTTCTTCAAGTTTTGGAACCTAGAAGATAGAGAGCCTATTGCAGTTTTTTAGGAACCTTATTAGACTTCGGGCTGTAAATAAGGGAAAACCAAAACACATTGCCCGAAGTCAAACCTGATATACCTAGGCCTTCACCCCACTTTAAATTTTTCGTAATCTTTTTTTTTATGCATCAAAATCAGCATTATGATTAAAGAGGTTTCTACTTCGTAGTCATAATTAAATGATAGTGGAATGTGACGTACCCATGTCTCACGAGCTCGTTGGATATCCTGGCCAGCATTGGCAGAAGTGCCAACACCATCTCGCGGTTTTGCTGATACACTGCTGCGTCGGTTACTGCTGAGTATGCGCTGAACGCACGCTCTATCAGCAATGGATTGCAAATCTGAAATCATCAATGAGTAAACCGTTATAGACACATAGTTTAGGTAGACAGACAGTTATGCTTTTTGTAGCTAACTTTTCATCATAACCGAACAAACATTTGTGAGCTAGAATAGTTTTTGCTAGCTTATTAGTAGTTACCTAGCTAGCTAGTTTCTGGTAGCTAAGGAGCCATTCAAATATTACGTAAGGACTAAGGAGGGGGGGCGGGGGTCTTCGCTTTGCTTATATTTGATGACATATACCCCGAGGTATAGGGGGTCTGGATGGTGATTACGGGAGCATTTTTTTTCTTTTTCAGCTTCCCTACAAAATTTTGTCCTGAATTTTTGAATAAGAAAAAAAAACAGGACAGATTAAAATAATATATCTTACGTAAGCATAGGAGGGGGAGTATGGTATTTGTTTACTTTTTGACATGGGGATTAATTATTGTAAAAAAATTGCATACCTAATACTTGAATAGTCTTATGTTACATTCAAATATCTGTGTAAACTAAGACACCAAGAAAGGGTTTTTGGTGATTCATAGGAGTAGATACCTGCTGACAACTGAGGCAAGCGAGCAGCAGTGACGTCAAGGCGCTGGTCTGCGGCAAGTTGAGCATCAGCTGCCACGGCCTGATGCCTCCGTCGCGCTGAGGGTTGCACGTCAGCCAAAGGAACACTGGTCGAAGCAGTTCAAGACTGTTTGATGAAATCCTGCAAGATCAATTTGATTTTAAAATGAGATATTTTTGCCGAGAAGATGAGAGGTTTAAGGTGACGAGTTTATGAATTTATGAAGTCAAATTTAAATAACTTTTAAAACAGTACATGGAGGTTTTAGTCCCTCTGTTTAAAAGTCAAAAACTGGTGCAACAATATACACTATTGTAAGTGTGAAAGTTTAAATTTTGATGTTCAAAATAAAATAGATAAAAAACGATTGAAAATATTTACTTCAAATCAGGCAAACATCTACTAAGTACAGTTTTTATCTAAGATTTTTTTTTTATTGTTGTGGATTTACCAACTCAACTAAACAATGTACCAATTTTTATAACACATTTTAAATTTATCTCTGGAACGAATTTTGAAGCACACAATTTGCAATAAGCTTTTATTTGAATCTTTGAAAAAGCAGTTAAACCTGTATTTCTACACAAATGTTTTGCTAGTTAATATGTCCTATGTAATAGTGAGCAAGCCTACACATGTTTACAGTACACTTTTTCAGACACAAAGCTGTTACAGGGAATTTTTACAAAAAAAAAATTTTAATTGGCAAGCCAATCTAAAGACTGTTGATTGATTGAAATCACCATTGGTAAAACAAAGTCACATACTTACGTGTAATCTGGATGTGTACACAACGCATGCATCTGAGCTAACACATCATCTTGAGCTCCTTTGTTCTTCTCTAACACTGTGATGAACGGATGCTGAGGAGACTTGAGCGAGAACTGGCACTTGTAAGGCTGTCCTGGTATGAGCCTTGACTTCAAATCCAGAGTGAGCAGGCCAGCCATTGTTGATATTATTGCTGAGTAGTTGCTGTTAATTACAAAGTTAAATATTGTTTAATTACACTGGTCAACACAAGTCTTGTTTCCTTTATTTTATTTGTCAGTTATTGTGTATTTCTATGGCCCTAACTATGAAAAAATACTGGGAGATTGCTAACAGCTTTACTTTTTGAAATATCCAGTTTTATTATTTTAACAAAAAAATACAGAAAATTAATACTTTATGTTAACAAAATTTCTATAGCACGCTATAAAATTATCTTTTATAAGATTTCCTTGAACGAACGTCTTTAGGTAGATCTCGTCGCAAATTCCAGCAGTAGTCTGCCATCATATGTGAGTCCCACCGCCCCTGATACCGTTCTGCCACTGTCCAAAGATCCTGATAGAATCTTTTACCCTGCTCCTCACTAAAATCACCCAGATTTTGTGGAAATCGGTCTAAATGCGAGTGCAGGAAGTGGATTTTTATGCTCATGTTGCACATGTAGCTATTGCGAGTTCGATAGCATGGACTTAACAACCTTGACAGAATCGTCAGATTTGTTTTTACTTAGAAATTACTCATGATCAAAACAAATGAACTCCAAGCTTTTGATTCGACTTCAGTCATTGATTTGATAAAATTAGGATCTTTCACGAGGTGCCTAATCTGGAGCCTATCGAAAATCAGCATTTATTTTTCTGTACTTTATCCTGCAAACTTGCGAGAAAGAAAATTGAAACATTCGCCACTTTCATCAAGCGCCTTCACAAACTGTTTCATTATGACGAGTTTAACATGAAGTGGTGGAAGTATGATGCGGTCTCGGCTAACTAAAGGCATGCTTATAACATTTTTGGTACCATCTTTTATCTCTTAATGCACTGGCCAAACTTTTTGAGACCAATGGTGTTGTTTGTGACGACTGTCACAAAACATTACCGGACAAGCAAACATTATTGAACATTACTGCATCTCTTTTTTCACTGAACCATAATAGTAGACATACCACATATTTCTGGCATACAATATGAGGAACGCATGGCTTGTCCTGATTACACAATTTTATTTAAAGAATTGATGATACACAGTTTTAACAAAGTCCAATATAATAGGTTTTCAATATTTTGCAAATACATATTCACCACAAATATAGCAAAAACAATCGGGATTGAGCACACAATATCTTCTTAACGAAGCCATATAGAAAACAACAACATAATATATTTCAGTGTCAAATAAAAAAAACGAAAATTTAAGTAAAACTAGTAAATGAGGGTAGTTAGCTGTAACTCAAAAATAAAAGCTGTTAGAGAAAAATTATTGCCATATTTGAAAAATACGCGTCAATTAGAAATAGAAACAAAAAAAACATCACAGGAAACAAACAATTTTTATTTTTTTGTTGACCAGTGTTATTACAGTGTAAGTGTATCTGTTCACGTTGGAGTCAACGATGTACGTGAATCTGTGATACACGTGTAAGTTGTTGCGTAATTAGGGTAAGCGCAGCGACGTAAATAAAACGACCGGTCTTGATGCGTGCTAATATATGACTCAGTGCATATAAAAACTTTATTGCTTTATATACCAAAATATTGACATAATTCGAGTTCATCGACTATGCTGACGATGCTCCCACATTAGTTCCCCCCTTTTTTTTTAAAAAAGTAAATGTATAACAATAATGATAAAAAATAAGTAAATGTAAAATGTATGTGACACAAATAAACTAATTATAGGTTCTTGCTTTTCCGCTGATCAGGCTCTATAGCGAATCGTACAACAGGGCGTATGACGCGACCCGAACGTGTTGTCGTCAGCGTGGCCTTGTTCTTTTCCGCGAGCTCAGCACTGTTGCGGTCGTTGACGTTGTTGCTGCATGTGCTTTTTAAGTGTGCCAAAGGTTCGTTCGCCTTGTCTTCATTTACCATGTAAGCAGGTTTCAATCTGTCCACTGTTACTATGGATGTTTTTTCTGGCATTTGTATTTTGAAATATTTTTCGTATTTCTCTAACACTTTGTATGGTCCTTTGTATGATGGTGTTAGGGGCTTCTTTACAGCATCTGTTCTGACGAATACGTATTCACAATCTTTCATGTCCGGGTGTATATATGGTTTATGGTTTGTAGCGTGGTGACTGTTGTTAAACGGGCTTAGATTGGCCATTGTCCTTTGTAGTGTCCGTGTAAAAATTTCTGGTGATGTATTTTGCTTTTTCGGCTCGATAAACATACCAGGTAGACGTATATTTGCTCCGTATAACATTTGTGCTGGGCTGATGTTTTCTTTCAGTCGTAAGGCGCCTCGCAACCCTAATAGGACTAGGGGTAACTCATTTGACCAATTAGTTGTGTTACCACGCGCAATTAGTGCGGTTTTCATTGATCTATGCCAGCGTTCAACTAATCCATTTGATTGTGGGTGATAGCTGGTAGTTCTAGTTTTCTTGATACCGAGTGCTTTGGTTAAGGCGGTAAATAAGTCTGACTCAAACTGTCGTCCTTGGTCTGATGTAATGGTAGTTGGGCATCCAAATCTTGCTATCCAGGTATTCAGGAGAACTTCTGCTACAACTTTTGCTGTTATTTCTGGTACTGGTACGGCTTCAGGCCATCTTGTTGCTCTGTCGATCATTGACACGATGTATCTGTTTCCATTGGATTCTGGCAATGGACCGACGATATCTATGTGCACGTGATCTAAACGTGCTGTTGGCGTGAAACTTCCAATTGGGGCGGAGTTGTGCCTGTATGTTTTACTTGTCTGGCATGACTCGCATGTTTTTGCCCATGTGCCTACGTCTTTATTCATGCCTGGCCAGAAGTAGTGTTCAGAGATCATTTTCTTTGATGATCTTACACCAGGATGCGTAACGTTGTGCATAGAGTCAAATATTTGTTTTCGAAGCGACTTCGGTATGTACGGTCGTGAATTTGTTCTTGAATTTTCGCACCATAATTGTCTCGTTCCCGGTAACTGGATACTTTTCCAGCTGAGGTTGTTTTTATTTAACAGCTGAGGGAGTTCATTGTCACTGCGTTGCAAATCTGCTATGTCATTCCAATCCACAGGTGTGGGGCAATCTATTTGTTCGACTCGTGATAGTGCATCGGCCACTGGGTTCATATTACCGGCAAGGTGGCGTATGTCTGTCGTGAATTGTGCAATAAACTCTAGATGACGTAGTCTTCTTGGGGATATCCTTTTACTTGAACTGTCTTGTTTAGTAGTAAAGGCGTGACATAATGGCTTATGATCGGTGTATATTATCAATTCTCGTCCCTCGATATAAGGTTGAAAATGCGTTACAGCCATGTAAACTGCCAGTAATTCTCGATCATATGTACTGTATTTAGTTTGTGCTTCACTCAGTGCCTTTGAAAAAAATGCAAGTGGCTTCCACGTGTCGTTTTCGTACTGTTGTAAAACGGCGCCAATACAAGTTTGCGAAGCATCTGTCATGAGTGATAATGGAGAATGCGGATCTGGAGACGTCAATGTAACAGCGTCGCTTAGACTTTCTTTACATTGATCGACTGCTTCTAGTGCTTCGGAAGTCCATTGTATTTTAGTTTTGTCGTTTTTCTTTGAGCCTATGAGATATTTGTTCAAAAGAGCTTGATGACGGGCTGCTTGTGGTATGTTATTGCGGTAAAAATTGATCATGCCCAAAAATCTGCGTAGCTCTTGCACCGTTGTCGGAGTCGGGTATTTTTTGATTGCTTCAACCTTTTCAGGTAATGGTTTGATACCCTCTGGAGTAATCAAATATCCGAGGAATTCTATTTGGGGTTGTCCAAATACACATTTGGCGCGATTTATTGTGATGCCATGCTCGTTGAGTCGCTTAAATACTTCATGTAGATGCTGTCTATGTTCACCGGGTGACGATGACCTCACTAATATGTCATCGATATATACAAAAATGAAGTCTAATCCTGCTAGTACTGTGTTCAGGAATCGGACAAACGTTTGGCCCGCGTTTCGTAAACCGAACGGCATTCTAGTGAATTCGAATAGACCGAACGGGGTAATTACTGCGGTTTTTTCAACATCTTTCACAGGTATTTGGTTATACGCTCGTTTTAGATCAATTTTTGAGTATATAGTAGCTCCAGGCAACAGGTATGTGAAATCTAATACTCTCGGGATCGGATATCTATCCGGTACAGTGATGGCGTTTAATTTTCTGTAGTCGCCACATAGTCGTAATTCGCCGTTTTTCTTCTTTGTCACCAGTAGTGGACTAGCCCAGGGACTCTTGGAAGGCCTGCATATGCCTGTCTGTAACATGTCCTCTATTTCTTTTTTCACCTTTAGGTATTTGTCGGCCGGCAAAGGTCTTGACTTGGAGTACACAGGATGTCCCTCAGTTATAATATGGTGAACCACGTTGTGTTTTGGTGGTGACAGAGTGTCGAGCGGTTTTAAAATATTTGGATATTCCGCTAAAATATCTGCGTAATCTTCGGTTAAATCAACGGTCCGAAGTGTTGGTGTGCTTGACTTCATCAACTTTGCGTTTCTTTGAAGTCCAGTCGTACCATCTATCAAACGCTTGTTTCTAATGTCGACCAAAATGTTGTGTTTTTCCAAAAAATCAGCTCCAAGTATTGGTTGTGTAATATCAGCGACGATAAAAGTCCAACGGTACGGTCGTCTCAAATTCAGATTTAACGTCAGCGTTTTGTCGCCGTATGTTTTTATTGGTGTGCCGTTTGCGGCATATATTTTGTAAGTGCTGTCGGTTTTTATTTTGTTACTTCTTCTCGGTATTGCTGAGATGTTAGCGCCTGTATCAACCAAAAAGCGATACCCACTTTTTCGGTCGGTAACGCATAGGCGGTTTGATGGTACAATAGCGCTGACGACCGCCTCTGTCAACGCTGATTCTAGTTTTCCGACGGCTTACTCCAATTGCACGGTTGTTCACAATTCCAAGCTCGATCCTTATAGCGCAAGTGATATTTACATAACCATTGAGGACTTTCCGGCGTGATTCTTGTTCGCGATCGGGATCTTTGGCGCGTTAGGCATCGATTGCGTCTATGGTGACGATGTCCGTTTCTGAATGAGCTTGATTTCAGTGCTGCGACTTCTATGGTGAGCTTACTCATTTGGTTCATTAGCTGTATCATGAGCTGTGGATGACTACTGGATTTAGCGTATTCACAACCTGCGTTTGGGTTCATTTTCTGAATAACTATATTTATGCCTCTTGAAAGCCAAATCAGGGAGATCCGCTGGTGGAAGGCTGATAAGGCTGTGCAGTACAGTTATCACAATTTGATGAAGTTTGCTTCAAACGTAGGTATCGCGTCGGGTATTATCACGTCGGGGTCACCAGTTGTAAGTGTATCTGTTCACGTTGGAGTCAACGATGTACGTGAATCTGTGATACACGTGTAAGTTGTTGCGTAATTAGGGTAAGCGCAGCGACGTAAATAAAACGACCGGTCTTGATGCGTGCTAATATATGACTCAGTGCATATAAAAACTTTATTGCTTTATATACCAAAATATTGACATAATTCGAGTTCATCGACTATGCTGACGATGCTCCCACAACAGTTATAATAAAATGGAAAACAACAATAAATTTAATAATCAGACATGTAAATACAACATAATACATCTTATAAAGCAAAAAGCTTTAGATTTAACAAACATGTAATATTTTTTTCCCTACTACCTACTCATATCATGTTTTTTAATTTTTCAACCAAGTATCTGTCTATTCAGGTATTGAAATGAGCAACATAAAGTACATTTTAACCGAACTCCAGTCCAATTATTTTTTACATAGCCAAGAAGCTACAGTGATAGAAACTAATTATTTTGAAGATTGGTAAGCCTAAAGTTATATTCTATTTATTGGCAAAGGAAAGCTAAATTATTTGTGCAAAAAAAAAAAATTCAATGCATGTTTATCTACACATTAATTCATGTTTTTAATTTATAAAAATTCATACCTACTAAGTCTGTGCCATCAAATTCACATGTGATTTTGGTTGCATGTGACATAACAAAAACAGTGTCAGTCATTAACTTCTAATAAATGTGTTAAAATATATTTCTAGTTACATGTAGAGACAATACTTCAAAAAAATGCCCTCCATTTGGTTTCATACCCAATTAAATTAGTTATATTAAAAAGTTTTACTACCATGTATGATGTACTTTTTGACATAACAAAGAGCTTTCAGTAATTGTGCAAGAAAAAAACAACTTTATTATTTGTATATTTGAACTTATACAGTACTTTTTTTTAATAAAAGATAATTTAAGTTATTATAAAACAACCGATTTGTTACTCATTGATACCACCACAGTGTGTATAGTTTTTTTTGTATCAAAACAATTTTTTACTGAAAAGTTGACTGCAGAAAATATGTCCTGAATTCATTACTAAAGCTCCATTAATATAAGGTGCAATAATTATTGAACAATGTATATATAAAAATGTGTATAATAACACGCAGAAAAGTGATAGATTGTGTTTATTTTTAAAAATAGAGTACTTACTGAGCCGCCGGTAACAATGTTATTACTGTCGACATAGTATGAGCAATTTCCAGAACGCCAAGCTCCACCAGCGCCATGAGCCCTTGGCACGCTGTGAGGCTCACCAAAGCATCCTTTGCTGAACATTTTTCTCTTAAGTATTTCAATTCTTCGTTTTCCAAAACAAATTTTTGCCGATCCTCTAACTTGAAATTTGATTTAATTGTACTAATTAATTTATCTATAGCGTTTACAACTAATACACTGTTGTTTGCATTTAATTTATATTCTATTTCCTCCATTATATTTAGTAGTTTGAGTTAAGTTGGATTATAATTTTAAAAAATCAAAACTTTCTAGATCAAACAGAACAGCTGTTTTAGCAAAAAATGACAGCAGCACGAGCAGCACTTGACAGTTCAAAAAATTGAATTTGACAATAATACTTTTTAAATTATCCTCACACAAACAAACCAAAGGTTAGCATTTCATACAACCAAGTCATCACCAATACCGTTCGTTTAGTTATACCTAATGTTGGGAACTTTTCAGATTTTAAAACGTAAATAATGATAAAAGTATTAAAACTTTTCCCGGGACGATTATCAAACCTGATACGTCTAAAATCACACAGCACACGTTTGTGCGACGAGATCAATCAGTCAGTTCTCAACAATAATAATAATAATTCTGATAAATTCTCCTCTTGAGAGCGATTACTTACGAATTATCAACGAAACGAGGCTCTTCGCGTGCTAAGTGAAAATAAATTATAAGTACTTTTAATGATTTAAACTGTTCTAGCCATTAGGTATAAGACATAGATTTAACAATAAAAGAAATTAAAACAATCAGAACTTGAGATGAAATACTGCATTAATTAATGACTTTTGACATATTAAAACACTTATACCTATTTAAATATGCTATAGTTGCGTCTCTAATTGAATATGATTAAAACAGCACATTGTGAATAACGGAGATCATGTTGCTTGCATGTCCATGGTTGCTTGTCAGATACTACCTACAGAATTAGCTGTGTTTATCAGTGTTGTTATTGATACGGCAATTGCCGTAATATACGGCAATCCAGGTTTTTTTTTCAGAAAATACGGCATACGGCAGCCTTCTTACTGCCGTATCCCAATATACGGCAACTGGCGGTAGGTGAAACGAAACGTTATTTCACTAGCGCAGCATAATGAATAAAACGAAACGTACCACTGATATGAACATAGCCGGGGAAATCCCGAATCCCGACTACGAACATAGTTATAAAGCCAGTAATATCATGCTATCTCTTTCGTCTTGGTTAAAAGTTGATGGTTGCAAATGAGACAACATTGTCTAATTGTTTCATCTACGAGTACGCTTCAAATATGATCTAGCACGTACTTATTCCAGGACAAGTATACACTTGAAAAACATGAATAGGAAGTGTTAGAAACAATAAGAAATCTTTATGGCGAAGAAAAAAATGATGAATAGACATTAAAAAAAATTATATATATATATACGGCAATTTTCTCATTTTTCTCCTAAAATACGGCAATTCAGACTACGACATACGGCAGTTCAGATTTTTGCGATAACAACACTGGTGTTTATATTTCCATCCCCGTCGCACTTGATGATTTTGTATTTCTCTGTCCTGTTGTCACACCACCGGTCCCGACTCCGAGGTCCCGACCATTTATGATTTAACCATTTTGACGTCCGATTGAATTGAATTACACATTTGTTTAACAATAATTACTGAGATACAAATACCTTTAATGTAAACATGTCGACCCCACCCAGAGAAACAATACAGAAACAAATCCAACAAGACTGGGCGAACCGTGAATACATTGAAGTTATCACAGGCAGTATAAAGAAGATTACGGATTTCCTTAACTCATTCGGTTAGTAATTCTTTGAGTTTTTATTGTTGGTCAAAATATATTTACTGTTATCTTCACAATAAGGCTAATTGATATGATCCTAAATATGAATTTCGGCGAACCATTTGTAATATAAATTCATTCTCTACAAAGTGCAAACTGCAACCTCTTTTCTTGTTAGGTACGTTCACGCAACTTACTATGCCCAACGATTTGCAACAAACTAAAAATCCGATAATTGCTACTTAATTTCCCTTAAAGATTTTTCCCCACAAACATAAATTTAAATAATGGGTTGTTTGTCCTCTTTATCTATCCAGGACTGTAATAAATACAACCAACAAATAATATCATGTGTGTTAACAGATATGTCCTGTAGATCAAGACTGGCCACATTAAACGAGAAACTGACATCTTTAGAAAGGAAAATTGACTACCTGGAGGCTTGTGTAAGTAACAAAAAAATATTGATACTTGGATACAAGAAATAAACATTGCTAGTCCATTGGCGAGGTATGAGCCTACATTTGAAAGAAGTTATGCTCTCAGTTACTAAACTCAATACTGGTTGGATAATTTCACACGAATAAGGCATTTCTCATATCTATGAGTATCTAAACACCTATTTAGTGTGTAAAGCAAATTTTCCCACAATAATTTTGCCTTTCATCACTGTAAGATTGCGAAGGAAATCAGTGAATTGTAAAAAATTCAAAAAAATTCTGTATATATTGCTGCAACATATTAACTTTATGACACAATGACATGGTGATTCTGCCAAGTTATGTGTCTGCAATATAAAGAAGTAAATAAAAAACACAGAAACAAAATGTACTTCTGTGATTCTTAAGCATGTATTATGTCTAAAAATATTATTAATTTTTCAGGTAACCAAAGGCGAAACATTGACATAAATTTGCAGAAGATTCTTGTAATAGCATTCCAAACTTCATGCTTTTTTTGGTTAAGGGACTACCTGCTGTCTACATATAGAATGAAGGCACAATTTTATGATGAACTTTATTACTCATTTGCAGAATTTGCATTTATTTGCCTTTTGCTAAAAAGACTGCTCATCAATGAAAATATTGTAATGTGTTTAATGGAGAATAGGTTCCTATTGAACCAATAATAACATGGAATTTTTTTTGGTGTCCTAAATATAAGCATACAAATATTTTTATTCACAGGAAAGATTACACTGGGCTTTTTGAAATGTTTAGCTTTAAAAATACTTGTGGCTATGTAGCAATAATACCAAGGATAAAGAAAATCTGTATAATTAATAATCCATCTTTTTTTCTTTTTATGGTTTGAAAAAATGATAATGATGACACAAACACCATAACATAGAACTGAATACTATATGAAAGAATGCTTGTTGCTCTTAGACCATTTCCAAATCAAAAGGCCAAATCTTAGGCTTTTTGTTTAATTTCATAGTGGTTTATTTGATTTTCATTGATCAGTCTCTCGAAAATTGGTAGTGTTGATCAAATCCGTATATCTGTTACAAACCTGTGAGATTAAAGAACATTTTAATTCCTAGATGGCATATTTATTTATAACTTTCTTTTTTATACATTTTTTATCGTAATGTATGCATAGTTATAGATGTTTATTGTACAGTAAATAAATATTAGTATTCTGTATATTGTTTACTTTCATTCACTTTCTCATACATACCCTCACGTCGTATCCCCGAGGGGAAGATATTTCTACAACCTTGTTTGTGTACAATCATTTACAAGTGGCAATGGGCCGGGCACATAGCGCGGAGAACTGATGGCCGATGGGGCCAAAAAGTTCTCGAGTGGAGGCCACGTACAGGAAAGCACAGCGTGGGACGTCCTCCGATAAGATGGTCGGACGAGCTGGTAAAGGTCGCGGGACGTCGCTGTATGCAGGCTGCTTCCAACAGGTCCCTGTGGAAGTCATTAGGAGAGGCCTATGTCCAGCAGTGGACCTCCATTGGCTGATGGATGGATGGATGATGGATGATTTACAAGTCATTATTCCATACTGTTACCGAAAAATAGTTAACAGAAAAACGAAGTACTATTTTCGCCTGAAACGAAAATCGAAGCTAGAGGTTACTTTTTCATTTTAAAAAAAGTACCTGGATGACCGAGCTTTGCTCGGATTTTTTTTTTAATTGTGTTTTTTGGAAATTATATTTAAGTACGAATTACTAATAAAATTATGAAATATGAATAATGTTACTTAACAACGCCATCTGCTGTTTATCGTTAAAGCAATTAGTTGCTCACAAAAAATAGTATTATTATTCGCCAATAGATGTCAGGAAGAGTCTACTCAAACGCCTCCTTTTTGTTATTTTTCTTCCAAATGACATTTTCTAAAAATGATTCCTAGCTAGATCGATTTATCGCCCCCGAAACCCCCTATATACTAAATTTTATGAAAATCGTTGGAGCCGATTCCGAGATTCCAATTATATAAATATATATATATACAAGAATTGCTCATTTAAAGATATAAGATAAGATAAGATAATGTACCTATACATAACACAACATAAATTTATAAGCTGTACTTATGCTATAAAGTACCTAATACGTCAACCAAATAGCTTTTAAAACATTCATACATTTTGGGCGCCCGTGAAGGGCACAGGTCGCTTTTTCGCACTCTAGCTGTGGAGCGCCCACCCAAATGAAGTCTTACGAAAGACCGGGGATATCGTGGTGTAAATCAACTTAATGACCCTTCGAAATAGCGGAGAAGTTTATTGAAATTGCCCGGGAGCAATGAATAAATAATTTTATTTTAAATGTTTTTCCGATTAAAATCGTTAAATATTTATTTATCTGCTATTTCCCCCTGCCTGTAATATGAAAATTAAAGAATATAATGACAAAAAAAATTTTTGTTACGCAACAAAGCAAGTCGAAAAATAATTAATCAAGAAGTGGTAGCTGCTTCATATTTACAGGAGTACCTACCCTTACAGCTGAAGTGTTTACAGTCATACACGACTTCTTGCTTGAATTCCAAAGGATAGGCAGAGGTGTATTTTTACACAGATGTTTAAGTCTAATAGGTGGCGAGTCCATTGATATTCGATCACATTTCCAGACTCCGTGCTGATACTGAGAATTTCCTAATGGAAAAGCTCAATAATACTTCGCCAGATCCAAGTTCGAATAGTATAAACATGTACCGCAAGACCACGACGCAGTACTACATTTACATATGTATATAACGTATATCGACTAGTTCACATGGACATAAAACTTTACATTTTTTTGCATTTCATTGTTATATTTATATTCAAAGTGTACTCTCACGGGATTGATATTAAACGAGTAGGTAATTAATGTTCGCAACTGCTCTGATACATATCGGTTCGTATTGAATGCAAATGGAAAGTTAATCTCATTAACATATTTTATTAGCCATATTTTTTTGCGGATAAAATCGCGCGACACGATGAATGCCCAAGCATAAAGTCGAGCAGAAAGTTCTAGACAGTTGACAGACAAACAAGAAAACATTTCGTTTTGCCTCTGCACTGGTTCTGCCATACATGGCCGTGTCTGATCGAATGGCCTTGCATTAGATTCCCATGTCGGATTTTACTTTTTAATTCGGAAATTCTCATTACCGGCAAGGAGTCTGATAATGTTCTGGTTTACAGCACACGTATTACATGAAATATAGTTACTGGAGAAACATGGATTTAAGAATAGGTAAAAGAAATCTAGAGACAAAACATCATTCTACATGGGAAAACGCTCATACAAAAGATAGAAATGTGTGAAATTACCAAATGTGTGTGCATTATGACTTCGCCAGTAGAACGTTACTTTTTATAGGCCCCCTATTCCACCAGCCCATTCGGGTATACAATTAGCGTATGTAGGTACATGTAAAAAGTGATAACCATGCATCGAGATGATTATGATCCCATAAAAAACAAAACTTGTAAAAAACCCCAAGTCTCGCAACTCAGTTCTTTTGCCGTAAAAAGTTGTGAGATCTATATGATACCAAGTCGATGAATTTATTCAGTCCCCGTTTAAGGGAACTTCTGTCTTAAGTTATTATGCACTTAGCTTACCAGACACCATCTTATAGTGACCATATCAATGTTAAAAATCTTTTATGTTTAAAATAAAATAGTTAGACTTGGCAATCGCATGAAAACACAATGTATCTCACTTTTAGTGCGATTGTAGATAGTCCTACTTTTTTCTTTTCGGTATCTTCTACTTCTTGAGTACTAACAACGGATTTTCTTAACCACTCTCTGCCTTATGAGCTTTGCTTACTTTTGTAGGTAGTCTTCCTCCTCTACATACGAGACGAGAGCGGCCGCGTCGTGATCTTTATTTTAAAATAATAATTATTTTTTGCGTTAGTTAGAAATATTTAGGGCCGCACGCGTCATACGTCAGTTGGAGTTAATCCTATTTTAAAGTTTTTATCTCTCTTTCACTATAAATTGGTACTGTCAATGTACCTAACAGAAATTTACAACATAAAGCTTATTAGAGGTATAACTTGAACTAATTTACGGCATTAACTGCCGCACTCAGTTTTTTTGAAATGAATAAATTACTTGACCCTATTAATCAGATTTCCTCACGATATTTTCCTTCCCCGTTAAAGTACGCGATAATTCATTGCTACATACATACATAAACTCACGCCTATATTCCCTGATGGGGTAGGCAGAGGTGCATTTCTGCACCCACATTTCGCCAGGTATACATACCTGTCAGTCCCACGTAATAGGGGGCGAGCCTATTGCCGTTTTTCGGGCACATTTCCACTTTCCAGACTCCCTGCTGCTATTGAGAATTTCCTAATGAAAAAACCCAATAACACGTTGCCCGACCCGGGAATCGAGTCCAGGACCTCTAGATCGCACGGCACATACATGTAACGCGAGACCACGAGGCAGTCCTTAATTTAAAGACCTTACTTCATAAATAATAAATAAATAAATAAATACATCCAACAGTCACATACATAGTTCTGATCCCACACTAAGATACAAGTCTTGTGTCGTGGGTATCAGAAACTACGAGAGACTTTTCGGTCTCACATACACCCAGACCCGAAACAAATATTTGTGTATCACACAAACATTTGTCTCGGTGCGGGGATCGAACCCACGGCCTCTCGTTTCGCAAGCTGGTGTCTAGCCAATTTGTGTATCACACAAATATTTGTCTCGGTGCGGGGATCGAACCCACGGCCTCTCGTTTCGCAAGCTGGTGTCTAGCCAACTGCGCCACGGGTCATTTCTATAGTAAGCTCTTCCCGAATACTAATTCATTGCTAATACACACATAACTTCTAAAAGTCAGATAAGTGTGCCTAGGGTGTGTACCCACGACCGCCGGGATTCTCGACCTCACGCCTAAACCTCAATACCATCCCTACTTATCTAGCTACACCTATTATTCCATTATTTTATACTATACAGGTACACTAATTTATTTACTGCAAATGTATCTTTGTAATCGTATATATTTATATGGGATTACAAAGTTATTTATGCAGTTTGTGTATCTAGAAAACTAGACCGAAATTGCAAGATATTATAATTTTTCCTTAAGTTATACACTAAAACCTAATTGTATTCCAAATTTGAAGCTTCTATGTCGGCTAGAAGTGCCTTAGAGTTTTGATGATCGGTCAGTGAGTGACCAAAACTGCGAAGTTTGACTAGTTATAATTCTTAAACTACTGGTTCAAATTGAATGAAATTTGAAATATACAGAGTTTATACCATTCTTGCTTGGTAACTAAAAATTCAGGTTTCTAGGTTTATCCACAACGAAGTTATAGGGTGTCGAAAATGGCCTGAGTTGCTTCGAGAAAAGTATAGTACGGCCGTGCCGCTTTTTCGCTCGACTTGGCGGGGGCACTGCCGTGCCCCCAGATTATAAGAAAGAAAATTCAATTTATTTTTTCCTTTAACACTTTACTAAAGCTAATATAATAATGGTTAATTACTTCCCCGGGTCGTTATTTTAAACATAACTAGATTTTTTTCGTAAATTTCGCTTACGTAGGTAAATAACACAGATTTTGTCGGCGTTATACATAGGTATGCTTCCTGTCTATCTTTGTAGGTACCAATAAAAACTCTTTCAATATATTTAACAATGCTCCAATTCGACAATAATCTCGTAAGATTTTATTGTATACTACACTCAAATATTACATGAACATCCGTTCGTGATGAACTCCTATGGTTTCACCGTTATTAATAAAGTAAAAGTGATCCTTAGGGGCAGTCAACGCCTTTCTATTACAAGGAATAGGAGTTGCGAATGAACAGTTTTTTCTTTGAGCATTTAATGACCGTGAAATATATTTGACTTATGTTTAAATTATACTTACTATTTGTATCATAAAAAAATGTGAGCGTCAAGTGAAGTTAGATTACGTTTGGCCGTACCACTTATTAGAGGGGCAAGCTTACTGCCGTTTTTCGGATACATCAACAGAATCCATGCTGCTACTGGGTATTTCCTAATGGAAAAACTGCCTGAGTTCCGACTCGGGACCTATAGATCACATAGCACAAAATTTTGCTATAAGACCTCTAAGCTATAATTTCAGTATTATAATTCCATGTTACATCATTTGCATTCCTCTCTACACAAACGCACGAAACGAAATAGTTTCAATAAAAATATTTTAACGAAATATTTAACTACGAAATTGTTTTCACAATTGCGTGGGGACGCGACCTAGTCGAAGGTCACACAAACAACCGTAGCAGGTGTTTTAAGATTCAGGGCACACAGTGGCGTGAGTCGCAAGGATAACATCTGTCATTACAATTAAACGTTTTTGCAAAACAAGATGCGTCCTCAATACAATTATGTTAATTGGTTTATAAATATATCAATTACTTTATTCTACATTTGCTGCTCAACTGAGTATGGAAAATTTTATAGTATGAAACGAATATTATGGCGGAGCACAGGCTGCCTGTATTATTGGTGTTATAAGTGTAACCATCCATCAGGTTAAATTTTTTAACAGTTTTCGGAAATGCAGAATTGATTCACAATTTTTGCATCACCATTTAATTGTGTGTGTTATAAAAGTATATTTAACATTGGTTGGGAGACGTTGAATGTGTTTAATAAGACATTTGATTGTCGAACAGCGTAGGTACTTACATGACGGCATGTGACCTACGCCGCCTATTAACACGCTTAATATTATGTTGTCTGGAATAGTTTCGGCAGTAGTTGAGGGAAAATTTATAGTCTACAGTTTTATAATTACAGGGTCGATTAGGAAAGCTAGCGTATTTGGATCGTTCATTTGCTATATCATAATGAAATAGACTAAGGGTCGAAGAGATCGCTCGAAAGGAGACCCTTATGTCCACATGGGAACGTTCTAATTAACTTTTTTACTTACATTAAAACACAATTTCCAGTTAAAAATCAAATAAATAGTCAAATAAATGTAATCATAAATAGACGATACAAGACTGAATATTAAGATGCCATACATTTATAGCTAAAACAATTCCTCCAATTAGACTGAATGTACTTATTTGTTTAATATTTTGTTTCAATATCAAAAGCCTAACAACAATCGCGAGTAGACTTTATTTAGCACTCAAAACGGTACAAACTACAAACGAGTGCAACCATATTCTCGACCGCATTTATTTTGAAGAAATCGCTAATTACAGTTTTTGTATCCTTTACACTAGATCGTTTAAGAATTAAGTGACATGTTTAAACTCCCAATAGATAGCACCGCTATGTACTTACTACGGCCTTTATTCCTTCGAAAGTTGTATGTTTTTTCATGCCATGAAACCATAGCTAAGAGTCAGATCCTTTAGATTATACGAGTAATTATAACAAATAACTACAAACAGTCATCAACTTATGCCACCTAAACATCGTTAAATAAAATTAAACATAAATTATATTGGAGTTTGGTTCGGTTCCCTTAAGGCACTAATAAGGCCGTACATTGCGTTTTAAAGCTTACATTACTTATATTACCGTTATTTACTATTATATACCTATAATTAAAATAAATCTGGCAGTGTTTAAAACGTATAAGTTGTTACATTGGTAAAATTTTCGAAATGTAATTGCCACAGAATTGCTGACGTTTCTCCGCTAACGTTGATAATAACAATTATAATATGCATTGATAATAGTTTGTAATAGTAGTATCATTACAAAACAGTAGAAATTTCACTAACACGAAACAAATTACACAATACTATCGTAATTGTAGATAGCTGTTCAAATTGAATACATTTACGAAATTATCGGTAGAAATTAATATTGTTTGGGTCAGATAAAAATTAACAATGTTAGATTTGATTAATTTGTTTATGATGTTAAAACGGTTATTAGTTGCACAAGTGGTGTATTGTGACAAGGATTTCCAAAAAGGGAATTTGTGACATGTTTTTAAATTTCAATGCTACTTAAATCTTGAAATGTTTATGCAATACTTATTACACCTGTAGGTGATAATTCCTATTGCAGTAATATTATGTCATTACTTAGTCATACAACTATTTGCTGACACATTCATGTCAAATTTGAAATTTCTACGGCTCTACGCGGGGAAAGTCGAACACGATTCAACAGAATGAATAGTCGTTTTCATTTTACAAAAAAATAAGTATAAAATATTCGAAGTTTCCTAGTGAAACCTAAATTAAAAGAATTGTCATTAAAATTATTAAAAAAAAAAACTTAAAAGAAATAAATTCTTCAAACAGCACCATAATGGGCACCAGAACTAAATAACGTAAATTTCCCACCGTTTAATCTTATAATAGTACGATATTTATCGAGATATTTAAATATGTTAAGCCAAGAAAATAGAGAGCATTTCAATAGGCCAAGAATGACTAAGAGGGGTCGAAGGGGTCACGTGTGTAACCACCGTAGCGACCTCGAGACGGACAATGTCTTGTGATGAGTGGCTCCGTAGATCCCACGGGAATTTTGACCTATTTAGGTTTAAGATTCTTGTCCAAATAAGTAGCAAAAAAAATTATTCATTATGATCCATAAAAAAAGAGAGCAGTTTGTATAATATATCTCGATTCAAAATATCAATTATTACGATTAAACGGTTTTGCTGTTGTCAAATATCAAACAAATCAATATATTTTTTATAAATCTTTATTCCATTGGTTGACATTTGGCAAAAGCAACACAAACCACAATATCAGTTCCGCTGTGATAAAAGGTTAACTTCAATCAGTCTTACAATTTACAGACAAATTAAGTACAATCACTTACAATTAGGGCTATTAGAAAGCCGAGCCCACAATGGGCTCAGTGTTCATCTTAACTGAGTGTCATTAAATTAAACAATTTTAGAGTTTATTGCATGTTTTATAGCCTTCTTCCTGGGTGGCAGTAGCAATTGTGAAATGCTGGCCTTAGTAAAAAAAAACAAGCTCAGGAACGGTATGCTTATTATGATTAGGGCGCAATACTAAGATGGTACTTGAAGTTACTGGATAGAAACAATGATTTGAAAACATAACATATTTGCGTATCTCATTATGATGGGATTTACACTTCATGAGCACTGTTCGCCATTCGGCCGGAAAAGAACATCCTATCACCAGGATGTAGTGTAGGGCCTATATTATAAAGAAACAAAAAACATAATTTTTCCACAGGTACTTTGTAAGACACTATTGGAAATATGCAAAAATAAAGTATTGAGTTCGAAATATTTTCGTAACATTTGGTCTATCAACATGCAATAAATTCTGAACATAGTTTTAATATAAATGATGACTCATTAATGTTGCAAATATGATAATACTAGGAAATAACATTAATCAGTATTTGACCATGGGACAATTGTATGTATAGTGGTGTGGTTTTATGTGGGAAGTATGATAAGAGTTAATTAAAAAAAATACCAGTAACAAACCAGTCTATGAAATATCAATTAAAATTTATGTATTTAAAATATAATCTATATCTTATATTAATTATAATAAACCCATGTCTTCCGGAACATTTAAATTTTAGCTAATTTGTGAGATTTTTTGAGAATACAAGCAATTTAAATTTTAATTGTACTAAATGTTTGAGCAAACTACCAAATAATGTGGAGTTTAAAATTTGAGTTTGGACAGAGATTCTTACCTAATATTCTATCTATCAAATTCTCACAATATTGCTTAAAAATAATTAAAATTGGAATGTTATTTTTATTTACTTAATACTATGTAAGGCACATAAAGTCCTTAGAATAATAAATGGCTCATTGGTTTATGCAGGTACTGCTGCAATAGCTCCATTATATCAATCACAATTTAAACCAAATTACGCAGTCATTAGCTAAGTTGTGATTGATATTATGTAATTTACATGAATAAATAATTTCTTAATGCTATGTTAAGAAAAATTATCAAACTTTCATTAACTTAAACACATTCGAAAAATTGTAAGATTTAATAACTTTTAAGATCTCAAGAATTCTCAGATAAAACTACACAATACTTTGCTGAATGAATGTTGAATCTTTTTAAATATTCAGTTAGTGTCAATTTTTAATAATACCCAATCAAAATCATTTCTTTTAAGAACAGTCATAATATATATATATATTTTTAAATGGACCCTCAAATTGTATGTTTATGCTAATTGCATAGACAATAGTGCAATCAGGCATGGTAATATGATAAATATCAAGTCAAAATGAATATTATTAACAGACAATCAATATGATGTAATTTTAGACATGTCCCTATCTTTACAATTATTACTAAGGCTGGTTGACATACATTACTGTATCCTGCATCCCTTTCTTTTCTTCTCAGCTTGCTTGCTCTTCTTTTTAGCTAGACCTTCTGAAGTTATGTCGGATATTACCGACATTCTCTTAGATGTGTCAAGTCTTTCGTTGCCAGACCGTGGTGTACTTACAGTGTCATTGTCAGGTGGGTATGTTGAGCTGTACAAGTTGTTATTCTCACTGTAGCTGTGTGGGAAATTTGAACCATTGGGTATTGTTTCATTTGGATGTGTGTCTGCTGGATAGTGTGATGCTGGGCGGATGCTCACTGGATCTGGGAACCGTGGCTTCTTGCCTGTTGTAGGAGGTGGTGGTGGATGTCTGTGCTGAAGTGCATTATGGGCATTGCTCATCCATTTATCTGAGTCTATTGACCTTGAATGTGAGTGGGACACATTCACACTAGATGTGCCTGCTTCAGTATGTTGGGAATAGTATTTATTTGAGACCTCTTTTGCTTTCATTGCACTGGACTTTGACTCAATGTGCTCCTTTTCAAATGGCTCCACATAATTTAAATCGGAGTCCACTGATTTACAAAGTCTTAGTGGATTTTCTCTTATGATGTCTCTCGGGTTGCTGTATGCGTCACAGAGTATAGCTTGTGGAGGTTGTGCAGGTTCAGGATCTTGAAGTTGCTGGGCTGCCAAGCGTTGTTGCTTCTTCAATAAGGCCTTCTGTTTGGCTTTTTCTTTAGCTCTCTGCAATTTCTTATACTCTCTCTCTTGTAGCAGTCTGGCCAGTTCACCATCTTGAGCTTCTACAGCACATCTCATATCTGCCAGCAAAGCATCATGACCCTCAGCTTCATGGCTTAATTCTCTGGCTAATCTGGCATCTCTTTCTTCTTGCTCCATACGTTTTTTAATTTCTTCAAGCTCTGTAGGTGAGAGGCCTAGTTCCTCAGGATTAATTTCATTTGCAGGTGCAGGCATGGACACAGGGACTGGGGCGCGTGATGAGGTCGGCTGCTGCAACATTTCTGAGCGAGCGCGCCGTTGTATTCGTAGATTAATCTCGGCCATTTCTCTAGCTATTTCTGCATCAATTTCTTCTTGGCGACGTCGCGTAAGTTCACGTAAATGAGCCTCGTGTTCAATATCCTGTTGTTCACTCAACGCCACGGGAAAATCCTCGCGGATGAGCTGGTTGCGGTACCTGTTCTCGCATAGGTGCGTGGAAATCTCCCGATCCTGCAGGCGATGCGCGAGGGCACCGTCAGTGCGCACTAGCCACTGCTCGCGCAAGTCCGTCACATGCCCGAACTTCGGCATAGTATCACTCGCCTGGAACCCCGCCATCGCTGGTGCGCGACGCTAGAAAGCACTGACTTTCCAAACAATCTGACGAGTCGTTTTAATGCGCACTTTTGTTCGCGTAACGTAACACGAATTTATTGTGTATCAGCACGACACAACTCGCATGATGACGGCGCCAGCCTGTGAGCGCTCTGCACATCTATTCATAATACAAAGCGAACCTTTCACGACTTTCTTTGGGATCTGTGAGAGTAACTGGGAACTTTTTATGTATTGCTCGTGAGCTGCGCGCTAACAATAGAGTGCAATGTTTGATAATCTACATAATTAATAGCGACGAACACTCACAGATACACTCATTCATCCCTCCTCCACAACAAACTAGTTCAACAAAACTTTTAATTTTAATGACATTTTTGACAGCAGAAATTGACAGGTGCATTCCATGATAGTGTTGTACATGAAGGGCTGTCATAGACAAAGAAATTATCAAAAGGTTGCTGATTCAACCAAAAAAAATAAACTCGATTAGGCACTACATTTGTACCTAATACCTATATTATGCAGTGGTACTTTACAAAACGCTGCAAATATCCTAATAATAAGATATGTTGAAACTTGCTCTTCGATATCACCTTGTGACTGACGAAGTGCCATATTATCAATATGTCCCGCATCCGGTTCTCGAAAATAGTCATGCAACGCTGTATTGGGATCGATCTGTTATCACAGACAGGACTATTGTTGCAAATAAGCCTGATATTGTGATAGTGGATCGACTGGCGCGCCGGGCAATGTTGGTTGATGTTACTATCCCGCATGATGATAACCTTGTGAAAGCCGAAAAAGACAAAATGTCTAAATATTTAGATTTGGCTCACGAGGTTACTGATATGTGGGATGTAGACTCAACAGTTATTGTTCCGATAGTCGTTACTGCCAATGGGTTGATACCAAAGAGCCTCGACCAACATCTTCGGAGGCTCTCAATCGGTTGTTGGGTCAAAACCCAGATACAAAAAGCAGTGTTATTGGACACGGCACGTATCGTGAGGCGGTTTCTAACTCTTGAACCCTAACCACCGGTGGCTTGGGTCGTAGACCCCGCCATCTGCGGGTATTATATTTTTATATTTTTAAATGTATTTTTTTTATAAAACTTTATATTTAAAAATGTAAAAAATAAGTTAAAATAAATGAAGATGAGATATGTTGAATTTGATGCCCGAAATAAGCCAATAGCTTTACACGTAAGTACCTATAATAATAAAGACAGCAGGAGTAAAAAACAGCAACAGTTCCAACTAAAACATTTATTTGTATTTATATCGATGTTAAATGATAAAAGTAGTGGATCTCTATTTTTATGCTTCATGTGTACCCACAAGTGCCCGCCTCTTGACAGAGCTTATTGGACATTTGAACTCTTTTTCATCTGAAGTACAGCCACAATCTATTGTCGACAAACATAATTTCATATAATACCTATCGTCCGCTTCACACAAAATAAATACTTTTTTATATGAGTAACAACTCGCCTATTCTTCTCGCGAATTCGCCAAGTCCTTTTTCATTAGCTGTGTTGTAGTAAGTTTCTTCAGACATGCGATATAACCAGCTTGATAATTGTGGATATCTGGTATAAAAGAAACGGTGGATCGCCCACCCTCATAAATATTAGAGAATTTCTAGATTAACAAATTTGTTTTATTAAAAAACAAACAACTTTTTAGATATTCTTATTTTTAAATACATATATTGTTTTGAATTATGATGCTTTTTAGGACATTAACAATAAATTGTACTTTTAATGCAGAACGAAATTAAATGTCGATACCTAAAACCTTGCAACTGGTGGCGCCGTGCCTTCAAGTTGACTTCTTTTGCAAGAGGCATTAGGCGTGGGTACTTGATCGAATCTCAAATTCCATTCATAATTTATGGACAAAGTAAAAGTTTCATCTTTCTATTTAGAGACATGGTAAAGTAACCGTGCTGACACTTTGTCGTCAGATTTTTTCGTAATTAAAATAAACTCTTACCTCGATTTTTCAATCGGCACTAAAAGATTTAGTGTGCTGAGAGTGGAACATAGCGCAATATCTCCAAGAGTAGGCCAACTGCCTGCAAACCACTGCTTACAAGTCAACAGTCTCTCCAAATCAGCATAGGCACTTTCTATCTCACAAATTTGTTGTGGCATCACAAAGTTGCAATTTTCATATAAAATTGGATACTGTAAGGTTTTGACAAATACTGTTATTCTATACGACACTCTTATATCGTTTCAAAAATTTCATTATTTAAAAGTGTTATGATATAAATACCAAATGATGTATTTTTTTAGAATAACGCTTAAATAAACAATTAAATGTCTATAAATTATGTCTAACTTCAGTTCAGTTAGACAAAGGACTTTTGAAGTATGTATATATTGATGATGATGCTCACCGCAGCAGCTTGGAAGCGTGGATATAATATACCGCTATTGTAGTGCAGTATTTGGTCTACAACAGCTCGCCCTCCAGGATCTTTCGGAAGTAAACGGCCTGAATCGCAATATCGGGATACTAGATACGTGACAATAGCATTGCTGAAAAAAACGTTTGTTTTGTGGAATGTTGTGGTCTTTGGATGTTACTAGAATAGGACTGAATTCTAACACCTACCTGTCGTACAAAACGAGTTCTCTGTCCTTAAGTATGGGTAAAGTCTGTAATGGATTCATCTGCAATATAATAAAATGTTATATTTTATAATTAGGGTATGTTTTGAATAGTTTGTAATCAAAGATTGCTTTTGTTCTTACTGTTAGCATTTCCGGCGTTTTATGTTCTCCTTTGTCCAAGTTCACGTCTACTTCTGTAATACTCAAGTTTATAGAGTCTAATGCCATCATCACAGATCTGCACGCGGGACTCCTGTCAGCCTTCCATAATGTGCAGTGCCTATAGGGAACAAGTTTTGTCACTAACATGTTGTACATATTTTTACTAAGTAATTTAGGTCTACATCTGATTTACAAGTAATAACAAAATTTCCTGTTTTGATATCTGTTTGTAGACAAGATGAAGTTGCTAAGCTGCTGGACTACGTAAGGACTCGACAATTTTATGAAATACAATAACGACGGAGGACGTCACATAGGAATTAAAGAAACTAACTTTAAGCCCGTAGCCAATACTTTACTTCGTCCCACTCCCATTTTTAAAGGTTTAGCTTGTATTCATTGTTTTAATTTGTGATGTTCATGTTTTCGGATGTGTACAAGACAGAAATTTTGCGACAGTGGTTTAATATGTTCGTGGAATGTGGCAGAATAATTAACAAATTTGTCAGTGATTACCAGTCTATGATTTCATCGAAAAAGGTCAGTTATTACATATGACTAAAAAGTTTCAAAATATTTTTTTCAAATATTCCCTGAGACAACATGTTTTAAACAATTTTGTAGAATTTCGGTCAAAATATAATCATCATCATCATCATCAGCCTATATACGTCCCACTGCTGGGCACGGGGCTCCTCTACAACTGAGAGGGTTTAGGCCTTAGTCCACCACGCTGGCCTAGTGCGGGTTGGCGGACTACACACCTAAGAAATTCCTAAGAACTTTTAGGTGTGCAGGTTTCATCACGATGTTTTCCTTCACCGTTAAAGTACGTGATAATTATTTGTGAATACACACATAACTTCGAAAAGTCAGAGGTGTGTGCCAGGGTATTGAACCCGCGACCGTTGAGATTCTCGACCGTGTGCCTAAACTTCGAGGCCATTACGACTCGTCAATACATGATGATGACTTACATATTATATTATTTATTACTGTCTTACAACTAAGCGTTTCATATATCGCTTAGCAAGCCGTAATATATAAATTTGTTTATAAATATTAAAACGTAAATGGAATTAAGTTACCGATCATATTGACGTCAAAGCAAACGCATGCATAATAAATAATCTTTCGTTGGTATTGATGCTTGGTATTCTATGTAAAATGCATAATGCATATGAGACGAGTAGCAGAATAAATCATAGCTTTTATTTCAATTTTAAAAAGTCGCGGTGTTGCATGGTCGTGTTCCAAGGTTATCTACATAAAAATAAAATGCTTTTATTCAGAACATTTCATCCTAGCAGCCAATTTTGTAGTTTTATGAAGAAAAGATCATTTATAGTAAGGTAAGATAACGTACTTAATTACTCTATTTTAATAAGGAGAAATAAGGTTACTTACTTATGTTTTAAACAAAAATGTAACAACAATAACATTATTAAGCACATAGGTACATCGCGATCGTCATATGAATTGTACATTAATATAATAGGTCTGTTCGTTATTAAGATATTTTTTTAAGGTATGGATCTACAATGGGAAATCTGACCCTGTATGGTGACGAGGCATCGCCTCCGGTACGATTTGTAATGATGACTGCTTCTATTTTAAACATTAACTACACATTTCATAAAATTGATCTTTTTAAGTCAGAAAATAAAACGGATTTCTTCAAAACGGTAAGGATTTTTGCTATGTGTCATGTGGTTTCGTTTGTTAGCCTAATGCATATTAATAGATACCTGACGTTAACATCATTATATTTATTACCTTTAAAAGATAAAGAATTATAAAAATTTCGTTTCATATTTCAAAAAGTAACAACTGTATTGAGTTTAGTTGAAAACCACAGCTGTCGCCTTATTAACGCCCACGCTGCAACCAAGCTATTTGTAACATCGAGTTAACCATTATTTACAAACCAAAAATTTTGTCATGCCTAAATATAATGTAAAAGGTCATTTTAATTCATATCGTAAATCTTTTAAGGCTGTATGTGTTTTTATTTACAGATTAATCCACTTCAAAAGGTTCCAGCGTTAGTAGTTGATGGAGAAATAATATGTGACAGCCATGTAATTAGCCCATACCTTTGCCAGAGGACCCAATATCAAACTTTATACCCTTCGGATTCATTGCAGAAGGCTAAAGTGGATGAAATGCTGATGTTTAATGCTACAAATTTATTTCCCATTGACAGTTTTATATTTGTATGTTTTTTAGTTAGGTACTGCTTTTGTTCAATAAGATGTTGATTATAAATTCACGTGATGTTTGGTTTCAGACCGAATATTTTGCTGGCAAAAAATCTATTGACCAACAAAAAGTGGAAAATTGGCACTTTTCTTTGAAATATCTCAATCAACGTCTTAACAAATACATTTGGTTGGCTGGTGATCAGGTAAAGATTACGATTGATTTTTAATTGTGTTCATCTTGCACTTTTGTTCTATTGTAAACGCTAATTAATTTGGAAACCGAAGTCGTTGTTTTCATTAAGTTGGCTTTATATACTTTCTTTGAAACTATTATGTTGGATTTCAGATGCAGCTTTGTGATATTTGTTGTGGAGCCACTATTAGCTCATTAGAGCTATTGGTACCACGTATACAAAATTATGCTGCTGTGAAATCTTGGATGGAAAGACTACAGAAACTGCCATGTTTTGAAATCAATAACTATGGTTTAGATAGATTAAACAAATTCGTTAAATTGCGTTAATCATCATAGTAGAACAATTGTATCAGCATTTCATTTTTATACGTGTAATAAAATTTCATGATTAGTTTTCTTATTCATTGTACTTTCTTGATTTATTGGATAAACAGTGGAATGCGTACCCTAAGGCGATTTCATTATTCAATATATTTTCCATTTTTATTGAGACTTCAGTTTAACTAGTGCTGCACTTGACAGTAGATGTTCTAATGTTTCCAGTTGCAAGCTATCTGACCGTTAGTGTAACTGGGCTCAGCTTCAAATGTCAAATTTTCTGTAGTCTATGGCCGCTTATTGATTGGTCGACGAAGAGATGTAAAAAATGGCTGCCTTGCCTTCTCCTACTCAGGTAGAATTTTTCGAGATTTGCACAGTCTGTTGCGAGTAAATGTTCAGTATTCAACGCTTAAAATAAAGTTTACCGACGAACCTATCATATAGTGCTGTGAAAACCTTGAATTCAGTTCTATATAGTTGAATATTTAGCGTCAAAGTTTGGTGTTCTGTGAACAGATTACGTTGCTAGTAAAATTGTTAAATAACGCTACGTTTATAGCGTTATGATGCTAATAATTTAGTACAATTAGAAGTGTATAGTCTGTTAATTGTGAGCGCCGAGTACTTTCCATTTAAAGTTATCTTTTGACCTTGTAATTGGATGAGTTTCGGACGAGATCGACGAATATCGTGACCAGTACTCAAATGTCACACCCATTGCAATTCAAAATAAATCTTAATTAGTAAAATAGTCGTGAATTAAACGTTCTGAAAATGCTGGTCGACCGATTTCAGGTGGCAGGGACCCACAGTGCTATATATGAAGCTTATTACAATCAGGTGAGTGGAAATATAGACATCAATATTTATGCTTATTTCATTAATTAATGGAAATTGGTCGTTTATTGGAATAAATAATTCAATTAACTAACATTTTTAAGTAAGGCCGATAATATTCAGAGTGTAATAAGACCATAATAGAAGACTAAGACAGGCAAAAGTTACAGTGAATATTACCAACACATTGGCACTAAAAAATCCCAAAAAAAAATATTCCCTGTCAACCATATGCATTAAATGTTTTTAATATTTAAATCATCATTCATCATCAGCCCAAATACGACCCACTACTGGGCACGGGCCATCTCTACAATTGAGAGGGTTTAGGCCTTAGACCTCCACGCTGGCCTAGTGCGGGTTGGCGGACTACACCTAAGAAATTCCTAAAAACTTTTTAGGTGTGCAGGTTTCATCACGATGTTTCCTTCACCGTTAAAGCAAGTGATAATTCATTTAAATAATCCTTAAATAATAAATAAAAATAATAATAAAAAAATGGTGATTTTTTTACATCAATGTGTTTGTAATCACCATTACTATTACCTGTCTTAGTTTTGGATCACAGTTTTTACACCCTGTTTATGTTCTTAGTCACATACAATGCAAAAACAGGAAGATGAAATAAGTATGAAAATTAAGAAACCTAAAATATAATTGAGTGCAATAAATAGTTGGATGTTTGAGTTCTATTTATCCTATTAGATAAAGTCTTACATGTTGATCATGTTAGAAGCTTAGCTAGGTATTTATATATAGTACCAAGCATAAATTTCAATATATTGCATTAAATTATTAACTTAAAATAATACACTGGAGCAGTGGAGGTAGCCTAGAAATGTTACATATTAAATGTGTGATGTCTAGTTTATAATTGTTTATTATGGGGTCAGGATATTCTCATTTACTTGTTAAATTGCTTTAGTTAAGCAAAGATTAATATTCAGAAATTTGTAAGGCAAGTTGGGCTTTCAGGCTTCGATGGAAGTACCGCCACTGCACTGGGGCTCAGAATGTGGTTTGGGATTTGGGATAGAATATTCTGCATTTCCACCCATCCTTATCCCATAATAGTTACGAAATTAGTATATGTGCTTATTACACACATGGTAAAAAAAATAAGCCTAGCTTGTTCAACTAATATAAGACCTTAAAAATTTCACCACAAGTAATAATTTAAAAATGAATAAGGCTACCCATATTTGTATCACAAGACTGATATGACCTGGGAATATTTAAGAAAATTGACTTAATTTTCTTTCAAATCTGGCAAAGTAGAGATATTTTCTCTGGTATTCAGAGCAGTGTAGGTATTTCTATAGAAACCCAAAAGCCCAGCTTATCCTACAAAATACTGAAGTTAAGCTTTAAATCTTTATTTAACAAAAATATTTGACATATAAGTGAGAATATCCTGACTCCACAACAAAAAAAATATAAGCTAGACATTATACAATTAATGTGCAAAGCTTTTGGGCTTCTATAGAAGTACATATGATTTCATATTCACTGCCAGTTGATGTAAATGGTAAGCATGACCAAAATTTTGGTTACATCACCAAAAAAATAATCTTGTGTGGTTGTTTCATTATTTCTTCAGTGATCATAAGAAAGTATGTGATACTAATATTTTTACTGTCCAATAGTTTTTCATGGAGCAGTAAACATGTGGGTTATGAGATTTAATCAATATTCACTTATTTCAAGGTGCAGTGAATTTAAAATTTTATTTGTATATATCTCATATAGTATGATTCCTTACGTCATAAACCAAGTGCATTATTCAAACACATGTTTCATCAGGAATCCCCGATCGAAATGCTGTGGCACTTACAACCCGGCAGGATTTCAAATTGGAATAACTTTTCGAGTTTCGAATGATATTTTTACTTATCATTGCAGGTGGACCCAAATGGCAGCGGGGTGATCCAGGCCTTAGACGCGGCCAGATTCCTGAAGAAATCTCGGCTCAGCGATGTGATCCTCAGCAAGATATGGGATCTATCAGACCCCAATGGCAAAGGATATTTGGATAAGGTAAGAAGCATGTTAAATAAATGTGTTAATAGTTACTACAAACGTAAAAATAAATTTTACGCTTTCACTAGTCGTGAAAAATCGATTTTAATGAATTTTCGCATAGAAATAGATACTGGGGAAGGTCACGGCATATTTTTTACTCCAGAAGAATATGAGAGGAAACTTATATTTTTTCTATTTAAGGAAACAAATACAGGACGAATAATTATAAAGCTCTAAAAAAATCGAATACAAAAGTTCTTTCATTTACCTCTGGCTTATTAAAATTTTTGCTCGGATTTTCATTATAGGTCAGAAGGTCACGCCCGTAAGATTTATATTAGTGCCAAAATCTTTAATGGCAATTGCTGATACTTAATAGTTGATACTTAACCGTCTATGCATCAATTTTGTTCTCACATACGTTCAGAAGTTAGGCGAAAATAAAATATAAGGACCTCAATTCACAATGAAGTATCACGTATTTAAAAGAGTATCGTGAGGAAATTTTTCCCAACTGAGAGTTTTCCACTGACGGAATTTCTGAAGTGGACGAAGTCCAAGAAGAGTAGACTAGACCTACCAACGTCCAATCGTAGAGGAAGCTCACGCCCATCTGCTATAAGTGTACTAGAGATGTCAATGAAACATTAATATTAGCAGAATTTGGTAAAATAAAAATGAAAATGTTAGTTTATCGTAATACAAACGTCTTGGTCTCGTTTCAAGTGGTTACTGAACATTGAAGGTCACATTGTGATGCGGCCGCGACCGCTCTGAAATCGGTCATGCGATTCTTCAATATACGAGACAACAATACAAATAATATCTACTCTATTAATATTTCTCGACAATTTCTATGTCGGGGTTGATTTAAGTCTAGGCTGTGAAACGTCGTGCTAGGATTCGATCCCCCCCACTGACATACTTAATCACTTTGGGGTCTAAAATTGCATGTTTTATAATGAAAAATATGAGACGCATCAAGATTTGTTTGAGAGTGGAGTCATGGCTATTTTTTTTAGTTAAAAACTGTTCGAAATTAAATCTAGCATTTTTTAAATAAAAGCGTTAAAGCAGTTTTATAGGTATAATAATTTTGCTTAACGACTGACTGCCATTTAGCACAAATCGAAATCCTTTCACAAGTTCTCTGAGGCATGGGGAGGCACTCAACATGTACGCGAACAGTGCGATCATTATTTTTAATTAATTGGTTCCATACTTGGATGAAATTATTACTACAAACTCGTTACTATTTTGACTTCTGTCAATGGAAATCCGTAAAATCTGCAACTTTAGTAATAGAGATCGAATTTTTTAGTGATCAATTCTGTAGAACTCGATTGCTTAGTAAATCTATGTATTGTTTTTTTGTGGAAGAATTTTCTTTCACAGTGTCACACCGCGTTCGTTTCTGACAAGGCCGTTCATCTCACCACGAATGTCCCAGATATTTTAAAGTGAAGGGTCATAACCGCCCCTCCCTATTCAGTGGAAGCCAAGTTGGCATTGCGCCGGAAGGCTGCGGTCAGCAAACCGGATTGCTTCTCGTCCTGAGGTTTCCTGTGCTTACACACATTCGTAGAGCGTAGAAGGATTATAGTCCCACTCAAAACATCTACATACATAAGTGTGCGAACCTCTGCATGTGACTAAAATGTGTAGGTATCTGCTTTGGTTATTCCTCAATAGGAAACTGAAATGAAAGTGTAGAAAGTAAAAATAGTAGACTTTTTGTTCTTTATGTGATGTTGGTAGGTATTAAAGTCCAAAGCAGCGGTAAATTAAATCTTCGTAGTTGGAACATGTAAAGGCCCCATAAAATTGGGTTAAGCGTAAGAAATAATAGCTGTTACGGCAAGCATCCACGAGCGCCATCCAAATGAATTATGCATGTCAGCCATTCAAATATTATGTGCATAAGAAATTAAACAGAATTCACGATGTATTGTTGATGAGGTGTACTCGCATAGGGCTGCTATTGAATCGCTATTTAATTTATAATTTATCTTATTATTGTAGGAAACTTTGAAAAAGGGATATAATATAGTGCCTGAATGTGGAATGTGGAGGAATGAATAACTAATGAATGAAATATAATTTGGGAGTGCCCAAATTGTTATGCAAAATGTACGAACGAGGTTCTATAGTCATAGAAAGTTGGATTCTTTGTAATGTATTCGCCTAAAGAAAAATATTGATAATGTAATATCTTAATTAGATGTAGTCATGTCTTATTTAGTAAAAGATGTTAATTCACTTCCGGACGTAATTTTTTCTAACTTTATATGAATAGCTTGGAGATGAATGAATGATAAATAAGTTCATAGGGTTTCTTCATCATCAGCCTATATACGGGAAGTAGAGCCATAAGCAGCTTTCCCCTCGAAAACAAAAAAAAAAACAAGGTGGCAACCTTAAATGCTAAATGAAACACGCGCAGTCCAAGAGGTGCCAATCAAGACGTTATCACGGCGTTGTCTTATCAGCTCGCTTCAGATCCGAACATCGACTTCGCGACTTGAGATGCTGATGATATTCACTATAGAATAAATATAGTATGCCATTATGGTACAGCGTATTGAGTTCAATGTTCGTTCGTTAAAAAGAAGCGTAATTTATGCATACGATAATGAAATCCCGGGTTTTTTATTTAAGCTAAGGTACCTGATGATTCACAATAAATTACCACGTACTTAACGGCGAAGGAAAATATAGTGAGGTAATCTGCACACCGTAAAATTCTTAGGTGTGTAGTCCGCCAACCCGCACTAAGCCAGCGTGGTGGACTAAAACTTAACCCTTCTCAGTTGTAGAGGAGGCCCGTGCCCAGCAGTGGGACGTATATGGGCTTATCATGATGGTTATAATATTTGGCAAATATGTATTACGGTCTATTGTGTCTTAAGATTTTGGTCTAACAGTAAGATAAAAAAAGAGATTATTTTCTGATAGCACTGAACTACTAATCAGAGATTAGAGTTGTATATTTGTGATACGAAGATGTATGATCTCAAAATGAAGTTGTAGTCTGCTATTTTTCTGCCTCGTGGGTTCTGGGTTCGATTCCCGGGTCGGGCAAAGTGTTATGGGTTTTTCCATTAGGGAATTCTCAGTAGCAGCACGGAGTCTGGAAATGTGCCCGAAAAACGGCAATAGGCTCGCCACCTATTACGTGGGACTGATACATACCTGGCGAAATGTGGGTGCAGAAATGCACCTCTGCCTACCCATTCCGGGAATAAAGGCGTGAGGTTATGTATGTCTCCTAATTTTAAGCTGAGTTTTCTGTATCCAGTACTCACAAAATGTTAAGTACGTATATTCTAGCAAGAAAAACAAAAGTCATTGTAAAATTCTAGTAAGAAGTAGAGCTACTTGTGTTACCAAATTCAATGATAGGTCCTTATCAGTAAAATCGCTACTTCTCGGGTTATTTTCATTTGCCAATGTTGACGTCATTCTTGAAATAAACATCTCAAATTTAAAGACTTATTTTGGTAGGCTTTATTTTTATTGCCCTATTATAATTTGATGACGTTCTTTTAGCCAAATACATCGTTTTTTTGTAATGTTTGTATTACACAATTTAATAGAATATTGTTTCATTTAAAAAAACGTAGCTTTTATCTTATCGTTTTATATTCTCAATAAGAAAGTAATATAAATACATTCTGAAATTTCGCATTTCTCGGTTGTGATATCTATCGACAAGACCTTATAATATCGACGTGACGTCAAAGTTATAGAACGGAGGATTAGTTATGTTTGGATTACTGAGCCAATAGTCATAACATAAAGGGAGTTAGTAAATTTTACGGGTCGGAATCAGGACCGTATGTGTTCTTTGGCACCAAATGGTTAAAAGTATATGTATAGGATATGGAGGCCACGTACCGGAAAGCGCAGCGTAGGACGTCCATCCACAAGATGGTCCGACGACCTGGTGAAGGTCGCGGGTCGTCGCTGGATGCAGGCTCCCTCCAACAGGTCACTATGGAAGTCATTGGGAGGCCTATGTTCAGCAGTAGACTTCCTTAGGCTGATAATGAATAAATGAATGAATATGGATAACAGTTGCAGAACCAAAGGATACATAAATAAAAACGTACGTACTTTTGACTGTATTCCCTGAAGGGGTAGGCACAGGTACATTTCTGCACTCACGTTTCGCCAACTGTGTTTCGTCCCATGAAAAAGGGGGCGAGCCTATAGCCGTTTTTCGGACAGGATTCTAGACATGCTGTTACTGAGAATTTCCTACAGGAAAAACCTAATAAAACTATCCGTCCCGGGAATCGAACCTGTTACCTCTAGATCGTAAGTCACATACTTGTGCTGCGAAACCACGTGGAAAATTTCACACTTATATTAATTAGCGAACCAACTCGGCCGCAATCATGGTAGACTGTTTTAAACAGTAACAATTTACTCGACCCGGGAATCTTATCCGAGACCTCTAGATCGCACGGCACATACATAGGTACTTGTCTTTATTATGTGTTTGTTATCGTAAGTCACATACTTGAGTAGCGAGACCATGAGCCTAGAGCCAAAAGAGAGGATTTGCAACTTCCAAATATGTAAATTTTATACAGGCAACAACAACAAGACAACAAGACATACAACTGACGAAAAATTACGATTATCATGTATCGCCACAGTTATGCTTGTCGGGAAATACACGGCCTGATTGTGTATGTCACGATTGGGTTTTACTGCCTGTGTAACCTAAGCCTGCTCCATTAAGTTTCTAGAATGTTCTTCCAAGAAGTAATTACCGTAATGTACGTGGATATTGAGTTTTTACTATTGCCCGAGCCGTAAAGCATTCGTCGATCACTCGCGTTGTTTTGATGTTAAATCGATATAGACGTTTTCGCGGCGGGTACGGTTGACATGTTACAGTTGATTGACGTAATGGCATTTTTTATAGGGTACAAGTTGCAAGGGTATAGTAAAGAAACTCTTACACCTGATGGAAAGTGCAGCGTGCTTTTAATAGAATTGTGAATAACGCATTCGTTATCATCATTATGATACCAATTATCTCTCATCTGTTACCATAATTATTATAGGCTGCTTCAAAGTTGATGCACATGTGTTTCTAGGGAAATGAAGTAATTTTTGATCAAATAATTCCATAGATTTTGGTAGAGTACGTTTTCGTGATGCAGTGGTGTTTTTGAAACCTAGGCTGAAGTGTAGAGGCAGCTATGTTTATATCAATGTATAGAATAATAATAGAAGCAGTGATGGCCTCGAGGTTTAGGCGCGCGGTCGAGAATTTCGGCGGTCGCAGGTTCAAACCCCAGGCACACACCTCTGACTTTTCGAAGTTATGTGTGTATTCACAATGAATTATCACTTGCTTTAACGGTGAAGGAAAACATCGTGATGAAACCTGCACACCTAAAAGTTCTTAGGAATTTCTTAGGTGTGTAGTCCGCCAACCCGCACTAGGCCAGCGTGGTGGACTAAGGCCTAAAACCCTCTCAGTTGTAGAGGAGGCCCGTGCCCAGCAGTGGGACGTATTTAGGCTGATGATGATGATAGAATAATTTGTAGGGGTTAGCGCACGAGTAGGCTGTAACATGATATGTGTAACATACGAAGATATATATTGTAAAGACTGCGCGAGCGTGCAGTCACTCGTCGCCCGCACTCACTGTATTAACACCTAGTCTTTAATCAATACACGTAGATGATCCCAGTGTAGTAAAGTGTTTTATTTAAGGTCCCATATACCTAAAAATTCAAAGCTTGGTAATATATATTAAAAAAGTGGGGACTCTTCTGAAACTGTGCAAGGAGGTATAAAAGTTCGGAGTAAACATCTCCTTGCTCGAAAGGCCGCAATACTTTGAATTAATATGTCTGCAAAATAAGCAGATGTTTTCATTAACGCCTATAAAAATCTTTAGTAATTACTTCCAATTCAGACCGTAGAGTGCCGGCTAGCCAGACCGAATGAATGAGCTAAATATAGCTCGCGACATTTCGAAAGCTTGTTTTAAACACTATTTGTCTCAAGTTATTAATGGAACCAGAACTACCGAGTTTTATGAATGGAATTTATTAATAACCAGCCTCGTTGGTCCCGCAGAATAAGGACTATTCTGTTAGTCTCGCAAGACTAATGAAGGCTGTGGAGTCTATAGGTCCCGGGTCGGGCAGAGTGTCATTGGGATTTTCTATTAGAAAAGTCTCAGTAGTAAAACACAGTCTTGTATATGCATGAAAATCTGTGAAGATTCGCTCTCTATTTCTAGGGACTTGAAAAACAACTTTCTGAACGTCATTGCCCAAATTTCTACTCTGTGTCTACTCTCTATGCACGCCATCGGAAATATAGGCGTGAATGTCTATGTTGGTATACAAATAGAGACTAACCCACAACTGCAAATCCTATACACACAGGATCGGCAGTGGCAAGAATGTGACAGTGAATCTCAGCGATGGTCTATCTCTAGGACCTAACTTGTCTATTACTCCGCAAAAAAATTAATAAGAAGAAGATAAATAAGAGTTGGTCAAAGTCAAAATTATCTTTATTTAAATAGACTTTTACAAGTTTTTTTGAATCGTCAATTTTAAACTATTTTAAACTACGTATGGGTATATTGGCTACATGAGGATCTCATATATTGCCGCTCGATGCGTTATTAAAGTTCCAGCATCGTGCGGTATTGACCGCAGCGCGTATCTGGTCGACGATTATCAAATCGGTTGCTAATTGATTGCAGAGGAAATTGACTGGCCGTAGATTCGACTATTTGCACTGTTGTGTTGTAGGTTATGCGGTTTGTTGTCGGTATGACACAGGAACAGCTATTTGGATGATAATTGTATTCTGCTGTCATTGGTCATTCAAGCCATTGGTTGGCCAAGCAAACACGTCGGCATAGACAAACATTTGTTCCTTTGATCGCCATGATTGATAGTCCCCCAAACTTCTTCACAATAAGGTGAAGAGGTATTCGGCCGGCATGATTGTGTCGACCAACGGGAGACCATCATCTCTCGCTGGTCGGCACTTTTTCTGGACTCCATTGCGCTTACCATCAGGTGCAATGGGGTCACTTTGCCGTGCCAGAATAAAAAAAAAAAAAAAAAAAAAAAAAAACAACGCTGAGAAATTATACACCTTTTTTGGTTCGTATTCATGATGTCTAGGATCATTCATTATCTAGACTTAATTGTGTTCATGACTGATGATTAAGTTGATAAATAACTTAATGATCAAAAAAGCAGTCAGCAACCTAAAATATAAAGAAAACACATAGAAAATGAATCTTTAAGACAAGCGTGTTTTTGATCTGCCCCTAAAAAATTGGTGACATGTATGTAAAAGTTTAATGGCGAACATAACGAATGGTTTGGCACTGAGTGCTTCTGTTACACAATATCTTTAGCCGATATTATAGCCACAATATATAGGCCACGATATTTCATAGAGCGTCGGCATCCCGCGTCTAGACATCGGTGCTTTCAGTGTCTGTCTCATATTTATCAATTAAATATACATATGTATATTAACCGCCAACCCGCACTAGTCCAGCGTGGTGGAATTAAGGCCTTAAACCCTCTCAGTTGTAGAGGAGGCCCGTGCCCAGCAGTGGGATGTATTTGGGCTGATGATGAGATATATAAAATCATTCGCGCCTTCAGTTAGGTAGGTAGGTAGTCTTTTGTGCCTCTTAATTTTTTCTTAAGGGCGCTTGTAGACGTGCGTTTTTTTCACCGGATAACGGACCGTGTTTTTTGCCGGATTCGCGGTGGTGTATGAATTATAATGAATGTGTGTACATGCACCGGACATCGGTCCAACAATTTACGCCGGGTGCACCACCGCTTCCCCTCGGCGCGACGGACACCGGTCCGGTGTAAGAAAGGGCGGTCATCCACGCCAGTGTATTGGTGCGTGTTGACGCCGCCGGACGTATTGCCTGTTTTCTGTTAATTGAGTGCCGTCTACCTGCGTTCTAACGCATATAGACGGCAGTCCATCCATCCGGTAAAAAAAATATGTATACAAGGATAGCCGTTTTTTGACGGTCCATTATCCGGTGAAAAAAACGGACGTCCACAAGCGCTCTAAAGGTGTACCTAATTTGTCCTCTTAGAAGAAGTGAATGTAATGATAAAAATTCACCTTATACAAAAAGTAATAGGTACTTTAATAAATGTATCATCATTATCAGTCCATATATGAGTATGTCCCACTGCTGGGCACGGGCTTCCTCTGAAACTGAGAGGGTTTAGGCCTTAGTCCACCACGATGGCCTAGTACGGGTTGCGTTAATAAATGTAAAGGATCTGTTTATCTATTTATTTATTAATGATAATAATATTATAAAGAGGAAAGATTTGATTTTTTGTTTGCTTTCCATTTTGTTGTTAATGCACCATTCAATTTACATAAAGTGAGCTTTTTTTGAGCTTTGATATGAGTTCCAACATTTTTCTCTCATCTTCTAAAGGTATATAAAAGATGGAGCATATTAAATTAGACAATTGTAACAAAGCCATGGATTCATAAATGCGGATCATTAACAGTCGATTATTCAAATGGTTACTGGTTAATCCAATCTCAAATGAAAGTACTTTCGCGACGTCTCGTGTAGGCCTTGACCTATCCACATTTAAAAACCTAAAATAGCGTCCACGGCTACTAGACAGTGACTTAGCTGTGTCTTTGACATTGCCAAAATTATAGCACCTACTGTCTCAAAGCTGCATTCTACGAGTAGAAGGAATAGGCAGAGGCCTACACCATCCACCCACCATTTTAACTATGTTTTAGACCCATGACCCATGAAGCATATTTACCCGATAAAAGAAAAGAATATATAAGTAAAGGAATCTTGTATCTTTAAATGAGCAATTCTTGTATATATATAATTGGAATCTCGGAATCGGCTCCAACGATTTTCATAAAATTTAGTGTATAGGGGGTTTCGGGGGCGATAAATCGATCTAGCTAGGAATCATTTTTAGAAAATGTCATTTGGAAGAAAAATAACAAAAAGGAGGCGTTTGAGTAGACTCTTCCTGACATCTATTGGCGAATTGGCGAATAATAATACTATTTTTTGTGAGCAACTAATTGCTTTAACGATACAACAGCAGATGGCGTTGTTAAGTAACATTATTCATATTTCATCATTTTATTAGTAATTCGTACTTAAATATAATTTCCAAAAAACACAATTAAAAAAAAAAAAAAACCGAGCAAAGCTCGGTCATCCAGGTACTTATGATAAAAAGTAAAACATCATGGCTTTAACTTGTCTAAGAGAAAATATCCAGCTATTTTGATTGATGGCATTGATGACTGCCTCGTGGTCTCGCGGTACAAGTATGTGCCGTGCGACCTAGAGGTCCCGGGTTCGAATCGCGGGTCGGGCAAAGTGTTATTGGGTTTTTGCATTAGGAAATTCTCGGTAACAGCACGGAGTCAGGAATTGTGCCTGGAAAACTGCAATAGGCTAGCCCCCTATTACGTGGGACTGATATACAAATGGCGAAATGTGGGTGCAGTAATGTATCTCTGCCTGCTCCTTCGGGGAATATAGGCGGGAGATTATGTATGTATGTATTTTGATTGATGTGGTCGAAATCGGCGCTTAATCGTTGTTATACTGCTAGGCTTTCCCTCTGCTAATGTCTTTCAGTCTGTCTTTATGTGTTGTATGTCATTGTGCACCTTTGATCTTTGATAATCATATTTTGATTAATCATAAGCAGTGATGGCCTCGAGGTTTAGGCGCGCGGTCGAGAATTTCGGCGGTCGCAGGTTCAAACCCCAGGCACACACCTCTGACTTTTCGAAGTTATGTGTGTATTCACGATGAATTATCACTTGCTATAACGGTGAAGGAAAACATCGTGATAAAACCTGCACACCTAAAAGTTCTTAGGAATTTCTAAGGTGTGTAGTCCGCCAACCCGCAGTAGGCCAGCGTGGTGGACTAAGGCCTAAACCCTCTCAGTTGTAGAGGAGGCCCGTGCCCAGCAGTGGGACGTATTTGGGCTGATGAAGAAGAATCATATTTTCCAAAGACATTATCTATCACGGTTTGCTCCACGGTAACTAACTATGAATATTTTTAATACCCGTAGGCGTACCTGCGAATATGATCTTACGGTATTCATAACACATAATTATTCATTACTTTCCGGTGAAAGGGAATATTAAAAGAGTATTTTGACACGTTTGAGAAATTCTCGTATAAGTTTTTTTTTTTTTTTTTTTTTCTTAATAACTTTGGAGACATACAAATAACAGTATGTGGATAGAATGTACAGAAGGATTTGAAAAAGGATTAATCAATTAAAACTCCTTGTCTCGTAAGACTACGGTTAATGACTAAGTTTTAAGTTTTGGACTCCACTGTGCTTACCATCAGGTACAGTGGAGTCACTTTGCCGTGCCAGTTTAAAAAAAAAAAAAGTTCTACGTTTTGTTAATATAGACTATAACTGCCTATGTTCCGTATTTAAATAAATAAATACACCCAACAGTCACATACATAGTTCTGACCCTACATTAAGATACGAGTCTTGTGTCGTGGGTGTCAGAAACTACGAGAGACTTTTTCGGTCTCACAAACACCCAGACCAGAAACAAATATTTTTGGATCACACAAACATTTGTTTCGGTGCGGGAATCGAACCCGCAGCCTCTCGTTTCGCAAGCTGGTGTCTAGCCAACTGCGCCACGGGGATGTCATATTTAAAAAAGAATAGTCAAAGTCAAAGTCAAAATCATTTTTATTCAAATAGACTTTTACAAGTTCTTTTGAATCGTCAATATTAAACTATTTTTTAAAACTTGTTATATGTATTAACTAATATAACCTGGACATCCCGATATCATGCATAGATCTCTATGGAGAGGGTATAAACCTTTTTCCACAAATTGGTCGAATGAGGTTTGGTGGACTGCATGTTAGCAACTATGATAAATAAAAGAAAATTCTAATTACTTTTTCGATAAAATCGTTTTCCTGCTAAGAATTTTTCTAGAACAAAAATACACTCAGGAATTCAACCGTTAGACGAGTTATTCCTGGAATAATAAAGACAGGCGGCGGATGGCCGGAGACGTTGTTCCTAATATCTAAGGCTATGTTTTCTACGTTGTGATTGATATGACCCAGTTGCAGAAGCGATTTATTTAATTCCTTGTCATTAGTATATACGTTGTAATCCTACTGCGGGAGGTTTGGAATAAATGTTTGAATGAAGTGTTATTTACTGAAAATTATAAATAGAACACACACGGTCCTGGTTTCAACTCGTTAAAATCTCCCATTATATTATGACTATTGACTCACTGACTGCCTCGTGGTCTCGCGGTACAAGTATGTGCCGAGCGATCTAGAGGTCCTGGGTTCGATTCCCGGGTCGGGCAAAGTGTTATTGGGTTTTTCCATTAGGAAATTCTCAGTAGCAGCACGGAGTCTGGAATTGTGCCCGAAAAACGGCAATAGGCTCGCCCCCTATTACGTGTGACTGATACATACCTGGCGAAATGTGGGTGCAGAAATGCACCTCTGCCTACCCCTTCGGGGAATACAGGCGTGAGTTTATGTATGTATCTATGTATGTATAAATAGAAGTCTGTAACCCCGAATGGGTAGTCATTGTCTATTTCTACGATATATGTCTCCGTTTTGCCAGTTACCGTAATAGACGCTTAAGACTATTGCTGTCTATTGTTTGCCTCTTGCTAAGAATATCCGAAAACCCGATAATGCTTTACTCGATTTGTAATCGGAGGGACTTCTCGTCAAATTTTCAATTTTTTTTACCGAAAATAAGATATTAAAGAGTCGCTCTTCCATGTCCAATACTATTTAAAGTTGTGTTGTAGTAAGGATTCAGAATTTTATCTACGGAATATGTTGTTAGTTTACCATCCGTTAGCTGCTTTATTACAAACATTATTGATTTTTATCTGGGAGCGATCTCGTTTCATGGCATCTAATGCATTACATTATGGAGGCTGTAAACGTAATATGTAGCTTTCAGACATTATTTAAGTATTGGATTAGTCGCGTGGGATGGGAGGCGAGTCTTCGTGACCCAAAAATTACCGAGCGACATACAGGTCGTAAACTTGTGCGCAATTTTCCTTCCATGTTGTCCCGTATTCTTGCATGGGAATAGCAATGAAACGTGACCTCCTTTTTGTTTTGTTTTCTAAAATTTTGTCTCATTCTTCTTAAAATTTACCTCGTAAAATGGCTGGGATCGAGAGTTTCAATCCAAATTCAATTTGGGCCGGGAAATGTGTTTTTGAGATTTTCCATTAAGAAATTTTCGATAGCATCGCGAAATGTGCCCGATATATGCCAACAGGCTAAATCAATTTTATCTGCATAGGACTTGGGATATGGCTGGAGAACCCTTTGTAGATATATACCTGTCTTATTAGACGTACAGAATTTAGGCCATCTAAATGTTTAATGGTATTTTTGTATCTTTACACGTTATTTCATAATATTCGTTCCCCCTTCTGTTCCTTCGAAGATAAGGGCGTTAGAAAGAAGTATGTATCTTGTGTATCATCATCATCAGCATCATCAGCCCATATATGTCCCACTGCTGGGCACGGGCCTCCTTTACCATTAAGAAGGTTTAGGCCTTAGTCCACCACGCTGGCCTAGTGCGAGTTGGCGGAATACACACATTCCAACAAATTCCTAAGAACTTTTAGGTGTGCAGGTTTCATCAAGATGTTTTTCTTCACCGTTAAAGTAAGTGATAATTCATTGAGAATACACACATAACTTCGAAAAGTTAGAGATGTGTGCCTGGGGTTTGAACCCGCGACCGCCGAGATTCTCGACCGCGCGCCTAAAACTCGAGGCCATCACTACTTTTGTGTGTTATCAGCACGTTGAAAAAAGATCTACGACCCGCGGGCAGAAAATGCGTCGCGAGGATAAAGAAGCAGCCAGGACCAGATCTATATCATTTACAACAGAGTTATTTATTACGACCTCCTTAGTCCCTTAGGAACATCTGAATGCCACGAGACATCTGAAAATGTAGCACAACTTTTATGTCATAAACTATTCACAGTGAACTTGAGTATTGTAGGAGCATGAAATGGGTGACTTATGATGTTAGTTTACTTTTTCAGTTAAAGGTACATGAGGCTAATGTCTAGAATTATCTGTATGCCGAGACTTAGTGCGAATATAGTTTTCGATATTTTTGAATTTGAAGGTGTCGAAGTTTTATAATCTACAACATCTAATAGTGTAATTTGTGAAATGTTTGTGGATCACACACATTTTTGACATATTTGTTTCGTTACGAGGAACTTATTTTGTAGCCGATCGTGGTGCCATCTGCAAAATAGATGCTGTCTAATCAAGTCTCTTTACTTGGATAGAAATAAAGATAAAGAAGAAATGCAAACAATTACGAATCTAAGGGCCATTGTGTGCCTAATAAATTAAAGTTATGCCTTGTACATAAAGCATCATACGACGCAATAACATTTAAAACCCGTGTAAGAGTCGTGTCAACAAGGCCTTACTGTGCAGATGGCACGGAATATCTCGTGGATGACATAGTAATAAACATACCTTGTGTAACAGTTGAAACTCTGAGGGATTAAGCTTGGAAATTGCAATAACAGAAGTCTTAATTCTATACGTCTAATAAATAAAAATACTCTTAATGGTATGAGCTGAATTGGAAGAGGCTATTTCACCGGGATGGAGGTAGTGGTAATTCTTCGAGAACAGGGTCCCAGGTTTGTTGAAACTATTTTTTTCAAGTAAATTATGGATCGCTTTTAAGATCAGGCGGAAAAGATCAGAAAACTTACATACCTGAGATACTTTAGAGCCAAGGTTAGTTCTTTCAGTTCGAATTTGGATAGTGTCATGTAATAAAAAACCCTCGTCGACCGCAAAGTGGCCTGAGGCCTGTATGAATGTATTATTTTTGGGCATATTGATATTGATCTTTATGAAACGAAGAAAACATCCTTATTTATTTATTTATTTATTTATGCTTTATATACATTGTATAAAGGCGGTCTTTTATTTGAACACAGACTTGCGCGTTGTGCCGTTGCAGAGGATGTATTTAATTACAAAATTTAGTGATAATTCTTTATCTGTGACGTTTGTTTGTCGCCATACGCTGTCGTGCCGCAGCCGGCTACAAATTTTGACAAGTACACTCCTCTGAACAGGCGTTAGTATATTTTAATTAAATATTAAGCATAACAATGACTCCGAAATCAATTATACGGATCATTATGTAAACGGGACGTAATCAAAATCAGTCTGCAGTGAGTAAATGGAATTTTTCATTTTTATATGTTCTGTGAATTGTGGGATGGGCGTACTGAAGAGTCATTTGGATACAGTTGATTCTAGCTTCGTACGAGTGTTTATTGGTACGTGTCTTTTACCTATAATAGTGGAACCATTACTCTCCTAGGATATATCTGCACGAGTGATTCCTTTTGAAACATTAAGTCATTAGTTTACTTCAGTACTGAGCCTAGCATTAATAAAATCCTCCAATCTTCCATTGGGACTTTTTGTGTTAGTCTCGGCGATAGTTGGTAAATCGCCACGTTGCAAATTAATGTTGTATCACTATATGATTATGTGGAAGCGCCATTATACCTTTTTTCGCTATATAGGTCAAGAGACAGGCATTTAAGCACCTGTCCTTGATCTAGTTATTTACAAGTTTTTCTCTCTTGAAGCTGCTTGCTCATTTCCGTAGACATTGTCTATAGACAAAAGATATATTCAACAGAAATCTTATAAAGATCACGATAGTCATAGAAGTACCTGATTGATATTCTCATTTCAGTCACTAAGGAGAATGAGCGATGTAGTCGTGGTATGGTGTGGGATGTCCGCCGGAAAACGGGTAGAGGTATTGCCGGGGTGTTGTAGGAAGCGGTTAAATTTAGTTTTGTTCCCTGTAATTAACATTTCCACCTATATAGGATGTGTACATCAGGATTTGTCGACTTTAAAAAAAATATGGGTAGTTTAAAATTGTATTTTCTGGTACGATTTATTTACATACATAAACTCACGCCTGTATTCCCCGAAGGGGTAGGCAGAGGTGCATTTCTGCACCCACATTTCGCCAGGTATGTATCAGTCCCACGTAATAGGGGGCGAGCCTATTGCCGTTTTTCGGGCACATTTCCATACTCCGTGCTGTTACTGAGAATTTCCTAATGGAAAAACCCAATAACACTTTGCCCGACCCGGGAATCGAACCCAGGACCTCTTGATCCCACGGCACATACTTGTACCGCGAGACCACGAGGCAGAGATTTATTTACTACCTGTTATTGTAGGTTTTTCAAAAAAAAATCCTTTGCAATTTCTACAGTCCGGGAACATGTGTAGATTTTGTTGCTTTATACTTTATTCTATAAAACAAAAACAAAAAATCTTTTTCCTACCCCAGCAGCCCGTATAAAATACCTCTTGATAATTAAAATGTGGCCTCTTTACGTTGACTTACATGAGAGTAGGCAGCCATTGTTTGTCTTTTATATTTCCTGCTCCTTTGTTCTAATCACTTAATAAATTGAAAATGAAAATAATTTATTGCATCTTTGAAATGTTTTAACATTATTTAGATGCAGTATTTTTATATTTTTAACAATGTTTGGAATGAAGATTCCACTAGAGTAGAACTGGCAAGAAACTCTAGTGTTGATGTTTTCGGAGCAGTTTATAATTGGTGTAATTAAATATATAAACTTAATATGCAATAAAAAAGTTAATGTCATCAATAGTTGTGAACCAAATTCGAATTACATGGAGGAATCGGAAACTTTCACGAATTTTACGCTGGATTTTACTACCAATTTGGCATCTGGGTCAACGGAACAAAACCATTTAGGTGTCGCGGTGAAGAGTCGTTAAATGATTTAAAAACTGCTGGACTGCTAGAATTGGAAATACGTAAATAATATCTGGCGAAAATTATTGAACAGGATGGGACGAAATAATACGAGTAATTGGTTTAACGCGACATTTTTCTAAAATCTATAGTATAGAAGGAGTGTCTTAAGCAGTGGCGGTACTTCCATAGAAGCCCAAAAGCCCTGTTTGCCTTTTAAAATTCCAAATAATAATTTAATATTCAACTAAAGCAATTTGTTAAATAAAGACCCCATAATAAGCAAATATAAACTAGACATTACACAATTAACGTTTAACGCTTTTGGACTTCTATGGAAGTCCCGCCACTGGTCTTAAGGGTGTATTTTAAACATAATTAATAAGAGCCAACCACCGCCTGCCCCATCGATACAAGTGATATGTTTAATGGCGTTTCTGGCTCTCACCCAAAAACGTTGATCGTTGCAGTAGGCGGTTTTTAATACTTCCAAACCTTTTTATATTTTGATGGGGTATGGCTTTTACATAAAACATTTAGCACGCAAACCATTATCCAATTTGTCTGTTACATTGCAGCTATTTTCTTGAATTGTGTAATTTAACACTAACAGTGTACATATGTTTATCTTTTTGTTGTTCCTTTTCTGGGATTGTAGGAATGTTTTGCTATTGGATATTATTATCCCATAAAAAACAAAACTTGTAAAAAAACCCAAGTCTCGCAACTCAGTTCTTCTGCCGTAAAAATTTGTGAGATCCATATGATACCAAGTCGATGAATTTATTCAGTCCCCGTTTAAGGGAACTTCTGTCTTAAGTTGTTATGCACTTAGCTTACCAGACACCATCTTATAGTGACCATATCAATATAAAAAATCTTTTATGTTTTAAATAAAATAGTTTTGACCTGGCAATCGCACTAAAAGAGAGATACATTTTGTTTTCATTCAGGTTTCTAGGTTTATCCACAACGAAGTTATAGGGTGTCGAAAATGGCCTGAGTTTCTTCGAGAAAAGTATAGTACGGCCGTGCCGCTTTTTCGCTCGACTTGGTGGGGGCACGGCAGTGCAGATATGTTTAATCTTGGTAGATCATGAGTATTTTCCATTATGAGACCTTTAATTCTGATATCTTCACTGATAACATCAAGCCTCATGACTTTAAGGCCTCGGGTTGTTGCCGCATCACTCTTTGATTACTGATATAATATGATTCCTTTACGTCTGGGTGATTTAGATTTTTTTGGGCCCAAAAATCATCTTGGATTAGAATCATTTGTTTTTATTTTAAACGTTAAACGTAAGGTTTAAAGGAATATCGTAATTTGAGAACACATGTTGCTCCTACCCAAGTAGCTGGTTCTGTATTACAAACAAATGAAACTGATCTAATGCCAGTTCTAAATCACATATATACATACATAAACTCACGCCTGTATTCCCCGAAGGGGTAGGCAGAGGTGCATTTCTACACCCACATTTCGCCAGTATGTATCAGTCCCACGTAATAGGGGGCGAGCCTATTGCCGTTTTTCGGGCACAATTCCAGTCTCCGTGCTGCTACTGAGAATTTCCTAATGGAAAAAAACCAATAACACTTTGCCCGACCCGGGAATCGAACCCAGGACCTCTAGATCGCGAGACCACGAGGCAGTTCTAAATCATAATTCTTAAAATGACGAGTTTGCACGAAGATGTTAGTGCAACTGTTGTTTGAGTGGAGAATTCGTTGCTAATTGTTTTGTATTGTTGTTCCAGGCGGGCTTGTTCGTGGCTTTGAAGCTGGTCGCGCTGGCGCAGGCCGGGAAAGACATCAGCATGAGCAACATACAATCAGAAGCGCCTCCGCCAAAAGTTGTAAGTTTATCATTGATGTAACTAAAAATGTGGTTTATATAAAATGCAGAACTTATTCACCATGATGAAAGCAGCTATGTCTGCAAGTGGTTTTCAAACTATATTAAATATTCATGGTTTAAACCTTAGTGTTAATTACACACATACATAGTAGGCAGAGGTGGATTTCCGCATCCACATTACGCCAGGTATCAGTCCCACGTAATAGAGGGCGAGCTTATTACCGTTTTTCGGGTACATTTCCAGTCTCCTAAATATAGAATTTCCTAATGGAAACTCAGGACCCGTAGATCGCATGGCACATACTTGTACCGCGAGACCACGAGGCAGGCTTATTGTTAAGTTTAAATCATCATTACAGCCTACTTCAGTGCAGTCACTTTCATCAACACGCTATTCTGTTTCTCCCAACCAATCCCACGACAGACGGAGTTGAGTGTTGATATTGTTGCAGGGCGAGTTGCCGAAGGTTCCGCCGGTGAGCGCGGCTCCCCCCGCGCGTCCCGCGGCCCCCTCCCCCGTGCCCGCCGCGCTGTCCGACTGGAGCATGAAGCCGCACGAGAGGGACAAGTACAGCCAGCTGTTCGACTCGCTGCAGCCCAACAACGGACTCATCCCGGGGAACAAGGTACGACCAGCTTCGGCTGTACAGGCTAACGACATTGAGTACTGTCATTGATTGGGTTTCTAGTAACAGGGGAGTCCATATTTGGACAGAGCGCTGGGCGGCAACGGGAAACAATTAAGGGCGTTCGCCCTGTATTTACATTACCGCCCAAAATGCGCAAGACGGCCATCGAGAGGTTTTAGTCGGTATGCCGGCGTAGGATTTTGGTTAGGGACCCAACGCAGCCAAGCGAACAATAGTGCCACGCGTTTATTTGGAAGGTCGGTGACCCCGACATACACTTTTCGGCCCCCCCTCCCCGAGGTACCGAACAGGGAGCTTAAAGCGCTTTTCTTGAAAAAAAAATTGTGTCTAGTAAAGGGAAGTGTATCTCGTCACTTGGTAAAGAAAGTCATGCTTTGTGTCTATGTCAGCTCATTTAGTTTCCGTAGCTGGATTATTGGCTATAGTCCACTATGCTGGCCTAGTTCTGTTGGAGTGGACGTTACGTACATAGAATAGCATTCACTCATGATGTTTTTTTATCAGTGAAAAGACCGCGTGTTTAATCTTCTTGGCCATTAAGCACTTCACTGCTGGAAGAGAACTGAAAGAGGTTCACTGCTGGACATAGGCCTCTCCCAATGACCTTCCAACAGGAAGCAGCCTGCAACCAGCGACGCGACGTCCCGCGACCTTTACTAGGTCGTCCGACCACCTTGTCGTAAAATAAATAAATTAATTAAGCACTTCAATACTAGTAAAATACTTAAATATTACTAATAATAAATTGCAGGTGAAAGGAGTGTTAATGGAATCGAAGCTCCCGCTGGAGACGCTCGGCAAAATTTGGGATCTCGCGGACCAGGACAGAGACGGAATGCTCGACAGACACGAGTTCATGGTGGTGAGTGAATTACTGACATTTTTATACAATTATTGGTAAGTGAGATCATATTTAAGGAATTCATTTTTACCATATGAACATTATTAGTAGATGTTAGTCCTGATGTTAGTTCGTTTATTAGTTAAACATGACGCTTATATTTGTCTGCAATTACCCGCAACACCTGTATAGGAATTAATAGAAGAAATCCTCTAGATCATCAATCATTCTTATATCGCGATTATTTTATAAACACTTTATTGTACACCATGGACATATTACACAAAACAAAATTAAGAAAAAGGATTACTTAGGACTAAGTGACAATAGGCGGTCTTATCACTGACTGTGATCTCTTGCAGACAACCTAATTTACAAAAAGGACATGTAAAAAGATGACTGGGTAATCCAAAAACACTTATAACGAAAAAAAAACAACTACAATTAATTATGTTATTCCTAAAAAGTGATATAAGACGTAGTGATATAAGGCGCTGTTTGTCGGCAGGCGATGCACCTGGTGTACAAGGCGCTGGAGAAGCACGCCGTGCCCACCACGCTGCCGCCCGAGCTGCGCGGCCGGCCCGCACGACCCCCCAGCCGCCCGCCCAGCCGCCCCGCCTCCAGGCCCCCCAGCCGACCCCCCTCGCCGCAGCCGCGCCCGCCGCCCCCGCGACCCATGCCCCCCGCACACCCCTCGCACCCCACACACCCCACACACCACGCACCACAACAACAGTCTAATGCCACACTGCTGGAAGGACTGCTCGATTTGTCCAGTGTGAGTGTTCGTAGTCTAACAAATTATTTTTATAAAATAAATCTTCATAAAGTTAATTCTAAGTTGGCTTGGTTAAAACCAACCCATGAGACTCGTTGTATGTTGTATACAGGGTGTATAGAGACCGTCATTGAAAAATGAAGCGAGTAATAGTTAAAGCGCAGCGTGGGACGTCCTCCGACAAGATGGTCAGACGACCTGGTGAAGGTCGCGGGACGTCGCTGGATGCAGGCTGCTTCCAACAGGTCCCTGTGGAAATCATTGGGAGAGGCCTATGTCCAGCAGTGGACTTCGATTGGCTGATGGATTGGATTGGATTGGAATAGTTACGATGATTACATTGTCGCTAAAACATTTTTTTTTATTTGGCGTTTTCCTAATTACTATTACCTGTGTTCGGTCACAGTCTGTTTACACCCTGTTTATGCTAAAATACATTTCGTGTTACTGATTGATCGTCCTTTTTTTCTACATAGCAATAACATGTTCCAAAGCGGTAGAAGTTTACTTTCTATTAACGACTCTATCATGCTTGTGAAAGACTACTTTGATCAATCATAATTCGACTGTAACTTTAAACCTCTAAGACTGTGTGAGTAACTATATGATTATTTTATTTGCCTGGAAGAAATTGCCTAGAGCGATAAGGCCGCCTCTTGTTTTCTTTCTTATTACCTAAGTTTCTTTATATAATTTTGTATATATACAAGAAAGTGTTAATAAATAAATTAATAAATATGATTGTTGTTCCGCAGCCTACACAAACTGCGCCGACGTCGATGCCAACGATGACGTCGATGCCGCCGCAGACCACGTGGGTAGTGTCCGCGGCTGAGAAGGCGCAGTACGACGCACAGTTTGCACTGGCCGATCTCGACCGGGACGGGTGAGTTATTACAGTTGCCCGTGTAAATATTATTTGTCTAACAGGCTGGTCAATCCATTAGGATGTTTTCAGTAACGATCTATACAGGGTGTTACGTTATGTAATATGAAACACACATACATTCTGATACTGTTAGTTGCACTAACTCAAAGAGCTATTTGACGCTATTGTTAAATTAGAATGAATGTTTGCTTAGGTACGTGTCGGGCGCCGAGATCAAGCACGCGTTCCTGGAGAGCGGGCTTCCGCAGAGCACGCTGGCGCACATCTGGGCGCTCTGCGACACCGACGGACTCGGCAAGCTGTCGCGCGACCAGTACGCGCTCGCCATGTGGCTCGTGGCGCGGGCCCTGCGCGGCACCCCCCCGCCCGCCGCGCTCGCGCCAGACATGCTGCCGCCGCGCGACCAGGTCAGTACTCAGCACGCGCCGCCATGTGGCTCGTGGCGCGGGCCCTGCGCGGCACCCCCCCGCCCGCCGCGCTCGCGCCAGACATGCTGCCGCCGCGCGACCAGGTCAGTACTCAGCACGGGCCGCCATGTGGCTCGTGGCGCGGGCCCTGCGCGGCACCCCCCCGCCCGCCGCGCTCGCGCCAGACATGCTGCCGCCGCGCGACCAGGTCAGTACTCAGCCCGCGCCGCCATGTGGCTCGTGGCGCGGGCCCTGCGCGGCACCCCCCCGCCCGCCGCGCTCGCGCCAGACATGCTGCCGCCGCGCGACCAGGTCAGTACTCAGCACGCGCCGCCATGTGGCTCGTGGCGCGGGCCCTGCGCGGCACCCCCCCGCCCGCCGCGCTCGCGCCAGACATGCTGCCGCCGCGCGACCAGGTCAGTACTCAGCACGCGCCGCCATGTGGCTCGTGGCGCGGGCCCTGCGCGGCACCCCCCCGCCCGCCGCGCTCGCGCCAGACATGCTGCCGCCGCGCGACCAGGTCAGTACTCAGCACGCGCCGCCATGTGGCTCGTGGCGCGGGCCCTGCGCGGCACCCCCCCGCCCGCCGCGCTCGCGCCAGACATGCTGCCGCCGCGCGACCAGGTCAGTACTCAGCACGCGCCGCCATGTGGCTCGTGGCGCGGGCCCTGCGCGGCACCCCCCCGCCCGCCGCGCTCGCGCCAGACATGCTGCCGCCGCGCGACCAGGTCAGTACTCAGCACGCGCCGCCATGTGGCTCGTGGCGCGGGCCCTGCGCGGCACCCCCCCGCCCGCCGCGCTCGCGCCAGACATGCTGCCGCCGCGCGACCAGGTCAGTACTCAGCACGCGCCGCCATGTGGCTCGTGGCGCGGGCCCTGCGCGGCACCCCCCCGCCCGCCGCGCTCGCGCCAGACATGCTGCCGCCGCGCGACCAGGTCAGTACTCAGCACGCGCCGCCATGTGGCTCGTGGCGCGGGCCCTGCGCGGCACCCCCCCGCCCGCCGCGCTCGCGCCAGACATGCTGCCGCCGCGCGACCAGGTCAGTACTCAGCACGCGCCGCCATGTGGCTCGTGGCGCGGGCCCTGCGCGGCACCCCCCCGCCCGCCGCGCTCGCGCCAGACATGCTGCCGCCGCGCGACCAGGTCAGTACTCAGCACGCGCCGCCATGTGGCTCGTGGCGCGGGCCCTGCGCGGCACCCCCCCGCCCGCCGCGCTCGCGCCAGACATGTTGCCGCCGCGCGACCAGGTCAGTACTCAGCACGCGCCGCCATGTGGCTCGTGGCGCGGGCCCTGCGCGGCACCCCCCCGCCCGCCGCGCTCGCGCCAGACATGCTGCCGCCGCGCGACCAGGTCAGTACTCAGCACGCGCCGCCATGTGGCTCGTGGCGCGGGCCCTGCGCGGCACCCCCCCGCCCGCCGCGCTCGCGCCAGACATGCTGCCGCCGCGCGACCAGGTCAGTACTCAGCACGCGCCGCCATGTGGCTCGTGGGGTCTCGTTAAAAAAAACGAACGAATCTCAGAATGTGACAGACTCGCCTGGGCCATCATTCAGACTACACTTGATATATGTACCTACAGTATTCGTTATCCAGCCAGATACCAAGGTAAGATAACATCAGTAGAATTTAATTCAGATGAACCAAACAATAACAATATTATTAAGTGAATCACTTTCATGTTATACTGCACTAATATATATAGTAAAACAAAACATCATTATTAAAACTACGTTTATTATGAAAAAAGGGTAAATTTATGCAGTGCCTATTTGTCGTTGTTTTCGATACATGACACGGTCCAAATACCGCAACAACACATAAGTGGCGACTAATATTGCCACCAGCAACGTCTGGTGGTTCCATAACGAATGATCGCCTCTCCACACAACCAATTTGACTGTACCAGCGAGGCGATTGCCTTGCCAGCAACTGAAACAATGTTTATTTATATGCTATTTTATTCTCGAATTTCTTCTTAAAGATGTTTAATTCATTGTAGGATTAATTATTACATAGGTAAAATTTTCACTTACAGACAAAAATGTGTGATCATGCTTGACTAAAATATAGGTAAGGGATACAATATAGATCGTAGAAATAGTTTATACTCTATGTCCACAAATGTTTTTGTGTCTTTCTGATAGATAATTTAACAGAGCAAACAAAAGGGTTTTCTCTACCGCTCTAAATGTTAATATCTAATTAATAAGTAAATCTAATATTAAATTCGCTTAATAGTGAAACATTCTGTAGATTACAGTGTCTAGGGTTGGATTTTTCTTTTGTTTATTCTTTGATCCCGAAACGAAAACTTAACTTATTTTACAAGAGAAACAGTTATAGCAGCTTTTTTATACTATCCCAGGTAAAGCCGGGCTTGGCTCTAGTAATAGTAGTGGAATTTTAAAAAGTATTATATACCTGTATAGATTAGTGTCTGAATACTGAACTTCTGTGAATACAATATGATCTCTCGCGTTTAAATGTACCCTTCCATTGCTGTCTTCGTCCAAAGTTCTTGGGTTTATCGGTTTTGTTCCGATACGCCAAGATACAGGCATGTCACGGTGTACGCTACTGTGGAAAAATTTGATGATTTTATTACCTCATTGAGAGCCATACCTAGATTTTCGTCAAGGTTAAAATTCTTAACTTTTGAAGTCACTAGTATGTTGTCAAATATGTGATGACGCCTTTTTAACAAAACCTTACAATGGTAAGCTGGGCTTTTTATAATGCAACAATGCTTGCTTAATTCTTCTTGTTTCTCTTTCACATGAAAACTACTGGACCAATTTAGACGATTTTTGATACGTGGATAGATGTATCCTTGGAAAATAAGCACTGACCGTTTAGGAATACAGATGTCAGTAGTTTATTTTTATATGCTATTTTATCGTACATCAATTATTTTTTTGTGATGCAATAAATAACATAAAAATCATTAAGTAATATATTTCCATACCCTGGACATCGAATTTTTGTGCGTTCTCCGTGTACTGTGAATTGTATTTTCCTTGTTGGTAACGGCACCGGCTTGCCACCTTGAAAAACTTCATCCGTGCTGTTTGCACATCCATCCTGACAAATAACAAATTTCAAATATAACTACACAATAGACTATGAACTATCTTAAACCCTTTTTGAGCGCCGGTACTTAAAAAACGGTTAACTTGAACATTAAGCACCACCAACCTTCGATTTGTACAAGATTAGTTAAGGTTATAAAATAAAAGATTATAAAATAATTATAAGAAAACAATGTTATTAATGGTGCGATAAGGCCGCCTTTGGTAACTTTCTCTATGTTATTCTCTATATGTATATATATTTTTTGTATGATTTTGAACGTGTACAATAAAGAGTTAAATAAATAAATAAATGTTAAACAATCTCTAAGAACATTAAGTTTGGAAACAATAAAAAAAATAATTAACGTAATATTATATTTATATAAGTTGTAGACGAATAGCATACAGCTTCGTTGGTCTCGCGTCATTAATAAGAATGATTTGATCGTCTATTTGTTAAACTTTAAGAATTAAAGCAATTTGCATAAATTTTTATTCTCAAAAACTAAATATTGTGGATATATTTGTTTGGTGTTTTCGCACCACCAACCGTTCATCGTTTATCAGATCTATTCACCGCAAAACCACAACACATCGTTGGAACTATGGTATAACCTAGCTTGTGCAATCAAAAGATCCCGGGTTCTGGTTTTGGGAAAAAATCTTAAAATACAAGTGGCAGTGTTATAACACTACTTGTATATGAATATAAGCAGTGATGGCCTCGAGGTTTAGGCGCGCGGTCGAGAATTTTGGCGGTCGCAGGTTCAAACCCTAGGCACACACCTCTGACTTTTCGAAGTTATGTGTGTATTCACAATGAATCATCACTTACTTTAACGGTGAAGGAAAACGTGATAAAACCTGCACACCTAAAAGTTCTTAGGAATTTCTTAGGTATGTAGTCCGCCAACCCGCACTAGGCCAGCGTGGTGGACTAAGGCCTACACCCTCTCAGTTGTAGAGGAGGCCCGTGCCCAGCAGTGGGACGTATTTGGGCTGATGGCGACGATATGAATATCCGCTTTTAGGTATACATCTCTGGCTTTCAAAGTTATGTGTGTATTCATACTGAATTATCACGGCATTTATCGGTGAAGGAAATACATCGTGAGGAAATATGCACACTTGAAAATTCTTAGGAATTCCTTAGGCGTGTAGTCCGTTAACCTCCACTAGGCCAGCGTGGTGGGTCTAAGGAAGTTCACTTACTAGTTAATGATGACCTGTTATATGCTCTTGACCCTTCACCATTGCACCATAACCACGATAAAATAAATAAATAAATACACCCAACAGTCACATACATAGTTCTGACCCCACACTAGGATACAAGTCCATACCAATACTTTTCGGTCTCACAAACACCCAGACCCGAAACAAAATGTGGATCACACAAATATTTGTCTCGGTGCGGGGATCGAACCCGCGGCCTCTCGTTTTGCAAGCTGGTATAAAGCCAACTGCGCCACGATGGCCTAGCATTATGAAAAAAAAGGTTAGTAAAATGTGCCTCTACCTTACACATTGCTATCATAATTTCGTTTCGCCTTTGTTTTACTGGGGCCAAATCTCTTATCAGCGCCGGTAGATACGCGGAACGACATGGAATGCCAGCTGGGAAATCTGTAGATTATAATGCCATGAAAATTAAAACTTGTAAAAAAATAAGTCTCGCAACTCAGTTCTTCTACCGTAAAAAGTTGTGAGATCCATGTGATACCAAGTCGATGAATTTATTCAGTCCCCGTTTAAGGAATCTTCTGTCGTTAGTTATTATGTACTTAGCTTACCAGACAACATCTTATAGTGACCATATCAATATTAAAAATATTTTATGTTTTAAATAAAATAGTTTGACTTGGCAATCGCACTGAAAGTGAGATACATTGTGTTTTCATGCGATTACCAAGTCAAACTATTTTATTTAAAATATAAAATTTCCAGACTCCGTGCCTCTACTGAGAATTTCCTAATGAAAAAACCCAATAAATCACCCGGACCAAGTCACATATGCGTATTGTTGACCGTAAATGATGTGACTAATATACTGTGAAATCAATTTAGTGGTAATCGCTTTATCGTACAACTACAAAGTATGCTATGCTAATATAGCATATTCGTGTTTTTTGGTTAGGATTACACTAAGTATGATGTGCGAGGACTCTGGCAGCTTCTAAAGAAGTTTTGTGTGTCAAGTCGCTGATATCCTGGACGTTTAAATGAATGTAAGATCCGGTTTTAAATTCAAATTATTGTAAAGTTAGATGTTGTAGTTTAATGTCGTTAATTTCTTAATTATGATTAAATAAGTGTTACGTCCCCTTACTGGCTAGAAGCTAGAAACAAAAAGTACCTGTACAAAAGAGGTTTTAATCTATGAGCATTGGCATAGTGTGTGCTGATGTCTTTACTTTAGAGTTCAATATTATCATAAGATATACGTAACCTTCAAACACTTCTCTGGTATCCTGGTCGAAATTATCACTATTTATTCCATTAAAAGTTGATAGATCATTCTTTCCTTTTTGACTCTATAAAAAACATATTTAAGACTAAATTTTAATTCCATATTAAAAAGTTTAACTCTCAATCTTTATCAAGTAAAAGCCTTGTTTTTTCATTATATCAACAATTCACCAGTATACACCAAAAAAGGTTTTATTACAAATAAAAAAGAGCTTTGTTACCTGGTTGTTATGATTGATTTTCACATAGCACATTCCGTATCGTCGTCTCCTTCCAACTCTACCGCATGAGCTGCATTCGCTCCAAGAAGACCACAAGGTGAATACAGTCAAGTCTCTGCCTATAATTACTGAAGGTGTTGGGCACGGTCCCTTTGAGGTAGATGGCTTCACCTGCACCGCAGAAAAAAAGTTTGGATCGTCTTTCCTGTTATTTTTCGATATTTTAGGGAGATTAATGGTTTTTTAAGCTGAGTGCGACATCCTTTAAGATTTTTCGACCTTGCTCTTTATAAGGAGAACTCTCCTTGCTATCCAAATCCAAACTTTAGAGTCCTAAGAAATTATTAGAATACAGAAATATATAGGATTGTTACTATTTTAATGATATTACTGCTTTACATAATAGTATTTATAGCAAATTGTTGTCTATTCAATACTTTCATACTTTTATTTCGCAAGAATTTGGTTTACAATATTACTATTTGCTTATTTTATCCATTCATGTCTAGAAACAATTTGATTATTTCTATTAAAATCGAGTTTAATATAATCCTTACTACGTCGTATTCTTCTTCATCATCGACTACTTGTAGTATGACCAAACCGCTGACACTTCTCCCAATTTCACATCTGTATACGCCAGTAAGTTCTGGTATCACGTGGTATATAGTTAAATCACCGTTTTCATGCACCATATTGTTTTGTTCCACCAATTTATTGAAAGTCGTGGTATTTGACTACAAAGAGATTTATTATAATTTTTATCAGAAACTTAATGTATGAATAATTCTTGCATAACTGCAGTAAATATAGTCTCATATTATAACAAGGTTAAAGAGATCCTTGAAAATACAATATAAAATCAAAAACCCAATATGAATAAAAATAAGGACTTTAATCTTGAGATAAAACTGTTAAAGTGTGTGTTGATAGATTTTTTTTATAAATTTGAAAATTTTGACTTTAATTAAAAGTTACTCAATAAGTACTTTAGAAATTGGCCGCAGCCCCTACCTAGATAGTACCTATGTTTCAGAAAATACAATCCAATTTCATACTATTTGTTAATTTAAAAAGAGTTTGCCTGAAAACATTAGAATGAATAATTTATAAGGCTGATAACAAGACGACGTACTGAGGCTGATAACAAAACGAAGAACAAAATATTTACTATAATACCTTAGAATACTTCCATACAAGCTTTGTCAGTTCATCAGGGGCCACGCACAGTCCACAAGGCAATTTTATCGTTGCACCTTCATACGCTATTAGTATGATGGAAGGCATACGTTTTGAAGGTGTCAATTTTGAAAGCATTCGGGCAGTACATTCGTAGTAGTCGCACCAGATGTTTGATATTTTCGCCAGTTTTTGCTTGTCTCCACCTTGAAGAGTTAATTAATTTACAGTATGTGATATTAAACTTCATTATTAGTTATTGGACATCGGAAAGTAAACTAAAGTTTAAGTAAGTCAAATATTTCTTTTTCCTGTAGTTTTTGCAAGTTCTTCTATTGATAAACAGAGCTACTCTAGTAACCTTAAATGGATTGCATCTTTTACATTAAAAAAAAAAAAAAAAATTTTTTGGCTGCAAATTTTTGCTGCTTCAATAATATACTGGAGGTTTCTTTAATCACCTCTTAAAATGTATACAACACCGCCTAGTAGATATAATAACAATTCATGAAACGTCTATAAAAACGTCTGTCACAGAAACTATCTGATATTTCTGAAATCTCACACACGTAAAAACAGAATCTGAATAATGTTAAAATAAAACTACGTCTAATAATGTCTAGCTAAAATTGCTTACGTGGATATTCTAAACTGTTCACCATTTTAGAGTGATTTGTTGGTTGTTGCAATTCGACGCCTCCATAAACCTGTTTGTACGTTTGTATCAAATTAGCAATTTTATCAATGTCCTTAATTGTAGAACAATTGGAATATTCAGCAGCCAAAAAGTAAATGAAAATAATTTTAATATCCATTTCTGTCATGCATTGAAATTTACACGTCAAAAGATTAAAATTAAAATTTAAAAAACTTTATAATTGTTCTTCTTGAATGAGAATTGTCGTTAAAGATTTTGTGCATATTAAAACAAGAGTAAATGTTTAGGTGACCTGTTTCTTCTGTTTTCAACACCCACGTAGTTCGTAGTATAGTCGCGAGTTTTTTTTATGGACAGAACGTACTATTGACTATCTTTTTATGATATGAAAGCTGCTCATCGTATTAAATACCATAATCACCATTGATAAGTTTCAAGATATTTGGTGCTGGACATATGATCTGTTGAAACTGTCTACATCCTTGTCTTCTTTTATAGGTTAGTCCATCTTCCTACATTGTGAAAGTATTTTTTTATATTATTGATCCTATCCCACCACACTCGCCACTGTAACTCCTGTGTTCCAGGATCAACAGCGGCACGCATAGTATTGACGCCAAGCCCTAAAGCTTAGCGAATCTAAGATAACCTAATTTGTTATGATCCCACTACGAAGTTTATCAGAAAAAAAGAGGGAAAGGAGTTGGCAACAGAGAGTGGTCAAGGTATTTGCTTGTTGTATTAAATTGCAATATATAATGTTGTATGTTGCAGGCCCCGGCGCAGCAGCCGGCGCCCGTGGCAGGAGCCCTGCAGCTGGGCGCGCAGCCCACGCCCGAGATGGAGGCAATCGCCCGCGAGGTGGAGGCGTTGGCCCGGGAGCGCCTGGCCCTCGACGCAGACCTGGCGGACAAGCAGCGCGCACTCTCCACTGCCGCCGCCGAGGGACACGCCTTACAGGTCCTTATTACTCTGGTCACCTAATGGCTAGTATTAAAAAAACATGTGTGCACTTCACACGTGGTGGAAGTGAAACCTTCAGAAATTTTGGCTTCAAGATAAAAATTATTTTAATGCGTTCTTTACAATATTATATAGTGGCCAAGTATATTAACGGTAAAACTTTTACTAAAATGTGTCTCTCTTTTTACTGTCGCTTTTTCGTTTCATCGACTTTCAAATCACAACGATGCTAAAGAAGTTCACACTTCAAAATATATTCAATTTTATAATGATTAAAATATTGGTTACAGAGTGAACTGGACACGCTGACGGCGACGTTGAAGCAGTTAGAGAATCAGAAAGGAGAAGCACAAAAGAGATTGAATGATCTCAAAACACAAGTAAGTCTAGACGTGACATTACCTATACCCTATTCGTCCCCTACAGCCTACGTGGTTTATATACCCTGATATCCTATATGCCTAGTTGACAGCCCCGTATCGCAGTTGGCTAGATACCAGCTTTCGGACGAGAAGCCGCGGGCTCGAGCCCCGCAGCGAGACAAATATTATCCACAAATATTTGTTTCTGGTTTGGGAACACCCAAACTCACTAACAAGTGAGACCGAAAAGTCTCTTAGTTTGTGATACCCACGACACAAGATTCGTATTTTAGTGTGGGGTCAGAGCTATGTGTGTGACTGCTGCTGGGTGTATTTAGTTTGGGAGCCTCGAGCAATTGTCTTGCCGGATAGACTTGTTCCTGCCCTGACGGATGGCCTGTGGAGCAGGCAAGTGTTGGAGTGGAGTTGGCGCTTAGGCAGACATAATGTCCGACGACTTGAAAAAGGTATCGGGTAGCGGATTGATGAGGGCTGCTCAACACCGGGGTGGTTGGCACTTACTTGGGGTGGCTTACGTTCAGTAGGAGCCGGCGATGGGCTGCGAATATAATCAATTGTACTTGATACTTCCAGTTTGTTAGAGGCTCGTATATATTTTGTTGAAAGTATTGTGCAGTATGTGAGAGTGCGCGTGCGTGCAGGTGGAGAAGCTGCGCTCGCAAGTGTCGGCGCAGGAGGCGGCGGCTGCCGAGACGGAGGCGGAGGTGGCGGCGCGGCGCGCGGCCGCACACACCCTCAAGGAGAAGGAGCGCGCGCTGCAACAAGAGGTGGCCGACGCCGACGCAGAGGCGGAGGCGCTCACCGGACAACTCAGGAAAACTGTGCTCGCCGTCAGCCAGGTCAGACTGATCTCCTACCCTGGCTAGGGGTCGTTAGAGTCCCACCAAGGTATCGCCTGCCTGTCGTAGAAGGCGTCCTCACTGAAAGTGTCCCTTAGAGGGGCGGCGGCACTGTGGCCTGTGTCCGTTGCGGGCACCTACCCTCAACCTGGGCCCCCGAACCAAGTTATTGGGTGCTGTAATATCATCCCCTACAACTCTGAAACGGGTGAGACATTTTCGTCTCGGAGGCGTACCGGGCGATTGCTGAATAATGGTGGGCACTTATTGCCCATGTAACGTGATCGCCCCACTTGCTGCGAAGATGGCCACCGGGGAATTTTGGCCGGTACGTCGACAGGGATTTTTGTTAGGGACCCAGCCCGGCATTAACACATACACGGACGTGACGTCGCCGCGTGCCGGTTCAATTTAGGTATTGTGTGTGTTTTGTTATGTTTAATTATAATTAATTGTTATGTTTAATTATTTAAGGTTTGTGCTCTCAATGCGGTGCCTTTGCATCTATCAGACTAACATTTAAATATGTTTTGAAATATAAAATATAATTATCGATTTATATGTTTTACATATTATCAACAGCAGTAAATGAATCAAATAAAAATAAAATAAAAAAATGTATTTATACTTTGAGTACACATACTCGTGAAACCAGAGCAGGTGAAAACAAAAGGCAACAATACTATAAGTGTGTTTTGTTTCCGTGCAGGCGAACATAAAGATCTCGCACCTGGAGGAGCAGCAGCGCGTGGTGTCGGAGGCGTGCTCGGCGCTGTGCGCGGGCGGCGCGGTGCCGGCGCCGCTGCTGGCGCTGCAGCCGCTGCACACGCCCCACCACCTGCACCGCGTCGTGCGCGGCGCCACGCCCAACGACGCGCTGGTACCCCACACACACATACCCCTTGCACACCTACATACCCCGTGCTCACCCAACTACCCCTCTACACATAAATACCTGATACATACCCGATACCCCATCCATACCTAAGTACCCCATGGTAGTGCAACTCCACCTAATGAAGCCTTATAATCACCTTCGGGGTGTCTTAATCTAGTGTTGAGTACGGTTTGGGGTAAAACAATACCTAACAAAGCACGAGTTTCTAATTGTTGGTAATTTAATTTAATTTAGCAGTGATTAGCCTTTGGGGTATTACAATACATAATCTAGCCTATTTGGGGTAATTGTATAACTATCGTCCAAGTCTAGTATTTAAGATTTTATAATTTTAGCGTGAATGATATACACCAAGTAAAACCAGTGTATATACAGGTTGTTAGGTAAAAGACCGTACATACTGAAGGACACGTTAGTCAATGGCTTCAAGTAACCATTAAAAATATAATGCAAGAGTAATATAAATATACGGCACAGTAAACGATACGAAATTATTGTAGCACAAATGCAGAAAATATGGACACCCTACATACATCGAGACATGAATAAAAAATAATAACTAGGTACCTACCTCTTAGTGTATGCAGCGTCCACAATGGTAGAATATGTAGTATTTATTTACACCGATTCACTTACATTTACTAAGTATTTACATTTACACTATTTACATAAAATTAAACGTATTTTAATAATTGTTCAAAATGATCGCCTCCTCGCGCAACGCAGAGTTCGGCGCGTTTTCGCATATTGTTTTTCACCCGGCACAACACAAACGTATCACTTCGAACCTTATCAAAGGCGGCTAATATTCTAGCCTTTAGTTCATCCCGGTTGGAGTATTCTGTAGCGTACACAAGCCGTTTCACTTCACCCCACAAGTAAAATCTAACGGTGTAAGGTCAGGCGCCGGCCACGGCACGGGCCCACCGCGACCGTTCCAGTTATTGCCGAAGTGACAATTTAAAAACTCGTACACTGTCATTAGCTCGGGCATATGCACGAACCATTTCCCAGTATTCTTCGTTTGAAAAATAACATTGCACTTGACACAAAACACACTAACAGTTAAAAGAGGTTTCCGCAAATAATCAAATATTGCATCACGGGCGACTCGCGACCTTTGACTGGCGCCCGCGCGTGCCGCGTGCTCGGCCGGCGAGGCGACGCACGGGCATGAAAGGGCGAGTGCGGGGAGGGGTGCGGGAACAGAGCGCTGTTTGTAAACAGCTGATCGCCGATGACCGCACTTACGCAATACTTAGAATTTTTTTGGATAAATTATGTAAAAAATAAGGTACCAATTTTTTTACAAATTCGGGGTCAGAATTGAGTGCCTTATATTTGACTTCAGTATGTACGGTCTTTTACCTAACACATTGTATATGTAAATTCAAATTGGGTCTCAAATACAACACGAAACAGCATTTTTAGAACAATGTCTTTGTCTGACATACGCAGGAAGACGAGTCATTCTCCCAAAGCAACGGTTTTGGGGAGACAGAAGCGAACGGCTTCACATCCGACCCGTTCAAGGACTCCCCGTTCTCCTCCGTGCCACAGAACGATCCCTTCGCGCCAACCTCGGCCACCAACAACAACGCTGCTAAGGTATGAATAACTTCTATATTGTGAAACTAGATTAGAATGTAAAAATAATTCCCATAATATATTTAGCAAAAAAACGATAGAAGTTTAAATCCTGCTAAAAGGATGCAGAAAGGTTTGCTAATCCCAGGTGTCCCCAATTTACTGTATTACGTACCCGTATATCGTATGAGAATTGAGTATGGTTTTAAAACTAATTGTTATAAAGAGAAGTGTGAAGCATATTGCTATTACTTTCGCACACTCCTACTTTAACCCTTAATTCGACTCTGTGCAGTATACTTCTCGTTAGAGTAACATAAATCTACCTCGGTAATGTCCATTATCATGGACGTAGATTTTTTTAGGTAGATTTTTTTCAAGTATTTTTTCTATGACTCTTTTTCACAAGCTAAGTAACAAAATTTATGATGATCGTACAAATAAAATAAAAATAAAAAGTTTGTCGAATTAATGGTTAAAGGTCACAGTATTTTACACTTCCTTTTTTTAAATATTATCTCCGCCATTTCTCTCAATTGTAGATTGTTGTTTTAGCTATGTTTCAGTAAGCTAGTGGTACAGTAGATGTAATGTTGTAACAGGAGGCATTCCCGTCGGACCCGTTCGCTTCGGACGCGGACCCGTTCGCGGGCGACGCGTTCGCACCGCAGGACAACGCACCCAAGCCTAGTGATGATGTGAGTCAATCCATGTAACATGGATTTCTTTGATGTTATTATATAATAATAGGCAGCAGATTGTAGTAGAAGTAAAGGTATTGTCGTTATTTTTACTAAAAAATAAATAAATGATTTTGTCCCACTGCTGGGCACGGGCCTCCTCTACCATTGAGAGGGTTTAGGCCTTAGTCCACCACGCTGGCCTAGTGCGGGTTGGCGGACTACACACCTAAGAAATCCCTAAGAACTTTTAGGTGTGCAGGTTTCATCACGATGTTTTCCTTCACCCTTAAAGTACGTGATAGTTCATTGTGAATACACACAGAACTTCGAATAGTCAGAGGTGTGTGCCTGGGGTTTGAACCCGCGACCGTCGAGATTTTCGACCGCGTGCCTAAACCTCGAGGCCATCACGACTTAAAAGGAGATTGTATTGGCAAAAAAACGATGGTAATTATCAACTATCGACACATTTGTTCTGGTATTATGGTAAAGATATAGTCAGATATAGCCAATGTTAAAATAATATTTATTTAAATAGACTATTATAAGTGCTTTTGGATCGTTAATTGTCAAATTCTCTCTCAGCAACATGAAGTGTCATTTTTTTTATCAAGAATGTATTTATATATTTTTTTAATTGTCATTACGCCTATATATCAAGGCTGATGTTATAATGCGGAATACTCGTTAATGACTTTTGTGGTTTCCTTCCAAAACTGTTAATATTATTGGAAATGAAAAGATATACATAAGTGGCATGTTGGTCAGGGCGCATGGGCGGACCCGTTCGCGGTGCTGCACGCGCCGGCGCGCGACTCCACGCCCACGCCCGCGCTGCCGCCCAAGCGACACAAGACGCCGCCGCCGCGCCCCGCGCCCCCGCGACACGCCGCGCCACACAAGGTACGCACCAACACGCGCACGCACACACACGTACGTACACACGCACGCACACACGCACAGCAGGCATCGGGGATCTAGTGACGAGAGATGGGATTCTCTCGACGCTCGATACTTTATTTGGACAGCACCGTGCTTACCATCAAGTGCAGTGTTGTCACTTTGTCCTGCCAGTGTAACAAAATATTCAAAAACCACACATGCACACAAACCTAATTTCAAGCGCTACACAATCTAGGTGATACTTAATTTACACTCCTGATGGTATAAATACTGTAGAAAAAACACAGAAACATAACATAAAGTATTAGAGTACTTGAAAAAATAGTTTTTTGTTTTATTTTAATCGTATGGATTATGACCGACTGCTGACATTCATTTTACTTGGATTTGTTAATAATATAGATATTTGTTTTCAATACTGTAATGTCCGTCATGTTCCATGTGAGTATCAATTTTATTTTATTTACACTTGTAATTATTTTCAGATTTTTAAGTTATGATTATTTGCCAAAAAATTATTTGCCCCTCTGCTCCCCTCACTCCCCGTATGCCGTACCGTAGTCGCATGCGGCGGCCGCCGAGCGTATGCAAAAGTTTGAGATTTTTAATTTTTTTAAATTTGTTTTTTAATGCTGCAGAGAAAGTAAAATGTACGTAAAAACGCTACCTTTGTTTGCACTGCAACGTAGTGTCGATTTAGTTTGAGAATGGCGTTTTTAATGATTATTCTATGTGTTTCTACATTTAAATATAGTTTTAAGTATCACTTTTTAGTGTTTTTTTTTTTTTTTTTTTCATTTAAATTTCCGTAATTATGTGTATGGTATTTAATTATGCCACTTATATTTCTGATATGTTTTTTATTTTCTTTTATGATTAATTTTTTCCTATTAAATATGGTGTAGGACTTGTAAAGTAACAGTCTGTATACACTGTGAAGTTTTTTTAGAAGTTATGTTTTACTTTCTCTGTATTTAAATGCCATTCTCGATAGCGGGTTCGATTTTAAAGTTGTGCTTATAATCGATATAATTGAAATGTCTTGTTATATTTTATCATCGATAATGATGGTTAAAATATATTCGATACTCTTTAAAATCGAACTCGATGTGTATGTTAGTGTTGGGACAAGCTAGTGATGCTTAGCTTTATACGCTTTTTCATCGACATTTAAATGTTCATTTTATATTGCATGCATTTTTAGTCTATTCTTATATACTAATTTATAGCACTGTACTGTCCTATTAAATATATCTAGTTTAAAAGTAACTTTTAACAATTTATAGAGATGTTTTTATGTAAGTCAAATGAGCGTTGACTTAAAAATTATCGAATTCGATTATCTATTTAACGTTTTGTGTATTGTCAATATTGTTACTGTGATAAACTAGATACTGTGAGCCTTTTAAATTATCTTGAATTTTTCTTGACTTAAACTTAGCGTTTTTCCTAGAAATTATTAAATAGGTTTTAGTCTTACGGCAAGAGATATGTAAAAATTATAGATTGAATTAAAAAAATAGATTAGAGTCAGAAATATTTGTTTTTAATTTCTAATCGGCAAAGTGACCGCATTACTACCCGGTGGTAGATTTTCAGCATTCGGATTGACAATGGCAATTCTTAAATGATTTCTATGTGTCTATTATCGAATGTAACTTCATTTTTTGTATATTTTATAGCTAAACTACTAACAAAATTATTAGACATATAATTGCATGCATTGGTGTTATCCGGATCTTAGTGCTAAATATGGTGAATATCTGTCGGTAGTTGACTATTATCCGTCTATATCTGGTCTTGGAATCCCGCTAGTACAGTCGCGGTTTCGAAGAACCGACGTTGTTCCTCGATACTGTGTTAGTTGCAGTGTAGTGTCTATAAGGCTAATTTAGTAAAGCTCATTCTAAAATTATGTTTCCAATAAATAGACTTCATGCTTGTTGAATCGGTTCGAAAAAAGCCCGGACTTTGGGAAATAGTTGGATATTAATGCTAATCTGTACCAATCCTGCGCCTTTCTTATGTTATTCCTTTCCACAGCACGTTTCTTTCATTTCTATATATTTTTATTTCATTCACATTTTATTTACATTTATGATAACAAATATTAAATAATTGTATATAATGTTATTTAATTAGCCACGTCGGATACACAACATCGCGACTCTTATACTGTCTGTGTGTTTGAGTGTTCTCATACATGTTGACGTTCTTACAAGTTTAATTTAAAAATATTATTATTGTGTCTTTTGTGCGATATTTTCTTTAAAAGTACTAAAGTAACATTGCAATATCAAATAAATTGTAATAGTCTGTCATAAAATTTAAAGTAGCCATGAAATGTCTCTATGGTGATGTTGCAATAGAGTCATGTATTGTGGGTGAGGTTGTGTATCTAGTGGCGTGTCACGGTGTCACACTAACATGCTAACACGGCTCGTGTGCTTGTCCCCACATTGCAGCGCTAAGCGGAGGGCTGCGGCGGCGCGGCGACACGTGCGTACTCCCTCTCTCTCCCTCACACACTCTCCCGACACGCGACACCCTCACTCAAACGCTTTGTGTTGCGTCCAGACCGACCGCGCCGCCAACATGGACTTCACCGACGACCCCTTCAAGGACTACAGGTACGAGGACCCCTTCAACATCGAGGACCCCTTCGCCGACGCCGCCGACAAACGAACCGAACCTTTCGCTCGACCGACCTCCGTCGCCGGCTTCGAAACCGATGATTTCTTCGCCGCTTCTTCCACAGTCAACGGAAGCTTCACGTTGCCAGAGAAACGAAGCGGCAGAGTGTCCGCCCCGCCCGTTGCCTACGATCCCTTCTCCAGCCGCTCCGAATTCAATTCCACTGCCACTGCGACGAACAATAACAATCAGGAATGGTCCGCTTGGCTGAACGACAATTGGGCGACGGACTCTGCGTGGACGAAACCGAGCAATCAGAAAGCGGACGCGTGGTCCGCCGCGTCCAAAAACACCAACACGACGTCGAACGACTGGAAAACGGAGAACTGGGCGAACAAATCCGAGAATTGGGCGAACAAATCGGAGAACTGGGCGACCGACTGGGGCACCGATCAGAACAAGAACCTGAACGAGACGTGGCCCACCAACACACTGCCGGCGAAAAAGGAGAAGTCACCGAAACCAGTGAAGTACGCCAGGTCTCTCGTTCACACGATAGGCGGCATAGGGCGGAGTAAGCAGAAGGAGAAAAAGGCTAAAGCAGGTGTGGCGGAGGCTCGCAGCGTGGAGCTGCTGCCGTCGGAGGAGAAGCAGTGGGAGTGGGCGGCCGCGGAGTCCAAGCGCCTGCAGCAGCAGGCCGAGCTGCGGCGCCAGCAGGAGGACGCAGAGCTACAGCTCGCGCTCGCCATCTCGCGACAGGAGAAGTGACGCGGCGCCACCACTCATGTGCATTGCCTAACCACACGTCCACGTCCAGTGTCTCATGTTCCTGGAACGTACAAACTGATGATATATTGAAGATTGGAGGTCGTCGTCGCGGGCCCTTGTACATAGTCTCATTAGTTACATCTTCTATCGGAACCATACTTATTATCTGCATTCCATTGTGTGAAGAGTCGGAGGGGCGTCGTCAAACTTTTGAGTGCTGTCGATAATTTATTCAATTCGTTGTGTAATTGATTTCGAAGGTTCGAAATTATCGTTGCGTTTATGTTGATAGTTCTACATGAGAACTTCCGCACATAGCGCTGGTAACCTTAACGACTTAAATTGTATTATTTATCGATATCTCAATAGGTTTACTGATAATTTAGTATTATATTATTATGCGTCTGTTTCACAATATTTTCTCGTATTGAGTTAATAATACTCTCTCCGAATCAGCCCTTTCGTCTGTGATGGTTGGTTGATATTATTTCAAGTGTGAAAGAGACGGAGAACAATTGTTTCATTTATGAGAATCAAATTATGCCGCCAAAAATATCGATATGTTTTATCGATGAATATGTGTCGGTGGTGAATTTTATATTTTTTCGTAAAATTAAATGAAAATTGAATCATAATGCCGATATTTAGTTTCTATGCAGTTAGTGTGAAAGTAAGGTGTGTTATTTTGTGATAGATTTTCGATTAAAAGTACAACATAATGTAGATGAAGCGTTGAAGTAGAAATCGACATTTCCGTATTACAAAATTTATTTATTCAATGCAAATTTAACATATCAAAGAATTGGAAATTATTCATATAAATATATGTACATCTTGTTATTTACACTAACTGTCATAAAATAGTATCCGAAGAGCAATTATGGTTACTAGTCAATTGTACGCTACTGCAGCTTGTGGGACTCGAACGATACGTCTAAGTGTCTGGCCGTGTATATAAGGGGTTTTCCGTTGCATACGTTGGCAGAAAGTTACATTTCAACTATCTATATCTGTCTCTTTTCCTCACGAATGGCTATCCGAATGAAGGCAGTAGAAGACAATATATACGACAATATTTATCGACGAAACCTTTCCAATTAAAAAAAATAGCGCCTTTATATTCTTACCTTTTATAAGAAATGTTTAAATGTACATCAGAAATGAAGGATTTCTGTTAACGTGTGCGTCATTATTGATGTTGTTGTAGTGAATGTTATCATTAATTGATTAATTTAATTGTAATATATTGTTGTCAGCTATTTGAGGCCTAATTTCTCCACTGTTCATATATATTATATAGATTTTAGTTCTATGTACATCTTCGTACACATGAGAGCGTTGAAAACGTGCACTATGTATTGCATTTCTAAGTTTATTTCAATGTGAATTGAGATTATCCAACTGTCATAACAAGCTTTAGTTAAGTCAGAGCTTCTATTCGTATATTGTCCCGAAAAGAATGAATATGCCAGTGATAAATATAATTTATAGTATGTATATTATAAGTTGTTCAAAAACTGTACCTGGTTAGTCATGTACAAACTTTCTCCTTCAAGTGTATTACCTGTCATCAGTTGCGAATGCTATTGATTCATGTATAATCTCTCTTGGAACAATAAAAACAATGCCTTAGATATTTCTTGAAGTAAGTTATGTCTACATGCTATTTTTAAATCAGATATCTGCTATTGCTCTAATAATTTTAAGTTAGAGTTTTAAAACGAAACAGGCTCTACAACATTGCTTATTTAATTTGTGTTGACATATGATTAATGTGTTGCCATATACAACACAAACATTCTACTATTTCATTTAATTTCCTGATGTATTTTTTATTAGTTATGTCACAATTATTGCAAAAGAAACGCGTTAATGGCACTCGAGAACATCATACCTATAACATCATTAGTTACAGTAATTGTAAATATTTAAGTTTCGTGAAAGTTGAAATGCACCCAAAAGCCCTTATAAAACCATATTCAGTTTATAATTCAGTTTATACATGTATAAGAAAATTTAAATAAAATAATTGAATAATTATCTAAAATTGTTCTATATACAGCGTATTTATTGTTTTATTATATATTAGTTTAAATATGATTGTTATTTATATTAAGAAAAGCGTACGGAACGAGGTTGAAATTATAGCACCATTGTTTCAACGTCTTATGTTATAAAGCAGATTGAAATTTATTTAGCAAAAAATGCGCTGTGTGTAAAACCTGTACACTGTGCAGTGTACACAATGTATGTTATATTAATGTGTTAGTATGTTGTATGTTTTATTCGACGTTAATTGTTAATTGTGCTGTATATTTGATGATTGTGGACGTTTCTGGAAATCTTACTATGGTAAACGGTAAATATATTCTAGTATAATTGATACTTATGAGATTTTTGTTGCTTTTTTGTGGCATACAATAATATTCATAGCTTTTCCCTACATATATGTGTATAAGTTACATGAAAAAATATTAAGAAATGGTTGATATGTGTATATGCTCAATGGTAGTAATTACAATAAGTAAAATTTCCAGAAACTGTATTTGATTTGTATAAATAATGATAGGTTATTATTTTTGTATAAAAATTCCATTGTATGTCTGTGTAAGTACAATTAAAGGGCACGTTTTTTCTATTAATGAGAGTGATACGTCGCAAGTTGCGGTAGGTTCGAGGTACGAGTCATATAAATGGAGTCTTTTGCTTTTCTTTATGGATAGATAAAAGGAGAAGTAAGTTGAGGTTGGGTAAAGGACATAAGCTTTTCTTTGTGCGATATTAGAAATTGACACGTTAAAATGGAATGTTTTAAGTCGGTTAATGCGTCTTGAAATGGTGTAAAATATATTTCATAGATTGTGTTTGTATATTTTGGTAGAGTTGCGAGGTCAAAAATTTAATATTATGTGTAAAGGTAAATTATTATAGAGGGATAGGTAAAAGACTCCATTTTATTAAATTAATTTGAAGCTATAACAACGTAAAGTAACACCCAAAGAATTCAAAAAGATCCATGTTACGCGCTACACCACCGAACGTTGGCAAATAAAAGATTTTAATTTATTTTCTTTTTGTTTTTTTTTTGTTTTGTTGTGATGGACGAATTTAATTTTGTTTACTTATATGTACAATGTTAATAGTATAAAAGGGGAGATTTTGTGTTAATATGTTATTATAATTATCCTTTTTCCGACTCAATATTTTCATATTCTTTCCTTTATTTTCGTTATTTATGCTAATGATTTAATAATATGTGTTGCTAAATATAAAATGGCGGCTTAAATAAAATGTCGGAGAATCGGGGAGTCCACAATATTTATCAATAGAGTATGCGGCAAATAAAATTAAATATGTAAAGATGTAATAATGGACCCTAGAACTAAACAGTTAATGGAAAAACAGAAGAAAATCCAAAAAAATGCATGCCGTTATTGATATTTGGTGTAAATAAAATCTACCAAAATGGTAGAAAATTTTTGAAGCTTGCAATTTGGACAGCCGTGTAGTATAGTCACTAGCTTAATGAGCGCACCTGCTGAGCGCCGCCTCCGAACAATAACTATTTGGTACGCGCTTGCACCGACACGCCGAGTGCAAGCCATAGGCGATAGGTTATATTGTAAACTAATTGTATAACACTGTGTTTATGGGTATTATCCTAAAATTGTTATCTCTTTCTTAGGCGCTGTTGTTTCTCATCGGTACGCGTGGTCTGCAACTTCAATTTGATTAATTTCGTGAAAAAAATACCATATTTGTAAAAGGCAAAATATTAAGTTGTTTTTAGCGTATTAACTTTAATTGTTCCATCAAAAAAAATTTGGAATGTTTCGTTTTTATTATATAGGAATAGTTGTACAGATGTAAATTTTAGTGAGTCAAATCTTATGAATGTTAGTAATGAGAATTAGATCCGATTTGGACTGCTAATTGTGTTTTTACATGGACCACGCGCCCCGACGAACATTGTCTGTTATAAAGTAACGTGTATCTACCTTTCATGATAGTCGAAATAAATTCCTCGACTTTGATATGTATATGTGTATTTATGTGTAACATTAATTGAACGAGTAATAATACAGGTTGATGTAAGCTTAAGTGGTAGTGACGGTGCGCGGAACAATGACCCAAAGTTTGACCCTCATCCTACCATCTACCCTTATAAACTTTTTAAATATAAATTCCGTATTTGAGCGGGCTTTTCAGTATTATTTTGTGCCGCGCGCCTTAGTTTTTTAGCATAGAAATTATAATAATTGGCACGGTCGAATCGATCGTTTGCGTGGAGGGAAGTTTGGATTAAAATTGGTAGAGCACGTAGAGTGAAATTTTAAGGTAGGCGATCCCCGATGTGTTTCACGAGTGTAGGGTTGATATTCTATTTAATCATTGGCGGGTTTGTCGAGTACTTTGAGCACGTATTTATACTCGTAATAACTCGTATTAACGGTATAGTAGGTATTGATTAGAATTTTTAATATATCAGAGTAAAAAACCGGTGGATTGTATACAGATATCAATTATGCCCCCCATTAAAACATAGAGTGATATAGGTCAAAATATTAACATTCATTAGCATTTATAGTATTTGACATATTTCATTCAGAAGGAAATTTAGCTTGTTCACGTTAAGTACTCAAAGTACCCGTTTTAGACCCGTAGTAAATATAACCTAAACCCATCCCATTGTTGTAATTTGAATATTATTTAAATATAATTATAAATTTAACGTCGATGTTGTGCTATTAGATATTTTAAAGACACTGCTTTTTGTATATGCAACGAAATGTATAAGACGCATAATGTCTATCTGCGATTGTCTACGCCTGTTTCTGTGAAAAGGTTTTATTTGAATTTCGCGCCAGTTTTCGCAAACGTACGATCCAAGCTCGACAGGTAAAGTTGATTAAGTTTGATATATTTACATAATTACAGATCAATTATTCAATTTATCAATAAAAAGTGTATTATTTAAGTAATAAATTTATTTAAAACTCAAAAGAGCGTAACTTATGAATAAATAAATTTTTGCAGATATTTTGCCGAGGGCAAGTTTAAATCATGTTATTTATAAAATATGCTTCTGGTTGTTTTTAAAATTCACGCTAAATCAATTATGAAGAGTACAATAAAACTCATATCATTTACTTTCCGAAGGGGATGTAAACGATTGTTCTAAAGGTACAATAATTATCTTGTAAAACTTGTGATTTAGCGTCGTATGTAGATAACTCTATACTGAATTAGGCTTTGAGTGAGTTGGAAATGCTGAGTAAAAATGTGCATAGCTTATTGAGAATTAGTAGGACGAGACGCCGATAAGTTTTTGACTTGGACAGTCAACAAATGTCATTTGGTCATTTGTGCGGCGTCTAACGTCTGTTACCTTAGCTCTTGTTGATATTTAGTCCACATATCGCTTAAGCTTAGATTCGGACTCGTTTCTTTGCATTACTATAAGCCGACGACTGCATTTTCTACTCAAAACATAAAGTATTTACTTTTAAAATTATATTTAATGAAATCTATATCGAAATATGAAACTTGTTTATATATTGTTTACTGTGCACTCTAGTGAAATATAGGGAATTTAGGTAACAATTGAAAAGTAAAAAAAAAAGTTTATATGAAGTTTGTATTTAATATATGTACGACCAAGTAATCGGTACTCTGAGGTTGCGATTGTGGATTAGTTGGTAGATGCACTATGACGACCTAACTATCTTGTTTTGAGGCTGTGTTCTGTTGCGATTCTTGTGGAGCGGTGGAAGAAATATTATGTGTGCGCTGGTAACACTGACGTGGCCGCTTTTCAGTCAAAAAGCTACTAATTGTTTCAACATTAAAAATAAAAATCAATTTAAGTAGTTAAGTTAAAAAAAATCTGTAAAAAAATATGACTGAAAAGTGACCAAATTGATAGCTACGGCAGCGACCATTTTTGTAAGAACCTTTTAGTGTTCAATTGTAATGCTAGATGTGGGTCTTATGTGTGGTCACGTGTTATCAATCTCTGGGATTTATTTATGTTTTTGTATATTACCAGGCAGGTCGGACATCTGTTCGTGCATACGTCATTATCAGCTGTTAAAATGTATCCTCTATTATGAAACTATGATATTGTATTAATATGAGAAACAAAGAATTCCTGAAATAAACAAAGGAAACATATTTAAAAAAATGTATTGTTTTATTTCAATATTCATAGGAGTTTGATTGTCAGAAGTCTTTTGAGCAACTTAGTACAAATTTAAGTAACCTGGGGAATTTTGAAGATTTTTGGAGTTATTGTTGAACATGTTACACGTAAATGTTTTAATATATGTGACAGTATGAGTGTCAACATTATGATTGCATAATGTTTTGCACTTTATATTGATAAAGTGCTTTAATTTTTTTTAACCTTAACTTCTCAAAAGAGATGGATCTTTTTTAAATTTTATAAATTCATCGAAAGTAAAGGTTATAAAATAAAATTTAAGAACTTATTTTTACTTGCACAATATTGACGAAGCCTTCTCATGCGATAATCCCATATTATAGGCATTCCCTAATCCATTTATATGCTTTCAATGGAATTAAATAAATATAAAATTGATAATTAATCATAAACATTTTTCCAATAAGAAAATTACGCAATATTATTATTTTTTTCATCCAACCAAATCCAATCCAAAATACTATTCAACCTTTTTGCTGGTATTTATTTATTTTTAAATTTTCCCAACATTTAGCTCTACTGGCAAGCATGTTTATTTTTAATTAATGGAATTTCATTTTTGAATATATGGAACATAGGCAATGAAGTTATATTATTTTTTGTTTAAACAATGGCGCTTAATTTTTGGTAAAAGTAATAATGCGACTGAACAATCGGAGTAGGTACAACGAAAACTGCTGGTCTTGCTGATAACATAACCACCTTTTTTTCATTGAATATCAGAGATTAGCTATAAAATAAAAAAAAGAGTCATAAAGTTAACAAAAAAGTGATCTAATTTAACGATTGAAATCTTGGCGAAAGTTATAATTTTTACAAAGCAATTATTCGTCAAATATTTTATCTAGTAATTAAAAAAATATATATACACCCAACAGTCAATTACATAGTTCCGACCTCACACTAGGATACAAGTCCTGTGTCGTGGGTATCAGAAACTACGAGAGACTTTTCGGTCTCACAAACATCTTTGTGGATTACACAAACATTTGTCTCGGTGCGGGGATCGAACCCTCGGCCTCTAGTTTCGCAAGCTGGTATTTAGCTATCTAAGTATGGTATCTGCTTCTTTTTCTCAAAATACTATAACTAGACGGTGTAGGGCCGAGCCGGTGTCACTTCACATAATAAAAACTACATCAATATCGTATAAGAGATTTAATAAAAGAAATTCTTATTTAATAAAATTGATTATCATTACAAGGGTTGTTCGTCAACGTACATAGGTAATTAAAAAATAATTCACATTATTGTGGCGATGGAAACCTTCAATATAGGTATAGGTTAGCAGAAAGATGTCTTAACAGGTAAAATATATTCGATTTCGTTGGTCCAAAGCGAGAACAGTCCCTTGTCATATTTCAATACAATTATAACCTTAGCCTAAGTAAAATAAGTCATAATAAAATTGTAAAATAATCATAGAAAAATACTGAAAATATCAATGGAAGCATGTCAAATAATAAACATTTCAATTTATACTTTTGAACTAATAAAAGAATATGAAAAAAAATAAAGTCAAGCATGCATAATGTCAGTCAAATTAGTCAAAATATTGGTACTGCAATTATTTATGATCAGTTTTAAGTTAGAACTCACATTTTATATCAATTTCGAAGCTGATTTTACAAGTAAACAGGTCTTAATGTGCTATTGAAGCGACAATCAGTTTCAAATTTGACATAGAAGTCAGTTTTAACTGATCAAGAAAGGATGGTAGGTATTTGCAAAGGCTTTTTGCTTACTGGGGTGATTAGATAACTCCCCAACGTATGAAATCGTTGATGATCCCGTTGAGTCTCTCCGGGAAGAGGTCGCTGGTCTTCTCGACCTTGAAACACGAGATGTCCATGTCCTCGTCCACTTTGGGCGCGTTCTCAGCGTCCACTGTCACTACGGGTAAGGTGAAGACCGCGATGCTCAGCCCGAATGGCAGTTTCTAGAAAAAAAAAACAGTAATATTGCATGGGCTTGTTATGTACGTAAGGCTGGTGACGGACATAGATGGAGCAGATAAGTTGTGGTGTGAAGATCGAAGTTTTTTTAAGTCGCATGTGAAAGGGGGATGGTAGGTATATAATATGCTGCTACTACTTTTTCAATGGAAAACTTAAGAACATTGCCTGTCCCGAGTATCGAACTCGGAATCTCAAGGTCGCATGTGCCCGTTATGTTGCAACGAGAGACACAAATAGATATTTATTTACCACATAAAAACGGAGGATATAATTATTCATAAACGTATCTTAGATTTAGGGACATAATTTTTTCCAGGATTAAGCGTAGTTTGTATCGCAGAGATTAATCTACTGTTTCATCTGTTAATGTTTTCATTCTAACGGATATTCCAAACTCATCCTATCATAGACCAACAAGAGCAGCGGTAGAATATAACACCACTCACCTCTTTGTATTCATAGTCAAAGTCCTCCCTAGAGTAAACCTCGTCTGGGTTGAGGCCGAGTCTCTTCATGGCCAGGCTGAGCTCGTTGTAGTAATGGTCGATGAGCTTGTCATAGTACTCAGCGCGGAACGCTTCGTCGGAGCCCGTGAAGATGAAGTACAGCAGGTCGATGACGGGAGACGCGCCCTGCATGGTCTGGTAGTCCACGATTCTTACATGGACGCGGCCGTCCTGGAAAATAATAATAAATAAATAAATACACCCAACAGTCACAACTACGAGAGACTTTTCGGTCTCACATACACCCAGACCCGAAACAAATTTTTGTGGATCACACAAACATTTGTCTCGGTGCAGGGATCGAACCCGCGGCCTCTCGTTTCGCAAGCTGGTGTCTATCCAACTGCGCCACGGGGCTGTCAATAAATAATATAATATAAGACTAACAGCCTACATACGTGCTACTATTGGCCTATCTTGCCAAGTTACGGGAATGTTCAAAGAACAGGTAAATAATAGTAATTGAAAGGCAATGTCAGCATGTTGAGCGTATTTATATATCATATTTTTGATACGGCCGTTTCTTAGTAATTCGGATTGCGTGTTATAAATGTGTGACAATCAATAGCAGCCCTTCATTTTTGTTTGAAAATTTCATCATTGGTCGTGTGATCGTAGTAGAATGAATAGGTGACATACAAACGGTTACACTCCTTCCAAAACAAAATACTGTCTATTACCCTTCTAAATTCTAATCTTATTCAGCTGTTCTTATACAAGATACAAGTTTTGTAAGTTTGAAAAATTTGAGTCTATCCGATTTCGTATACTATTAATATTGACAGAAACACTGACTTTTTAAAGACTTAATTATGAAATATGCAAGTTTTTACAAGTAACAGTCGCTGAGCTTCTTAAAATATTAGCTGCCTATATTGACATTTGACAGGGGAACTCAAGCCAACATTTTACTTCGAAAGCAAATTAATTTTCATGGACCCCCGCTTATGATTGTGGACCCCATATTTTGTCACACCCAACGTAGACCCCAGTCGAGTCTCCCGTGGACCCCTTTGGGAATTACTGGTTTAGTTGAACTACACATTTATTATTTACAAGTTTATGTAAAAAATACATTACAACACATGTCCGCATTGGCGAAGGGGAAGGCAAATTGTACTACACCCTCGTTTAACCACTAACTTGAAGTTTTGTTCATATTGATATTTAAAGGCGTAAGGAAACAATATAGTCTTTAGAAAATTCACTTCTGCCGCACCACACTCTTATGCCGTGGTACTAACTTACGAATAGACAAGTTGTCCGTAATATTTTATATCTACCCTCCTTTTTATTTTAAAAACAGCGATTAATGTTTTGTATCGAAATGACAATGTATTAAACTTGTGGGTCATTTTATGATATTTGTACTGGATAAATGCATATATCCGTAAATATCAAGATTGCACTTACTTCGTCAGCTCTTTGCATTATATTGCTGACTCTGGAATCAGCGTGTATAAGAACAGGGCGACGGAGGGGTCTGAAATACTCAACAAATGCTTCAACACTTAAGTTGGAAAGAAAGTTCTTGATCCATTCCTTGTTCTCCTCCTTCGTCACGTCGACTGACTGGCGCAACATATTCTTCCAAACTTCAGGCACTGTTTCATCTTTGTTCAAGTCGACTTTAAGTATTTTCTGTGTTTCGTCAAACTCCTCGGGACGTTCCGCGGCGTAAGCGAAGGATAGCGAGTGAATCTTAGCCAGCTCGGTAACAGCAGCCGCAGCGAACTCCCAAGTCAATGGTTTCAGCCTGTCGTGGACTTCATAGCCTTTAACAGTCAAATCATTGAGTACAATAGCTTCTTCGTATTGCGTTTCATTTAAACCGTAGCAGTTGGGTATCTCCAGTCTATGCTCCTCGGGCAAATTGTGTTTCTCTTCGATTTCCCGATAAATGCCTTTCAGTTTGGTGTACACGTACTTTTCAGTCTGAAATATCTTTTTGAGGCCCTGTGTGCGCATTTTTTCTCCCATCAGCGCAATTTTGATGAATAGCTTTAGATCGGGCTTGTCTTTGCCGGATATAGTGGCATGGAATAGTTTGGATGTGTAGTTCCCTCCGACATAGGTGATAGGAGTCACTTTTACGGCACTTTCCTCGTACTTAAGGTCGTTGGCGACATTGTCGAGTAACGCGTTCAGTACTCTATCGACATGCGCCATTTTAGATGTTTCGTGTAACGTAAAATTTTTGGCGGTGGCCTAGTTTCTCGTAACTTGACATTTTCGCATAGACAATAGCCGTTTTAAAATTATGCCTACTGGTCTATGATTTCAAAAGACAACAGAATTTAAATTTATTGCGTGTTTTTTCTAATAAACTATTTAATATCAATACGATGTGATCGTCACTTTACAGTCAAGGTTCAAACTAATTGCCCACATGCATAGACGGAAAAATACTTTGTTCCTGACAAGTAAATTACGAAAGATCGCACAGTCTGACAACATAACAATTTAATGAATCAAATAATATCGCAATGCATTATTATGCACAGACGATCATATTAAGAACGTGTACCGATGAATAGAATATATATTTAATGCAAAGGTTCCTTTAAATTTAAAGTTTGTAAATTATAATTCTGTTAAATGCATTTTGTTCAATTCAGAAGTATATTTTTTTTACAATTTTTTTATCTACCTTCGTTTATTGACCTTATACCTTGAGTAATAGAGAAATTCCGCGATCATTAGTAGAAAGTATAGGGCTGATCTAGGAATACCTTATTTAGATGAACATTATGTAGGTATACGAATCATGACACGCGTTGCCTTAACTGTTAATTTTTCTTTTAATTGTATGTGCTGGTATAAAAGAATAACCACTTGTTTGTTTTCGGTGAATTTAGCAACAAATTATATAAATATTAGTCAGTCGAATTGTCAGTTACATTTAACAATTGAGAACATTACTAATTAATTTCATTTCCTAATTTTATAGCATTTATCTATTACTTATATAATAACTATGAAAGGTATTATTTATTATATTGTATGTTTGTACCAAATAAAGCCAAAAACTACTCAACCTCTTTCAATTATTTCTGATAGATGGTTTTTTGGGAGTTGGGATTTAATACTTATATTAAACATGCAAAAGTTACCCTGTCTGTCTGTTTATTATGCTTTCAGGCCTTCTTAGCCGTTCTTTGGACTAATTTTTGGAATGGAGATGGATGGATGAAGGACCTTGGGGTCCTTTTTTCCGGGAAAATTCAGTGAGAACGAGTACGGAATGAAAAGGCATCCGGGCGGTACAAAAATACAAACCTTTCCTTCTTATAATTATAATATTCATCATCAGCCCAAATACGTCCCACTGCTGGGCATGGGCCTCCTCTACAACTGAGAGTATATTATTAGTATCTATAAATTGAATTGAATTATTTGCCTCGTGGTCTCGCGTCACAAGTGTGTGCCGTGCGATCTAGAGGTCCTGGGTGCGATTTTCGGGTCCGGCAAAGTGTTTCGCATCCAAAAGTCATTCGCATCATGCGCATTTATAATATTAATAAGAATGCGAAAATTTTACTAACGTCAAATTGTAAACAGTTGATCAAATTTTGCTGAATTTTAGTCATCCTTTGGAGACAATTGTATTACGAGTATTCTTATTTGACAATTCTATTATTACATTGGTTAAAAAAAAAAGTGGCAAGTTTATAATTTTTTAATCATCTACCTATTAATTAATAGGTACTATTTCCTAAATTGTGTATAGGATGCATGTAAGCATCGATATTTATCTATTTGTTTATCAATATTTATCTGTGTTATGAACGGTCATTTTTTCCATAGATAACGGAATAATCTATGGAAAATTCAGACTGCCTCGTGGTCTCGCGGCACAAGGATGTGCCGTGCGATCTAGAGGTCCTGGGTTCGATTCCCGGGTCGGGCAAAGTGTTATTGGGTTTTTCCATTAGGAAATTCTCAGTAGCAGCACGGAGTCTGGAATTGTGCCCGAAAAACGGCAATAGTCTCGCCCCCTATTACGTGGGACTAATACATACCTGGCGAAATGTGGGTGCAGAAATGCACCTCTGCCTACCCCTTCGGAGAATACAGGCGTGAGTTTATGTATGTATGTATGTAGTTACAAATTAAACAAAATTATAGAAATGTTCTCCGGACATGATTTATGCTTCCGCAGGTGTCGGTAATAATGAGAACCGATACAAAACTATTAAATTAAAATAGAATATTTTCTAAATCTACCTTTTTAGCGCAATGTGAAATCTCTGGATTCATGTTTCGTTAATTGAATGGTCTAGATTGAGTAGAATATAAACACCTCAATTTGTCAATGCGAAGTATTTCATTAATAATTTATTAGTGATTTAAATTCTGAGATTTAAGTTGATTTATTGTTCAGCGGCTAAGAATTATGAGTTGTTTTTTTTTTGTATTATCGACATTAGAAATTTAACAATAAAAACTTACTTTGGGGTAGGCCCTTCGGGGAATATAGGCGTGAGTTTATGTATGTATGTATGTATAACGGAATTATTTATATAGGTATATAATAGCATTATAAAACTAATGAAACGATAATATACTAAAAAACAATACAGTACTTACAAATGATACATTAGTCGCTTTGCTATTATTTGTTGTTGGAATATTGTTAGTCACATGGCATCCACTGCTGGAGAAAAGGCAAAGACAAGTTATTTTAGATGAAAAAATGTTTTATATCCCCGAGAATCACATTTTCATCAGCCCATATACGTCCCACTGCTGGGCACGGGCCTCCGCTACAACTAAGAGGGTTTAGGCCTTAGTCCACCACGCTGGCCTAGTGCGGGTTGGCGGACTACACACCTAAGAAATTTCTATAAACTTTTTTTTATAAGTGCAGGTATCCTTACGATGTTTTCCTTCACGGTTAAAGTCGGTCTTCTATAGGATATATTTCGGGGAGTGTGCGAAGGAACTGCACGAACTAGTTCCGCCGAGCACTTTCCGCCATCAGGAAACAAGAAGCGGGCGGTCGTGCCATTCCTTTGTTGTTAATATGCCATTTTGCCGCACACACCGATTTGGGTCTTCTTTTTTAATGCGCACTGCAAAGGAGTGGAACGCCCTGCCCGCTGAAGTATTTCGGTACAATATAATCTGGACATATTCAAATTTAATGTGAATAGGCTGAGGTGGCACCAGGTGAGATCGTGGTCAAATGCCTGCGCTAGATTTTTGAATAAAAAAAAAGTGAGTGATAATTCATTGTGAATACAAGAGGGTTACATGCACGCTTTGAAATGTTCGTTCGGCATTCAAAACAGGGATTTCTCGTTCCCACATTTTATGCGGGAGCAATTAGGTAGTCAAATAAGGAAGTTCTATTAAAAAACCATTATCTCTGTGAGAATTTTTGATACATACATACGCACTCTCGCCCGTATCAAAAAAATTAGGCAGAGATGCACTACTGCACCCATTATTCGCCAATTGTTTTTAGTTCTACGCAATAGGGGGTCTTAATGTCGTCTTTGGGCACATTTCGAGACTTCGTGCTGCTGCTGATAATTTCAAACCTGTTCGTTACATACTTTTTTTTTTTTTTTATATTCTGGCACGGCATAGTGACTCCACTGTACCTGATGGTAAGCACAGTGGAGTCCAGAAAAATAATACTGTTTAAATTATAAATATGTAAACTTGGGTATATCCAAAGGTAATATAATATACTATCTCGCTTGTGATGCGGCATAAACTGAACTTGTATGATCGTGAGATTTAGGGTTTGATTCTCGTGTTAGCACTAAGGCTTACAAGGATTCACCGAGTAAGGGTATTAGATTCGCCTTTTTAATATATGGAATAAAGACAGGCTATAGTGGATGCAAAGAATTCCCAGTAGTACACGATGTACCTACATACATGGACCCAATATGGCCAATAGAAAAAATATATTTGTTATTTTAAAAATTATTGCCTAGACAAATGCTAAACGCAAATTGTAAGAAACCTTGAACCAACCAGATTATTCTACAGCTTTTAAATTATGTTAATGTTACGATAACCCTTTCACTAAATAATAGCAATAAATGAAGACGTTTTGTATATTGAATAGTTTTATTAAGTGAATGAAGTATGATGTTCGTGCTGAGGTTACATATTTTTTTACCGTTTTTTTGCGCAGTAATATACCACGAATATAAAAACGTGTACATTAAAAGTAAATTAATTTTAGATTAGTCATAAAATGTTTTGGTTGTTAACTTTGTTGTTATACTTACTTCGTTCTTCCTGTACATCTGGTTGCTAACCCTGTTGTCTCCATGACTAAGCACAGAACCTCGCAAAGGTCTATAATACTCCATGAATTTCGTTTCGTCTAAACTTTCGACGAACCTTACTAATCTATCCTTATATTCTTCTTTAACAGCGTTGTAAGCTGTCTGTATGGCCCCAACCAAAAAGTCGCTGTTATCACTTTTCCAAGTGTATTTAAATTCATCTTCATATTTTTTGAATTCTTCCGGATCTTCTCTCTTGAAAGTGAATGACAGAGCATGGAACTTGGCGATTTCTTCAACAGCTTTAGAAGCGTATTCCCAATCAATAGATTGTAACCTGTTGTACACTTTGTATCCTTTCTGTACCAAATCTTCTAAAACGATGACCTCTTCCATCAGTTTGGCGCTGCATCCGTAGAACTCTGGCGGTGAGAACTTGTCTTCATCGCGTATATTGTGTTTTTCTTGTAACTCATTGTAGACTTTAGCAAGTTTCGTGTAAAATATGTTCTCTGTTTCAAATATTCGCATTGGAGTCTGACTCCTGAACTTCTCACCCACCGCTGCCACTTTAGCGAACAAGTTGAGCTCTGTCGCCTCATCCTTCACCGTTGCTAGGAACAGTTGGGAGGTGTAGTTGGCTCCTCCACTCGATATAGGTTTTATGTTTATCTGAGGGTCCTTGATAAGTCGTTCGTCAGCTATTTTAACGAGTAGCAGATTTAGTATGGTCTCGGCGTCCGCCATGATCCGCGATCCGAATGCGACTACTAGTTTGTTGCGATATTGTGTCGAAACTCGTATAATTTTTAGATTTGTGTTTTTTTTATCTACATTTTATCAATGTAAGTGATTATACTTTTTGTCCACTTGTTCAATATTTCGTGTGTAGGTATAATTATAGTCTTAATTTTTTGTACTACAAAATGAAAGAAATAAGCGTGGCCGCTGAGAGGTTATCGGGTATGAGTGGCGAGTTACGAATGTGACAGGTTGGTCATTATAGTTATACTATTTTGTGCTTACTTATATTTCTTAATATTAATTTAAGGCTTTATATTTATTTAAACAGTAAATGATAAGATTCTCTCGATAATATGTCATCTTAATTCCATAATAATTAAATTGTATCTTAAATAATTGTAATAGTCATGTCTAAAATCAAATAGTATTTTATAAGAGTTATTCGAAAAATATTATTATGTGACGATTTACATACATACATAAACTCACGCCTGTATTCCCCGAAGGGATAGGCAGAGGTGCATTTCTGCACCCACATTTCGCCAAGTATGTATCAGTCCCACGTAATAGGGGGCGAGCCTATTGCCGTTTTTCGGGCACATTTCCAGACTCCGTGCTGTTACCGAGAATTTCCTTATAGATAAACCCAATAACACTTTGCCCGACCCGGGAATCGAACCCAAGACCTCTAGATCGCACGGACAGACTTGTACCGCGAGACCACGAGGCAGTCGTGTAACGATTTAACATGTTGTATTGACAGACCCATGGCGCAGATGGCTAGATACCAGCTTGCGAAACGAGAGGCCGCAGGTTCGATCCGTATCGAGACAAATTGTGTGATCCACAAATATATGTTTCGGGTCTGGGTGTATGTGAGACCTCTCGTAGTTTCGGATAATCACGCCGTACGTGTTTCCTAGTGTGGGGCCATTTCAAATCTAACTCAACGTATATCTATGAATGACAGACAATAATATTTTTTAGAGTTCTCGTAAGTAAAATGAAATGAAAAAGGCGGTTGTTGTTAAAAAAATTGTTATTTATTTTTTATTTTTAGTGAAGCCTCAACCACAACCCACCCGGGATCGGACCCGCAACCTTATGCGTTGCAGATCGGTTACTTTGTCACTCTGCTACCAACAGTCTTTTATATGGTTTTAAAGCTCATAAACAGTACGCAAAAGTTTCTACCATCCACTCGGCTACCACCGGTTAACATACTATAATACACCCTAAGTATTGCAATTAGATCGCTTGCTGCAATGCAGCAACAAACGTAAGCGCATTGCAATTTGATTCCAAACAGTTAGAAATTCTGCCACAGATCGCACCCTTACTGTAAGCCGTTAAGGAGTGCCAATGTTCTTCATATTTGACTACGACAATTACTTGACCATAAAGACGTTACGGTAGGTGACTCAAATATCCGGATAGCATATAAAAGATTCGGCCGAGTATCGTTAATTTGCTCCTAAGAATTGAAGAGTTCCGTTACTTTGTCATGGATCCTGTAATCGGAACCTAACCAAACTCATCAAATTACTCTTGAAGTACTTCCTTTCGAATAAAAAAAAATAGTCATCAAAATCGGTCCACCAAGTCGAACGTTCTGAGATAACAAACGTAAAAAAAAACAGACGCATTAATAACCTCTTCCTTTTCTTGAAGTCCGTTAAAAATAGATGGTACCAGCGTAACGTCTCTGTTAATAAACAGCATGACAACTGTGATTTGTACGAGGTCTTTCCTGTCCTTCTGATGCTCACAGTCACAAGGATTTAACTCGAATGTGATTACGTCAAAGCGTAGCGCTTGGAAAGGTTAATATTCATCATCATCATCATCAGCCCATATACATACGTCCCAGAGCAATGGGATGGCCACGGGCCTCCTCTACAACTGAGAGGGTTTAGGCCTTAGTCCATCACGCTGGCCTAGTGCGGGTTGGCGGACTACACACCTAAGAAATTCCTAAGAACTTTTAGGTGTGCAGGTTTCATCACGATGTTTGCCTTCACCGTTAAAGTACGTGATAATTCATTGTGAATACACACATAACTTCGAAAAGTCAGAGGTGTGTGCCTGGGGTTCGAACCTGCAATTCTCGACCGCGTGCCTAAACCTCGAGGCCATCACGACTTATATTATCTTATGACTATATCAAAACAATACTATAAGTCATGTGAGATTTCTAACACAAACTACTTACAGCGCTACATGAAACAAAATGCATAAACATATTATTGAAATTCTTATCGCGTATTTTAATTAAGTGTCTCTGCTTATTGTTAATGTTAATTTATCAATATACTTATGATGTCATTAGATGAAGTTAAATATAACATAATACCTACTTATACTCGTATATATTTATATATATTATTGATATATATTATTGACGAAATAAAGTAACAACAATAGTTATTTATTCTTTCTTTATCTTTGAGTAGTTCCTGTGACTGAATGCAGTGTCCATTAAAACTTTATTAATCTAGATTTGGGGCATGAAATAATTTGATCATATACTTACTTCATCCTTCCTGTACATTTGATTGCTGACCCTGTTATCTCCGTGGGTAAGCACCGAGCTTCGCAAAGGTTTATAAAACTCTTTGAAATCTAAGTAGATAATTTTTTCGAAAAATATTATGAATCTTTCTTTATTTTCTGCATTCACAGCGTTGTAAGCTGAGTGTTTGGCCCCAACCAAAAAGTCGCTGATATCACTTTTCCAAGTGTATTTAAATTCATCTTCATATTTTTTGAACTCTTCCGGATCTTCTCTCTTGAAAGCGAATGACAGAGCATGGAACTTGGCAAGTTCTTCAACAGCTTTAGATGCATATTCCCAATCAATAGATTTTAACCTGTTGTACATTTTGTAACCTTTCTGCACCAAATCTTCTAAAACGATGACCTCTTCCATCAGTTTGTCGCTGCATCCGTAGAACTCTGGCAGTGAGAACTTGTCTTCATCTCGTATATTGTGTTTTTCTTGTAACTCATTGTAGACTTTAGCAAGTTTCGTGTAAAATATGTTCTCTGTTTCAAATATTCGCATTGGAGTTTGACTCCTGAACTTCTCACCTACCGCTGCCACTTTAGCGAACAAGTTGAGCTCTGTCGTTTCATCCTTTACCGTAGCTAGGAACAGTTGGGAGGTGTAGTTGGCTCCTCCGCTCGATATAGGTTTTATGTTTATCTGAGGGTTCTTAAGTTGTCGTTCATCAGCTATTTTAACGAGTAGCTGATTTAGTATGGTCTCGGCGTCCGCCATGATCCGCGATCCGAATGCGACTACTAGTTTGTTCCGCGGCATTGAGTTGAAGATCCACTTGCATTGTGTTCGGTCTCCTTGGACATGTAACTTCCTATCTACTTGTGTTATATACATTTTTTCTACTAGTTTGCTATGTAAACAGTTAATTATTAATTATGAAGATGCTTTCACAGATACAAGTCATGATGGCCTCGAGATTTAGGCGCGGTCGAGAATCTCGGCGGTTGCGGGTTCAAACCCCAGGCACACACCTCTGACTTTTTCAAGTAATATGTATTTGTAATGAATTATCGCGTACTTTAACGGCGAAGGAAAACATCGTGAGGAAATCTGCACACCTAAAATGTTCTTAGGAATTAATTAGGTGTGTAGTCCGCCAACCCGCATTAGTCCATGGTGGACTAAGGCCTAAACCCTCTCAGTTGTAGAGGACGCACGTGCCCAGCAGTGAGACGTATATAGGCTGATGATGATGATTATGATTCACAAATACGAGTGGTAGCTGAGAGGACATCGCGTCAGTTGCCCTTATTCTACAAGAAGTTCGTACATAATGATTTTAAGGCATTATTTTATTTTTAACATGCACAAGCGGTGAAAGAAAACATCGTGAGAAAATTTCAAGGAGTCTTAACTTTGTCGAGTTCATCAACCTGTGTTGAACATTATTTGAAACTTGTGCATTGATATGGGCTGATACAGATAGATATTAACAAGCGTCTATAATGCAATTTAAACTTAGTTTAATACCTACAGCATGTGATTTACATTAACGTTTTATGTTAGCGATTAGATTCGCAACAATGACTTCATTATGATATATTGCGCAACATTTTGTTTCGCAGGATCATTTTATTAGTGTTTAACTATCGTGATAATTCCATTGATTAAAGGCAGTTGATGTTTTGGAAAATATGTTTGTAAAGGACGTTGAGACACAGACGAATCTATATCGTCATATTTTTATAGCTAACTTCCGATTTAATTAAATAAATCCAGCAATCAGTCACATACATAGTTCTGATCCCACATTAAGATACAAGTCTTGTGTCGTGGGTATCAGATACTACGAGAGACTTTTCGGTCTCACAAACACCCAGACCCGAAACAAATACTTGTGGAGCACACAAACATTTGTCTCGGTGCGGAGATCGAACCCGCGGCCTCTCGTTTCGCAAGCTGGTTTATACCCAACTGCGCCACGGGGCTGTCGATTTCTATTCATCAAATATACAAATAAGTAAGTGTTTATTTACGACTTGATAATTTTATCTTACATAGATAAGATTGATAATAATTATAATTACCACTACAGTTCAAATAATGCTTTGCATTGATTTGAAGGTCATGACGGATGTTAACAGTATAATATTTTAATGCTTGCTTGAGGTACTAGATTCGATAACTGGGTTGAGACGAGTCGACACAATGACGGTCTTTTACTTGTACCCGAACATATATCTGATCCCGGGTTAGGGAATTATGAAATTTAAGTCTGTTTACAGCAGAAATTTGTTTTGTCATAGCTGAAACATTCCTTGTAAAGAACTCTTCAGGTTCCGCACGATGTTTACCTTCATCGCTAATTTGTAATGTATACAATCATGAAATCGTAGTGTCTGTCTGGGAGTCAAGGCTGCGATTGCCTAGTGGCTCGACAGCAGGAACGCCTAGACCTCTACACCATCATGCACTTGACATCTAGCCCATGGTCAATCAGCCTACAATACTATTTCCAGGTTGTGTGACGTCACCACTCATGGACATTTTTATCTTAAGCAATTGTTTCATTACTGTCAAAACACTGTCTTGAATAGCACTTTGATAACCTTGGAATTTAGTGGTTGATTGAAATTTGATACGTCTATACCAAATATCATAAAAGATTAGATTTTTTGTTTGTTACGATTTTATATAACTCGACTGACATTTGAATTTGAATGATTTTTGGTAGAACTTGGGAAGTAAAGTTGGGATTTTTGGTAGAAAATGTAGTGTTTCCATGGCAGGGAATTCTAAATTAATCCCAAGCGGACCTGGGCCCCAACAGTAAGTTACCGGATATACACAGGCTGAACCCGGAATGCGACACACTTTTCTTTTAATCCAGATACAATTATAAACATTGAGATTAAAATGATTCAGTAATCGATATCAAACAGAATAATTGATGTGTTGATGTGTTACTCTATCTTCTTCTTATTATTATAGGTTTTAAACGCTATTTTACTCTTTGCTAGATGCGACTTATAATGACATTGCGATGCAATATGTCATACTCAATCGGTAAGCAGATTACCGCTCATACTGTGCACACAAAAATAGATCTTCAGGTGACGAACCTTTTCTTACCCCGACTGTACATACATAAATGATATGAATTGTGATAACATCGCCTTTATGTTTTGTATACTTGTTATTATCATTATTGTCATAGTTGACTATGTTTACTCCATTGTGTTTAATATCAAGTGTTCCCGATGCATTTGATTATGTATTTATTTCTAAAGTATTTGTAAAGATAATAAGTAAATAACAATTACATAAGTATGATATTATTGAATATATATTCGCCAAGAATCTCTCCTGAGCCCCTATGATGATTGAGAAACCAACGTCCTAACTCAAAACTAAAAAATATCATCGAAAATCGAACTAACGCAAGTGCGTAAGTGCACGTTTATCTACTAAAAACATGACTTTTAATTCAATATATAATATAGTTGGATTCGTGATGGCCTCGAGTTTAAGGCACGCGGTTGAGAATATCGACGGTCGCGAGTTCAAATCTCAGGCACACACCTCTGACTTTTCGATGTTATGTGAGTATTCACAATGAATTATCACGTACTTTAACGGTGAAGAAACATCGTGAGGACTTTTTAGGTGTGTAGGTTACACCTAAAAAGTTCTTAGGAATTTCTTAGATGTGTAGTCCGCCCACCCGCACTAGGCCAGCGTGGTGGACTTAGGCGTGTAAACCCGCTCAGTTGTAGATGAGGCCCGTGCCCAGCAGTGGGACGAATATGGGCTGATAATGATAATATAGTTGTAGCAATTTTAATCTCAGTAAGATATTTAGTTTTTTAGATAATTACTAGATACAGCAGTATTTAAAGACTTTTTGGGCTACTATCGCATGTTTGATGAAATGATGATCACTGGCAAAGTCCAGGGGAAACGCCCGAGAGGCCGATGCCCCATCAGATGGTCGGACCAAATCTGCTCGACGCTTAATTCGGGACTCTATGCTGCGCTCCACGATGCCAAAGATAGGAACAGGTGGCGCGCCATAGTAAGAAGGACGACTATTGTTGGTGCAGGGGATCACGACCCTCAGCAATGAGGAAAACGATGCGAGGAGGAGGAGGATCACATGTTTGCTGAAACTTCGTACTGGTTAGTTCAGTGCAGCGGTGTTATTGTAAGTTATTGGATACTATTCATATACATAAACGTCCCACTGCTGGGCACGGGCCTCCTCTACAACTGAGAAGATTTAGGCCTCAGTCCACCACGCAGACCTAGTGCGGGTTGGCGGACTACACTAAGAAATTTCTAAGAACTTTTAGGTGTGCAGGTTTCCTCACGATGTTTTCCTTGACCGTCAAAGCAAGTGATAAATCATTGTGAATACACACATAACTTGGAAAAGTCAGAGGTGTGTGTCTGGGGTTTGAACTCGTGACCGCCGAGATTCTGGACCACGCGCCTCAAACTCGAGACCATCACTACTTTATTTATTTACTTGTATTTGTTTACGCTTTCGGTGGTAAAGGTGTAAGTCGTGATTATATTAAGGGTTCAACCTTTTCACACAGTTTATGTACCATCAAAATTTAATTGCAAAATAAATTACAGTCACATATCAGTCAATAGGTACATAATTTTTTTTTTAATTCGTAAATAATGTTTTCTTCACGAAATAAAGTCTTTATGCAGCTGTTAATACGAAATCTATTATGGAGGTTATATACGGCGTGTTCCTTATAAGTATAACAAGTATAAGGATTTATATAATATTTTGAATCTCGTGCTCTTCCCACGGAAACAGATACAAAAAAACTAACCTTTCCTCTTTCTAGTCATCATCATCAGCCCATATACGTCCCACTGCTGGGCACGGGCTTTCTTTACAACGGAGAGGGTATTATAAATTTAATTATAACGCCTTTATAACTTTCTAAGCAATATGTTGAGCTTTCTCCACCCCAGCGCAAAAAATAGTACTTTGTGTCTTATCTTAAGGTCCTATCCATTTCCATACGAAAAATCATTCAAATTGGACTAACGGTTTAGGTGTGAAAGCGTAACAGACAGACAGACAGAATTACTTTCGCATTTTTAATATTAGTATGGATGATAACAGGTATCAAAAGCCGCTGGCTTCATCGTAAGTGTAATTACTAAAGATAAAGTGAGTTGACGGCTAGTGTGTATGTTCTGTAATACATAAATTTTTGTGCTGCTACTGACAATTTCCAAATGGAAAAACCCAATAACACTGCCTGACTCGGGAATCGAACCCGGTATATCCAGATTGCACGGCGCATACTTGAGCCCCGAGACCACGTGGCAGTCTGAATTCTAGAAATAAAATTGTAGTAGGTACCTTCTCCTTTTTGGCAAACCTGTATATTATGTATGTATATACTATATACAAGGTGTATTCAGACCGTGATCGGAAACTAAGGCAGGTAAACGAAGGAGGTTAGAAAAACGTCAACATTTTTTTTTTGGCCGGATTTTCTTTAACGCCAGGAGGTTTGTAAAATCACCTTAGCTATTATCAGCCTTAGTTTCCGAGCACGGTCTGAATACACCTGTATAAGAATGAAAGTGACATTTCCATATTATCATCATTGAAATTAACATATACATAGTTGCCTTGACTTAACATGAAAAGTACAGGGTTGGCGCTATTGCGCCAATTATCAAATTAACTTATTAGTTAATTTTGTAACCAATGTATATCCAGTTAGCACCGGGCTAACATAGAAGGCAAATGGTATGATGATCGTAGTGGTTTTTTACCAGACGACAGAATTTGGATCACCGAGTAAGTTTATTTTGCCGTGCAGCCATAAAAAATAATGTGGAAATGTGCCTGTTTGTCACGTTTAAACCGCTGTACAATATTGTAAATCAAATCAATATTGTAAATGAAGTCATTGATAAGACGAAGATTTCGTGTGTTAACGCTCCAAAATGTTTTTTATATGTAATAAAATATGCACATTCCAAAATTGGTTGATTATAAGGTCATATTATTTTGGATGCCCAAAATCGGATGAGCTTTGTTACATTGTATAAAAATAAAATGTTTTTTTATATCCGTGTACCTAATTATTTAATCGATTCAAACCATTTTTTGGTATGGACATAGATGTAACGTTACGAAGGCTACTTATAAAATTGCCCCGGCTCAAGCGGGGCCCAACCGCTAGTTTTGTGATAAAACGATGAGTGTTAAATTATGACGTTCTTTGTTTATCACCTACTGTTTTTTTTAAATACGAAAACAAGCAATAACCAGCCCTACATAAAACTAAAGTATCAGTAGATAAATGAATATTTAAGCCTTGTTTATTTCAGTGCGACACAATTTTTGAGTTTTCAACGATGTCGGACGTTACAGAAATTCTTAAAAAAGTACTCCATAAAATATGTAAAGAAAGTGAAGTAGATTCAATATTAAAGCTACCGAATGTTGCATCTAACTGTACCACTGCACTTTTTAAGGTTACTGTGAATTCCCATGAAGGAAAAAAAATACATCTGTTTGCTAAAGTGGCGTTTTTGAGTCCAGAAGTGAGGGAGTGGTTTCGAGGAAGCTACATGTTTCAAACCGAACAGCACGTGTATGGTAATTTAGCCAAAGTTTACAACGATTTACAAGAGAAAAACAACGTGCCAGAAGAATTCAGATTCGTATTCCCGAAATGTTACGCTCTCCATCCAGATTTCGAAGAGGAGACGGTACTCATTGAAGATCTTGAGGCAAGAGATTTTGTTATGGAAGATATAAAGAAGACTATCGATTGGGAAACATCAACCTCAATTGTATCAACACTTGCAAGATTCCATGCATTGTCTTTTGCATACAAGAATGAGTTTCCCGAAGGGTTTGAAGCAGCGACTAAAATTTTAACTTTTGCTGTTGGAAGTAGAAACAATGCTATAAAGAAACAGAGACAAAAAATTATAAATATGGTTGTAGATGTAACAGATGATGTTCTTAAAGACAGGCTGAAGAAGTTTCTGGCACCATCAGTGGATGAAGGATTTAGAACTGGCTATAAATCTTTCGGTACTACCGTTTTCGTCCACGGTGACTACAAGATGGGAAATTTGATGCTGAGACGACGGGTAAGTTTAAAAAACTTGTTCAAATAATGATTTCAAGCATATTTACGATACTACAAATATTATCCATGTTTCAATTACGTTGTTATGCTTTCTCTTCAGTTTAAGGCAGGATGGATAGCAGGTCGGTAGGTATTTTTGCTTTTTCGTTCTATTTTTTCTCAGCTCTGTTTTTAACTCCCACGTAATGCAAGCCAATTAGCGTCTACCGTTTATATTAAGGTTTCATGCTGCTGCTGAGACATTTATTAACAGGGACGCCCTAAAAGACTTACTCGGGATCCAAATTCCACCGATCCTTTATTGCTGCAGACAATGTGGTAAAAAGGACATATTTGTGTTTCATGGATATTCAGAAACAACAAAAGTCTTGGCTCACAAATACGCGTTCTAATACAAATTTCTAGGTCCCGCAATTTTTCGTCTCGATGCCTAAATCGCGGGTAAAGGTAATTTGTGTAGTTACGTATGTATATCTAGTAGCGTTATGTTTTTATTATAAAAACATATTTTTAGTGAAACATTTGACTAACAGCTGATTTCAATACACAACACTTTACATGCAGTTATTACTCCGACTGAACGTCCGCACGTCACTTGGGTCTCCCATAGAAAATCAGCGTTGAAGTATCGTTCACGCGTTAATGCACCATGTAGCAGAATAATGGGGGTACCTTTGCTGGTGCAATTTAATTTGTTTATTGTTTTCCTTTTTGGAATATTTTATATGTAAATTGTGCTAGCAATAGCTTATATCTTTCTTTCTCTCTAGGCATTTCTAGATCGATCCCAATAATGGACTATAATCAGATTGAAATTCGTAATTGATATTCTCTAAAAAATATGTTTGTTGGATATTTGTAAGATTTTTTCGGAGGTAGGGATCAAGATTGTTTAGTGTGTGTAAATCTAATGATGTACAACGCACACTATCTAGTAAAGTAATTAATAACAATAGATTACGGTGTTGGTAAACATCGGGAGTTGTTTGTTGTGTACGTAGATAAGTCCTCTACAAATTTCGAAAATACACCATATACTCACGCTTGTGAATCCTTGAGCGTAGATAGAGATGTATTTTTTCACGTTTCGCAAACCATTTTATTACCGTTTGCAGAGCACATTTGGAGAATATTTTATTGCATGGGATACGAACTTGATTTCGGTTGTACATGGAACGTAAAATTAAATTAGTAAAGGGAACTAGCGTACTGGAAATTCTCTCTAGTAATAAACTTAATTTGAAACATTCTTAGCACATTAAATTTAACAGACTCAAATACAATAATAAGACTATAAATAACACTATCTTATCATTATTTTAAATCTTAATAAAAACCTTTATCTCAACTTGTAGACTTAAGTGAACAACAACATTTTGAGATTGTTGATGTTGACCTTTAAAGTCAATTACTCTTGTCTTATTAAATAATTTTGTTTGCACCGTTTAAAGTCATTGGCTAATCAATAGGGGAGACAAAACACTGTTGACTTTAACGTAAATTGTGTTTATGGATAAGATCCTATCCTTATATTGCCTTTCGATAAATAACTGTGTCACATTCCTAATATTGAATGACAAGGGTCCTTTATGGCTACAATTACGCTTTGTAAGGATCGGTAAATAATGTTTTTCTTTTAAATATTAATATAGATAATATTCCATATTTGTTTTTATGACATCAATCTTTATATTACAAATAGCAATGCTGTTGTTGATTCCATAACAATGCAGTTTCTAAAAGGAAAATTACAAGTGTATTCCATTGAATACATATTAATGAACTACACTATTCATAAGATAATGAATATAAATAATTGGTATTGAAGAGTTTCATATAAACAGACACTACACATGCAAATCGATCGCGACATTGTGCGCATATTCATTAACGCCCAATCTAATACCGGGAGGAGATACAGAGTTCACATACTAAATTTTAGATAGCGTCATTGTCAACATCCATTCATGTACGTCATCAGAGGACGTTGTCAGTTAGCGCGGCCGACGGGGCCAGTCACGGATCAAACGCCAGACATGATAGACGCCGAGAGTACCCTGCGCGACCTCGTCCAAAACACGTTCCATGGGACCGACGCCCAAGTGAAAGCGGTCACCAGCGGCGGTGCCAACTACACGTCGGCGTTGTACACCGTCGAAGTAGCGCAAGATGGGCTAAAGCTCTTCGGAAAGGTCGCCATCGTCGGCCAGAAAATGAGAGAGATTATGAACGCCGAGAATCTTTACAGCACAGAACAGTTCATTTACACAAAAATAGAGAAGATATTCAAAGACCTACAGGACAAATATGAAGTGCCAGATGAATATAGATTCGTATTTCCAAAATTTTACGGCTGCAACCCCGAAGTGGGGTACGAGACGATTCTGTTGGAAGACTTGACAGCCAGAGGATTCGGGATCTACGACCGATTCAAATCTATAGATTGGGCGCCCGCTGAGAGCTCTGTTTCAGTATTGGCACGTTTCCACGCGCTATCGTTCGGTTACAAAAAAGATTACCCTGAGGAATATAAAGAAATATGTGATAAATTAATGTTCAAACCTCGGCAGACGATTGATGACAACTCGAAAACGGCTTGGGAGAAAATGATCAAAAGTGCGGTGGGTGTTGTGAGTGACGAAGTGTTTCGCGGGAAGTTAGTGCAGCTTCTATTAGAGAGCAATGCAGAATCATTCAGCAAGTTTAAATTGCCGCTCAGTGTGGCCATGTTGACCCACGGCGATTACAGGCCCAGCAATCTGATGTTCCGGAATGTGGTAAGTGATATAATATGGCCACATAACGCTGTTGCGTATACCATTTTTATCATAAACTGTGATCCTTCTCGAAAATAATTAATGAGTTGTTATCTTGACGATATTTGTATAAACTATAATGATAATTGGTTATGTATCTAGTATGTTAAAATTACTGTTTACCTCATACAAATGTTCGCGTCATTCAACTTAATTGTGAAATTATAGGCAAGGCTTACAATTTTCTGCATGATATTAGCAATCGCGGTAGTGACTTGTCAGAGTTTGAAATAAATAAATTATATAACTTAACAGAATGTTCGTGTGATAATCGTGAAATCGTTTGCCAAGACTGACGGTTGACGTGCTACTAAAAAAAATAGAAAGTTATTACAACGAACAGCTGATATATTTTATGTCTTGCGTCATATCGGACCCCAGGAGGAATTTCTAGGTCACATAAACATACCCAAAAATAAAATAAGTATACCCAACCGTCCCATACACAGTTCTGACCCCACACTAATATACAACTCTTCAGTCGTGGGAATCAGACACTATGAGGGTCTTTTCGGTCTCATTAACGCCCAGACGCGAAACAAATATTTGTGAATCACACAGACATTTGTCTCGGTGTGGGGATCGAATCTGCGGCCCCTCATTTCGCAAGTTGGTGTCTAATCAACTGCGCTATGGTGCAATATTTGTGAATTACGCACATTTATCACGTTGCGAGGATCGAACCCGCGGTCTCACACAGACTTCACAGACTGTCATCTAATCAACTGCATTATGGACCGTTGTTTGGACCATAAGGTAATTTCATGACGTAAGCATCTACCAAATTGATTTATTTTTTACCTACTATGTGTGGGAAGTTTTTTCTTTGCACATAAAAAAGTGATAAATACTACTAGTCTAATATGTAATTATGGTTTTCATGATTTTGTTTGTTCAAATGTAATGTATGTATGTATGTACACTGTACAGATTTTTGTAAACAGAAAAATGTAATTAAAACTTAGTTCGTATTTACATTCAAAGCACACGATAATAATTGTAACAATACAAACATAATCACGCTCTCTTTTCGCTATCTCCAAGAGAGTAACTAGAGATATTCTGCACCCATGTTTCGCAAGGTAAATTATCATACATACATACATAAACTCACGCCTGTATTCCCCGAAGGGGTAGGCAGAGGTGCATTTCTGCACCCACATTTCGCCAGGTATGTATCAGTCCCACGTAATAGGGGGCGAGCCTATTGCCGTTTTTCGGGCACATTTCCAGACTCCGTGCTGTTACTGAGAATTTCATAATGGAAAAACCCAATAACACTGTGCCGGAATACTTGTACCGCGAGACCACGAGGCAGTCAATCGAGTCGTCGAATTTATCATCTAATATAAATTGATCGTATTGTCCAAAAAAAAACAGCAGTGATGGCCTCGAGGTTTAGGCGCGCGGTCGAGAATTTCGACGGTCGCAGGTTCAAACCCCAGGCACACACCTCTGACTTTTCGAAGTTATGTGTGTATTCACAATGAATTATCACTTGCTTTAACGGTGAAGGAAAACATCGTGATAAAACCTGCACACCTAAAAAAAAAAGTTCTTAGGAATTTCTTAGGTGTGTAGTCCGCCAACCCGCACTAGGCCAGCGTGGTGGACTAAGGCCTAAACCCTCTCAGTTGTAGAGGAGGCCCGTGCCCAGCAGTGGGACGTATTTGGGCTGATTATGTTATTGTCCAAAAATGCGACTTGAGAGTGTTATTTCAAGACATTTTACAGCTCAAAATGTCCTTAGAAATTAGTGGTGCCTATTGATATTCGGGACCTACGAAGCAATTGCACCAATGGAAACAAATTGCTGCAATTAACTCCATGGCACTAATTCTATGAGGATAACGTAAACGTAACGAGAGGACAAACAATTCTGTTTATGTTTTCTTAGAGGAAACGATGTAAGTAGTGATGGGCTCGAGGTTTTGGCGCGCGGTCGAGAATCTCGGCGGCCGCAGGTTCAAACCCCAGGCACACACCTCTGACTTTTTGAAGTTATGTGTGTATTCACAATGAATCACATACTTTACCGGTGAATATTATACGTATATCAGAGGACATCAATAAATACACGAACTATTTACTAAACAGGGAATCAAACTCAGTACCATAGTGCAGTTGGCTAGACACCAGTGAATTCCGTGTGTGTGAAGGCCGTGGATTCGATCCTCGTACCGAGATTTCTTTTTGTATGATCGACAAAATTCGTTTCGGATCTAGGTGATTGTGAGGCCGTAATAACTATGTATGTGACTGTTCGGTGAATTTATTTTTTGTATACCACCTAATCGTACACAATATATCGCGTGGTCAACGAAGCGGTCAGCGTTTTACAATAATGATATTTGGTTTTTGCATTTGTTGTTGTCGTATCGTGAAGGTCACTGGTGTTAGCTTTCAATATCTCTGATGGCTACACAAGTTTTCATCCTTGACAATTACCTGTCATAAAATTCCATTCTGATTTTAATTATTGCATAATCGTAATTTTGGTTAATTGCTTTCATAAATCTGTAGGTATTTATGCTACAAATGAACAACAACCAATGGTCACACAAATATTTGCTTCTTTTTATTGCGCAATTCTCGTGGGTTCTAAAAACTAAAAGGCTTTCATCATCATCATCAGCACATATACGTCCCGCTGCTGGGCAAGGGCCGTCTCTACCATTGAGGGGATTTACAGGCTTTACAGTCATAAAAATACCCAGACCTGGAATAAACATAAGTGGACCCCACAAACATTTATCTTGGTTAAAATAAGGTTGTCTGTAAGAAATTGCCTAGAGCGATAAGACCGCCTCTTGTTTTTATTAATTAGTTTCTAATCTTCTAATTTTTGTATACAAGAAAGTATAAATAAATAACCTACCAAAAGCGAACAAGACCTGCAGCAAATTAATTCGTATTGCTTTAACCAAAAAGCTTACTATAAAATTTTAAATTATATTAAGTACAAAATGTCTTGAGAATAAGTTGATTCCTTAATGTAATTTTTTTTACTACAATCCATATTTATTAACACGTTAAAAATTGCTTGTATTGTATAAATTATGTTTTTTCGTGATGCTGAGGGAGTTTTTTTGCGACGTTGTTTTTTTCTGTAGCCATGACACGTTCCAAAGGTGTAATCGAATTTTGTGACGAAGAAGGTCTTTTTTGAAACTCTTAAAAAAAGAACATTTTGATTTTGACCCACTCATCGAATCTTTCCGTTATGGGAATGCAAAGTTTAATAATAATATTTTTTTTTTACTTAGTGACATTTATGGTCAATACATAAGTGACCTCAACACGTTCGACATTTGATCTCTTTTTTGTAATTTTATTATGGTATCAAAGTCGGAATTTTTTAGCTATGTTTTTTCACAACCCAATAAATAGTATTTTAAGGCAAATATATTATGTATTAACTCAAGGAGATTACACTCAAAGAACATTATTAATTGCCTCTTATCGGACGTCATCTATAATATAAATTCAAATGTGTTTAGTCATGTTAATACTTGATAATTATCAATCCATTGAATGGTGACATAGAGTCGAGAGGAGAGCATTATAACAGCTTTGAGCACCTCATGTGCCTAGATTGCACAATATTAAGCAAGTTCTAGATCCCCCATAGAGACGCGCTGAGCTTCATTGCTCGGTGACAATTCTTCCCACTATCCATCTTTGTACGGCTCGGCGTCATTTCTGTGCGTGCCACTGTCGATCCTGGTGTATAGGAATTCCAGTGGTGGGATTGTGGTGGGGTAGTCTCATATAAAATTTAAATAATGTAATTAAAAAAAAAGACATTTATTGCTATTTAAAAAAAATGATATGTCGTGTTGTTGAGGGAGTTTCTTGCCGTTTCTTCTCCACAGCTATAACACGTTTCGAAGCGGCAATAGTTTAAAAAATATTAAAAAGTGTAAATTTGACGATTCTAAAGAACTTGTAGAAGTCTATTTGAATAAAGATAATTTGACTTTGACTTTGACTATATCAAAAAAGCTGTGGTGCACAATATTCAGCTATTAACCATTGCTAGGCGTGTATTCATAATGAATTATCATGTACTTTTAACGGCAAAGGAAAACATAAGGAAACCTGCACATATAAAAGTTCTTAGGAATTTCTTAGATATGTAGTCGGCCAACGCACTAGGCCAGTGTGGTGGACAAAAGCCTTAACCCTCTCAGTTGCAGAGAAGGCCCGTGCCGAGCAGTGGGACGTATATGGGCTGATGATGAATTTCTAGGCACTACAATAATTGTATTGAGCACTAGTTATGTAGTCTACCACACTGACCAAGTACGGGTTAGTATACATCTTACTCATCTCATATACTTTTATAGGTACTTAACAAGCTCTTTAAGAGTAAATTTCTTAATAAAACCCTGACACACCAATATCCTGATTGATGAAAACCACACGACACGGAGACTCAAGCGGAAGATGCCCCAAGACACATTGAAAAAACAATAAAAAAAAATACCCACATTTCGCCAAGTATGTATGTATCAGTCCCACGTAATAGGGGGCGAGCCTATTGCCGTTTTTCGGGCACATTTCCAGACTCCGTGCTGCTACTGAGAATTCCCTAAAGGAAAAACCCAATAACACTTTGCCCGACCCGGGAATCGAACCCAGCACCTCTAGATCGCACGGCACATACTTGTACCGCGAGACCACGAGGCAGTCATACTGATACATACTTGGCGAAATGTGGTTGCAGAAATGTACCTCTTTATGTATGTAAAATAAAATAGGATGCGACACAGGTCGCATGCCGAACGGAACAGTCACTGAACACCACACCCACTGTTAAATGTCCCAAAGTCGACACATCGCAGTGATATAAGAGGTAATAAAAAAACCTTCACAGCACTTTCCTTCGAAGTTAAAGCGTGTCAACAGTCGTGTAGACTTTTAAACTAAATCTTTTAAATAAAATAAGTGGATAGCTAGGTGAACCGCACCACACGCCTGAAATTAAAGTTTCATCCCTACCATCTGGATGAATGGCGTTCCTCAACAGTGCGGTTCAAACGGTGTTTCCTTCCTCGCACTACATCTTTATGGAATCAGCTTGTCTCGGCGGTATTTCCAAACAGATACGACTTGGGGGCCTTCAAGAAGAGAGCCTATATTTTCCGCAAAGGCCGGCAACACACCGATGATTCCTCTGGTGTTATGGTTGTTCATGGGCGGTGTTGACCACTTGACATCAGGTGGCTCGCTTGCTCGTTTGCCTCCTTTTTCCGTAAAAAAATATATCATTACCTTTTCGTATCCTGGGTACTGAATCGGGAGCTCCCGACCGCTTACATATGTAGTCTGCTGGTTCAACGAGGCAGAAGAAATGCGTATAATATATATATAGTATCCTTCCTTATCTAGGTGGTTCCTCCATACCATAAACTGGACTACAGCAAGGTTCAATGTAATAACATAATAATACTTTATGAGTAAATTATGCATCACCTTTGGCACCCGTAGTAATAGCAACTACGCTATAAAAAACATTGTCATTACGTAAACTTGCGTGTTCCTTATATAACTACGTCATATTTTTATAAAAATGTTCCAACTCTAAGATCTTTATCTTTTGTCCGTACCAGTAGTTTACACTAAGATTTTTCAGGAAAAATTGCTATTAAATTTCGTTGTGTTCAATTGTGTAAGCGTAATGTTAAAAAGAAAAAATCACTTTTCGCAATGTATTTAAGTTTTTTAAATGTTTTTACAATTTATAAACGAGTTTTCCGCTAATTACCCTTAAAAATTTAGCAAGAGAACATAAATCTGTTATCAAGCATTAAAATCCTTCAAATCAAAATTTTAAATTACTTTGCCAGCGGTCATTTTGTCCTCCGATAAGATAATAAATATTAGCTTTGAATAGCCCTACCTGACATTGGTTGAACGTATGACACAAAAAAGTCAATTAAGGTGACTCACTTGCTCCTTTTTCCATAAAAAAGCTATTGTTTTTGGTTTGTAGACACAAACAATATGGCGTCCGGACAATCAGCTGATGCAATTGCAGCATTGAGTATAATTAACAATGCAGGCTTCACTGTCAGCTGAACTAATGTTTCCTGTACTAAATACCTTCATAAATAAGCATTGAATTTTGTCTCGTTTCTAAATCAATATTCTAAGATCGTTTAATGCAATCAAACTAGGTCCAAACTCTGAAAATAGACTACGTATAAATATATACGTGTACTATTCAGACCGTGATCGGAAACTAAGGCAGGTAATATAATAGCTAAGGTCATTACGAACCCCCTGGCGTTAAAAAAATCCCGACAAAAATACATTTTATAGTACCTATTATATATGGTTGTTAGGAAAACTTAATTTTTTTTTGTCGGGTTTTTCTTTAACGCCAGAGGTTTGTAATCACCTTAGCTTAGCCTTAGTTTCCGATCACGGTCTGAATATATCCTGTATAACAGAAAATTTCGTTACATATTACATATGCATAACAGAAGCAATAAGATTCTTTCAATAATATTACGTTTAACGCATTCAACGTGTTTATTAGCATAATGCATATTAATGTCAGTCTGTTTGTGTACTCGATCCGACATAATTTAGCTAACTATGGTGCGACCAAGGTTGGCAACGGACGTGTGATTAGGTTCCATTCGTGGACACTTTAAAGTGGCGTGACTCGTTAGGTAAACACTATAGTTAATTTAGACTAGAACATACCCTTGTTTTTAACATCATCATCAGCCCAAATACGTCCCACTGCTGGGCACGGGCCTCCTCTACAACTGAGAGGGTTTAGCCCTTAGTCCACCACGCTGGCCTAGTGCGAGTTGGCGGACTACACACCTAAGAAATTCCTAAGAATTTTTGGTGTGCAGGTTTCATCACGATGTTGTCCTCCACCGTTAAAATACGTGATAACTCATTGTGAATACACACATAACTTCGAAAAGCCAGAGGTGTGTGCCTGAGGTTTGAACCCGCGACCGTTGAGATTCTCGACCGCGCGCCTAAACTTCGAGACCATCACGACTTGTTTTTATGCACGTCATATTCTTGTTTTTATGTGTCCCCGAAAGCAGAAGTGTGTTTCCGTTCCCGATTATCATATTTCAAGACTCGATGCTGCTAGTGAGAATTTACTAATGGAAAAAATCCAATAATGGCCAAAATTGCCCCACATATACATATAACTATGTATATAAATTCGTATTTCAAAACATCCATTAAGATAATGAGGTACAATATGTCAATGAATTGAAGTCGTGATGGCCTCGAGGTTTAGGCACACGGTCGAGAATCTCGACGGTCGCGGGTTCAAACCCCAGGCACACACCTCTGACTTTTCGAAGTTATGTGTGTATTCACAATGAATCATCACGTTCTTTAACGGTGAAGGAAAACATCGTGATGAAACCTGCACACCTAAAAGTTCTTGGGAATTTCTTAGGTGCGTAGTCCGCCAACCCGCACTAGGCCAGCGTGGTGGACTAAGGCCTAAACCCTCTCAATGGTAGAGGAGGCCCGTGCCCAGCAGTGGGACGTATATGGGCTGATGATGATGATGATGATGATGATGTCATTGAGATAGATAAGACCTTAAAATACATAGATTACGTTTCATCACGGAAAAATGCAATATTTTAGTAGGATTTCAAAATTGCCCCACAGCTATATATGTACCATATAAACTCGTATTACCAAAACAACCATTAAGGTTGGACACATATGTATGCAGTAATGATGTTTAAATACAGCGATTATGTCATTTGCGTAACAAACAACTGTGTTTGTGATTGTTGTCTCGCGTCTGATAGTATCTGTGTGGTTACGAGATACAGACCTTGATCTCTGTTTGTCGTGCGATGATCCGCGAACTGTTCTTGACTTTAAAATATGTAATGCTATGAAAATAACGTATAAATCGTACAACATCGTGATGGCCTCGAGGTTTAGGCACGCAGTCGAGAATCTCGACGGTCGCGGGTTCAAACCCTAGGGCTCTGACTTTTCGAAGTTATGTGTTATAACAAAGAATTATCACGTACTTTAACGGTGAAGGAAAACATCGTGATAAAACCTGCACATCTAAAAGTTCTTAGGAATTCCTTAGGTGTGTAGTCCGCCAACCCGCACAACGTGATGGACTAAGGCCTAAATCCTCTCAGCTGTAGAGGAGGCCCGTGCCCAGCAGTGGGACGTATATGGGCTGATGATGATGATGATGATGATGAAAATAATGTAACTTCTGCCAACGTCTTCATCTGCGTGGATTAGAATTGGGTCACATGAAAAATAAAGAGTGTTTTAGTAAGGTTAATCGTAAATATAGTCAAGATTTCAAATTGTTTATGTTTTTCCTACAAAGTATCCTAATGAGGCTTTGATATTATCTTTAATTTTAATTTTGTACTAATCCAGTTGAAACTGGAAGTATGTCTTTAGCTTTACTTTTTTTTCTCTTGTTCTGTAATTATCCGTAACTCAAAAAGTAAAACAGAACCATGATGGGACTCCTGAGTTTGTCTGTTCGTATGTCCCAACAATTTTTTATATTAAAAAGATCTAGCACCTTTCAGTAGAAATGAAGCGTAAGTCAATTAGGTACCTGAATTAAATACAAAATACGAGTTTAATTTTTGTTTGTCATGCGGTCAATCACCTATGACCACTCAAACAAATAGAATGACGACCTCTTGAACGGTGACAAATGTCGTCTCTTCTAATCGTTAAATTGTCCCAATAGACAAATCATACATATGAAGGTCAGTCCACACAAATATAGGAGCATCTGGCCAGAGAACACGCGTCGTGTTTTTTCATCATCATCATCATCAGCCCATATACGTCCCACTGCTGGGCACGGGCCTCCTCTACAGCTGAGAGGGTTTAGGCCTTAGTCCACCACTCTGGCCTAGAGCGGGTTGGCGGACTACACACCCAAGAAATTCGTAAGAACTTTTTAGGTGTGCAGGTTTCATCACGATGTTTTCCTTCACCGTTAAAGTACGTGATAATTCATTGTGAATACACACATAACTTCGGAAAGTCAGAGGTGTGTGCCTGGGGTTTGAACCCGCGGCCGTCGAGATTCTCGACCGCGTGCCCAAACCTCGAGGCCATCACGACTCTTATTTATAATTCATAGTATTAGTAAGTATGTATAAGGTACACTATACAGTCAACAATTGTTACGCAATTAAATGATAAAAGCATTGTGTGTTAGTTAATCGTTATCTTTTGTCGCTAGTTGACATTCTATTTGGAGTGCACCGTACTAGGAGCGAGCAAAATGTTTTTATTCACTGCTTTGTTTTTCTCGCAGCATGATGCAAGTCTCCTGCTGATTTGTACCTTGTCGAAAGACTGCCCACAAGTGGGACAATATGGCGTAATGTTGGTATTACCTAGCGTTAAACTGTTCAGTGAAGCGACCTATCTGGGTCAGGCCCGCGTTTTGTTCTTTGACGAAGCGAAATTGGAATAGAACAAGGTCGTGTGAAGGTCTAAGTTGTTGAGAGTACTCTGCTTTCATTGTTTCGATAATCGATTCATTTAAACAATAAAATAGTATACGTGACAATGTGCTCATTGTCTGTATTTTTGCGCACAAGTACTCTTCTGTACGGTCATCAGAATCGTCGACAGATTAGAGGGACAAAAAAGTATGTTTAGAAAACTACATATTCATTGTGAAAGAAAGAAGAATGAAAGAAAAAAATACATTGTTGGCCAATCCACGAAAATACAAAAAAAAAAACAATTAGTAGCTATAATTTACACTGCCAACAATGGTCTCTTCGTTCAGCTACATACTGCAATTCTGCTTGCACGGTATTGCAGCGCTGATTTTCAATGAGGGGACCAAGTGACAAAACGGTCGTTAGGTTGGCGTACATGCAGTAAAAAAAGCTAAATAATAATTGTGTGTTTAATAATATTTGATTATTTCTTCCACGCATTATGGCCAGCATTTATTACGTGGGCCATACTTCTGATATTCGGAGATATAGGCGTCAATGTATGCATGTATGCTAAATTAGATTCCAATAGTCTGGTTGATAGATTTTACTATAGTTTTTATATTAATTCTTTTAAAAATGGGCTCCCAAATTAATCCTAGCTCGTATCTTAGGATCATCATCATCATCATTATCATCAGCCGAAAGACGTCCACTGCTAGACCTAGACCTCCCCCAAAGACTTTCAGAGCGTCTGTCAGAAGCGGCCTTCAAAGGATACTAGGATACGATGATTTTATTGTGTGCTATTTACCAAATATACACTAACAACATATTGGCAATGCACACTAAAATTTAAGTGTCACAAGCCTTAAAAATTGTTAAGTAAATTTAAAGTAGTTTAAAACATCTTTCCAGAATGGAGTGATCGAGACGATCGCAGTGGACTACCAGACTGTGCACGCGGGCTGTCCAGTCACCGACCTGCTGTACTTCATCTTCATGGGCACTGACGAGGAGTTCCGCAGACAGTACTACAACAAGCTCCTGGACCACTACTTCAACGAGCTAACCTTGGCTTTGAAGCGGTTGCAGATCGACGTCACCGATGTCTATCCCAGGGAAACCTTCGACAGCGAACTTAAGGAGGTCAGTATATGCATAAAGCAATCATAAGAAATGTTGGCTAATTTGTGTACAAAATGGAAAACAATATATTTTAATTGTAATGTCTTTAGAAAGGTCGAGGTGTAATTCTACATAGGTGTAGAATTCGCCACCTGTTTTTTAAGTCCCACCTCATGAAGGGCAAGTCTATGGCCATTTTACTGGGTCATTTTCAGATTACGTGTTGCTGCTGAGAATTTTCAAATGGAAAACCCGACTACACATTATGTGATCTAGGATTCTAGTATAGATCATCTCGATCGCACGTTTATATCAGAAATTGTTTGTTCAGTAGACTTCACGACACCAGCTAGATTTTTAACACATGAAAATAAAGCCAAACATATTATCTTCTTACGCATTATTTTTAACACTTGATGCTGTTGATGGTAATAAAAATGCTCTGACTTTTACAGATGCTGCCCCACGCCTTACGTATGTCTGTCGTGGTCCTTCCGATAGTGACAGTGGACGCTGAGAGCGCGCCGCAAGTAGCAGGCGACGCTGACATGAAAAGCTTTGCCATCAAACCCAACGAGCTATTTGCTAAAAGGTTCAACGGGATTGTTCGGGATTGCGCCAAATGGGGGGTCATATAACCTTTAGATACTCGCGAAAAGTGTTGTGCCTAGGTCAGAAGGTGATTTGTTGTGACTCGTTACTGCTCTAGTACCTAATAGTAAGCAAAAAAGAACCACTATGGTATATTTATCACCAGAAGAAACAATTATTGCAACGACTCCGAATTCAAGAGTGGAGTGGTGGAAAGTATTGAGACTTTATTGATTTGTCGACTAATCCTCAGAGGTTCCCTACTATGTACCAATAAAATAATTAGGTCATGAAATGAAATTCCAAAACTTCCAAAGTTTTTACCTGTTTTCGCCGTAGCCGTAGTCACGTACCGTGGTTGTACCACAGTCTCACAGAAAACCGACGTAAAGTTATACTTTTATGTACGACTAGCTGACCCGGCGAACTTAGTTCCGCCTAATAGACGATTCTTTAAAAAAAAATTGTATGTATCAGTCCCACGTAATAGGGGGCGAGCTTATTGCCGCTTTTTGGGCATACTTTCAAACTTCAGACCGTTACTGAGAATTTCCAAATGGAAAACCTAATAACACTTTGCCCGATCCGGGAATCGAACCCGGGACCTCTAGATGGCACGGCACATACTTGTACCGATAGACCACGAGGCAGTAAATTTATAGGTAGTTTAAATTTTTTGCGGCACAAGGCGATAGGGTCTAGTTGTAAAATGTGTATTTTTAAGTTTATAGGCTGCTAATAATGGTAATAAAAGGAATCACGTTTAATAAGATTTATGCATTAAAATAATCTTTTATAAATTTTACGTGTAACGTAGAGGTCATATAAACTATAAATTATAATGTAAAAATAAATTATTATATAAGCGCTGTACTCCACTTAAACAGGTTCAGTACGACGTCTGACATCGGACCGAGCGGACGTGCCAGACGCTATTAGAACAAAACTGTATTAGTTTTATTTCAACAAACCAACCCCGACCCATTGGGAGATAATAATACAATAATGGCAATTTGTAAAAAATATTACTGATGTAAAATTTATTTCATAACTAAGAAATATTCTGATTATGACAGAAATACAGGGTCACCCCACAAGATGAGAAACAAGTGTTGCTAACATACAAGGGTCGTTTTCCAATTGAGGGCCGAAAAGGCATAAATTTCGTGAAAAAACGTAAACGAGAAATTCGTGTTTTTTATTACACGTGTGCGTTTTTTTTGTAAATAAAACACATTTTAAACAAAATATACCACTTCTTTATTTGATTGTGGTAGGCGAGGTAGTAGAGAGGTTCCAAGTTTTTTTTTTATTTGAGTTTGAAAATGTAACACGAATGATAATTTAAAAAGAATCAGTTTTATTTAGCTGTAAAATCTTTTTATTTTTATAAATACTTAATATTGTTTTAATGGTTAATATTTTTCCTAGAGAACTATATTAGACAATGGAAAAATAAAATGTTCAGTTTTCAGCACACATTTTGAAGTTATGAAGCAATTAACTAATAAACTTAAAAAAAATAAACTTTAGCTAAGGTCACACTTCTGAGATTTTATTTTTATGGGTATATCTTCGTAATTAATAGAGGTGTGGGATTTGTAATACTGACCACATTAGAGCCTCAAAGAACCTGTTTATTAATAGTAATGTAAATTTTGATAGCAATTACAATTTTGAATCCAAGTTAGTTTGGTGAAAGAAGAGTTAAAAATTCTAGTAGAAAGTATTCGATACTAAGATTTTGCAGAATCGACAGATTTATTTTTTTGTATAATGTTATTCTTTTCAAAGACAAGCTGTATGGTAGATAAGCGCAATCAAAGAAGAGTTGCGTAAGACTAGAAAGGAAATGTCAGCATGCCGAGCGTGCCGAACCTATGATTATACTAACATATTTTTTTAAAGCCGCTTCTTAGTAATTCGGGTTGCGTGCAATATCAAGGTTTTTATAAATGTGTGACAACCAATAGCAGCTCTTCATATTTGTTTGAAATTTTTATCATTGGTCGTGTAATCGTAGTAGAATGAACAGGTGACAGACAAGCGGTGACACTCACCCCCATACATAATACTGTCTATTTTCCTTCTAGTCTTATTCAGCTGTTATGCGAGCGGAACTGATAATATGGGGTTGACAATAAATATTTAACTAACTTATGTTTTGTCTCGTTCTTTGAAATAAAGGCAATTTCAAAACCGTTGAGAAAACAGGACGTTATATATCATTACGTATTTAAGATATTGTAATTTCACCAGAATTTACCTTTAAGTGCAAATATTTTTTGTACAAACGTGTTCTTAAATTGTTGTTTAAACATTGTGTATTTATAGATTAAAATAATGTAAATCAATTCCTTGACTTCAGAATAAAATATATGATTTGTTTAATTTTCTTCTTTCATTTGTGTATGTGAGCTCTGGAATTGACAATTGATCTATGAGGGAAATTACCGTCCAGGTGGCTAATTATCGCTCTATTTTTGAAATAAAAGGTTTAGGCTTTAGACCAACCCACAGACTACTTGCATGTAGGCGGACTACACACGCCTAAGAAATTCCTCGTGAAGAACTCTTAGGTGTTTCAGGTCTCTTAACGATTTACTATCGATATTTCGTTTACCGTTGAATTGTGTAATAATTAATTGTAAATATACACATATTTCTTAAAAAAACAGCTAAATAATTATTAGATATCTACCTACTTTATAAACGGGTCTTCGTAGGACAATTTTATCTATAATAGCCTTTGCCCGCGAATCCGTCCGCGTAGACTACAGGGTTGGGTTCAGAAAGAAAATAAGTTATAGTCTATTTCACTCCACAGAGTCCCATTTATGTCCATATCAAAATCATTCAAATCGTTTTAGTAGTTTCGGAGCCCATTCAATACAAACAAACAATAATATCCGTTTATAAAAAATCAAAGTGGTAGAGCCAAGCTTTAAAAAAAAAAAAAAAAAAAAAATGCATGAATGGGCCGGCTCGCCCGGGGTGGTACCACTGTCTCACGTAATATCAACGTAAAGTAACAGTAAACTGTTGCGTTTCGCTTGGTGAGTGAGATTGCCGGAGGCCCAACTCCCCCTCCCCCTCTCTTAGTTATGGCTGCGGAATACAAGAGAAATCTACCCCAGGGGGGTACCGGCACTTTATGTGCAGGAGAATCCCCCCCTGAGCACTCTCGCTCAGGCTGCCCTACGTATTCTGGGGAGGGCAATATCCCGCTCCGTAACTTTTCTGCCAGAGGCATTACTCGTAAGGCAACTACTGCAACCCCTTCAATTCTCCGTATGGACTTCTGTAATATTAGGGGAATTCATTCCAACCTTGATGCCGTTCACTATCACCTGGAAACGAACAAGCCTGCCTTACTATTTCTCACGGAAACACAGATATCCTCACCTTCTGACATCTCATACCTGCGCTACCCGGGGTATAACATCGAACACACTTTCTTGTGTCGAGCCGGTGTATGTGCATATGTCAGAGAGGATTTGTGCTACCGTCGCCTCAGCAGTCTTGAAGGTAAGGACCTTTCCATCCTATGGCTGCGTGTAGATTGCAATGACCATCCTCGCGTCTATGCTTGCCTCTATAGGTCCCATAGCGGTAACGCAGAAAGTGACTCATTGAGTGTGTTCAGATGGCAACAGATTCTGTACTTCAACAGATCCCTTCCGCTGAAATTGTCATCCTCGGTGACTTCAATGCTCATCACGCGGAATGGCTAGGCTCACGTACGACTGACCACACTGGGAGATCTGTTTATGACTTTGCTTTAGCTTATGGTTTTACACAATTAGTTTCCTCGCCTACTAGGATACCTGATGTGGACAACCATACGCCTTCCTTGTTGGACTTACTGCTGACGTCCCATCACGATGGCTATCAGGTCACCATCGATCCGCCGCTGGGGTCATCAGACCATTCTCTTATTCGGAGTGTGGTACCTCACGAGCGTCCTGCACGTCCGCGTACTTCCTGGCGACGTGTTTGGCACTTCAGGTCAGCAGACTGGGACGCCATGCGAACTTTTTTCGCTTCCTACCCATGGGGGCGGGTTTGCTTCTCTCTGGGCGATGTCGACACCATTGCCGACTCGGTTACCGATGTTGTGCTTCAGGGTATGGAATTATTCATCCCTAGCTCCGTATTACCGGTCGGTGGCAAGTCTCAGCCTTGGTTTGGCCATGCCTGTAAAAAGGCTTCTCGTCTTAAGCAGGAATCTTACCAAGCCTGGGCCAATTCTATTTTGTCGCAAGACGCAAAGACCAGAGTTCTTAAAAAGAAGTATAACTTTGCCGCCAGGTGTTTCAAGAGGGCGATCGCTATAGCAAAGTCAAATTACATCGAGAGCATAGGCAAGAAACTAGTTAGTCTTCCTTCAGGAACTCGAGCATACTGGTCTCTTGCTAAAGCCGTCCTCGGTAACTTCTGTGTGCCATCACTTCCCTCCTTACGCAGGGAAGATAACTCGCTCGCCCACAGCGCAAAGGAAAAAGCTGATCTTTTGGGTGTTCTGTTTGCATCTAATTCGACGCTGGATGACAAAGGGAGACTACCACCTATGATCCCACACTGTGAGAGCTTCATGCCGGAAATCCGGTTTCACCAAAGCTCAGTGCGTAAGGCACTACTTTCCTTAGACATCCATAAGTCGAGTGGGCCAGACGGAATTCCTCCGATTGTGCTAAAAACTTGTGCCCCTGAGTTGGCACCAGTGCTCACGCGCCTTTTTCGGTATTGTTATTCCTCCGGTACTGTCCCGAAATCTTGGAAAACTGGTTTGGTGCACCCGATCCCCAAAAAAGGCGACCGATCTGATCCTTCCAACTATAGGCCCATTACTATCACCTCCTTGCTTTCCAAAATTATGGAATCTATAATTAATACCCAGCTTCTGTGTTACTTGGAGACTCACCAGTTGATCAATGACCATCAATACGGTTTTCGTCGGGGGCGATCAGCTGGTGATCTTCTGGTGTATCTAACCCACAGGTGGGCAGAAGCGATCGAAAGCAAGGGGGAGGCCTTGGCAGTAGGGTTGGATATAGCGAAGGCCTTTGATCGGGTCTGGCATAGGGCTCTACTTTCCAAGCTCTCTTCTTTCGGACTTCCTGAGAGACTTTGCGACTGGGTCACCAGTTTTCTCACAGAGCGAAGCATTAAAGTCGTAGTCGACGGTTCAAGCTCTGACTCTATGCCTGTGAATGCTGGTGTACCACAAGGCTGTGTGCTGTCCCCAACTCTGTTCCTTCTGCATATCAATGATCTGTTACTTAATAATAACATTCATTGTTATGCAGATGACAGTACTGGGGATGCCTTGTACACTGGCCGTGCAAATTTTTCGCAGGAACAAGTCATTGATTGCCGGAGGAAGCTTGTTTCTGAAATTGATGACTTGTTGGATCATGCTGAAGTTTGGGGTAGTCAGAATTTGGTCCAATTTAATCAATCAAAGACACAAGTTTGCGCATTCACCGCAAAAAAATCTCCTTTTTCGGTATCACCTCGGTTCATTGGCACTCCCCTAAATATCTCGTCAAGTCTTGAAATCCTTGGCATCGATGTTTCGAGTACAGTCCAATTCTGCGGTCATCTGGAAGCTAAAGCCAGGCTGGCTTCGAAAAAGCTTGGTGTGCTCAGCAGAGCGAGACAATATTTCACGCCGGCTCAGCGCCTTCAGTTGTATAAGGCGCAAGTCCGGCCACATATGGAATATTGTTCTCATCTCTGGGCTGGAGCCCCTCAATACCAGCTTCTTCCATTTGACCGCATCCAACGACGTGCCGCTCGAATCATCGATGACAGGACTCTTTCCGACAAAATTGACACCCTGGCATTGCGAAGAGACGTTGCGTCGCTTTGCGTACTATATCGCATGTACCATGGGGAGTGCTCTGATGAACTTTTTGGTTTAATACCTGCTGCTGACTTTCATTACCGCACCACACGCCTGAAATTGAAGTTTCATCCCTACCATCTGGATGAATGGCGTTCCTCAACAGTGCGGTTCAAACGGTGTTTCCTTCCTCGCACTACATCTTTATGGAATCAGCTTGCCTCGGCGGTATTTCCAAACAGATACGACTTAGGGGCCTTCAAGAAGAGAGCCTATATTTTCCTCAAAGGCCGGCAACACACCGATGATTCCTCTGGTATTATTGGTGTTCATGGGCGGTGTTGACCACTTAACATCAGGTGGCTCACTTGCTCGTTTGCCTCCTTTTTCCATAAAAAAAAAAAAAAAAAAAAAAAAAATATTAGTATAGTATAGATATGAAACAAGACTCGGTGGAAAGAAGTGGTGGCCAATACATGACTAGATTGAAATATTCACGTAGGCACAGCAGAAGTGATTATTTGCACAATAGTTTTTAAAATCGATAAAATATACCAGCATAATGTTTTAGTACAGAAATGGTTCTGAAGGTATGAACCTTCAGGATTTAATAGCGTAATCTCGTCAATATGTAACTTTGCTGTGTGATATCTTTCAGGAGTATTAATTAGATTTTTTTTTTGTTGCAAAGGTTGTACAAAAGTTATTCAATTTTAATGTTACTTATGTTATGTTTAATTGCAAGTTGAAATAAAATACAAGAACATTTTTAGTTGTAAATGTTGAACATAAAATACTTAATTGGGAAGTCCTATGTTCAGCAGCGGGCGCCATTTAGCTTACAAACGAGATGTGTAACAATTTCCTATGAGTCATGTTCTCTGTTTCTTGCTTAGATGCAAATTATTAAAATCTTGCTTACGTTGGCTGGCACGTTCTATCAAATGACTGATATAGTTTTCAGTCAATTGGAAGTCAAGAAAGTCCAGTTGTACAAGGTACAAAAAGCTTACGTAAAGCCAATATGCAACCCCAACATATGTTTATAAGCCCAAAAGCGTCAGGTACACGTTAATTAGGTAATGTCTAGTTTATAATAAATTGTTTATTGTGGGATTGGGATGATTTTATTTATATGTCCAATTCTTTTGTTAAATAGGATTTTAAAAAGATTATATTCATAATTTTGTAAGGCAAGCTGGGCTTTTGGGCTTCTATGGAAGTACTACCATTGGCTTATATCTGTAATTACATACATACACACGAACTGCGTCTCCCAAGATACCTCTTCGGAGATACCTACCGGTCGAGGTGCATTTCTGCAGACACATTTCTCGATTTTGAAGTAATCTGTATAATAAAATAGAATAATAAATTGAAACGATGAGAGGTCAGAACTATGTATGTGACTGTTGGGTGTATTTATTTATTTATGAGTACGTGCCGTACCTCTCAATTGCAGAGGAGGCCCGTGCCCAGCAATGGGACGTATATGGGCTGACAATGAGATGAGGGTTCGATTTTTGGGCAGTGTTATTGGCTTTTACCACTAGGAAATTCTCAGTAGCAGCACAGTGTCTGGAAATGTGCCCAAAAGTCGGCAATAGGATCGTCACCTATTGCGTAGATCTGATACCTACATACCTGGCGTAATGTGGGTGCAGATATGCACATCTGCATACCCCTACGAGGAAGAAGAGCGTGAGATTATGTATGTATGTATGATTTACGTAGTATGTATATATATGTATATCCTTTAATAAAAATAAGGAGTAAATAATTGACCCATTCTTTAACTGAATTCTGTAAAAATACATAGTGTTTAATATTCCGGTTAGTGCAAAGGCCGTCAATGTAAGTGTCGTATAATATAGTCCAGGTTATATTTTATTATTTCCTTGTGGGCAGTTATGTGCGGAAGGTCGGCTTGCATGAAAAGAGGCTTGGATCAAATGACTTGTGACTCATTGTGACAATAGAAATCATGAGATGAAGTACTCTTCTGTAGAATAAAAAAATATATTTTAATATGTATTAAAAAATACTATTATTATTTATAAAAAGTCTTTAGTTAATTTTGTTTTATGAGTTAAAAAAAAATAACAAAGGAAGAGGTTTTATTACTTACTGTTTACTTTCTGTGATAGTCTGGTGTTGTTTTTAATATGTTCCTGTATTTAATAAGTCTGTTCCTGGTGTGGAGAGAATGTTCTGGTGTTATTTATGTTATGAACGGTGAGTGTTTTTTATTAGTATCCATTAAAAATAAATTTAAATTATTTAAGTTTTTTAAAGCAAAATATTTACGAGAAAGCTCAAAGTATAAGACTTATTTTACTCTCTTAAAATTTTGTTTTGAAAAATATATAATTAAGAATTGGTATATTGGTATTACAATTACTTACATATATGAATTTTAAACATTTTAAAATTAGTTTTAACGTTTTTGCAAAAGCTTTCGCGCGATTTATCTTTATTTATACCTTTGTGCTAAACTTTCTAAAATCACCATCATCATAATCATACTTAACAACTGAGAGGGTTTAGGCACGGTAATAGTATCATACAGTAGTTTAACTCGGCCGCATTTTTGAAATAAATACCTACAGCCGCGCGGTACGTAAACATGCGATAGGGCTGCGAACCCGCAGAATTTTAATTCAATCTGTATTTATTTTTTGATTGGAAGATTTCATGCAACCAAAAACAGCACAATATATAAACACAATATATACTTGTCATATTGAATAGGCTTTTGCACTTATTTTGTATAAAAATCGCGCGGTTACTGCTTAAATTACAACACTGTCTGTTCGTGACTGCGGCACATTCGCGACTGCCTGCATGCCACCGCATGCCGCGATCGAGGCGCGTAGGTATAACTCGCGTTTTGCCCGTTTGTATGTAGTTAAACTACTGTATGATAGTATTACCGTCCATCCCTGTTAAAGTACGTGATAATTCATTGTGAATATACACATAACTTTGTAAAATCAGAGGTGTGTGCCTGATATTTGAACCTGCGACCGCCGAGATACACAAAAACGCGCCTAAACCTCGAGGCCAAACTTTCTGTAATAATTTTAGTTAACACCGGAGCCTGAGTCCCCGAAAGATACGCATACTATATTTAAGTTTCTTTATCTGCGTTTTGCAATCCTCAATCAATGTGATTGAGGATATTTTTTTGCCCATTAAGCCCGACATGGAAATCGAAATAAGAACCTCTTGATCGCACGGCATCCACTTACGCCGCGGGACTTACGGGGTAGTCTGGGTGATAAAATTCGGCCCAAAAGCGTTTGAGGGCCACTGAAAAGATTTTAGTAGATTTGCCGACGTAATGATTTTTTTTTTAAATTGGTTATTAATAAATACACCAAACAGTCACATATATGAAAGAAGTGACGGCCTCGAGGTTTAGGCGCGCGGTCGAGAATTTCGACGGTTGCAGGTTCAAACCCCAGGCGCACACCTCTGATTTTTTTAAGTTATGTGTGTATTCACAATGAATTATCACTTGCTTTAACGGTGAAGGAAAACATCGCGATAAAACCTGCACAACTAAAAAGTTCTTAGGAATTTCTTAGATGTGTAGTCCGCCAACCCGCACTAGGCCAGCGTGGTGGACTAAGCCCTAAACCCTCTCAGTCGTAGGGGAGGCCCGTGTCCACCAGTGGGACGTATTTGGGCTGATGATGATGATGAGTCACATACATACATAGTTCTGACTCCACACTACTATACAAGTCCTGTGTCGTGGGCATCAGAAACTACGAGAGACTTTTCGGTCTCTAGGTTATTTTTCTCCCTTTAGTCTTATTAAATAGCCTATGTTATGATAAGTAACTACAGGTATGATTAACAATTTTCCAAAGCAGTTTATTATGGTACTATTTCATTTACTTTAATTGATATAGTTATTATCAAGTTTATATTAATCGGCAATTATACGAACATTCTTTATGAATATTCTGCAATTATGGAAAATATGTTTAAAATTACATACATACATAAACTCACGCCTGTATTAGGTAGGCAGAGGTGCATTTCTGCACCCACATTTCGCCAAGTATGTATCAGTCCCACGTAATAGGGGGCGAGCCTATTGCCGTTTTTCGGGCACATTTCCAGACTCCGTGCTGTTACCGAGAATTTCCTAATGGAAAAACCCAATAACACTTTGCCCGACCCGGGAATCGAACCCAGGACCTCTAGATCGCACGGCACATACTTGTACCGCGAGACCACGAGGCAGTTGAAGAAATGTTTAAAATTCTTAGCAAATTAAATCCATTTAAATGACAATACTATCTTCTTTCGCGGCTTTGTTAATTTATTATTAAAACACAACTTTATTTTTGGAACCACATAACAATAAATAGGTTTGTTATATAATTAAAATTAGGTTCATCATCGTCATCAGCCTATTATACGTCCCACAGTTGGACACGGGCCTCCTTTACAGCTGTGAGGGTTGGGCCTTAGTTCACTACATTGGCTTAATGCGGGTTGGCAGACAAAAATTAGGTTAGCTAATAATTAAATCTTAGCAAGGAGATAAATATTATAATAAAATTAGGACGATGCTAATGTGATGGTGATTACAAATACCATTACACACTCCTTTAGTGGCATATTTATTTTCCTTCTGATATATTTTGTTCCGGATTAGAGAAAAGGTAGGTTTCAATCACTCTGTGACTAAACCAATTGTTGTTTTCATTTTTTTCGCTCTTCCCATTGAGTACCACTAGTTAAAATTCGAATTGCCTCTTTCTCGTGATCTCCTTTCTCTTAAGAACTTTAATGTGTACAGGTTTTATCATGACGTTTTCCTTCACCGTTAAAGTACGTGATAATTCTTTGTGAATACACACATAACTCAGAAAAGTCAGAGGTGTGTGCCTGGGTTTGAACCCGCGATCGTCGAGATTCTCCTCCTAAGCCTCGAAGACATCACGACTTCGAAAAAAAAAGACGTAACGTTTATCATAACATTTTTACTATGTTTTAAGTCATTTTCAAGAGTTTTGTCTGTATTCATTCATATAGTGCAAGCAATAAACTCACGCCTGTATTCTCCGAAGGGGTAGGCAGAGGTGCATTTCTGCACCCAAATTTCGCCAGGTATGTATCAGTCCCACATAATAGGGGGCGAGCCGTTTTTCGGGCAAAATTCCAGACTCCGTGCTGCTACTGAAAATTTCCTAATGAAAAAACCCAATAACACTTCGCCGACCCGGGAATCGAACCCAGGACCTCTAGATCGCTCGGCACATACTTGTACCGCTAGACCACGAGGCAGTGCAAGCAATAAATGTACAGAAAATATTATGATGTGTAACGGTCGTGTCAAATGTTAATAGTTGTCATAATACAGGCAATTTACTTGTTAGAGCTGACGTAAATACGAACTTAGTTGGCATCACTAGCTTGTTCAGTAATCCAAGTGCGTTTTATGTGTTTATAATTATAATAAACGAACAATATATAGTTATTGTTAGTTTATATATTGACTTTTTATATAAGTCAAAGTCAAAGTCAAAGTCAAAATATCTTTATTCAAATAGACTTTTACAAGTTCTTTTGAATCGTCAATTTTACACTTCTTAATTTTTTTAAACTATTGCTATTATAGAACTAGCTTTTGCCCGCGGCTTCGTCCGCGTAGACTTCAGGGTTGGGTGCAGAAAGATTATAAGTGAATCTATAAATCGTCTCCCAAGTGCCCGAAATGGCATTTACTGAATTTTAAAAAAAGGAGCCTATGTCCTTTTTTAAGGTCCCGTTTTTATCCATACTAGAAAATCATCCAAATTGGTCAAAAAACGCGTCCCATCGCTGCTAATCATAAAGTGCTATAAGTTGTTGGCAGCAACCACGTATGCGAAACAATTTACTTCAAAAGGAATATTCCTGTTTTTGCCCACATTTTCCGTTCTACTCCACTCCTATTGGCCTTATCCTCGTAGCGTAATGATATATAGCCTATAGCGTTTCTCCATAAATGAACTTTATGCTTAATACAGTATTTTTTTTGTTCAAATCGGACAAATAGTTTCTGAGATTATCGCGTTCAAGCGAACAAACAAACTCTTCAGCTAGCATAGGAAATGTAACTTGAAAGCTTTTACTCGTTTTGTCGCGTACGACTAAAATAAGTTTGATTTGTGTCTGGTCCGGGTACTTTACTGGAAAACCTGACACATAAGCGCAGAAATATTCTTGTATACTAAGCTCTGCATTTTCCATAGGGGTTAACTATGAAATGAAATAACTTTCTTTAGATTTTTGCTAAAACAATTAATACTTAATAAATAACTGATACTAAATTTGATTAATAGTGTAGGCCATTGATTAACACTTATAATGAGATATTACAAAGAAAAGATATTATATATTAAATTCATTTTTCTTAATCGTGCACTCTTGGCAGAGGGGTCGCGAATTTTTTTTGGGCCATCGTTTCCTTTGTGATTCTACGGCACGTCTTTCTGGATAGGACAGATATTAAAATAACCATTGGTATATAATACCAATGCAAGCAGTGATGGCCTCGAGTTTTAGGCGCGCGGTCGAGAATTTCGGCGGTCGCAGGTTCAAACCCCAGGCACACACCTCTGACTTTTCAAAGTTATGTGTGTATTCACAATGAATTATTACTTGCTTTAACGGTGAAGGAAAACATCGTGATAAAACCTGCACACCTAAAAGTCCTTAGGAATTTCTTAGGTGTGTAGTCCGCCAACCCGCACTAGGCCAGCGTGGTGGACTAAGGCCTAAACCCTCTCAGCTGTAGAGGAGGCCCGTGCCCAGCAGTGGGACATATATGGGCTGATGATGATGATGATGATGATGATATAATACCGAAGCAACATCATCAGCCCTTATACGTCCCATGCACAGCAACATCATCAGTCCCTTTTCTGCAAAGGCAATAGCCAATAGATTCATTGTTCCTTACAGGTCACTCGAAACGTCGTTTGGGAAAGGCCTATATTTAAGGCATTGTTTAGGAATTCTTTTAGGTAGTACCAAGTACGTAGTAGACCGGGCAATGACCTGTTAAGTGCAGTGGCGGTGCTTCCATAGAAGCCTAAAAGCGCAGATTGCCTTACGTAATTCCGAATAAGAAACATAAACTAGATATTCCATAAATCAATACAAACAACAAAATATTTTATCCAAAATAACAGAAATTTATTTTTGCCGCGCCGCCGTCCGCCATACAGCCGCGCCGCCGCGCGCCAAATCCCTGCCCGTGCCCATATAATTTCAAAAAAACGAAACGCGGGCGCACGAACGTCAATAGTTTAGACTAAACATCAATGTTGAACATAATAATAATATCTATCTCCCTCTATCTCGTGGGCTTTAAACCTGGCTTCACTTTACTAGTTCTATCTCTTTCGCACTACGTCGAAATTCCCATTGGATTTTAAAACATAGATATAACCAAAATACCGTTTATATAGCAATTAGTATGGATATAAGAATCCCGCTTTCGCAATATGGGGTCAGTTGGAAAAAAAAAACACGGTACATGGCAGAATTTCATTGCCGTGTCATAAAACACGGCAATCAGATGATAAGAATTTAATGTATTTTGAAAAAAAAAAATGAAACACGGCAATTTCCTGGTCACAGTACGGTCACTGCCCTACTTAAAATTACTGACGATATACGTCTCGGCATGGAAAACGGGCAGGTGACTGTGCTGACACTACTTGACTTTAGTAACGCCTTCAATACTGTCGACTTTGATATACTTTGTGTCTTGCTCGGCTCTATTAACATATCTCCATCGGTAATCGATTGGTTTCGTAGCTATTTATATGGACGCCGACAGAGAGTTCGTCTCGACGATAATTTTTCTTCGTGGTGTCACACGAGTGTCGGCGTTCCACAAGGTGGCGTTTTATCTCCGTTACTCTTCGCTTTATTTATAAATTCTATTTCTCATAATCTTTCTTCTTCCTACCACCTTTATGCAGATGATCTCCAGATTTACTATCTGGCTCCGCTTGAATTGCTAGACAAAGCTGTTCTTGAAATAAATTCAGATCTGACTCGTATATCAGAGTGGAGTTGTCGCTTTGGTTTGAAAGTGAATCCTGCTAAAACACAAGTAACCATTGTGGGTAGTCCACGACTTATTTCTAAAATTGATTGGTCTGGACTTCCAAAAGTAGTGTTTAACGAGATCACTGTACCATACAGTGAATCTGTAACTAATCTGGGTGTAATTTTTGATCAATGCCTTACTTGGGGACCTCAAATCGCGGCTGTTAGTAAAAAAATATAGATATGCCTCGGCTGCCTCTCTAAGGAGGCTTCGTAATTTCTTGCCTACTGCCACCAAGATTGCGCTGGCACAATCTTTGCTTCTCCCTATACTTGACTACGCTGATTCTTGTTATCTTGACCTCACACAAGTTCAGCTTGAGAAACTTGAGCGCTTACAAAATCTTTGCATTCGGTTCATATTTGGGTTACGTAAATATGACCATGTCTCAGAATTTCGCCTCAAGCTCAAGTGGCTTCCCATAAAACTTCGCCGGAATACTCATATTCTCTGTCTACTTTACAATATCTTGTTCCTTCCAACTTCTCCGCACTATTTAAAAGAACGTTTCATTTTTCTGAACACTTCCCGCTCACTCTCGTTAAGGTCATCGGAAAATTTGACACTTAAGACTCCAGTGCATGGTAGTAAGTTTTATGACTGCTCCTTCACTGTCCAAGCTGTTCGCCTGTGGAACGCGCTGCCGGTGTCTATCAGAAAAGCTCCATCACCTTACATTTTCAAGCAAAAAGTTAAGGATTATTATTGGTCGAATACTAATTAATAAATACTTTATGTACTAGTACATTATGTATGTCTCTCCCTCTGCGTGTGTGCGTGGGTGTGTGTGTGTGTGTGTGTGTGTGTGTGTGTGTGTGTACATGTATATATGTATATTTATAAACATATAGTATCTTATTATTATCTTGCTGTTTTATTATTATTTTATTTATATTTCATTTTTTTTTTCTTTATATACTTATGTATACCCCTAAACATACTTTGCCTTCTTACATTCCATCCAAAGGTTGTCTGGAAGAGATCGCTCTCAGCGATAAGACCGCCTATTGTTCCACTTTAATTTTTTTTATTTTTAAAATCTATGTAAATTACTGTATAAATGTGGGTGTCAATAAAGAGTTATCTATCTATCTATCTATCTATCAATTTCTCAATTTTTTCTACAAAACACAGCAATTCGACATCCAAAACACGGCAATCAATTTTTATTTAATGGCAACCTGGAGTGCAGTGAACTGTGAAGCACACTTTGTCAACGTCAAGGTCACACGTTGTTGTTAATTATTGTTTACGTTTAGAAAAAGGGCGGGAAGTGTTCGGAATGGAGGGCGCGTTTTTTGTTTTTCTCACATATAATTTTTATTTTTTTCTTGATAGTGGTGAACAGGGGATTAAGTGTTGCTTGTCGATGTTGTGTGTGGTGTGTTTGATTTAGTTTCTGAATCGGATGCGACGTGTGCAATATCGACGAGTGGTGCTTGATTCTCTGTTCACTATTGTAGTGAAGGGATTAAGGGTTGTATGTGGGAGGGACGGGGGGCGCGCCTCCAGTTTGAGAATTTCCCGTCCTTTTTCTTTCATCATTCATCATAATCATCATTCATAATATAATTCATACTTATTTATGTTAAACTTAACTATGAGGAGGCTGTATGGGCTAGAACCCTTTGCCTTCCCAAAAAAAATAAAAAAATGGGAGAAACGGAAAAAAAAAGTTTACGTTTACTGAGCTGAGCGAAAGAACCAAATTAAATAGAATTTGTTGTGGTATTTAGAATAGTGATGTTTATTGTTAATCCTTGTGGCGACTTAGTGTGTGCATGTTTTGCTCTTCGAAGATAAGGTAAATTCATTAAATTATACTGTGAAAAAACGGCTCGTAACTTGTCCAAAACCTACATATATGCCAGACTCGAGTATTTCTCTAATTGTTAAAAATTATGAGTAGATCCGATTAGTAAGTACATTACTAATTGAATAGTTGAATGTTCCCATACGAAAAGGATATATTATGTTTAAAATGTGTGGAATTCTTGTTGTAATGATTTAAATAATTTATCTGGTTCTTGTAGAATGTATTAAAATTTACAACACCACGTACTTTGATTTCTTTTTATAAATATTGTAAACAACGAATTGAAGTATTCATTTCTCGTTAATTATATCACGAAATTTCAAAACTCTCGCGTTGATCATCATCGTATTATTTCTAAGATTAATACCTATATATTGTTTATCATTTTGTTCAACAAAAAAACTTGCATTCAAGGTCACGACATGAAAATTAACTTACGAGTAGGTATAGGTAATTTTTAGAATTTGACTGTTTACTTTTTAATTATGTGGTTTGAAACAAATTCGAGTCGAGTTATTTGTCTAATAAAATTCAATATGATATATTCCGTGTCTATGTTATAACATCTCGCATTCAAATTTAGAGAGACACGACGTTTGTGCACAATTTGGACATATTATTGTTCTAATAATTTTCGCCGACATTTTATGGTTTTTGGTAGTAACTATCACTAGCGACAAATAATTATTTCTTTGTTAGTTCAGTGCTATAATATACCTAAATCAATATGTCAAAATCTTGAATGTAAATAATTTGCGGTAGATATCATCATCATCATCATCAGCCCATATACGTCCCACTGCTGGGCACGGGCCTCCCCTACAACTGAGAGGGTTTAGGCCTTAGTCCACCACGCTGGCCTAGTGCGGGTTGGCGGACTACACACCTTAGAAATTCCTAAGAACTTTTAGGTGTGCAGGTTTTATCACGATGTTTTCCTTCACCGTTAAAGTACGTGATAATTCAATGTGAATACACACATAACTTGAAAAAGTCAGAGGTGTGTGCCTGGGGTTTGAACGCGCGCGGTAGGTATATTATAATTTATTAGTTCTCTGACTTTCTGGACCAAAAAATACACTATAAAAACCGTAATAAAAATTTGGGCTTGCCCTAGCTAGAGACCCTAGGCACGCCACTGGTTAAGTGGTACTTTTCTAATGCGTTCCTTGTTTCAATCCTGGTTAGAACAAAAGATCATTCAAACCATTATTAAATTATGTCACGCGCATGGCTTTAAAGGACACGGGAACGCAAAAAGGCGCTCTCGTCGTCCACAATGTGTTGAAAGATTGACATAAGTGAGAGATTTGAATGCGAGGCGTATTATGTCCTTTGAAATACTTTAGCGTATACTAAATGGTCGAATTTTACGAACAAAACATGCCAGTACCTTTGACAGCCGAGGTTGTTCTTTCTGAGTCATTTGATTCACTGTGACTGGTTTTAAAATAAAAACAAAGCTTTACAGGTGATGCCGATATCATGCCTTTAAATTAGATCATAAGCATAACTAAGCAAAAGATAACATGTGTACAAGTTACTTTTTATGTGGTATTTTAAGATAATTCAAGCAAAATTGAAATCAACAAAACAAGGATTTATATTAACGTGTCATATATACTATATATTTCGCGAATATATTTCCAACTGTTAGGCACGGGCCTCCTCTACAACTGAGAGGGTTTAGGCCTTAGTCCACTACACTGGCCTAGTGCGGGTTGGCGGACTACACACCTAAGAAATTTTAGGTGTGCAGGTTTCATCACGATGTTTTCCTTCACCGTTAAAGTACCTACATAATAATTCTTTGTGAATACACACATAACTTCGAAAAGACAGACGTGTGTGCCTGGGGTTTGAACCCGCGACCGTCGAGATTTCCGACCGCGTGCCTAAGCCTCGAGCCCATCAAGACTTATATAGTGGCTTTTCGTATTGTATAAGATGGTCGGTATTCAGGCAGTTACAACCATTCTGTCGCCTACAAATTAGGCCTCCGATATAATTTTACTCTCCAAAAGCAAATGTGATATTTTACTTCGGTTTTATACAGGTCGAGTTCATGTGTACTGTAATTGAAGCTGATTATGGCAAGGATATCTTCAACAATAGAAGTATACTCGGCCGCCGCAGAACAGCTGAAAAAGAATAGAATAGGAAATAGACAGTATTTTGTATCGGGACGAGTGTCGCCGCATGTCTGTCACCTATTTATTCTACGTCAAAGACACGACTAATAATACTTTCAAACAAAAAAGGGCTGCTATTGGTTGTCACACATTTATAAAAGTTTTGATATTACACGTAACCCGAATTAGTAAGAAGCGGCCGTATCAAACATAAGATAGTCTAATCGTATGTTCGGCACGCTCGGCATGCTCACATTTCCTTTCTAGTATTATTCAATTTTTATATACGAGCCGCCCATTCAACATTCAAAATTTGTCTCGTACTTGTCTTAATTTTTGTATTCACAAGTAAGATAGCTTCGATGTAGATTATACAAAAGATAAACAAACAAATGTCTACAATTATTCACCTCACGCACTATGTACATGTGTATAAATATAGAATAAGATTTTTGATACATTTTCCTTAAATGTTAAACGGGCTGCAAAAAATTCATGCGTGTTCACTGTTCAAATGTGGCGACATTTTGACCAGAGGAATAATTTTGTTATACCAAAGATTTCTTGGTTAGTTTAATTTAAACAGTTGTTATAACTGTGCCGGCATGTTCATATTGTTATTTTAATGCTGGATTGTGCATGTTGTGTCTAGTGGTCAAAAGTTTTCATCATACATAACCTCACGCCTGTATTCCCCGAAGGGGTAGGCAGAGGTGCATTTCTGCACCCACATTTCGCCAGGTATGTAACAGTCCTACGTAATAGGGGGCGAGCTTATTGCCGCTTTTCGGCCGTATTTCCAAGCTCCGGGCCGTTACTGAGAATTTCCTAATGGAAAAACCAAATAACACTGCCCGACCCGGGAATCGAACTCGGGACCTCTAGATCGCACGGCACATACCTGTGCCGCGAAACCACGAGGCAATATTTTTCATGTAGGTACTCTTTTAGATCTATCTAATGAACTGACCGATCATGGTTCTACCATTTCGTAAAGTGTTATCGCCGTACCCCTAAAATGGGGTTGATTTTTTTTCTCTCGTCTATGTCTATTCGTCACAGTATATGTGGGGTATTATTAGACAGGTGTTTTAAAAATATTGAGATGTTGGTCAGACGATTTGTTGATTTAGGTGCCCGTTGGCAAGGTATTTAACTTTTATAGCACATTTTATTGTTAAAATAGGGATTCCCTCCTTTTAAAAGCCAAACGGATGGCTCCAATAATCTAAAAAAATATATAATGATACATGTAATGAATGTTGAGGGAAAACTATACCTAACTGCTGATATAACTTTGTTTGTTTAGGAGCTATAGAGGCCTAACTTGTAATATGCGTTTACTTGAAACTTCGTACATTATGGGTTTTCGTAATATTATGGGTGACTACGAAACGCTACATATTCTATGCATGGCCGCACTTGGCCGGGTTTTACATATTTGAGTGTTTTGCCTCGTCGCATAAACTGAAGGTTCAGAATTCTATCTCTCGAAATGTTCTATTGAGTTTTTCTATTCGAAAATTTGCCGTAGCAGTACGGAGCAAGGCCTATCACGTTGAGGCTAAATTTTATAACAATATAATGTCCCTTACATTATATGCCTTAGTTCTTATACTGTTTTGACAGCCCCGTGGCGCAGTTGGCTTGACACCAGCTTGCGAAACGAGTGGCCGCGGGTTCGATCCCCGCATCGAGACAATTGTTTGTGTGATCCACAAATATTTGTTACGGGTCTGGGTGTTTGTGAGACCGAAAAGTCTCTCGTAGTGTCTGATACCCACGACACAGGACTTGTATCCTAGTGTGGGGTCAGAACTATGTATGTGACTGTTGGGTGTATTTATTTATTTATTTGTTTTCATTGTCCGAGGTCCATATACGAATATGTCCACTGAGGTCATTAATGATTGGTGGATTAGGTCAAGTCGCGGACGTAATAAAGGCAATCGTATATGGTGCGGCATTGAACCCTGGTTCAAGACTACGCACGTGCGTCGCGAAGGGAAAACCGAGCCTCGTTTTGTGCGAGTTTTGCTAAATCACCGCGGATGTCGCATGCTCTCCGAACAGTATTATTATACGGTGTCGAAAATGGCCTGAGTTGCTTTGAGAAAAGTATAGTACGGCCGTGCCGCTTTTTTGCTCGACTTGGCGGGGGCACTGCCTTGCCTTCACATGTAACATAATCGTCGACTTTGATAATAGCCTCCTGCCTGAACATCATCATCATCACCCCATATACAAGCCACTGCTGAGCACGAGCCTCCTCTACAGCTTAGAGGGTTTAGGCCTCAGTCCACCACGCTGGCCTAGTGCGGGTTGGCGGACTACACACCTAAGAAATTCCTTAGTTTTTTTTTAGGTGTGCAGGTTTCATCACGATGTTTTCCTTCACCGTTTAAGTACGTGATAATTCATTGTGAATACACAAATAACTTCGAAAAGTCAGAGGTGTGTATCTAGGGTTTGTACCCGCGACCGTCGAGATTGTCTACCGCGTGCCTAAACCTCGAGGCCACCACGACTTCTAAGTATTTGCTTCTTTGCAGTATCATTATGAAATTCAAATATTGTTCCAGAGACGGAGTACATCAGGATGCCTCCCCTGTACAAGCTGGACGATTACTGGCCGTGCCTGTTGGAGCCTGGGGGGACGTACTGCATCGTCGACATACACCTGTTCTCCAGAAACAACTCACACCTTATGCGGATGATCCAGGTGAGTCTATACTAGATGCTGCAAAAGTAGTATTTTCGAGAGAAGAACGGCATGCATGTGTCGAGTTTCGAGACATCTGTCAAAGTCAAAATTCATCATCATCAGCCCAAATACGTCCCACTGCTGGGCACGGGCCTCCTCTACAACTGAGAGGGTTGAGGCCTAAGTCCACCACGCTGGCCTAGTGCGGGTTGGCGGACTACACCTAAGAATTTCCTAAGAACTTTTTGGGTGTGCAGGTTTTGTTATGTTTTCCTTCACTGTTAAAGCAAGTGATAATTCATTGTGAGGACACACATAACTCCGAAAAGTCAGAGGAGTGTGCCTGGGGTTTGAACCTGCGACCGCCGAAATTCTTGACCGCGCGCCTAAACCTCGAGACCATCACTGCTTTATAAGTGCATAATAACTTAAGACAGAAGGTCCCTTAAACGGGGACTGAATAAATTCATCGACTTGGTATCACGTGGATCTCACAATTTTTACGGTTGAGGAACTGAGTTGCTAGACTTGTTTTTTTTACAAGTTTTGTTTTTAATACATATATATGTTATGGAGCTAAGGAAGTTTTACTTCAGTCGTGTAGTCTAAATTATACTGTTTTTTTTTTAATTCGAACCAGTAGTTTTTGACATTAGCGCGTACAAACAAATTCTTCAGCTTTATATATTACTCGTAGTATAAATTTAACTGCGTGGCTGTTGTTACGTATGATGAGGCAGGCCTTTGACGACAAGAGTAACCCGAAAATAAGATATTTTATTACATAAAGATCAGGTACTTAAAAGTTATCTTACGCGTTGTTAATAGTACCAATCAGCCGCAATTATTCAAGATGCATACAATTGTCTTTGCATAGATTTACTAACGGTTTATGATTATCTTCGGCTTATATAGATCCCACTACTGGGCACAGGTACTCTCCGGTGGAGAGGTTAGGCCTTAGTCCATCACGCTAGCCTAGCCTTCGTTGGTTGTCCTGAGAAACTTGACTACTTTCTTAGATGCCGTTTATTTACGATTTTTGCCTTTGCCGTTTCAAGTGTGTAGAAAAATTAAAAAAGGAAGATGTTTGTTGTGATTATTCCGGGTCCGCGACCGCTGAGTTTGTATCTCATCAATTTAACTCTAGCGTGATTATTTTAGGCACAGTAAAGCGGTCACATTTAGATTGTAGATATCCTTTGGTTAGGCCAGCAGTGAATCCTGAATTAGGTCATACATTTTTTATTTACTGCCTCGTGGTCTCGTGGCAAAAGTATGTACATACATATATACATAAACTCACGCCTGTATTCCCTTAAGGGGTAGGCAGAGGTGCATTTCTGCACCCACATTTCGCCAAGTATGTATCAGTCCCACGTAATAGGTGGCGAGCCTATTGCCGTTTTTCGGGCACATTTCCAGACTCCGTGCTGTTACCGAGAATTTCCTAATGGAAAAACCCAATAACACTTTGCCCGACCCGGGAATCGAACCCAGGACCTCTAGATCGCACAGCACATACTTGTACCGTGAGACCACGAGGCAGTCGCAGGCAAAAGTATGTGCCGTGCGTTTTAGAGGTCCTGGATTCGATTCCCGGGTCGGGCAGTGATATTGGGTTTTCCATTAGGGCATTCTCAATAACGGCACGGAGTCTGGAATTGTGCCCGAAAAACGGCAATAGGCTCGCCCCCTATTATGTGGGACTGATACATACCTGGCGAAATGTGGGTGCAGAAATGGACCTCTGCCTACCCTTCGGGGAATACAGGCGTGAGTTTATGTACGTATTTAAAATGTATTGACAAAAAATATTCACACATTTAAAGAGCTAAAGTCACGGTTAAAAGCTAGTATCAGTTTAGATAACAATCCTAAACTAGATAATTGTCTTTGACACGGCAGTACCTATTAATTATAATTATGATTCCGTAAATGCTCTGTTATTAAACCGCTTATTTATGCTGCCTCGTGGTCTCGCGGCACGCCTATGTGCAGTACTATCTAGACGTCCCGGGTTCGAATCCCGGGTCGGGCAGTGTTATTGGGGTTTTCCATTAGGAAATTCTTAGTACTAGCACGGAGACTTGAAAAGTGCCCGAAAAACGGCTATCGGCTCGCCCCCGCTTACTTGGGACTGATATATATGTGTATATCCTTACTGATATTTACCTACATAAGTCCTGATGGCCTCGAGGTACACGGTCGAGAATCTCGACGGTCGCAGGTTCAAACCCAGGCACACACCTCTGACTTTTCCAAGTTATTCACAAATAATTATCACGTACTTTAACTTTTATGAATGAAAACATTTTATGAAAGACAACACTTTGATGAAAGAAAACATCGTGATGAAACCTGCACAACATAAAGTTCTTAGGAATTTCTTAAGTGTGTAGTCCGCCAATCCGCACTAGCTGCTGGCCTAGTGGTGGACTAAGGCCTAAACCCTCTCAGTTGTAGAGGAGGCCCGTGCCCAGCAGTCGGACGTAGATGGGCTGATGATGATATTGATGATTGAATTCCACCTCTGCCTACCCCTTTATTACCCCTGCTTATTCCCCATACAGGCGTGAGGTTATGTATTATGGAGACTTTTATTGATAGTTTAGTACCTAACTTTGAAAAGTCAGAGGTGTCTCCCTGGAGTTGGAACCTGCGACCGTCGAGATTATCATTCGCGCGCCTAAACCCCGAAGCCATCACTAGTTAACCGGCTTTATCACATGCCACCGGTTCTTTGATATAAATTGTGGTGGTGCTCTGACCTGCAGCTATATAATTTTATGTTAATGATCTGTGACGTCCGGAGTAATAATACTTTAGCCTAGACACAAGCCATATTATACAATTAATATTATTTGCGCGACTCGTTTAAAACTGCTATTATATTGTTATGCTTAAACGTTTCGTGGTAAATGTCGTTTGCATTTTTGTAAAAGCAGTGATGCCCTCGAGGTTTAGGCGTGCGGTCGAGAATTTCGGCGGTCGCAGGTTAAAACCCCAGGCACTCACCTCTGACTTTTCGAAGTTATGTGTGTATTCACAATGAATTATCACTTGCTTTAACGGTGAAGGAAAACATCGGGATAAAACCTGCACACCTAAAAGTTCTTAGGAATTTCTTAGGTGTGTAGTCCGCCAACCCGCACTAGGCCAGCGTGGTGGACTAAGGCCTTAACCCTCTCAGTTGTAGAGGATGCCCGTGCCCAGCAGTGGGACGTATATGGGCTGATGCTGATGCTGATGTTTTTAAGGACGAGAATTGAATAGTTTAAACTACATCTATCTATTTAAATACACCCATAGTTTTGACACTACATTAAGATACGGGTATTAGGAATTACGCGAGACTTTCGGTCTCACAAATACCCAGATTCGAAATAAATATTTATGGATAACAGAAACATTTGTCTCGGTGCGGGTCGAACCCGCGGCCTCTCGTTCCACATTTTGTGTCTAGCCAACTGCGCCACGGGCTGTCTATTTATTTTTATTTATTTGGGAAATAAACAGAATCATAACACTCTATCAATTAATTAATATTATGTTAACACACAATCCAGTCAGCCTCGTGGTCTCGCAGTACAAGTATGTGCCGTGCGATCTAGAGGTCCTGGGTTCGATTCCCGGGTCGGGCAAAGTGGTATTGGGTTTTTCCATTAGGAAATTCTCAGTAGCAGCACGGAGTCTGGAAATGTGCCCGAAACACGGTAATAGGCTCGCCCCCTATTACGTGGGACTGATACATACCTGGCGAAATGTGGGTGCAGAAATGCACCTCTGCCTACCCCTTCGGGGAATACAGGCGTGAGTTTATGTACGTATGTATGTACAATCCAGTCAAACTATATTATCATCAGCCCATGTTTGTCCCACTCCTGGGTATCATGTCCACAATCATAAAGTAATTGAAGTATGTGCCCCGTAAACCCCGTGGCGCAGTTGGCTAGACACCAGCTTGCGAAACGAGAGGCCGCGGTTTCGATCCCCGCACCGAGAAAAATGTTTGTGTGATCCACAAATATTTGTTTCGGGTCTGGGTGTATGTGAGACCGAAAAGTCTCTCGTAGTTTCTGATACCCACGACACAAGACTTGTATCTTAGTGTGGGATCAGAACTATGTATGTGACTGTTTGGTGTATTTATTTATGTGCCAAGCTTTAGATGGGCGCAAAGCTAGCTTTAATCATAAGAGAATATACCATTATTCAGCGATAAGCAACCATGGCTGTCTCTGGTGTCCGATTTCAATATCATCATCAGCGCATATACGTCCCACTGCTGGGCACGGACCTCCTCTATAACTGAAAGGGTATCTAATTTATTGCTTCTATTTACATAACGCACATGCTTAGAAACCAACATGTACTATAATACTTTAATAATATTTGTTTCGTGTCTGGGTGTTTGTGACACTGTTCACGATTCCACCTTAATGTGCTGTATTGTTTTTTAAAGAACCCTTAATGTTCCTAGGCTGCTTTGCTGGTCCGCACATACAGAACGGAACGGCCTTAATATCCTAGGTGTGGATATCCGCTGCGATCTTAATCCAAGGACTCACATCGAGGGCAATATCCGCCACTTCACGCAGGGTCGGAATCCTGAACAGGGTGCGCCGGTTTTTCACGCCCGGTCAGCTTTTCCGCTTATACAAAGCGCAGGTTCGGCCGGGCATGGAATACTGCTCGCACCTCTGGGACGGTTCCGCCAAATACCTTCTCGATGCCTTGGATGGATTGCAGCGGCGTGCCATCCGCATTGTGAATGATGCAGACGTCACAGCCAAGTTGGAGCCGCTACAGTTGCGCAGGGACATTGCCGCACTTAGCGTGTTCTACCGTCTGTATCATGGTGAATGCTCTGAAGAATTGTTTAAGCTTGTCCCATCCTCTCCTTTCCTCACCAGAACCACGCGTGCTGGCATGCGAAGCCACAGCTTTGTGGTCACAACATCCGCGGCTCGAACCAAAAAGTTCGCCAACTCTTACCTTTGCCGCACCATCAAGCTGTGGAATAGTTTGCCGGCTCACGTGTTCCCTCCTTCCTATGATCCTGGATCCTTTAAGCGAAGCGTGAAGAAGCATTTGTGCAGGCCGGCATGATTGTGTCGACCAGCGGGTGACCTTCGTTTCTCGCTGGTCGGTATTAATTTTTTGGACTCCACTGTGCTTACCATCAGGTACGGTGGAGTCACTTTGCCGTACCAGTTTAAAAAAAAAAAAAACAGTCACGAGCGATCAAAAATTCTCGGTATTTTGGTAGGAAATTCTTAGCAGCAGCACGAACTTTGAAAATGCCTAACCTTTCGTTAGTTTAAGTAATAAATACTTATGTATTTATTTCAAACTTATTTATTCGTTTTTAATTGATATTGTTACGTCTAAATATATGAATTCTCCTGATTAAAGTCAATATGAGATCGTTTTATGTCTGCCTTTCAGAGGTGCATGCGATAACTATTTATCCATTTTCGGCGTATAATATTGTTGACTTCACATTTTACAGTCTTCAATACGAGTACAGTATCCATCTCTGTTTCCAGGGCTATTCAAATTACACCCTCAAGCATTACAACCACACGGAAGTACACCGCGGGGTGTGCGTCACCAAGACCTGCAAGGACTACCAAAACACCAGCCAGGACATCTCCAGCGTCATCCAGAGCTGCGCCAACCAATCCTTGTGGGAGGAGTACGGGCTGGAGGGGAGGGTCACGGAGGTGAAGTACTGCAAGGACGGGACCAAGTCAAAGACGGATGCAAGTGACTTGACAATGGCAGTGGTGTACATAGTCTTGATACTTTTGAACGCTGTTGGCAGTTTGTACGATTTTGTGGTCTGCAAGGGTAGTGGGAAGGGTGAGTTTCTTTTATATTTTTAGTGATTCTTTTTTTATTCTTTACACGCCCAGGTAATAACTAAATGATGGTAAGCACAGAAGCAAATATACTGGCAAGATAGGATTAAGATTACATGTACGTAATTAGACCACCAATTATTTCTGATTGAAACCGGATAAACAGGGTACTTCTGGAAATGTTTATGGTATAAAACGAGTTCTTACCATTATGGTGGATTCTGAACCCAGATCTGGGATTATAACAATATTCCACCAGATTATACTTCCGACAATCTCACTCATAAAATGTAACTCAACAATAACAATAATTGACGTTGAGTTATACGATAGTAGTCTGTCTTTGCGGTCAGAATGCATTATGATCCAGTCTGTTCATGAATGATCTAAACTTATTCTTCAGTTTAATCATTTCAAGGGGCGACTGATACTCATCTCTCGTTATACGCTCATGCCATGCCGGTCTAAACAGACAATAAAGTGGCCAAAGCATTCGTGTTGCTCCTGATATGGAGGGTAAAGGTAAGGAGTGTTGGGTGTATTAAAAAAAAAAAAAAACTTGTACATGCAAAAGTGTCCGTCAAAATGTATTAAATTAGGGTGGCGCCACATTAGTATCAGCGTAAATTTTAAAGGGAGCGGAAATCAATAAACGTACTATTCACAGTTCAGGATATAAAATCACTAGCTACACGCGTTTTCTCATAATAACTCTTTAAGGTTATATTAACTACATTATTTTGTACTACGCAAGTGGCATTTTCAATAAACTACTTTAGTCGACAATAATATTAAATGCATACCATGTCCTTTGTCTACACCAGCGCCATTCTGGAAGGTTTTTGAACTATTATTTCCAGCTGGCAGCTTGACACTTTTTTCGATTTTCTACCATATGAGATGACACTCCTTACCTTTACCCTCCATACTGCTGATAATTAAAAAAACCTTCATAACACTCGATCGCACTCGGTAGTTTATGCCGCGAATCCAACGAGGCATAATGCAATGAGGATTTAATCTAATTGCAGGCAATGCGTATCTATTAGCATTTTCATTAAAACGGAACTGGGAGAAGCTGGTGGCTCCAGCCGGGAAGGGTAACGATCCAAGAATTGAGAGGTTGAAAATGTTCAATGGATTTCGGTAAGTTGTCGATCATTGTATATTTGTTACACTCCTGAATATTTACTTGAATATTAGATTTCTCGAAAAATACAACGTGAATGAAAACATTAATAAAAGTATTGTATCCAAATGTTAAAAATAAAAATGTTATAAAGCATTTACATACATACATAAATGTATGTAACTGTTTTACATAAACTCACGCTTGTATTCCCCGAAGGGGTAGGCAGAGGTGCATTTCTGCACCCACATTTCGCCAGGTATGTATCAGTCCTACGTAATAGGGGGCGAGCCTATTGCCGTTTTTCGGGCACATTTCCAGACTCCGTGCTGTTACTGAGAATTTCCTAATGGGAAAACCCAATAACACTTTTCCCGACTCGAGAATCGAACCCAGGACCTCTAGATCGCACGGCAAAATGTTATAAAACAGTAATTTTTTTATAATTATTATTGCCGAACATGATTTACTTTTGTGGTGTTCCTTGTTGAATTTCTGGTTACTTAAAATAATTATTTGGCCCTATCTCACCACACACCCTGCTGTAACTCCTGTGCTCCAGGATCAACAGCGGCACGCACAGGATCGACGCCGAGCAATAAAGCTCAGCGAATCTAAGGGGACCTTTTGTCATAATCCCGCAACGAAGTTAATTAGTAAGACAAATAAAGAAGGAATTGAAAAAAAAAGTAGTCCACTTCCCTCCACAGCAAAGCGGGAAAAATGTTTCTTTAATGTCTTATGTTGACGGACTTTAGATTCTCTATGATAAAAGTATGATCCGGTTAACCCAGAACTTTGTTCTGTACAATTCTTTATACGACGGTTCGGTAACTTCATACAACTTCATTTTTTTTCAGGTCAATAACAATGGCGACAGTGATATTTTCCCATACAGTCCTCATCATGGCGTACTCATACGTAGATAATCCCTTGTATATTGAAAGGGTATGTACAGACAAATATTTTATTTACTATATTTATACTTCTTACAAATTAACTACAATAAGCAGTATGTATCGGTCGTGGGTTCAATCCCCAGGAACACACCTTTGACTTTTCTAAGTTATGTGTGTATTCACAATGAATTATCTCTTACTTTAACGGTGAAGAAAAAAAACGTAAGGAAAGTTGTACCTACACCTAAAAGTTCTTAGGAATTTCTTAGGTGCGTAGTCCGCCAACCCACATTAGGCCAACGTGGTGGACTAAGACCTAAACCTTCTCAGCTGTAGAGGAGGCCCGTGCCCAGCAGTTGAACATACATATTATATGGGCTGATGATGATGAAACAGTATAAGTTTTAGCAAGTTTACTTTTAAGAGTTTTCCATAAATAATAAATAACTCAGATCGAAATATTTACATACTATGTAGAGTTTTAAAAACTTTGATTAATAGACAGTTTAAATTACTACCTACCGATTTGGATTATATTGTCGTGGTGAACAAAATGTAATTATTTAAAAATCAGATATTTTTCTGTTAAATTCGAACATTAAAGAAGAAAAAGGATATGATACATACATACATAAACTCACGCCTGTATTCCCCGAAGGGGTAGGCAGAGGTGCATTTCTGCACCCACATTTCGCCAAGTATGTATCAGTCCCACGTAATAGGGGGCGAGCCTATTGCCGTTTTTCGGGCACATTTCCAGACTCCGTGCTGTTACCGAGAATTTCTTAATGGAAAAACTCAATAACACTGCCCGACCCGGGAATCGAACCCAGGACCTCTAGATGGCACGGCACATATTTTTGCCGCGAGACCACGAGACAGTTCTTATAATATAATATAATTCATTATATTTCCAGTCATACGAAGATCCGTTGAAGCAGCTAGTGTTCAACGGAAGTTTAGTCACTCATACATTCTTCGTAATGTCCGCCTTTCTACTTGCCTACAACTTCGAAATATACTCCGAGAAACACAGTGTCAATTGGGTGCACTTTCCCAAAGGCGTTCTACTGCGGTGGCTGAGGTATCAACTTTATATTTTTGCCGTGTATTTTTAAATATCAGACAATTTTCACCCGTAGTGGTCATACTGGGTCTAGTTGACCCATGGGAGAAAAATTATTGCTACTTGCGTTCTTTGCAATATTTTCCCTCGAGCCGTACATAAGAGTCATTCTTAGCATTCTTACGCGTTTTTTATTTATTTTTTCATTGATTAATTATAAAAAAAATCGAGAAAGTCAAATTTCGAAAATTTTGACTTTTTTTACTAAAGACTTAATTTCTTAAGATAAATGAAAATGACCTCCGGGATACTACTCTGGATATTGCATACTTTGAAAAAAAAAAAAAAGTGTTGTCATATCAGACTTTTCAAAAACTGATGATTGGCACTGATGACTCGCAGGTTTTTGGAAACTATTCAGGGTTTATAATAGTACCTTCAAACTATAATAGATAACAGACAACAGATACCATTTTGAACGAGTAATATAAAAATAGACTGCCTCGTGGTCTCGCGGTACAAGTATGTGCCGTGCGATCTAGAGGTCCTGGGTTCGATTCCCGGGTCGGGCAAAGTGTTATTGGGTTTTTCCATTAGGAAATTCTCGGTAACAGCACGGAGTCTGGAAATGTGCCCGAAAATCGGCAATAGGCTCGCCCCCTATTACGTGGGACTGATACATACTTGGCGAAATGTGGGTGCAGAAATGCACCTCTGCCTACCCCTTCGGGGAATACAGGCGTGAGTTTATGTATGTATGTATGTAATATAATAAAATTGCCTGGGGTCATCTAGACCCCAATGACCACTACGGGTTAAATTAAGAGTACATACATACATGCATAAACTCACGCCTGTATTCCCTGAAGAGGTAGGCAGAGGTGCATTTCTGCACCCACATTTCGCCAAGTATGTATCAGTCCCACGTAATAGGGGCGAGCCTATTACCGTTAAATTAAGAGTGTTTTCCGTTAAACACTGCAACCACTGGTGCCAATTCAAAGTACAGCGATACCGTATTGGATAGTTAGCTATACTGGTTGCTTTTTAAAACGAAACGCAGTTCAGTATACTGTCATCTGACATCCACGTCATGTCATTTCATAAGGCAGTTGATCACGTGTTCAAAGCACTGAAAGCAAAATTTACTTCGAAATGCCAGTGCTAACAGTACAAAATGGCGACGATTAATGACGTCATATATTTCAGTAGAACACTGCGACAGTACGGTGAAGGAAAATATCATGATGAAAAATGCATACTTCTTCTTAGGAATTTCTTAGGTGTGTAGTCCGCCAACCCGCACTAGGCCAGCGTGGTGGACTAAGGCCTAAACCCTCTCAATTGTAGAGGAGGCCCGTGTTCAGCAGTGGGATATATATGGGCTGATGATGCCTGCGAAAGTATACTGTCAGCCTTTAACGGACCGAATTTCTTCCCAGTATGAGCAATGCTCAGTGTAAGTTAACAGCTTTAGTTACAAGTCTTGTGACGTGGTTATCAAAGATGACCCCATGACCTCAAGACCATAACCTCTGACCCGAATAAATGTAGATGTTAACACAAACAGCTATATAAACCGCCAAATCAATTCTGATGCATTTTGGTAAGGATCTTCAGGAAGAGTATCTGCTACCTTTTTATAACCTAGCGCTCAGGCGAAGATAAACGGGACCACTAGTTTATACATACATACATAAACTCACGCCTGTATTCCCCGAAGGGGTAGGCAGAGGTGCATTTCTGCACCCACATTTCGCCACGTATGTATCAGTCCCACGTAATAGGGGGCGAGCCTATTGCCGTTTTTCGGGCACATTTCCAGATTCCATGCTGTTACTGAAAATTTCCTAATGGAAAAACCCAATAACACTTTGCCCGATCCGGGAATCGAACCCAGGACCTCTAGATCGCACGGCACATACTTGTACCGCAAGACCACGAGGCAGTCCACTAGTTTATAATAGGTATTAATTTCCGTTAGGCTTTACGTAACTTGAGTTTAACTTGGCAATTATTCTTCCAGGCTTACTCCTTCATATGCCCTAGTTTTGGCCACCATAGCGACCCTCATTAGGCATCTCGGAGACGGCCCGTTATGGGACTTGTTGGTGACCAGCGAGGCCAACGCCTGCAGATCATACTGGTGGGCGCACCTGCTATATGTCAATAACTACGTGTACGACGATGTTTACTGCCTCCCGCAGACTTGGTAAGATTTCCTTTCATATTTTGTCATACTGGCAAAATGATCTTGAACTAAAACAAAAAAAAATTATCGTCATCATCTTTATTAGCTTTTCAGTCCATAAACATCATCATTCTTTTGCATGGACTTCTATTTGGAGTCGGCGCAGTATGTTTTATCCTTCCAAATATCCCTATCAGCTGTCATGTCTTCATTCACCCCTTTTTCTTTCATATCTTCTTTCATGCTCTTCATCCTTCTCTTGTTTGGCCTTTCTCTGCTTGTCCATCCTACCTTTTTTTTTTTTTTTTTTTTTTGATCTCGAGGGGAAAGCCAGCCCCGGGGGAGGGGGGGCGGGAAGCGTATGTCGGGGTCACCAGTCTTCCAGCCCGGCGCGCGGCGACGTCATGTCCGCGCAGATGTTAGTGCCGGGCTGGGTCCCTAACAAAAATTCCCTAAACCGGCATACCGACCAAAACCCCCCGGTGGCCATCTCCGCGCCGAGTGGGGCGACCACGGTACGTTGGCGAGAAGCGCCAACCGTAAAGCCGCAGCCGCCCGGTGCGCCTCTGAGACGTGTTTGTCTCGGCCGTCTCGGAGTTGTAGGGGGCGCAGTTGCACCCCCACTAGCTTGGTTCGGGCGCCCCGGTTGTGAATGGGCGCCCGCGACGTACACAGACCACAGTGCCGCCGCCCCTCTCGGGGTCACTTTCAGTGAGGACGCGCCGCCCCCGCAGCGCGCACAGCGACCCCAAGGGCCCCTTTGAGTCGCCTTTTACGACAGGCAGGGGATACCGTGGTGGGATTCTAACGCCCCCTTGCCATAGGGCAGTTGTCCATCCTACCTGCATATGCTTCATCCCTTTTCATAACATGTTCATACCATGACAAACGGTTTCCTTTCAGCTTATCTGTCACAGGAGCCACTTTCAAACTTCCTCTTACGTATTCATTCCTCACTTTGTCAATCCGTGTCTGTAATATTTCGGTCCATTGACAATCCACCCGCAGTGAATGTTTGCCGACGGGTAATACTCGCACTAATTCTGTCGCTGGTAACTACCCGCTAAACTATACTTTTTACTTTAAGCTTTGAATCCATAGTTTTTTTCATAGTTGCGAAATATCTCCCCCCCTTCTATAATCTTAGATCCTTTAAGAGTTGCGTAAAGTAGCACCTCACCTAGGTTACGCAAGTGGAGTAACAAAAGATGGAAGTCTATCTCCATTTGAAGCACTATTAGACTGGACCGACGTTACCCTTAAATGCAATGTTTCGGATCAGGTATTTAGCAGCCGACACGCAGCTGTTCTGCCTAGGGCTGCTGGTGTGTGTGGTGGCGCGAGGGCCCAGAGCTCGTAAGGTGACCTTGAGCGTGATGCTCGTCTTGTCCATCATCATCCCAGCACTCCACACTTACTTTGAAGACCTCGACGCCGTGGTGATGCAATCGCCAGAGTGAGTTAATGTCTTAGTAATCAATTATATGGGTCATTCCATGCCAAATCGTCAAATTTTTACCTGACCCCTTCGATTTCGCTAAAAAATTCTTATCTATCTATCTATAGATAAGAATCTATCCTATTTAGGGGCTATCCCCCGAAAGACATTTTTCAGAGTTTTTTCCCGACTCAATAAAAGTTAATAATTTAAAAAAAAATAAAAAAAGGTCCCAAACGGTAAGAACCTTAGTAGTTACTAAGGTAACTAAGATACATTAAGAAAACTTTACACAACAACTAAAAAGTAACTAAATAAATACTAATTGGCTAAAATTAAATTTAAAAACGTCTGATTCAGAAAAAAATAAATAACAACAAAACATGTTTACAGATAATTAGGAATAAATGAAATTGTGTTTATAATGTTTTTCTTTTCTTTAATTTTAGATCCTACAGAAACATCTACGCTCATGACAATACATTCCGTCTGCTGTATAGCAGAGGCCACACTAACTTGTCCACATACACCCTCGGCTTGGCTGGCGGCTTCCTAGCATATTACTGGCAGAAGGAAGGCATAACGCCTGAAAAGAAGGTAGTTATTTTTACATGCATAATCTCATGCCTGTCTCCCACTGGGGTGGGTAGAAACTATACAGTGCCAAATGCCACGGTCCAAACCCACCAAATTCGCTCCCTCAACTGAAATTATCCCCTTTATGTATACACTTAACTAGACTCTGAATATGTCTATTTCCCAATAAATCACCAATTAAGTAACGACTGCCTAGTGGTCTCGCGGTACAAGTATCTGCCGCGCGATCCTGCGATCTGCGGTCCTGGGTTCGGATCCCGGGTCGGGCAAAGTGTTACTGGGTTTTTCTATTAGGAATAGGAGTCTGGAAATTTGCATGAAAAACGGCAATAGGCTCGCCCCCTATTACGTGGGACTGATATAAACCTGACGAAATGTGGGTGCAGTAATGCACCTTTGCCTACCCCTTGGGGGAATACAGGCGTGAGGCTATGTATGTATGATGTAAGTATTTATAGGTACTAATTTATCAATGTTTTATATGGAAATAATTGGTTTTGGATTGTCAAAAGGCGTCAGTTCTTTCGTGGTGTAGTTTCTTTGGAGTCCAATGTAAAATAACAAATAACAAATGTAATTGTACAAATAATAATCATAATAAACTAGCTGTTATGCACTAAATTGTTTTCAGAACTACCGTTGGGGCGTGTGGTCGCTGTTTCTCATCGGGCTAGTCATAATTCTCTCTGGAGGCTTGTTCTACATCGACGGAGTTGAGCCCCCCACCGCCCTGCGAGTCATCTACGCAGCTCTATACAAGCCTATGTTCCAAATAAACGTCGTGTTGCTTATCTTTGGCTGCATCTTCAAGATTGAAAGTAAGCTTTGCTATAAATATAAATTTATTTATCTCTCACTGCTGACCGCAACTCGGTATGCGAAAATTTAAAATTCAAAAGGAATATTTTTGCCTGTTTTTTGCTTCATTATTTCTGTTTGACCAGCGTTTTCGGCGTCGACTACACTCTAAATAGCCTCTTTTTCATGTTAAATATCATTATACATACATACATAAACTCACGCCTGTATTCCTCGAAGGGGTAGGTAGAGGTGCATTTCTGCACCCACATTTCGCCAGGTATGTATCAGTCCCACGTAATAGGGGGCGAGCCTATTGCCGTTTTTTTGAGCACATTTCCAGACTCCGTGCTGTTACTGAGAATTTCCTAATGGAAAAACCCAATAACACTTTGCCCGACCCGGGAATCGAACCCAGGGCCTCTAGATCGCACGGCACATACTTGTACCGCGAGATCATGAAATAAATAAATAAATAAATAAATACACCCAACAGTCACATACATAGTTCTGACCCCACACTAGGATACAAGTCCTGTGTCGTGGGTATCAGAAACTACGAGAGACTTTTCGGTCAAAGTATCGTTATAGTGGTAAAAATTTAGCGTGGCCCAGCTTCTATTTGAACAACGCCTACATTCTAAACGGAGTTTCAATGTGGTTTAAACTACAGCGTATCTTGACTCAAATGAAACTTTTCAGCTGTGTATAGGGGCATACTGGAGTGGCGAGGGTTCACGTGGACGGGACGAGTGTCCTACGGCGCCTTCTTAATGCACACGCTGTTTCAGCGGGGGCTGGCGGGGATACAAGTCGTTCCCATTTTCATTACCGATTATAGCGTGGTAAGTCATGACGATATCTGCAAGGTGTCTGGCAGCGGTTTGATGAGGAGGGCCGAAGATCGAGCCCAGTGGCTTGCCAAAGGAGAGGCCTATGTTGTGACGTAAGAAAAGCACTTTAAAGGTGAAGGAAAACATCGTGAGGATACCTACACACCTAAAAGTTCTTAGGAATTTCTTAGGTGTGTAGTCCGCCAACCCGCACTAGGCCAGCGTGGCGGACTAAGGCCTAAAACCCTCTCAGTTGTAGTGAGTCCCGTGCCCAGCAGTAGAACGTATGTATATGGGCTCATGATGAAACAAATAACTCCGAAAAGTCAGAGGTTTGTGCCTGGGATTTAGACCTACGACCGCCAAGGTTCACTCTCGACCATATTATCAGTGATAGTTTAAAACTGTGGAGAATCTCATACAAAAAAAATATTACCTAATATTAGTAAGCTCCACAACTGTCTCTGTGTAGTAAACTAAGTCTAACACTGTATATTTGCATTTCGTTTTATTTATGTATGTAAAATTTTATACATGCGTTCACTTCTAAGAGTTACCCACATGCAGTTGCATTTTCATCAGTTATCTAGCACGTAATAAGTTTGTATTTGGCCCTATCCCACCACACACCCGCCACTGTAACTCCTGGGCTACAGTAACATATCAACAGCGACTCGCATAGAATCGGCGCCGAGCCACGAAGCCCAGCAAATCTAAAGGAAATAAAATATAAAGGAGGAGTTGGAAAACATAGATTGTCCACTTCCCTCCACAGCAAAGCGGGTGACAAAACGTTGCACTATGAGGTTTCACCCTCACATAAAAAAGACAATTACAATTAGTGAAATTTGGTTTGTATTTAGGTTAGTGAACCAACATATTAAAATATATATATATCGGATGCAGGTGGCCCAGATGCAGTGACAGCATCATTATTGGAGTATTCATTTTGGGAAGTAATTTAAACAATCTTTAATCAAAATTCCTTTCAATTTCCCAATAAATCGGATGTTGTCTGCGCGTAGACCGACGAATGCCCGCTCCGCTGTAGCGTGCGGCTTTTTATAGACACCGTGCGTCATTCTTGTTTATGCAAGAGCGATGTCATAGCTCGTATATGGTTTTGCGCCAATATATATGTTGGAGCGGGTGAGGCTTCGAAGTGTCTTTAAAATGTGTGACGTCACATTGCCGACGTCACAACTGTTGGTTTATTGTGGTAACTCATACTTTGAGTTTTCTTTAGAAAAACTTCACAATTACTGACGAGGCAGATAGCCCAGGATCGTTTAAGAATAGCAGTGACATCGTAATTACTGGAGGATCCCTTTTGAGAAGTAATTTTAACAACCAACTTCAATCAAAGTTCCTTTTATTTCCCAATACATCTGATGTTTGCCGTCCAAACGTAGACGGTCGAATGCCTCGCTCCGCTGCAGCGAGCGGCCTTTTATAGACAGAATAGTGGGGGCAATCGACACTGCAGAGGGGCGACCGCCCGTGAGTCATTCTTGTTTATGCAAGAGCGATGACGTAGGTCGCAGTATATGGTTTTACGCCGTTATATATAATAGTGTGTTTTCCATTATGTATTATTTGTAAATGTTGATGGTGTATTGGAATGTTCCCAGCTGATGTTCCTGGGGGCGACGCTGTTGCTGTCGTTCTCGAGCGGGGCTGTCCTTTGGCTGTGCGTGGAGGCGCCGACGGGGGCGCTGGTACGCATCTTGCTTGCTCCCACCACCACCAAGGAGACTGGGGAACAAGCCAACAAGATATGAATAAACTCGTGTCATCACCAATTGTCTCATTTATTTATCTTTACAACCACGCTGACTTGCGCATTTCGCATAACTAAGATTTTTTCTCGTCGGTAATCCTCTGGTATTCAGATATGCACCACCCTAAGATTGACTGGTAGATAAGTCCGCCTTTATACGTTTTTATGTATAAAAATCATAAATAATCAAATAAATTTCCTTACATTATTTAGACAAGTGTTGTGCGATCTATAGTTGTCTTGAGTTTGATTCCCAGGTGGGGAAAAGTTTTTTTTTACTAGGATCCGTAAAAACGGGGACACTGGGATTAAACAGCGATGACATCATTCGTTTGAAACTAGGTAACTTTACGCGTATTTATTATTTCGTATCAACAAAAACAAAACCATTGAATTACTTAACATATGCCAATAAAGAATATGTGCATCAACATGCAAAACTCATTAACAGTTCAGCCCGCGACGAGTTTTGTAGATTTAAATCAGCAGCGATAGAAGTATGTGGGAATTTATTTTATCTTTATTGTTTTTACTTAACGGAGTTGATGCTGTTATTTATAGATTAAATGGTGAGTTTTTAAGGTGTAACATCGTAAGGTTGCATGCCTGAGGGTTCACAAGGAACTTCTCAGATTTTAAATACTAATCCGTAGTTAGGCACTAGGCCACGAGTCCAGCAGTGAAAGGTAAGTTGTCTGACAAAGAGATTTATCGGGATAGAATGGCGATTATATCATCATCATCAGCCCATATACATCCCACGGCCTACCGTGATGAAACCTATTTCATCACGATGTTTTCCTTCACCGTTAAAGTACGTGATAATTCATTGTGAATACACACATAACTTCGAAAAGTCAGAGGTTTGTGCCTGGGATTAAAACCCGCGACCGCCGAGGTTTACTCTAGACCGCACGCCCAACCTCCGAGAATATCAGTGCTTGTATTATCAGTGATAGTTAAAAACTGAGGCAGTCTTTATATTAATTTTATCGATATTAACGAAATGGATTGTGTTGTCCAAAGACAATTCGATCTGACAAGACTGCCTCGTGGTCTCGCGGCACAAGTACACGTATGTGCCGTGCGATATAGAGGTCCTGGGTTCGATTCCCGGGTCGGGCAAAGTGTTATTGGGTTTTTCTATAAGGAAACTCTCAGTAGCAGCACGGAGTCTGGAAATGTGCCCGAAAAACGGCAACAGGCTCGCCCCCTATTACGTGGGACTCATACATACCTGGCTAAATGTGGGTGCAGAAATGCACCTCTGCCTACCCCTTCGGGGAATACAGGCGTAAGGTTATGTATGTATGTATGTACAATTCGATCTAGCAAAAAATATCCCATTAATTAATTCAATTAATAACGTGTTTAAGTACCTATTCTTTTTATAATGAACTAATGATATATTTAGCAAACAGAGTCTCATACTGCCTCGTGGTCTCGGGTAGAGCAAATAATTTTTGAGTTTGTCCATAAGGAAATTCTCAGTAACAGCAAGGAGATTCAAAATATGCCCGAAAACCGGCATTAGGTTCGCCCCCTATAACGTGGGATTGTTACATACATAAAAGTAAAGTCAGGTGGCTTTTAAAAATATTAATAGGTAAAAAAAACATAATCAAATAAATAAAACCAACACAAGGTCATGTCATGGTTTTTTATTGATTAAAACTTAAATATTTACTTAAGTGTAATGTTAGCGATATATAACATAAAAACGTGTGTATATATATATTTGTATGGGTTTATGTTATTTATTTTGTTTCATGACACTTAGATTCATTTTAAGTCTAAGCTATTATTGTTTATTTTACATTAATTTTATCCAATTGTTAGAATGAGATCGCTCTCAACGATAACGCCTCCTATTGTCCGCATGCTATATTTTGCTGTTTTATTAATATTGCATATATTATATAAATGCATACATTATATGTCGTAGATGATATATAGCGCATCGTCTTCCTCGATGAATGAACTATTTTATACAAAAACAAATTTGCAATTCCAACCGGTTTGAAATTACCACGTCCCACTATACAAATAAATTTTTCAACTGTATAATTTGACAACCCGTGGCGCGGTTGGTTAGACACCAGCTTTTTAAACAAGAGGCCGTAGATTCGATCCCATCACCGGAAAAAATGTTTTTGTAGTCCACAAATATTTGTTTCGGATCTGGGTGTTTGTGAGACCGAGAAGTCTCTCTTAGTTTTTGATAACCACGACACTAAACTCGTGTGGGGTATGTCGCTGTTGGGTGCATTTGGGTGTATTTATAATATATTAGTAATATTTAAGAATTAATTAAAATATTTGCAGAATCTCAGTACAACCTTATGCCAGATGTATACAAATTTGACGACTATGAAGCTTGTATGAAAGATGAAGATGCCTTATTCTGCACTCTAACTATGGAGTTGGTCTCGGATACTCCTAGTTTACTGCTGGATCTCATTCGTGTGAGTATTATTTAACCATATTTCTTTCTTCTTCGCTAAAACGTCTGTTCTTATAGCAGTGTCGTAGGCCGGAATGTTTACTTCTCTTCTACGTGGTTGAGGAGATCATCATCAGCCCAAATACGTCCCACTGCTGGGCACGGGCCTCCTCTACAACTGAGAGGGTTTAAGCCTTAGTCCACCACGCTGGCCTAGTGCGGGTTGGCGGACTACACACCTAAGAAATTCCTAAGAACTTTTTAGGTGTGCAGGTTTTATCACGATGTTTTCCTTCACCGTTAAAGCAAGTGATAATTCATTGTGAATACACACATAACTTCGAAAAGTCAGAGGTGTGTGCCTGGGGTTTGAACCTGCGACCGTCGAAATTCTCGACCGCGCGCCTAAACCTCCAGGCCATCACTGCTTGGTTGAGGAGATCGATGGCTGGCAAAATGTCATAATTGCGGATGGGTGCTGTTTGTGCGGACTAATCTGCCTGTTTTGTTTATAATATTAATGACGGCCATATATGTTACTTTTTATTTCCTTTTACGTTAAATCTCTGGTGAATCTCTGTATTATCTTTCTGTGTGACTTTATTTCACTTACCAATCTCATCGTCATTTCTTTGTCCTGTTCCCAATTTCATTTGGGGTCAGCGCAGTAAGTTTTATCCTTCCACACATCCCTATCAGCCGTCATGTCTTCATTCACCCCTTTTTCTTTCATATCTTGAGTCACGCACTCCATCCATCTTTTCTTTGGCCTTCCTTTGCTTGTCCATCCTTCAAATTTCACCTACCAATGTCTTCTTCTTCTTCTTCTTCTTAGTCGTTCCCTCAAGGCTGAGGGTCGTGACCACTATTAATAACTCCGGCCACAAGTTCTCTCCAGGCCGCTCTGTTCTCCGCGTGGCGCATGGCTGCTGGGATGTTCAGTCGGGTGCGTTCCCTGATAGTGTCCGTCCATCGGGCAGGTGCTCTACCTCTGCTCCGTTTCCCGTTCATGCGGCCTACTAGTATGAGCTTTTCTAAGTTATCGGGCTTCCGGCGAGCCACATGACCGAAGAAAGTGAGCAATACCAATGTCAATGATACTTAATTTTATCACTTTCATTTTCGTTAACATCAAGTTAAGAGACGTCTGTTTTAACATACTCTTTCCGAAAATTATTACGCTACTTTTGAAGGTACGAAACCTTGCAGGCATAGATAGGTTCACAGCAAAGAGACAAACTCCTTGTATTTATTAACAGGAATATTCAAAGGACACAGTGAAACATTTCAACCACAGTATTCTCTACCGAGGAGTCTGCATGACCAGGTCCTGCGAGAGTTACAACTCCAAAAACATACAAGACACAGCTGAAGCATGCCTCAACAATTCTCTGTGGAAAGACTACGGGTTGAAGTCGAAGGTCAAGAGGATCCAATGCCTACCAAATAACGAAGACGATGTAGATTTCGGAGATTATGTCTATGCCTTTGTAGTCGTCGTCATTCTGCTATTGAATTTTGTTGGAAGTTTGTATGATAGATTTGGTCAATCTGATAAAATTACTGTCGGTGAGTAACTAACTTCTCATGTAATAGACATTAAAGTATAATAAAATAATAATACTTTTAAATTCCAGGTCAAAAAGTACTGCTTTGTTTCTCGATCATTCGTAATTGGACAAGCTTAGTGGCACCTCCGTCGCCAGAAACGGATACAAGGCTAAAAAGGTTGAAGGTTTTACATATATTTAGGTAAGTACACAAAAAATTGATATACGACATAGTGTATAGAGTACATAGGGTTCAGGCTGGAGAATCCCAGTGCTGGTGCTTGGACCGTCGAGGTAGTGCGTCCTGTCCTCGATCAGTGGGTGGACAGGCGCCACGGCGCGGCGTGGCGACGTTCCGCCTGACGCAGGTGATGTCGGGGCACGGATGCTTCGGCCACTACTTGTGTCGGGTGGCCTAGAAGGAGGAGTCGGCCGTGTGTCACAATTGTGACAACTGCCCGGACGACACAGCCCAGCACAAACTAGAAAAGTGTCCAGCCTGAGAGGTGCAGCGCAGCGCTCACCACGCTATTGTTGGTACTGACCTCTCGCTCCCGGCCGTCATATTTTCGTTGGTCGGGAGTCCGAGGTTATGGCGAGCGATGCTCTCCTTCTGCGAGCACGTCATATCGCAGAGGGAGAGTGCGGAGCGGGATCGCGATAGAAGTGATCCCACCCGCCAAAGACGTCAAAGAAGGAGGCGTCGGGTCAACAGAGACAATTAGCCCCCCCACCCCCTTAAAATGGACTTCACAACATAAAGAAGTATGTTTACTTATGATATTTTTAAAATTTGCAGAGCGGTTACGGTAATGCTCGTGGTGACTACACATGGACTCGTGTCGTTTTTCATGTTCATTGACAACACTTACTTCGTGGAAAATGTGAGTACTGAAAGTTTTTTTTTTAAATAATACAAGTCTTTCTCAAAAATAACACCGTTTTGTTACCAATAATTATGACGCCCTGCAGTGGGAACCAAATTTGAAATAATTAGTCGAAAGTAGTTCTTCATTTTTAAATATTTGCTAATTCTTCATCTTACCCAAATAGAATAGGCAAAAGTGGATATTTATGCCATTGCTTCGTCAGCTAACATATATAAAGGGAAATAAACACGAATAACCAAATATGTCATAACAGGGCGCGCCTGTTCTTCATTAACAATCCTTTCTTTTTTCCGCATTTTTTTGCTGTGGTCTAATTTGACAAGAATTTTTCGCGTTTGATTAAATTTAATGGTGAAAAGATTTATGTGGACCATGAAACAATGGCCCAGCTAGCATCACCATCATCCCAAATACGTCCCACTGCTGGGCACGGGCCTTAGTCCACCACGCTGGCCTAGTGCGGGTTGGCGGACAGCTGCATGCTAGCTAGACGTGAAATTAAAAGTGTATTATTTATTTGTAGACAAATGTTTTTAATAACCCACTTTTATGTTACTTTCCCTCAAGATGTACTACGATCCCATTAGCCACATATTTCTGAATGGGACCATCGTCATTCAAGCATTCTTCATCATATCGGGCTTCCTCGTCACCTACAACTTGGAAATCTACGCGGAGAAACATGCGATGCGCTTGAATTTGTTTTTTAAATGCTTTATTATGAGATGGTTGAGGTAAATGTATGCTAATTTTTGTTTCTATGCTATTGATGGCTTTTGGGTTTTTCGTGGGATTCAGTAGAATTTAGAGAGAAGGTTCAAGATGGGAGTAATTATTAATAAAATTAACCTGATGAAAAGTGCAGCGCTGACCAGATAGAATATCGAAAGTCTATTCCTGGTCTAGATATTGTATTTTCATCGTGAAAAACGGTTTCCTTGTGTTGGAAGAAGAAATATGTCGGTAAAGTTTTTATTGCATAATTAAAGTCATTGAAGCTGGCAAAAAAATAAGACTACTTGATGCAGAAATAAAATATACATCTGTTATCTACTCCCAAATGTGCTGATGGTATGGGTTTTATAATATAGGAGGTAACTGAGCAAATTCTTAGATATGCAAAGTCCACCCACCCTTTAAACAGTAGAGGAGTCCCGCAGCCAGCAGTGGGATGGGTGTAGGGTGATATAGATAAAGTAGAATTATAAATATATATTTTCATAATTCTGTTTGGAAATCCTATATTTATCACATTTTTTATCGTATTTCAGGATAACTCCAGCGTACCTAATTGTTTTAGGATTCACTTCCACGTGGGCACGTTTACTTGGCACCGGCCCTGCGTGGCACGTAAGTTTTTTTAACGAAAGGGGGGGGGGGGGCTGCAAAAGGTATGTGGGTATGTGACCTTCCAGCTTGACACTCCAAAGCTGTTGGTTGTTACAGTCAATTGTTGTCGCAATTAAAAATGCAGATGCCAGTTTGCCTGAGAAATAATTTGTATATCACACATTTTTCTTTTGGGTCTGGGTTTTTTGGGAGAAAGAAAACTGTCCGGTAGTTACAAAACTCGTGTTAGTATGGGATCAGAGTTTTAGTACAGGACTTTTGGGTTTATTGGCCATAAATTATCTTGGATGCCCAGCTGCTCATGACTTCACGCCCCTTCGACGCTGTATGGTCGATGGACCCTGATGAACCCATTAAGTCGCGTCTTACGATGAGCAGGGAATATGGTCCGTCCCGTGGATTGGGGGCGTAAGAATTCCGCCATGGTATCCCCTACCTGTCGTAAGAGGCGACTAACAGGGGCCCCTGGGGTGGCTGGGCGTACTGCGGGGGCGGTACACTATGATAGCAACCCCGAGATTTGCGGCAAGTGGAGGGCATCTGAAGCCCTCCCTATATGGAGGAGTCCACAATCGGACGGTGCGCTGGGTGGACGCGGACCATTTAGGGCGCTTCTCGCCCTGAGATGCCGCAAAACCGCCCTAAATGCGCGAGATGGTCACCGAGAGGTTTTAGTCGGTATGCTGGCGTAGGATTTTGGTTAGGGAACCAACTCAGCTAAGCGGCCAATTGTTCCGCGCGCCGAGTTGGAAGGCCAGAGACCCCGACATACCTCTTACGGCCTCCCCCGAGGTACCGAACATGGGAGCTTAAAGAGCTTTCCTCTCGTAAAAAAAAAAAAGGAATATGGTGGTGGAACTCTTATGCTATCATTCACTGTTGTATATTCTAGAAACTACACATACATACATACATACATAACCTCACGTCAGTATTCCCCGAAGGGGTAGGCAGTGGTGCATTTCTGCACCCACATTTCGCCAGGTATGTATGAGTCCAACGTAATAGGGGGCGAGCCTATTGCCGTTTTTCGGGCACATTTCCAGACTCCGTGCTGCTACTGTGAATTTCCTAATTGAAAAACCCAATAACACTTTGCCCGACCCGGGAATCGAACCCAGGACCTCTAGATCGCACGGCACATACTTGTGCCGCAAGACCACGAGGCAGTCATTCTAGAAACTTGCATGATAATATTGTTTCTCTTTAACAGATAGTAGTGGGTGACGAGTCATCAGACTGCCGGAAATACTGGTGGCAGCATATACTTTATATAAATAATTATTTCGACGGGTCTCAGTGTTCACAGCATTCTTGGTACGTTCTTTATTGTAATTTATTATTTTTCCTTCTTACTTTAAGGAGAAATGATGGGGGTAAAATATTTTATAGAGTCATGCTGAATTTGTAGGCAAAAGCTATTATAGATATGTAATTGCTATTCTTGACGTCGTTTTCTTCAATCAGGTACCTTGCTGGAGAGATGCAGTTGCATATTCTTGGCGTCTGTATAGCCTTGGTCTGCGGCACTAGGAGGTCCCGAGTCACGATCTTATCTTCATTAGCGCTGGTCGGCTTCGTCCTGCCTGCAATACAAATCTACTTGCAGGACTTGGACGCTCTCATCTTGGCCTCTCCTTCGTGAGTTTAAAATTAAAAATTTGTTTCGTTGTAACTAAATTAAAACCAGACCGAATGTTGAAATTTATGATTAGTGGTGGAAGTTGAGTTAAATGGCCAAGTTTTACTTCAATTCAAATAATATATCCCGGTGCGGGTTGGCGGGCTTCACACCCAAGAAATCCCTAAGATTTTTTAGGTGTGTAGGTTTCATAGCTTCGAAAAGTCAGAGGTGTATGCCTGGGGTTTAAGCCCACGACCGCCAAGATTCTCGACCGCGCGCCTAAATCTCGAGGCCATAACTCACATTAGCGTATTGGACTAAGGCTTAAACCCTCTTAGTTGTAGAAGAGGTCCATAACCAGTAGTGGGACGTATATAGGCTGATGATGATCAATATATCCCAATGAATATGCTTCGTTAAGAAAATAACTCCTGATAGTACTTAATGGTGTATGTTTGCTGTACATATGGTGCCTGAGTAAGTGTCTTTTTCTAGGGCAGCCAATACTTTCTTCGTGAATGAGAAGACTTTCAATCACTTGTACAAACCAATGCATAACAACTTGTTTGCCTATGTGACTGGATTAAGCTTGGGGTATTTGGTCTATTACCTCCAGAAGATAAACTTTAACATGCAAAAATACCGGGTAAGGACTATTCATAACTTTTGTCCGGTGTGTGGGAGTCCCGTCTAAATCTGACCAGCAAATTCGATTTTTTTCGAAGTTGCTATTTTGGAATTTAGCCAATTACATTGTAGTCTTAGGCAACGTGACCTAGAAACTTGGAGATTTTTAGGTCTTGCACACTTGCATGTGCCACTATGGCGGGTTTTACGCCCTGTGTACGGTGGTCGCCATCCGGGCGGATACGAATATCCTACCACCAACCTAGACAAAATATATTTATGGATCATATAATTGTTTCCACACAGTTATCAGTTTTAAGATGTTCTGTTATGAGACTGAGACTAAAATAATTATACTGTGCACTCAATGCGCTCCTACTTCCATTTTAAAATCATTCATTATTAATCAATTTTAAATCAATTCCAAGGCAGTTATCACTCATCTCTCTCTCTATCTCACTCATCATCATACTCATTGGAGTGACCAAGACAAACCTATTATTTTTAGTCTCGATTATTTTTAAAAAACCCGTAGTAAATCGAATTTAGGAAACTTCAGCATTGTGCGTGTCGTCATCTTTTCAAATTACTCTAATTTGTGTAACAATTTTACTACACTGTGACTTTGTCTGTCTTTTTCAGAAATACAATTTCTGGTACTGGCTTCTGGTTCCAATTGCCATGCTCATTATGTTGGTCGGAAATATATTCTACAAGGATGGACCTCGGGAATCTATATTGGTTAGAATTCTGTACGGAACCCTCTCCAAGCCGATTTATTGTGTCGTCGTAGCTTTGTTTATCGCTGGAGCAATATTTAAGGTTGAAAGTAAGTACGTTTATACTTTACTTATACCACCTTAAAGAATGTGATGTTTTATGAGATAATACAAAAAAAAGTGTGCGTGTACCTATGTACACGCGTTAGAAGTTATACTTCATACATAAATATTTATTTTTTCAAATAATATTATAATATATTATAAAATAATATTTAAAAAAAATACGAGTGTGCTTTAGACCACACGACTGAAGGAAAACTTATAAATACGCCCACAGTCACATACATAGTTCTTAGTTTACACAACATATTACATTTCTGAACGCACTCACAAATATTTGACAACTTATAAATATGTCAATCCCTTTTTATTACTGTCACTATACTACATTTTTAAAATCTAAAACATAAAAACTTTTTTTGAATAACCTTTTCGTGACGGTGTGCGCGCGCATTGTAAATATTTACTCTCATTTTTCTTTAACGCGCCAAAAGAAGTATAACTTCAAAAAAAAATACAAAGACAGCCTGAGTCGCTATCTGTTCCGATTTAGCCGTACTGTTCCGAGTTAGATGATAGTCCCGCGACCTAAAATGATATCTATGTAGTTTCCCCCGCTTTTTGGTGACGATAATTTAAGGGATGACTATCAGGCTCGTGATCACGCGACAAAATGTGTGCCACGCTATCTGTAGCCCCGGGTGCGATTCTAGGATCGGACGAGCAATTTTTCTCATAATGAAATTCTCAATACAGGACGGAGTCTCTAAATAATCCGAAAAACAACGATTTTAGACAATTATTTTTACCAAACCTAAAAATTCTTAGGAATTTCTTAGGTGTGTAGTCCGCCAACCCGCACTAGGCCAGCGTGGTGGACTAACGCCTAAACCTTCTCAGCTGTAGCCTGTAGGGGAGGCCCGTGCCCAGCAGTGGGACGTATATGGGCTGATGATGATGATGATTTACAATCTAGTTCGGAAGGCAAATAACACTAGACAAGAACGGACAAGAAACTCCAGTGTTGCTTGTATCAAAAATATTACTTTACAACAATGATACAGATATTACAATTTTGATTACAGTCTCCGTGGTGCATTTGGCTAGACACCTATAAAATGTTAGGTCGTGGGTTCGATTCACGCACCCGAGGCGTATGTGTTTGTGAGACTCGTAGATTCTGGTAACCACGACACATGACTTGTACTTTAGTGTATCGTGAAAGCTACGTTTCAGGTTAATGTTGGGTGCATTTATTCCAGACTTCATCCGCGTGGTTTGTGAATGGCGTGGATGGGTAGTCCCTGGAAGGTTGTCATACAGCGCGTTCCTCCTGCACTTTACACTTATAAAACTGCTGCTTGGCGCAAACATATCGCTACAACACGTCAGTTTGAAGAATCAGGTGAGTCTAATCTACTACTATATCAGGCCATTTACATCCCACAGCCCACTGCTGGGCAAGATGCTCCTTTACAACCGAGCCTCTCGAGAACTGGCTGGTGCGTGTAGCTCCACTTCACACCTAAGAATTTTTTGGTGTGCTTGTTTTCTCACAATGGTATTCTTTACCGTTATAGTAAAGTACAGAAAGCATGATAATTATAAGCATAATCTAGACCTCGATATTTTTCTCTTTTCCTAAATAAAGTCCCATTTTCGGCCTTTAGCAAGCTTAAGGAGGTTTTCTCTTGTAAAAGAGTGACCTCGACATATTGTGTGGGGTCTTGAGTTCCAGTTGTTTCCAGATACACAAAGTCTTCCAAAGACGACCTGATACATCAAACACTTCTCATTGTGGGATCAGTATAATACATGTTTTTTTTAACGAGAGGAAAGCGCCTTAAGCTCCCCTTTCGGAACCTTGGGGGAGCCCGGTAAAGGGTATGTCGGGGTCTCTGGCCTTCCAACTCGGCGCGCGGAGCAATTATCCGCTATGCTGAGTTGGGTCCCTAACCGAAATCCTACGCCAGCATACTGACTAAAACCTCTCGGTGACCATCACGCGCATTTGGGGCGGTTTTACGGCGTCTCAGGACGAGAAGCGCCCTAAATTGGTTCCCTACCGCCCAGCGCACCGTCCAATTATGAACTCCTCAAAATTGGGAGGGCTTGAGATGCCCTCCACTCACGCTATTTTGGACGCTCACCTTTTGTGAACGTCCGCGACAGTCAAGAGGCCACGCCCTCAGCCGCACATCTCGGGGTTGCTTTAAATCATGGCGCACCGCCCCCGCAGTACGCCCAGCCACCCCAGTGGCCCCTGTTAGTCGCCTCTTACGAATGCAAGCGTTATATTAATGTATGTATATTTTATGTTTTATGTTTGACAATTTTTATTTCAGATCTTGCAATCTCTGCAGTTCAGTCTTTTATCAATGTGTGCAGCAGTGCCACTACACATCCTCGTCGAAATGCCTTTTTGGAAACTTTCTAAGATTCTCTTCAGCTCGAGAAGTTTGTCTAAAAACAATTAAAACAAAAACGACGAAAAATTACAACAGTTTGAATCCGTTGCTCTTAATAAATAAATTAGCAACATCATGAATGCTTTTTGTTCTCGCGGCACAAGTATGTATCATGCGATGTAAAGTACATACCTAAGTTCGATTCCCGAGTCAGGCAAAGTGGTATTTGTTTTTTAAAGCTTCTTTTCTAAAAGCACACCTAAAAGTTCTTAGGAATTTCTTAGGTGTGTAGTCCGCCAACCCGCACTAGGTCAGCGTGGTGGACTAAGATCTAAACCATCTCAGTTATAGAGGAGGCTCGTGCCCAGCAGTGGGATGTATATGGGCTGATGATGATGATGATGATGATTCTCATGCCTGCATTACTGAAAGAATAAGCAGGAGTGTAACTTTACACATGATTCCCAAGCAGTGTTTTAGGTGCCACTAATTATAAGGAGAGTCTACTTTGCTTCATCAGGCATATTCCAGCCGTCTAAATGGTATCAGAAATATCCTAATCAAAACCCCAATTACACTTTGATCGACCAGGTAATCGAACTCAGGGCTACTTGATTGCAAAGCGCATACTTATCACCGAACCGGTGGCATTTCGTATCTCATCTTTACTTCTATTCAACTTCTAGCCTGTCGACAAGCAATTTAAAGATGATAGGCGTCTAAGATTCGGGTGTGAACTGCACGGTATCATCTCTGCGGTCGTGGGTTCAAATCCCAGACCCCAATAATTTCTCATAATTACGTGTGTATTCCTAATGAATTACAAAATTACAATACATTTTATGGATAGTTTTGTTTCATAGACCACTTTCAACTTTTGATGGATCCGGTGGACCGCCTGCGACTAAAAAAACAACAAGCCGCGCTTTACTGACTATGGAATATGCAAGTTTTTACAAGTAACAGTCGATGGGCTTCTTAAACTATTATCTGCCTATATTGATAGGAGAAGTGAAGCCAAGTAGTAGTTCGAAACCAAATTTATTTTTATTGACCCCCCGATGACGGTTGTGGACCCCCATTTTTTGTCACGCCCAACGTAGACCCCCGCCGAGTCTCTCGTTGACCACAGACAGACAGACAGACAAAAAATGAAAAAAACGTTATTATGGTATATGTACCGTGGGAACATCCATATACATTTATTAAAAAGCTGTTATTTCAATATTACAAACAGACACTCCAATTTTATTTATTTGTATAGATAGGATTGAAATCAATTTAACCCAAGACCGCGAAGATTATGTCTTGACCGCGCGTCGTCCTTCACAACTTTACCAAAAATAAACATTAAGAATATATGTATTACATATTTGTCAACAGTATTTACCCTTGAGACATTTCTCCAACTTCTGAGTACGAGGTCGGAGGCTGGAGCCAGTCTTAAATCAGATTAATAATAGCTCAACCTTTAGTTTTGACTTCACTTAAGTATACATACATTTTTACTCTTGCTCCGATTCTAATTTTATCGTAGAGTTTCATTAATCTTTTGAGACAAAAGCATGTATCCAAACTCGTTTTTATTAGGGTTCCGTAGTTGACTTCTCGGAACCCTTACAGTTTCGGTGCCCGTCAGTCCGTCCTCGGCTTAACTTCCAAGCGGTTAGTGCTAGAAAGATGAAAGTGATGAGATACAACCACTCCACACCACACCACAATAACCTAATAATCAACTTACTATTTCTCTTCATCAATATATAGGTACGATCTATGTGTTTACAACGCAAGAAGCTAGGCAGGTATCTATCCACTTTAAATCTAACTCAACACACACCTATGAATAACAAACAATGATTAAAATATTTTTTAATGTTCTCCTATGTAAAATGAAATGAAAAATATTAGACTACTTAAGAGTCAATCAAATTATTACGATAATATAATGTAGTTTTAATTATTGTTATTCTTGGAGGCGGTGTCTATGGCACGCCACTGTCACCCCACTTAGCCAGAGGGCGCCCTACACTACTTTGTTGAATTTTTATACCCCGAGGTATAATGACAAACTAACGCTGATGCAGGGATGCGTGATCCTTTGCTTCGTCTAATGAAAACTTATAATACACAGTTCTCCAACGTTGATATTTTTGCATTATCACCTTTTTTTTTTTTTTTTGTTACGCGAGGAAATCCCTTTGCGGATCGTCCCCGAGCATGAGGCTCGGAGGTATGTCGGACTCACCGTTCCAGTATTTGAATATTAGATTTGCTAATTGTCAAATACTGGGACGTCCTACCGACTAAAACCCCGTGATATTCCTCTTGCTTCTTTATGCAGGGGACATTATCACCTAACGAGTTTTAAAAATCAATAGACTGCCTCGTGGTCTCGCGGTACAAGTATGTGCCGTGCGATCTAGAGGTCCTGGGTTCGATTCCCGGGTCGGGCAAAGTGTTATTGGGTTTTTCCAATAGGAAATTCTCAGTAACAGCACGGAGTCTGGAAATGTGCCCGAAAAACGGCAATAGGCTCGCCCCCTATTACGTGGGACTGATACATACCTGGCGAAATGTGGGTGCAGAAATGCACCTCTGCCTACCCCTTCGAGGAATACAGGCGTGAGTTTATGTATGTATGTATGTATGTAAAAATCAATAGTTAGTCGCGCCCGGCAGCAGTATCACCTTTGCACATGTATGTATGTGAGTATGTATGTAAGTATGTTTTCAAGACAGCACTCGGAATAATGGTTTCAATATAATTTTATGTGCTGGCAAAGCCAAGTGACTACTTTAGACCCTCGTTGGAAGAAGTACTGCGATTCAAAAGCGGTCTCTCAAAGTCAGCCAGTCGATAAACTTATGCCGATTTGTTTGAGTCACGAATAACCGTGCATGTGTCGATTTCATCACCAGCCCATATGCGTCTCACTGCTGGCCACTGCTCTACATTTGAGAGGAGTTAGGCCTTAGTCCACCACGCTGGTCTAGTGCGGGTTGGCGGACAACACACCAAAGGAATCGCTAAGAATTTTTAGATGTGCGGGATTCCTCACGATGTTTTCCTTCACCGTTAAAGTATGTGATAATTCATTGTGAATACACAATGAATTGTCACGTAAACTAACTTCGAAAAGTCACAGGTGTGTGCCTGGGGTGAAAACCCGCGACCGTCGAGATTCTCGACCGCGTGCCTAAACCTCGAGGCCATCACGACTTGTTCAGATAGAAGTCCTATTTAACATTTAATTATAAGAGGCATAAATGGACCATAGGAATACCCGAAATGTCACTATTGTTTTGCGCTACCACAGGATGCAAACGCGGCCCCGCCTGAGAAGACCCGGCGAAACAAACTCAACAGGTTTTATTTACGTAGTAGTGACAATCGTAAAAAAAAACCTTTACTATATTTAGCACAAAAAACCTTATAAAATATGCACTTCGGTTAATTTAGTTCCCCTAATTAGTTACTGTGTCAACGACCTCGCACTTAAACCCACTGTTATGTCCTTGACAGAGGTTGCATTAAAATTTCATTTGATTATACAGTATAAGAATTGATGAAAAAATTATTTATTATTAAAACTTTATGCAGTATTTCATTTCACGAAAAAAAAACCTGCCTCGTGGTCTCGCGGTACAAGTATGTGCCGAGCGATCTAGAGGTCCTGGGTTCGATTCCTGGGTCGGGCAAAGTGTTATTGGGTTTTTCCATTAGGAAATTCTCAGTAGCAGCACGGAGTCTGGAATTGTGCCCGAAAAACGGCAATAGGCTCGCCCCCTATTACGTGGGACTGATACATACCTGGCGAAATGTGGGTGCAGAAATGCACCTCTGCCTACCCCTTCGGGGAATACAGGCGTGAGTTTATATATGTATGTATGAAAAAAAAAAAGATATTCATATTTGGCCTTCGCAAATATGACCATGTTTCCGAATTTCGTGCTAAGCTCAAGTGGTTACCCATACGGTTTCGCCGAAATGCTCACATTCTTTCTCTACTGTACAATATCTTATTTGATCCTTTTACCCCTTCTTATCTTAAAGATCGCTACTTATTTCATCACAATTGACATTCAAGAACCCTGAGATCGTCGGAGGATCTGAAACTCAGAAAGGCCGTGCATTCAACGACTTTTATGGACAAGTCATTCACGGTCCAGGCCGCTCGATTGTGGAATGCCCTTTCACCTGCTTTAAGGCGAGCGGAATCAATTCTGTCATTCAAAAGACAAGTAAAAGATTACTACCTTTCTCTATAACCTATCTTTTCTCTTTTCGCATCACTGTTTGTTTGTTATATATGTATGTATAAATGTGTATGTATGTTGTATGTATATGTATGTATATATGTATGTTTCAGTGGCGGTACTTCCATAGAAGCCCAAAAGCGTTTACACGTTAATTTGTAATGTCTAGTTTATAATTGTTTATTGTGGGGTCAGGATATTCTCATTTATATGTCAAATTGCTTTTGTTAAATAAAGATTTAAAGCTTACAAATTATTATTCGGAATTTGAAGAGCTAACTTGGCTTTTGGGCTTCTATGGAAGTACCGCCACTGGTATGTTTATGTATATTATTTATTTTTTCTTTTTCATAACTTGTACACATTACGACTACCTTCATCTCTTTTCTTACATCTCCATTCTCGGTTGTCTGTAAGAGATCGCCCTGTGCGATAAGACCGCCTTTTGTACTAGTCTAATATGATGTACTCCCTTATATTATTATTATGGGTACAATAAAGTTTTAAATAAATAAATATTCTGACGTCGGTATTACTGAAAGAATAAGCAGAAATGTAGTAGAACTCGAAGCTTCTTGATTGCACGCCGCACACTATCACCGAACCGGTGGCATTTCGTATCTCATCTTTATTTCTACTCAGCTACTAGCCTGTTGACAAGCAATGTAAAGATGATAGCCTCAAGATTCGTATGTGATCTGCAAGGTATAGGTGGGTCGTTCTCAAATTGAGGGCCAAAAAGGCATAAATTTCATGAAAAACCTTTTTTTATTAGACGGGTGCGTTGGTTTGTAAATAAAAGACATTTTAAACAAAAATACCACTATAGCGCGCCTACAACACAAAGTAGCTCTCGCAACGTACCCGTCCGCCCCACGGGCTCCCGCAATGCACCGGGAAGCCTACGAGTTGCGCCCGCGTCCATTCTCCCGCCCAGTGTTCCCATCTTGGGGGTTTGCCCCTAAATTTGGGGGGAAAAAATTGGATTGGGATTTTTTTAGGGGTATTTTTAGGGATTTATCCATCCCGTAAATGCTAAGTTTCTTTAATGTCAACATGTATGATTTTGAATAGTCAGAACCAGAATAAAATGAAATAATATTTGACGTATGAAATAATTTATAAATAAAGACTATTACACAATATTGCAGTTTTTTTTTACAAAATATTATTTAGATAATTATTAGAAAAATGCAAACAGTCGAAAAATTATGATACGAGTGAGATTCGAACTTACGACCTCGGCTTAACGCGCCGCGCTCACAACCAAATTTTTCTAATTCGTAATGCTAATAGCTAATAAAATTAGAATTGGAAAGCCTAACATTAATGTGTGGTATATTTTTTTATTTTTTTTAGGGGGTTTTCAAATAATTGTGGCGATTTTAGGGGTTTTTGACTTTACATTTAGGGATAAATATTTTTGGGAGTTGGTAACACTGCTCCCGCCCTTCCTTAAATCCTTACTCCTTACCTTAGTGCCGAGTCGGCTTTCTTCCGGGGTAGGCGCGAGCGCGGGCGTGGCTCGTGCGCTTTCGCGATAGACATTGTTTTAAACTGCCATTTTTATACGTAATTACATTTAATTATTATTAATATCGCGAGTGTCTCATTTTGAGTTATTCCCTAACCCTGAGCCCGGTACTCACATTGCACACTGGGAACAGATTAACTATTTGTTCCCCGATAAGTGGCAGCCCAACGTTCGGCCTACGAACATATTATTATAAAAAGTACATAAGTGTATGTGTATCGAACATTGTAACTGTGTTGTGTGTGTTGTGATCGTACCTATATGCAACAAAAGTCAGCTACGCGAACTACACCACGCGCGCTGGGAAGCGTGGAACGTTTGAGAGTTCGAGGCGCGCGCGGCGCGACAAGTCGAAACCTGTCGAAAATCGAAGGTGTTTATATGTGATATAATTGGCGATATAAAAGACAATTTTGACATTCTGTCATGGCTCCAACTACACGTCAGGGAGTTAGAGACAAGGGGAGGACGAATCGTTATCAAGCGCCGACGCGCATAGCATCACGGCCAACCCGGCCGCGTCGTTCGCGACTGAGGTAACGCCGTCTCACGCGCCGCCAGTCGCGGCGACTCCGCTAGTTATAACAGACCAGCAACTTATTCAACTGGCGCATATGCTTCGAGTCCAGTCACCAGCACCTTCATGTGTTTCACCGACGCCTACATTTATGCATGGCAATTTCGCCAAGTGTACGGCACGGTTCAACGGCGCCAAAGATAGCGACGTTGTAGCCTTTGTGGAAGCTATAGAAATTTTAAGGAGTGTGTATATAGAGGATAGTATTGCGCTGCGTGGGCTACCCATGCTCCTCACCGGGTTTGCAGCAACTTGGTGGCAAGGAGTTAAAGCTTCGGTTGAGAGTTGGTCTGAGGCTACCAGCCTTTTGATACAGACATATGGGCCGCGTCTCCCACTTCTTTCGTTCTTCGTGATAGTGACGGTCATACCATCGGGAAATATCATGCCAGTTCCCTAACACCCTATCAAGGGACAAGTAATATAGCTAAACGACCGCGTAGAGGCAGACCGGCCAGGTCACATCCGAGACGGGTTGGTGACCTGGAGGGGGAGGGTATAGCGCGCCTACAACACAAAGTAGCTCTCGCACCGTACCCGTCCGCCCCACGGGCTCCATCCATTCCCCAGCCCTTCCTTAGTGCCGAGTCGGCTTTCTTCCGGGGTAGGCGCGTGCGCGGGCGTGGCTCGTGCGCTTCCGCGATAGACATTGTTTTAAACTGCCATTTTTATACGTAATTTCATCTAATTATTATTAATATCGCTAGTGTCTCATTTTGAGTTCTTCCTTAACCCTGAGCCCGGTACTCACATTGCACACTGGGAACAGATTAACTATTTGTTCCCCGATACCACTTATTTATTTGAATGTTGGAGGTGGTACTAGAAACGTTCCAATTGTTTTTTTATTTATTTGAAATCTTATATACAACTGATATGTTTAAAATAATCAGTTTTATTTAGCTGTAAAATCATTTTATAATGCTTAATATTGTTTTAGCGGTTAATATTCTTCCTAGAAAACTATGTTAGATAATTTAAAAATGAAATGTGCAGTTTTCAGCACATATTTTGAATATCTTCGTATTTTGTATATCTTCGTAATTAATAGAGGTATGGGCTTTCTAATACTGACCAGTGACCACATTAGAGTCTCAAAGAACCTGTTTATTAATAGTAATGTTAATTTTGATAGCAATTACAATATGGTAGATAATAAAATCAGATTATATGTTTTTGGCCCTCAATTTGAAAACGGCCCAAGTCGGCAGACCCTAATAATTTCTCATAATTATGTGTGTATTCTTAATGAATTCGGATCAATTCGGTCGCAAAGGGATCTCTATAAAAAGTTAATAAGTTTGTAGTGTCTCTGCGACCCCGCGGTGGCAGTTATTCGCAAGTGCCGAACGCGTGACGTCGCGTGAACACGATGAACCATGGCGCGGTGCTCTTACTCTGTGTTTGTTTGGGGAGGTGTTCTGCTGTGATATACAACTTAAATGGTGAGTACCCAGTAATGTAATTAAATAATGCTTGTCGTGGTCAAGTGCTGTGCAATCTAGATTTTGGACTCCCGGGTTGTTTATTGAGTTTTCCTTTAAGGTAACTTCTAAGGAGTCAAATCTAATCCAGAAAGAGTCTGAAAAGTGTCCGGAAAATTGCAGGAACACGATTATACATTTTTAGGGTTCCGTTCGTCCGAATAAAAAACGGAACCCTTATAGGATCGTGTGTCCGTCTGTCCGTCGCTCACAATCAATTATCTCCGAATTTACGCGACCGATTAAGTTGAAATTTAGTACACACATCAATTTCTGTGACCCAAACGCAGAGGTGTGACGTGAATAGATGAAATCTGTATATTATTTTAATTATAGAAAAGCCCTTCACCGCCCATCTCGGGTGAGCCTTCGGTGATGGCGCACTACCCCAGTATCACACCAAGTCTACGAGTTTTGTCTTTCGTTGAATCGCCTATGTGTCAATGCTCGATACAAGATTGTGAGTACTAGCAATCTGCCCATCATAGCCTTTGAGGGTGCAGTCTTTGGTCGGATAAACCCGACGCTATGTTGAATTTGTTTAGGGAAATGAAAAAAAAAACAAAAATTATTAAATTAAACGATTTATACATATAAATATACAAGATGTTTAAAGACCGTGATAAAAAACTAAAACAGAAATATAAAAAAAATACGTCCTTACAACCACAAGTATAAAATGTAAATAGTTAGGAAAAAGTATTTAAAAAAAAAATTGCCAGGATTTTTTTTAATGTTACGGTATTTATAATCTCCGTGAGAGGCCGAAAGGGGTACGTCGGGATCTCTGGCCTTCCCACTCGGCGCGCGGAACAATTGTCCGTTTACCTGAGTTGGGTCCCGAACCAAAATCCAACGCCAGCATACCGACTAAAGCCTCTCAGTGACTGGTAATTGTTCTGCCTACTCTTCCAAGACATAGGCGTGAGTGACTGTGGGTTTGAGTGACCTGTTGATATTTTACAGACACGGAATATGACAGGATGCCCCCAATCTCCCACATGGAGCCCTACGACCCATGCTTCACCCGACCTGGAGGATTGTACTGCACCGTGGACTTCGCCTTGGTATCCGACACTCCCAATCCTCTTATGGAGATGATTCAGGTATTTTTGCTGTTTAATTGACCCCTGACATTACATTTTTGCCCTATCCCACGACACACCCGCCACTGCAACTCCTGTGCTCCAGGATCGACAGCGGCACGCACAGTATTGACACCGAGCACTGAAGCTCAGCGAATCTAAGGGAACCTAATTTATAGTGATCCCGCAATGAAATTAATCTGAAAAAAAAAGATATAAATAAGGAGTTCAAAATGAAGTGTTGTTACTTCTCCCCAAAGCAAAGCAAGTATCCTACACATGGTCTAAGCCACACTAAAATACAATTCTTGCGCCGTTGCGTCGGTATTAAAAAACTATTAAACACATATTTATTTATCAATACTAATAAATAAAATTGGAGTGTCTGTTTGTTCCGGGCTCCGGCTAATCTCTGAAACAGGTGGGCCAATTTTAACGGGACTTTCACTGGCAGATAGCTGATGTAATAAGGAATAACTTAGGCTAAAAAAATAAAAAAAAATAATTAAAGAATCAGCTGTTAGGCGGAATGAAGTTCGCCGGGTCAGCTATAAATGCATATTATGTATAAATACACGGTACATATACCAAAATAACGTTTTTTTACAATTTTTGTCTGTTTGTTCCGGCTAATCTCTGAAACGGGTGGACCAATTTTAACGGGACTTTCACTTTTAGTTTATAAATTTTCTTATTAAAAATAAGTTTTCCGTGTGGACGAAGTCGCGGGCACAGCTAGTTTATTAATAAAGATGCATCTGCAGCATATGTATATGTTTTAAAAACTTACTAGATGAAAACCCGGCTTCTATTCGCTCGGTTGAACTGTGGCTTATAAATACACATGTAGGTATATATTTCTGTAGTTATCAGTTCTAAACGCAAAGCAAGGTATAGATTCTTATAGTATCGTTTTTTGACAATAAATAAAAACTGCAAAAGGTTTTACATAAATAATTTAACTTTTTTCTAACTTTAAACTAACATAAATTAACAAAACAAATAGGTAGTTTTTAAATAAGGTAGGTACTTACTTACTACTTATGAAAATAATGTTTGGCTACAATGAAAAAAATTGAAGCTTCAATAATATTATTTCGTGATCCATTAACTACAACTGTTAGATTTGACAAAAATCTCCTGCGAATAATTAAGTTTTGCCTCCAAAAGGCAATTTATTTTTCATTACATCTAGAAAGAGTCGATTACCTACAATAAATAAATACACCCAACAGTCACATACATAGTTCTGATCCCACACTAAGATACAAGTCTTGTGTCGTGGGCATCAGAAACTACGAGAGACTTTTCGCTCTCACATACACCCAGACCCGAAACAAATATTTATGGATCACACAAACATTTGTCTCGGTGCGGGGATCGAACCCGCGGCCTCTCGTTTCGCAAGCTGGTGCCTAGCCAACTGCGCCATGGGGCTGTCATATAAGTAGGCATATTTTGTCATCAGATCTTAAAATATGTAAAATAGTTGTAAATACAAAAGGTTTTCCAGTTCCTCCTGGGCCGTCAAGGTAAAACAGCTTTCTCTCAGTGGGATTATTTATAGCGTACAGTATTGATTGACCACATATTTTTGCTCCACATTAAATTTTTAGTTAAGTCGTGATGGCCTTGAGCTTTAGGCGCGCGGTCGAGAATCTTGACGGTCGCGGGTTTAAGCCCCAGGCACACACCTCTGAATTTTCGAAGTTATTATATTCACAAAGAATTATCACGCACTTTGACGGTGAAGCAAAACATCGATGAACTAAAAATTTCTTAGGAATTTCTTAGTTGTGTAGTCCGCCAACCCGCACTAGGCCAGCGTGGTGGACTAAGGCCTGAACCCTCTCAGTTGTAGAGGAGGCCCGTGCCCAGCAGTGAGACGTATATGGGCTGATGATGAATATTATTGTAGATTGCAAATGGCAATGTGATTATAACTGTCGAATTAATCAAAGTTTCTTGATAGTGCTGTTAAGATATTATTTGGGTTGTGAGCAAAAAATAATTGGAACCCTTCGAACCAGTTCTGATCCTTTTTTACGCATCGATGGGTCCTTACTTTGGTGTTATTGACCCGGTTATATAAATCTGGAAATTAATTGCTGTGTTGTTTCAGTTAATTAATATGTTTTTATATTAACGCAAATATAGTATTATAAATATACCGTAAATATAATATTGTTAGCAATAATTTTGTGTCTCGGGTGGCAGTAGACGTCATCACGTCGGCTGCCTTTATAAGGGGCGCTGCTGAGCGTCACAGGGCACTCACTCATCGGCCGGTTTACAGTGCGGAAGCTCTGTCCGAACGTCAACGCTTGTCTTGTGTTTTAAATTCACCGTCATTAATGTTAACATTTTGTTATTTCAAATTCATGTTAAAAGTCATCTCAATTCATGTTTGTAACGGCCCCTGGCCGAATAAATGTTTATTTAAAAAATCTATTAATATTACCTTTTCCAATAATATTATATCAACGATCAACCAGTAATACCGGTTTGGGATCTCGGTAATCTAAATAAAATATATCAGAAAACTGTTCATGTTTGATCGAATTAATTACAAAAATACAAACATAACCTCACGCCTGTATTCCCCGAAGGGGTAGGCAGAGGTGCATTTCTGCACCCACATTTCACCAGGTATGTATCAGTCCCACATAGGGAGCGAGCCTATTGCCGTTTTTCGTGCACAATTCCGGACTCCGTGCTGCTACTGAGAATTTCTTAATGGAAAAACACTTTACCCGACCCGGGAATCGAACCCAGGACCTCTAGATCACACGGCCCATACTTGTACCGCGAGACCACGAGGCAGTCATTACTCCTAATTAATAAAAAGTAATAGCACTAGAAATCCCAATTCAGCTAAAGCAATAAACTCTTATGACATACACCTACATATCTTAAAGTAAAAAAAATATAGAAGAATTAACACTTTTATAAGGGGCAGTGTGGTGGACTAAGGCGTTTGGCCTCTCGGGTACGTGCTCAGCAGCGGGACGTATTAAGGCAGGTCTATATGTTAATGATGGCCTCGAGGTAAAACTAAGCAGTGATGGCCTCGAGGTTTAGGCGCGCGGTCGAGAATTTCGGCGGTCGCAGGCTAAAACCGCAGGCACACACCTCTGACTTTTCGAAGTTATGTGTGTATTCACAATGAATTATCACTTGCTTTAACGGTGAAGGAAAACATCGTGATAAAACCTGCACACCTAAAAGTTCTTAGGAATTTCTTAGGTGTGTAGTCCGCCAACCCGCACTAGGCCAGCGTGGTGGACTAAGGCCTAAACCCTCTCAGTTGTAGAGGAGGCCCGTGCCCAGCAGTGGGACGTATATAGGCTGATGATGATGATGATATGTTAATGACCAAACACAGAAATCGGCATTCGTTCTCCAATACATTGAGAGCGCATATATTATTTAGTTGTTTATGTAACGAAATTACGTGGCGAAATGTGGGTGCAGTAATGCACCTCTGCCTACCCTTTCGGGGAGTACAGGCGTGAGATTATGTATGTGTATGTTGTTTATGTAAATGTCTCAATAATTAGAATACATAATTTTCTTTTATTTAATCCTTCGAAGGTTCGACTGTCAGATAATACCTCAGGCATTAAGTCCACCTTTACATGATATCTATTAAGGGTAAATAAATAAATATTCATATGTATGTAAATTTGAGTCCACGCTCATATTATTACAGGAATACTCAGAGGCAACAACGAAACACTTCAATCACTCCAAACTGACTTACGGCGTCTGCGTCACCACATCCTGCGCCGCTCACAACTCGACGGACCTAAGGCTCAAACTTGAGTCGTGCCTCAACGACACAATGTGGAGTGAATACGGGCTCAAAACTCAAGTTCCCGAGAAGTTCTATTGCGAAGATGACAAGAAAATGGTTATAACAACAGCCGACTTTGCTGTAGCCGGTTGCATTTTATTGTTGCTATTGCTCAATGTTGTTGGAACTTGCTACGACCTTTTTGCAGACCCGGAGAAAAATAGAGGTTCGTGGGTAATCTGACAAAATTGTTTATTTATCACGTACAATAAAACCACTTATGACAGGTCAATATAAAAAAATAAGTTAATTACTTATGAAATTAAATTACATACATACATACATAACCTCACGCCTATAATCCCCGAAGGGGTAGGCAGAGGTGCATTTCTGCACCCACATTTCGCCAAGTATTTATCAGTCCCACGTAATAGGGGGCGAGCCTATTGCCGTTTTTCGGGCACAATTCCAGACTCCGTGCTGTTACCGAGAATTTCCTAATAGAAAAACCCAATAAAACTCTGCCCGACCCGGGAATCGAACCCAGGACCTCTAGATCGCACGGCACATACTTGTACCGCGAGACCACGAGGCAGTCGAGAAATTAAATTAATATTTTTAATGTAGTTTCAGGTGTTAAGTTTCTGCTCTGTTTCTCATTACGTCGGAACTGGAGGAAGCTGGTCGCTCCTGCTGCAGACGGGCCTGAACCGAGACTCAAACGGCTCAAAGCCTTCAATGGAATCAAGTGAGTTGAGATGCATCATTTTTAGGTGACAATTAGGTAAAAGGCACAAAATTGATGAGAATTTTATTCCGATGCTCTTCTTAACAGCGATAACATATTGTGGCGCCATAGTACCATAGTAGTTTATCTTTTACTGACTATTCAAAAGTGCGTGTAAAAGACATATTTACTTTATAGGTACCTAAACTAACTGTGGGGCAATTTTAAATTTCGAGCTCATCCCAAGGAAACACTTAATATTCACACTATCAAACCCAAACCTTTTTATATCATTAGAATTAATTAAAAACGCCTGTCACAACTTTCTGAGCAATGTTTCGTGAATTGTTTTAATATTGTATCGAATTAAATTATAGCGCGGCTATTATGGGGCCTGGCCTCGAGGTTTAGGCGCACGGTCGAGAATCTCGGCGGTCGGGGGTTCAGACCCCAGGCACACACCTCTGAGTTTTCAAAGGTACGTGTGTATTTACAATTAATTATCACTTACTTTAACAGTGAATGGGAAATGTTTCTCCGCCAACCCGCACTAGGCCAGCGTGGTGGACTAAGGCCTAAACCCTCTCAGTTGTAGAGGAGGCCCGTGCCAAGCAGTTGGACGTATAATGGCTTACGATGATGATGCTATTATGAGAAGTCTATGATACACGGTCCTACAATATTCTGTGAAAAAACTAATTTGAAGCGCCATCTGTTCGAGACTTATAAAACTTACAATAAATATCTAACAATAATGAACATTTATAATCCATTTATTGTTATTTACAAATGACAGAGGCTATTAATCAAAATGAAATCTATCGTATCCCTCAAGATGGACCAAACTCACGTAAAAGCCAACTTTGAGGAATATCCGTTGAATGGCTGTTGGGTGTATTTCATCATTATCATCATCATCAGCCCATATACGTCCCACTGCTGGGCACGGGCCTCCTCTACAACTGAGAGGGTTTAGACCTTAGTCCGCCACGCTGGCCTAGTGCGGGTTGGCGGACTACACACCTAAGAATTTCCTAAGAACTTTTAGGTGTGCAGGTTTCATCACGATGTTTTCCTTCACCGATAAAGTACGTGATAATTATTTGTGAATACACACATAACTTCGAAAAGTCAGAGGTGTGTGCCTGGGGTTTGAATCTGCGACCGTCGAGATTCTCGACCGTGCGCCTAAACCTGGAGGCCCTCACGACTTGAGTGTATTTATTTTTATTTATTTATATGAGCTAGTAAATGTTGTAGATTACTGTATTCAAATGACAGCAATTATTTTACAGGACAATGGCAATGTTTCTGGTGATAATGGCCCATTCGATGATCATCAGCGGCTACTTTGCGAACAACACACATTTTGTAGAAAACGTGAGTGCTAAATAAGTTGAACAAGTAAGAGAAAAAATAAATTCTTATCTAAAAATAGGAAACTGTGTAGATTTCCTTCCGACGTTCTTAATTTGACACATACATACCAGTGGCGGTATTTCCATAGAAGCCCAAAAGCGTTACACGTTAATTTTGTAATGTCTAGTATTTACATTTTTAGTATGGGGTCAGGATATTCTCATTTATATGCCAAATTGCTTTTGTTAAATAAATATTTAAAGCTTAAAGATTATTATTCGGAATTTTGTAAGGCAGGCTGGGCTTTTGGGTTTTTTGATACATAAACTGACGCCTGACTCTCGTTGGGGTAGGCAGAGACTATAGAGCGCCAAATGCTACGATCTAAGCACACTTCTTTCGCTTCAACTGACATTATCCCCTTCATGCATGCACTTCGGTTTCGAGGACGATTTATTTTTAAATAAATCTCCTATGTGATCTTTATAGGTGTCTGTCTTCTGTCTGTCTGAATTCTCCACTCAATTTTGCACAGTAAATCCCTTTCGTTCAATTTTGGTCAGTACATCGACTTTAAATCCACATTTATCCCTTACCGCACTATTCCACCTCATGGAGGCGTGAGTTTATGCATGTATTTATGTATCTTTATTCGCTTTTCACTTTGTATGGTGTATGTCGGAGGCGGAGGGGCTTTGAAATGTTTTAATGAAATGTGTGACCTCAGCAACTCTGACGTCACAATTGTTGGTTTGTGATTATTATTCATATTTTGAGATTTCCTTAGGAAAACATTGTTGGTTTCATGATGATTATTCATATTTTGGGTTTTCCTTACGAAAACTTCACAACTGACAAGGCTGATAGCCCAGTATTTTCAAGAATAGCAGTGGCATCGTTATTATTGGAGGATTCATTATGAGAAGTGATTTTCACAATCCACTTCAATCAAAATTCCTTTTAATTTCCCAATACATCGGATGTTTGCTGTCCGCGCGTAGACGGACTTTTTATAGACTTTGTAGTGGGGCGATCGACACCGCAGTGGGGTGACCGCCCGTGAGTCATTCTCATTATATAGTTTTGCGCCATTATGTACAATAAAGAGTAATTCATCAATCCACATTTTCCAGGTATACGACAACTTGGGATATCATATAATACTAAACGGGACTGTGATTGTACAGACCTTCTTTATAATATCAGGATTTTTGCTCGCATACAATCTGCGGCTGTATGCGGAGAAACAAAATCTCAATTGGTTGGTTATCATCAAAGCAGTTGTGTTGAGATGGTTGCGGTAAGTGAAGTAACTACTTAATATAGAGGAAATCACAGAACAGTTGAATAAGACTAGAAAGGAAATGTCAGCATGCCGAGCGTGCCGAACCTACGATTAGACTATCATGTTTGACACGGCCGCTTCTTAGTAATTCGGATTGCGTGTAATTTCAAGACTTTTATAAATGTGTGATAACCAATAGCAGCCCTTCATTTTTGGTTGAAATTTTTATCATTGGACGTGTAATCGTAGTAGAATGAACAGGTGACAGACAGGCGGCGACACTCGTCCCCATACAAAATACTGTCTATTACTCTTCTAATCTTATTCAGTTGTTCTGTGGAGGAAATAATGCTTTTATGACGTACCTCGTGGTCTCGCGGTACAAGTATGTGCCGTGCGATCTAGAGGTCCTGGGTTCGATTCCCGGGTCGGGCAAAGTGTTATTGGGTTTTTCCATTAGGAAATTTTCAGTAACAGCCCGGAGTCTGGAAATGTGCCCGAAAAACGGCAATAGGCTCACCCCCTATTACGTGGGACTGATACATACCTGGTGAAATGTGGGTGCAGAAATGCACCTCTGCCTACCCCTTCGGGGAATACAGGCGTGAGTTTATGTATGTATGTAGTCATGTCATGTAAAAGACCATGTAATGTTAATCTTATTAGTTGCACCAGTAATAAAACTGAGATAACCTTTTCTACGAGACAGTATCATCCCGGTTTTGATAGCTTATAAGTTATATATCTTTTACTCAAAGTATTAGGCTCTGTAAAAACAAGTACTATGGTAAGGTTCTCGAATGAAATCTTCGGAAATGTAGCGCTTCTAACAGTCATGCTTGCAACGTCTTGCTGCTTGCTTGCAAGATGTGTCGTTGGTGATGATGATGATGATAATGGTGATGATATTTTCAGGCTGACACCACCTTATGCCGTCGTGCTGGCCTTCGTGTTAACGTGGTACAGGCATCTGGGCAGGGGACCGATTTGGCAAGTATGTTCCATGAGAGACCTGAGCGTATTTTGAATATTTTTAACATCTTCATCAGATTTTGCCCAAAGACTTAAGACAGTTTATGTCATTAAATCGGATCGCCTAGCAGCGCATATTCCGCGATCATTTTAACTAGCGGTGGGCGATTATGAGATATACTAATGAAATCATTCGATTATGAAGATGTCACGAGATATCTCGATTATGACAATTAGTAATTCCTAAAAAAAAACAAGACCCCTAGAGTCTCCACTTTTCGACCATTTATAAATAAGTAAATGTCAAAAAAAAAAACAAGAGCCACTGTGGAGCCTCGACGAGATTAGTAGTTCAAATTAGTAACGTCATTCGATTATGAAGAAAAAAAAAAAATTACTAATTTCATAATCGATTATCAATATTAGTATTAGTAGGATCATTCGATTATAAAAATCATTCATAATTGCCCACCTCTAATTTTAACGCCTACTTCTGCCCATATATGTATGTCCACTTTTATATTTAATTAGATCTAATTTTAGAAATTAGTTTGTTACTAGATTTTTATTTTAACTCTTTTTATTGTTTGCAAACTTAATTTTCTTTATTATTGTTTTTCATTTTTAGTATAACTATTTTATAATTTTTACCTATACTCAACCTGTACAAATGGAAGGTTGCTGGTGCTTAAAGTTCAGGGTTACCTTTTTTAAGTACCGGCGCTCAATTTTTAGTCTTTAAGTTAGTTCATAAGATAGCTCATAGTTCATTGTTATTGCCAGAAATTTTGCTTAAATAAATAAATAATCGAGTAATAAATAATCCTACAGCTAGCACGGGCATCCTCTTCACCCACAGAAATATTTGTAATAGTGTCTGTTGTAGAATTTAAAAACTGAAAGTAACCCTTTATCAAACACAAGTAATGGATTACTTTTTAATGCATCGAAGTACGAATAGCAAAAGCTTCGAGTGAATATTAATAATACATATGTTCTTAGGCGCTTTATATTACCTAAATAGTGCGCGAAAATACTGACTCAACTGACTGTATGTTATGACGCTAATTTCAAATGAGTATACAAATGAAGTAGGAGGAGTTATGCGTCTCTAGTCGCTCGACATTTTTTAGTCGATCCTACTTTCACACTATGCTTAATTGTTAAAAATAAATTAATGTTACCAAATTATTCCATAGTTTGTCAATAATTTAATAATAATAAATAATAAATACACCTAACAGTCGGGATTTTGGTAATGACCTAGCCCGGCATTAAAAAAAATATTTTAGGCCCGTGCCCAGCAGTTGGACGTATATGGGCTGATGATGATCCAACTCGGAAACCAAACTCGGGACTTCTGTTGCGTTAATTCATGAGGCATATTTCTAAATGAGTATAAACTTACATTCCAGAAAGTAGTAGGCAGCGAGATCGCAGACTGTGAGAAGACTTGGTGGCTCCATATACTGTACGTCAACAACTACGTGGACGGCTCGGAATGTCTCTCACAAACATGGTAAACACATCCTTAAAGACCTTAAAACACACGCCCGTAACCCTGAATGGGTTTGCCAGAAGTATAATTCTACAGCAACATTTCGCGAGTCCTTCATATTAGTCTTTTAATCCCGTATATGTTTTATAGTACTAGTTGGCAAATCTATCAAGTATAGTGAACTAGGAACTTGTAGTACGACTAAAAGAACCATCTTCCCTGTTTATTTCAATCATGTACGTTCCACTGCTGGGTACGGCTCCCCGCTACAGCTTAGAGAGGTTAGCTCGTAGTCAGGGTTGTATTTGAATTACTTGTAATTGAAATACGTAGGTAATTGAAATACAAATACGTATTTTGTATTTGTATTTTAATTACTTTCTTAAAATGTAATTTGTAATTTGTATTTCAAATACGTGAAGCCGAAGTATTTTGTAATTAGTATTTCAAATAAGTTACTGAAAAAAAAAGTAAGTTACTGAAAAAGGGCAATATAAAGAGTCCTCGAAACCGACGTGCATGCATGAAGAGGATAATGTCAGTGGAGGAAGCGAAAGAGGTGTGTTTGGACCGTGGCATTTGGCGCTCTATAGTCTCTGCCTACCCTAACGGGAGACAGGCGTGAGTTTATGTATGTATGTATGTATTTCAAATACTCGAGGCTTCAAAATACATTTATTAAAATACATTTAGCCTTCAGTTAGTATTAAGTTTGTGCTCATCAGGACCTGCAATAACAAAACAAAAACCGCCTTCAAAAAAAAACTATTCCAAAACAAACAAATATGCATTATTTTGTATTTTGTATTTCAATTAAAAATAGCTAAAATACTGTATTTTGTATTTCAAATACCTTACTTAAATGTATTTTGTATTTCGTATTTTAATTACTTGCGATACAGTATTTTGTAATTTGTATTTCAGTTAAAGCAAAGCATGTATTTTGCCCTGCCCTGCTCGTAGTCCATATCACTTCAGCCCAGGTTGGCATATTACAAACCAAAGAAAATCTTCGCGTAAGAACTTGTAGATGACCTAGTTTCACAATGATTTCCTTCGCCATTGACCCTTCCTTGTTCCAGGTATTTAGCAGCTGACACCCAGCTGTATGTCTTGGGGGTGATCGTATGCGTGGTATGCACATCCCCCAGGAGCAGAGCTGCGGTACTGTCCCTGCTCTTTGCCATCGGTGTCGTCATCCCAGCAGCGATAACTTACTACAAAGACCTGGACGGAGTGGTCATATCATCACCTGAGTAAGCACATTGAATTGTTTATAGATAAGATCAGAATATTCATATTTTTTTCTAGTGCCAGTGACTGCAAATATTTTTATTACGAGAGAAAAGCGCCCTTCGAAACCTGTGCGTTGGGGGTCTCCAGCCTTCCAAGTCCAAGTGCAGGAAAATTGTTCGATTGCTTAACTTAGGTACCTAAACCAAGTCCTATGCAAGTTTACTGACTAAAATACTGGATGGTTGTTATTCGGATTTGCAGTAGTACGAGAAGTCATGATGGAAAGCATTCTGGCTTGTTCTCCGCTGCCGCCCAGCGTACTGTCCTCAAAATTGAAGGGCTTGTGACGACTTAGCCTTATTTTCTATGCTAAGTACGTCTGAACGTCTATGAGCTCTGACGAAACTCCAAATCGGCCGGACTGAAATGACCTAATTGGAATATTCCCCTATTTTATATTAGTCGTTTCTCAATTTCAGAACAATTCGTGGCTTTTACGTGCACGATTCAACGTATATTGAAGTTTATAGCCGAGGACACACGAACATACCTAGCTACATACTAGGACTTGCCCTTGGACACATCTCATACTACGCACAAAAATCTGATTATGATACGAATAAATTGAAGGTATGTTCATATCCGTAGCTTTTCTAAATTTGAGGCTATTTTAGTTTATTGGCGCAGCAAAATGACCACATGGCTACTGACGGCACGACCGTGATTATTCCTTGCCAATTGACATACTGATGATGATGAGTCGTGATGGCCTCGAGGTTTAAGCACGCGGTTGAGAATCTCAACGGTCGCGGATTCAAACCCCAGGCACAAACCTCTGACTTTTCGAAGTTATGTGTGTATTCAGAATGAATTATCACGTACTTTAACGGTGCAGGAAAACATCGTGATGAAACCTGCACGCCTAAAAGTTTTTAGGAATTTCTTATGTTTGTGGTAGACTAAGGCCTAAATCCTCTCAGTTGTAGAGGAGGCTCGTGCCCAGCAGTGGGACGTATATGGGCTGATGATGAATTGACATGCTTGTGCCGGCTCCATGGTGAGATGATATATGAATCCCGTACCCGAAAGGACTCTTCATTGGTCGCCATATAGGCATATACGAATTAGGGATGTTACGGATATGATATTTCGGATCTGGATACGGATACGGATATAGGAATAAAATTATATCGGTTTCGGATACGGTTACGGATATGTAATTATTTCGGATTATCCGTAAATTTCGGATAGTTTCGGTTACGGATATTAGATTTAAGTAAAATATAACTGTTTTCGACACTTTTGTAAAGGTGTCAGCTGTTTGGATGTTTTTGGTTTTTGTTGTATAATTTAAATAAATAAATACACCCAACAGTCACATACATAGTTCTGACCCCACACTAGGATACAAGTCCTGTGTCGTGGGTATCAGAGACTACGAGAGACTTTTCGGTCTCACAAACACCCAGACCCGAAACAAATGTTTGTGGATCACACAAACATTTGTCTCGGTGCGGGGATCGAACCCGCGGCCTCTCGTTTCGCAAGCTGGTGTCTAGCCATCTGCGCCACGGGGCTATCATTTGTTTCAACAATAAGTGTTCTTTGTACTTATCACAGTGTTTTGATTTGAGATGAAGTTTCGGTGAAGTAGTGCTACTTAACACAAGACTTTCTTAAATTAAGTATCGATAGTAGTGACTAGAAATAACAAACAAACTGCAAGATTCACGTGGCGCGTAAACGGTGAAACAAAAACCTGTCGAAAGTCGAAACGTGTCGTTTTTTTTAGACTACACCCTTATACAAAACTATCCGAAATTATTCGAAACTTTTATAACGGATACGGTTACGGTTACGGATATATTTTTATTTCGGATATCCGATAGTTTCGGTTACGGTTACGGAGCTCCATAACATCCCTGATACGAATATCCAAAAAAAGTAAAGGAGGCTCCAGGATCAAGTCTCGGGTCGTTAATATTCGATTTTTCAGTAGCGTGAAGAAGCATTTGTGCAGGTCGGCATGATTGTGTCGACCAGCGGGTGACCTTCGTTTCTCGCTGGTCGGTATTATTTTTTGCACTCCACTGTGCTTACCATCAGGTACAGTGCAGTCACTTTGCCGTGGCCAGAGTGCAGGTTGGAATGTTGGAAATAATCTTCTTTTCTTTCCTTTTCAGAAATACCGTTACTTAACTTGGCTTCTGTTACCTGTTGGTATTTTCATTGTGGCGACAGGACGGTTCTTCTATTTGGACGGCCCACGAGCATCCCTCCTGTCTAGAGTCACAGCTGCCGCCTTAATTAAACCAACATACGGATTTGTTATAGCCTGCGGCTTGGGATCTAGTATATTTAAGGTTGAGAGTAAGTATTGCAAAAGAAAGTAACTGAGTCTGTCCTTCTTACTAACTATATCGCTATTCCCGGCATTCATAATGTATCTTGAGCTCTTTGTCTACCTCGTCTCACATGATATTGATACAAATATGTGCCCTGCGATCTAGATGTCCTGGGTTCGATTCCTGTGACTGACAAAGTTCTATTGGGTTACTTCCATAATAAATGCTTAGTAGCTGCACTGTGTCTGGAAATGTGTGCAGAAACCTGCAATAGGCATGTTCCCTATTAAGTGGGAAATAAAAAGACAATTGGTGAATCGTGTGTAGATATGCACTTCTGCTCTTTGACAGCCCCGTGGCGCAGTTGGCTAGACACCAGCTTGCGAAACGAGAGGCCGCGGGTTCGATTCCCGCACCGAGACAAATGTTTGTGTGATCCACAAATATTTGTTTCGGGTCTGGGTGTATGTGAGACCGAAAAGTCTCTCGTAGTTTCTGATACCCACGACACAAGACTTGTATCTTAGTGTGGGATCAGAACTATGTATGTGACTGTTGGGTGTATTTATTTTTATTTTATTTTTCAAGGACATAGGCGTCAGAGAGTGAGGGTACTGTATATTGAGCTACATATAGGGTGTATTCAGTCCAGTCCGAGGCAGTCATTATTTTTATTTTTGTCGGAATTTCCTTTAACGCCAGGGGGTTTGTAATCACCTTAGCTATTACCTGCCCTAGTTTTCGATCACGGTCTGAGTACACCCTGTATATTCAAAAAGTTTAGAAAGTATCCTTTCGCCTGATTATGCCTAGGATCTTAAACATTGTATTTACGGCGCAGGCAAATAATTTTGAATGCTTCCAGATTATTTCCGCGGCTTGCAGGAGTGGCGGGGGTGGACGAGTCTGTCGCGAGTCACGTACAGCGCGTATCTGTGCCACTACCCATTCGTCAAGTATTTCCTGGGAACACAAGTCTCACTGCTGCATATATCGTTTGTGTTTATGGTAATTATTTCTTATTCTGTTAGCATTTGCTTCGTTACGCTCATCATCATCATAATCATCAGCCCATATACGTCCCACAGCTGAGCACGAGCCTCCTCTATAACTGAGAGGGTTTAGGCCTTAGTCCACCACGTTGGCCTAGTGCGGGTTGGCGGACTACAAACCTAAGAAATTCCTAAGAACTCTTAGGTGTGCAGGTTTCATCACGATGTTTTCCTTCACCGTTAAAGTAAATGGCTTCGAAAAGTCAGAGGTTGGACCCGCGACCGCCGTATTCTCGATTCGGATTCTCAACCACGTGCCCAAACCTCGGGGCCGTCACGAGTTCATTGTCACATCAGTACGTTATGATTGTCTTTTCTATGTAAAGATTTATCGTGGAGCGTGTTCTACGTAATTATTTTAATTAATACCACTTGTCTCCTTCAAACTTCAAAGACGAATAAAATTAAAATTCCGTCGCCATATCCTCTATGGATGACAGTGTGCGCAGTATGCGTTATTTCTTTCCAAACACGACCATCTTGCGGAACCAGTAATTCCTACCTATATACTCGGCACTCGCTCGCTATCGCAAAGAAAAGATTGACAAAGCGTTGGAATAATGTGTAGAGTGGATATACCTATGTAAAGAGAATGTACATAAAATAATGTTATTTTTTAACTTTCTTTATCTTTAGTTTCAAATTAAATAAAATACAGCTGTGTAGCTTTTAATTCGATTAGACAAAAATGCAACATCGCTGATGCCACGGCGGAACCATATTTATTTATTTATTTAAGGTTGTATAGGTGGACTTAATGCCTAAGGCATTCTCTTACAGTCGAACCTAGGGTGATTCTGAGATGAGATGAGGCTATGATGATGATATATTTAGTGTGTATAGTATATTTTGTGTCATCCACAAATATTTGTTCCGGGTGTTTGTGAGACCGAACAGTCTCTCGTAGTTTCTGGTACCCACGACAAGACTCGTATCTTAATGTGGGGTCAGAACTATGTATGTGACTGTTGGGCTTATAAATATTTATTATTATTATACGTACCTATATTAAGGATTTTTTTCATTTCAGAGTGAAATATTCTTCGGCACGGTCGTCCTATCGTACCTTTTGGCGTTCCCGATATGGTTGCTGATAGAGGCGCCACTCGCTCAATTACTCAAGGTTACACTTCAAATTGGGACGAAATAGGAAGAAAAGAAAGGAGGGGACTGGAAACCTGTGTCCATTAGCTATAATTCTAGGCCGAATATTTAATTGTGATATTTAAACCTGTTAAAGCTGTTGTTGCGTCTGGAATTTAAATTTTGCGATTTTTTTCCACTGACCCATAAACGTTTTTCTAAAGTAAAATAAGTATACGAAGTTACTTCTTATATCATCAGCTGTTTTCCAGTGACAGTTCTATAAAAATCGGTCTAGCAGTTTCTCTTAAACCAAAATAAAATTTTACAAATATTAAAAAAATCTTCCATAGAATACGAAAGTACACAGATGTTACATATATATGATATAATATGTTATATATGATAAAGGATTTTTTTTACGAGAGGAAAGCGCACATCTGTGTACTTTCGTTTTCGACGAAAGAATTTTTTAAAATTTGTAAAATTTTATTTTGGTTTTGCCTTTGTTCCTTACGTCATGTCATAAAATATACCATAAATAAAAGACTTATGAAAAGTTGAATAAGACCGTATAATGAAATTATCACATATAATATTCAATCAAGCTCTCTGTGATTTCTAAATTTATATTGGTTAAGTATAAATAAAATCAAATTTCTATTTAATTTTTTTATTTCCTATTTTCTCAGCTTAACAAACAACGACGCAAAAAGATGATAAATTAATTATGAATCATTATCATCATCATCACCATATACGTCCCACTGCTGGGCACGGGCCTCCTCTACAACTGAGAGGGTTTAGGCCTTAGTCCACCACGCTGGCCTAGTGCGGGTTGGTGGACTACACACCTAAGAAATTCCCAAGAACTTTTAGGTGTGCAGGTTTTATCACGATGTTTTCCTTCACCGTTAAAGCAAGTGCTGTGCAAGTGCAAAAGCTAACTTCGAGAAGTCAGAGGTGTGTGCCTGGGGTTTGAACCTGCGACCGCCGAAATTCTCGACCGCGCGCCTTAACCTCGACGCCATCAATGCTTTATGAATCATTACAATGGCATAAGCAATTATGTAACTAGTAGCGGAAGTTAGAGATTTAGGAGTTTACCTTAACTCTGGTCTAACGTTTCGTAATCATATCACAAATATCTGAAAAAAGCGTACAGGAATTTGGGTTTTGTACTCCGTCTTGCTCATGGCTTCAGTCATATAAAGGCAATCGAACTACTGTATAATGCTTTTGTGAGGAGTCAACTAGAATGCAATGCAGTTGTCTGGGAGACTAAATATAATCTCATGTTGGAAAAAATACAAAATAAAATTCTTCGATATTTATATTTAAAACATTACGGTGTTTACCCCTTTTATCCTTTGATGTATCCAACTCTTTTTATTTTGGGTATGGTTGGATATAATGAATTACGAGTATGGAGAGAAATGTCAATGTTATATATTATTATTACTTAGGGGAAAAGTATACAACGGGGACATTCTAGAACACGTAGGTCTGTATGTCCCAAACAAGTATATTTGGCGAAGTACCGTGGTCGACCCACTTAGCGCGGAGATGGCCACCGGGGGGTTTTGGTCGGTATGCCGGCTTAGGGATTTTGTTAGGGAATAGGGACCCAGTCCGGACTAACATCTGCGCGGACGTGACGTCACCGCGCGCCGGGCTGGAAGGCCGGTGACCCCGACATACGCTTCCTGCCTTGAATTCAGGCGAACCTAGGACATGCCGCTGTAATAATTAACAATTTTAATACTTATTAATGGAAACGCATAATCATAAGTTGTTGATATAAATTGTTACATAAAAAATATGCAGTAATTACATACATATATTGAACGTTAAGAATCCGGTACCAATTTAAGATTTAGTGATAATTACAAGTGAATTAAATGTTACACGGTCAAACCCGGAACTTTTTGATTACATCTTACAGATTGATAGTCGCCGTGATGCAGTTAACTAATCAATAGCTCGTAAAACGAGAGGCCGCGTGTTCGATCTCCGCATCGTGACTTATGTGTTATATGAGTGGCGGTACTTCCATAGAAGCCCAAAAGCGTTGCGTGTTAAAAGTAAAAATAAATTAATAAATACACCCAACAGTCACATACATAGTTCTGACCCCACACTAGGATACAAGTCATGTGTCGTGGGTATTAGAAACTACGAGAGACTTTCCGGTCTCACAAACACCCAGACCCGGAACAAATACTTGTGGATCACACAAACATTTGTCTCGGTGCGGGGATCGAACCCGCGGTCTCTCGTTTCGCTAGGTGGTATCTAGCCAACTGCGCCACGGGGCTGTCAAAATGTCTAATAAAATATATAGTTTATAATTGTTTATTGTGGGGTCAGGATATTCTTATTTATATGTCAAATTGCTTTTGTTAAATAAAAATTAAAAGATTAAAGATTAATTATTTGACGGAATTTTGTAAGACAAATTTGGCTTTTGGGCTTCTATGGAAGTACCGCCACAGGTATGATCTACAAATATTTGTTTCGGATATACGTATTTGAGAGACCGAAAAGTCTCTCGTAGTTTTTGGTGCTCAAAACTCGTACTCGTACGTGGGGTTAGAAGCATACCTTATGTGACTGTTGGGTGTATTTATTTTACTTTTCTTTTTGAAAATAATTGTCAGACGACTGCCTCCTCGTTTCGCGGCATATCTGTGTGCCATTCGATCTAGAGCGGTTTTATGCTAACTTTTTTTTTTTTACGAGAGGAAAGCTTTTTTAGCTCCCCTGTTCGGTACCTCGGGGGAGGCCTAAAGGGGTATGTCGGGGTCTCTGGCCTTCCAACTCGGAGCGCGGAACAATTGTCCGCTTTATTTATTCTAACTTGCTTAATTTATCAAAGAAAATGTATACAGAGACTTGTTATCAAGCATTCCAAATTACCTAAAAATTAATTAAGTAATTCATCGTCATCATCATCATCATCAGTCCATATATGTACGTCCCGCTGCTGGGCATGGGCCTCCAACTGGGAGGTTTTAGGCATTAGTCCACCACGCTGGCCTATTGCGGTTTGGCGGACTACACACCTAAGAAATTCCTATGATTTTTTACGTGTACAGTTTTCCTCACGATGTTTTTCTTCACCGTTAAAGTACGTGATAATTCATTGTCAATACACACATAACTTCGAAAAGTCGAACAGATAGCGCTTCAAATTAGTTTTTTCACAGAATATTGTAGGATCGTGTATCATAGACTTCTCATAATAGCATCATCATCGTGAGCATCAACCGTAAAAATTGTGAGATCCATCATCATCATCATCATCAGCAGCCCATATACGTCCAACTGCTGGGCACGGGCCTCCTCTACAACTGAGAGGGTTTAGGCCTTAGTCCACCACGCTGGCCTATTGTGGGTTGGTGGAGAAACATTTTCCATTCACTGTTAAAGTAAGTGATAATTTATTGTGAATACACACATAACTTCGAAAACTCAGAGGTGTGTGCCTGGGGTTTGAGGCCACGACCTCCGAGATTCTCGACCGCGTGCCTAAATCTCGAGGCCATCACGACTTATTAAGTAATTACGTTCAATCAAATGTATTCTTATTTAAAAAGTTTATGCCTCTATGGATTTTATTCCTATGGCTAAGGTTTAGATTGAGATATTGGTCTGGAATACTCCAAAAATACCACTTTGATATGAGTTCTTGTACAATTTCCATCTGTTGTTAGTTGTGGGAGGGAGCTATTTAACATAATCTTAACTCATAATCTCTATCAGGCCATATACATAATATGTACGTCTTACTGCTAGCTTGGACCTTTTTATTACTGAAAGGGTCTAGGCTTTAGTTCACCACGCTGACCTAGTGCGGGTTGGCGGACTACACACCTAAGAAATTCCAGATTTTTTACGTGTACAGTTTTCCTCACGATGTTTTCCTTCACCGTTAAAGTCCGTGATAATTCTTTGCCTGTGCCTGGGGTTTGAACCCGCGATCGACAAGATTCTCGACCGCGTGCCTAAGCCTAGAGGCGATCACGACGTCTATAAAAATTATTATAATGGTGCAAAAATCACGATGACATCACGACTTTTGTGACAAATAAAATTTAAAAAAGGTGTCTATCAAATTAAGGGTTAAAGTCCGCGTGATAGAAACATTGCAGTTTTATGTACATATTTTAATTGTATTATAATTTAACAAAACAGTAGTTAATATTTTTAAAACTTACTGCCTTACTTATAAACAATAGTTAACTATTAGCATGCTTTGTCTCGTTTTCTCTAACTTCACTGGTCAATTGACAGAGCAGGACGAAACGTGATTATGTGGTAGTTAAATTAACTAACGTTTAATAGTATGGTCGTTAGTTCGATGAAGAAATCTTTATCTTTAAGACGCGTCGATAATGCAGTGAATCGGTGTATGTTAAAACTTGTGACATTGTGTATTTAGAAATTTACACTGTCTCGTTTGCAATTTTTTGTCAAATCTGATTGTTTTTTAAAATATTATTTTTCCTTATCTATGTGTGAACGCGGAAGACCTCATCCCGGTGCGTATCATATCGCTATAATAACGATGGTGTCTCAAAAATAAGGCTATTTCACTCGGCTGCGATCTGAGGTCCGCTCGTGTCATGTGGGTGATTTTCTTCGCGCTGTGCTTTAGTGGGGGAGGAGCAGCAATCTACCACCTCAATGGTAAGTTAGCATATATCTATAAATCACATTTATGGCTCATTTAATTAATTTCAGTACTTTTAATTTTTCCATTCATTCATTCACCATCAGCCCAAATACGTCCCACTGCTGGGCACGGGCCTCCTCTACAACTAAGAGATTCCTAAGAACTTTTTAGGTGTGCAGGTTTTATCACGATGTTTTCCTTCACCGTTAAAAAGCCAGTGATAATTCATTGTGAATACACACATAACTTCAAAAAGTCAGAGGTGTGTGCCTGCGGTTGAACCTGCGACCGCCGAAATTCTCGACCGCGTGACCTCGAGGTCATCACTGGTTTTTCTTTTAATTTATACAAGACAGATATTTTTTTAGAAACAAAAAATATAATTTTATCTTAATTTACAATATCTTAATTTATAATTTATGGTAAAAATCGATAAATCTTGTTAATGAAATACCATAATTGAATAATATTTATGTTAATTAACTTACGGCAGTTACAGTAAATCCGGTTGTCGTATATTCAAGGTCCGTTTTAAGGGTCTTACGTAACTTTGAGGGTCTCTGGCTCTCGTTATTGCGGCGGAAGCGAAAGGACTCTTTACGGGCGCGGGTGTGACCTGAAAGGATAGTTACGTACCCTTAAGTGCATAATTTATCAAAAATGATAACTGACTTTTTCATACGTATAACTTCCAAATAATAAAATATTTAAGTAACTTAACGTTTCTGAAAGTTTATTTATGCGTCATTTTTATAATATGTTAACATGACAAAACAATATCTGGGCTGTGATTGGTTAAATTGGACATTACAAACTGCATGCTCGTAATACTTAGTTGTGTACGAATCTGAATATTTTTATCGGTTCATATGTAATATAAAAAGGTGATATTTTTTACGAAAAAATTCTTCCTGGAAGGTAAGAATCTATAATTTGTTATGACGTTTTTATTTTATAAGAAATATTTATAGCATGGTACTAATTTTGCTTTGGAATGTTGTTATCAAAATGATAATCTATGTAGTACCGCTATAATTTTTTCTTACTATGGATGTTTGTGTATATTTTTCAATGCTATGTTTTTAAAGTAAGTTGGCAGTCTTTCGGCGTTGGGTTGCATATTTTTATTTTGGTTTTAGATCTTTATTGATACGATATGAACATGAATGACAGAAATATTGGAATTTGGTTAAGTCAACTGGAAAATGGCGACATATCTGAGGACACGAATCCTAAGAACATATTGAAATTGTAGCTTAAATAATACTGGAGTTCCTGCAATCAAGCAGAAGAGACCAAAGCTGGGTGCTCAAACATTACCATCTGATGACGTACGTTTCGACGAACGCCCAATGCATGAAAAATCTTATGGTTCCAAAAGGAACCAGTGTAAATATGCCCAATTTCAAAAATTTTCGTCGGTCGTGTGTGAGAAATGCCATGTTTCACTCTGTGGCAGCAGAAATAGTAACTGTAGGCTTTTCCACGCTATAACTTTTATGAGCTTACTGCATAATTTATCCAAAATGATAACAACTTTTTTTGATTAAAAAATATACTTTAGATATTATTTTTCCCGTATTTTAAAGACCTTTTACGAAAATATAATAAATCATGCATCTAAAGGTTAACATATTTTTGATTAACTTATTGTTGTTAATAAGACGGATATTATATTTATAATGGGATATTTATAATGATTGGTTTTATATTATTACCTAGTTGGATAGTTTGGCCGAGGTAGATGTATTCTTGGATAACTTCGAGAGTGGCATTCCCTACGACTATCGGCCTCGGGAGAACATGACTATTGTACATGATCTTCGTTTTGTCTATGTTCATCCCATGACATACGGAGCCGAAACGCGGACACTCACCAAAGGGCTGGTCCACAAATTCAAAGTCGCTCAGCGTGCTATGGAGCGGGCAATGCTTAGAGTTTCTCTGGTGGATAGAATTCGCTATGAAGTCATCCGCCAGAGAACCAGAGTCATTGACATTGCCCGCAAGATTAGCACGCTAAAGTGGAAGTGGGCCGGCCATGTCTGCCGACGGTCCGACGGCCGATGGAGCAGACAAGTGTTGGAGTGGAGACCGCGCTTAGGCAAACGTAGTGTAGGACGACCTGCAGCACGATGGTCCGACGACTTGAGAAAGGTGGCGGGTAACGGATGGATGAGGGCTGCTCAAGACCGGGATGGTTGGCGCTTTCTTGGGGAGGCCTACGTTCAGCTGTGGACGGCGATAGGCTGAGTATATATATATATACCTATATATTATTACCTACTGATATTCTATTATTATAGAAACTAGGTATATTAATTAGAAGATTAAATGAATTATGAATAGTCCCGCTTGTATATACTAATAAGCCATTTATCTTAAAAAAAAAAGACATTGATGTAGATTTATCATCGAACTAATAAATAAATAATAAATAGGTACCAGTGGCGGTCGTGCATTTAGAAGCCCAAAACCCAAGGTTGCCTTACAAAATTTCGAATAAAAATCTTTAAGCTTTAAATCTTCGATCTAAAATAAAAATATGATCTCACCACCACATCATCTTTGACAAACCGTTTGGAAGTAATGGTATAAGAATGTTATGTATAAAAACTATTATAATGGTGCAAAAAATGATTTAATTGAATAATTAATTTATATTCAATAAAATATTTGCCCCGTCTGTTTTGGACGTCCTTGAACCTTGTAATAAAAATTTCCGTCACTAAGAAATATATCTGTACTGTTGAATATTTAAGAGTCGTGATGGCCTTGAGGTTTAGGCACGCGGTCGAGAATCTCGACGGTCGCGGGTTCAAACCCCAGGCACACACCTCTAACTTATCGAAGTTATGTGTGTATTCACAATGAATCATCACGTACTTTAACGGTGAAGGAAAACACCTGCACACGTAAAAGTTAAGTCCGCCAACCCGCACTAGGCCAGCGTGGTGGACTAAGGCCTAAACCCTCTCAGTTGTAGCGGAGGCCCGTGCCCAGCAGTAGGACGTATATGGGCTGATGATGAATGATGATGTTAAATAATCGACTCATCTGAAAACTATTTTTTGCCTTTAGGTATTTTAAAGATGTTTGTGTGTTTGCCCCGTGGCGCAGATGGTTAGACACCAGCTTGCGAAACGAGAGGCCGCGGGTTCGATCCCCGCACCGAGACAAATGTTTGTGTGATCCACAAATATTTCTTTCGGGTCTGGGTGTTTGTGAGACCGAAAAGTCTCTCGTAGTCTCTGATACCCACGACACAGGACTTGTATCCTAGTGTGGGGTCAGAACTATGTATGTGACTGTTGGGTGTATTTATTTATTTTTATTTTAATTAACATGTTTTATTTTTATCTTATAATGCTTCATGATGTGGGGAACAATTTTGTATAAAGTGTATTTTTGAAGTGAAACTTCTTTGCGCGCTTCAGTAGGTTTTTTTATGGATGAAACGGAAGAGACATGAAAATGTGGGGCGGAAAGGCTAAATATCCTGTAAAACATTTAATGTTTATTCCGTCAATACGGTTAATGATCCCCTCAAATTAAAGAACGTATTTAAATAAAGGTTTCGAATTGACAGCATATATCCACAATATTCGAATAATTGCGTATAAAAAGGCATTGACATATTTAATCATCATCATCATCAGCCCATATACGTCCCACTGCTGGGAACTTACCTCCTCTACAATAAATAAACCCTCTCAGGGTTTAGGCCTTAGTCCACCACGCTGGCCTAGTGCGGGTTGGCGGACTACACACCTAAGAAATTCTTAAGAACTTTTAGGTGTGCAGGTTTCATCACGATGTTTTCTTTTACTTTCCTTCACAATTGTAACTTACATTATACACAATATCGTAAATAATTGTAAGTAATTTGATTGACTTTTAAGTAGTCTAATATTTTTCATTTCATTTTACTCAGAACTCTAAAAAATATTTTGATCATTTGATCATTTTGGTATGTGTTGAGTTATATTTTGCGTGGTAAACACATATTGATGAAGAGAAAAAGTAAGTTGACTTTTAGGCTATAGAAGAATACGCACTTTTTTTGCTTTTTAGTGCATATTAATTAGTTTTGGAACAGGTAGATTTTTTTGAAGGCGGTTTTTGTTTTGTTAATTTTTTTGTTTTGTGACAATAGATATGATGCTGAATTAATAATTTTTTAGAATATAATAACAATGGTATGAATGTGTTTACTTTTAGACTCTGAGTACCTGCGGATGCCGCCGCTGTTCCGGCTGGACGACTACGAGTCGTGTCTGCGCGATCCCGCGGGACTCTACTGCGTCGCCAAGATGGACCTGTACGCCGAGCCTGGCAACCAGCTCATGCATATGATACAGGTTGGTTTATTTATTCTCTCCTCAACTGAGACATCATATTCCTGTCGTTTGGGCACATTTCAACATTCCATGAATCCAATCCATGAACTCCACTTTATTATATAGAGAGCCGAATGTTGCATTAGTTCGAAATTAGCTATTATCCTTGTTTTAGAAGGCAGATATTAGACTAATATTAGACAAATAATTATAGGTTGGTAAAGGACAAGGATTAGGCTTTTTTTTCTTCGAGGGGATAGCTCTACTTCCCGCCAGACCTGGGGGAGGGCGGCGTGCGGCGACGACATATCCGCGCAGATGTTAATGCCGGGCTGGGTCCCTAACAGAAATCCCTTTGTCGGCATACCGACCAAAACCCCCCGGTGGCCATCTTCGCACCGAGTGGGGTGACCAGGGTGTGTGGTCGAGAAGCACCCACGATGACGCCGCAGCCGCCCGATGCGCCTCCGAGACGAAAATGTCTCGGCCGTCTCGGAGTTGTGGGGGGCGCAGTTGAACCCCCACTACCTTAGTTCGAGCGCCCCGCTTGTGGGTGGGTGCCCGCGACGGACACAGGCCATGTCGCCCCTCTAGTAGGCCATAGTCCACCACACTAGATTAGTATGGGACAGAGTCAAAGTCAAAGTCAAAATCACCTTTATTCAAATAGACTTTTACGAGTGCTTTTGAATCGTCAATTATGTTTTTTTTTAAACTATTGCCGCTTCGAAACGTGTCACTTCATGCTTCCACAATTCTGATAATTATGCAGGTTACCTAACGATGTTCATTCTGCACCGTTAAGTGCGTGGCAATTCGGAATAAATAAAATTAAAAGTTTTTTTTTTAAATAAGCTTTTATTATGTTATTATTAATTAAAATAACTATAAAATTTAAAAAAATATGTATTTTTGCAAACTTTAACTTGAAAATTAACCATATTCGTACACATACATACATAGATACATAGCCTCACGCCTGTATTCCCCGAAGGGGTAGGCAGAGGTGCACTTCTGCACCCACATTTCGCCAGGTATTTATCAGTCTAGTTAGTCTATTTAGGGCGAGTCTATTGATTGATGATCCACCTATTTCCACTAAAACTATCTAGAAAAGCCACTTTTCCACCAGAAGACGGGATATGAATGCGATGTCTTGTTTCAGGAATATTCAGCAGTAGTGGTAAGACACTACAACCACTCATACATCGAGCGCGGGCTGTGCGTGAGTGCGACGTGCTCGCAGTACGTGGGCGCGCTCAACTCCACGGCAGGGTTGTCTGGCGCGCTGGCGGCGTGTGTGGACGCGGAGCTGCACCAGTACGGAGTGCGCGCGACCCTCTCCCGCCTCTACTACTGCGACTCGCCGCGCGACAACCACGTCGGACCTGTCGACGAGCTCGACTGGGCCGTGGCAGCAGGGTTTGCGATGGTAGTGGCCACTTGTCTGCTAGCCACCGTATACGATTGTTGGGTTAACAAAAAAGCCGCTGAAGAAGATGCTGGTTAGTATAGTACAGAATTTCTCACTATCAATAAAATTACGAGCCTACAGGAAGTGAATATTAATTTGTATGACAACAAAAATGTTCTGCTAGTTGAATTGAATATAATATGTATCTATATAATCTTATCTTATATCTTTAAATGAGCAATTCTTGTATATATATATCTATATAATTGGAATCTCGGAATCGGCTCCAACGATTTTCATAAAATTTAGTATATAGGGGGTTTCGGGGGCGATAATCGATCTAGCTAGGAATCATTTTTAGAAAATGTCATTTGGAAGAAAAATAACAAAAAGGAGGCGTTTGAGTATGACATCTATTGGCGAATAATAATACTATTTTTTGTGAGCAACTAATTGCTTTAACGACACAACAGCAGATGGCGATGTTAAGTAACATTATTCATATTTCATCATTTTATTAGTAATTCGTACTTAAATATAATTTCCAAAAAACACAATAAAAAAAAAAAAAAAACCGAGCAAAGCTCGGTCATCCAGGTATTAGTGCTTAAATACAAAAGAGTTGCACTTGGCGAGTTAAATTTTCTTATAAGCAATAGTTGTCTGAATTAGTAATAGAACCGGAAGAGTATGTGACGTCTTAAGCATTTAACTATTTTGTGATTAATTTATTTTGTAATTAGCTTTAATCTGATCAACATCATAAAAGGAGGTCTATGTTGGCCCCTCCTTTTTTTTTAATTCAACGATATATTTGACCAGATTTTTAGTAAAATTTATACTACAAAATATGAACTTGAAAGGTTAAGGACACGGAAAAAGTAAAGCGGAAAAGTTTAATCACATTAACATTCCTATTTCTAGGAAACAAGTACCTTTTATGTTTCTCCGCCATACGAAACTGGCAATGGTTGGTGGGATTCGAAAATAAAGACACTAAATTAAATGCGTTGAAAGGATTTCATGGAGTAAGGTATGATTATATTTATTTTCTATTATATAAATAAAAGTAACTAAACAGCAAACGATCCCAAATATTATAAGGAATAATATTTACCTACTAATTTTTTTATTGTCTTGTGGTTTATACGTGTTTTTAATAAGCTGAGATCCTATATATTTACTGAGCTCCGTTGCTCGGTGTGAAAAAGAGGAACCCTCACATCCATCAAGAATGTATCATCATCATCATCATCAGCCATATACGTCCTACTGCTGAGCACGGGCCTCCTCTACAACTGAGAGGGTTTAGGCCTTAGTCCACCACGCTGGCCTAGTGCGGGTTGGCGGTCAAGAATGTATATTCTAAGGCTATGACTGATTTCTATTCTGATTTTATGTTGGCTTAGGTCACCTTGATGAAACCAAGAAATCAATTTATCAATTTTTTTATGTAGGAAAAAAGATTTTTGAAAAAAAAAACTAAGATTTATTTCATAATTTATTCCGTCATCTGCTATAATATTTTAAAAGGAGTCTTAATTTCTTACAGCCTAGCCAAGTCTCGGACAGCATTTTAATTCACAATTTTATTGTTTTCCTTGTGGCAGGACAATAACAAACATTCTGATGATACTCGCTCACGTGTTCACTCTGATTGCCGTTGGTTTTACTATAAACACTCATGACTTAGAAAAAGTAAGTACTCCTTATTATTACCCTAGTTAAAAATATAATATTCAAGGGTTCCTGACACGTCTTCCCTAATCCTTCAATCCGCCCAACCTTGTTACAGACGTACGACAATGTTTTCTTCATCCTTTTGTTCAACGGTATGATGATCGTCCAAGTGTTCTTCTGTATGTCTGGCTTCCTGCTCGTCTACAACCTGCTGTTGCGCTCCGAGACCACTGGCATCCGTTGGAAAACCGTCCCTTACGTCATGATTTTAAGATGGTGGAGGTAACTTAAGCATTACAGTATATTTACTGTTTTGACATATTTGTAGCTGCATTTACATAAAATTTTACAAACAATATAAAGGTTAATAATAATAACAATCATCGTCATCATCAGCCCATATACGTCCCACTGCTGGGCACTGGCCTCCTCTACAACTGAGAGGGTTTAGGCCTTGCTCCACCACGCTGGCCTAGTGCGGGTTGGCGGACTAGACACCTAAGAAATTCCTAAGAACTTTTTAGGTGTGCAGGTTTAATAAATATACGCAATATTCAGGGCATTCTCTGCCCTTCTTTCTTGGGGCAGTGCTGATAGCACTGTAACCTTTCAACTGGTCACATGCTCTGCACACATATTTTTCTGCTCATCATCCCCAATCAAGTGGCGTAACGCGACCATTGAATCATAATTTCTCATTCAATAATACTCTATCTGAATATCAATTTTCTAGAAAGAAATGTAAATTTTGTTAGAAATTGCCAGTTACTGAAAGGCAAGGAAATCAAATGAATGTTTCTTTAGGTTGATACCAGCGTATGCAGTAATTCTCGCCTTCTCAGCTACCTGGATTCGTTTCTTGGGCTCTGGTCCCTTGTGGAACCTATATATAACGGGTTCCGTGACGTCAGACTGCCGCAAGTACTGGTGGTACCACATGCTGTTCATCAACAATTACGTGCCTGATGACAAGCACTGCCTCGTACAGACTTGGTGAGTTTAGCTCAGCTAATACAAGTGTTGAACCGATTTTCATGGCTCATCTTTTAATTTTATACAGCGAAAACTAAACACAGTCACGCCTACGTCTCCAAAGTAATATAACATATAGATATATATTCCATTAAGACAAATAGTAAATCTATTGGATGTTTTATTTCATCAGGTATTTAGGAGCGGACACGCAGTTGTTCTTCATCGGGCTGCTGGTGTACTCGACCACCAAGCACACGACGAGGAAAGTGGTTCTGGCGTTGTTGTTGGTTCTGTCTGTGGTGCTGCCGGCGCTGCACGTGTGGATACAAGATCTAGATGGAGTTATGATCATGACACCTGAGTATGTATATTATCATCTATGGGTAGTTTGTTTTTTGTTTGTTTGTTTCGTCATGATGTCACTACTTAATGTTATATTTAGATTTTACAGAATGATGTTGAGTGCGAACTTCCGCTACATGCATGTGTTCGGACACAACAACATGTCTTCACTAGTTGTCGGCATGATAAGCGCTAACCTCGCCTATGATTGGCAGAAAAAAGGAGTTAATATGTCCAGGAATAAGGTATGTATTATTATTATTATTTTTAGTATCTATTTGTTATAGCGGCAACCGAAATACATCACCTGTTAAAATTTCAAGTCTCTATTTATTACGGTTCATGAGATGCAGCCTTTTTTTTTTTTTTTTTTGTTCTCGAGGGGAAAGCTGTTTATGGCTCTACTTCCCGCCAGCCCAAGGGGAAGGGGGGGGGGCGGAAAGCGTATGTCGGGGTCACCGATCTTCCAGCCCGGGGCGCGGCGACGTCATTTCCGCGCAGATGTTATTGCCGGGCTGGTCCCTAACAAATTCCCTAAACCGGCTTACCGACCAAAACCCTCCGGTGGCCATCTCCGCGCCAAGTGGGGCGACCACGGTACGTGAGCGAGAAGCGCCCACCGTAATGCCGCAGCCGCCCGGTGCACCTCGGAGACGTAAACGTCTCGGCCGTCTCGGAGTTGTAGGGGGCTGTACCCCATAATTATTTCGTCACACAAAATTCCCGTAATCCTATGTCTCATATACCTATATCTCGTAAATTTATCTAGTTATCTAAGTGTATATTTTTAAAGGAGAACCTACTTACCTACTTACTTACAATACATGTAACAAAATTCATGTAACAAATCCAGAATTTTAGATCAGCATCAAGCTGGGACTAATTATAATCCGCCATTAACAGATTTGCAACAGGAACTGCTATTTAAATACCTATTTTTTCGTAGGTATTGAACATCCTAACCTGGTTAGTCATTCCCGGTGTGGCGGCCATGTTCTATTCGGGATACAGTTTCTATGAGGAAGGGGAACGAGCGTCGCTCTTAATTCGAGTGTTGTATGGATCTTTGCATCGGCTGGTCGTTTCTGTGATTGTGGCTGTTGGCTTCATAGGTATTGCAATGAAGTGTGAATGTAAGTATTGCAATATTCATAAGCTAGTCTTTTATTTATAGCATAATTTTATCGCAAAACGACGGATTGCCTCTTGACGGTAAATTGAATCATCTAATTTTATTACCGTGAAATTGAAGTGCAAGATATTACCATCCTATAGAATGCTGTTAGAGGCTTCAATTCTAATAAGTACTTAAATAACCGAAATCAAATTGTCCTTTGAATTTCACTATTGGAAATATTTTTTTTCTATTTCAGCCTCACAGGTCTTCAGATTATACTGAAGATTAGGTACAAAGTATAGTTTTATATTACAAAAAATGTTTATTCGAAAAAGCTGATTTCAAGGACGGTTTATTCACAAAGATGATTTTTTATATGAATAGGATGGCTATTGGCGCCACTATTTTGCCTTGAATTAGATCCAATTTGGGACTTTATTAATTAGTACTGTATTTAATGGGTACATCATCATCATCAGTCCAAATACATCCCACTGCTGGGCACGGGCCTCCTCTAAAACTGAGAGGGTTTATGCCTGAGTCCACCACGCTGGCCTAGTGCGGATTGGCGGACTACACACCTAAGAAATTCCTAAGAACTTTTAGGTGTGCAGGTTTTATCACGATGTTTTCCTTCACCGTTAAAGCAAGTGATAATTCATTGTGAATACATACATAACTTCGAAAAATCAGAGGTGTGTGCCTGGGGTTTGAACCTGCGACCGCCGAAATTCTCGACCGTGTGCCCAAACCATCACGAGTTACAATGGGTACATGGTCAGAAAATAATAAATTTTGTCTACTATTGTATGACGTTCGATACTGTTCTTACACACTGTCCTTTTCTTTTGTTTTAGCAACGTTAATCGTTATCCTTAATTGGCGTGGCTGGGTGGTGCCCAGCAGGTTGTCTTACTGCGTGTATCTGCTGCATTTTAGCATAATTTACATACTTCATGGAATCAGGATGCAATTGAGCTCAGTGTCGTATCAATATTTGGTAAGGATCTTCATCTTCACAGTATGATAACGGACTAAAAGGTTCACTAATTTGTACTTTAGGTTACTTTTAAACCGTTGAAAAAAAAATCTAAATTCCAACTAAAATATCTTAGATTTTTTAATTCTCCTCCGCAATTTCTTACAATCTGTTTGTATGCACGCGTGTCCGAGTATGACGTATTAGACCAAACTCTCTTTTTGTTCCAGTTCCTAAGCTACTTAGGCATAATAGTAGTGTCATATGTATTGGCTCTCCCGTTCTTCCTGGTGATCGAGGCACCTATGAACAGATTAATGAAAACGATTCTAAAAGTGCACCAGTTATCAAGAAGATAAACAGAGAAGTAAAGAAGAATCATGAAATGGGTAGGATGCCACGGGAAGAAGCCATGAAGGACCAAGCGACCTCTTTTTCACTAGGAACTCTTAGCAGTAAGGTGCTGGAATGATAAGAACAGCACTTATGAGTAGTTAGCAACTTTTCTTTTTTTTTATACTGGCACGGCAAAGTGACTCCATTGTACCTGATGGTAAGCACAGTGGAGTCCAAAAAATTAATACCGACCAGCGAGAAACGATATGGTCACCCGCTGGTCGACACAATCATGCCGGCCTGCACAAATGCTTCTTCCACGCTTCGCTTAAAGGATCCAGGATCATAGGAAGAATTTAAATAACAATATAGAGCTGTATACGAAATAATGGATGTAGAAAATAAAATACAAGGTATATTTTGTATGTTTTTTTGTACGTTGATAAAACTCATCTTTTCAACCAAGTTAAAACCTATGTTTCCTAGCGATATTTTTCTTTGCCATAAAGTGCATTATATAAGTACATTTGACACTTAAAAATAAGCATTTATTTCGTGAATGCCGAAAGGCAGCCCGAAAGAACAATTATAAGTGCCTATGTTTGGGTTATGGCATTCTGCTATTTTTGTTTGAGAGTCAGATAGCTCGCCAGCCTTTACAATACGTTCTGTGCGAGATACCGTTAGAATCCAACTTCGGTTCGGCCTTCTGGAATTCCAACTACGAAATGTAAAGTCTACTAACCAGTAATGCATGGTGAACTAAATGAAGCCTAACCAATATTTTTGTAGTTCCCCATGTTTAATAAAGGCTTATACAAATAGATTTCATAGAAATGATTAATTAAAAAACAAAAGAGCCTCATTGTAAACTTACATTTTGAAATTCAATTAGTCTTAGCTTGACTGCCTTATTAGACTGCCTCTTGGTCTGGCGGCACAAGTATGTGCCAAGCGATCTAGAGGTCCTGGGTTCGATTCCCAGGTCGGACAAAGTGTAATTGGGTGTTGCCATTAGAAAATTCATAGTAGCAGCACGGAGTCCTTGTTACTGATACATTCTTGGCTAAATGTGGGTGCAGAAATGCACCTCTGCCTACCCCTTCGGGGAATACAGGCGTGAGTTTATGTATGTATGTCAATACTCAATATTTTACTGTTGGGTGAATTTATTTATTTCGTCTTATAATTTAATATGTACAAATCACTTAAAGTAACTTAACATCTAGAGAATTGTGTTTCCCGCTGTTTGTGGTCTGGTGGGGGCGCTAGGTGCGACACTTGGTTCAGGATGTTCTTCATCAGCCTGTTTAATGGCGCTTCCACCAACAGGAAGAATGGCAGCGCTAGTATGTATGAAAGTGTTGTTATCGCAATATGGGATAGCACCTGGAACCAAGATCTCATGTTTTTCAATTTTCATCAAAATGAGCTTTTTCGACTAATGTCTTGCAGTTATAAAATAGTATATCTAAGTTTTAATAGTATATTTAATTTCAAACCCCAGGCACACACCTCTGACTTTTCGGAGGTATGTGTGTATTCACAATGAATTATCACGTACTTTAACGGTGAAGGAAAACATCGTGATGAAACCTGCACACCTAAAAGTTCTTAGGAATTTCTTAGGTGTGTAGTCCGCCAACCCGCACTAGGCCAGCGTGGTGGACTAAGGCCTAAACCCTCTCAGTTGTAGAGAAGGCCCGTGCCCAGCAGTGGGACGTATATGGGCTGATGATGATGATGATATCTAAGTCTTCAAAAAATTTCACAGAAAATGCTACTCAAAGAGCAGATAATAAATAACCTTTTAAAATCAATCAAAACTACAAAGATTTCAAACTACCAAGCTTTAAACTTTAATTTACATAAAATTCGTTTTTCCTACCTTGATGAAAAGCTCGATTTTAGTCTCTGGTACGAGGGACGGAAGTGCCCGATTTTCTCTTTTGTACCAGAGACAAAAAGCGAGTTTCTCATCAAGGTAGGAAAAAACATCGTATACGCACCACAGGACAAAAGTACTACATTCTCATCTAGGACATTCAGAATGTCCTACTTTTCTCCCTACGCGCTTAATGTTCTATTCTTTACCGCTACAAGTCATACAATAAAGCATGAAAAATATTAACAAAATAGCCGGTATATACGTTGACTATTAAGGTTATATGTTTCTATTAGAATCATCATCATCATCATCATCATCAGCCCAAAGACGTCCACTGCTGAACATAGGCCTCCCCCAATGACTTCCATAGTGACCTGTTGGAGGGAGCCTGCATCCAGCGACGACCCGCGACCTTCACCAGGTCATCGGACCATCTCGTTGGTGGACTATATTAGAATATAAAAACTTATTCCTTTACATCTTTTATCATGCTGTTCGACCATCCACAGTTAAAGAGAGTCTTTAGTCTACAATAATGATTTAAAATGCCCTCGAAATTCCCATAGAAACCTTTCAGATGTACAGACTTACAAAAAAAAAGTGTGTGTGTACTTATGTACACGCGTTAGAAGTTATACCACACGACTGAAGTAAAACCTATAAATACGCCCAACAGTCACATACATAGTTCTTAGTTTACACAACATATTACATTTCTGAACGCACTCGTAATTTACATACATTTAATTGGGCGCATTTATAAGTTTTACTTCAGTCGTGTGGTATAACTTCTAACGCGTGTACATAAGTACACATACACTTTTTTAATCTGCATTTGTGTCGTTTCCGGTCAAAAGGATGAGTTATTAAGCCAGCTGACTCATTAATGGTACTAGGCATTCAGAAAGCTAGAGAGGTGAAATGCTATCATTAATAAGTTTGTTTTTAATTCATCGTGGTTTAAATTTCAAATGGATTATACGAGTATACAGTTTTTAATGCTAGTACTTTGTCCTTGCTGATTTATGATGTCCTGGTAGTTGCGTAGAACATAATTGACATTTTCTTATTTTCAATTTTAGTTTTAATTTATTTAAAAATCTAAAACATAAACCTTTTTGAAAAAATACTTGATCTGAAACATATTAAAACCTTCCTGATCCATTTGACACTTACATTTTTTTTCGAGACTTAATGAGCGGTTAAGCAGACAACTTCATACTGTTAATTTTGTGTCACAGATGCGCGCGCATCTTAAAATTTCACTCTCATCATTTTTTCATAACGCGCCTAAAGAAGTATAACTTCAAAAATTATATTCTTTCTGACGTGACAGGCGGGGATACTGACCACTATACTGCCTCGTGGTCTCGCGGTACAAGTATGTGCCGTGCGATCTAGAGGTCCTGGGTTCGATTCCCGGGTCGGGCAGAGTGTTATTGGGTTTTTCTATTAGGAAATTCTCGGTAACAGCACGGAGTCTTGAATTGTGCCCGAAAAACGGCAATAGGCTCGCCCCCTATTACGTGGGACTGATACATACTTGGCGAAATGTGGGTGCAGAAGTGCACCTCTGCCTACCCCTTCAGGGATTATAAGCGTGAGGTTATGTATGTATGTGTGTATGTATGTCTTTCTGACGTATACCCACCACGTAATAGAATGAGACAGGAGACATGTGCGTCTTGATACCGTGCAGAGTGTATATAAAGTTGAAGTGCAGCAAGTACACGCTGTAGGACAACCGGCTGGGCACCACCCATCCCCTCCACTCCAAGATATTCCGCAATATTACTGAGAACAGACGATTTATTTATTTATTTAAAACTTCATTGTACACATAACACTAAAACTAAGGAGTACAGTAGAGAAGAAAAGTACAATAGGCGGCCTTATCGCACAAGGCGATCTCTTACAGGCAACCAAGGATGGAGACGTAGCAAGAGAAATGAAAGGTAGTCGAAGTGTACAGACTAAACTAAAAAACATCAACAAAACTAAAACATATCGTTAAAAAATAAAAAAAAATAAAGGAAATATATATATATATATATATATATATATAAAACGACGATGTAAATTTTATAGTAAAATAATTATAATAATAAATACACCCAACAGTCACATACATAGTCCTGACCCCACATTTACATACAAGTCTTGTGTCGTGCGTATCAGAAACATGTCACATGTCATACATGTCAGTCCCATCGTACCTTATACTAAAAACTATAACTAAACTATTTTAACTAAACTCATTATCATCATCATCAGCCCATATACATACGTCCCACTGCTGGGCACGGGCCTCCTCTACCATTGAGAGGGTTAAAGCCTTTAGTCCACCACGCTAGCCTTTAGCGCTAAGAACTTTTTAGGTGTGTAGGTTTCATCACGATGTTTTCCTTCACCGTTAAAGTACGTGATAATTCATTGTGAATACACACATAACTTCGAAAAGTCAGAGGTGTGTGCCTGGGGTTTGAACCCGCGACCGTCGAAATTCTCGACCGCGCGCCTAAACCTCGAGGCCACCACGACTTAAACTAAACTATCATATACAAATTTAAATAGCAAAAAGGCCTGGTCAGATAATGGCTCGGACAAGATGTGGTGGAAACATCCTACATTCAATTCGTTGAGTTGTAGATTTGCCATTAATTGCTTCCTAGCGTCTTTGAACCGAACACATGCATAATTGACATAATTCTCACTTTTACTCTTCATGAGCATGCCGATGAAACCGAAGGCGGCAATGAGGGCGAGCACGAGTCTGTTGGAGGAGGCGTACAGCATGCGGACCCGCAGCGACGCACGCTCCCCGTCGGAGTAGAACCCCTGGCCGGAGTACAGCAGGGCCAGGATCGCGGGGAACACCAGCCACAATGCCTTGCTGTACATCTGAAATTAATTCACCCTAGTCATTATTGTGCCATCATCATCATCATCATCAGCCCATAAACGTCCCACCGCTGGGCACGGGTCTCCTCTACCATTGAGAGGGTTTAGGCCTTAGTCCACCACGCTGGCCTAGTGCGGGTTGGCGGACTACACACCTAAGAAATTCTTAAGAACTTTTTGTTTAGGTATGCAGATTTTATCACGATGTTTTCCTTCACAGTTAAAGTACGTGACAATTCATTGTGAATACACACATAACTTGGAAAAGTCAGAGGTGTGTGCCTGGGGTTTGAACCCGCGACCGTCAAGATTCTCGACCGCGTGCCCAAACCTCGAGGCCATCACGACTTATGTGCCATGTCAGATCGGATTGCGCGAACGAGTTGGTACCCCAGTGTACAAATCCAAGTGAAGCAACCTTGTTCCGTACTATTATATACTAACCACGTACATAATAGCATCTAACTCCTCGTTCCCTATTTCCCTAGTCAGCAATTTCTGTGCAGTGTCATATCTTTACGTAACAATAAAAGTCGTTTCCCACATCCCGCGAGTGACACTTGCCTCATTTTGGGGAGCCCAATAAATATATCTTTTGTAATAATTAAAATAGTTTTTCTTTTCTTTTTAAAAGACTTCCAGCCGCAAATTGATAACAGTACGATGCTGTTGGAATATGGAAGACTAGCAACACATTTAATATTACAGTAATGGATTACCGTGTTAGTGATTTTGACTCCATTGGTCTGCCACTTGTAGATGAGGTCCCCACAGATCATCCCCACCACGTAGCTTGCCAGATTGTTGTGCCCAAACATGTGCATATAGCGGAATGTATCGTTCACCATAGTCCTTAGGAATCTGCAAGGAGTATTGTTGGTATTGACTTCATACTCGTATGTATAAACCGCGTGACGTGCAAAACATCATTTCGTTAGGTAACAATTAAAATTGACATACATGACCCCACGCCTGTATTTCCTGAAGGGTTAGGCGGAGGTGCATTTCTGCACCCACATTTCGCCAAGTATGTATCAGTCCCACGTAATAGGGGGCGAGCCTTTTGCCGTTTCGAGCACATATCCAGACTCCGTGCTGTTATTGAAGTTAAAGGTCTGTTTAGGACCATTCAAAAATATATTTTAAGACAGTAGTAACACACACATACATACATAATCTCACGCCTGTATTCCCCGAAGAGGTAGGCAAAGGTGCATTTCTGCACCCTCGTTTCGCCAGGTATGTATAAGTCCCACGTAATAGGGGGCGAGCCTATTCCGTTTTTCGGGCACAATTCCAGACTCCGTGCTGATACTGAGAATTTCCTAATGGAAAAACCCAATAACACTTTGCCCGACCCGGGAATCGAACCCAGGACCTCTAGATCGCACGGCACATACTTGTGCCGCGAGATCACAAGGCAGTCACGAGGTAGAAACACAGTTACAAAGTATAGGGACCCCGATTGATTTTTATCATTCGTATGACGTTAGGCTGGGGTCATTCAGCGGTGGAAAATTTAGACATCGCAATACAAGTTTTCTCTATCACTGTACAGCGCCATCTCTTGTGAGATTGTATTCATTATTAATTTTAGAAGGTCTTTATAATTTCCTAACAAAATGACTAATGGAACATATGTATATGTAGGTATGTATAAGAACTGATATATGTATGAATAATATTACATGGCATCAGAAGTTACCAGACGAAATAAAGATGAATTAGAATTTAGAAATCTTTTTTTTAATTGAATAATTCATACTACTGAGAGTACCAAACTATAATTATTCTTAAAAATAATAAATTGCTATTCGTCTTTTAAATATAATTTTTATCATCACAATAGCTCTTCTTCTAATTTCTGAAGAACCTTATTATAAGAAATATTTGTTTATTGAAAAGATAAGTTCAATGATTTATCGCTAGATGGTGTTAGTGAATATTTCGATGGCGCTAGTAATTATTGAGCCTAAAGTGCTATTAGGCATGTGCTGGCTGTTGATGACATGTTGAATTGAATTGGATGTGGAAGAGAAACAATACTGAGTTAGCAACTGGGCATTTTCTTATAGAAAAGCTTCAATTATACTCTGCTCAACTTAGAAATCGCTAACATCTATCAATTATACACACACTTACATGGTGGAACGAACAAAGCAGTACTGTTTTTTTTTCCTGAGGGAAAAGCTGGTTATGGCTCTACTTCTCGCCAGCAATGGGGGAGGGGGGCGAGAAGCGTATGTCGGGGTCACCGGCCTTCCAGCCCGGCGCGCGGCGACGTCACGTCCGCGCTGATGTTAGTGCCGTGCTGGGTCCCTAATAAAAATCCCTATGCCGGCATACCGACCAAAACCTCGTTGGCCATCTTTGCGCTGAATGGGGCGACTACGGTGTGTGGGGGAGAGGCACCCACAATGATGCTGCAGCCGCCCGATACGCCTCCGAGACAAACATGTCTAGTGAGTAGTGGGGGCGCCACTAGCTTGGTTTGGGCGCCCGGTTGTGGGTGGGCGCCCGTGACGTACACAGGCCACAGTGCCGCCGCCCCTCTCGGGGTCACTTTCAGTGAGGACGCGCCGCCCCCGCAGCACGCCCAGCGACCCCAAGGCCCCTTTGAGTCGCCTTTTACGACCGGCAGGGGATACCGTGGTGATTCTAACGCCCCCTTGCCACAGGGCAGAACGAAGTAGTACTAACGAAGTCTAATGAAATACTTACTCAGGAGTAAGCAGCATCATGCCGTCTAGGTCGTGGTACCACACGTGGAAGGCTGGCAGGCAGACGGCTAGGACCAGCAAGAAGCCTAAGGTCATCTTTCTGGCTATCCCCTTTGTAACCACGTACACCACCAGGCCTACTAGGAACAATTGCGTGTCAACTGCTATGTGCCTGGAAAGAAAATTAATATAGCCATTAAAAGTGTGGTTTGGAATTTGTAAAGAAATGTAGTTAAGTGAGAATGTGTTGTTGAGAATGAGAATGTGCAGTGATGGCCTCGAGGTTTAGGCGCGCGGTCAAGAATTTCAGCGGTCGCAGGTTCAAACCCAGGCACACACCTCTGACTTTTCGAAGTTATGTGTGTATTCACAATGAATTATCACTTGCTTTAACGGTGAAGGAAAACATCGCGATAAAACCTACACACCTAAAAGTTCTTAGGAATTTCTTAGGTGTGTAGTCCGCCAACCCGCACTAGGCCAGCGTGGTGGACTAAGGCCTAAACCCTCTCAGTTGTAGAGGAGGCCCGTGCCCAGCAGTGGGACGTATGTGGGCTGATGATGATGGGAATGTGTTAAAATTTCTTCAACTCGGCCGGAGTGAACAATGTCTCACTAAAACCGATGTAAAGCAATGGTGGTATTTCTTTGAGTGAATGGATGGTGAGAGAACCAATACGGAAGCTGAAGGTTTAAAAACTCGTTAATAAATGTTTAAGCTCAATTTGGTGTTGTCTGAATATTAAAATCGTCGCGACCACAGCATAATATGTAGTGTAAAACTCGTGATAACTGTACGATAGTGTAGGCTTCCGGAATCTACTGTATTTCTTTCATTATGAAGCCATACACGACTCATCAAGCAATGATGGTTCGGGAGTCACAGCTTCAACCGTTTCGAAGCGGCAATAGTTTAAAAAAAAATTACTTGACGATTCAAAAGCACTTGTAAAAGTCTATTTGAATAAAGGTGATTTTGACTTTGACTTTGACTTTGACTTTGAAAACCCCAGGCACACCTGAGACCTGAGTATTGTGTGTGTGTGTGTTTACAATGAATTATCAATTACTTTAACGGTGAAAGAAAACATTACGAGGAAACCTGCACACCTAAATTAAATTTCAATATTCAGTTCACCGACCCGCACTAGGCCAGCGTGCGGAATTAAGGTCTAAGCCCTTTCGGGTGTAGAGGAGGCATATATGGGCTGATGATGATGATGATGATACCCACCACGTCTGTACAGCGCAAAACTTATTCTCCGGCACGTAATTGTTGATGTAAAGGAGATGGTACCACCAGTACTTGCGGCAATCCGCCACCACGGTGGTCGTGACGTAGAGGTTCCACAGCGGGCCCGAGTTTACGAAACGGAACCACGTCGCAGTGAACGCTATCATTATGGCGTACGACGGGGTTAATCTGGAAAAATTATATAAATAATAAATAATAATAATAAATACTTGTCCTTTGATCACCATGATTGATAGTCCCCCAAACTTCTTCACAATAAGGTGAAGAGGTATTCGGCCGGCATGATTGTGTCGACCAACGGGAGACCATCATCTCTCGCTGGTCGGCACTTTTTCTGGACTCCATTGCGCTTACCATCAGGTGCAATGGGGTCACTTTGCCGTGCCAGAATAAAAAAAAAAAAAAAAAAATACACCCAACAGTCACATACATAGTTCTGACCCCTCATTAAGATACGACTCTTGTGTCGTGGGTATCAGAAACTACGAGAGACTTTTCGGTCTCACAAACACCCAGACCCGAAACAAATATTTGTGGATCACACAAACATTTGTCCCGGTGCGGGGATCGAACCCGCGGCCTCTCGTTTCGCAAGCTGGTGATTAGCCAACTGCGCCACGCGGCTGTCAAAATACACATGTATATACACAGGCTTAAAGGGTAAGCAGGGGTGTGTTTCTGCACCCTCGTTTGTAAGCTATGGTTTTATACTGACACAGACAAATGTTTGTCTCGGGTATGGGTGTTTGTGGGACCGATGACACTTTTAGTGTAAATTATATTACTGCATTTATTAATTCCTCGTATCGAAATTGTCACTAAACTGATTTAAACCAGCTTTAATCCTTAATTAATTTATTTATTTATATAAAAGACAATGTCACTTTGTACATTGGTATTTAGTGTAACATAAACCATATTAGGTTTTTCTGTACACCTGTTGATTCGTCGACATGAGTATATTTTATCACAAAACATACAAATACAAAACAAAAAAAAAAGCAATTAAATATCTTTTACCTCAAAGAGAAGAAAAAAAGCAATAAAAAAAAACAACAAAAAAACATGATATATTAGACACCGTGCAGCATAATATTCACGTTAGAGTAACAAAAATTTAACTTGTGAATGTCCATTATAATAGACATCAATTATTCAGGATTCAGTGATGGCCTTGAGGTTTGGGCATGCGGTCGAGAATCTCGACGGTCACGGGTTCAAACCCCAGGCACACACCTCTGACTTTTCGAAATTATGTGTGTATTCACAATGAATTATCACGTACTTTAACGGTGAAGGAAAACATCGTGATGAAACCTGCACACCTAAGAGTTCTTAGGAATTTCTTAGGTGTGTAGTCCGCCAACCCGCACTAGGCCAGCGTGGTGGACTAAGGCCTAAACCCTCTCAGTTGTAGAGGAGGCCTGTGCTCAGCAGTGGAACGTATATGGGCTGATGATGATGATGATTCAGGATACTGAAATAGGTAGATTTTTTCGAGTATTTTTTCTACGACCTCTCACAAGGTAAGTACAAAATTTTCTGATGTTCGACAGATAAAATAAAAAAGGGAAAGGAATTAAGGGTTAAACCAAAATTTTAATAGGTATTATTATAATTTACCTCCACCATCTGAGTAACATGACCACGGGTATCGCCTTCCACGAGGACTTGACCTTCTCAACGCGAATCAGGTAATTGTACACGAGCAGGAAGCCGGACATGAAGAAGAACACTTGGACTATCATCAGGCCGTTGTAGCATATTCTGTACCACACGTTTTCATATGTCTGTGAAAGAAAGTAAAATAAATATGGAACCAAATGACTGGAATTCGTGACCGCCGAGTTCATGTCTCGAGGCCGACCATTTAAATTTTCTTTGCCACTACGCCTCTCTTGGGTAATGTTAATATACAACATATTTATATTGTTTATTGAGATATATTTTTTTATAACTTCATTTTAATTCTCCATCCTGATCATTTATGGGTATTCAATGGGTTTATTTAGTTTATAAACGTAGTTTCCAAGATTGGTTTGCTAAATTTTGTCAAATTCCTTTGAGCTGAGTTTTCATCAAATTTCTCATACCAAATTTAAATAGAACACTTAATTTTTAAATGAAAATATAACCCTTAATTGGGAAATGGAGAAAGCTCGTACATGTTATCGGTAAAGTAAATAGGACTTACGTTTTCAAACTTGTGAGGGTAGTCTGTAAATCCGGTACCAATGACCGATATCGTGTGCCCCAGAATCATTAGTATGTTAGTTATAGTCCTGAAACAAAATTGCAAACACACAATTAAATCGTTTTATCGTTTCTCGCTGGTCGGTATTATTTTCTTGGACTCCACTGTGCTTACCATCAGGTAAAGTGGAGTCACTTTGCCATGCCAGTATAAAAAAAAAAAGTGGTAGAGCCATGCCGCAGTCAAATTGTCAAATGTCAAAGGATTGCGGTAGAATGGATCAGTTCGACCGGTATGATACCCCTGTTACAGTGCCGGTACTTCCATAGCAGCCCTAAAGCGTTACACGTTAATTGTGTAATGTCTAGTTTGTAATTGTTTATTGTTGGGTCAGGATATTATCATTTCGTCGTCATTAGCCCAAATACGTCCCACTGCTGAGGACGGGCCTCCTCTACAACTGAGAGGGTTTAGGCCTTAGTCCACCACGCTGGCCTAGTGCGGGTTGGCGGACTACACACCTAAGAAATTCCTAAGAACTTTTAGGTGTGCAGGTTTTATCACGATGTTTTCCTTCACCGTTAAAGCAAGTGATAATTCATTGTGAATACACATATAACTTGGAAAAGTCAGATGTGTGTGCCTGGGGTTTGAACCTGCGACCGCCGAAATTCTCGACCGCGCGCCTAAACGTCGAGGCCATCACTGCATTATTATCATTATTATCATTTATATGTCTACTATTCTAATTGCTTCATTGCTTTTGTTAACAAAAGATTCAAAGCTTAAAGATTATTCGGACTTTTGTTAGGTAAACTGGGCTTTTGGGCTTATGGAAGTAACGTCACTGCCCGGTTACTCAGAAACCGGGAGTAATATTTTTCTTTGTTTGTTGAGTGAGATTGTTAGGATGTCGACCACGACGCGTAAGGTATGAAATCCGCCAAAAATGAAGCCAGAATAATTGTGTCGAAAATTCTCAGTGGTTTTTCACCAGCAAATACTAAAAACTTCACTTACAGTCACCAACACAAACTTACATACTCGGACAAATTTTTGTAGGTCTTACAAATATATTTATTTATTTATTTTGGTTCGCCAACAATTGTTTACATTTATATTATACATACATACATACATACATACATACACTCACGCCTGTATTCCCCGAAGGGGTAGGCAGAGGTGCATTTCTGCACCCACATTTCGCCAGGTATGTATCAGTCCCACGTAATAGGGGGCGAGCCTATTGCCGTTTTTCGGGCACAATTCCAGACTCCGTGCTGTTACCGAGAATTTCCTAATAGAAAAACCCAATAACACTCTGCCCGACCCGGGAATCGAACCCAGGACCTCTAGATCGCACGGCACATACTTGTACCGCGAGACCACGAGGCAGTCACCAACACAAACTTACATACTCGGACAAATTTTTGTAGGTCTTACAAATATATTTATTTATTTATTTTGGTTCGCCAACAATTGTTTACATTTATATTATACATTTTTATAAAACAGAGAAGAAGAAAAAAATGGACTTAATGTAACAATCAATAACAGGCAAACACCGCTTGCACCATTACATCAGTTACAGTACCTACTATAAATACTATAAACCAAAGAAAAAAATACAAAAAAGATCAAACTATCCTTAATATAAAACTAAATTTATACACATAATTTAATTTCTTAACTGCTAAATAATAATAGTAATAATAAAAAAATAAATAAAAAGATAGAATTTCTTATTAATAATCGCCTAATCGCTGGAAGGTTGTAATGCCATGTTATTAAGGCTCCATGTTACAAATACATTCAGAGACGGATCTAAAAGTAGTGATGGCCTCGAGGTTTAGGCGCGCGGTCGAGAATCTTGGCGGTCGCAGGTTCAAACCCCAGGCACACACCTCTAACTTTTCGAAGTTATGTGTGTATTCACAATGAATTATCACTTACTTTTTAACGGCGAAGGAAAACATCGAGATGAAACCTGCACACCTAAAATTTCTTAGGAATTTCTTAGGTGTGTAGTCCGCCAACCCGCACTAGGCTAGCGTGGTGGACTAAGGTCTAAACCCTCTCATGTGATAAGAGAAAAATATATATTTATGTATGAAGTATAACTTCTAACGTGTGTACATAAGTACACACACACACACATTTTTTTTGTACGTTTGTAACGTATTAACTCAAATTGTGTATAATGAAGTTTAGTACAGACATAAACGAGACCTTCCATTAAAACATAAGACTCCTTTTTGTCCCGAAAAATGCAATGTCCCCCTAAATTTCGCCCAAGCGTTGCTGGTCCGTATCGCTAATGAAAATAAAATTACAAATACACAGTTGATTGTAAATCGTGAATGTGAATCACAAGTATGAACAGGTTTCTTTTTATTTATTCTTGAAAGTTTTATTATGCTGTCAAACCGGTGCAATACATAATTTTCAAATATAATTTGGTACAAAATGAAATTAGGAAATTCGATAGTATAACAATGTAGTACTTTAACGTTGAAGGAAAAGATCGTGATGAAACCTGCACACCTAAAAGTTCTTAGGAATTTCTTAGGTGTAGTCCGCCAACCCGCACTAGGCCAGCGTGGTGGACTCAGGCCTAAACCCTCTCAGTTGAGAGGAGGCCCGTGCCCAGCAGTGGGACGTATATGGGCTGATGATGATGTTACACATAGCCGATTCTCTATAAATACCATCGGCTGCTAATGAACGCGGCCGTACCAATATTGCATAGAAACAATTTGTCATGTCGAGGTCATAATATATAGATAAGTTCCAAAATCATACCTCGCTCCATAGAAGCCCTTTAGTCTTCTAAGTCTCGGATCATCGAAGTCTGACGTCACCAACCACTGCCAGTTCCGAATCATAGAAAAACTCAGCACATACTTGTTGCCTGAAGATATAAGAGAACTCAAAATTATTATTTATGTTAATATGGTAATTGGCTATCGAGGGAGATATATACATTATAAATAAACCCAACCTGAGTGGCTTTTATTTCAACATTTTCACATGGATAGTCCGCCAACCCGCACTAGGCCAGAATGGCGGACTAAGGCCTAAACCCTCTCAGTTGTAGAGGAGGTCCGTGCTCAGCAATGGGACGTAAATTGGCTGATGATGATGATGATGACATGGATAAGTGGTACAGTAATATGGATAAGGCCATTGCCATTTGACAAACATATTTTCATATCCGTACTTTTTTTTATGGGAAAGGAGGCAAACGAGTAAGTGAGCCACCTGATGTTAAGTGGTCAACACTGCCCATGGACACCCACAATACCAGAGGAATCATCGGTGCGTTGCCGGCCTTTGAGGAAAATATAGGCTCTTTTCCTGAAGGTCCCTAAGTCGTATCCATTCGGAAATACCGCCGAGGAAAGATGTTGTGCGAGGAAGGAAACACCCTTTGAGCCGCACTGTTGAGGAACGCCATTCATCTAATTGGTAGGGATGGAACTTCAATTTCTGGCGTGTGATGCGGACTGCGGTAGTGAAATTCAGCAGCAGGTATTAAGCCAAAAAGTTCATCAGAGCACTCCCCATGGCAAATGTGATATAGGACACATAGAGACGCAACGTCTCTTCGCAATGCTAGGGGGTCAATTTTGTCCGAAAGAATCTGGTTATCGATGATTCGACCAGCACGTCGTCGTCGCTGTCTAGCAGAGAACCTTGTTAACATTGTTTCCCAGAATCTCTCAATCGTGCATGTGAGTTACCAAGACCACATACATACATACATACATACATAAACTCACGCCTGTATTCCCCGAAGGGGTAGGCAGAGGTGCATTTCTGCACCCACATTTCGCCAGGTATGTATCAGTCCCACGTAATAGGGGGCGAGCCTATTGCCGTTTTTCGGGCACAATTCCAGACTCCGTGCTGCTACTGAGAATTTCCTAATGGAAAAACCCAATAACACTTTGCCCGACCCGGGAATCGAACCCAAGACCTCTAGATCGCTCGGCACATACTTGTACCGCGAGACCACGAGGCAGTCACCAAGACCATCTTCCAAAAAATAGATACAGGCCAACCAACCTTCCTCCTTCTCCGGTTCATTGTAGAAGTTGATCAGATAATCGTATAGAGTAGACAGAAGGTTGACTGCGATGAACGCTGCGCCCACGGCGGCCACGGCCCAGTCGAGCTTGTCGGCCGACCTGATGTGGTTTGTGTTGGGTGTGTCGCAGTAGTGCAGCAGGGCGAGCCTCGCGCGCACTCCGTACTTCTGCACCTCCGCGTCGATACACTCCGACAGCGCCCTCTCCAGCTCCGCAGTGGAGTTCAAGCCACCATCTCCTATGTACTCCGAGCAGCTCTGTCTGACACACACCCCTCGCTCAATGTAGGAGTGGTTGTAATGTTTTGATACTACTGCAGAGTATTCCTGAAACAAAACGAGATTATTAAGTTTGTTTGTGACGATGTCATGTTTAAAAAAAAAGATTAATATTGAAGATTCAAAATAAAAATGCTGAATCCATAATTCCCTGTAGACGATTTAAGGCGACTTTTTACATACATACGCATTTTATTATTTTTGTAGCGGGGGGGGGGGGGGGGGGGGGTTCATTTGTTACTTAAGGCTTAAGGGATGTATCCACATCCTTTAGTATCAAAACATTACAACGGCAATTCCAGAATCTGTGCTAATATTGAGAATATATCAGGTTCACTTTCTGTGGTAAGCAATACTAAAAAAGTTAATAAAAATATATAAAAAGTTTTTCTTCCTAATAGTGGAGAAATAAAAAGCCTTTTTTCTTTAGCCTTTTTTCTGCGAAAATGCTTATAAGAGTTATGCGACATCCATGGCAACCCGCGCTAGGCCAGCGTGGTGGAATAGGGCCTAAACACTCTCAATTGAAGAGGTGGCCCGTGCACAGCAGTAGGACGTATATAAGTTGATGATAATAATATTTGTAATGAGGCCTTCATGCCTTCATCCAATGCCTATATACGTCCCACTGCTGAGCACGGGCATAACATATAAAGATAGGAGTCTTTATTTTCAGTTTCATGAGTATCAGTAACTACGATAGACTTTTCGGTCTTACAAGCAACCAGACCCGAAACAAATACTTGTGGATCACACAAATATTTGTCTTAGTGCAGGAATCGATCCTGTGGCCTCTCGTTTTACAAGCTGGTGTCTAACCAACTGCGTCATGGGGCCGTCATAGATGCTAAGGGATTTCGTCTTAGACCACTCAATGTAACGTCTACTCCAGGGTTTCTGAAACTCTCGGTTTCACGAACCCATGTTAAAGTTTTTAATCTTTAAGTAACTAATTAACCCCCCCCCCCCATCCGAAAATAATGAAATAGTCTGTTGATGAAAATAAGGTTTTCTTTTCAATAAAAGATCATCATCATCAGCCCATATACGTCCCACGGGCCTCCTCTACAACTGAGAGGGTTCAGGCCCTAGTCCACCACGCTGGCCTAGTGCGGGTTGGCGGACTCCACACCTAAGAAATTCCTAAGAACATATAAATGAAAGATAACAAACTAATATCTTTTCAATTTTATTGTGATGGGTGTGCATGTTTCTTGTCGCAAGTGAAGTCAAGTTTAGGACAATTTTAACCTTAATTCTGAATTCGCGTACCCCACGCTGAGAAACCTTTGGTCTACTCGGTTCGGTCGTTATTTGTGCGACCCCGATACATCTATATAACCGCACGTGACAAAGCGCTCAGAGACGATAGGATGGAGATCCACAATCATATTCTAAACAGTAAAACTTTTACCGTAAAGTAGGCAAAGTAAAGTACCGTAAAGTAGGCAAAAATATGACCGTATATATGATTATAAATCGTTTTTTACGATCATTACACGCATATAACAGAATTCAATACCGTTAATAATGACATCATCATCATCATCAGCCCAAATACGCCCCAGTAGTAACTGGGCACGGGCCTCCTCTACAACTGAGAGGGTTTAGGCCTTAGTCCACCACGCTGGCCTAGTGCGGGTTGGCGGACTACACACCTAAGAAATTTCTAAGAATTTTTTAGGTGTGCAGGTTTTATCACGATGTTTTCCTTCACCGTTAAAGCAAGTGATAATTCATTGTGAATACACACATAACTTCGAAAAGTCAGAGGTGTGTGCCTGGGGTTTGAACCTGCGACCGCCGAAATTCTCGACCGCGCGCCTAAACCTCGAGGCCATCACTGCTTTTAATAATAATCTGCTTTTAATAATGACATATTTCATAAAAAAATAAAAAAAAATGTATTAAAATCAAACGTGGCTAAGCGTTCTGACCATTACCATCGGAAATAAAAAGGACGTGATATTACGTTGTGTCACCTCACATAATCACCGAAAAGACTTGAAATTACGTTTTGCCAGAGAACGTGTTAAGCATAACAAATAAATAATATTCAAAGTTATAAATAAATTAATAGAATCGTAAAAATACTACATTAGGTATTAGACGGTTTCTAATTAACTTTAACAAACACTACCGTAAAACATTACGAATTAATTTTATAACCGTTAGTGCTAAGCGCTGCAAAAAACGGAATGAGTTTCTTATTTACAAATTGCGAACGAGGATTCTATTTAATGTATATATATCTATATTCTTCATATTAAATGTGGTAAACAACACTATGTTGAGCAACTTTTTTCAATGGTATGTTTTTTGTATTATTTTTATACTGGCACGGTTTGACTACACCTAATCTAATGTTTAGTACATACATACATACATAAACTCACGCCTGTATTCCCAGAAGGGGTGGGCAAAGGGCAAATGGGTAGGTATGGGTGCATCTCTGCACCCATAGTTCGCCAGGTACAATAAAGGAAGCTCATGTTTAACAGTCATGTTCTCCCAAGGTCTGTGATTGTAGGGAATGCCACTCTAGAAGATGTCCAAGTATACACCTACATTGGCCAAACTATTTAACTAGGCCGGCACAACTTCGAGAATGAGGCAGACAGAAGAATACAGTTGGACTGGGCGGCATTCGAGAAGCTACGTCATATTCTCAAGTCGTCGATCTCCCAGTGCCTTAAGAGGAAAGTCTTGAATCAGTACGTCCTACCCGTAAAGACATACGGAGCCGAAAAGTGGACACTCACTAAGGTCTGGTCCAAAAATTTAAAGTGGCCGGTAGCGGATGGATGGCTGCTCAAGATCGGGATGGATAGCTGCTCAAGACTGGGATGGTTGGCGCGTACTTGGCGGGCGAGTCTATTCCTGTTTTTTTGGGCACATTTTCAAACTCTGTGTTGCTACTGAGAATTTCCTAAAAAAATCCACTAAAATGTTCTTATTCCACGAAAATGCAGTGTTCTCTGGGAATTAGCACGGAATTCAAAATTTTGGCGGGTCCTACACCTAGTATTAAATAAATAACATATGTAAACCCTGTGTTTACGATCCCGACACACTTGTGCACGGTTCCGGCACTATCCGGTCGGATACGAACATCCTACCATCAGCATATTGGATCAACGGCAACCTTACTCACTGATTGTTACTCAACATTTTGATTCAAGTCAGTTTCCAGGCGATTGGCGCAGATGGCTAGACACCAGCTTGTGAAACGAGATGCCGCGGGTTCGATCCCCGCTTTGTGTGGTTCAAAAATATTTGTTTCGGGTCTGAATGTAGTGAGACTGGAAAGTCTTTGGTAGTTTCTGATTCCCACGACACAAGACTTGATCTTAATGTGGGGTCAGAAATATGTATGTGATTGTGGGGTGTGTATTTTTAAAAAACAAATTGGACCTACGGCAACCTTGCTACTCAACATTTTGATTCAAGTCAGTTTTCATTGGTACCTCCCCAGGCGAGCCAACATATTGCATCACGAGACTCCTTCTATTGTATAGAATATCAGCCCAGCCCATCATCATCCTGGCAATATTTAAAAAAAAAGGCGTGTTATCGTATTACTGTACTGTACTTATTGTTGTAACTTATTGTACTGTAATGTGACGTATCACTTTAGTCAGACTATACAGCAGTAAAAATGTTTTGGTTTGACTAGGGTAGTACGGTTTGGTCGCCATAATAATGTCAACTTATGGGAGCGGGAGGTAACATACCCGTATCATGTGCATGAGCTTGTTGCCAGGCTCCGCATAAAGGTCCATCTTGACGAGGCAGTAGAGTCCAGGGGGCTCGCTGAGGCATGCCTCGTAGTCATCCAGGCCAAAAAGGGGCGGCATACGGCGATACTCCGATTCTGTGGAACAATGAAGATTATGATGACAGTCGTGGCGCAGTTCACAGTCACCAGCTTGCGGAATGAGAGTTTCGAGTAAAGTTCTTAAGAATTTACTAGTTTTGTATTCCACCGAACCGCACTAGGCGTTCGTGGTGGACTAAGGCCTAACCCCTCTTAGATGTAGAGTGCCGAGCCTAGCTGTGGGACATATATGGTCTGATATGGTAATATAATACAAGGACTTAGGTTTAAAACCCCGTAGAAAATCAATTAAAAATAGCATAGATATAAATCTGCCAACCCGCATTAGGCCAAACTGGTGGACTAAGGCCTAAACCCTCTCAATGGTATAGGAGGCCCGTGCCAAGCAGTGGGACGTATATGGGCGGATGACAAGATATAAATCTTCGTCATTTAATCTAGTGAGCTCTTTTTTCTCATAATTTACACAATCTTGCATCACAATAATAAGTTGATTATAAAATACAGAAATATGGAGTATGTATTAATTGCGGGGTTTTTATATAAGACAATGACGTCAAATAATAACTAGTTTAGTGTTTTGGATGCATGTGTTTACTAACTATGCTAATATGTGGATCTGCGCATTCAAAATGTTGAATCTATTTATAATTCTAAAATATTGTCCATAAAAAGTTATTCCTTTTCTAAAATACTAAATGGAAAAAGTAAAAAGACAAAGGAAAAAATGTTACTATGATTTAGAAAAAGTAAAAAATATTATTGCTAAAGAGGTTTTTGACTTGGCAGGCAGCCGGCCATGAAACATTTACCAAATCCTAATTTAATACCATGTTGTATTGTTAGAGTGCCTCGTGGTCTCACGGCACAAGTATGTGCCGTACGATCTAGAGGTCCTGGGTTCGATTCCCAGGTCGGGCAGTGTTATTAGGTTTTTCCATTAGGAAATTCTCAGTAGCAGCACGGAGTCTGGAAATGTGCCCGAAAAACAGCAATAGGCTCGCCCCTATTACGTGGGACTGATACATACTGGCGAAATGTAGGTGCAGAAATGCACCTCTGCCTACCCTTTCGGGGAATACAGGCGTGAGGTTATATATGTATGTTTGTATGTATTTATGTGTATTGTTAGAACGATATTAAAGTTTGAGGTGGCTGAGCGGTAGTGATTTCATAATTTGGGCCATTGATATCGTGTTTATTACCTACGGAAATTATTAATCTCAATGCATTATTAATTTGACAAAAGAGTTTTTACAATGTTTCAAAAACAAATGCATCAAGTAAAATAAGCTTAATTTTCAATGGCGACACACGACGTCATTCGATTCAAATCCACAAAAGAATGACATTTGATGAGATGAAATATGATGATGAGATGAGTTAATATGTCAGTTTCTCCATTCAAGATGACTATGTTATTTTCATATTCTTGATTGGAAAAGAGCAACAATAGAGTTTCTTGCCCGTTCTTCTTTAGTGATGACTGCCTTCCGAACAGAGTGGTACACTAAATTTTGAAATGACTGATTTTTTTTTTCTTTGTTCCGCAAGGGACCGGTTAAGGTCAAAGACAATGCTGCCAAGTCTTCAGTAATTTAATTTCATGTATAATGAATGATGATGATGGTGAATGATGAAAGAAAAAGGGCGGGAAATTCCCAAACTGAAAGGCGCGCCCCCCGTCCCTCCCACATACAACCCTTAATCCCTTCACTACAATAGTGAACAGAGAATCAAGCACCACTTTTCGATATTGCACACAGTGTATCCAATTCACCCCTCACCTCTCCCTTACCCGTCCCACCGCATCGGTGGGACCGTCCATCCTGGATCAGGAGGCTCCTCCATCCTCGCGCCAACAATCACCAAAAAAGACTTACCAGATACAGCGAGACAGGGAAGAAAAAAGGGAAAACTAAATCAAACACACCACACACAACACCGACAAGCAACACTTAATCCCCCGTTCACCATTATCAAGAAAAAAATAAAAATTATATGTGAGAAAAACAAAAAACGCGCCCCCCAATCCGAACACTTCCCGCCATTTTTCTCTATTTTCTTGAAATGACTGAATCGAAGTGATGTATTTGACGTTTTATAGTTTTTTTTCCTTTGTTCCGCAAGGAACTGGCTAAGGTCGAAGACCATGCTGCCAAGTCTTCAGTAATGACATTTTATAGATTCAATAAATATTATTTTATTTCATTTCGCAAAGGCGTCAATTCTATTTCAGCCAGTGGTTTATTTCCAAAAAAGTATCGACATCTCCGACAAAAAAAAAACTCGCCAATCCGTAGTCCTACGTGCAGAGTTGCAGACGTATTCTTTACATTTGTATGCACTAAGTATTACTATGTACCATGTAGTCACCTGTCATATCTGTACTTAACAATTAATTTTAAATGCCTGCCGCTCAGAATGAATAAGCCCGTTTTGGTATAACATAACATTATTTATTGTTTTTGTATGAATAATGCATTCCACCGCGTTCTCAATGTTTTTTCTAAGTGCACAAAAAACTTGCATTAAGCTAAGTTTCCTAAGTGTTTCTTGGAAATATTTTACAGTACCTAATATGTTGCCAAATGAATTCTTTTTATACTGACGATTTCTTGATTAAAGTTTCGCAAACTATAAAGATAAGGGTATTAAGCGGAGAATGAAGAAAAAGAAACCTTTTTGTACAGTTGACCGGGCAAAGTTGCAGTCAGCACTGCAACTGGCGCCAATTGACACTTTACTTTTACTCTATAGGTACCTACATATACAGGGTTATTGGTTAAGTCGACCTATATGTGTTAAGGGCGTGTAGTATACATTGTTTCTGACTGATTTGACTATTAGACACCCTATCCTAAATCTAACCGTTTTCGAGATATTTGAATTTAATTGTTTTTTCCAAAAAACTCCCGATTTTCGGCTATCAGCTTAGATATTTTGAAATGTGTAAGTCTTCTTATTACTATTATTTGATTTTTACATGTAAACTAAGATGCTTTATGACCTCAATAACCAAAATTGTACATAATATGAATAAATAATTCGCAGTAGACGATTAAAACTTAAAAACTTAAACAAACATTTAGAAAGTTTATTTTTCTCGTAAGGATATCAAAAATTATTATTATGGCATCTGCTTTGCAGATGTGCTTAAAAATATCTACGTTTCATAAGCTATCCAACGAGGTACAAAAATCTAGGTTTTTATTAATAGTTTGTAGAAAAATCTTAGTTTCATAGACTACAGGGAGGCAAAAATAAACTAAATAAAATAATTGATGAGTACAAAATACTAAATTTATTAAACTTTCCAGATATTTTGTTACATCTTAGTATAAATTTTATGTTCATCATGTCTGCCTCATAAGCAGTGATGGCCTCGAGGTTTAGGCGCGCGGTCTAGAATCTCGGCGGTTGCGGGTTCACACCCCAGGCACACACCTCTGACTTTTCAAAGTTATGTGTGTTTTCACAATGAATTATCACTTGCTTTTACGGTGAAGCGGTGGCGTTTGTGTGCCTGGGGTTTGAACCCGCGACCGCCGAGATTCTTGACCGCGCGCCTAAACCTCGAGGCTTATGAAGCAGACTACATGAGACATACTAAGATGTAACAAAATATCTGGAAAGTTTAATAAATTTAGTATTTTGTACTCATCAATTATTTTATTAAGTTTATTTTTCCCTCCCCTACAGCCTATTAAACTAAGTTTTCTACAAAATATTAATAAAACCCTAGATTGTTGTACCTCGTTGGATAGCTTATGAAACGAAGATATTTTTAAGCAGATCTGCAAAGCAAGACCATCATAATATTTTTTGATATCCTTTCGAGAAAAATAAACTTTCAAAATGTTTGTTAATGTTTTTAAGTTTTAATCGTCTACAGCGACTTATTCATTCATTTTATGTACAATTTTGGTTATTGAGGTCATAAAGCATCTTAGTTTACATTTAAAAATCAAATAATAGTAATAATAAGACTTACATATTTCAAAATATATAAGCTGATAGCCGAAAATCGGGAGTTTTTTGTAAAAAACTATTAAATTCAAATATCTCGAAAACGGTTAGATTTAGGATAGGGTGTTTCATGGTCAAATCAGTCAGAAACGATGTAAACTACACGCCCTTAACGGATATAGGTCGACTTAACCAATAACCCTGTATATGTCACCGTAAAATTGTAAACACCGTTAGATATTGGTTTTTCTTGCCCTGTTCCCAATAATTCTATAACTGCATAAGATGATAAAATTTTGTATAATATTGTGTTTGTTTATTTGGGTGAGCTTCCGAGAAGCGCATACCACCGATCGATCTGAAAGGTATGATAACGTATTTTGGCCTCCTTATCACGAATATCGTAACAAATATTGGCGCAAACGCCATTTTGAATATAAAAAACGCAGGGGCACCTGTTTTCGGCCAGTGTTCATAATCGCGCATTCCTTACCGATTTAGACTATTTGAGCTTTCTATATTTATATTTAAAAGCAGTGATGGCCTCAAGGTTTAGGCGCGCAGTCGAGAATATCGGCGGTCGCAGGTTCAAACCCCAGGCACACACCTCTGACTTTTCGAAGTTATGTGTGTATTCACAATGAATTATCACTTGCTTTAACGGTGAAGGAAAACATCGTGATAAAACCTGCTCACCTAAAAAGTTCTTAGGAATTTCTTAGGTGTGTAGTCCGCCAACCCGCACTAGGCCAGCGTGGTGGACTAAGGCCTAAACCCTCTCAGTTGTAGAGGAGGCCCGTGCCCAGTAGTGGGACGTATATGGGCTGATGATGATGATGATGATGATATTTATATTTATCATGTGTGCGTGTGTACAGTAGAGATTAGGAACTGTGAGGCGACACTACCACATTTTTAACAACCTATGAATAGACCTCGGAAGATTTTCGATGTTCTAATTTGATTTCGTGGAAATTTTCTGCTTCGAAATTCGCCAATTTTTGTTATGATATTGACTGATACATACCTGGCGAAGTGTGGGTGCAGAAATGCACTTCTGCCTACCCCTTCGGGGAATACAGGCGTGAGGTTATGTATGTATGTATTATGAACGTGACATGTATATTTGATTTTTAATAATCCGTCGCCAAGTCCGCGACAAGAATTTACGTCACCACACAGGAATAAACTACAACTTATTAAAATAACTTTAAATGGAATTATTAATACAGAACTGGTCGCGTACTAATGGAGATCCACACCTGTGGGACCACAAACTTTATTGACAGTATACGAAGTTTTTGGCGGAATTTTAGCCATATTATAATATATTTGAACATGTCAAGCGGGTTTTCTATTCCAGTTCCGAATTTTATGTTTGTATTGTGTTAATTAATTGGTAATCTGGCATATTTGTACGTACATCACGTTGCTCAGTTTGTGTTAGCTTAGAGATCGTAATATATTTAAGTTTTATGAAAAATGCTGTATGAAACTAATTTCTTTGCTTACCGTGCGCTAATTTCTTTGCTTAGTACAAATTGCCGTCCATAGGGTACAGAGTATAGTCAAAGTCAAAGTCAAAATAACTTTTATTCAAATAGACTTTTACAAGTGCTTTTGAATCGTCAAGTAAGTTTTTTTTTTTAAAGTATTGCCGCTTCGAAACGTGTTATATCTGTGGAGAAGAAACGGCAAGGAACTCCCTCAGCAACACGAAATGTCATTTTTTTTATATGATAATTTTTAATTATAATTACATACAGCCTCTTCGTTTTTTTGCCTCGTGGTCTCGTGTCAAAAGCGTAAGTCGTAAGAAAAACTCACGTGGAATTTAGAACACAATTTGACAGCCCCGTGGCGCAGTTGGCTAGATACCAGCTTGCGAAAAGAGAAGCCGCGGTATCGATCCCCGCACCGATACAAATGTTTGTGTGATCCTCAAATAGTATATATTATTTCTGATACCCAAGACTCGTATCTTAATGTGGGGTCAGAACTATGTATGGGCTGATGATGATGATGAGTTTCTAATACCCACGACACTAGACATCTTAGTATAGAGTTAGAGCAATGTAAATACATTCAATTACAGTCTAATGACTGTTAGGTGTATACATACATAATCTCACGCCTGTATTCCCCGAAGGGGTAGGCAGAGGTACATTACTGCACCCACATTTCGCCATTTATATATCAGTCCCACGTAATAAGGGGCAACCTATTGCCGTTATTCGGGCTCATTTCCAGACTCCGTGCTGCTACTGAGAAATTCCTAATGGAAAAACCCAATAACACTTTGCCCGACCCGGGGTTCGAACCCGGGACCTCTTGATTGCACGGCACATATTTGTACCGCGAGACCACGAGGCAGTATTAGGTGTATTTATTTATTATTTATAAATAACTTGCTCAGTTTAAGTTCATGGTCGACTATTTAACTAAGTAATTATTTGTTATTCAAATGAATCAGACGCATTTTTCTAGCACAGCGCGTCATTAACATATTCGTAATACACATGACATAAATATCAACATTCTTTGTAATCTCATTGATGTGGGGTTTTTACTTGACTTGCGTCAGTTTGTTTATGTGGCATTCATCATAATCAGCCCATATGCGTCTGGTATGCTGGGCACGGGCCTCCTTTACAACTGAGAGAGTTAAGGCTTTAGTCCACCACGCTGGCTGGTGCGGGTTAGCGGACTACACAAATTCCTAAGAACTTTTTATACCAATTTTCGATTACGATTTACGACTTTTTATATTAATAAATGAGAATATCGATGGGTCCTATGTATATGGGCCAAAATGCAAAATGACAACTTTACAGGAGAGGCTTCCAAAGTTTAAACTTGCTATAATTTTAGATTGAGCAGTGATGGCCTCGAGGTTTAGGCGCGCGGTCGAGAATTTCGGCGGTCGCAGGTTCAAACCCCAGGCACACACCTCTGACTTTTCGAAGTTATGTGTGTATTCACAATGAATTATCACTTGCTTTAACGGTGAAGGAAAACATCGTGAGGAAACCTGCACACCTAAAAGTTCTTAGGTGTGTAGTCCGCCAACCCGCACTAGGCCAGCGTGGTGGACTAAGGCCTAAACCCTCTTAGTTGTAGAGGAGGCCCGTGCCCAGCAGTGGGACGTATATGGGCTGATGATGATGATGATAATTTTAGATTGATAAAAAACGAAATTTACGAAACTTTGCTTGTTTGTTAAGACAAGTATCCTCCTTATTTATACTACACTATTTTATATTTATATTTATTAGTTTTTCTTTTACTGCACATTGGCCCTATTACGTTAGTTTTTGTTAAAATTATTTATATTTAAAAACACCATAAAAGGGCCAATGTGTCAAAATGACCAATATACGTGTAAGTTGCATAAAATAAATCTTTTTATTTTTTTTTGCTCATACAATTCCTAATGCTAAATTCACTAAATTATGAATTCTACTAAACTTATCAAGATAATAGGATGCCATATTTTAGTTATAAATCTGAATTATAACACTAAAACACAGTAATAAGATTCTGTATTCATCACAGTGCGGCCGTTGCTCCGTTCTGCGTATAAGTGTCAAACTAGCTGATAGGCCCAAACTATAAAGAAACGCGCGGGAACTCCCCGCGTATAAGTCTCAAATTACTCTTTGGACCTCGTACGTTTAAATACATGCTACATATGCCGATATACTTTAGTAAGAAGTCGTGTTTCCATGCAGATTTTTCTTTGTTTTAATAGCTCACACGATTAAACATATCGATAGGATGCGTTTACCCTAAAAAAGTCAAAATTGCCAAATTGTTAGTTTGGCCCATATACGTAGGACCCATCGATATACTGACCCCGCAATAAACATTTATAAAATAGACATTACATAATTAACGTGTAACGCTTTGGAGCTTGTATGGAAGTACCACCACTGTTTGTAGGGTATATTATTTAATTCTGTTCTAATAAGAGATACTTAACGAAAAAATCACATAAAAGGCCAACAAACAGGGGATGGAATCAATGACTTTGCGGTCATTCCCACCAATTCATACAGAAAGGCTAACAAAAAGATAAAAAATCTAATTCTTGTGCTGACAAGCATTTTGCGGTACAAAGTTACAAAGGTAAGAATAACCGTAAATATTATATATACCCAAATTCCCAGTATAGCATTGAAAAAACGCTTACACATTGAGCCCATAAACGAGCATTTGAACAACCACGAACGATAAAAAAAATGTTTGCATGTGTCATTCACTCCCAAATTGAAAGGAACAAGTCTTCTTACACTCTTCGTTTTAAAATCATTTACAAAGGAGTACAAAAACATTATGAATTGCAATTTAAAAATAAAGATAGTGTTGAGTATATTTTTTTATATTTAACAAAGACACCGTTCGTCGTTGATTTATACATCGTTGATTTATAAAAATAAATAAAATTGTAGTGTCTGTTTGTAATATTGAAATAACCGCTTTTTAATAAATGCATTTGGATGTATACACGGTACATATACCAAAATAACGTTTTTTACAATTTTTGTCTGTGTGTCTGTTTGTTCCGGCTCATCTCTGAAACGGGTGGACCGATTTTGACGGGACTTTTATTGGCAGGTAGCTGATGTAATAAGGAGTAATATAGGCAAAAAATATATATATATTAAAGAATTGACTGTTAGGTGGAACGAAGTTCGCCGGGTCAGCTAGTTAATCATATGGGTAATTTAATAGCACATATTTGTTTAAGAACAATGAAGGCATGCGTTGCAATTATTTATTTACTCACCGTTACCTGAAACTCCGTATGAATCCTAATTTCAAAAAAAAAAACGGCTTTTTTGGCACATTTTTTTACGAATAATAAATGCTCCGCTCCTATTGGTCGCAGCGAGATGATAATGCCAATAGCCTTCTTCAAACAAACACAACAACAACAACACAAAAACTAACAAAACCAATTTTAAAATAAGATTCAGTAGTTCCAGACATTAGCGCGTTCAACCAAATAAACTCTTTAGTTTTATTATATAAGTTATAGCTACTAAATTATTTCTTGATAAATGATGGTTATTTTTTAAAGTCTGTATTAGATCAAATTAATTAACAATTTATATTTTGTATTTCTCCAATCCGCACTAGGCCAGCGTGATGGACTAAGACCTCAACCCTCTCAATGTTAGAGGAGGCCCGTGCCCAGCTGTGGAATATATGGGCTGATGATGCATTTCTCATTGGTCTTAGTCCCAGATTCGGCTTTCGGGTAAACCCTTAATATTTTCATCATCAGCCCATTTACGTCCCACTGCTGGGCACGGGCCTCCTCTACAACTGATAGGATTTAGGCCTTAGTCCGCCACGCTGGCCTAGTGCGGGTTGGCGGACTACACACCTAAGAAATTCTTAAGAACTTTTAGGTGTGCAGGTTTCATCCCGATGTTTTCCTTCACCGTTAAAGTACGTGATAACTCTTTGTGAATACACACATAACTTCGAAAAGTCAGAGGTGTGTGCCTGGGGTTCGAACCTGCGACCGTCGAGATTCTTGACCGCGTGCCTAAACCTCGAGGCCATCACGACTGATTAATGTATTATTAGGTAATAAAGACAGCATGTAGTGTAAAATGTGCCTAGTATTACACAACTGCTCTCTAGTACGTAGGACTGAAATCTATTGCCCACTTGTTGTCGTAGAAATACATCACAACAGACATGAATGAATAATTTCAATATCAAAAATAATTAATTATTTGGGTTCATTTTCATCATGGTTTAAAAATACCTAGTTAAGTTTTTTTCTATATTGATGAATAATTAGCAAAAGATATTAAAGTCAGCAGATTTTTTAAAAACATATCCGTATCAGATTAATACTAGCCATTAGCATTCGACTTCTTATTCACGAGTTTTTTCTACAATTAACTTGTGTATAATCCGACGGAAAATTTATAGTAATTTAGGAGGTTACATAATCATTTTTAAAATTTAAACAATAAGGCTGTTTCCTGTGACAATAGAATTTTTAAATAATTTTCGTATCTCCAATGATCGCTATCAGCCGCCTTTTACGAGAAAATTAACCACAAAGGATTTTTAGTTGTGATCAGACTTAAGCATCGTATAATTTGAAGTACATAAAACTTCTTATTATAATTAATATTTTTATTCTCATTAAATTAGCAATATATTTACATTGCTATAAATTGTCATTATTTCTATTTTAATCCATCCATACTAATATTATAAATGCGAAAGTAACTCTGTCTGTCTGTCTCGCTTTCCTGCTAAAACTACTGAACCGATTTAAATAAAATTTATTACACAGATAGTTTAGACCCTGAGAAAGGACATAAGCTACTTTTTATCCCGGAAAAGGGGTTTTAAGGGGTTGAAAAGGGGGATGAAAGATTGTATGGAAGTATTGTCATTTTTAAAGCTAGAAGCTTGAAACTTATTTTTTATGCTGTTGATTAGATATAAATAAATATGACATTAAAGGTTTGTAAAAAATGTACCTTTAAGGGGGTAAAATAAAAATAGGAATAAAAGTTTGTGTGGATATTCGTCATTTTTGAAGCTAGAATGATGAAACGACGTGTAGACGACTGTAACTATGTATATGTAACTATATGTCTGTTATGCTTTCACGCCTAAATCATTTGACCGATGTAAACTATTTTTGATATGGACATAAATGGGAAAATAGATTACAACTTATTTTCTCTATGAACCCAACCCTGTAGTCTACGCGCACGGAGTCGCGGGCAAAAGCTAGTATTCGATACAGCATTTGAAGTGATGTTTCTATTCGCTTTTTATTTTATTTAAGAGTGTTTATTTGAGTGGAAGATTAAATTTAACAATTAAACTATTAAATGTTTTAGTCAAAATGCCGATATTTTGTGAAAAAGGAACTTATTCAGGTCGAATGGGCGGGAATAACTACAGAAAACTTAGAAAAAGTAATAAATATATTGACGACATTATCATCATCAGCCTATTTACGTCCCACTGCTGGGCACGGGCCTCCCCTACAACTGAGAGGGTTTAGGCCTTAGTCCACCACGCTGGCCTAGTGCGGGTTGGCGGACTACACAACTAAGTAATTGCTAAGAAGTTTTAGGTGTGCAGGTTTCATCACGATGTTTTCCTTCACCGTTAAAGTGCGTGATAATTCTTTGTGAATACACACATAACTACGAAAAGTCAGAGGTGTGTGCCTGGGGTTTGAACCCGCGACCGTCGAGATTATCGACCGCGTGACTAAACCTCAAGGCCATCACGACTTAACGACGACATTATAATACGTGTCAATAAAAAGTTGTTAATCACATTGACGAGGCTCCAATTGTAAATAGTCGATAATTTGTTTGTATACACTAGCTGACCCGGCGACCTTCGTTCCGCCTAACAGTCGATTTTTTTTTTGTAGCCTAAGTTACTCCTAATTACATCAGCTATCTGCCAGTGAAAGTCCCGTTAAAATTGGTCCACCCGTTTCAGAGTTTAGCCGGAACAAACAGACAGACCAAAATTGCAAAAAAGCGTTATTTTGGTATATGTACCGTGTATACATCCATATGCATTTATTAAAAAGCGGTTATTTCAATATTTCAAACAGACACTCCAATTTTATTTATTTGTAAGAGTATAGATTAATAAATAAAAAAAAATGTTACAATAATAACATAAACATAATTTTATTGGGAAACATCAGTGCTAAAATACTTTTCGACGCAGGTGTACCTACATTTAAATTAAGTGCAATTAAACAGACAAAAAATACGGTTATCAAATTGCCTTTAAAACTCTAGAACTTGCTTCAGTTTTTATAACACTTCGAGAAAATACTCAAAGAATGAGTAGAAATATATTTTTGTTTGTATCAGCCTTTTGACAGTGCTTACATTGGTATAGATTGGCTCACATCAAACTACGATTTTTAGAAGGGGACTTTTTTTCTCTTTATAGAAGGGGACTAGTTACCGTGAAACGAAAGAAGCGTAGTTTTATACGAGAACTCGTGTTTAATTCGGCTGTTAGTTTTCTATTCTAGTATTATCAGAGGAAATATTTGTATTATTTGTAAGTAGGCCTCGAGGTTTAGCAGCGCGGTCCAGAATCTCGGCGGTCGCGGGTTCAAACCCCAGGCACATACCTACAACTATAAGTTGTACTACAAGTTATTCACGAATTATTGCGTAGTTTAACGGTGAAGGAAAAAAATCGTACGGAAACCTGCACACCTAAAAAGTTCTTAGAAATTTCTTAGGTGTGAAGTCCACCACCCCGCACTAAGCCAGCGTGGTGGACTAAGGCCTAAAGCCTCTCAATGGTAGAGGAGGCCCATGCCCACTAGAAGGACGTATATGGGCTAATGATAATAATATTTGTAATGAGGACACTGAAAATGTACCGAAACCGATATAGATGATAGATGTTGCCTGTAGCTCTGTATTCGAAAAGTTTGGACTTAAAAAAAAAAAATCCCACTTTTTCCTTTACTGCTCTGCTCCTATTGGTCGTACCGTTTATATACAGTAACCTTGCTTGATAAACAGACTATTCAACAATTTTTTTTAAATTAGAGCCAGTAGTTCCTGAGATTTACGAGTTCAAACAAGCGAAGAAACTCTTCAGCTATATTGTATTAATGATTGACTTGGACGTACTTCGGGCTCTAGGAAAGGACGTAGACTAAAGTAGATTGCGTCTGGACGAAGCAGAGTCCAATCCTAATGTCTCATCTATCCCACTACACACCTGCCACTGTAACTCCTGTTGTCCACGATCAACAGCGGCACGCACATTATTGACGCTGAGCACTGAAGCTCAGCGAATGCAATTTGTCATGATCCCGCAACGAAATTAATCAGAAATAATATACCGGAGGAGTTGGAAAACAAGGAATCCACTTCCCTCCACAGCAAAGCGGGTGACAAAATATTGAACTATGTGTTTTCACCCTCACGCAAAAAAAAAATTACAATTGGTGACATAAGATGCAATTAACGCACCACGGGTAAAGAATGTCTCCTCTGAATAAAATTGAAAAACAAAGAGCAACAAGTATTATAATGAGCGATATACAAATATAGTAACTATTTTATTATGTTCTTGATGACCTATTAAGATTAGTCTGTGTTTCTGTAGAAAAACCAGCACACACTTTCGAATGCTTATTATTAATAGCAATCTGTTAGTGTTCTTAGTTTAAAAACTGTTTATTTTTTCGAATTTGGTAAGTAATTTTAATGTCGAAATGCAGTTTAAGTACTTTTCATAATATTACTCAACAGAACTCGGCTTGCCGCTCATCAAGATATAATCTCTCAGATTCTAGGCTTGGAAAAGAGAGTTGCAGAGGAGGCCTGTGTCCAGCAACGGAACATATATGGGCTGATGATAACAGATTGTATTAATGGTTTATCAAATATCATCATCATCATCATCAGCCCAAATACATCCCACTGCTGGGCACGGGCCTCCTCTACAACTGAGAGGGTTTAGGCCTTAGTCCACCACGCTGGCCTAGTGCGGGTTGGCGGACTACACACCTAAGAAATTCCTAAGAACTTTTAGGTGTGCAGGTTTTATCACGATGTTTTCCTTCACCGTTAAAGCAAGTGATAATTCATTATGAATACACAGATAACTTCGAAAAGTCAGAGGTGTGTGCCTGGGGTTTGAACCTGCGACCGCCGAAATTCTCGACCGCGCGTCTAAACCTCGAGGCCATCACTACATATATTGTATTAAAGATTGAATTGGACGTACTTCGGGCTATAGGAAAGGACGTAGACTAAAGTAGATTGCGTCTGGACGAAGCAGAGTCCAATCCTAATGTCTCATCTATCCCACTACCCACCTGCCACTGTAACTCCTGTTGTCCACGATCAACAGCGGCACGCACATTATTGACGCTGAGCACTGAAGCTCAGCGAATGCAATTTGTCATGATCCCGCAACGAAATTAATCAGAAATAATATACCGGAGGAGTTGGAAAACAAGGAATCCACTTCCCTCCACAGCAAAGCGGGTGACAAAATATTGAACTATGTGTTTTCACCCTCACGCAAAAAAAAAATACAATTGGTGACATAAGATGCAATTAACGCACCACGGGTAAAGAATGTCTCCTCTGAATAAAATTGAGAAAACAAAGAGCAACAAGTATTATAATGAGCGATATACAAATATAGTAACTATTTTATTATGTTCTTGATGACTTATTAAGATTAGTCTGTGTTTCTGTAGAAAAACCAGCACACACTTTCGAATGCTTATTATTAACTAGCTTTTGCCCGCGACTCCGTCCGCGTAGACTACAGGGTTGGGTTCAGAATGAAAATAAGTTGTAGTCTATTTTACTCCACAGAGTCCCATTTATGTCCATATCAAAAATCGTTTACATCGGTCAAATGATTTAATCGTGAAAGCGTAACAGAAATACTCGTATAGCTACAGTCGTCTACACGTCGTTTCATCATTCTAGCTTCAAAAATGACGAATTTCCACACAAACTTTCACCCCTATTTTTATTTTACCCCCTTAAAGGTAATTTTTTTTTACAAACTTTGAATGTCATAATTATTTATATCTAATCAACAAAAATAAGTTTCAAGCTTCTAGCTTTAAAAATGACAATACTTCCATACAACTTTTCATCCCCCCTTAAAACCCCTTTTCCTTGATGAAAAGTAGCCTATGTCCTTTCTCAGAGTTTAAACTATCTGTGTACCAAATTTCATTTAAATCGGTTCAGAAATTTTAGCAGGAAAGCGAGACAGACAGACAGACAGACAGAGTTACTTTCGCATTTATAATATTAGTAAGGATAAGGATTAAAAAAAATAGCCTATGTCCTTTTTTAAGGTCTCATTTTTGTCCATACCAAAAATCATCCAAATCAGTCAAAATGGTTTAGGTGTGAAAGCATAACACAGGCAGTGTTACTTTCGTATTACAATATATGCTCATCCCACGGGAACCCTTCATATTCCCGGGATAAAACGTAGGTTATGTTACTTTATAGTGTCCCATTTATATTCATACCAAAAATCATATAAATCGGGTGAATAATATAGACGTGAAAGCCCATTCCTACGGGAATACTACATTTTCCGGGATAAAAAGTATCCTATGTTGCTTCAGTGGGTCCAATCTACCCCCATACTAAAACTCATCTAAATCGTCAAATGATTTAGGCGAGAAAGCATAACACAGGCAGCGTTACTTTTGCATTACATTATATGCTCATCCCACGGGAACCCTACATATTCCCGGGATAGAATATAGTCTATGTTACTTCATAGGGTTCTATTTAAGTCCATAGCAAAATTCATATGAATCGGGCGAATATTTTAGGCGTGAAAGCCCATTCCCACGGGAATACTACATTTTCCGGGATAGAAAGTATCCTATGTTTCTTGGGTGGGTCCCATCTACCCCCATACTAAAAATCATCTAAATCGGTCAAATGGTTTAGGCGTGAAAGCATAGCATAGGCAGTGTTACTTTATATGCTTATCCCACGGGAACCCTACATATTCTTGGGATAAAATATAGTCTATGTTACTTCATAGGATCACATTTATGTCTGTAAAAGATTTCATTCATATCGATCAAACGGTTTAGGCGTAAAAGCAGAATATTGACAGAGCTACTTATACCCATTCCCACGGGAATACTACATTTTCCGGGATAAAAAGTATCCTATGTTTCTTGGGTGGGTCCCATCTACCCCCATACTAAAAATCATCTAAATCGGTCAAATGGTTTAGGCGTGAAAGCATAGCATAGGCAGTGTTACTTTATATGCTTATCCCACGGGAACCCTACATATTCTTGGGATAAAATATAGTCTATGTTACTTCATAGGATCACATTTATGTCTGTAAAAGATTTCATTCATATCGGTCAAACGGTTTAGGCGTAAAAGCAGAATATTGACAGAGCTACTTATACCCATTCCCACGGGAATACTACATTTTCCGGGATAAAAAGTATCCTATGTTCTTTCCCAGGCTCCAACCTATCTGTGTACCAAATTTCATTTAAATCGGTTCAGTAGTTTTAGCAGGAAAGCGAGACAGACAGACAGACAGACAGACAGACAGACAGACAGACAGAGTTACAATCGCATTTATAATATTAGTAAGGATAGCAATCTGTTAGTGTTCTTAGTTTAAAAACTGTTTATTTTTTCGAATTTGGTAAGTAATTTTAATGTCGAAATGCAGTTTAAGTACTTTTCATAATATTACTCAACAGAACTCGGCTTGCCGCTCATCAAGATATAATCTCTGAGATTCTATACTTGAAAATATATATTATTAGGGCTAGTTTAAAAAAATATTATAGTGGACTAAGGCCTAACGCCTCTCAGTTGCAGAGAAGGCCCGTGTCCAGCGGAACTTACTCGTATATGGGCTGACGATACCAGATTGTATTAATGGTTTATCAAACAATTGTTTATCAATCACGCCGAAACGGCTAAGCAGATTTGGAGCAAATTGCGTATTCAGTTGGAGTAATTTTTAATCGCGGAAAGTTTCAGGTTTCCGTGGTATACAAAACTTCGGGACGTATGCATTGTACCTTAAAGACGATAAAGTAATTTTGGCGTGGCTCAAATTATGTGAGTTTCGCTCAGAAAATCGCTTGCTGAAGTTTGTTTAATTAACACGTCATAAGTCAAGATTTCATACGCGCATAAAATATCATCATCATTGGTTTGATGGGGTCCAACTGATGGGCACGGGCCTCCTCTACAACCTTAGGCCTTAGCCCATCACACTGGCCTAGTGCGGGTTGATGTATCGTTTAGGTATGCACAGGTGCAGATTTCCTCACGATGTTTTCCTTCGCCGTTAAAGTACGTGATAATCCTTTGTAAAAACATAATTAAAAAAAAATACGTGTGTGCCTGGGGCTTAAACCCACGACCGTCGAGATTCTCGACCGCGCGGTTAAACCTTGAGGCCATCACGACTTATGTAAAACATATACATTTTGTTATTATTTTTGTTAAACATAAATATCTGCGATTTTAGTCATTACTGCGTCGAATTCATTGCGTGAATTGGTCTTGATATTTCTATGAATGGTTGCGCACCAAAGTGGTGTCAGAAATATGTGTATGATGTATGTTGAGTGTATTTATTCTCTATAACCCACGTTAGTAAAGCGTGTGAGACTATATATAGCCTATCCCTTCGTAGCAGTGGCGGTACTTCCATAGTAACCCAAAAGCCCAGTTTCCCTAATAAAATTCCGAATAATTAATCTTTAAATCTTTATTCAGCAATAGTAATTTGACACAGAAATAACCCCACAATAAGCAATTATAAGTCAAAGTCAAAGTCAAAGTCAAAATCACCTTTATTCAAATAGACTTTTACAAGTGCTTCTGAATCGTCAATTAAGTTTTTTTTTTAAACTAGACATTACACAATTAACGTGTAACGCTACTGGGCTTTTATGGAAGTACTGACACTGCTTTATAGTTATAGAGATCGATGACCAGTGGAATGTATATGGATCAATAATATAGTTAACTTGTATACATTTCGCTGTTAAGGTAAGGCCCTGTCGAATTTGATAATCAGCTTTAGAGATTAACAAGAACAGGTCGACAGCCAGACAATAATTTTGAAAATGTTAAAACTTAAATTGGTATCACAAGGAGTAAAAATTATAATGAAGAAATTCCAGACTTCTAAACATGTTCTAGTGTTACTATTATATAAAAATTGTACATACATACATACATACATAAGCTCACGCCTGTATTCCCGGAAGGGGTAGGCAGAGGTGCATTTCTGCACTCACATTTCGCCAAGTATGTATCAGTTCCACGTAATAGGGGGCGAGCCTATTGCCGTTTTTCGGGCACAATTCCAGACTCCGTGCTGCTACTGAGAATTTCCTTATAGAAAAACCCAATAACACTTTACCCGACCCGGGAATCGAACCCAGGACCTCTGGATCGCTCGGCACATACTTGTACCGCGAGACCACGAGGCAGTCAAAAAAAATTTGTACCTATTATTTAAGTCAATATTATATCCGTAAGCACTTCGCAATTCAGTTGCTAGAAATCACAAAATCAAATTATCAATTATAAATTTAGATAATAATCTAATCTATTATAATAAATTAAGATCAAAATATATTATTAAAAAAAATTAATATAATTAATATAAATAATAATTAACATAAATACTAAAAGATAATTTTATATAAAGTAATGAGTATGAAAGTTGAAGAATGGACAAGCAGGGGAAAGTCAAAGAGATGATTGAGTGCGTGAGAGAGGATAAGAAAGAAAAGGGGTGAATGAAAACATGACGGCTGATAGGGATATTTGGAAGGATAAAACATTGCGCCGACCACAAATGAAATTGGGAACAGGGCAAGGGATGATGATAGTCGTCTAATTAATCAAGTTAGAACAAAAGCTCCAAATAAAGGTATCGTCTCAGTGTTTGTTTAAATATTTAACTACGAAACTTGTATAATACCAAAGATAATATGGATATCTGATATAAATAGTTTTTGTATATTTCGTAATATATAAAGTTGTAATAAATTAATTAAGCAATTTTTAAATAAAATTTCTAAATAATAATGATACTTAGGATTCTCGGAGCTGTTTGTGTGCATAACTATTAAACTACAAAAAAAAAAAAAAATTAACAATACTAATTTCTTTAATTCCGGATGCAACTAATAAATCTTATAGTGTTCCTCACCGTTCAAATGGAAGATGGCACATCCAGCAGGCCATATTCCAAGCACCATAATAGTCAGTACACTCCACGGGTCCATGGTCTAAGCAGGATGTCCTCCCGCGACCTCTATCACTACACGACTGTCCGCGAGACTCGGTGACCACCGCGACTGGGGATTCTGTGATGTGCTTAATCATGTCATTACCAGTTATTAGCTTTTATGGCGCAGTTAGTGACACACCATCGTGGCGCAGTTAGCTAGGCATCAGCTTGCAAAACGAGAGGCCGCGTGTTCGATCCCCGCAGCGAGACAAATGTTTGTGTGATCCACAAATATTTGTTTCGGATCTGGGTGTTTGTGAGACCGAAAAGTCTCTCGTAGTTTCTGATACCCACGGCATCGTATCCTAGTGTGGGGTCAGAACTATGTATGTGACTGTTCATCATCATCATCAGGCCAAACACAACAGCTACAACTGAGAGGGTTTAGGCCTTAGTCCACCACGCTGGCCGAGTGCGGGTTGGCGGACTACACACCTAAGAAATTCCTAAGAACTTTTAGGTGTGCAGGTTTTATCACGATGTTTTCCTTCACTGTTAAAGCAAGTGATAATTCATTGTGAATACACTGTGGAAGTCTTTGGGAGAGGCCTATGTCCAGCAGTAGACCTTTTTGGCTGACAATTATGATGATGATGATGATGAATCTTTTAAAACATCTAAGAATTAGCAATTATATAAATCATTTCCAACTCAAATTTTTTTTAGTGCCCTATAGAATAATGTTACTGTTTGAGATTTTGTTAAAAACTAAAACAATAGTCACAATTATTATTTTCAAGTTATGATTTTTAATTGGCTTAAAAGAGGATTCTCTTTTTGCGACCAAAAAATTTTGACTCGTAATTATGTAATTCTAAAACTGACTGCCTCGTGGTCTCGCGGTACAAGTATGTGCCGTGCGATCTAGAGGTCCTGGGTTCGATTCCCGGGTCGGGCAAAGTGTTATTGGGTTTTTCCATTAGGAAGTTCTCAATAGCAGCACGGAGTCTGGAATTGTGCCCGAAAAACGGCAATAGGCTCGCCCCCTATTACGTGGGACTGATACATAACTGGCGAAATGTGGGTGTAGAAATGCACCTCTGCCTACCCCATCAGGGAATACAGGCGTGAGTTTATGTATGTATGTAAAACTGAGTAGGCCGCCTCTGGTTGTCGAGTAAGATTGATTTTGTCAAAAAGTTTTGTTTTTTATAAGCTACAAATTCGACTCCTAGGCTAAGAAAAAAAAATCACTCCAATGTATGTATGAATAATGACATTATCGGTTATAATTTGATGATTGGGATTCGACAGCCCCGTGGCGCAGTTGGCTAATTACCAGCTTGCGAAACGAGAGGCCGCGGGCTCGATCCCCGCACTGAGACAAATGTTTGTGTGATCCACAAATATTTGTTTCGGGTCTGGGTGTTTGTGAGACCGAAAAGCCTCTAGTAGTTTCTGATACCCACGACACAAGACTTGTATCCTAGTGTGGGGTCAGAACTATGAATGTGACTGTTGGGTGTAGGTATGTAGGGTGTAGGATACCGAGGCGGAATTCTTACGCCGCCAATCCACAGGGCGCACCGCACTATCCTTGACATCTAGTGTTGTTACGTTTCTGTTCTAGTGCAAAAAAAAACACTAAGCTTTAAAAGGAAATAACTGAGTTCCAATAAAGTTATTTTTTCCTCATTTTTTAATAAAAAAAACCTACAATGTCACCATGTATAAGAAGTATTGTCGCGATTCTATATTTTTTAAATTAAATAATAGAATAATGTCATATACTCGTTAATGGCTAGTAAGGGATCATTGATGTTTGGACAAAGTTATGAATGACATTATAAATATTAAGTAATCGAGGTAAAGGAAAACATCGTGATGAACCCTGCATACCTAAAATTTCGTAGGTTTTTTTTAGGTGTGTAGTCCGCCAAGCCGCACTAGGCGAGCGTGGTAGACTAAGGCCCAAAACACTCTCAGTTGTAGCGGAGGCCCATGCCCAGCAGTGGGACGTATATGATGATGATGATGGTGAATTGAGGTAAGAGAGGTGCATTTCTGCACCCGTGTTTCGCCGAGTATATATGTATAAGTCCCACGTAATAGGGGCGAGCACATTGCGGTTTTTCGGAGCCATTTCTAGGCTCCGTGGTGCTACGCATTATAACACATTGCCCTACCCGAGAATCTAACACAGAACTCCTAAATCGCGCGCCACATATTTGCGCCATGATAGCCTCGAGGTTTAGACGCGCGGTCGAGAATTTCGGCGGTCGCAGGTTCAAACCCCAGGCACATACCTCTGACTTTTCGAAGTTATGTGTGTATTCACAAAGAATCATCACTTGCTTTAACGGTGAAGGAAAACATCGTGATAAAACCCGCACACCTAAAAGTTCTTAGGAATTTCTTATGTGTGTAGTCCGTCAACCCGCACTAGGCCAGCGTGGTGGACTAAGGCCTAAACCCTCTCAATTGTAGAGGTGGCCCGTGCCCAGCAGTGGGACGTATATGGGCTGATGATGATGATATTTGCGCCGCAAGACCATGAGGCAATCATTACATTTACGAAATGTTAATATTTTTTTATTTTAACGAAAATAAACATTCCCAACAATCATGGCTATATATATGACTGTTGGGTGAATTTATTTATTTTATTTTATATATTTTTTATTTATTTTATGTAACTCTTTGTATTGGGTATCAAAAACTACGAGAGATTCCAGAGCCATCAGAGTAGAGAAACAAGATTTTTCGTGTAAAACAGACTGTAACTGCAGATAACTTCTTCGCTACAAATGCCGTCATTATAACGAAATTAATATAATTTATTTGTCACTGTCTTGTGGAATGCTCTCTCGAGAGTGGAGACTATCGAGGAATCTGGTTGGAGAACCAACATCGTTGTTTTATAAACTCATTTGTATGAATGGAACCGGTCGGACCCGCTTTGTTGTAATGGCTATTGGCTAAGTTATTTATCTTTAGTTAAGTTAGATATCTTTGGGTGCCTCATTGGTTTCATGGTGTAAATTGGCGTGTGCGAAGGAGAGATCTCAAGGTCAGTTCTCGGTGCGAACCAAGCGAACCAACCAATTCATATTAGAATTTCCGTCTTCCGTCCGACTTCCGACATCCGTCTGTTTGTATATGTGACTTTCGTCATCATAATCATCATCAGTCCACGATCCACATCTGGGCACTGGCCTCCTCTGAAACTGAGAGGGGTTAGGCCTTAGTCCACCACACTGCCATAGTGTGGGTTGGCGGACTACACATACAGGGTGTTACGGTGATTACAAATAGGTACATTGGCGTTAAAAAAATCCGGACAAAAAATAAAAATATACGTTTTCCTAACAACCACAAGTGTTAAATGTATGTGGTGATAAGGAAATCGTCGAAATATAATTATATCGGAGCAGGAGAGGCTTCGAAGTGTCTTTAAGATGTGTGACGTCACATTGCCGACGTCACAACTGTTGGTTCATGGTGATAACTCATACTTTGGGTTTTCTTTAGTAAACTTTCACAATTACTGACGAGGCAGATAGCCCTGTATCGTTATTAATAGCAGTGACATCGTTATTACTGGAGGATCCATTTTGAGAAGTAATTTTAACAACCAACTTCAATCAAAGTTCCTTTTATTTCCCAATAAATCGGATGTTTGCTGTCCGCGCGTAGACCGACGAATGCTCCGCTGCAGCGGGCGGCCTTTTATAGACGAATAGTGGGGGCAATCGACACCGCAGAGGGGCCACCGCCCGTGAGTCATTCTTGTTTATGCAAGAGCGATGACGTAGCTCTCAGTATATGGTTTTACGCCGTTATATATTTTTTGTCGGGTTTTTTTTTACGTCAATGTGTTTGTAATCACCGTAACTATTACCTGTCTTAGGTTTTCTCACGATGTTTTCCTACACCGTTAAAGAACGCAATAATTCATTATGAATACACACATAATTATTTTTAAAAGTCAGAGGTATGTGCCTGGGATTTTAACTTTAGTTTATATGCATACAAACACACATACATAACTTCACGCCTGTTTTCTCCGAAGGGGTAGGCAGAGGTACATTTGTGCACCCACATTTCGCCATGTGTGTATCAGTCTCACGTAATAGGGGGCGAGCCTATAGCCGTTTTTTCGGGCACTTTTCCAGACTCCGTGCTGCTGCTGAGAATTTCCAAATGGAAAAACCCAATAACACTTTGCCCGACCCGGGAATCGAACCCAGGACCTCTAGATCGCACGGCACATACTTGTGCCGCGAGATCAAGAGGCAGCCTATGTATTTTTGTGTGCGGTCAGAGCTATGTATGTATATGACTGTTAGCTGTATTTATTTTTTTGTGTCGCTTCTCGGAATAAACTGCGTCTATCGTTAAATTTATAGTACATAAAACTAGTATCTTAATATATAGTAATAGCTTAGACCGTGTCTGTTGTATTATTAGATTATGAAACTCATTTATCAATTAGTGTTTAACGACTGCCTCGTGGTCTCGCGGTACGAGTATGTGCCGTGCGATCTAGAGGTCCTGGGTTCGATTCCCGGGTCGGGCAGAGTGTTATTGGGTTTTTCTATTAGGAAATTCTCGGTAACGGCACGGAGTCTGGAATTGTGCCCGAAAAACGGCAATAGGCTCGCCCCCTATTACGTGGAACTAATAAATACTTGGCGAAATGTGGGTGCAGAAATGCACCTCTGCCTACCCCTTCGGGGATTATAGGTGTGAGGTTATGTATGTATGTATGTATGTTTAACGCATTGGAATGCATTTACTTGTCGCGAGCAGGAAACGTTAAAGTAATTAAGTTGTTATCAGAAATTATTCCACTAATAAAAATCTAGATATATATTGTATATGTCATCCAATCGCAATTATAGGCTAGACAGCTAAAAGATAAGTCGCATGATCAATTTCCGCGACGAGATATGTTATGCGTGAACAAAAAATATTCAAAAGTTTGCCTTGACTGCCTCGTGGTCTTGCAGCACAAGTATGTTCCGTGCGATCTAGAGGTCCTGGCTTCGATTCCCGGGTCTGTCAAAGTGTTTGGGTTTTTCCGTTAGGAAATTCTCAGTAACAGCACGGAGTCTGGAATTATTCCCCAAAAACGGCAATAGGCTCATCCCCTATTACGTGGGACTGATACATATCTGGCGAATTGTGGGTGCAGAAATGCACCACTGCCTACCCCTTCGGGGGATACTGGCATGAAGTTATGTGTGTCAAAAGTTTGCAAATTTCGAAAAGAATAATGCTAGAAAACGTTAGAATGGGGTAAAATCAAATAATGTGTGTTGAATATTTAGACTTTATTTGGATAATTCTTACCATTAGGTGTCAGTGTTTTTGTAAGTATATTTCTAAAGTTAAAGAATTTACCAAAATTTGACTATGTATTTAAATTATATACATACATAAACTCACGCCTGTCTCCCGTTAGGGTAGGCAGAGACTATAGAGCGCCAAATGCCGCGGTCCAAACACACCTCTTTCGCTTCCTCCACTGACATTATCCTCTTCATGCATGCACGTCGGTTTCGAGGACTCTTATTTTTTTATATTCTAATAACTATTTTTTTTTAAATTTGTAGTTATTAGTTACCCAATTTTTTATCGAGAGTAGAATATATTTCGTAAGCAGTTATTAAAGGATCATGACATCGGCAGTTATAGTGCGTTCGTCAGAGATATCGGGAAGTTCTGACTGCACAAAATGCTACCCCATTCCGATATTTAAAACATTAATTACTGTTTCATTTGTCAACCTATTGCGATGTGGTCACAGAATAAATTTATTTAAGTCATATATATATCTTTTAAGTCGTGATGGCCTCGAGGTTTGGGCACGCGGTCGAGAATCTCGACGGTCGCGGGTTCAAACCCCAGGCACACACCTTTCACTTTTCGGAGTTATGTGTGTATTCAAAATGAATTATCACGTACCTACTTTAACGGTGGAGGAAAACATCGTGATGAAACCTGCACACCTACATGTTCAAGTTGTGTAGTCCACCAACCCGCACTAGGCAAGCATGGTGGACTAAGGCTTAAACCCTCTCAGTTGTGGAGGAGGCCCGTGCCCAGCAGTGGGACGTATATGGGCTGATGATGTTGATATCTTTTAACCGACACATTAAACATGTAATGTATAGGAAATACTACACTATTATTTCAAGAATTGCGTGACCGAACGTTAATATATGTTAATATACATGTCATAATAAATCATATAAGTCTAGCAGGAAGATTTAGGCATAATTCATTAATTACAAAAATGGTATTTCCGATGTATTAAAACCGCACCTACACCTAGGGTTGCCAACATTTTCTCAGCGAAATATAGTATTTTTCAAAATAAGTTATAAAAAATATAGTACACCTCTAAAATATAGTACACTTCTAAAAAATATAGTATTTTATGGAAAAAAATAACAAAAATAAAACAAGCTATTTTTTTCCCCCATGTTGTCAATTTGATATTGAAAACTTTGACGTGCTGCCAGCGCCAGCGCCTCCAGTTAGTATAGAAAACAGAGATTAGTTCCCACTAATCAAAAGAGCCAAAGACAAAAGATTGTAGATGCGTTCTGAGTCCGGAATTCGATACCACGAACTCGCCTCACTCAAGATTTTATGAAAATAGCGCGTTAATTATTAAAAAAAAATGTTTGTTAAATTTCGTTCGGTGTTGAAAATATAGTATTTTTGCTCACTATATATTTCTTCAACAGTACTTATATAGTACGCCGACTCGAAATATCATCATCATCAGCCCATATACGTCCCACTGCCGGGCACGGGCCTCCTCTACAACTGAGAGGGTTTAGGCCTTAGTCCACCACGCTGGCCTAGTGCGGGTTGGCGGACTACACACCTAAGAAATTCCTAAGAACTTTTAGGTGTGCAGGTTTTATCACGATGTTTTCCTTCACCGTTAAAGCAAGTGCTGATTCATTGTGAATACACACATAACTTGGAAAAGTCAGAGGTGTGTGCCTGGGGTTTGAACCTGCGACCGCCGAAATTTTCGACCGCGCGCCTAAACGTCGAGGCCATCACTGCTTACAATTGCTCGAAATATAGTACAATGCTATATATTATAGTACGGTTGGCAACCCTACGTACACCAATGGTTTCTCAAAATATTTTGGGGTGACGTCATCCACAAATCACAATAAAAAAAACTCATATTTGTATGCATGAGTATTTGTATGAGTGTCGTAACTATCGCATATTTTAAACTGGGCAAAATAGTGTCGACTGGTAGGAAACGATTAAGACTATCGCAATTTATGATTCGACAAAATTATAGCTGAATACATAGTCTAATCCCAGAATGCGTGCACTTGTTTGTCATATCTCACATACTTTATTAATTAATATATATGTATACTTTTTTGTACACTATACAAGGAAATATAACATAAACTAGGTTTTGCTCGCGACTGCGTCCGCGTAGCCTACAGGGTTGGGTTCAGAAGTTACTAATCTTAGTTAATAATCTTATACAGCCTGCATCTCAAAATCCTTTCTTAGGGGATGCCTACGTCATAGTAGCTTTATGCATGCATCGGTATATCGGTTTAAAATTGACAAAGTTTCATACAACCTTTCATCCCCTATTTTATCCCCTTGGGGGTAGAATTAATCAAAATCCTTTCTTAGCGGATGCCTACGTCATAACGTCTACCTGCATGCCAAATTTCAGCCCGATCCGTCCAGTGGTTTGGGCTGTGCGTTGATAGATGACTATATCAGTCAGTCTGTCATCTTTGAGTATAGATGTATATAGATGACATACAACTTAAAATATATATAGCTACAACAGGCGGTCTTATCGCTAGCTGCGATTTCTTTCAGACAACCCACAGTGTGTGTGTCCCAAATAAATACATAGTACATCATCAGCCCATATAAGTCTACTGCTGGGCACACATACTTAAAGGAGAAGGAAAACATCGTGATGAAACCTGCACTCCTAAAAGTTCTTAGGAGATTCTTAGGTGACTCCACCAACTCGTATTAGGCCAGGTATTATATTATAGTAGGCCTTATGGTGGACTAAGGCCTAACCCTTCTCAGTTTTAGAGGAGGCCCGTGCCCAGCAATGGGACGTATATGGGCTGATGATGATTTTACTATTCACATTTTTTTGAAACAAACAAACGCAACCACGCCTGCATCTCGAATTCGATAGGCATATCTGAAACAAAATTTTCGATTTACGTAATAGAGGCAGTGATGGCCTCGAGGTTTATGCGCGCGGTCGAGCATTTCGGCGGCCGCAGGTTCAAACCCCAGGCACACACCTCTGACTTTTCGAAGTTATGTGTGTATTCACAATGAATTATCACGTGCTTTAACGGTGAAGGAAAACATCGTGATAAAACCTGCACACCTAAAAGTTCTTAGGAATTTCTTAGATGTGTAGTCCGCCAACCCGCACTAGGCCAGCGTGGTGGACTAAGGCCTAAACCCTCTCAGTTGTAGAGGAGGCCCGTTCTCAGCAGTGGGATATATTTGGGCTGATGACGACGACGACGAAGGAAAACATCGTGATAAAACCTGCACACCTAAAAGTTCTTGGGAATTTCTTAGGTGTGTAGTCCGCCAACCCGCACTAGGCCAGCGTGGTGGATTAAGGCCTAAAACCCTCTCAGTTGTAGAGGAGGCCCGTGTCCAGCAGTGGGACGTATTTGGGCTGATGATGAATAGAGGCTACCCTTAAAAGCAAATGTTCCGACTCCTTGCTGCAACTGATATTTTCTTAGCGGTAAAATCTAATAACACTTTTCCGGAGCAATAAAATAGTGGACATTGCAATGACAAGTGACTTGGGCCGTAGGATCAAAAATTATTAAGTTTCTTAAACATTCGCAAACAAAGTATTTGCTTTACTTGTGTTTAGTAAATGTACAATATTTTTATGAATTATTTTATTTGCACAACTGCCGTGTATCCTTTCTGTATTAAGTTTAAATAAATGAATAAAAAAAAGTCCCGGACAGTCTCAAACTTTCAAAGCTTATGGGTTTTTTGAAGAAATTCAAAAGCCGTAAATAACATCGTGTTGATTTTGTTTTTTTGCGGTCCCTTGGGAGTACAGGAGCGGGCAATGACTTCATACCAACAAAACCAGTTTAGGATTACGGATCAATATTTCTGTACCAAAAACGAGTATTAAAAACCACAAGAGCCTAACGTACGTGATTTGAAAATTACTTACTTTCGCGTCTGTATCTCTGTTGGGATCGGGTGAAATGAAGAAGAAATTGATCCCCAACCCACATCCTACGCCAATAGGTATCATATCACCAACATATCACTAACAAACTGAACGTAACCTGGTCAAGCCTCCTGGTCAACCATCCTGGTCAAGCCAGCTCATTGTGAATCACTGGTGGTACTTTCATAGAAGTCCAAAGGGTTACACGTTAATTGTGTAACGTCTAGATTAGTTTATAATTGTTTATTGTGGGGTCGGGATATTTTCCTTTATATTTCAAATTTGTTCTGTAAAATAAAGATTTAAAGCTTAAAGATTATTATTCGGAATTTTGAAAGGCAAACTGGGCTTTTGGGCCCTTTGGAAGTTCCGCCATTGTTATGAATGTAGCCCAGGTTGACTACAGCGTGGCTTAAACGCATTCAAATGTCATGGAGGTCACATTGAAAATATATTAAAATAAGACAAAAATGCTAATAAATCGGGTAAATAACATCATATTTATTGAAATAAACAATTAATAAAATATTTTGTGATTATTTGACAAATAAAAGATAAATGTTTATAATTAGCATAAAAGTTAGTTTAATAATTAAATTCAAACACCAACACATCAATGCCTCGTCAGCTGTGTTTCATCGACATCATCAGCCGAAAGACGAAAGAAAGACTTAGGCTCCCCATAAGACTTCCAGGGGTAGCAGCGTCATCAGTGCGATACCAGGTGACAGACCGCCAGCGAGTATTGGCAACCCCCCCCCCCCCCCCCGCGAAAAGTTTAAAAAACCAAGGGAATAGTTAAAAAACAACTTAATAGTGATTCAAAAGCACTTGTAAAAGTCTATCTGAGTAAAGGTGATTTTAACTTTGACTTTGACTTTGAACTCTACATGGGCAGCTGTTTTTAGCTCCCACGAAATAGTGGGCGAGACTTTAACCGTTTTCCGGCACCTTTCTACTCTTCGCATTACTGCAAGAATTCCTAATACAAAACCTAATGCAAACCATAAATTGTTATGAAATTAAATAAAGGTAAAAACAGATTATTTCAACTCGACCTTCCGCGCTTATGATTGCGTGAATTACGCATATTATTTAAATATTGGTATGATCTATACATACATACTTATGTTGTTATTCAGCCCCGTGGCGCAGTTGGCTAGACACTAGCTTGCGAAACGGGAGGCGGCGGGTTCGATCCCCGCACCGAGACAAATGTTTGTGTCATCATCATCAGCCCAAATATGTCCCACTGCTGGGCACGGGCCTCCTCTACAACTGGGAGTGGAACTTTTTGGTGTGCAGGTTTCCTCACGATGTTTTCCTTTATCGTTAAAGTAATTGATAATTCATACGGAATACACGCATAAATTAGAAAAGGCAGCGTTGTATGATGATGATATAACTTGCAATTGTTGCTTTTATTGTTCTTATTTTATTACATGCGTACATAATCACGCCTGTATTCCCCGAAGGAGTAGGCAGAGGTGCATTTCTGCACCCACATTTTGCCAGGTGTATCAGTCCCACGTATAACGTAACAGAGGGCGTGCCTAATGCCGTTTTGCGTGCTTCTTTTGTTTTTATTTGTATATTAATAATTCACTTTATTAATATTTCCGAATTTTATGCATTCCACATTACATAAGCTACACATAGCCTTTTGATAGCCCCGTGGCGCAGTTGGCTAGACACCAGCTTGCGAAACGAGAGGCCGCGGGATTAATCCCCGCATCGAGACAAATGTTTGTGTGATCCACAAATATTTGTTTCGGGTCTGAGTATTTGTGAGACCGAAAAGTCTCTCATAGTTTCTGATACCCACGACACAAGACTCGTATCTTACTGTGGGGTCAGAGCTGTGTATGTGACTGTTGGGTGTATATAATATATATACAGAGTTGATACGACCGAAGGGCATTTTTTTAAACTGCATTTACTGGGTACCATTTTCAAGCTTTGTACTAAAAATAAATTAAATAGGAGCAGTAGTTTAGTCATAAATCATATTTTAAGTTTTCGCTCCATTTGAACACGATGTAGCTTTTCTAACAGCTGATTACGTCTAACAGTACCTAATTCCTACTCAAATCTACGCGTTGTTGCCACTCTGTACAACGACACCACGATAACACACGCCGCGCGCGACGTTGCCAATTTGTACAGGTTTGTGAAATTATTTGTTATAAAGGGTGCTTGCGTATTACTCTTATTTGTAAGCTATTTAGTTTGTTTGAAACAAAAAAAAAACTCATTTTTGGTATAATAAATTTTTGTGCCGTGTCGAATTAGTACTAAGGACGTTTAGTATACGTAGTGTAATTTATCGCCCTTTTGTCGTATCAACCCTGTATATAGTAGTAGTAGGATTGTATTTAAATAAATTAATGAAAAAAAATTAGTACGCTGGGGTTTTGCCCTTTTTCTCTGGACATCCCGCCTCATTTTTTATATGATCTCGTTTTAATACCCAAGGCCGTTCTTCGTTAATAATAAAATGATGTAATAATAAAATAATAATGTTAATAAGAAAAAGACGCGCGATAAACATTTTACATCTGGGGTATCGGTAATAAAATGACGTGTACGAATATTTATTAATGTTTTAGTTTTCGAATGACCATTTGGCTGATAGGAATAAATTGTTATGTCTGAGACACAGATTTCAAATTGTATCACATGGTCATTGAAATGAAATGAAATACTTATTGAATGTACAAAATTTCAAATATATTACATATATTCAGTCATTTAAAAATTTAGTATACCACGACTTTAATTTAAAGTCGTGATGGCCTCGAGGCTTAGGGCACGCGGTCGAGAATCTCGACGGTCGCGTGTTCAAACCACAGGCACACACCTCTGACTTTTCGAAGTTATGTATATAAGACCAATGGGTTGTATTCATAATGAATTATCGCGTACTTTAACCGCGAAGGAAAACATCGTGATGAAACCTGCATACCTAAAAGTTCTTAGAAATCACTTAGGTGTGTAGTCCGCCAACCCGCACTAGGCCAGCGTGGTGGACTAAGGCCTAAACCCTCTCAGTTGTAGAGGAGGCCCGTGCCCAGCAGTGGGACGTATATGGGCTGATGATAAAAATGTTACGAAGTCAGGTCCTATTAGCGTGGGATCAGGGTTATGCCGTTGTGGGATTCAGTGCTGACTTAGTGCTGCTGAGAATTTTCTGATGCAATCAGTCAATAGAACTTTACGAGACCTAACTGAACACTGGATTTATCTACTGCACGCGCTATTATTAGAAGCCTAAATCACTGAGTCAGACGAAGCTGCTTTTTAAAAGGACTTTGGGTAATGTTTGATGAAAAATAATTTTGACCTTTACGATATTCGTTGCGCCAATGAATGAATGAATGGGCTATTAATTTTTTACGTATAAATATGCATATTCAAATAAGTTGGTCTCGACCACGCAGTCTTAACGACCGTCCGAAATGAAGCGTCCGGTTGTGACACGGAATATGTCCATAGGAATATTCAGCACTTAGATGTGATCATCTAAGCGCCGAAATGTTTACTCATGTAAAATAAAAATACTCTTTGTCGGTACGTGTTTGTGATTGACGGTGAAAAAAGTCGACTGCCTCTCGTGGTCTTGCAGCACAAGTATGTGCCGTGCGATCTAGAGGTCCTGGGTTCGATTCCACGGTCGAGAAAAGTGTTATTGGGTTTTTCCATTGGGAAATTCTCAGTAGCAGCACGGAGTCTGGAAATGTGCCCGAAAAACGGCAATAGGCTCGCCTCCTATTACGTGGGACTGATACATACCTGCCGAAATGTGGGTGCAGAAATGCACCTCTGCCTACCCCTTCGGGGAATACAGGCGTGAGTTTATGTAGTATGTAGGTTCGTCCCATATTACGTGGGACTGATACATACCTGGCGAAATGTGGGTGCAGAAATGCACCTCTGCTTACCCCTTCGGGGAATACAGGCGTGAGTTGATGTATGTATGTGTATGTAGGTTCGTCCCATATTACGTGGGACCGATACATACCTGGCGAAATGTGGGTGCAGAAATGCACCTCTGCCTACCCCATCGGGGAATACAGGCGTGAGGTTATGTATGTATGATGAAAAAAGTTTTTTCCATTAGAAAATTCTTAGATGTTATATGGGGATTGAGTTTATGTACCTATATATACATATATCTTTTTAAGGTACCTATTTATAGTTTTTACTAGTGATGGCCTCGAGGTTTACTCGCGTTTTAAGTGTGCAGGTTTCCTCACGATGTTTTCCTTCACCTTTAAAATACGTGATAATTAATAATGAATAAACGCATAACTTCGAAATTCAGTGGTGTGTGTCTGAGGTTTGAACCCCCGACCGCCGAGATTCTCGACCGAACGCCTAAACCCAAGGCCATGACACTAGATTTACATAAATTATTTCGCAGATCCGTGTCAATATTAATCTATAGCGTGGGGCTATCGACCTGCGCAACTTCTCCGCCACTTCAAATATCACATGTAACACAGACAACGCACAGGCAAGCACGTGTTTTGAAACGAGCTTTTTCGTATTTATTAAATCAGACAATATTTTGCAAATGTCACTTTGTTGTGTGACATTTGTCATTTTTTTTATAAATTCGTTCATAGTTGGATCATCATCATCATCATCATCAGCCCATATACGTCCCACTGCTGGGCACGGGCCTCCTCTACCATTGAGAGGGTTTAGGCCTTAGTCCACCACGCTGGCCTACTGCGGGTTGGCGGACTACACACCTAAGAAATTCCTAAGAACTTTTTAGGTGTGCAGGTTTCATCACGATGTTTTCCTTCACCGTTAAAGTACGTGATAATTCATTGTGAATACACACATAACTTCGAAAAGTCAGAGGTGTGTGCCTGGGGCTTGAACCCGCGACCGTCGAAATTCTCGACCGCGTACCTAAACCTCAAGGCCATCACGACTATACTATAGTTGGATGTATTAGTTTAAATGACAAGACGTGTTTTATTGCAAAGTTTTGATAGCATCTGTAGTGTTATTGGCTAGGCTTATGGATCGAGGGGCCTCAGGATCGATTCCACATTCCACCAAAAAAGTATTATTTTTACATACACAATTGTCAAATGTCAAATGATACTTTTTTGGTGGAATGTGGAATCGACAAACATATGTACACAACTAAGTCGTGATGGTCTCGAGGTTTTATAATGGAAAACCCAATAACACTTGAACTTACGCGACCGGGAATCGAACCGGGGAGCTCTAGATAGCACGGCACATACTTGTGCCGCGAGACCACGAGACACTCAGAGTGGGTTAGTTACGTAATTGATTATGCAATTGTAGTGATTCATAATTATATTATCATCTTTTTGCATCGTTGTTTCTTAATCTGAGGAAATAGGAAAAAAAATATATGATTGAAATATTAATTTAATTATACTAAATCCTTATAAATCTAGGAAAATCACAGAGCTTGATTGAATAATAGATATATGTGGCGATTTCATTATACGGTATAATTCATAAGCTTTTAATTTATGTTTTATGACATGAGGTGAGGAAAAAAAGGCGAAACCGTTAAATTAATGTGCAGGGGTCTACAAAATTTTACAAATATTACAAAATTATTCCAGCGTAAACGAAAGTAAACAAAAGTATTGTTTTAAAAAAAGTTGTTACAATATCGATTTGGATTGTTAAATCTTTATTTGAGTCCTAATCGAAAACGATCTGAAATTTTAATACTTACCTATATTTTACGTTAACACTGCTTTTTATTTGTTTTTATTTATTACTTTACATTTTTGTTTCCTAAGTGCAATGTAATAAGACTGCAATACCATGGGTCGGCTTCACTATCTGTCTTTTTTTTTAACGAGAGGAAAGCGCCTTAAGCTCACCTTCGCTACCTCGGGGGAGGGCGGAATAGGTATATCAGGGTCTCTGGCCTTCCAACTCAGCGCAAACAATTGTCCGTTTACCTGAGTTGGGTCCCTAAACAAAATCCTACGCCAGCATACCGACTAAAACCTCTCGGTGGCCGTCACGCGCATTTGAGGAGGTCTACGGAATCGCAGAACGAGGAACCCTGCAATACTTTCCGCTGCCGCCCGACGCTTCGTCCAATCACGGACTCCTCAGAATTGGGAGGGCTTTTAAATCTATATGCTATCTATACCTCTAATTTATAAGTATTTAATCACATTGTTGATTACAATACCCTGTCTTATAAAATACTTATTTACAAGCAGTGGCAGTACTTCTATAGAAGCCCAAAAGCCCAGCTTGCCTTACTAAATTCCGAAAAATCTTTAAGCTTTAAATCTTAATTTAACAAAAGCATTTTTACATTATAAATAACCCTACAATAAACAATTACATACATACATAAACTCACGCCTGTATTCCCCGAAGGGGTAGGCAGAGGTGCATTTCTGCACCCACATTTCGCCAAGTATGTATCAGTCCCACGTAATAGGGGGCGAGCCTATTGCCGTTTTTCGGGCACATTTCCAGACTCCGTGCTGTTACCGAGAATTTCCTAATGGAAAAACCCAATAACACTTTGCCCGACCCGGGAATCGAACCCAGGACCTCTAGATCGCACGGCACATACTTGTACCGCGAGACCACGAGGCAGTCGTAATAAACAATTATAAACTAGACATTACACAATTAACGTATAACACCACCACAAGTGAGAAGAGATAGACCTTGTTTCACCTTATTTAGACAAGTAAATGTTGAAGTATTTTTTTACTGTAAATGGATATAACGGTACATAACAAAAAAATCGATTCTGAAAAATATTCTTCTGACTATGTGGTCCGCATAATCTTCTAAACTGCTGGACGGATTTTTATAAAACTTTCACCAGAAAATAGCTGATTATGTAAGAAGTAACTTCGTATACTTATTTTTACTTGAATTCTCGAAATAACTTTAGAAAAACGTTATTGTTCAGCGGAAAAAATCGCAAAATTTAAATTCTAATTATCACAATCACATATTCGGCCTAGAATTATAGCTGTTAAATACAGGTTTCCCGTCCCCTCCTTTCTCTTCTTTCTCTTTCGTCCCAATTTGAAGGGTAAACTTGATTAGTTGAGCGAGCGGCGCCTCTATCAGTAACCATATCGGGAAGGCCATAAGGAACGACATGACGATGGTGCCGAAGAATATTTCACTCTGAAATTAAAAAAAAAATGACTTCATTGAACAGTCATCAGAACAGGTAAGACATAAAACTATTTGCACTTCAGATGTATATGTCGGAGCAGGTGAGGCTTCGAAGTGTCTTTAAGATGTGTGACGTCACATTGCCGAAGTCACAACTGTTGGTTTATGGTGATAACTCATACTTTGAGTTTTCTTTAGAAAAACTTTCACAATTACTGACGAGGCAAATAGCCCTGTATTGTTATGAATAGCAGTGACATCGTTATTACTGGAGGATCCATTTTGAGAAGTAATTTTAACAACCAACTTCAATCAAAGTTCCTTTTATTTCCCAATAAATCGGATGTTTGCTGTCCGCGCGTAGACCGATGAATGCTTCACTCCACATTGAAAACATCACTCACGGTCAACCTCTGCTAGAAGAGGGACTGTGAGCGGGCGGCCTTTTATAGACGAATAGTGGGGGCAATCGACACCGCAGAGGGGCGACCGCCCGTGAGTCATTCTTGTTTATGCAAGAGCGATGACGTAGCTCTCAGTATATGGTTTTACGCCGTTATATATTAATTATCAATAAAATAAACTTTAATGTATTGCTTTTTAGGAAAGAAACGACATAGTTCGTAAATAAAGCAATTTTTACAATGTTTCTTCATCTTGAAAACTAAATATGGTTCCGCCGTGGCAACAGCGATTTTGCATTTTTAGTCTAATCTAATTAAAACCTAGATAACTATTTATTTAATTTGAAACTAAAAATAAAGAAAGTTAAAAAAAACATTATTTTATGTACATTCTCTTTACATAGGTATATCCACTCTACACATTATTCCAACGCTTTGTCAATCTTTTCTTTGCGATAGCGAGCAAATGCCGAGTATATAGATAGGAATTACTGGTTCCGCAAGATGGTCGTGTTTGGAAAGAAATAACGCATACTGCGCACACTGTCATCCATAGAGGATATGGCGATGGAATTTTAATTTTATTCGTCTTTGACGGTTGAGGAAGACAGCTGGTATTAATTTAAATAATTACTTAGAACGCGCTCGACGATAAATCATTTAAAAGGCGATGACTGATGTGACTATAATAACGTGAAGGACCCGAGGTTTGGGCACGCAGTCGAGAATATTGGCGATCGCGGGTTCAAATCAGGCACACACCTCTGACTTCTCGAAGCCATGTGTGAATTCACAACGAATTATCACGTACTTCAACATGAAGTGGTGAAGGAAAACATCGTGAGGAAACTTAAATACCTATAAATTTCTTAGGAATTTCTTAGCCCGCCAACCTGCACTAGGCCAGCGTGGTGGACTAAGACCTAAACCCTCTCAGTTGTAAAGGAGGCCCGTACCCAACAGTGGGACGTATATGGGCTGATGATTATGACCGACTGATACCTACTGACTGACTGCGAGTTAAAACGACTGCATAGATTGCGCTGAAATTCGGCCCGCAGGTGGTTATTACATACATACATACATAAACTCACGCCTGTATTCCCTGACGGGGTAGGCAGAGGTGCATTTCTACACCCACACTTCGCCAGGTATGTATCAGTCCCACGTAATAGGGGGCGAGCCTATTGCCGTTTCTCGGGCACATTTCCAGACTCCGTGCTGCTACTGAGAATTTCCTAATGGAAAAACCCAATAACACTTTGCCCGACCCGGGAATCGAACCCAGGACCTCTAGGTATGTGCCGAGCGATCTAGAGGTCCTGGGTTCGATTCCCGGGTCGGGCAAAGTGTTATTGGGTTTTTCCATTAGGAAATTCTCAGTAGCAGCACGGAGTCTGGAAATGTACTGTGTAATGTACCGCGAGACCACGAGGGAGCCGAGAGGTGGTTATTATGACGTAGGTATTCGATAATCAAAGAATTAATCCCCTAAGTGAATGAAACAGGGGTCTAAAATTAATGTAGAAAATGCGAGCGCAACGAAGCAAAATCTAACAATCATCATCATCAGCCCAAATACGTCCCACTGCTGGGCACGGGCCTCCTCTACAACTGAGCAGTGATAAGCAGCGATGGTCTCGAGGTTTAGGCGCGCGGTCGAGGATTTCGGCGGTCGCAGGTTCAAACCCCAGGCACACACCTGTGACTTTTCGAAGTTATGTGTGTAGTCACAATGAATTATCACTTGCTTTAACGGTGAAGGAAAACATCGTGATAAAACCTGCGCACCTAAAAAGTTCTTAGGAATTTCTTAGGTGTGTAATCCGCCAACCCGCACTAGGCCAGCGTAGTGGACTAAGGCCTAAACCCTCTAAGTTGTAGAGGAAGCTAACAATATAAGAAATAATTACCGCAAACAAAAAAGATATATGTAGCAGTGAGACTTGTGTTCCCAGGAAATACTTGACGAATGGGTAGTGGCACAGATACGCGCTGTACGTGACTCGCGACAGACTCGTCCACCCCCGCCACTCCTGCACCCCGCGGAAATAATCTGAAAGCATTCACAATAGCACTGACCTGCGCCGTAAATTCAATGTTTCAGATCCTCAAGAAATTACATACGTAAAATCACGCCTGTATTCCCCGAAGGGGTAGGCAGAGGTGCATTTCTGCACCCACATTTCGCCAGTGTGTATCCGTCCCACGTAATAGGGGGCGAGCCTATTGCCGCTTTTCGTGCACATTTCCAGACTCCGGGCTGTTACTGAGAATTTCCTAATGGAAAAACCTAATAACACTTTTCCCGACCCGGGAATCGAACCCGGGACCTCTAGATCGCACGGCACATACTTGTGCCGCGAGACCAGAAATTGTTCCAGAAAATCAAGCAAAAGGTTACTTTCTAATTTTTTTGAATATACCTATGTAGCTTTATACATATAGTTCGTATTTGAGACGACTAAAACGTCACAACATCCTAGAGCTAGAAGACCGGCAGTAGCTCTAAGTAGGAAATAAGTAGAATTCCAAAAGGAAGCCACTCAGCATGACAACATCACGGAACATATTTGCTCATAGCTCTAGGGGTGATTGCAAATATTAATAATGTAAAAAGATATATAATATTGTCAGAAATAAGTTGGTGTGGGTGGCAACACTGCGTTGGCGGCTTTAGGAGGAGTGCGGGAAAACGTGACAGATTAAATTATTTTTCGTCGGCCCGACGGTATTGACGCGAGCCTCTTGATAAAATTACTCTCATTTTAGTTTCTTTTTATTTTGCTTCTTTAGTTACGGCACCTGGCCGAAGAAAAGTTATTTAAAATTCAATTATTACTTTAATTTCTAACAATATATATAGTTCCCTCACTCTCTGACGCGATGTCCTTGAAAAGATAGAGCAGAAGTACATATCTACACACGATTCACCGATTGTCTTTTTATTTCCCACTTAATAGGGAACATGCCTATTGCAGATTTCTGCACACATTTCCAGACACCGTGCTGCTACTAAGCATTTATTATGGAAGTAATCCAATAGAACTTTGTCAGTCACAGGAATCGCACTCAAGTCATATAGATCGCAGGGCATATTTGTATCAATATCATGTTGGACCACGAGGTAGACAAAGAGCTCAAGATACATTTATGAATGCTGGGAACTACGATATAGCTAGTAAGATGGACAGATTCAGTTACTTTCTTTTGCAATACTTACTCTCAACCTTAAATATACTAGATCCCAAGACACAGGCTATAACAAATCCGTATATTGGTTTAATTAAGGTGGCAGCTGTGACTCTAGACAGGAGGGACGATCGTGGGCCGTCCAAATAGAAGAACCGTCCTGTCGCCACAATTAAAATACCAACAGGTAACAGAAGCCAAGTTAAGAAACGGTATTTCTGGAAAGGAAAGAAAAGAAAATTATTTCTAATTTGGAAAGTGGTACCACTGAATCGCATCCAGGAGTATTTCTACAGTCACAGAGCTATTTAATAGGAGAAGCGTATTATTTTCATTCGGGCATAATTCCAGACTTCGAGCTGAAAAATAACTTCTGGCTACTGAAAAACCCAATGAAACAATCGACCTGGGATTTAAACTTGGAACCTCTCGATTCTAGCATCAGCAGCTTAATCTACTTCTTTTGTACATTTAGGCCTAAATAACGTCCAATGGAGACTTTAAAATGTGCAGTAGCGACTTCCGCAAGGCTTTGGGTCCAAGATCAGCATTTATATATCGTTTAACTATCAATACAATGGCGTCAACTGACGAGAAATAATCGTGGTCGTACCATCCAGTGTCAGTTTAAACTAAAATAGCCTTAAATTTCGAAAAACTAGGTATATGAACAGTATCATTCACCTTCAATTTATTCGTGTCGAAATCAGATGTTTGTGCGTAGTATGTGATGTGTCCAAGGGCGATACCTAGTATGTAGCTAGGTATGTTCGTGTGTCCTCGGCTGTAAGCTTCAATATACGTTGAATCGTGCACGTAAAAGCCACGAGTAGCTCTGAAATTGAGAAGTGACTATTATAAAATAGGGGAATATTTCAATCATCATCATCATCAGCCCATACACGTCCCACTCCTGGGCACGGGCGTCCTCTACAACTGAGAGGGTTTAGGCCTTAGTCCACCACGCTGGCCTAGTGCGGGTTCAATAGTCTAGTTCATTTCAGTCCAGCTTATTTGGAGTTTCGTCAAAACTCATGGACGTTCAGACGTAATTAGCGTGCAAAATAAGGCTAAGTGCCAAGGTCATTGCAAGCCCCTTAAATTTTGAAGAGATGATATTGGAGAATGGGCAGGGTGGCAGCGAGAAGCTATTATCGCCTTGACTTGCTCGCCCCGTGGTACCGCCCTAAATGCGCGTGGCGGCAACCAAGAGGTTTAGTCGGTATGCCGGCGTAGGATTTTTGTTGCGGACCCCACTCAGCCAAGAGGATAATTGTTTCGCGCACCGATCTGGAAGGCAAAAAAACGTACAGCCTCCCCGGATTACGAAACGGAATAATATTTTCAAACACTGACACTAAAAGAAAAATAAAAACTCTAATTCTGATCTTATCTATTAAACAGTTTAATGTGCTTACTCAGGTGATGATATGACCACTCCGTCCAGGTCTTTGTAGTAAGTTATCGCTGCTGGGATGACGACACCGATGGCAAAGAGCAGGGACAGTACCGCAGCTCTGCTCCTGGGGGATGTGCATACCACGCATACGATCACCCCCATGACATACAGCTGGGTATCAGCTGCTAAATACCTGGAACAAAGAAGCGATGACGGTGAAGGAAAACATCGTGAAATTAGGACACCTAGAAGTTATCTACGAAGATTTATTTTGGATTGTAGTCTACCAACGCGGACTGGCATCGTAGACTTAGATCGAAGGAAGCCGCGTCCAGCAGTAGAAAGTAAATGGAGGATCATTGATATGAAACAGCGATGGTTTATTCTTTTAATCGGATCACAAGTTATTAATTAACTTTAGTTTATAGCAGGAATTCCCAAAGTGGTCCACGGGAGACTCGACGTTGGGTGTGACAAAAATAGGGATCCACAATCGTAAGCATGGAGTCCATGAAAATTAATTTGGTTTCCAACTAAAATGTAGGATTGACTTCTATCAATATAGGCAGAAAGATCATAAAAATAATATTTTAAGAAGCTCAGCGACTGTTACTTGTAAAAACTTGCATATTCCATTATAAGTACAACGCGGCCTGTATTTTTTTATAGTAATGTAGCTGCAGAGGGGGCCACCGGATCCATCAATTTTTTTAAAGTCGTCTATGAAACAAAAGAGTTTGGGAACCTCTGGTCTATAGGATTTTAGAACCAATTATAAAAAAAATATTGCTATGGTTAAAATTTTCCGGGATAAAAAAAATTGTTAGTAGGACTTGATAGTACGCGAAAGATGGCGAAGAAATATCACTGCAGTAGTACAAGCTTCTGCGTCTCCATTCAGAGATACACGCGTGTATTTTTCTGTTTATTGATTTAAATAATGTGTTTACCATGTTTGTGAGAGACATTCCGAGCCGTCCACGTAGTTGTTGACGTACAGTAGATGGAGCCACCAAGTCTTCTCACAGTCTGCGATCTCGCTGCCTACTACTTTCTGAAATGTATGTTTAAACACTCATTTAGAAATATGCCTCATATATTGGCGCGACAGAACTCCCGATTTCATTTTCCGTGTTGGGTGAAGTAGTAATTATTATATATATTTATAGTAAAATATAAAATATACCCAACCCAATAATTATTATTTTTATAGTAGTGAATATACCCAATACGGAAATTAAAATCGGGAGTTCTGTCGTATGAGCGTGCTAGGGACGTATATGGGCAGAAAATAGCGTAAAAAATATTGCGGGATATACGCTGTGAGGCAGTCCAATTAGAAAAAAGGGGCGTTTCAAGTCTTTAGGCGAAGTTGATATTGGAGTCTGCAAAATCTGATTAGGATGTTAAAAACAGTCAAAATACGCTCAGGTCTCTCATGGAACATACCTGCCAAATAGGTCCCCTGCCCAGATGCCTGTACCACGTTAACACGAAGGCCAGCACGACGGCATAAGGTGGCGTTAACCTGAAACGATATCATCATAATTATCCTCATTATAACAACCATAACCTGATGCTGATTGAAGACGGACGCCACTTGACAAAGGCCCGCATGATTTCCATAGTAAATGCTCGAAGCTGTATAATTCCGAAGATTTCAATCCAAAGGCTACTTTCTTTTATTACTGGTGGTGCAACTAATACCTACATGATTATTTACATATATCCTGAGAACGAGCTGTTGTCTGCAACACAATATGCGAAACAATAGACTTCAAAAGGAATATTCTTGTGCTACATTTTTATTTCTGCTCCAACTTTAATGGTCGGAACCAGATGATATGTAACCATTTTCGTTTCGAGGGGAAAGCTGTTTATGGCTCTACCTCCTGCTAGCCCTGGGGGGTGGCGAGCGGGAAGGGTACGTCGGGGTCACCGGCCTTCCAACACGGCGCGCGGCGACGTCACGTCCGCGCAGATGTTAGTTCCGGGCTGGGTCTCTAACCAAACCCAAACCTACAACGGCATACCGCCCAAAACCCCTCGGTGGACATTTTCGCCATCTTCGTGGGACGACCATGTTGCGTGGGCGAGAAGTGCTCACAATGGTTCCGCAGCCGTCCGAGAGCGTCTCGGCCCTCTCAGATTTTAAGGGATGCAATTGCACCCCCACTAACTTGATTTGGGTGCCCCTATTTTCGGCACCCGCGATAGATACAGGCCACCGTGCCACCGTCCTACTCGTGGTCACATTCTGTGTGGACGTAATGCCCCCGCAGCGCGTCCAGCGACCCCAAAGGCCCCGATGAGTCGCCTTCTACGACAGGCAGGGGATACTGTGGTGGTATTCTAATAGCCCCTTGCCACAGGGCGGAGATAATATATAACCTATAGTTTACATATAGCTAGCAAGCAAGGCTTATAGCCTTGCTCAATAAATGGGCTATCTAACACTGAAATATTTTTTAAATACGACCAGTAGTTCCTGAGATAAGCGCGTTCAAGCACACACAGAAGTAAACAATCAAACTTTTCAGCTTTACAATATTAGTATAGATGAAATATTTACTTCACTTACCGCAGCCATCTCATCGAAACTGCTTTGACGATATCCAGCCAATTGAGATTTTGTTTCTCCGCATACAGCCGCAAATTGTATGCGAGCAAAAATCCTGATATTATAAAGAAGGTCTGTACGATCACAGTACCGTTTAGTATTAAATGGAATCCCAAGTTGTCATATGTCTGAAAAATATGGATTGATAAATGACTCTTTATTTTTCACCATCATCATCATCATCATCATCAGCCTCTCTTACGTCCACTGCTGGACATAGGCCTCTCCTATGGCACGCCACTGGGCTCGATCTTCGGCCTTCCTCATCCAACCGCTGCCAGCCATCTTGCGTATATCGTCACCCCACCTAGCCATTTATTTTTCACCATACAAAGTGAAAATACATAGTAGGGTGAAGTGAATTTTTTTTCTTAGCCTGGGGTCGATTTTGTAGCTTATAAAAAACAAAACTTTTTGACAAAAAAACATCTTACTCGACATCTTGAGATGACCCGCTCACTTTTAAAATTAATTACGAGTCGAAATGTTTGGTTGCAAACTTTTTTTTTGCCTTGTATTATTTTTAAACATCTAAGAGTTAGCATTATGATCATTTCCAACTCAAATTTTATTTCAATGCCCTAAAGAAGAATATTACTTTTTGAGCCTTTTTAAAAACTAAAACAAAAGTCACAATTATTATTTTTAACTTATGATTTTTAATTGGCATAATAAAGGTTACTCGGAACTTTCTAGAACGCCTTTAATATATTTTTTTGGAAACCAAAAATGTTTACTCGTAATTAATTTTAAAAGTGAGTGGCCGCCTCAAGATGATGAGTAATAAATTTATTTTTCGTCAAAAAGTTTTGTTTTTTATAAGCTACAAACTCGAACACCAGGCTAAGTTTTTTTTTTCACTCCACCCTAATATATAGTGTGTATTACATACATACATAAACTGACGCTTGAGCCTGACTCCCGTCGGGATAGGCAGAGACTAAAGGGCGTAAAATGCTACAGTCCCAACACACCTCTTTCGCTCAGCTGACATTGTCCTCTTTATGCATGAACGTCGGTTTCGAGATTATCGATTATCGATCGATTAATCTGCCTATTGTCCTCTTTTATTTACAAGTGTCGTTATTCGAGTGAGGAATAGTGTGGTAAGGGATAAATGTGAATTGAAAGTCGATGTAGTGGTCAAAATTGAACGAAAGAGATTTACTGTGCGGAATTGAGTGATGGAGTCGGTCGAGGTCGTCCTAGGCGCACCTATAAACCTCTCATATTTATTTAAAAAAGGTGATATAAAGAGTCCTCGAAACCGACGCGCATGCATTAAGAGGATAATGTCAGTTGAAGCGAAAGAAATGTGCTTAGATCGTTACATTTCGCTCTATAGTCTCTGCCTACCCCAACGAGAGTCAGGCGTCAGTTTATGTGCGTGTATGTATGTGTCAAATTTAGAACGTTGAAAGGAAATCGATACAGTTTCCTTTTTTTAGATATATTTTTTTTTTCCTTATTACTTGTTCAACTTATTTAGCACTCACTTTTTCTACAAAATGTGTGTTGTTCACGAAGTAGCCGCTGATGATCATCGAATGGGCCATAATCACCAGAAACATTGCCATTGTCCTGAAATATAATTGCAGCCATTTTAATACGGTGAGTGACCTACGAAATTTATCAGCTCATCTAAATAAATAATAAGAAATAGGTGCACCCAACAGTCACGTAGTAAATTCTGACCCCATACTAGGATACAAGTCTTGTGTCGAGAGTATCTGAAACTACGACTTTTCGGTCTCACAAACATCCAGGGCGAAACAAATATTTACAAACATTTATCTCGGTGCGGAGATCGAACCTGCGGCCTCTCGTTTCGCAAGCTGGTATCTAACCAACTGCGCCAATGGGCGTTCAGCTGTCATCTGCTGGTCATGTGGATGCAGGGTTCAACAATTTAGTTTTTAATGTTATTTTCTTTAATACATAACAATAATATCTATCTATCTGTATGTATGTATGTATATTCCCAGTGAACTTCTTACCAAGTCAACGGATATTCATGAAAGTTAGCACTTACGTGAGTTTGGTCCAACTTGAGAGATGGGATAAATTTTATTTTGTTTAATGGCCTCTATAATTTGTAATTAACAATGAATTGATTATAAATGTTGATTATTGTTATTAATTGTATGTTTCATAAGTCTCGAACAGATGGCGCTTCATATCAGTTTCATCCCAGAACACTATAGGACTGTGTATCATAGACTTCTCATTCATCGTCAGCCCAAATACGTCCCACTGCTGGGCACGGGCCTCCTCTACAACTGAGAGGGTTTAGGCCTTAGTCCACCACGCTGGCCCAGTGCGGGTTGGCGGACTACACACCTGAGAAACTTTTAGGTGTGCAGGTTTCATCACGATGTTTCCTTCACCGCTAAAGTACGTGATAATTCTTTGTGAATACACACATAACTTCGAAAAGTCAGAGGTGTGTGCCGGGGGTTTGAACCCGCGACCGGCGAGATTCTCGACCGCGCGCCTAAACCTCGAGGCCATCACGACTTAGACTTCTCATAGATAGCGGTATATGTATTTAATTCGATACAATATCAAACGCATTTGCGAAACATTGCTCAGAATGTTATGACAGGCGTTTTTAATACTAATGATATAAAAAGGTTTGGGTTTGATAGTGTGAATATTAAGTGTTCCTTGGGATTAGCACGAAATTCAATTTTCCCCAAAAATTGCTATACTTATAAAGTCCAAATATGTTTTTTACGCGCACTTTAAATAGTCAGTAAAAGAGAAACTGCTATGGTACTATGGTGCCAAAATATTTTATCGCTGTAAACTTTATGTTATGACTTTAGGTTATGTTATGACTAGAAATAACAAACAAACTGCAAGATTCACGTGGCGCGTGAATGGTGAAACAAAAACCTGTCGAAAGTCGAAACATGTTGGTTTTTTTTTAGACTCCACCCTTATACAAAACTATTCGAACTAACTATTCGAAACTTCTGAAACGGATACGGTTACGGTTACGGATTTATTTTTATTTATGATATCCGATAGTTTCGGTTACGCTTACGGAGCTCCATAACATCCCTGCTGTAAAGAATGAGCAACGGAAGAAATTTTCTCATCAATTTCGTGCCTTTTTCTGAATATCGCCTAAAAATGATGCGTCTCAACTCACTTGACTCCGTTGAAGGCTTTGAACCGTTTGAGTCTCGGTTCAGACCCGTCTGCAGCAGGAGCGACCAGCCTTCTCCAGTTCCGACGAAACGAGAAACAGAGCAGAAGCTTAACACCTGAAAATACATCAAAAATACTAATTAATAATTTTCATAACTATTTTTTTTTATATTGACTTGTCAGAAGTGGCTTAATATTATACGTGATAAATTAACAATTTTGTCAGATTTCCCACGCACCTTTATTTTTCTCCGGGTCTGCATAAAAGTCGTAGCAAGTTCCAACAACATTAAGCAATAGCAACAACAAAATGCAACCGGCTACAGCAAAGTCGGCTGTTGTTATAACCATTTTCTTGTCATCTACGCAATAGAACTTCTCAGGAACTTGAGTTTTGAGCCCGTATTCACTCCACATTGTGTCGTTGAGGCACGACTCAAGTTTGAGCCTTAGATCCGTCGAGTTGTGAGCGGCGCAGGATGTGGTGACGCAGACGCCGTAAGTCAGTTTGGAGTGATTGAAGTGTTTCGTTGTTGCCTCTGAGTATTCCTGTAACAATAAGACCGTGGACTCAAATTTAAATACATATGTATTACCAGTGGTGGTACTTCCATAGAAGCCCAAAACTTTACACGTTAATTGTGTAGGTAATGTCTAATTTATAATTGTGTATTGTGGGGTCAGGCTATTATCTTTTTTATGGTAAATTGCTTTTGTCGAATAAAGATTTAAATCTTAAAGATTACACTGGTCAACAAAAAAAAATATTTTTTTGCCGCGGTTTGAAACTTGTATTTTTCTATACCTTAAGATGAGATTGCCGTCCATGCCATGCCCTCATAATATATTGGCAACGTCAGTCTTTTGAAACGAGAACGTGAATGTCGGTTTCTGTGTTTGGTCATTAACATATAGACCAGCCCCAATACGTCCCACTGCTGAGCACGGACCTGAGAGGGCAAAGGCCTAAGTCCACCACACTGCCACCTTATAAAAGTATTAATTATTATGATTTTTTTAATGTCAGTAGGTGGATGTCATAATAGTTTATTGCTTTAACTAAATTGTCATTTCTGGATGCAATTAATTCTGTCTGTTTTAACAGGTTTTGTTTAGATTGCTGAGATCCCAAGCCGATATTACCAGTTGATCGCATTGCAATTAATAAATGTCTAGCAAATTCGGTCAATTTGCCGTAAATATAGGATGGTTGACCCTATAGTTGACCACGCACCGGTTGTTGACCACTTGCGGCTTTGAGTATTAATATTAAGCTTTCCCGCTATTAAGCGTTTCATTTTATTTTGGCTACATGTTGTCGGTACTAATACAAATCAACCAGTCACATCATGACTAGCTAGAGACAACCAGTGAACCCTACAATTTCGTTTTATTTTGACTTGTCGCTGATAGTTGCCATTCGGCCGCCATTGCAGTAAGGACTGTGTTTAGAAAGGTAAGAACACTTTCAATTTATTTTGTATTGTTTTTGAATGAACTTGCTCTGATGATTGTTTTTTGTAATCATTTTATATTTACTTTAAGGATTTGCAATGAATTTCAAGTGCAAACGATATATTTCATGAGTTATTTTACTGGTTAACAAAAAGTACATGATTTGATTAGGTGCTCCTGTGGTTGACCAATTGGTCAACGACTAGTACACTGAAGTGGTACTCTTATTTTCACTTTTTTTAACTGTTTCGTGTCCAGAATATGATTTGTAACTCGAAAATCAATTTTAATGGAGTAAATTGCTTTCACTTCCATTAGTTGACCAGTGGTTTGAAATTGGTACTGCATACAAAACATTAGCTCCTATGGTTGACCAAACTCTCTTAATATGAGTTTTGTTTTCTTGTTTTAGATACAATATGTCACCAAAAATAAATTCTTTCGGAACAGTGAGGACGATATTTATGAAGCGCTCAAAGAAATACAGTCGGGAAACAAAATCAGAGAAACATGTCGGAAACATACCATCTCCCATTCTACAATGATAAATAAATTAAAAATGAGACATCCCATTCAACAAAAAATGGGCCCGGCAACAATTTTGACACCTGATGAGGAACAATTTATTGTCGTTATTTTTTGGTGATTTGAAAATGTGCCATTTAGATTTAAGAATTACTATTGTGGTTGTTAAGACTGAACTAAATTTAGTTTACTTGTTGATCTCTATTAGTCCTAAGAACAAACCTTAATAAAGATGATTATAAAATACGTTTGTTTTTGTGAATGTAGTTTTTATTTCGCTTTCTTTATAAATGGTCAACCTCTGGTACAAATCTTGACAACAACTGGGACCTGCTGGTCAACGTAGGGTACATCCCAGTTTTATACTAATTATGTTGAATAATAAAATAAACAAAAATAAATCAAATATTTTCCTTCCCAATTACAACTTACAACTAGATAATTTAAAAAATATAAAATATAAACTAGCAATAAATATCGCTATTAGGCTGTGTAGCAACATTTTCAAGTAAATAATTTCCTTTAAACGGTTTGGGACCGGTACATCCACCCTAATAACACATTCATTAACTGAAACAACACAGTAATTAATTTCCGGATTTATATTGAATTTTTTAAAGGCTGCGAGAGGCCCGAGGCTTTTATTCTCGTGAGAAGGGTTATTAACTCTAAAGTAAAAACCCATCGATGCGTAAAAAAGGACCGGAACTGGTTCGAAGGGTTTAAATGGAATCTTCCAATTTTTTTTACTCATAACCCCAATAATTTCTAACAACAATTACAAGTAATTTCGATTAATTCAACAGCTATGATCACGTTGCAATCTATATTAATAATTTCGTCAAGGGGTTCGGTAGACTCGATCGAAACCTTACCTGAATAATAAAACAAAAAAATAAAGATTTCGACAACATATAATTCGGATTGTCGAGTATTTTGTTAAATTCTAATGGTGCTGACAGACAAACTGCAGTCGCCGTATTAACCACTGTATCGAAACGTCACTGATGTTTATTTTAAAATAATTCATGTCACGCCCTGAAATATTAACCAGAGTTGGCTTTACAAGAAATTGATAAAACATTAAAACACCACGGAAAGGGACTAAAAAATTTTGGCCTTGCAGAGTCCGATATTAATGAAAATGGTGTTTTCTTATCTAATTCCGTTTAAGAATGTGAAAATAAAAAAAGCAAATGGCTATGAAAAATACCAAAAATTGAATGCGGAACAAAAATATGTGATCGACAAAATACTGAACGCTGTAAATAATCCCAGAAGGAAAGTTGTTTTACCTTGACAGCCCAGGAGGAAGTGCAAAAAACTATTTTACATATTTTAAGATCTCAAAACAAAATATGCCTGCCTATAGCGTTTTTTGGTATTGCAGCAACTCTTATTAAAATTCTTATGAATACGTTAATTAATTAATACGACTCATATATCGTTAGGGTCACCACTCACCAGACGCTAAGTCGTTGAAGGGGGGAACTCATTTAATAATTTGGGATAAATGTCATGACTAAATGTCATGATATTGTTGTAGTTTATCGACTCTTTCAAGATATAATGAAAAATAAATAACCTTTTGGAGGAAAAACTTTATTATTCGCAGGAGATTTTCGTCACGTCTCGTTGTAGTTAATGGATTAAGTACAGTATTGTGGCCAAACTTTACTCAACTTCAATTGGCTCATAATATGAAAGCTCATGATGATTTAGAGTTTCCTAAATGAATATTAAATATAGGCGATGGATCAGCTAAAGACGATGATGACGACCATATTGATTTGCCTCTGCGATGCATTTTAGATAATTCAATTGTAGACCATATATGGTGTGTCCCTTGACATTAATGATAATTATAAAAGTGATCCAATGGGAGCTTCCCTTGAATTAATCAATTAAAGATTTTACAAAATAGCTTACTATAAAATTTCAGATTTTATTGAAGATTAATAAGCCCTGGGAGTAAGTAAATTGATCGGAGTTTTGTTGTGTTGCCACAGTTTGTATCGTTATGACATTTATAATGTAGAATTGAAACAATGTAAATTATAATTAAAAAATTACATTTCGTTTTGCTGAAGGAGTTTCTTACCTTTCTTCACCAAAGCGATAACACGTTTCGAAGCGGCAATAGTTTTAAAAAATAGTTTAATATTGACGATTCAAAAGAACTTGTAAAAGTCTATTTGGATAAAGATGATTTTGACTTTGAAATAAAACAACAAAAATACCTGAATCATCTCCATGAGAGGATTGGGAGTGTCGGACACCAAGGCGAAATCCACGGCGCAGTACAATCCTCCAGGTTGGGTAAAGCATGGGTCGTAGGGCTCCATGTGGTAGATCGGGGGCATCCTGTCATATTCCGTGTCTGTAAAATATCAACAGGTCACTCAAACCCACAGTCACTCGCGCCTATGTCTTCGAAGAGTAGCAGAAGAAGACTCTACGCTGCTATTGCGATTTTCTGCAACAGCAAATATTCCAAAACAATTTGGCTTACACGGAATAGACGATATGACCTCTTAAAAGTGATTTGTATGTATTTAAACCACGCGAGACCAACGAGAGTAACAATGCAAACTATGGACCTAAATTTCAAAAGGTAGGTACCATGCGTATCATTTAGAAGTTCAAATTCAAATTCAAATATATTTTATTGTGGTGCATAGGAATGTTACAACTATGACCCGCCGTGTTGGCATACAATAATGCAACTTAAATCTAATGTAAATCCAACTTTAGAACTATATTACACTATAAAAACAAACCAAAAGCATTACTACATCTCAATTAATACTAAGAAAATCATTTAATTTATAATAACATTTATTCAATAAAAATTTAAACAATGCACCTTTATAATTATTAATGTCATTCAATCCTCTAATGGACTTCGGTAGCCTATTAAATATTTGAGGAACCAGGTGGAACACACTCTTATGAAATAATGCAGTTTTGTGGGGTATATGTCATCTTATCATTGCGTCTGGGTCGGTTACTAAATTTAAAAAGGTGGATATTTGTTCTTGCAAAAATAGCACATTCATAGATAAACATACACGGAAGTGGGAGTATCTTAAGTTGTTTAAAATATGGTATGCAGGAGTCGGTTGAGTCAATGTTTGTGATTGCTCGAATGCATCGTTTTTGAGCCCTAAACGCCAGCTCTCTGTTAGGGGAATTTCCCCAAAATATTAGGCCGTATCTTAAAATGGAAGATACATGGCCATGGTAAGCACAGAGGAGAGCAGATTTGTCTGCTATTTTTCTAAGCTTATACAGAGCATATGATTGCTGATTTAGACGTTTGCAGACATAATAAATGTGGTTCTTTCAGTTTAGTTTCCTGTCAATATATATCCCCAAAAATTTACGTTAATTAATTTAAGTTACGCAGAAGGAAACCAGTGGATCTATTTTTATTATTATAATAACTCGTGGCTTACATTTAAATTGATTACACCTAAGGAAAGATCGCAAGTATAAGAAAAAAAAAATTGTACAAGAGCATGATCTCTAATTTAAGTTTGTTTTTTGTATTTGTTTCTATATTGCTTGTTTTATTTCTGAATATTAAAACAAAACCGCTGTACTTATATGTATGTATACATACATACAAAGGTAAACATATAAGTATAGGGTTTTTTTTATTAATTTAAAATAATAAAAAGACTGTTTTATTGGTCATAGCATGTGTGCCGATCGAGAGATCGTTGGCTCAATCACCGATAACAACGTGTTATAGAAAAACTATAAGAAAACCTAAATTGATTGAGTTATTAGAATTGAATCAACAAATTTTCGTATTTTTTTTAGGTAGGTATACATACCTCGGTATAACGCTATATATACATATACTCGCATGATGTGGCGCAATTGGATAAACACCAGCTTGAAACGAGAGGCCGTAGATTCGATCCCCGCACCGAAAAAGATGTTTGTGTGATCCACAAATATTTGTTCCGGGTCTGGGTGTTTGTGAGGCCGACAAGTCTCACGTAGTTTTTTATACCCTGACACAAGACTTGTATCCTGGTGTGGGGTCAGAACTATGTAAGTGACTGATGGGTGTATTAAAAAAAAAGAAAAAAAAAAGAGAAAAGTTTATTTTTTGTATTTTTTTATTTCATTTCATTTCCCTGAGCAAACTCGACATAGCGTTGAGTTAATCCGACCAGGGACTGCACCCTCAAAGACTATAATGGGCAGAATGATCGTACTCACAATCTTCAACGAAAGACAATACTCGTAGACTGGGTGTGATACTGGGGTAGTGCGCCCTAACTGAACGCTCACTCTAGATGGGCGGCGAAGGGCTTTCCTACATTAAAAAAAGGATAATTGTTTTCCTGCCACTATCCGGACACTTTTCAGACTCCGTATTCCTTATTTGCCTTAAAGGACCTAATAAATCATCCCCAACCTCTAGATTACACAGCACTTAAACACGACAAAAAGGTATACTTAATTAAATAAGGGTACTTACCATTTAAATTGTATATTACAGCAGAACACCTCCCCAAACAAACACAGAGTAAGAGCACCGCGCCATGGTTCATCGTGTTCACGCGACGTCACGCGTTCGGCACTTGCGAATAACTGCCACTGCGGAGACACAGAGACACTACAAACTTATTAACTTACTTTTTTTAGAGATCCATTCGTGTTCGAAATGATCCAAATGTGAATAATAAAAATCAATGCAGGTTTGATCATAAATTTCAAGATCTTGACGATACAGGCTCTATCTAGTATCTAGTAATTTAGTATTTTTATTTCGTATTGTTTACAAATAATATATTTCTTTCATGCACTTTAAGAAGACTGCCTCGTGGTCTCGCGGTTCAAGAATGTGCCGTGCGATCTAGAGGTCCTGGGTTCGATTCCCGGGTCAGGCAAAGTGTTATTGAGTTTTTCCATTAGGAAATTCTCAGTATCATCACGGATTTTGGAAATGTGCCCGAAAAACGGCAATAGGCTCGCCCCCTATTACGTGGGACTGATACATAGCTGGCGAAATGTGGGTGCAGAAATGCACCTCTGCCTACCCCTTCAGGGAATACAGGCGTGAGTTTATGTATGTATGTATGTACTTTAAGAATAAAAGTTCGTTTTTGACAATGTAACGTTTTTGTATGATCCTAATATTTCAAAGGTACATACATGGGCTCACGCTTGCGTTAATTAAGGGGAATGCAGAAGCGTATTAATAGAACAACGCTAATTATCATCATAATCATCATCAACCCATATGCGCCTTATCGTTGGGCTCGAGCCTCTTCTACAACGGCCTCTCCAAAGTCCATCACGCTGGCCTAGTGGGGCTTGGCGGACAATACACCTAAGAATTTTGAAGTATGCAGATGTACTCACGATGTTTTCCTTCATCGTCAAAGTACGTGTTAAATTATTGCGAATACACACATAACCAGTAACTGCCGAAATTTTAACTCGACCGCGCGCCCTACCCTCAAAGTCAAAATATCTTTATTGAAATAGACTTTTACAAGTTCTTTTGAATCGTCAATTTTACACATCTTAATTTTTTTAAACTATTGACCTCGAGGTCATCAGGACTTCCGCAAGTAAAACCGGGCGACCCTATTTTGAACGGCGGAACCCAGTAACCCGCCATAGTGGCACATGCAAGTGTGCCGCGTTCCGGGATCAGCCAGTGTATATCCGGTTTTCGGGGGGGCTTCAATCATTTTCAATTTTGGCCGGTTTGTCGCGGTCGGTTCTTTTTTCTGGACTCCATTGCGCTTACCATCAGGTGCAATGGGGTCACGTTGCCGTGCCAGAATAAAAAAAAAGACACTTTAGCCGACGATAGTTGACAAACTATATAAATAAATACACCCACCAGTCACATACATACTCGTATAACCCTACTCTAAGATACTCGTCTTGTGTCGTGAGTATCAGAAACTACGAGAGACTTTTCGGTCTCACAAACTCCAAAACCCGAAACTAATATTAGTGGATCACACAATATTTTGTCTCACTTTAACATATAAATAGAAAATATCAGCTGCAAAGAGGCCTCGATGCCAATATGTCTATTTCCTTTATTAGTAATTATTCTAGTTTTCTAATTAAGTAGGAAATTTACCAGTTTTATTTGATTAATTTATTAATAGGTTAAAGATATAAAATGTTACCTCATAGGTATTTATAAATTTACATACTTACCTCGCGTCGGTACCATGGTGACATACACAAAAGTATAGACGAATTTAATAAAAAAATTGCCGTTCAGCGCAGTGACGGGACTTCCATAGAAGCCCAAAAGAGTTACACGTTAAATATTCTCATTTATATGTCAAATTGCTTTCGTTTTTAGAGTTTAAAGATATTATTCTGAATTTTGTAAGGTAAGCTAGGCTTTTGGGCTTCGATGGAAGTATCGCCACTGGTTCAGCGGTATATTATCGAACTCAGGTTTGCGGATCGAATTCGCGACCGCTTTTTCATTGGCTGGTGTCTAAACAACTGTGCAAGGAAATTTGTTTATTTTATTTGCTCTGAAGGATTGTGCGAGATGAAGAAATTTATTTATTTATAAACTCTTTATTGTACACTAAGAAACAAAGAATAAAAAAATGTACAACAGAATGGAATTACAATTGGCGGTCTTATCGCTCATGGCGATCTTTTAGAGACAACTATAAATGGGCATAAAGAAGAGATAGATGAGAGTAGTTAACGCGAACAACATTATAATAAATGAGACAAATATATAAAAAGAGAAATATATATTATATTATATATATTCACCGCGGTTTCGTTCCCCGCACCGAGACAAATGTTTGTTTGATCCACAAATATTTGTTCCGGGTCTTGGTGGTTGCGAGACCGAAAAGTCTCTCGTAGTTTTCGATATACACGATGCAAGACTTTTATCTTAGTGTGGGATCAGAACTATGTATGTTACTGGTGGGTATATTTATTTATTTATGCTTATATATATTATATATATAAAATAATAAATATAAAGTGGTAGGGCTACCTTTGCCCATTTGGAGTGCAGTCCGGCCGGCTCGACTGTTTTATGCTCACAGGCACAGGGTTACCATTATATCATCATCATCATCAGCCCATATACCTCCCACTGCTGGGCACGGGCCTCCGCTACAACTGCGAGGGTTTTTAGGCCTGAGTCCACCACGCTGGCCTAGTGCGGATTGGCGGACTACATACCTAAGAAATTCCTAAGAACTTTTAGGCGTACAGGTTTCCTCACGATGTTTTCCTTCACAGTTAAAGCACGTGATGGTTCATTGTGAATACACACATAACTTCGAAAAGTCAGAGGTGTGTGTAGTGTACACGTAATATTAATAATTAATTGTAAGGTAAACGTGAAAATAAATCATAATATAAGCGCTGTTCCCCACTCAAACCGGTTCACTACTACCTGTGATATCGGACCGAGTGGACGTGTCAGACGCTATTGAAACCAAGCTTAAGTAGTTTTATTTATACAAACCAAACCTGAAACATCTGGACATAACATTGGCGACGAGGAATAAGTACGTAAGTGCAAACAAAAATATAATATGCATGACATATAATATTATCAAAGAAATGGATTAAGTATGATTGATGCTATTACTTTGGAATAAATATAATAATTATTAATTATCATTTATAACAATTATTAATTATGAAAAAAAAGAGTGAGACATACCTGGTCTTCTACTACCAGTAATTCTTGTATTTGTTTAACAAAGTTGAACAAAATATTTTACATATTCGACTAAGTTTCAATCATACAGCCAAAAAAAAAAAAAAAAAATGCCAGCAAATGCTTACCAAAACAAATAACTATTTTGTGCACAGTTGAATAAATTCTTCCATCCATAGTATGGTACACATCACGTGCCTATGTATCATAAAACGGCGGGTCGTGTTCAATCCAAAGTATCATGTTACTTTAACTTTTTCAAAGCTAACTGTGCAAAAAATAGTAACGAGTGCCTGTAAGAATTTGCAAGTTGGGTAGTGTACCCGACAGAAGTACACCGCAATTATTATGGCTAAAGCCATCAAGATACATACATATATTGGCATAGAAATATGCCAGCGTATGCAAAACTAACAAATTGTTAGGTTATTCCAATCCTGCAAAACCCATATCTGGGGTTACAATTTAAAATTGAATGGTCTCTTCGTGATTGCAAGTCCTAAGAAAAAAAAAAGGGGCACAATTACCCCCGCAATACACTAATTTGACTGTGATAGAGAGATTTGACCTCAATAGATTAGCGGTGGCAAATATCGAAGTGGGCTCTCGAAATTTGTTTGCTACTTTGAAGAATAAACAAGCCGCTAAAAAAGCGTGCTATACGGAGGGTTTGGCATTGCATGACATATACTACAATCTCCCTGGTGTTGTCGTGAAACAGAAGTTTACGTAATAGACACCAAACGATTAGACAGGATGCTTTTTGCCTAGTATCCTCTATGAGCGACAAGTATTTCGCCTAATGAAACAGGAATTCCTCGTTACATTACGAGATCAAAGTTCCAAATGCCATTATGCAAACAAAGACAATGATCTTTTGGACCAGATAGTAAACAAATGCAAGCCCTCCGAACTTCGCAAAGAACATTCGATCCCCGCACCGAGACAAATGTTTGTGTGATCCACAAATATTTTGTTTGTGAGACCGAAAAGTCTCCCGTAGTTTTCTGATACCCACGACGCAAGACTTGTATCTAAATGTGGGGTCAGAACTATGTATGTGACTGTTGGGTGTATTTATTTACTTATGCATGTGATTCTGAGACCGAGACTGCCTTTGAGACTCTGTTACTATTGAAAAGTCCCACTGGAAGCCAATTTATGGAAACCGTAAAACGGCAAAGAACAGGATTGGAACAAAGCAGAAATGCTCTTTGCATTTACTGCTACGGTGTACTAGATGTGCTATCCCACAAGGGACACAATATATGGCAAATTAAAGTGGTTTTAAAAGCTACTTCAAAAATCAACAAAAATCAATGCCGCATACTAGATGTGCTATCCCACAAGGGACACAATATATGGAAATTAAAGTGGTTTTAAAAGCTACTTCAAAAATCAATGCCTCATACTAGATGTGCTATCCCACAAGGGACAAAATATATGGCAAATTATGTGGTTTTAAAAGCTACTTCAAAAATCAATGCCTCATACTAGATGTGCTATCCCACAAGGGACAAAATATATGGCAATTAATGTGGTCTTAAAGCTACTTCAAAAATCAATGCCCCATACTAGATGTGCTATCCCGCAAAGGGACAAAATATATGGCAATTAATGTGGTCTTAAAAGCTACTTCAAAAATCAATGCCTGATACTAGATGTGCTATCCCGCAAAGGGAAAAATATATGGCAATTAATCGTGGTGTCAAAAGCTGCTTAAAAAATCAATGCCTCGTACTAGATGTGTTATCCCGCAAGGGCCAAATGTATGGCAAATGTAGTTTCAAAAAGCTACTACAAAAATCAATGCCTCGCAAGCCGTAAGCAAAGATTTAGAGAAAGATTAAAAGACTCAAAAATCTGGCTTTAAGAAGGCTAAGTGAAAGGACACAAAATCACCAACAAATGATGTGAACTGTGTGTTTCACATTGGTGAATAAAAACAAGTTTGCCAGCTGGGCGGCATCAATGTAACCATGCTAAACGATCCGGTGAGCCAATACAATGTCGTAAATGAAGAGACGGGGAAATATTTAAAATCCTATGCTGTTGTAGGATCAATTTAGTAACCAAGATAAGTCAGAGTTTATGACATATGGTTCTGCAAATCCCCTAAATGTTATTGGATTATTAAAAGCGCAAATTTCAGTTAGACCAGCGAAATTTACCTAAAACAAAGTTACAAAAATATACAACTGGACACTTAAGCAATTCATCGTCAACTAATTAATTAAATTATTAATTGTTTGACTGTGTCGAAACAGAAATGCTTATTAATCCGAGTAGTAAAATGTCATTAATGCTACTTTGGAAGATCTTAAAAAGGCGTTCGGGTAGAAATTTATGGCCTATCGAAGTCAAAATCCACTCATAGTTGTAGAAAGTTTTGAATCGAGTTCACGAGGTCGAAAATGGGTGTAGTTTCGAAAAATCTGCGATTTATGCGGTAAAGTGTGAAAATAAACTGCAAGTAAATTTTGCGTCCTCAGACTGGGTCTAGAAGTAAATGCAGTCGCGGAAACATTTCCAAAATCAAGGATTTTAAAATCCATATTTCAATAGACCGCGTCTGTTCAACCAATTTCTCTATCCTGTCGTAGAGTTTAAACTCAAGAAATTCCATACCTAATACAGATATTATTTAATTTATTGAGGGTTCATCCGAATGGATCTCTTCTGAAGCACCCGTTTCAAAAAGTGAACGGAGATGTTAGAATTTGCGTATATATGAGACAAGCTAGCAAAGATATTAGAGAGAAACACATGGGTGTAAGGTAATGGTACCTACTATGGAACAGCTAACCCGCAAGTTCCGCTATTCCAAAGTGTTCTTAAGCTAAATTTAAGCAATTCTTTGCATTAGTAGCAGTTGAGCGAAGATAGTAGATACATAAGAATTTTACATAGCCGAGGTCTATTCAGACACAGACATCTCGCGTTTAGTATTTTATGCGCTCCCGAATGCTTTCAAAAACCTTTAGAAAGAATCCTATTGCGAGAGTTGTTAAAATTAAAGTTAGCCAAGTCCGTATATATAAGCTCGTATCGGGACGATAACTAAAAAGAAGCATTTAACTGTTTGAAACGGACTCTGACTCAAATAAGATCTTTGGGTATTATGACTAAGAAATGAGACACAAACAACAAACCTATGAAAGGTCAAAGGACAGAAGTTTTGCCGATGCTAGTCCAGTTGTACTAAGAGCAGTGCTCGTCAAAGTAAGCCAAGGATAATTGCTTATGGCAACATAAGTCCAATAGAACGTGAGACACGTTGTCAGACCGAGAAAAGGACTTGCGTTAGTCTGGGAAGTTGCACGTTTCAATATTTATTTGTTTGAACAATACGGTTAAGATTTAGTTAATGATCATAAACCCCTGAAGGTCATGTTCTCCCAAAAGTTGGAAGCATGTGCCCGGATTGAACGTTGGGTATAACGTCTACAATCATATAATTTTAATGTCGTGTACAGTTCAGGCAAGAAAAGCATATCGGATTCATAGTCACTATTGCGTGGCTGTACAGAACCAAATAAGCCGTTCGATATATCTATCTCAATTTAGCAGTCGATAAGGCTCGACCTTTGGCAATTTCCCTAAGTGAACTGAAGTAGGCTAGTATGAATGACTGCGAATTATAAATTAGTAAAAAAAATGGTGTTTACCAAAATAACTAGGAACAGAGTGTATTGACACTCTGTTGTGTATTCACACCTTGTAATTATTGAGTTACAAGGTCTTTGAAAATGAACTCTGTCAAGATAATTTGTTGCTACGAGGAAATTAAATTATTCCTATTGCGTTCACGATAGTCGTCCCGAAATCTTTGCCATGAAACCACGACTACGGACTAAAGTATAATGAGGAAAAATTGATACAGACACGAAATGTTATGTTTATACTCTGGTGTTAGCACCAAATCCTCCTAACCCTATGCGCAGAAACAACGACCAGTTCAGTCATGTATTGACACTGGCGTCGATTTTCTTGGACCATTGCTCAGATTCAGTCGCAACAAGGATGTTAAGGATCATTTCGACTGTAGATCATAGATGTGGTTGTCAACAACGCAGTGGAGCTGTAGCTGATGGAGGTAAATTGTGTTATTATTTTTATCAAGTGTAAGATTTAAGATCCAAATTATTTACAAAAAAATTGTAGCTAGATTTAAAAAAAAAGGTTCTTGTTTTACAATTTTATAAAAGGTATATGTAATCAGTGATGTTGTGTACATGATACATACACATACTGGTCAAGTCGTCAACGAACTGGACTAGACTGGAGGAGAAATATCATACACCCGGAAAGATGAAGAAGAATGGACTATACTTATATTGTAATTTATTTCTTTATTGGAAAAGAGCAACACTAGAGTTTCTTGCCCGTTCTTCTCTAGTGATAACTGCCTTCCGAACGGTGCGGTAAATTCAATATTGATATCACTAAATTTAACTGAAATAATATTTGACATTTTATTGATTTAAAAAAAAAATATTATTTCATTTCATTCAAAACGAAAATATAGATTAAAAATCTAAACATATTGTTTATGTGTGTAGCGCAATATATATAAGTGTTTGTTTGTTATTATGAAATATTATTTGATTGGTTAAAGATAAAGAATTAAATACAAAATAAAATTATTTTAAAAAATTATTGAAAAGGGAAGAGATGTAGTGTACACGTAATATTAATAATTAATTGTAAGGTAAACGTGAAAATAAATCATAATATAAGCGCTGTTCCCCACTCAAACCGGTTCACTACTACCTGTGATATCGGACCGAGTGGACGTGTCAGACGCTATTGAAACCAAGCTTAAGTAGTTTTATTTATACAAACCAAACCTGAAACATCTGGACATAACAGTGTGTACCTGGGATGCCTCGAGGCCATCCTTACTATAATATCATCATCAGCCCAAATACGTCCCACTGCAGGGCACGGGCCTCCTCTACAACTGAGAGGGTTTAGGCCTTAGTCCACCACGCTGGCCTAGTGCGAGGACCACCGCCAGTCCTTACTATATATCATTACTTAATCAATATGAATGCCTGTTGCATTTCATTCCATGAGCGAGATATCCGAAGACCCTACTTGCTGGTGGTAGAATATTTTTATCAACCTGGATAGCGACCACCAGAAAGTGTAAGACCATAGAGACTCAGGTTAGTGTGCTGCGTTCTGAAATCAGCCTGTGTTCATCAGGTTTCAATGAGACCAGAATTATTGTGTCGATGCTGCTGTCGCTCCGCACAAACGGAACCCTAAAAACAATTGTTAAAATTCATATGTATAATTTTGTACCCCTGTCGTATTTCTTTAGTCATTACATAAGATTCACAGGCCCAAATAAACTGTAAACTCACAAGATTCGATTATAATTATTTCTCAATATGCATACATATATTTTTAATCGTTGGAGCAGACAAGTGTTGGAGTGGAGACCGCGCTTAGGTAGACGTAGTGTAGGACGTCCTGCAGCACGATGGTCTGACGACTTGAGAAAGGTGGCGGGTAGCGGATGGATAAGGGCTGCTCAAGACCGGGATGGTTGGCGCCTACTTGGGGAGGCCTTCGTTCAGCAGTGGACGGCGATAGGCTGAGATGATGATGATGATATTTTTAATGTTTATTTTTGTTAAAGTCGTGAAAGCCGACGCGCGCCCATGACATAATCTTGGCAGTTAGATTTGGATATTTTAGTAGCATTTCGACGCATGGAAAATGCCTGATGAAGCGAAGTAGGCTCTCCTTACATTAACTGGCACTTACAACATAGCTTGAGAAACATGTATAAAAGTGCACCTTCTTATTCATGCAATAATTCAGGCATGAGAATATCTATATATGTAATTTATAAGGAAAAATATTTACTGAAGTAAATTTTAACCATAAATATATATTTTAGCATCGTTTCTTATGTATAATCAAATGATATTTTTAATGCAACCGCTGTGAAGGTCGTCTTAAGGCTTGGGGGTCGTTGGCACAAGAACTAATTAGTGAAACAAAATTAGCCAAAGTACATATTTTATATGAAGCACTGATGGCTTCAAGGTTTAGGCGCGCGATCGAGAATTTCGGCGGCCGCAGGTTCAAACCCCAGGCACACACCTCTGACTTTTCGAAGTTATGTGTGTATTCACAATGAATTATCACTTGCTTTAACGGTGAAGGAAAACATCGTGATAAAACCTGCACACCTAAAAGTTCTTAGGAATTTCTTAGGTGTGTAGTCCGCCAACCCGCACTAGGCCAGCGTGGTGGACTAAGGCCTAAACCCTCTCAGCTGTAACGGAGGCCCGTGCCCAGCAGTGGGACGTATATGGGCTGATGATGATGATGACATATTTTATAAGGTAGGCTCTTTAGTTTTTCATGCTAAATATAGAAAAGGGATTTTTTACGATTGTCACTACTACATAAACAAAGTCCGCTGTATTTGTTTCGCCGAATCTTCGCAGGCGGGCCGCGTTTGCATCCTGTGTTAGCTCGAAACAATCGTCACCTTTCGGGTATTCCTATGGTCCATGAATATCTCCTTAAATTTATTGTTAAATTGGATTTTTTCAAAAATACAAATAAAAAATAAATTAAAAATACCTAGTTTTAATAAATATAGACTGCCTTGTGGTCTCGCGGCACAAGTATGTGCCGTGCGATCTAGAGGTCCTGGGTTCGATTCCGGGGTCGGGCAATTTATTTATTTTTCCATTAGGAAATTCTCAGTAGCAGCTCGGAGTCTGGAAATGTGCCCGAAAAAACGGCAATAGGTTTGCCCCCTATTACGTGGGACTGATACATACGTGGCGTAATGTGGGTGCAGAAATGCATCTCTGCCTACCCCTTCGGGGAATACAGGCGTGAGTTTATGTATGTATGTACAAATAAATTAAAAGTACCTAGTTTTAATAAGTATCAGACTGCCTTGTGGTCTCGTGGCACAAGTATGTGCTGTGCGATCTAGAGGTCCTGGGTTCGATTCCAGGGTCGGGCAAATCTGGAAAATCTGCAGTAGCAGCTCGGAGTCTGGAAATGTGCCCGAAAAAACGGCAATAGGTTTGCCCCCTATTACGTGGGACTGATACATACGTGGCGTAATGTGGGTGCAGAAATGCATCTCTGCCTACCCCTTCGGGGAATACAGGCGTGAGATTATGTATGTATGTATGTATATGTATGATCTCCGTAAAGGGGAGTCCCTTTACGTAGATTACCCTTTTTCATTAACCGTCGTATAAACATATACATATATATGAAAATGAAAAAAATAAAATAAAACAGGTATGACGCTTGACGCACTTCGAAGTTTTTGCTTACGCCCATGTAGCTGTATTTATATAAATAATTTATTTAATTACGTTTTTTACCTCAATACCAAAATAAAATGATGTGCTGCAACTGAGAATTTCCTAATGGAAAAACCCAATAACACTTTGCCCGACCCGGGAATCGAACCCAAGACCTCTAGATCGCACGGCACATGCTTGTGCCGCGAGACCACGAGGCAGTCGTATCGTATATATAATTGTTTTGTTGTCGCTTAGCCTTAGTTTTGCAAAACACTTGATGTTATCAAATGAATATTCGATTACGATAAAAATACGGGTAAAATGAAACCAGTTAGACAACGTAATTTAATAAATTGCGTTATTATAAACTTGAAGTACAGGTACAATTTCCGTGGTGGAAGTGTTATTGATTTTATTTTTGGTGAATAAAAATAGTTTGAAAAAAAAAACGTTTTTTTTCGATTTTTATTTTAATATAATATAATCGATTTCTTTACGGAGCAATGGAAGGCGATTTTGTCAGAATGTTTGAATTTTTGTGAATTGAATGTGTGATGAATGAATATGTGTATATTATTATTAGATTTTTTAGATAGTTTATATTGTTGATTAATGTTAATTTTCATTTTATTTTACATGAAGGGGTATGCAGAGGTGCATTTCGCCAGGTATGTATCAGTCCCAAGTAATAGGGGGCGAGCCTATTGCCGTTTTTTCGGACATATTTCCAGACTCAGTGCTGCTAGTGAGAATTTCTTAATGGAAAACCCCAATTACACTTTAACACTTTGCCCGAACCGGGAATCGAACCCAGAACTGTGTCTGTCTAGCTAAGACTAAGTGAATTTCAAAATGTAAGTTTACAACGAGGCTCCTTTGTTAATGTCTATATGAAATCTATGTCTATAAGCCCTTATTAAACATGGGGAACTACAAAAATATTGGTTAGGCTTCATTTAGTTTACCATACTAGCACATGACTGGTTAGTAGACTTTACAGCCCCGTGGCGCTGTTGACTAGATACCAGCTTGAGAAGCAAGAGGCCGCGGTTTCTGGGTGTTTGTGAGAACAAAAAGTCTCTCGTAGTTTCTGATACCCACGACACAAGACTCGTATCTTATTGAGGGGTCAGATCTATGTATGTGACTGTTGGATGTATTTATTATTATTATTACATAACGAAGAAATGTAATTTTCTATATATTAAAATTGTCTATGGTCAGTGTATTGAGTGGACGTGCTTTCGGTTAAAATTTTAAATTCAATTAGTTAAACTGTGTTTATATACTTTCCAAACTCGTGAATTTTGCAAAATTACGTTGTGAATGTACTCACTTTTGTGTTGCTGAATGTAATCCAGCTCTGCACCACTACCAGCCAGCGTTTAACTTCACCAGAACAACACCTCACTTTAAGACAGTTAATATGACTTCACTAGAGGACATCCAATCTACACAAAAGACGCTTGAAGACAGCTTTTCGCAGTGAATGGCCCAACTCGAAGCTCAACTTTAGACTGGGGGAGCTGCCAAGGACACCGTCGCTCGGGTTGCCGAAAAGTTCCGGACCTTTCGGGAGCTCACGCTCAATATGCTGCGATTGCTGAGACAGCAAATAACTCAATGCGCAAACATGGTCGATGCGATGGAGACTAGACACCGTCGTAAAGCACTACTTTTTCACGACGTGCCGGAGACTGACGACGAAAACTGTAATGCCGCCGTGTTGTCCATAGTAAACGGTACAATGTTGGTGAAGGACGTCACAGGCGCCTCTATCACTGCCTGTCATCGTATAGGGACTCCAAACAAAGAACACCATCGGCCTGTCCTAGTCAGGTTCTCCAGTGTACTTCATAGGATAGCTGTTTGGCGAGCCAAATCTAAGCTGAAAGGCTCATCTGTTTCGGTTAATGAGTTCCTGACAAGATCGCGACAAAACATATTCAGCAAAAGTTGGCAGCATTTTGGCATGCGGTCTTGCTGGACTCAAGACGGCACTGTTGTAGTCAAAGTTCCGGATGGAAGCCGCGTCAAAATCACAACACTAGACGAACTTAATTCCTTATTGGCAAAGTATCCCAAGACATCAAGTTTATCTTCATCGGCAGTAATAAGCCACGGGTCCACGGAAACATCGCGCTCGAATATAAAACCGCGTAAGCCATGACGATCGCTCAGCGCTTACTAATACTTTTATTTCATATAATTATTATTGTTCGTCTTTTTTAAATAATACCCTCTAACTGTTTGTTTTTTGTCTTGTCACTTTCAATTTAGGTATTTAATTTTTATTGTTCGTCTATATTTTTAATACTACCCTCATGTCGTTGTTTTTTTTTTATATTGTCACTTTCATTTTGACATTTGGGTATAGACGAAGTCGCGTTCCATACCACAATATTGTTTATGTTTTGTTTTTAAACTTTTTTGTTGTTTTTGTACTGTTATTTATGTTTAAATAAGAAGAAATAAGGACGTCTGGTCAGGGATGCTCCTATCTAGTGGTCATGGCCTGTCCTAGAATAGGTGCTTCGAGTACGCGACCTCGGCCCCCCGAGCTACTGCAGTCACTACCAACCTTCCCTTCCGTGACTGCAGTATCCACTCCTACAGGCCATACTTTCCTTTCCCATAACATCCTTTACCCACAAACTCTTTTTCCTTTCCCCGGTTGATGACGGGCAGCAGCGTCATTAACACGAGTCCCCTCCTGCGCTCGCCAACCCGCCTGCCAAGCGTGGCGAGTATCGGCAAAATCCCCTCAATGACTGAAACTAGGACCAGGCCCCCAGTCCCCGGCAGCCCCGCTATTCCTGGCTACGGTAGCGGCCATGGTTACGGCGGGGCAGGGGGTGCTAAGAATCCCCGGGTTGGCCCCGGCTACCACCCCCGACGACGACTGGCCCTGGTAACACACAACGTACGCACTTTGAGGACAGACGAGAAGATTGTCGAACTGGAAGAGGAATTGAGCGGGTTACACTGGGACATTCTGGGGCTGTCGGAAGTCCGAAGAATCGGGGAGGACACGATAACCCTGAAGTCCGGTAACCTGCTCTTCTACCGGGGGGACGACCAACAGTCCCGAGGAGGTGTCGGATTTCTCGTCCACAGGTCTCTCATCAACAACATCGTATCCATCGAAAGTGTGTCGAGCAGGGTAGTGTACCTTATACTCAGAATATCGAAAAGATATTCGTTGAAGGTCATACAGGTATACGCGCCGACCTCGACACACCCAGATAAAGAAGTAGAGGAGATGTATGAGGACATAAGTCGGGCCATACATACTTCCAAAACCTACTTCAATGTTGTTATGGGGGACTTCAACGCAAAGTTAGGCATGAGAAGCGATGCAGAGTTGAAAGTGGGGCAATTTGGGCATGGGCAAAGGAACCCCAGGGGTCAGAGGCTGGCCGACTTTCTGGAGAAAGAGGGACTCTTTGCGATGAACTCTTTTTTCCAGAAGCCGCCTCACAGGAAATGGACCTGGCTGAGTCCTGACGGTTCTACGAGAAACGAGATAGATTTCATCTTGACGACGAATAGACGGATATTCAGTGATGTCTCCGTGATCAACAGGGTAAAAACCGGTAGTGATCATCGAATGGTTAGAGGCTCATTGAATATCAATGTCCAATTAGAAAGGCGTCGCTTGATGAAGTCTACGCTCCGACCTACTCGCGCTCATATCCAAAACCCCGAGAGCTTTCAACTCGAGCTGTCAAATCGCTTTGATTGTTTAGATGAAAACCTTGCGGTGGACGAGCTAAACAGTGGTTTGGTAGAAGCTGTCCATACGGTGGGATCTAAGCATTTTAGACCTCGCCGTAGAGATAGACCACAAAAACTCTCGATCCACACTCTTGACCTCATGGCCGAACGTCGATCTATGGCGCTGCAATCTTCCGATGACGCCGAAGCATATCGTCAGCTCAATAGACGGATCTGGAAGTCCTTGCGACACGATGTCCGTGCTCATAATACTGTGAGCATCAAGGAGACAATCGAGCGGAACGGAGGCTCCAAAGTGTTTGCAAGAGACTTGTCTATTGGGCAAAGACAGTTGTCTAGGCTGAAGACGGAAGGTGGCCGCGTAGTGTCGACGAAGGCAGAGGTATTAAGGGAGATCGAGAGGTTCTACGGACAGCTTTACACCTCGGTTGCCGAACCGACTGTTAGCTCGGCCGAAGACCCGAGAGCCGAGTTGATCCGGCACTTCAGTGATGATATCCCGGACATCAGCCTGTGCGAGATTGAGATGGCTCTGAAGCAACTTAAGAACAACAAGGCGCCGGGTGAGGACGGAATCACTTCAGAGCTTCTGAAAGCGGGCGGAACGCCGATACTTAAAGTCCTTCAGAGGCTCTTCAATTCCGTTCTCCTCGAGGGCTCAACGCCAGAGGCATGGAGCAGGAGCGTGGTGGTACTGTTCTTCAAAAAAGGTGACAACACTTTGCTGAAGAATTACAGGCCCATCTCGCTCCTGAGCCATGTCTATAAGTTGTTTTCGAGGGTCATCACAAATCGTCTCGAACGCAGGTTTGATGACTTCCAGCCTCCCGAACAAGCCGGTTTCCGAAAAGGCTTTAGCACCATAGACCACATCCATACGCTTCGGCAAGTTATACAAAAAACCGAGGAATATAACTTGCCGCTTTGTTTAGCGTTTGTGGACTATGAGAAAGCCTTCGATTCGATCGAGACCTGGGCTGTGCTACAGTCTCTCCAGCGGTGCCACATCGACTATCGGTACATCGAGGTGTTGAAAAGTATATACAGCAACGCCACCATGTCGGTCCGAGTACAAGATCAGAGCACGAAGGCTATTCCACTACAGAGAGGCGTGAGACAGGGAGATGTCATATCTCCGAAACTGTTTACAGCCGCGCTGGAAGACGCCTTCAAGCTCTTGCAGTGGAAAGGACTCGGCATCAACATAAACGGCGAGTATATCACACACCTTCGGTTTGCCGACGATATTGTAGTCTTGGCAGAATCGCTGGAAGACCTTAGCACTATGCTCGAAGACCTCAATCGAGTCTCTCAACAGGTGGGTCTTAAAATGAACATGGACAAGACGAAGATCATGTCGAATGTCCATGTTGTGCCCACCCCGATCGCAGTTGGGGGCTCGACTCTCGAAGTTGTAGACGAATATGTCTATTTAGGACAAGTGGTCCGGTTAGGCAGGTCCAACTTCGAGAGAGAGGTCAATCGTCGAATCCAACTCGGTTGGGCAGCGTTCGGGAAACTACGCGACGTCTTCTCGTCCAATATACCTCAGTGCCTGAAGACGAAAGTCTTCAATAGTTGTGTGTTACCAGTGATGACATACGGCACCGAGACGTGGCCTCTCACTATGGGCCTCATTAGGCGGCTCAAAGTCACTCAACGAGCTATGGAGAGGGCTATGCTCGGGGTTTCCCTACGAGATCGAATCAAAAATGATGAGATCCGTAGGAGAACTAAGGTAACCGACATAGCCCAGCGAATTAGCAAGTTGAAGTGGCAATGGGCCGGGCACATAGTGCGGAGAACTGATGGCCGATGGAGTCAAAAAGTTCTCGAATGGAGGCCACGTAGCGGAAAGCGCAGCGTAGGACGTCCACCAACGAGATGGTCCGATGACCTGGTAAAGGTTGCGGGTCGTCGCTGGATGCAGGCTGCCTCCAACAGGCCACTGTGGAGATCATTGGGGGAGGCCTATGTTCAGCAGTGGACGTCTTTGGGCTGATGATGATGATGATGAAGGACGTCCACTACACGCTATGCGTTCAAAATGAGAGTCCGAGATTTATTTCGCAATAAACTGGCAGAGTCATCTTGTTGAGGTTAAGTGTATTAATGTTTAATATATTTATGTATTTATATATATTTATATGTATATGTATTTATTGTATAATATGTATAATTATGTATATATTTTTTTAATGGGTACATACATATGTATGTTTTTATCTTTTTCATATATTCTTTTGTTATTCTTTTTTACACCAACCATGCTGAATCTCTCCACCACCCTAAGGTAGACTGTTAGAGAATGCCGCAGGCATTAAGTCCACCTATATACAGTTCTGTGTATAAAGTTTTAAATAAATAAATAATTTGGCACGAGATTCACCACTAATATATTTGTTTATCAAGTTGCCATCATCATCATCAGCCCATATACGTTCCACTGCTGAGCACGATTCTCCACTAGAATTAGTGCGAGTGGGCGGACTACACACCGACGAAATTTCTAAGAACTTTTTAAGTATGCAGTTTTCCCCATGAAGTACGTAATAATTCATTGAGAACTTCGAAAATTCACTTTTGTGCCTAGGGTTTGAACCTGTGACCATCGAGATTTAACTCCACCGCGTGCTCTAACATTGAGACCGTCACTACAAGTTAACATTTATGTAATTATTGGGTAATACTAGCTTTTAATTTCACGGGTCATTCTTCCTCTTTTAAACTACAGTAGTCAAATGGGGAAAATTATGATTTATGATATAATTAATAACATCATATTCAACTTGGTTTTTATTTTCAATCAGTACTTTTTTTTAAATAAATAAATCTTTTTTATTTAAATCCAGCCTTTAAAATATGCATTCTTTCAATGTATCAACTGGTACTACCTAAAAATACTATTCACTTTCGGCATCAAGGTAATCGAATTACTTCTTTCCTCGTGGTCTTTTGCTAATATTTCCTAACGATGAATAAACACGGCCACTCGTACTTCCAAAGTCTTGTTTGTCCTGTTGGTCAGTATCCTGTTTTTCTTTAGTTTTGCCACTTATCGTCATCTTAGCCTCTACTTCTCCCAGGAGAGTCTTCACCAAACGGTTCACAGGTGCCTCAATCACCAGGAAGACCGGGAGAGCCAAAGCATATGAAACTATTGTCACACCAAGGAAATTTAGGAACTGCAATAAAAAAAAAACTATATCAGTAACTGGCGATTATGAGGAAGCCAGCATATTAATATCGTCTAAAAAAAATATTATTTACAGCAAAGTTACATTTCTGCACCAGTTTGCATCAGTCCCTATTGGGTCTATTGCCTATTGCCGGTTTTCGGGCACGTTTCCAGACTCCATGCTGCTACTGAGAATTTACTTAACTAAAGACTTAAAAACATTTTGCCCGATCCGGATATAAAACCCGGGACTTCTAGGTCGCACAGCACATGCTTGTGCCGTGAGACCAAGAGGCAGTCAGAATGTACATACATAGATTGAATAAAAATACTGGACAATTTATATTGTTTTTACCCTACTACAGTAAAGGGAGGGTCCCTTTATTGCAGTTGATGAGTTCAGTGCGAACTAGTCATCATCATCATCATCATCATCAGCCCATATAGTTCCACTGCTGGGCACGGGCCTCCTCTACCATTGAGAGGGTTTAGACCTTAGTCCACCACCCTGGCCTAGTGCGGGTCGGCGGACTATACCACTAAAAAATTCCTAAGAACTTTTTGGTGAGCAGGTTTCATCACGATGTTTTTCCTTCACCCTTAAAGTAAGTGTTAATTAATTATGAATACACACATAACTTCGAAAAGTCAGAGGTGTGTGCCTGGGGTTTGAAACGGCGACCGCCGAGATTCTTCACCGCGCGCCTAAACTTCGAGGTCATCACTACTGTGCAAACTAGACACAAGTAAAACTGACAATCTCTCGTCTTTTAAACGTTGGCCTATTCATTAATACTTTATCGTGCTTACCATCAGATACTGTGCGGTCACTTCGTCGTTCCGGTATAAAAATCTATGTGACATTAATAAACAACCAAACTGTACGAAAAGAATATTCGAAGCTAAATTAATTTCTAATTCATAGAAGACAAAATATCTCACTCGATAGTAATTTTTATTTTTATTATTTGGTTTGTCACCCAACAGTCACATACATAGTTCTGAACCCACATTAAGATACAAGTCTTGTGTTATGGGTATCAGAAATTACTAGACTTTTCGGTCTCACAAACATCAAGCGAAACAAATATTTGTGGATCACACAAACATTTGTCTTGGTGCGGGAATTGAACCCGCGGCCTCTCGTTTCGCAAGCTGGTATCTAGCCAACTGCGCCACGGGGCTGTCAAAACTATAATTTATAACTACTTATTAACTAATACTGGCTGTCTTGTGGTACTAGTAAGTGACGTGGGATCTAGAGGTCCCGGATTTGATTAGCTTTTCATTAGGAAATACTCAAAAACAGGACGGAGTCTGGAAATGTTCCCAAAAAACGGCAATAGGCTCGCGTCTTATTACATGGGAGTAATCAATACCAGGCGAAATATAGAAATGCTCCTTCAGGGCACACAGGCGTAAGGTTTTATGATATTAACTAATATTGTGGATGTAATTGCTTTTTAAGTGAGCTTGAAAGAAGAAAATAGATACATACCAGATTTTGATATGAAACTATGCTCAACTGCTTCCTGATCCCTTCCAGTATGTAAATTAGGTTAAAATGCAGCAGATACACGCAGTAAGACAGCCTGCTGGGCACCACCCAGCCGCGCCAATTTACGAATCCTACAATTTTTGCTGAAATTAAAGAAAAGTTAATAATGAATACACCCAACAGTCACATACATAGTTCTGACCTCACATTAAGATACGAGTCTTGTGTCGTGGGTATCAGAAACTACGAGAGACTTTTTGGTCTCACAAACACCCAGCGAAACAAATATTTGTGGATCGCACAACCATTTGTCTCGGTGCGGGAATCGAACCCGCGGCCTCTCGTTTCGCAAGCTGGTGTCTAGCCAACTGCGCCACGGGGCTGTCAAAAGTTAAGCCTAGGTTGCAGAAATTTTAAACCCTTTTTCAAATATATTTGTAAATTTCATAATGTTCATTGTTCAATCATGGCATTTGAGTAAAAGTGCCAATATAAACACGGCTAAAGTAAGAATTAATGGCAATATTTATAGGGGAATAGTAAAGCATCTAGATTCTAAGTCATTTTCAAGATGCGCGGAACAATTTTTTAACTGGTAAATGAAACCCATAATGGTTGATAGCCAGTTTAAACTCTAACTATTCACACTGGCCATTGCAATTCCTATAGGCCAGGTTCGACAGTGGAATGCAGACCTAATAACCTAATAACTGATCAATGAAGCTTGTCGAGTCTTAGGAAACTTGCCTTCAAAACCAACCAAAAGAATGCTGGTGGTAGGATATTCGTATCCGCCCGGATAGCGACCACCGTACACAGAGCGTAAAACCTGCCATAGTGGCACATGCAAGTGTGCCGCGTTCCGGGGTCAGCCAGTGTATATCCGGTTTTCGGGGGGGGCTTCAATCATGGTGAAAGGATGACCGTGCCCGCATTTTTTGGCCGGTTTCTCGCGGTCGGTCCTTTGTTCACAATGGTATTAGTCCCCCAAACTTCTTCACAAGATAGGTGAAGAGGTTTTCGGCCGGCATGATTGCGTCGACCAACGGGAGATCATCATCTCTCGCTGGTCGGCACTTTTTCTGGACTCCATTACACTTACCATCAGGTGCAATGGGGTCACTTTGCCGTGCCAGTATAAAAAAAAAAGTTAGGAGTAACTACTCCTAACTTAGAGAAGATAACTCTCTTAACTAAAAGAAGATGGAAACGAAACAGCTGTTCCCCCCCTTCCTATAAGAGCTGAAGTCAAAATACTCTAAAAGTTCTTAGGAATTTCTTAGGTGTGTAGTCCGCCAAACCGCACTAGGCCAGCGTGTTGGACTAAGGCCTACACCCTCTCAGTTGTAGAGGAGGCCCGTGCCCAGCAGTGGGACGTAGGTATATGGGCTGATTATGATGATGATTGAAGCTAAGGTTTAAATTACAAGCGTAGCTAAAACGTCAGAATACTCACATTCAGATCTCATTGCGATGCCAATGAAACCGACACTCACAATTATAGAAACAAGTAGTCGATGCAAAGACGCGTATAGAACTCGAAATATTAGAGGCGCTCGCTCCCCACCCTCGTAAAAACTGTACCCCGAATACATCATCGCAATTTCACCGGGAACGACCAACCAAATCAGCGTGTTTAATATCTGTGAAGAAATTACAGATTTTGAAACTACTTCTTATAATTTGTCATAAATTAGGATTTATCATAAGACTAGTTATGGCCTCGAGGTATAGGCACGCGGCCGAGAATTTCGACAGTCACGGGTTCAAAACCCAGGCACACACCCTCTGGATTTTCGAAGTTATGTGTGTATTCACAATGAACTATCACGTACTTTCACGGTGAAGGAAAACATCGTGAGAAAACATGCACATCTAAAATTTCTTTTGTGTGTAGTCCGTCAAACCGCACTAGGCCAGCGTGGTGGACTCAGGCCTTAACCCTCTTAATCTAGGTATCCACATGCATATTGCAGGTAAAAAAATTATCAATTGTTTTTTTTTGTTTTACTAGTATTATTTTACTAGAAAGAAGCGGTCAAGAAACTCTCGTTGTCTATTTTTACATTACAATTTAAATTTATAGGGCAGTTAATATAAGCATTGCAATTATTGTATGTTATAATGTTTCTTATATATCTTTAATTAAGTACTACATGATGAAATATATTAACAAAAATTGGCGTGCGGCTTAATTTATATATGAGCTCTAGGAACGCTCAGGCAAGTCAACCCTGCACTAGAGGCGGCTTTAAGGTATTTAACTACTTAAAAACAAAGTATTTTTCAAAGTATAAATTCGAAGAGGCCTCAATATAAAGACATACTTTATTCCTGGAGAGATTTACGCCTTTTTTCTGCCAGTTGTAGGCGAGGTTGGCGCTGATCATGCCCACCACTAGTGCAGACATATTGTTGTGTCCGAGCACGTGCGTGTAGCGGAAGCTTTCACTTTCCAATGTCCTGAGGAATCTAAAAATGTGAATATATTATTTTTTAACCCGGCCCAGCGGCCGCCCAACACATCCCCGGGCGGCAACATCCATGCTGGGTCGGAAGGCGCCGGTGTGTCCGACACACCCTCGCCCCTCCGGGGGTGGGATGGTCCGTAAATAGGATTTTCCACGAGAAAAAAAAAAGCGGCGTTCGATGGTCCATGTCACTAAATAAATAGAAAAACCGGAAAATGTCGCAAGTCTGTTTATAAAAAAAAATGGCCCCAAAATGCCAATAATGGCCCAGGGTAATCCATTCACCGGACACAATTCCAAACTCCGTGCTTCAGACAACAACTCAGAATATCCTAGCTGGAAGATCCAATAGCACTTTTCCCCATCCATAATTCAATAATTTAGTTACAAAATATGAAGAACAACTTACTCGGGATTCAAAATCATGATTCCATCTAGATCTTGTATCCAAACTTGAAGCGCCGGCAGCACCATAGACAGAACCAACAACAACGCCAGAACCACTTTCCTCGTCGTGTGCTTGGTGGTCGAGTACACCAGCAGCCCTATGAAGAACAACTGCGTGTCCGCTCCTAAATACCTGATGACGCAATCCATACTAATATTATAAATGCGATTGTAACTCTGTCTGTCTGTCTGTCTCGCTTTCCTGCTAAAACTACTGAACCGATTTAAATGAAATTTGGTACACAGATAGTTTGGAGCCTGAGAAAGAACATAGGCTACTTTTTATCCCGGAAAAGGGGTTTTAAGGGGTTGAAAGGGGGGATGAAAGGTTGTATGGAAGTATTGTCATTTTTAAAGCTAGAAGCTTGAAACTTATTCTTTAGGCTGTTGATTAGATATAAATAAATATGACATCAAAAGATTGTAATAAATGTACCTTTAAGGAGGTAAAATAAAAATAGGGGTGAAAGTTTGTATGGAAATTCGTCATTTTTGAAGCTATAATGATGAAACGACGTGTAGACGACTGTAACTATGTATATGTAACTATATGTCTGTTATGCTTTCACGCCTAATTCATTTGACCGATGTAAATGATTTTTGATATGGACATAAATGGGACTCTGTGGAGTAAAATAGACTACAACTTATTTTCTTTCTGAACCCAACCATGTAGTCTACGCGGACGGAGTCGCGGGCAAAAGCTAGTGATAGATAAATCTCCACTTTAATAACAGAAGAAATATTTAAGTTCCCTTTAAAAAGTAAAAAAAAAATATTCTTAATTGAATTTATACTTTTCATATACATATTATAATGTAGATTTTGTTAAGTTGTAAATACATAGGGTCTTGTCGAAAATTAACAAATTTAATTTAAGGTAAAGATTGCTATGACTGACCGGTCCCAATTTTCCCACCATCAATTTTCTCATCAAACGAAGCTAAGAACACTCTCGATTCATCATCATCATCATCAGCCCATATACGTCCCACTGCTGAGCACGGGCCTCCTCTACAATTGAGAGGGTCTTAGGCCTTAGTCCGCCACGCTGGCCTAGTGCGGGTTGGCGGACTACATACCTAAGATATTCCCAAGAACTTTTAGGTGTGCAGGTTTCATCACGATGTTTTCCTTCGCCGTTTAATTCATCAATATTCTATTTCAGTGCGCTTTCATTTGAGACCCCAGTCTAGTATATTTGCAGACATTCGGTTATTCTTCCCCACTTTCACCCCCCACAACTTTTAAACGGCTCAACCGATTTTCATCAAACATGTCTAAGGGCACTCGTACATATGTGAATCACCTTTAATGCAAAAAAAAACTAAATAGATTTTGAGTTTATTGGGTTTGTAACGACTGATAAAGAATACTATTTTTTTTACATTTTAAGGGTTCTTACTTAAACTAATTAGTATTTTTTTTTTTATCCTGGCACGGCAAAGTGACCCCATTGCACCTGATGGTAAGCGTAATGGGGTCCAGAAAAAGTGCCGACCAGCGAGAGATGATCTCCCGTTGGTCGACTCAATCATGCCGGCGGAATACCTCTTCACCTTGTGAAGAAGTTTGGGGGACTAATGCCATGGGGATCAAAGGACCATTTGTTTGCGTAGAGGGTTTTTTAATAACCTCTTTTGGGAACGACGCCGTCAGTCCCAATTTTCTGTTAAAGACTTGTAAACGGTTATTAATGACATGTTTTATAGCTCACCAAGTTTGAAAAGCACAGTACTTGTCATCAGGCACGTAATTGTTGATGAACAGCATGTGGTGCCACCAGTACTTGCGGCAGTCTGACGTCACGGAGTCGGTCACATACATATTCCACAAGGGACCGGAACCCATAAAACGGAGCCACGTCGCCATGAACGCGACAGTTGCTGCGTAAGTTGGTATCAACCTGGAATTGTTTATTAATGAATTCATTATTTTTTTCATATTTGTTATTGGTATCGTGATATCAATGTGGTTCTTTCATTTCTCATTTAATCTCCTTGGGTAATTTTATTATTGAAAGCAACTTGCATTTCGTCTTCTGGTTTCCATCATAAGTTTCCATTTTAAGAAGTCATTACCTAAGCTTAAAAATCTTTAAGAATATCATTCAATGAAATAAGCGTACCGCCATGCGGCCATATTTTCACATGTGTTTTCTATGACAGTTCTTTCAAGCCCAGAGTCTTTTTTTATCGTTATCATGAGCCAAAATACACTGCTGGATAATGCCACTTCCTCGCTCCCACCCAAGTACATACATATATAAGATGCGACATCTTATAATCTTCATGTTTCTTTAAAGTTTGGATAGTCGGATACTGTAGACTTACATGGTGGATGTCCTACGCTCAGTTTGTAGGCTCCACTCAATAAACATTTTTCCCTGACAACCACAAATTGTCAAACAGTCGGAAGCATTCAATTTTAGGTTCTATTTATCCTGTTGTTTTCCTTTATAAAGCCCAAATGTAGAATAGTTGTTAATGCTATGAAAAGTCAATTACGAATTACTGCATTTTATGAATTGAGTCACTTAAAATATATTTACTGTGGTAAAGCCGAAGTTACCTCCACCATCTTAAAATCATGACAATAGGAACGGCTTTCCATGAGATTCCAGTGGTTTCAGACCGCAGCAGCAACTTATAGACAAGCAGGAAACCAGACATGCAGAAGAACACTTGAATGATCATCACGCCATTGTACAAGATGATGATGAAGATATTATCGTATGTCTGCAAATAATGTACTGATTAACACATTTTCAAAACTCTCTTTTTAATCTTCAAGCTACTTGGTATACCGTGTTATATTGTATTGTAAAGAAAGGCTCAATAAAAACAATTGTTAAAATTCTTATCTAATCTTGTACCAATGTTACATTCCTTCAGCCCTCGTTTTATATTGGCATAGGGGAGGGGGCAGCTTTGTTCAATTTGGATGATCGTGATGACAACAGAGAGGTTTCAACTTTCAGTTGGTATACTGGCGTAGGTTTTTAAGGAACCAACACAGCCAAGCGGACAATCATTACGCGCGTTGAGTTGGAAGGTCAGACATAAACTATCTCTGACTCCCCCGAATTACAGACCGGTGGGCTTAAGACGGTAAAGACTTAAGACAAAAAAAAAACAATATTGGTATATTAATTTGGTAGAAGAAGCGTGCTTGATTGGTACTTACTCTTTCGAAATAATGAGGGTTATCAATGAAGCCAACTGCAATCAGCATGAGCACGTGAGCGCTAAGCGTCAGAAGGTTTGTGATCGTCCTGGAACAAAACCAGCATCCAGTGAATTTCCAATTGGTCTCCAGGTTAAGAAGTTAGCTTTTCGGCGTGAGATTATTCCTCGCACGAACATTTGTGGCCGTACATAGATAATAGAAATGTATGGTAATGTGGCCTCTGCCTACCCCCTCGAGTAAGGCATGAGGTATGTACGTATGTAGCAGTAGAGGTACTTCTATAGAAGCCCAGATAACTTTAAAACATTACGATATACTGAGTGATCGAATTAGCTGATAATTATTGTGACTAATTGTTTATCGAAACTGCCTCGTTTTAAGGAGTGTCTCTAAAATTATTGATATTATATATACCTACAAGTAAGTCGTGATGGCCTCGAGGTTTGGGCACGTGGTCGAGAATCTCGACGGTCGCGGGTTCAAACCCCACGCACACACCTCTGACTTTTCGAAGTTATGTGTGTATTCACAATGAATTATCACGTACTTTAACGGTGAAGGAAAACATCGTGATGAAACCTGCACACCTAAAAGTTCTTAGAAATTTATTAGGTGTGTAGTCTGCGAACCCGCACTAGGCCAGCGTGGTGGACTAAGGCCTAAACCCTCTCAATGGTAGAGGAGGCCCGTGCCCAGCAGTGGGAAGTATATGGGCTGATGATGATATATACATACGTATACGAGTACATATGCTCACGCTTGAATCGTCGGAGTAGGCAGAGGTATATTTCATAAGGCCATGATTCAGGTGTATTGCCGCGTACTTGGCACTGTTTAGAATTTATGCCGCTTATGAGATTTTTTTGTAAAACGCTTTGCCCTACGCGAGAATTGAGCTCGGAACTTTTAAAGCCCGCACTATTAGTTGCGATGAAACGTATAACCGGTGGTAAGAATTGCTTAATAATTCCAAAGATCTAAAAAAGACTTTGCTAATGAAGCTAATTTTTCCTATAATTTTCTGAGTTCCTTTTATTTAGTAGTTAGGCTACGTCCTTTCCCAATGTTCTATCCCCATACAAAAATATATGATATGAGTTTATTAATTACGCACAAAAATATGAATTACTTCTCTATGTTGATACAGAATGCAATCACCATCATCATCATCATCAGCCCATATACGTCCCACTGCTGAGGACAGGCCTCTTCTACCATTTCTTAGATGTGTAGTCCGCCAACCCGCACTAGGCCAGCGTGGTGGACTAAGGCATAAACCCTTACAACGTAATGTAACCAGCAATTTTTTTAATTTTACCTTAGTCCATGAAATCCTGTCAGCGCGTTTATTTTGGAATTCTCGTTCTCAAATCTCACCAACCACTGCCAGTTTCGTATTACAGAGAAACATAACATGTACTTGTTACCTGTAAACGAGGAAATAATACTCGGTGGAAACTTTTTGATACTCAGAAATATATAAATACAGAAATTTAGATTACAAGACTCCCAAATAATAAATAAGCCTATTACAGCAAATAAATATATTGTACTTAAGGAACTTTTTTACAGAAAATATATTTACCGACATCCTTAGAAGCTTTTTTGTTGACCCAGTAATCGTATACGGTGGCTAGCAGACAAGTGGCCACTACCATCGCAAACCCTGCTGCCACGGCCCAGTCGAGCTCGTCGACAGGTCCGACGTGGTTGTCGCGCGGCGAGTCGCAGTAGTAGAGGCGGGAGAGGGTCGCGCGCACTCCGTACTGGTGCAGCTCCGCGTCCACACACGCCGCCAGCGCGCCAGACAACCCTGCCGTGGAGTTGAGCGCGCCCACGTACTGCGAGCACGTCGCACTCACGCACAGCCCGCGCTCGATGTATGAGTGGTTGTAGTGTCTTACCACTACTGCTGAATATTCCTGAATTATAGCAGAAAAATCCGCAATACTGCGGTATATAAATTACTCCAAATTAATCCTGAAAATATTGTCATTGTACAAAGCCAGCACGCGTGTAATTCTGTTATAGAAAGAGGAGGCTAGAGTAAGATTCAACAACACTTCGGACCATTGACCATGATACAGAAGGTAGTACACAGTGAGTGAATAAATGTCCTCACACGACAGATATTGCTCCATTTGCTACTTTCTACGCCAATCTGATCAAATGCCTTTAGGAAACAGATCCATCCCTCCCTCATGAGTCACTCCCTTCCATGTCAGTCCATCAGTTTGCAACTGTTCGCTGCTTTTCCAGGAGGTATTTCCAAACGGATACGACTTCAAGAAAAGGACGGGACCTTCAAGAAAAGGGCCTATATTTTACTCAAAGGCCGGCAACATAGCATCGATTACTCTGGTATTGCGGGTGTTCATGGGCGGTATTGATCACTTAACATCAGATGACTGGCTCACTCGTTTGCATCTTTCCGATAAAAAAAAAACCTTTCGATGTAAGTGCTCGGCTGCGACGTGATAAAGAGTATTTAGTTATCATTTACTCATAAAAAATTAAGTGGAGATCATATAAAAATAATATTTAACCTTGAGACTACTAATAGGCTCGAACTTGTAACTCGAACAACAAATTAAATGATACTTTGTATTAATTATTATAAAATAAGTATTTTTTTCTGGGAGTTCGTATTTGTGGTGTTTAGTCTAGAAAATACGATAGACTTTTTGGTCTCGCAATCACCCAGACCTAACAAAACTATTTGTGGATCGCACAAACTTTTGTCCCGGTACGGGGAGTGATCCCACAGCCTCCCATTTTGTAAACTGATCAAAACTGTTACTTGTTTTGTAAATCTAGCCAAGGATGGCTGTCTTATATTAGGCAGTATAAAAAATAATATCATTATAAACCTACCTGTATCATATGCATGAGCTGGTTGCCAGGCTCGGCGTACAGGTCCAGCTTGGCGACGCAGTAGAGTCCCGCGGGATCGCGCAGACACGACTCGTAGTCGTCCAGCCGGAACAGCGGCGGCATCCGCAGGTACTCAGAATCTAAATGTACAGAAGTGGGTAAGAAATGGCATGCAATTTAATTTTTTTATATATCGTTAACACCTCACCTGATGACGGTGCAATCCCGACACAGCATCAAGAGTGAGACTTTAATGTCTCGTCACTCGTCACACCCTTGCCGGCCTACTTAAGGGGGGGGGTAAGGGTTTCAGCGTTTTTTTTTTTTTTTTTGTATGGATTAAACAAATTTATTCAAACCTTTTGTAAATTATTGAGTATACTTTTAACAATATTCTGTAATTTTATCATTCGGAAATATTGAAGAATAAGGCGGTGACAAAGCTTGCCCCAGAAAAAAAATTGCGGTGTTGACTATATCTCGGTCGAAAATCATCTGAAATCAAAAACCATTGAAATTTAATCAAATTATCATCAAATCCTCCCCCAAGGATTAGTAAGGTTTTAATTTTTTTTTTTTCGTGAAGTTTTCACTTTAGATGGCCACCATTTTTTTTTAAGTATTTATTTTTTACAAAAAAGTGTTTTTTACGCTGAAATACTTCCCCCCCCCCCCCCCTCCCAATAATTTCGTGTTACAGAGGGAGTTTCTTGCTGTTTATTCTCGACAGCGATAACACGTTCCGAAGCGGCGATAGTTTAAAACTAACCATTCAAAAGTGCTTGTAAAAGTCGTAATTATAATTGAATAAAGATTACTTTGACTGAGTTAGTTTTGTTGCAATAATCGTAAAAAAAAAATTGTATATAAATTTCAACATCCTTATACGTTTTCATACGATCTTGTGAATCATCAGTATTTCCTACTACCACATCGGACTAAGCTATTATACTTCAAAGAAGAAGTTCGCACACTGTCTCAACAATACACAATAGCGGTCTTACTAATAAAAAAAATTACACAGTGTATACAAGTACTATAAGCATTGTGTAACAAAAATGCAACTAATAAAACTTTTTTTGACAGAAGGCTTGTATACAGGTGTTGTAAGAGATCGAAATAACTATGTAAACTTACACAAGTCACAAGCTCTACACACACTTGTACCCTTGTATTACGGCTGTGTAGATTCAAAATGGCGACTATATTAGCTTCAGCTGACTGAGAGGTTGTCACTTATCGCTGATGCTGAATTATTTAAAGTTCGTTAATTTATTTGATATGCTTGATAGTGAGGACAGACAAGGAATTCAAAGAAAAATAAAATGCTACAAAAATAGATTTAATCCATTGATTTGATAGCCCCGTGGCGCAGTTGGCTAGACACCAGCTTGCGAAACGAGAGGCCGCGGGTTCGATCCCCGCACCGAGACAAATGTTTGTGTGATCCACAAATATTTGTTTCGGGTCTGGGTGTATGTGAGACCGAAAAGTCTCTCGTAGTTTCTGATACTCACGACACAAGACTTGTATCTTAGTGTGGAATCAGAACTAGGTATGTATTATGTGACTGTTGGGTGTTTTTATTTTTTATTTATTTATTTAATTTGGATGATAAGAAGAAGCATATAACCGTGCTCACATTCTACAAGAAACACAGTAGAATGGTGTTTTTGTCTTTGGAAGCAAAGGTTTCGGTGCTTATTGAATGGTTTCTCAGTGTCCCTTGCATAATTGTACATAATTGCCTTGGCTATTCTACACAACATAGCAATAGATTTGGGGGAAGAACTTGAAGACATAACTTATGTGTTACCTTCACCACAAGTACCTGAACTTAGACATGGACAAGAAAATAATGAGCATGGGCGCATTGCTCGAAGAGTTTTTGTGAAAAGATATTTCTAGATGAATATTTATAAACAAATTATTAGCAAATTAAAAGACAATATCTACTTTAGTCATTATTTTTATTCTTTTTCTAATTTACTTAATAAGATCTTATTCTGTAATTCTAAATTATTTAGGCGAAGAAAATGTTCTTTTCTTGCCCATTCATGTGCTTCAGTCATCTGTTGTATCTTCAACTCTGTCTCCGCTATAATGCAACCAGTTAATATAACATCCCATTTGGACATTTCATTGTTCACTTCTTTTTTCTGAAATGAAAAGAAAAATTTCTAACATTTTCTACGCACAAAATAATGTATTACAATAAATAAATAAATATATATTACAATTTTTAAGCAGTTGTGATGATAAATTGCTACTTACTCCACAGAATTTATGCTTAAATCTTTTTTTCTTTATATTTACTTTTGAATGTTTATTTTCTTCAGTCCTGTTCAACTCATCATTGCATGTTTGTGAATTCTGGAATTTAACAGTCAATTATGCATTTATTATGATCTAGATTACATCAACCTAACAAAAATTCAATTTTTAACAACCTACTACAGAGCTAAGTTTACAAGTTTTATACAGTTTTCAACCTTATTTTTAACTACATCAAAGGAGATGGCCTGTTCATGGAACATGTTCCTCAGCTACTGTCATTTAAATTTACTTAGTTTAACTTCAGCACTATAATACAGAAATAGAACACAAAAATATTTTTGTACCTGGTTGTTTTCTAATGGTACAGTTATTTTTTCTTCCTCTATCACAATAGTTTTGACCTGCAAAAATAAATTGTTATCACATTGTTTTTGTAAAGTAGGTATTCAAAATTATAAAATACAGGTAAGTATATAACTAACCTGATTCAGCTGTCCGTCACTATCAAACACATTCATATCTTCTTCGAACTCTTGTGGTATCAAACTTAAAATAGATTGTGTATCCAAGTATGGACTTGGTGGTTTTTCTCCACCACCAGTCAGCTTGCATGACTTTTTGTAGTCAGAGAGAGACTTCTTAGCATCTAATTTCATGGTTCGCCACTGTTGTTTTATTTCTAATAAGGACCGTTCCCGTGAGTCGAGTTCATTGAATCTAAAATACGAAACGTAGACATAAAGACAATTATTATCAAAGTGATTTATAATAAAATCATTACATGTACATACCTAAAATTACCTTTTATGTACCTAATAGTTGCCAGGCTCTCTGTTTACTTTTAGTTGTGTTTGTATCAACTGCTTTATTTTCAATATCGACAATGTAGTCTTTGATACATTCCTTGAGTAAAGCCTGAAAGAACATCACGATAATTGTTTAAAGGCTAACATATATTTATTCTAAACAAATAACAGATAAGTTAGATAAGTATTTTTACCTTTTCTGTAAGTTCCCAGTTAGGAGAACGTTTTCTTTTAGGATTAGGCGGCATCACTATCGATGCACTTTCACTGCACTCCATTTTTTTGTCCTTAATAAGTTAATTATTACTTAATCAATCCCAATTAAATTTTCGAAACGAAATACTTTCACACGAAACTCATTAAAAAATGAAAATAAGGTTATGTTATTGCCGGTGAGGAAGCGTTCGAAAACTATGAGTACGAATCAAAACTTATATTTAAAATTACAACCATTAGTCAAGTTTTTGTACATTTAATTAATATTTATAGATATTTTTCAAAAGAAAACATATTTTATATTTATTAAAGTTTCTAAAATGCTAAATAAACCATGAATTTCAATTAAATTAGTAAAACGAAGTTACGAGCAGAAGTTTTTGAACGTACTTCGTAAATGATTGCCAGCGTAATGCGTATTTGCCGTATACAGCGTGAGTAGTTACACAAGCTTGTCTTTGTGTTTATTAGTAGCTATGTTGTGTTAACCCTGTGTAACTCTTATAAGACGCTATACGCTGTGTAACTATTCACATGTTAAACGTGTGAGTAATATTTTTTTATTAGTAAGACCGTAGGTATTTTAGCTAGGAAGTTTCCATTAGTACTAAGTAGTGTACAATACCGAATAAACGATATTATTTGCGCCGTTAATAATTATGTATATTCAAAACAGGTTCAAAACAGTGATGACATACGGCACTGAGACGTGGCTTCTCACTATGGGCCTCATTAGACGTCTCAGAGTCACTCAACGAGCTATGGACAGGGCTATGCTCGGGGTTTCCCTTCGAGATCGAATCAGAAATGAGGAGATCCGTAGGAGAACTAAAGTAACCGACATAGCCCAGCGGATTAGCAAGTTGAAGTGGCAATGGGCAGGGCACATAGCGCGGAGAACTGATGGCTGATGGGGCCAAAAAGTTCTCGAGTGGAGGCCACGTACCGGAAGTATGGGGAGGACAATGAAGAAGAAGATTGTGCGACGAACGAAGATTTTTGGTATGGGAGGACCCTAGGAACTGAAAATATGGAGTTAAATAAGAAGGTGGATTGGGAGAAAATAAAATAGAAAAAAGCGTACCTACTAAGAGCATGCAAACGACGACGCTGGCGAATCAGAAGCCATTTTAGTTTGCATCGATAGGAAGACATGATCGAATCATTGTTATTTGTGGAGTCGGTGTCAGCCAAAAAAACACTGCAGTATACCTATCAATAATAATACAGAAACACTTTAAGAAATATTGTTTACCTATACAAATTAACTTTTATATGACAATTATTATTATACTGGGACAATATCTGCGACCTCGAAACGCCATTGCGCCTCTCGCCTCGTCAAGTCGTGCGTGCGACACAAGCACATCACAAATAAATAAAATTGGAGTGTCCGTTTGTAATATTGAAATAACCGCTTTTTAATAAATGCATATGGATGTATACACGGTACATATACCAAAATAACGTTTTTTTAAAAAATTGTCTGTCTGTTTGTTCGAGCTAATCTCTGAAACGGGTGGACTTTCACTGGCCGATAGTTGATGTAATAAGTAGTAATTTAAGCTAAAACAATTTTTTTTAAAGATTCAGCTGTTAAGCGGAACGAAGTTCGCCGGGTCAGCTATCTCACCTATAACTATGTATGTACATAGTTACAAACCTACCTTGGCTGACAACATCGTATGTGGACATCGCTATCATTATCAATCTTCTCCTGTCGCTTTAATTTCGCCTTCTCTAAACGTCTCTTTCTTTGTGTAGTAGTTTATTGGAACGAAGTTCGCGCGTTGCGAAAGGGGGCTAGACGGAAAAAATTAAGACCAAAAGTTTTTACAAATCACAAATACCAGGAGTGCATAAAGACAAGAAAATAATATTGAAGTAGCAGCGTACCGACGACTCAACGTTCGCAGCTGTCATACGTACTTCAAATTAATAAACAAAGAATATTGTTGCATCGAAAATAAAAATAGAAAGCAATAACAACAATTGCATTTGTCAAAAAAGGACAAATATATTTGTATTAGCCTAATCACAATCCATACTACACAAGAGAGGTCAAGTTGTGCTGGCGACAAAAGATTTTAAAAGCAAAGTACGTAAAGCAAAAATTCTAAAGCATATAACTTTTAGTATTAGGTAACAAACAATCCCTTTTTTTTTTGTTCTCGAGGGGAAAGCTGTTTATGGCTCTACTTTCCGCCAGCCCCGGGGGAGGGGGGCGGGATGCGTATGTCGGGGTCACCGGTCTTCCAGCCCGACGCGCGGCGACGTCATGTCCGCGCAAATGTTAGTCCCGGGCTGGGTCCCTAACAATATCCCTATACCGGCATACCTACCAAAACCCCCCGGTGGCCATCTCCGCGCCGAGTGGGGCGACCACGGTACGTGAGCGAGAAGCGCCCACCGTAATGCCGCAGCCGCCCGGAACAAACAATCCTAATCAAGTATTAACAGATAAGTAGAATATACGTAGAAACTGTGTTTATTAACATAAATGTAACTATTAAGTAACATAAATCAGTCAGGATTCAGGACTCAAAACATCTAAAACACTAATTTAGTATTATGTACTAACAATTAACAAAAAAATTGTAACTTATGCACATAATATTATTGTCTCTAATTACACACTGAATCCGTAAAAGTCTACTAGAAATTAAGAGATCAATTGCACGTACAAAATAATAAAATTATTCATTGGTAACTTGTAATACTAAAAGTGATTACGTAAAAATAAACATAATAAATCAAAAATAAATATGTGATAAAAAAAGAGAAGAAAAATCACAAAATAAAAGTCACTTTTTGTTCCGAAAATAAAAGCGTAAGAAACAAATTGTATCAATTGTTTTGTCCGACATTCTATTTCTTACTAGCTGTGCCCGCGACTTCGTCCGCGCGGAAAATTAATTTTTAATAAGAAAATTTATAAACTAAAAGTAGCTTAAGTTACGTCTTATTACATCAGCTATCTGCCAGTGAAAGTCCCGTTAAAATCGGTCCATCCGTTTCAGAGATTAGCGGGAACAAACAGACAGACAAAAATTGTAAAAATCGTTATTTTGGTATATGTACCGTGTATGCATCCATATACATTTATTAAAAAGCGGTTATTTCAATACTTGCCAGTTGTAAGCTAGGTTGGCGCTGATCATGCCGACCACTAATGCAGATATATTGTTGTGTCCAAGCACATGCATGTAACGTAAGCTCTCACTCTCCATTTTCCTATATAGAATCTGTATACAAATGTCTTTACAAATATTGGTAAATTATATTATACTTTACTTTTAATTTTAATTAAGGCCCTAGTGGCTATCGATCCTGATGCGTTTCTAGTATAGAGACCTACTAACATAACTTCAAGACCAATTTGATCGTTAATATTTATACATACATACATAACCTCACGCCTGTATTCCCCGAAGGGGTAGGCAGAGATGCATTGCTGCATCCACATTTCGCCAGTATGTATCAGTCCCACGTAATAGGGGGCGAGCCTATTGCCGTTTTTCGGGCACATTTCCAGACTCCGTGCTGCTACTGAGAATTTCCTAATTGAAAAAACCCAATAACACTTTGCCCGACTCGGGAATCGAACCCAGGACCTCTAGATCGCACGGCACATACCTGTGCCGCGAGACCACGAGGCAGTCTAAAAAATATTTTGATCATTGATTGCTATTCATAGGTATGTGTTGAGTTAGATTTATAGTGGATAGGTAGGTACCTGCCTTCTTGCGTGTTAAAAACATATTGTTGAAGCGAAAAAGTAAGTTATAGAATAATACGCAATTACTTTTTAGTGCATATTAATTTGTTTTGGAACAGTTTTTTTAGAAGGCGGTTTTTTTTTGTTAAAATTTTGGTTTATTTTTTTACATACATACATACATAACCTCACGCCTGTATTTTCCGAAGGGGTAGGCAGAGGTGCATTTCTGCACCCACATTTCGCCAGGTTTTGTATCAGTCCCACGTAATAGGGGACGAGCCTATTGCCATTTTTCGGGCACATTTCCAGACTCCGTGCTGCTACTGAGAATTTCCTAATTGAAAAAACCGAATAACACTTTGCCCGACTCGGGAATCGAACCCAGGACCTCTAGATCGCACGGCACATACTTGTGCCGCGAGACCACGAGGCAATTTTTTATTTTTTGTGAATATGAAGTACACTAACTAATTTGTCTGAATATAGGTATCTAAATCTACTAAACATGCTGCTTATATGAGCCAGCGCCGTGTAAATGAATTTGATTACAGACAGTTAGAAATTCTGCCACAGATCGCACCCTTACTGGAGTTCCATTGATCATCATATTCGACTACGACAATTACTTGACCATAAAGACGTTACGGTAGGTGACTAAAATATCCAGATATTATAGCCTATAAAAGATTCGGCCGAGTAACGTTAATTTGCTCCTAAGAATAGATCGTCGTAGATAGAAGTCGTGATGGCCTCGAGGTTTAGGCATGCGGTCGAGAATCTCGACGGTCGCGGGTTCAAACCCCAGGCACACACCTCTGCCTTTTCGAAGTTATGTGTGTATTCACAATGAATTATCACGTACTTTAACGGTGAAGGAAAACATCGTGATGAAACCTGCACACCTAAAAAAGTTCTTATGAATTTCTTAGGTGTGTAGTCCGTCAACCCGCACTAGGCCAGCGTGGTGAACTAAGGCCTTTCAATGGTAGAGGAAGCCCGTGCCCAGCAGTGGGACGTATATAGGCTGATGATAATCAGAACCCAACCATACTCTCGTTAAATTACCCTCGAAGTACATCCTTTGCAATAAATATTGAATTATCGATAAGGTTGGCGTGATATTGAGTTATTCGTCCATTTGTCGCGCACATACCTAATGCAAATTTAAGACTTATATGGTTTCCTCATGGAAGCCATTGTCACAACTGGACCAAATTGAAAATGGGACCACACGGGAAGCACCAGCTTTCAAATAAAAAAGAATTAAAAAAATCGGCTCACCCAGTAGAAAGTTTTGAGGTAACAAACATAAAAAAGACGAATTGAGAACCTCCTCCTTTCTTGGAAGTCAGTTAAAGAGAACCTTTTTTTAAAATATAATGATTTAAACTTGATAAGAAAAATATCAGTATATAGGTACCTACATTGTAACCTTTACGAATAATTACCCATAATCGTCTACGTCACAATAATCCTAAATCGTAAGTATACATACCTATTAGATTTTTTTATTTAACTCTAAAACTTTCCATCAATATGACGTTTTTAGTTATAAAAAAATTGGGAATGTGACAAAAACGCAAATATTTAATATAAGGTAAAGTTGTTGTATAATATTAAAGTTAAAACTTACCATTGAGGTGGTAGATTGCTGCTCCTCCCCCACTAAAGCACAGCGCGAAGAAAATCACCCACATGACACGAGCGGACCTCAGATCGGAGCCGAGTAAAATGCCCTTTTTTAAAGGCTATATGAATACAATAACAAGTCGTGATGGCCTCGAGGTTTAGACACGCGGTCGAGAATCTCGACGGTCGCGGGTTCAAACCCCAGGCACACACCTCTGACTTTTCGAAGTTATGTGTGTATTCACAAAGAATTATCACGCACTTTAACGGTGAAGGAAAACATCGTGATGAAACCTGCATACCTAAAAGTTCTAGAAATTTCTTAGGTGTGTAGTCCGCCATCCATGAACTAGGCCAGCGTGGTGGACTAAGGCCTATACCCTCTCAATTGTAAAGGAGGCCCGTGCCCAGCAGTGGGACGTATATGGGCTGATGATGATGATGAATACAATTATCTTTACCAAATAACGTAGTGATTTTTTAAATATTGGTTCTTTTATTACAAATAATTATTTTTATTTACTGAATAAGCTATTTAAATAAAGTATTGTATTTTTTAAGCGATTTTTTAGCGAAACCGTCTTTTTTACTACCGCGTCACCGTTTAATCTGAAAAGTTCAATGCAATCCCTTCACTTTAGTTTGCATTGAAATACCAAAGAAAAAACAAAGGTTATTTTATGTATTTATGGATCGTTATAGATTCTTTTTACATTATGACGACATGAAAGAGTAAAATTAAATGTTCGTTATTTCATTAAAATATATATAATTGTCCTTTTTATGAAAATACACTACTTCTGAAAATCTGACTCATCGCGTCTAATGCCGCGAGAAACAGCTATTTGAAAAAGGAAGGAGTAGGCAGAGGTGCATTTCTGCACCCACATTTTGCCAACTGTGTTTTAAGTACCAAGTAATATTGGGATAAAAAAAAGCAGTGATGGCCTCGAGGTTTAGGCGCGTGGTCGAGAATTTCGGCGGTCGCAGGTTCAAACCCCAGGCACACACCTCTGACTTTTCGAAGTTATGTGTGTATTCACATTTCACAATGAATCATCACTTGCTTTAACGGTGAAGGAAAACATCGTAATAAAACCTGCACACCTAAAAGTTCTTAGGAATTTCTTAGGTGTGTAGTCCGCCAACCCGCACTAGGCCAGCGTGGTGGACTAAGGCCTAAACCCTCTCAGTTGTAGAGGAGGCCCGTGCCCAGCAGTGGGACGTATATGGGCTGATAATGATGATGATGAATATTGGGATAGCTTATTGCAGTCTTTCTGGCACACTCCCAGAATGCTACTTAGAATTTCCTAATGGGTAAAACCCAATAACACTTTACCCGACCCGGGAATCAAACCCGGAACATCTAGATCGCATGTCACATACCTTCACCGCGGGGCCAGAAGGCAGACAATATTATATTTAAATTTTAATACTACTTTAATTCCGCTCTAAAACACAAACTTCCTGAATTCCTATAAAAGGTTATTTTTTTTTCTTTAAAATGAAATTAATCGGGCGATCGCTTCAAGGATTGAGATTGTAGTTTACCGAGACAATATCTCGATGGTCGCGATTATATTATATTAATATTGCTCGCGACTCCGTCCGCGTAGACTACAGGGTTGGGTTCAGAAAGATAATAAGTTGTAGTCTATTTTACTCCACAGAGTCCCACTTATGTCCATATCAGAAAGCATTCAAATCGGTCAAATGGTTTAGACGTGAAACTGTAACAGACATATAAAGTTACTATTAGTTATTTTGTGCCGCCGCCTTGTACATGCTTTCGCGGTTTTTATTTTAGAACTTTTAAAGGGGAACAATTCTGTCGTACATTGTTTTAGCGAAACTTTAACCGTTTCCGCAACGCATTCAGCGAAAGCTCTCAAAAGGAAAAAAAAAAAACTTTAAAACATTTATTATTGGTGCTCCGCTCGTATTAGTCTTAGTGTGATGTTATATAGCCTATAGCCTTCCTCAATAAATGGGCTATCTAACACTGATGGGATTTTTCAAATCGGACCAGTAGTTTCTGAGATTAGCGCGTTCAACCAAACAAACAAACAAACAAACTTCAGCTTTATAATATTAGTATAGATAATGTACCTACTTTACAGCAAAGAAAAATATCGCTAGGAAAGTTAAGTTTTATCCAAAAGTTATTTCTAAGTTAGAGATTTTCAATGTTTAGATAGGCAGTTTCCGAAGAAACAATTTGCTGCTGTTAGGGCATTCCGTATTCATATAGGTTGACCACCGACAGAGCAAAACCCAAATTGCACTCATTATACAATAGTGTAGTAGTTCAAAATTAAACTTTCCTCTGAAAGACAGCCCCGTGGCGCAGTTGGCTTACCAGCTTGCGAAACGAGAGGCCTCGGGTTCGATACCCGCACCGAGACAAATGTTTGTGTGATCCACAAGTATTTGTTTCGGGTCTGGGTGTTTGTGAGACCGAAAAGTCTCTCGTAGTTTCTGATACCCACGACACAAGACTTGTATCTTAGTATGGGGTCAGAACTATGTATGTGACTGTTGGGTGTATTTATATTTTATATATATTTTTTTTAATTATCAAGTCCCTAAAACTGATTTAAAAAAAGATGAATACTTTATTAAAATCAAACAAAAGCAAAATCAAATTAGCCTTGTATTTTATTTTTTTGTGGTAAGAGAAAGGTTTCTTAGTTTCGTGAGTATGAAAGTCGAAGGATGGACAAACAGAGGAAGGCCAAAGAAAAGATGGATGGAGTGCGTGAGAGAAGATATGAAAGAAAAAGGGGTGACTGAAGACATGACGGCTGATAGGGATGTTTGGAAGGATAAAACATACTGCGCCGACCCCAAATAAAATTGGGAACAGGGCAAGTGAATGATGATGAGAAAGGTTTCTTATACAACAACAAATCGAGCCACATATAACTTGATATATTGTTGCTAACTGCTCATAAGAGCAGCTTGCTTCATTCCAGCATCATCTAGTAAGATCGTTCAGAAGCTCGTCGTCTTCTAGTAAGAGTTCCTTGTGATGAATAAAGAGGTCGTTTAGTGTCCCTCATGGCCTCATCCCGTGGGAAGCTACCTTTATCCTGACTCTTCTTTACTTCTCCGTTTATCTCCTTTGTACCCGATGCTTCTTGCAGGATCGTTTTCATAAATCTGTTCATGGGCGCCTCAATCACGAGGTAGAACGGGAGAGCCAATGCATATGAAATTGCTGTCACTCCCAGGTAACTGAGGAGCTGCAATAAACAATGATAAATACATCATTTACCAATAAATTTGTCAATTATGAACCGTTATTAACCAGGCAATCGTGCACGGCGGTGATTCAAAATGTGGGCCATATTTGTGAGATTATCTTCTATAAAAATTAGCTCACCCAAGGCTTTTTGTGTAATCTTAATTAAAAACACAACGAGCTTATAACAATTTATTTATATAAAAATATGCGTGTGTACCAGAGTACACAGCTCAGAAGTGAAACTTCTTTATGAAATATATTTTTTCTACTATTTACAACTTCACGGAAATTGGGTAGATAAAGCTTTAGAAAAAAAACTGTATTAAATTAAAGCTATTTTCTAATTGTTTCTTTATTTTATTTTATTTTTTATTGTTTTTAGAATTAATAATGTATACTCGATTTACAGATATATTTATTAATACTTGCAAATTTTAATAGGTTTATACAGATTACAAACTTTTAAAAAACCCGCAGCTATTATCTGCCTTAGTTTCTGATCACGGTCTGAATACATTCTGTATACATTTATTGATACTTACAATCAAAAAGTGAGGTTCAAATAAATATTTAAAATCACGCTCACGTGTTGGATTTATGAAACGAAATATACACATAATCACTCTCACTTTTATTATAAATAGTACTCTTGAATTTGAATATGTCTTTTTACTTAACACTTTCAAACTAATATATTATTCTTCACGTCACTATACTGAACTTTGATAAAAACAACATGGGTCGTAACCGAAAATCGTGACGATATTTTTTTACACTGCTATAAAATTTCTCTCATACGTCGATAAAGAAGTTTCACTTCAAAAAGAGATCCTTACCAAATACCGGTACGAAACTGAGCTCAGTTCCTTCCTGCTTCCATCAAGGATGTAAATAATACTGAAGTGGACCAGATACACGCAATAGGTCAACCTGCTGGGAATCATCCAGCCACGCCACTCGCACAAATGCAGTAATTTTGCTGAAATTAAAAGATACATATGTTTCTCTGAACCTAATTTAAGACTACACGTAGAGATTCCGTCTCTTACAACTAAAGACTTCTCGACGCTAATGTGTGATGCGTCTGGATCAGGCCTTAGTTCACGTCACTGATCTAGCGCGAGTTGACATACTACACACCAAAGAAATTCTTAAGAACATTTAGGTTTGCAGGTTGCCTCACGATGTTTTCCATCACCGCTAAAGTACTTGATAGTTGTGGTGTGGACTAACGCCTAAAAACTCTCAGGCCTGTGCCCAGCAGTGGGACGTAATATGGGCTGATGATGATGATGCCAATTTTTTTTATGATTCGCAAAATGAATCCGTACAACAGCAGGACTAACTACGGCTGATTACTAGCCAAAATAACCTCGTAACAATAACGCAACTTAACCTAATCAATCGGCAAGAGAACCGATACTCTCTAACGCCACGAACAGAATGATCGTCGATATTAATCTGGTAGGGCGGTTGGAAGATTCGGAAACATAAGTAAAACATGTTCACACATAAGTTTGAAAAGTCTTAGGCGCCTGTGACTTGATACCTTCGAGATTTTGATTCGATCGCGCGCCTAAACCTCGAGACCTTTAAATACCCACAACTACTTCGGGTTTGTCGATTGCTTTTTCATGATTACTTTGATAGACTACCCTCTAACCTTTCCCCATAGCAACTAGTGTAAGCATGCTGGTATACTTACTATCACATCTCAATGCAATACCCATAAAGCCAACAGCCACAACCACGGCGAGGAGCAGTCGATGTAAGGACCCATACAGAACTCGAAGTAAGAGCGATGTTCGCTCGCCTTCCTCATAAAATATGAATCCCGAACAGAAGATCATTGTCATGACGGGAATGACGAGCCAGCTTAACGTTTGGAACACCTGTAACGAAATTAGGAAATGAGAAAAGTTACCTCATATTCTCAGCCTATCGCCGTCCACTGCTGAACGAAGGCCTCCCCAAGTAGACGCCAACCATCCCGGTCTTGAGCAGCCCTTATCCATCCGTTACCCGCCACCTTTCTCAAGTCGTCGGACCATCGTGCTGCAGGACGTCGTACACTACGTCTACCTAAGCGCGGTCGCAAAAGTTACCTCATGAACAGTAATAAAAATGTACATTCATTTATCGCTTAAGAAATAAATATATCTACAATTAACTTTCGCCAGTTGTCTTATAAGCCCGACAAAGATTATCAGTAAATCCAACGTATCAAAAGACTAACCCACAACAAAAAAATCGTGCAATTTTTACAGGTCGTAAACATTTTATACATAACTGGATTCAACGTTGAACAAATATATAAGGCAAAAAACAGCCTCTTCATAAAAAAAAAATGCTTTCATGACTTATTCGAGGAAGGAATTCGGTATCGGAAAAATATAGGTTCATTATTTAATATGGTATTAGTTTTTGAATAAAGCTTAAACGCATATCATATACCTATTATAAAAACATTTGCGTTAGTGTGTTTTTAGTTTGTGGAATAGGGAGATGGTAGGTTAAATAGGTCGAATAGAAACAACTTTTTATTTTCACATGGACTAAGGCTTAAACCCTTTTTGTTGTAGAAGAGGTCCGTGCCTAGCAATATGACGTGTAAGCGCTGATAAAGAAAATAGAAAAACCGACTAACACACTTACTTACAAACCGTACACACAAACTTAACATTGGAGTTGAAAAATTTTATAAAAATAAATATAAATACACCCAACAGTCACATACATAGTTCTGACCCCACACTAGGATACAAATCCTGTGTCGTGGATATCAGAAACTACGAGAGACTTTTCGGTCTCATAAACACCCAGACCCGAAACAAATATTTGTCGATTACACAAACATTTGTCTCGGTGCGGGGATCGAACCCGCGGCCTCTCGTTTCGCAAGCTGGTGTCTAGCCAACTGCGCCACGGGGCTGTCAATGTTATGCTACTATTTATTTTAAAATTACAAAAAAATACATTAAAGAACAAGACCTTTCATTTGATTTGTCACACGATGCCGTTTTCTAATACATTTTTTTATTTTCCACCCTCCAAAAATGGCCTCCCATATACAGATTTCATCTATTCACGTCACACCTCTGCGTTTGGGTCACAGAAATTGATGTGTGTACTAAATTTCAACTTAATCGGTCGCGTAAATTCGGAAATAATTGACTGTGAGCGACGGACAGACGGACACACGAATGATCCTATAAGGGTTCCGTTTTTTTATTCGGACGAACGGAACCCTAAAAAGGGAAGAGAAAATAGGCATTGTTTTCAGGTATACCTTATTCCTGGAGATAACCACACCTTTCCTCTGCCAGTTGTAAGCCAGGTTGGCGCTGATCATGCCGACCACTAGTGCAGACATATTGTTGTGTCCAAGCACATGCATGTAGTGTAAGCTCTCACTCTCCATTGTCCTATAGAATCTGTATACAAATGTCTTTACAAATATTGGTAAATTATATTATACTTTACTTTTAATTTTAATTAAGGCCCTAGTGGCTATCGATCCTGATGCGTTTCTAGTATAGAGACCTACTAACATAACTTCAAGACCAATTTGATCGTTAATATTTATACATACATACATAACCTCACGCCTGTATTCCCCGAAGGGGTAGGCAGAGGTGCATTTCTGCACCAGCTTTTCGCCAGGTATATATCAGTCCCACGTAATAGGGGGCGAGCCTATTGCCGTTTTTCGGGCACAATTCCAGACTCCGTGCTGCTACTGAGAATTTCCAAATGGAAAAACCCAATAGCACTTTGCCCGACCCGGGAATCGAACCTAGGACCTCTAGATCGCACGGCACACACTTGTGCCGAGAGACCACGAGGCAGTTACGAGCAATATTTTTATTCTTACTGCAATTTGCAAGTTTCAGTTTAAGTTCAGAAGAAAGTCTATAACCTCGATTATTTTCTTATTTAATCGCTCTAAGTATAGGTACATTACTTAGTTTGTAGTTTTATGTCTATTCGAACAAAAATTTTTTTTGTCTTTTTTTGTGAAAATTTTTGTTGCACATTTCAATTTGCACAAATGCGATACTAGAAGATATTTCCTATAAGCTTGTCGCTGCCATATTTTAACAATAGTTGCTAACTTTACCAACAATTTGAAAATACGTACTCAGGAGATAAGATCACAATGCCATCTAGATCTTGTATCCACACGTGCAGCGCCGGCAGTACCACAGACAGAACCAACAACAACGCCAGAACCACTTTCCTCGTCGTGTGCTTGGTGGTCGAGTATACCAGCAGCCCGATGAAGAACAACTGCATATCCGCTCCTAAATACCTTAAACAAAGGGAAAATTGGATTTATTTCTTTATTTACCCTTCATACATTGACAGCCTCGTGGCGCAGTTGGCTAGACACCAGCTTGCGAAACGAGAGGCCGCGGGTTCGATCCCCGCACCGAGACAAATGTTTGTGTGATCCACATTTGTTTCGGGTCTGGGTGTTTGTGAGACCGAAAAAACTCTCGTAGTTTCTGATACCCACGACACAAGGCTTGTATCTTAATGTGGGGTCAGAACTATGTATGTGACTGTTGGGTGTATTTATTTATACATAATATGTAAGAGTGGACTTAATGTCTGAGACATTATCTGACAGTCGTACCTTTGGTGGTGCAAAAAGAAAAGTCGTAGGCGCGTAAATAAACTTATAATAAATAAAATAATGTGTAAATATAATATACATACAATATATACCTAAACTACTATGTATACATACGAAGTTATATAATTACTAATTTATTATTACTAAGATTGACCGAGTTTATCTGCATATACATATCAGTCTATATAATATGTTTAGGGCTGGAATGAAGTGTCATCTACAGTTCAGAGGGGGACGGTATAACGCAACCATACAGGCTTGGTCTCCGTTGGACTTCACACACTTAAGAAATTCTTTTTCGAGAAATTATATTAAATTGATATCGTCTACTTTTCTTGAATTATTTCCAATTATTTATTGATTTAATGTTTCATCATCATCAGCCCAAACACTTCCCACTGCTGGGCACGCCTCCTCTACAACTGAGAGGGGTTGGCGGACTACACACCTAAGAAATTCCTAAGAACTTTTTTAGGTGTGCAGGTTTTATCATGATGTTTTCCTTCACCGTTAAAGCAAGTGATAATTCATTGTGAATACACACATAACTTCGAAAAGTCAGAGGTGTGTGCCTGGGGTTTGAACCTGCGACCGCCGAAATTCTCGACCGCGCACCTAAACCTCGAGGCCATCGCTGCTATGATTTAATGTTTAACAAGTCCTTAATCAGAATTAAAAGAAATCTCACTCACCAAGTTTGAATAACGCAGAACTTGTCATCAGGCACGTAATTGTTGATGAAGAGCATGTGGTACCACCAGTACTTACGGCAGTCTGCCATCGCTGCGTCTGTCACGTACAAGTTCCACAGGGGACCGGAACCCAGGAAACGAAGCCACGTCGCAGTGAACGCGACGATAGCTGCATAAGCAGGAATAAACCTGAAATAATTCTCATTTATTTAAATTCTTTTCTTTTGTATATTTTACTACAATAAATTACATAAATTTTCAAGATACCTCCACCATCTCAGAAACAAGACGTATGGGACAGTTTTCCACGAGATTTCGGTGGTCTCAGCACGCAGCAGGAAGTTGTAGACGAGCAAGAAGGCCGACATGCAGAAGAACGCTTGGATAATCGGTACGCCGCAAATCAACAACATCACGTAAAAATTGTCATACATCTGTGGAGACAAAATGTAAAGTGTGTTACAAAGTGTGTCTTATTTATTAACCCCGTATAAGCCTTCTATAACATTGCAAACTGCCTCGGGCTACTGCAATCCAAGGATACCTGGTTCAATTCCTTAGTGGGGGAAAGTGTTACTGATTTTTTCTATTAGGAAATTCTTGGCGACATGGGTCTGGAAATGCATCCGAAATGTAGCAATAGGTTTGCCCTAAACTACAAAGGACTTATAAAAAAGTAATAAAACTTAGATCCTCAGAGAATTTAGTTTTGCAAATTCCGAAACATAACAGTTCGTTCCCCAGTAAATCTTTCACTGTTAATGCTGCTCGGTTGTGGAATGAACTGCCGGAGTCAGTGAGAGAAGCAAAATCACTTCCTATTTTTAAAAAGCTTGTAAAGGAACATTACTTGTCACAGTCATTGTAAAATGGTTATTTGTTTTGTGATATATTTATGTATGTACATAGTAGTATATTTAATATGTATTTGTATTGTTGTTTTCTTTTTATATTATTCGTATGTAGTTTATTCGTATTAAAATTGTACGTCTCATACATTATTTTATATATAAGTAGATATTATTATTACGTACCCCCGCCCGCTCTGTTTTTCTTATACTTTCCAGTCCATCCTACGGTTGTCTGGAAGAAATCGCATTCAGCGATAAGACCGCCATTTGTTCCACTCTTTTTCTTATTTTATTCTTAATTCATGTTTCTGTATGTGTTGTGGTGTACAATAAAGTGTGATAAATAAATAAATAAATAAAACGTAAGTATAGAAATGCACCGCAGCCGAAATGTGTGTGACTTACTTTTTCAAAATCATGTGGGTTTGCAGTAAACCCAACAGAAATTAGAGTGAACACGTGATTGACAAGCACGAGAAGGCTTGTGATTGTTCTAGAACAAAGAGAATAAAGTTATAAATTATTTGATTGTAATAGAAATACCGAGATGTTTTAGAAGATGTATGAAAAGAATTTGGCAGGTTTTCTTTCAATGAATTAAATACCAAAATAACCTTGTAAATCGATACTGTTATCCTGCCAGAAGAAAAATTTAAATGACTGGAAGTATAAGTAAGAATTATTCGGAAAGCATTATGGACCTGTGGAAAAAACGATCCATAAACAAAGAAAATATTTTTATGTAATTTAAAAGTTTGAAAAATCCACAAACTGTATTTACATGGCATTAAGAAAAAAATTAAAAAAAAATTATCATATTGAAGAAGAAACTTACTCCTTTCTTCCCTATTCTTACCTTGCACCATGGAATCCTCTAAGCGGTCTGATTTTGGGATTTTTATTTAATCCCACCAAACACTGCCAGTTTCGTTTAATAGAGAAACATAAAATATACTTGTTCCCTAAAAGAAAAAATATTAGCTGAAATTAACTCACTTATTGTCGCACTAGGTCAGCGTGGTGGACTAAGGCCTATACCCTCTCAGTTGTAGAAGAGGCCCGTGCCCAGCAGTGGGACGTATATGGGCTGATGATGAACTAACTTACGTCCTAACCTTGTTTATCGTTATCTCTTATTAAAATGTTATTTTAAAACAAAACAAACATTTAAAGTATTTTCAAAATGGTGTAATGCAGATAAATTTTTTTGATTAAATGTACCAAAGCTTCTGAAGCTTGATCAGGTCAAGAAACCGTACTAAGAAAACTCAATATCGCAACTACAATTTACTATGTAGATTATTTACAACTTTGTTGATGTGTATGTTTAAGACGAAAATAATGTCACTAAGTGTTGTTCGCTACTGTTCAAAACGTAAGACTTTTATCAGTGGTAATTTAATCATGTATGTGCATAACTTTTTCATCAAAATGCATTATATAGTTGAGGATATTACTGGTTGTACCTATTTATTTTTTTCATATATCATAAACTTTGTTAACTTTTTAATGTTAAGAAAATCTCTTACCAATATCTTTAGGAGCTTTATGGTTCACCCAGTAATCGTATACGGTGGCTAGCAGACAAGTACCCACTAAGAACGCAAACCCTGCTGCTACGGCCCAGTCGAGCTCGTCGACAGGTCCGACGTGGTTGTCGCGCGGCGAGTCGCAGTAGTAGAGGCGGGAGAGGGTCGCGCGCACTCCGTACTGGTGCAGCTCCGCGTCCACACACGCCGCCAGCGCGCCAGACAACCCTGCCGTGGAGTTGAGTGCGCCCACGTACTGCGAGCACGTCGCACTCACGCACAGCCCGCGCTCGATGTATGAGTGGTTGTAGTGTCTTACCACTACTGCTGAATATTCCTGAAATACTACATATGGTTACCAGTATTGCCGAGCTGTTTAAATTAGATGTATTTATATACCAATTCTTTTTTTTATATATATATTTTTTTAGACTGCCTCGTGGTCTCGCGGCACAGGTATGTGCTGTGCGATCTAGAGGTCCTGGGTTCGATTCCCGGGTCGGGCAAAGTGTTATTGGGTTTTTCCATTAGGAAATTCTCAGTAGCAGCACGGAGTCTGGAATTGTGCCCGAAAAACGGCAATAAGCCTAATACGTGGTTCTGATACATACCTGGCGAAATGTGGGTGCGGAAGTGCATCTCTACCTACCCCTTCGGGGAATTTAGGCGTGAGGTTATGTATGTATGTATAAATATTTTTTATAAGAACATTTTTCGACCATTTAATTGGGCCATCGACAATAAGGAACTCATAAATAAAAATCTATAGAAAATTTTAATATCACTTTCTCCAAACATAAGAGGGACTCTAAAACGTGAAATGAGAATGCTTGGCCACTAAAGATAAATAAAAGTATTATAATCTTTATTGATCGTAAATTGGATTTAGGAGTACCTAGCCACTTAAATGTTCTGTTTACGCAGCAACGAACTTACCATATGCCTTAATAACTTTTCCTATTAGTATATAAACATAAAAAATAAAAGCAAACCTGTATGATATGCATGAGCTGGTTGCCAGGCTCGGCGTACAGGTCCAGCTTGGCGACGCAGTAGAGTCCCGCGGGATCGCGCAAACACGACTCGTAGTCGTCCAGCCGGAACAGCGGCGGCATCCGCGCGTACTCAGAGTCTAAATGTAAACACTTATTTTATCTTATTATTATCTAGCTGTTTTATTATTATTTTATTTATATTTCATTTTTTTTCTTTATATACTTATGTATACCCCTAAACATACTTTGCCTTCTTACATTCCATCCATAGGTTGTCTGGAAGAGATCGCTCTCAGCGATAAGACCGCCTATTGTTCCACTTTTATTTTTTTATTTGTAAAATCTATGTAAATTAGTGTATAAATGTGGGTGTCAATAAAGAGTTATCTATCTATCTATCTAACACTTTCTTATTATGCCACAGGTTCATACACACATTCAAGCCTGTATCCCCGAAACAATTCTGCACCAATATTCTGCCAAGTGTGTATTATACACCGAACAGCGAAGGCAAAAGGTCACGCGGTCGTGCACCAATGAGATGGTCCGATCAAGTAAAAGAGTCGTCGTCCCCCAAATTTTATACTGCCGTAAGGGACGCGCTGGACAGAAACTGGTGGAAGCAAATCATCCGCTCCAGATGTCACCCTAATGCTGACCACGATTCTCAGATATGAGGGACCGACCAGAGAGAGAGAGAGAGAGAGTATTTATTTATTTATATTATTTTGTGGGATGAAAAAACAATTGGCGACATGTGGGTGCAGAAATGCACCTCTGTCTACTCCTTAGGGGAATACAGGCGTGAGGTCATGTATATCTGTACTACAAGTTAATTAGAACGCAGTAAGGCATACCACAAATGAGCAGAACTCAGAAGTAAGATAAAAATTGGAGGAAATGAAGACGCAGTCAGACTGGGCAAAGGCGTATTTCTGCTCCAACTTTTCATCACTTGTATTTTAAGTCGCACTTTATTGAAGGCCATTACCATTTGTCGAGCATATTTCCATACTTCGTGGTGCTACTCTAAATTGAAACGAGGGAATCAAGCGTAAGGCCTCTAGATAGAACAGCATACAGTTGTGCTACTAGAGCATAAGGCAGTCACAGATTTTCATGATTAAAAAAAACCTTTTTCGTAGATTTGCCGTATTGATACGTTGTTAAAAAAGTTTAGCTGTTGTAAAAATAAAGCTACCATTATTTTTTTAAATAAATATAGGAAATAAAAATCTCATAAAAAAAACGAGATTTTTTTATAGGTATGTTAGGAATAATAACTTATAATGTACTTTTAACTTACCATTAAGGTGGTAGATAACTGCACCTCCTCCACTAAAACACAGAGCCATAAAAATCACCCACATGACACAAGCGGACTTAAGACCGTTGTTGAGCAAAATGACATACTTTTAAAATACACATACACTTTAGTTCTACTTAAACCTGTAAAACAGTTCCGCGTGCATACATGCAATAATAAAACCGGCCAAGTGCGTGTTAGGCCACGCATAGAATAGGATTCCGTAGTCACCCATAAAAGTAGTGATAGCCTCGAGGTTTAGGCGCGCGGTCGAGAACCTCGGCGGTCGCGGGTTTAAACTCCAGGCACACACCTCTGGCATTTCGAAGTTATGTGTGTATTCTCAATGAATTATCACTTACTTTAACGGTGAAGGAAAACATCGTGAGGAAACCTGCACACGTAAAAAGTTCTTAGGAATTTCTTATGTGTGTAGTCCACCAAAACATTTTTATGCCTATATAACTCTTGAACTAACAAAGTTAATTTAGCCGTTTTCCTTTAAAGTTTATCTCATGGACTCAATAAATTCTCGAAAAAAATTTTTTTTTTTCAGATTTTTCCAGCCAGCCGTTTAGCTTTAAGAGCTTTTAATCTTACGAACCTCTTAATGTTTTTAAAAGACTATGTAAAGCACACTGTGAGGTAGATGCAAAAAAATAATCATCCCCACTTTACGTGTAGGGAAGGCACCCCAAAAAAACTATTATTCGTGATTTTATTTTAGCTTTTTGTCGACGTGGTAAATACACATATCCATGCAAAGTTTCATCTCTCTGGCACTAATTATTTGCAAGATAAGCCGAGGATGAATGGACGGACGGACGAATGGACGTAATGACGAAACTATAAGGGATTCGACAAGTGAACTACGAAACCCTAAAAATTATTCAAAAACAATAAAAGCTTTTATATGATATAAATTATAATGTAAAGGCAATAAGTATCAAATAAGTAGTGAATAAAAGTTTTAGAGTAAAAATTTTATTTTTTTCGTTTTAGTGCATCAAATAAAAGCTTGTTTTTTAAAAAGGTATTTACTTTTAATTTATTTTTGGTTTAGGTATTCGTTTGCAAGATATTCAACTTTAGAGCGTTTTTTTTTGTTAAATTAGGTCGTAGATATAAATAAAAACTACAAGAGCTTCCTGTTTTATTACTAACCTAATGCATTTTCCAAACACTGCACTACAGAGGAATGAATTGAAAGGATGAGTTTTATCAACATACAAAAAAAAACAAAAGAACAAGTTTACCTTGTATTTTATTTTTAAGCAGTAAGGTTTTTATGCAACAATCAAAACAACTCGCTACATCCATTATTCCATATACAGCTCAATATTTTTATTAATATTTGCTAAGTAATCGCTATTCTTATGATTCCAACACCATCTAATTATGGAACCTCAGAACCTCGTCGTCTTCTGCTAAGAGTTCCTTGTGATGAATAATGAGGTCGCTTGGTATCCTTACTGGCTTCTTTTCGTGGAATCTTACCGATTTCATGATTCCTCGTTACATCAGCGTTTAACTTCTTCATAACTTGTGTTACTACCAGGATGGTTTTTATTAACCTGTTCATAGGTGCCTCGATTACCAGGAAGAGCGGGAGAGCCAATACATTTGAAACTACTATTATGCCCAAGTAGGTTAGGAACTGCAACAAAAAGAGAGTTTGGTGTAATACGTTTTTGGACACGCGTGCATACAAACACAGACTGTAAGCAATTGTGGAGGAGAATTAAAAATTCAAAAAAAATATGTTGGAATTCAGAATTTTTTTCCACGGTTTGAAGGTTAAAAATACAAATTGTTAGACCTTCTGGTCCATTCTGATACTAGTAAAGATGAAGATTCCTACCAAATCTTGGTACGACAATGAGCTCAATTCCGTCCTGATCCCATAGAGTATGTAAATTAGGTTAAAATGCAGCAGATACACGCAGTAAGACAGCCTGCTGGGCACCACCCAGCCACGCCAATTTACGAAATCCCTTAATTTTGCTAAAACAAAAGAAAACATATTTTAATATTTCTTTATAAGAACAGTATCGACGTCGTACTGTAGTAGTCGAAAATTATTATTTTCTGGCCCCGCCGCCGGTACTAAATGAATGAAATGCTAAATTGGGTCGAATTGAATGCAAAATTGTGGCGCCAATAGTCATCCTATTCCATTTTAAGGTAAAATAAAATTTCATCTCGATAAATTGTATTTGCATCCAGCTTTTTCGAATAAAAAAATAATGGTTCGTAATATAAAACTGTACATTGTAATTAATCTTCAGTTTAATAAAAAGACATCCACTTGACTCCCTGTGAGGCTGAGATAGAAAAAAAATATAGTTCCAATATTAAAAAACTAAGAACAAAACTATTTTATTTCGGTTACTAAACTGCCTATTAGATTTGAAGCCTCTAACAGCATTCTATAGGATGGTAATATAGGTCTTGCACTTCAATAAAATTAGTTGATTCAGTTTACCCTCAAGAGGCAATCCGTGGTTTTGCGGTAAAATTATGCCATACATAAAAGACTAGCTTATGAATATTGGAATACTTACATTCACACTTCATTGCAATACCTATGAAGCCAACAGCCACAATCATAGAAATGACCAGCCGATGCAAAGATCCATACAACACTCGAACTAAGAGCGACGCTCGTTCCCTTTCCTCATAAAAACTGTATCCCGAATAGAACATGGCCGCCACACCGGGAAAGACTAACCAGGTTAGGGTGTACAATACCTGTGAAAAAATAGGTTCTAAAATAGTAGTTCTAGTTGCAAACCTGTTAATGACGGATTATTTATTAATCCCTGCTTGATGCTGGTCAAAAATTCTGGATTTGTTACATCACCTTTGTTTCTTGTAAGTAAGTAGGTTCTGCTTGAAAAAATTATATTTAGATGTAATTAAGGATGTAATTAAGGAGACACTATATGTGACAATAGGATGACGGGAATTCGGAGTGTCGAAATAATTATGGACCACATTGTATGTACTTATCATTAATATTTAGAAATTCAACATCAATTTTTATTTTCGTATATTCTACTATTTGATAACCTCTGCATTCCTGGTAATTCTAGTAACTAGAATACAATTTTATTTTATTTACTGCCTCGTGGTCTCGCGGTACAAGTATGTCCCGTGCGATCTTGAGGTCCTGGGTTCGATTCCCGGGTCGGGCAAAGTGTTATTGGGTTTTTCCATTAGGAAATTCTCAGTAACAGCACGGAGTCTGGGAATGTACCGAAAAACGGCAATAGGCTCGCCCCCTATTACGTGGGACTGATACATACCTGGCGAAATGTGGGTGCAGAAATGCACCTCTGCCTACCCCTTCGGGGAATACAGGCGTGAGTTTATGTATGTATGTTTATTTATATTATATTATAGTTCTCTAGTTCTTTTTCAGATTCCCTTTTTTCTATCAATTTTTATTTTTTCTTCCTGGTTTGTCCGCACTCATTTGAAAAGCCTTAAAAATAATTCTACTGGTCATACATACCTTATTCCTGGAGATATTAACTCCTTTCTTCTGCCAATAATAGGCAAGGTTGGCGCTGATCATGCCGACAACTAGAGCGGACATGTTGTTGTGTCCGAACACATGCATGTAGTGGAAGTTCTCACTCAACATCGCCCTGTAGAATCTGAATAAGGTATAACTTTAAGTAGTGCCATCATGACGAAACAAACAAGAAGAGGCCCGTGCCCAGTAATGGATAGATAGATGATCATATACATACTCAGGTGTCATGATCATAACTCCATCTAGATCTTGTATCCACACGTGCAGCGCTGGCAGCACCACAGACAGAACCAACAACAACGCCAGAACCACTTTCCTCGTCGTGTGCTTGGTGGTCGAGTATACCAGCAGCCCGATGAAGAACAACTGCGTGTCCGCTGCTAAATACCTGATGACATAAAAAAATTAATAGATTTACTATTCTCCTTAGGTTTTTAATTGGTCTAAATTGAATTAAGTTTTATGCATATATTACTTAGGATAGGCGTGACTGTGTTTTTTTTTCGCTGTATACAATTACAAGGTAAGCCATGAAATTCGGTTCAACAGTTGTGTTAGCTGAGCCAAAAACAAAGATCTGTCAATGACATTAAACTCACCAAGTCTGAGCGAGGCAGTGCTTGCCATCAGGAACGTAATTGTTGATGAACAGCATGTGGTACCACCAGTACTTGCGGCAGTCTGACGTCACGGAACCCGTTATGTAAAGGTTCCACAAGGGACCAGAGCCCAAGAAACGAATCCAGGTAGTTGAGAAGGCGAGAGTTACTGCATACGCTGGTATCAACCTAAAGAAACATTCAATTGATTTCCTTGCCTTTCAGTAACTAGCAATTTCTAGCAGATTTAACTTTTTTTATATAAAATACTATGATATTCACATAGAGTATTAATAAATGAGAAATTATGATTCAACATTCGCGCAGCAGCAGTAGAATGGGGCATAAACAGCGTTGGCTAGCAAAAAATGGATAGTCCCGAAGAAAGAATGTCAGAGAATGCCCTGAATATTATGTATATAACCTTTGTATTGTATGTACGAGTACGAGTGTATGCAGCTACAAATATAGACCGTGAATCTCTTGATCTATTTACTGTAATATTTAAGTTACCTCCACCATCTTAAAATCATGACGTAAGGGACGGCTCTCCAAGAGATGCCAGTGGTCTCGGTGCGCAGCAGCAGGTTGTAGACGAGCAGGAAGCCAGACATACAGAAGAACACTTGGACGATCATCAATCCGTTGAACAAAAGGATGAAGAAATGATTGTCGTACGACTGCAACAAAGTTGTGTGAGTTGAAGGATTAGGAAAGACGTGACAAGATTCTTTGAACAATAATATTTTTAGTTAGAGTAGAAACAATTATTGATATTATTCAATAAATCCTTAATTTAAACAAGACATATTTGCAATGCTTGATATATTATTTCCCGTTTTCATAAATATTAAGAAAGCAAGCAAAAGTGATTGTGATTATTTATTTATTAATGTTGTTCATCAGTTTCATCAGCATTATGTATATAACTGACGTTTTCCTAACGTGAAAATAAAGTAAAATACTTACTTTTTCGAAGTCATGAGTGTTTTTAGTAAAACCAACCGCAACCAGAAAGAAAACGTGAGCGAATATCATCAGAATACTTGTTATGGTCCTACAACAAGGAAAACAATAAAATGGTGAATTAATATGCTGTCCGAGACTTGGCTAGGCTCTTATCATTAAAACTCCTCTTAAAATATTATAGCAGATGAAGAAATAAATTATGAAATAAACCTGAGTTCGCAGTTACGGTATTGAAACAAAAACCTCGTTAGTGCAGTATCAATATCCATTTTTTCACATAATGCCTTCTTCATGGCTCGTTTTACTGACTTCACGGCGTTTTCTGCGGTTCCATTACCTGCGGGTCTATAAGGACTAGTAATCGTGTGTACTATAAGATTTTTGCGCATGAATTCTGCAAATTTTGATGATCCAAACGGTGGCCCCCCATCGCTAACTAACTGAGATGGCAATCTGAAACGCGCGAAAAGTTCTCGCAATTTCAAAATCGTCGCATTGGCATTTTCTGTACCTCAATCCATAATGCTTATTATTTAACTGCGCAAAATCAACATGAATCCTCTGCCAGGGTCGCGATGGATGCACCCACGGATGCAACAGTGATCTAGCTGGGGCGTCACGCTGTTGAACACAAGCGTTACATTCCCGAGTTATTTTCTCAATCTCAGTATCAAGTTGAGGCCAATATACAAAATTTCTGGCTATATTCTTCATTTTGACTACCCCTAGATGGCCGACATGAAGCTCATTTAGTATTTGCTTTCTTAACGACAGTGGGATGACTACGCGAAAATTATATAAAATACAACCTCTTTCTATGGTAAGATTATCTTTTCTATGGAGATATGGTTTTAATTCATCAGATTCTATTTTTGAAGGCCATTCACTTGAAATGTATTTAAAAACAGTTCTTAACACGTTATCTTTACGCGTTTCAATAGCTACCTCCCTAGCACTAATTGGAAACGTCTCTTCAACATAATTTATCGAGACAACGCATCGGCATTACTATTATCTTTCGACTTCACGAATTCGATTTTAAAATCGTAAGCAGCTAGTTTTGTCGCGTATCTTTGCAACCTGCTGGCGGCCATCTGAGGCAGGCCAAACTTTGGTCCAAATATAAATGTTAACGGTTTGTGATCCGTTTTGATTATGAACTGGCGGCCGTACAAATATTGATGATGTTTAATAACACCGCTAATTATAATCGCTAACGCTTCCTTGTCAAGCTGACCGTATGACCGTTCAGCCGCATTCAAAGTACGCGATGCGAAGCATATAGGTCGTTCACTACCATCGGGATACCGATGCGACAGCACGCTGCCGATGCCGAACGAGCTACTGTCAACTGCCAATACCAAAGGGAGCTTGTGATCATAATGTACAAGAACATCATTACTTAAAATAGCACTTTTGACACTTTTAAAAGCTAGATCGCATTCAGTTGACCAATCCCAAACAGAATTTTTACGCAACAACTTGTGAAGCGGATACAATTTTGAACTTAAATTACAAATAAACTTAGAATAATAGTTAATAAGCCCTAAAAATGATCGTAATTGCGTGACATCCGTAGGTGCGGGTGCATCGACGATGGCCTTAATTTTGTTTGGATCTGGATGCAACCCGTGTTTATCTATTATAAATCCAACATAATTAATACTGTCCTGCATAAATGAGCACTTTTATAACTTTATTCTTAAGCCGACTATCTTCACCAGATCCCTGAAGGTTTTGGTTTCGGGGTTATCCGGCGCGCATAAATCGCACATTAAGTCATACGTGGCTTCACCAACTAACACCACTAACGTAGCAACTTCGTGTTCACTTTTGATTTGATTAACCGCCATATACTGTTCGACACGTCTCACGTACGCCGAACACTTTTTACTAGCGAGGTCAAATTGTTCGATTTTTCCGATAGGCATTTTGTTTTAAATTACTTGTAGTGACACTATGTAACAATTATAATGTTTATAATTTGGTTTTCTCGTCGCCAGTACGATTTAAAGGTGATTTAATGCAGAGCGCAAATAATAAGACCGAGTCTGCGACACAACTGAACTTTATTTTTCTACCCGCTATATATAAATATTACCAACTACGTTCCATACCTCACAACATCTAATTACTGTCGACTTTGGAAGTACTAAAGCGCAGGAATCCTTAATTTGTGAATGAATAGGAAGTGTTTACCGATCAGATTTGTCAAAAATTATAACATCAAAGCCTCCGAGAAAACCCCGTAGAGACAGGGAATGGGCTTTACGAAAAACTGTAGCCGAAGCTCAAGAAGTAGTACCGGAAAACGAAAAGAGGAAGGCGACGTACAAAAATAAGAAAATCTCATAAGACAGAGAGTGAGTTTTAAGAAAATCCGTTGTTGGTATTTAATAATAAATAAATAAATACACCCAACAGTCACATACATAGTTCTGATCCCACACTAAGATACAAGTCTTGTGTCGTGAGTATCAGAAACTACGAGAGACTCTTCGGTCTCACATACACCCAGACCCGAAACAAATATTTGTGGATCACACAAACATTTGTCTCGGTGCGGGAATCGAACCCGCGGCCTCTCGTTTCGCAAGCTGGGGTCTAGCCAACTGCGCCACGGGGCTGTCAAATTTGTTGAGGACGTTTTGTTGTGTTGCCGGGTGGCAAAATAAAACTCCTCTTTCCAAATAAAATGTACCGGAGTATATTTTCTTCTTAAGAGCCTGTTGCTTACAGAGATGTTTATTCTTCGGGCGCCCTGGTTATGGTTGAGCGTCCACGACGGACACAGGCTACAGTGCCGCCGCGCCTCTCGAGGTCACTTTCAGTGAGGACAAGCTGGCCCCGCAAGTCGCCTGTTACGACACACAGGGGATACCGTGGTGGGATTCTAGCACTCCCTTGCCACAGAGCAGAAAACAAAACGCCTGCCATAACTTACTGACCAATAAGTTTCGTTAATGTGTTTCACATATGATATTGGATTGGTCCGCCCGGGCGTCATTTTATAAACAAAAGTAGCCTATGTTACTTCCCAAGTTTGCACATATATACCAAAAATCATTCACATTCTGTTTTTGTGTTTATTACAAATCTTTTTCAAAATTGCCTCTTTTTTCTTCAAAATCTTATTATTATATAGATACAGAATGTACTCAGACCGTGATCGAAAAAATAATATGTGGTTGTTAGGAAAACTTATATTATTATTTTTTGTCGGGATTTTCTTTAACGCCAGGGGGTTTGTAACCTTGTACAGTAGCTATTACCCGCCTTAGTTTCCGATCACGGTCTGAATATACCCTGTATACTCGTATTGGTATACCTACCTAGATAGATCAAATTCGTACAAGTATCTATTTTCATTCAAATTCGTACATGTATTTATTTTCTGATTGATTCAACAGTTCATTATCTAGGAAATACACAGCCCCAGGTTCATTATAGACGGCTTAAAGATCTGTGTCCCAAAGTAATGCAAAAATCAATAGTTTAACGCCAACTGATCACCATTTTACGCGTTCATAGAATTGCTATTATACTAGTCAGGAGCGAATATTCCTCTTTTAATAATGCGTAAGAAAAATAAATGGCAAACCAACTTACACAAAATCAATTAAAATGTTTAAGACAAAAAGCCACATAAACGGGAGACACATCAATGGCTACACACACTACAAAAAATATACATACATACATACATACATAAACTCACGCCTGTATTCCCCGAAGGGGTAGGCAGAGGCGCATTTCTGCACCCACATTTCGCCAAGTATGTATCAGTCCCACGTAATAGGGGGCGAGCCTATTGCCGTTTTTCGGGCACATTTCCAGACTCCGTGCTGTTACCGAGAATTTCCTAATGGAAAAACCCAATAATAACAAAAAATATATATGTTCGCTTTACACTTGTACATGTGAAAATAACTGCCTCGTGGTCTCGCGGTACAAGTATGTGCCGTGCGATCTAGAGGTCCTGGGTTCGATTCCCGGGTCGGGCAGAGTGTTATGGGTTTTTCTATTTTATTATTCAGCTTTGTCTTGATAGAGTGTAAAAAGAAACTTGAAGAAGATTTTTAACTACCTCAACATTTTCATGTACAGGGTTGAGGATGATTTGAACAAAAATAACTCCCAGCAACGAAGCTCAGTAAATCTCCATAAGATCTCAGCTTATTAAAAACTCGTATAAACCACAAGACAATAAAAAAATAGTATATATTATTCCTATAATATTTGGGATCTTTTGCTGTTTAGTTATTTTTTTAATATATGACAAAAAAATATAATCTTACCTTGCACCATGAAATCCTTTCAACGCATTTAATTTAGGGTCTTTATTTTCGAATCCCACCAACCATTGCCAGTTTCGTATGACGGAGAAACATAAAATGTACTTGTTACCTAGGAATAAGAATGTTACTGTGATTAAACTTATCCGCTGTACTTATTCCGTCTTCCTAATCTTTCAAGTTCATATTTTATATAAATTTCATTAAAAATCCGATCAACAATATCGTTGAATTTAAACAAATAAAATATAGAGTCCAACATACATAGACTTCCTTCTATGATGTTGATCAGATTAAAGCTAATTATAAAATAAATTAGCTAAAATGTTATATATTCTTCCGGCTCTAATGCTAATTTGGCCAACAATTGCTAACAAGAAAATTTAACTCGCCAAGTTCAACTCTTTTGTATTTAAGCACTAATTATAAAGATACATATTATATTCAAACTATACTGAAAGTTCGTAATTTCATATTTTGACTAGTGACTGTGTTGTGCCTAGTGTGTTTATTTTTTGTTGCCTCTGTACTGTTTCCTTCTTTTCGACTTCTTTGATTTTTATCTTTGCTTTATATTTTTTTGACAATTGTTTAATTTTATTGGTACTGAGAAATTCTGTACTATACTAACCAGCATCTTGCTTAGCGACTTTTTTGTTGACCCAGTAATCGTATACGGTGGCTAGCAGACAAGTGGCCACTACCATCGCAAACCCTGCTGCCACGGCCCAGTCGAGCTCGTCGACAGGTCCGACGTGGTTGTCGCGCGGCGAGTCGCAGTAGTAGAGGCGGGAGAGGGTCGCGCGCACTCCGTACTGGTGCAGCTCCGCGTCCACACACGCCGCCAGCGCGCCAGACAACCCTGCCGTGGAGTTGAGCGCGCCCACGTACTGCGAGCACGTCGCACTCACGCACAGCCCGCGCTCGATGTATGAGTGGTTGTAGTGTCTTACCACTACTGCTGAATATTCCTGAAACAAACGACCATCGCTTTCATTTCCCGTCTTCTAATGGAAAGGTGGCTTTTCTAGATAGTTTAGTGGAAATAAGTGGAAATTGCCTGCCTTCGTAATGTCGTCATAAATCATACACATGAAACCCCAGCTAGTTACTAAGTAGACTTCGCTCGGAAAACTTTTTGCCCAGAGGTTTTATGACTCATCATTACATCATCATCATTATCAGCCAAAGGAAGTCCACTGCTGAACATAGGCCTCCCCCAATGACTTCCATAGTGACCTGTTGGAGGCAGCCTGCATCCAGCGACGACCCGCGACCTTCACCAGGTCGTCAGACCACCTTGTGGGTGGACGTCCTACGCTGCGCTTTCCGGTACGTGGACTCCACTCGAGAACCTTTTGTCCCTTTATTCTATGACTCACTCAGTACCATTTCAGGTCTAATAGTTGCGCACAGACACACACACACACACACTTGTATTCTGTGGAGGAACGAGCGTAAGCAGAAGTGCACTTTTGCACCCACTCCAAGACACTTCGCCCAAATCAGTTTTGTCCGAATTAAACCCAAGACCAAGGCGCAATTGTGCTGCTAAGCCGACGACGCAGTTGTTAAAATCTGAGTTTCTACCTTCTAAAGCGAGTAAATTAGATACCATTTTTTAAAACAATGCAATAATCGGTCCTCAATGAACATAAATTAGAGTTCATGGATTGGACTCATGGAGTCTTGAAATGTGCCCAAACGACAGGAATATGAAGTCTCAGTTGAGGAGAGAATAACTAAACCAACCTGTATCATATGCATGAGCTGGTTGCCAGGCTCGGCGTACAGGTCCAGCTTGGCGACGCAGTAGAGTCCCGCGGGATCGCGTAGACAGGACTCGTAGTCGTCCAGCCGGAACAGCGGCGGCATCCGCGCGTACTCAGAGTCTAAATGTAAACACATTCTTCATATACTTACCATTTTTATTATATTCTAAAAACCCCGTAGGGAAACCCGAGCATAGCCTTCTCCATAGCTCGTTGAGTGACTCCGAGCCGTCTAATGAGGCCCATAGTAAGAGGCCATGTCTCAGTGCCGTATATCATCAGTGGTAACACACAACTATCGAAAACTTTCGACTGTCAAGATTTTATCATCATATAAATTGTATATAATGAGGTTATAAGTAGATAGTTAACATTTTTAAGAAAAAAAAAAATTTTCTTCTTTTTAGAGCGTTTAAATAAAAGCTTTTTTGCTTTCAATTTTTTCGAGTTATTTAATATAGCATAGGTAAATAGTTTTAATCTATTTCGTGGTTAACACCTAAGCATACAATTAAATAAAACATCATAAATAATGTATGTAACAATTTAATTTGCGTTTCATTATTCGTAGTAATTGGCAAGTTTTACCTATTCTGGAAAATATTATCTTAGTATTTTAAACGGAAGAACATTCTTCTTTCGATAAAAATTACTATATAATAATAAAAAAAATATGTTGAAACATAATAATTCGTAAAAAGTAAGAGGCGCTTCATGGGTTTTGCACACTGGTGCTGCCGGGAGTCGGCGCGGCCTTGATGAAGGGGGGGGGGGGGGCAATACTTGCCACGCTTGGCAGGGCATATTGTCTCGCACTGATGACGCTGCTGCCGTCATCAGTCAGTGAAAGCCTACGCCAAATGTGATGGTTATACCACCATCGAATCGGTCGCCAGAGCTTCGTTCGGTAATCGGCAGGGTGCACCACGAGCAGGTGAAGTTAGCTTGGGCCCGTGAGATGATATTTAGAGCCCCTTACATATATTTACCTGCGATCCTGGGTTGGGTTCGAAAATATGTACTTGTATGGCACATTCATAGGTATATTACATACATATATAACCTCACGCCTGTATTCACTGAAAGGGTAGGCAGAGGTGCATTTCTGCACCCACATTTCGCCAGGTATGTATCAGTCCCACGTAATAGGGGGCGAGCCTATTGCCGTTTTTCGGGCACATTCCCAGACTCCGTGCTGTTACTGAGAATTTCCTAATGGAAAAACCCAATAACACTTTGCCCGACCCGGGAATCGAGCCCAGGACCTCTAGATAGCACAGCACATACTTGTGCCGTACTTGTATATTCATAGGTATAATTATGTGAAATCAGTAATAAAGTCTCCATAACAATTTGAGAATATTTAATGCATCAAGCATTCACTATCAGGCCTTTTCGCAAAGTTAATTGTAATGATTAATTATTATTAAAATGTCGAGTCACAGCTTAGTGGTTAGTAAGAGTATTATCAAATGTTTATCAGGTTCGATTCTCAGACACATAAATCTACTTTACTTTCACTTCTAGTTTTCAATAACGGTCTGTTTACACTCTGTACAAAGTGTTTCAATTATTTTTATTTACAAGGTTTTATTAAATTTCAGATGTCCTGGTGTTTGTTACCAAATCTTGCAAATTTTATATATGAAAAAAATTGGGTATAGGTAACCTTTAGTACAAGGTACAAAGTTTTAGGGTTTTATAAAATTGTCTAATAGGTATGTCACCTACCTACGATATGGGATTATTGTTACGTAGACGGGTATGGTTCATTTATCGTTAAAGTTGCATTGTAGGTACCTCTGTAATGACATTTTTCTTATCACGTTTAAATTAAAGTTCCTGGATGGAAATTATATTTAAGTACGAATTACTAATAAAATGATGAAATATGAATAATGTTACTTAACAACGCCATCTGCTGTTGTGTCGTTAAAGCAATTAGTTGCTCACAAAAAATAGTAGTATTATTCGCCAATTCGCCAATAGATGTCAGGAAGAGTCTACTCAAACGCCTCCTTTTTGTTATTTTTCTTCCAAATGACATTTTCTAAAAATGATTCCTAGCTAGATCGATTTATCGCCCCCGAAACCCCCTATATACTAAATTTTATGAAAATCGTTGGAGCCGATTCCGAGATTCCAATTATATAAATATATATATATATATATATATATACAAGAATTGCTCATTTAAAGATATAAGATAAGATATTATTTACAATTTTTATTTACAACATAATTAAAGGTTATTTTTAACAAGTTCTTTTTTTCTTTAAATTTTTTTCTATAATTTTTTCCCGTAACTCTCGTGGAAGATAAGTTGGAGATGTGGCACTAATTATATTTTATATACGGGCGCGACAAAGTGGCTTGGCGTACCTGAAGGTAAGTAGGTACGATGTTGTACAAAAAGAGCAACAAGAGGCGAGAGACATCCATCTCACGTCACATGCCCTCATGCCGGCCTGCTGTAATGCTTCTTCACATTACGCCGAATGACCAGGGACTATACGAAGGAGGGAACACCTGGACTGTCAAACTATTTGGCGGAACACGAGGCCGCGGGTTCGATCCCTTCATCGAGAGATTTGTTTGTGTGATCCCTAAATATTTTATTTTCTGGTCTGGGTGTTTGAAAGACCGAAAAGTCTCTCATAGTTTCTGATACCCACGACACAAGACTTGTATCTTAATGTGGGTTCAGAAAAATGTACGTGACTGTTGGGTGTATTTATTATTTTTTATTAGTTCAATGACAATGTCTTTTTTCAAGATAGACTGTTCTTTAGTGCAATCGGGACTTTTCATAATTTATTTAATCTTCTAAATAATATATCTAGATTTTACAACGACAGAATATCAGTAGGTAATAATATAAAACCAATTATTACAAATATCCCATTAGAAATAGAATATCTATCTTATTAACAATAATAACTTAGACAACATTGTTTTATACGACAATCGGATGTATTATAAGTTGCCTTACAAGTTAATTGACATAAATTATTATACTTTCAACATGATTCAACATTTATTTCATCATCATCAGCCCATATACGTCCCACTGCTGGGCACGGGCCTCCTCTACCATTGAGAGGGTTTAGGCCTTAGTCCACCACGCTGGCCTAGTGCGGGTTGGCAGACTACACACCTAATAAATTTCTAAGAACTTTTAGGTATGCAGGTTTCATCACGATGTTTTCCTTCACGTGATAATTCATTGTGAATACACACATAACTTCGAAAAGTCAGAGGTGTGTGCCTGGGGTTTGAACCCGCGACCGTCGAGATTCTCGACCGCGTGCCCAAACCTCGAGGCCATCACGACTTATTTTCATATTTAACATTAATTTCAATATAACATTTATTTATTTATTCTTTATTGTACACCACATAATAAAACAACATAGGTATTAGTAACTCTAAATAAGGTAGTGTCACAAATGGGTGCCTTATCGCTGTCGGCTTATTTATATATAATATTTTATTAACAAAACCATAAAAAGATACAAACACCTACTGTAAAATAGGTCTTTTTTTTTAGAAAAATATCTGTCTCTTATCAATTAAAAGTACAGCAATTAATTTAATGAGTCATAAATGTGATTTATGTAAAGTTAACTATAAGTCACTTACCATTGAGGTGGTAGATTACTGCTCCTCCCCTGCTAAACCACAGCGCGAAGAAAATCACCCACATGACACAAGCGGACCTCAGATCGGAGCCGAGTAAAATGGCCTTTTTTATTCACACACAGACATGGAATAAAGTTTAATTAAATAAATAAAAAATCCCCAGACTTCGCAAAAAAGGCAAAAAGAAAACACGTACTTATTTTTAAATTTACGTCACTGCATTGTTTAAACGTCTTAAAAGTAATACCTACTTACATATTTAATCGACTTAACGATCATACTTCCTACTTCCTACTAATATTACTCGTATAAACGCGAAAGTTTGTATGGATATTTGTTCCTCTGCCCTGTAGGAAGGGGGCGTTAGCATCCCACCACGGTATCCCCTGCCTGTCGTAAAAGGCGACTCAAAGGGGCCCTTGGGGTCACTGGACGCGCTGCTGGGGGCGGTGCGTCCTCACTGAAAGTGTTCCCGAGAGGGGCGGCGGCACCGTGGCCTGTGTCCGTCACGGGCGCCCACCCACAACCGGGCGCCCGAACCAAGCTATTGGGGTACAACTACGCCCCCCACAACTCCGAGACGGCCGAGACATTTTCGTCTCGGAGGCGCATCGGGCGGCTGCGGCGTCATCGTGGGTGCCTCTCACCCACACACCGTGGTCGCCCTATTAGGCGCGAAGATGGCCACCGGGGGTTTTGGTCTGCATAGGGATTTTGGTTAGGGACCTAGCCCGGCATTAACATCTGCGCGGACATGACGTCGCCGCGCGCCGGGCTGGAAGGCCGGTGACCCCGGCATACGCTCCTAGCTAGTAGGAAGTAGAGCCATAATCAGCTTTCGAGAAAAAAAAATGTTTGTTCCTCTTTCACGCAAAAACTACCGAATGGATTTTAATGAAAGTTTACAATAATATAGCTTATTCATTAGAATAAGACACAGGCTATAATTTTTAAAGATAGTTTGTGAAATGTCCAAAATATAACGATAATTGTCAAGTAAGTCGGAAAAAATCTGCCATCTGCGAGCTATTCTGGCGTACGCTGCATAAACTTACACGTATATAATGTATAAGAGAAATGTTTATCTTAATAAACCCTACAAAAAAGTCCGCGACAACATAATATATGTATCTATCTTTTATGAGTAAGCCATTATTACCAAAACAGTGAACTAATATAAAATTGATAATATACATATGTATTTCTAATCTACACTACATCAATTAGACGATAATTAATATTTTAATAGTTACGACGATTTTATTAATCGAGTGCGCGTTACTATGACGGCGTGAAAGGTGGAGGAAGAAGTCGTTCATGGCCGAGTGCGCGACCAGAACGCGGGCAGACGTCATTGAATCTATTTACCTGTGGAAATGTGTATATTAGTATACATATATACATAATATTAGGGTGGAGTGTTTTTTTTTTATTTTTAGCCTGGGTGTTGAATTTGTAGCTTATAAAAATCAATTTTTTGACAAAAAAATCTTAATGAACTAGTCTGGCCATAAATACTGTTACATAAAAACTTTTTTTTTAATTTTTTTTATTATTTTGAATATGGAACACGTATTATATTTTTTCATTAAGCAAGCGGGGAAAGTAGCTTAGTAGTATCTTTGCGCACGCTTTTGGGGTCGAAAAGAAGCTAAAGTCAAAGTCAAAATCACCTTTATTCAAATAGACTTTTACAAGTGCTTTTGAATCGTCAATGAATTTTTTTTTTTACTATTGCTAATTGCGCACTTCACAATTCCAGTGCGACAAGTAAACTTCTCGCACCCAAATTTTCATTTCAAACGCAAATTCAGTGACATTGACAGTCAAAGTGTCAATATCAAAGAAGTGAGGTTGGAATTTAAATAAAAATAATTTATACTCCAAAGATACTACTTTCCCCGCATATATCTATATATATAAAAGAAAGTCCTGTTAGTTACACTATTTATATCTCAAGAACGACTGAAACTGTTCTAGCAAATTTCCTGTCAAACATTTAATATTTATCCCGTCGATACGGTTAAAGGTCCTATCAAATTAAAGAACGTATTTAAATAAAGGTTTCGAATCGACAACATATATCCACAATATTCGAATAATTGCGTATTTTAGATTTTTAAAATGTAGAATAGTGTCAATATTAAAAAGGTATTGACATATTTATTGATGTAAAATATTTATGCGTGCGTACAGAAATTTATTTTGTGGTAGACTAAAGCCATAACCCTCTCAGTTGTAGAGGAGGCTCGTGCCCAGCAGTGGGACGTATATTTAATTTAACCTCACTTTTATTATTTGTTGGCTTTTACGTTCCCATATAAAATAGATATTATTTCTATGTATATAAGTAAAATTCAATCGAAAGTATTTCTTTCTTATTTTGTATTGTAAACCCACTGTGTCCTTTGTAGAAATTAAATAATTTGATATATATAGAATTAAATAACTAATTGCCTCGTGGGCTCGCGGTATAAGTATGTGCCGTGGGATCTAAAGGTCCTGGGTTCGATTCCCGGGTCGGGCAAAGTGTTATTGGGTTTTTCCATTAGGAAATTCTCAGTAACAGCACGGAGTCTGGGAATGTACCCGAAAAACGGCAATAGGCTCGCCCCCTATTACGTGGGACTGATACATACCTGGCGAAATGTGGGTGCAGAAATGCACCTCTGCCTACCCCTTCGGGAAATACAGGCATGAGTTTATGTATGTATGTATGTAAATAACTAATAACTTTAATTTCTCACTTGTTTTTCATTTATTCTACTAATACGATCCATAATAATACTACATAATATAATTTACTATATATTATGCGATTGCCAATGAAGTTTTCACTTCTGCCCTGCGGTCTTAAGCACACAGTCTATTTTTATTTGTAAGCCCTAGGCTTTATAATCGGGTTTGCACGCGGGCGTTGAAGAAGCTAGCGGCGGGCCTGTCCTCAATGGCTTCTTTCTGTGGGATCCTACCGATTTCATGTTTCTTCGTTACTTCTCCGTTTATCTTCTTCATAACTGGTGCTACTTCCAGGATGGCTTTCATTAATCTGTTCATAGGTGCCTCGATGACCAGGAAGAGCGGGAGAGCCAATACATATGAAACTACTGTTATGCCCAAGTAGCTTAGGAACTGCAACAAAAAGAGAGTTTGGTCTAATACATTCTCCGACACGCGTGCATTCACAGACTGTAAGAAATTGTGGAAGAGATATTTTAGAAAACTTTTCCACGGTTTGAATGTACCCCACAAATAAAAATTTCAACAAAACCTGGTCCGTTCTGATACTGGTAAAGATAAAGATTCCTACCAAATATTGATACGACACTGAGCTCAATTCCGTCCTGATCCCATGAAGTATGTAAATTATGCTAAAATGCAGCAGATACACGCAGTAAGACAGCCTGCTGGGCACCACCCAGCCACGCCAATTTAAAATATCCATAAATTTTGCTAAATCAAAAGAAAATATATGTTAATATTTTTGTATAAAAACAGTATCGACGTCGTACAATAGTAGACGAAAATTATTATTTTCTAACCGTGTACCCATTAAATGCAGTACTAAATTAATGAAGTGCAAAATTGGGTATAATTGAAGGCAAAATAGTAGCGCCGCGCCGATAGCCATCCTATTCCGTTTCAAGATAAAATAAAATTTCATAAATAAGACCGTCCTTGCAAAAAACTAATGGTTTGTAATGATACTAATACTTTAACGGTGAAGGAAAACATCGTGATGAAACCTGTACGCCTAAAAGTTCTTAGGAATTTCTTAGGTGTGTAGTCCGCCAACCCGCACTAGGCCAGCGCACTATGGAAAACGTTAGAACAAGGCCATATCAAAAATAGTTTTTAAAAAAGTTACTTATTACTTGTTTTGATGATTTTGTTTTATAGTTAAGATGTTATTTATCGAAATGGAAAGAATTATAACCTTTTGGAATCATGATTTTACTTGATAAACAGCTTTGAAAAACTCACATTTACTTTTAAGTAAATTTGTCAAGATAATTTTCGTACATTCAGTATCAATTTTCAGATTGAAATTGTTAAAAAACACCCAATAAATTATATATTTTTGGAAAGAATGTTTCTTTCTCATAATTTTGATAAAATAATATTTACTTTAAGTAGAATATATTGTATATAATGATTTTTTTTTTAAATATAGATAAAAAAATCCAGTTTACAATTTTCAATTAGGTATTTCTTTATTATCGAAGCTTGCCGAAGTTTTGAATTTTGTATTTATCAATAGCTTAGGTCTTTAAAAATGACATATAAAAAAATTGTCTGCTTATACGTGCTTATGCAGAAGTTATGATGATAAATATCGACCGAGTCCCACGTTCGCGAAAACGTTATCTTTGCGGTTAAGAAAAAATAGTGTTCTTTTATGGTCTTATTGACTATGTAATTGCCAGGAAATGGTATTTATATGAGTTTGCACACGTTACATGTGGGAAATATATTGTTTAATTGCAGTCTACACTCATAGCTTTCCTACATAAACCTCAGTCGAGGGTGATTATTCTATCACAATTATTAGTGAATCATTAGTATTCAGGAATAAAAATTACAGTGAAAATGGCCAGTTTTACTTGTTCAAAGGAAGAAATAATACTATATTATATAAACAACCATAGACAACCAGGGACCGCATAAATTTCATAATTGAGGATTTTCAAAAATCTCTTGCTTTGCAGACTGCTAGACTTTATGTCAGCAAATACAACTGGTATTATATGCCATCCTCCGTGCATACAATATTAATACATGGAGAGAGTATTATAAATCATTTTTCAGTGTTGCCCATTGGACAGCTTTCAGAAAATGCCTAAGAGTCCGGGAATAAAGACTACAAGAAATTTAGACTGCATCATGCAAGAAAATGCTCAAGGTCTGCTAGGAATGAAGATGTTTTTCATACTCTTTTATACACGTCTGATCCATATGTATCCAGTATTCGAAAGCAATACTTTAAAAAATATTAAAGAACTTGACGAAGACACTATGGTTCTTTTAAAGGTTCATCAACTAATTGTAGATCCAGCAAAAAAAGTTACATAATTATGTTTAAGTTATATTTAATAGTTATTTCATCGTTCAATTTGTGGATCTATATATTAAAACCAATTATAATAAATTAACTATAAGATAATATTTTGTAATTTAATTTCTTTGCGTTAAATGTTATACTTATGTAAGTTTATAAGTGCTATAAAAAAGATAAACTTTTTTTATGTTAATTTAAGTTTTAAAAACCCAATAAATTTATTTTTAGGTAGTCCCCATTTATATAGTCCCTATATATAATCCCTATATATTAGTTTAGATAATATTTTCGAAAGTGTAAAACAAATATAGTTTTTTTTTCTTCGCATTTTAACTTTGAATCCAAGCAAAACCGGGTTAGAACATTAGTATCATAAATTCATGCAAATCCCTAAATGATTGTACTTTCGACTATATCCATGCAAAATTTCAAAGCGATATCTTTATAAACAAAAAAAGTACAGATTTTTGATATGAGAATGACCTATTTTGCCCATAGTGCAGCGTGGTGGACTAAGGCCTAAACCCTCTCAATTGTAGAGGAGGCCCGTGCCCAGCAGTGGGACGTATATGGGCTGATAATTAATAATGAATGAATGGTTTGTAATGGTTTATAATTTATAATCTTCAGTATCATAAAAAAACATCTACTTAACCACCTGTGAGGCTGAGATAGAAAAAAATACATAACAGGTCCAATTGTAAAAAACAGACTGCCTCGTGGTCTCGCGGTACAAGTATGTGCCGTGCGATCTCGAGGTCCTGGGTTCGATTCCCGGGTCGGGCAAAGTGTTATTGGGTTTTTCCATTAGGGAATTCTCAGTAACAGCACGGAGTCTGGAAATGTGCCCGAAAAGCGGCAATAGGCTCGCCCCCCTATTACGTGGGACTGATACATACTTGGCGAAATGTGGGTGCAGAAATGCACCTCTGCCTACCCCTTCGGAGAATACAGGCGTGAGTTTATGTATGTATGTAGTAAAAAACAAAGGACAATTTAATTTCGGTTACTAAACTGCCTATTAGAATTGAAGCCTGTAATGGCATTCTATAGGTGATAATAATATAATAGCACTTCAATTGTACGGCAATAAAATTAAATGATTTAATTTGCCCTCAGGCGGCAATCCGTCGTTTTGCGATATAATTATGCCATACATAAAAGACTAGCTTATGATTATTGCAATACTTACATTCACACTTCATTGCAATACCTATGAAGCCAACAGCCACAATCAGAGAAATGACCAGCCGATGCAAAGACCCATACAACACTCGAACTAAGAGCGACGCCCGTTCCCCTTCCTCATAAAAACTGTATCCCGAATAGAACATGGCCGCCACACCGGGAACGACTAACCAGGTTAGGATGTTCAATACCTGTGAAAAAAAAAGTATTTAAATAGCAGTTCTATTTGCAATATTGTTAATGGCGGATTATTAATCCCAGCTTCATGCTGATGAAAAATTCTAGATTTGCTACATGGCCTAGGATTCTTGTAAGTAGGTAGGTAGGTAGATTCTGCTTTAAAGAAATACATTTAGATAACTAGGACAATAAACGAGACACAATAAATATGTTACAATAGGATAACGGGAATTTCGAGCGTTGAAATAATTATGGGCTACATTATTTATGTAGCTTATCATAAGTATTTAGACATTCAACATAAATTTTTATTTTGATAAATTCTACTATTTGAAAACCGCTGCATTCCAGATAATTCTATAATAGTAACTAGAATACAATTTCATTTTATTTGTTTTATTATAGGTAGTTTTCTAGTTCTTTATAGGTTTCCCTTTTTTATATCTATTTTGAGTGTTTGAAATATATACGGAGCGCAATAAAACGAAGTTTAGTTGGCTAGATACCAGCTGGCGAAACGAGAGGCCGCGGGTTCGATCCCCGCACCGAGACAAATGTTTGTGTGATCCACAAATATTTGTTTCGAGTCTGGGTGTATGTGAGACCGAAAAGTCTCTCGTAGTTTCTGATACCCACGACACAAGACTCGTATCTTAGTGTGGGATCAGAAATATGTATGTGACTGTTGGGTGTACTTTATTTTTTTATTTTTATTGAAGATGCCTTGTTTATTACTGCGTCAAATTGTCATTCACAAAAACTAAACACAAATTTCCCGCCATCGCTAGTGGTGCGCTAGCTAGCGCTAGTCATAGTGATGTGCCCATACATATCAGTTTTGCTTTGTTGTTTGTCCTCACCCATTTCAAAAACCTTAAAAATAATTTAATTGATAATACATACCTTATTCGTGGAGATATTAACTCCTTTCTTTTGCCAATCGTAGGTGAGGTTAGCACTGATCATACCGACAACTAGAGCGGACATGTTGTTGTGTCCGAATACATGCATGTAGTGGAAGATCTCACTCAACATCGTCCTGTAGAATCTGAATAAGTTATGACCTTAAGTAGTGACATCATGACGAAACAAACAAGAAGAGTCGCGTGCGCAGCAATGGATAGATAGATGAACATATTATACATACTCAGGTGTCATGATCATAACTCCATCTAGATCTTGTATCCACACGTGCAGCGCCGGCAGCACCACAGACAGAACCAACAACAACGCCAGAACCACTTTCCTCGTCGTGTGCTTGGTGGTCGAGTACACCAGCAGCCCTATGAAGAACAACTGCGTGTCCGCTCCTAAATGCCTGAGAAAATAAAATATCAAATTGATTTAGGTACTATTCTCCTTAGGTTTGAAATAAAGTTTTATATATATTACTTTGGAGATGTAGGTGTGATATGTTTATGGTATGACTATGTTTATTTTTCGCTGTATAAAATCTGCAAGCTAAGCCATGAAAATTGGTTCAACACTTGGGTTAGCTGAGCCAAAAACTACATAAACTCACCAAGTCTGAATGAGGCAGTGCTTGTCATCAGGCACGTAATTGTTGGTGAACAGCATGTGGTGCCACCAGTACTTGCGGCAGTCTGACATCATGGAACCAGTTATGTAAAGGTTCCACAAGGGACCAGAGCCCAAGAAACGAATCCAGGTAGCTGAGAAGGCGAGAGTTACTGCATATGCTGGTATCAACCTAAAGAAACATTCAATTGATTTCCTTACCTTTCAGTAACTGGCAATTTCTATCAGAATTACCAATATTTTTACTAAAAATACAATGATATTCAGAAAGAGTATTAATAAATGAGAAATTATGATTCAACAGTCGTGCAACAGCAGTAGAAAGGTGCATAGACAGCGTTGGCTAACAAAAAACACCAGTAGACACAAAAACGCTAACCTGATGCCAACTGGATAGTCCCGAAAAAAGAATGTCAGTGAATGCCCTAAATATTATGTAAATAACCTTTGTATTGTATGTACGAGTACGAGTATATGCAGCTACAAATACAGACCGTGAATCTCTTGATCTATTTACTGTAATATTTAAGTTACCTCCACCATCTTAAAATCATGACGTAAGGGACGGTTCTCCAAGATATGCCAGTGGTCTCGGTGCGCAGCAGCAGGTTGTAGACGAGCAGGAAGCCAGACATACAGAAGAACACTTGGACGATCATCATACCGTTGAACAAAAGGATGAAGAAAACAGTATCGTACGTCTGCAACAAAGTTGTGCGGGTTGAAGGAAAGACGTGACAGGTCTCCTTGAATAATAATATGTTTAGTTAGGGTAGAAACAATTATTGATATTATCAAAAATCCCAAAACAATAGATGAAACCTATATTTGATATATTATTTCCCGTTTTAATAAATATTAAGAAAGCAAGCAAATGTGATTGTGAATATTTATTTGTTGATGTTGATCATCAGCTTCATCAGCATTATCATTTTCGTAACGTGAAACTTGCTATAAAAATAAAGTAAAATACTTACTTTTTCGAGGTCATGAGTGTTTTTAGTAAAACCAACAGCAACCAGAAAGAAAACGTGAGCGAGTATCATCAGAATGTTTGTTATTGTCCTGCCACAAGGAAGACAATAAAATGATAAATTAAAATGCTGTCCGAGACTTCCAATATCTATTTTTCCTACATAAAAAGTTGATAAATTGATTTCTTGGTTTAATCAATCCACAAATTCAATATACCTATATATGGTGACCTAAACAAACATAAAATCAGACTAGAAATAAGTCATATATGCTTTAGAATATATGTACAATCTTCATTGTTGTGAGGTTTCCTTAAATGAACTGCTATCTATGAGACCCAGCAACATCATCATCATCAGCCCATATACGTCCCACTGCTGGGCACGGGCCTCCTCTACAACTGAGAGGGTTTAGGCCTTAGTCCACCACACTGGCCTAGTGCGGTTTGGCGGACTACACACCCAAGAAATTCCTAAGAACTTTTTAGGTGTGCAGGTTTTATCACGATGTTTTCCTTCACCGTTAAAGTACGTGATAATTCATTGTGAATAGGTACACACATAACTTCGAAAAGTCAGAGGTGTGTGCCTGGGGTTTGAACCCGCGACCGTCGAGATTCTCGACCGCGCGCCTAAACCTCGAGGCCCAGCAGCGATTGGTCGCAATTTTGAATCCCGTGCTCAGCCCACAGGATTAAAACAAAACGCCTGCCATAACTTTCTGAGCAATACGTTTCGTTAATGTGTTTCATATCGCATTGGATCGCTCCGCCCGGACTTAATTTTATAAAAAAAACCGGCCAAGTGCGAGACGGACTCACGTGAAGAGGGTTCCGTACGCACAATGACGTAGTAAGGGCTTACGCCTTGCTAAGGATTACTTGTCATACCGCGGGAGGAATTAAATTGAAAAATTAATATGTCCTAAAATATTGGCCGTAGAATACTCATTGTGAGCTTATTTTTTTTCATTAAATATTCATCTACAAACCGATTTAACATAACTTAATATTGGAGTTGAAAAATATGTTCTCCCACACATTCCAAATGCAAATGTAAGTTGATACGCACAATATTGAGTGATTTACCATGTTAATTTAATTTATAAGTAGGAAACATTTTTTTTTCAATATTCAAGTTTCAGTAGTTTCAGAGATAAGCGCCCCCCCCCCCTAATGGTCAACTTTCGTCTATTTTCTTGAATAACGTGAAATCTATTGTTTTTTTTAATTACATAAAAATACATTTAAGACTGCCTCGTGGTCTCGCGGTACAACTATGTGCCGTGCGATCTAGAGGTCCTGGGTTCGATTCCCGGGTCGGGCAAAGTGTTATTGGGTTTTTCCATTAGGAAATTCTCGGTAACAGCACGGAGTCTGGAAATGTGCCCGAAAAACGGCAATAGGCTCGCCACCTATTACGTGGGACTGATACATACTTGGCGAAATGTGTGTGCAGAAATGCACCTCTGCCTACCCCTTAAGGGAATACAGGCGTGAGTTTATGTATGTATGTATGTACATTTAAGATCTTCACAACAACACCTTCCATTTAATATGTCACACGATGCAGTTTTCAAATTATTATTTTTTTCCACCTTCTCCCCAAAAATGACTTCCCATATACAGATTTTATCTATTCACGTCACACCTCTGCGTTTGGGACACAGAAATTGATATGCGTACCAAATTTCAACTTAATCGGTCAGGAACCAAAGATCATCCGAATCAGTCAAATGGTTTAGGCGTGAAAGGTCATCCCATGGGAATCTTACATATTTTCGGGATAAAATGTAGTCTACGTTATTTTATAAGGTCCCAATTCATCGGGGTCAAAATTCGTTCAAATAGTGCGTAAAAGTAAAACTCTAAAAGAGTTATTTTCGCATTTATAATATGTTTATCCCACATTACGTTTTCCCGGGCTAAAACATAGTTTACATAGGTACATTGTCTATAAAAAAGCCACCCGCTGCAGCGGAGCGAAGCATTCGTCCGTCTACGCGAAGACAGCAAACATCCGATGTATCGGGAAATTAAAAGGAATTTTGATGAAAGTTGATTGTTAAAAATCACTTCTCAAAATGAATCCTCCAATAATAACGATGTCACTGCTATTCTTAAAAATACTGGGCTATCAGCCTTCTCAGTTGTGAAGTTTTCGTAAGGAAAACCCAAAATATGAATAATAATCACAAACCACCAATTGTGACGTCAGATTTGATGACGTCACACATTTCAAAAATATTTTAAAGCCCCTCCTCCTCCTCCTCCGACATACGTAATATTCCTATGATATTTGGGATCGTTTGCTGTTTAATTACTTTATTTATATTATAGAAAATAAATATAATCATACCTTACTCCATGAAATCCTTTCAGCGCCTTTAATTTAGGGTCTTTATTTTCGAGTTCCACCAACCATTGCCAGTTTCGTATGACGGAGAAACATAAAATGTACTTGTTTCCTAGTAATAAGAATGTTACTGTAATTAAACTTCTTCTTTTTTTGTAAATTTTAACTATCAAATCCTGTCAACAAAACTGTTGAACTTAAAGAAATACAATAAAGAGTCCAATATAGACCCTTTATTCTGGTCTTGATTAGCAATAAAGCTTATGAGAATCAAAACATGTGTATGTGGGCTATTCTGAAATATTATACTATTATTTCAATTTTACCAACTATTGCCAACAAGAAAAGTTAACACATCAAGGCAATTTATTTATCAGTCGTTTGTTTCACATTAAAACGCAACTTAGACACTTTTTATTATATTTCAATAGCTTGTACTATTTTATATTCATACCATTTCATATTCACTTCCTAGAGTTTCGTAATTTTCATTCTATGATAGAGACTGTGTTGTCCTAGTATGTTTGTTTTTGTATGCCTCTGTTCGATTATTTTCTTCTTTTCAATTTTCTGATTTAACTTTATATTCTTCCTATCAATTATTCAATTTTATTGATACCTATAAATTCTTTAATAAACTAACCAGCATCTTGTTTAGCGACTTTTTTGTTGACCCAATAATCGTATATGGTGGCTAGCAGACAAGTGGCCACTACCATCGCCAACCCTGCTGCCACGGCCCAGTCGAGCTCGTCGACAGGTCCGACGTGGTTGTCGCGCGGCGAGTCGCAGTAGTAGAGGCGGGAGAGGGTCGCGCGCACTCCGTACTGGTGCAGCTCCGCGTCCACACACGCCGCCAGCGCGCCAGACAACCCTGCCGTGGAGTTGAGCGCGCCCACGTACTGCGAGCACGTCGCACTCACGCACAGCCCGCGCTCGATGTATGAGTGGTTGTAGTGTCTTACCACTACTGCTGAATATTCCTGAAACAAACGACCATCGCTTTCATTGCCCGTCTTCTGGTGGAAAGGTGGCTTTTCTAGATAGTTTAGTGGAAATAAGTGTAAATTGTTGTTGTGAAATGTCGTCATAAATCATACACACTTGAAACCCCAGCTTGTTACTAAGTAGACTTCGCTCGGAAGACTTTTGCCCAGAGGTTCTATGACTCACTCAGTACCGTTACAGGTCTAATAATTACGCACAGACACACACACTTGTATTCTGTGGAGGAACGAGCGTAAGCAGAAGTGCACTTTTGCACCCACTCCAAGACACTTCGCCCAAATCAGTTTTGTCCGAATCAAACCCAAGACCAAGGCGCAATTGTGCTGCTAAGCCGACGACGCAGTTGTTAAAATCTGAGTTTCTACCTTCTAAAGCGAGTAAATTAGCATTTTTTTAAACAATGCAATAATCGGTCCTCAATGAACATAAATTAGAGTTCATGGAGTCTTGAAATGTGCCCATAAGACAGGAATATGAATTATGAAGTCTCAGTTGAGGAGAGAATAACTAAACCAACCTTTATCATATGCATGAGCTGGTTGCCAGGCTCGGCGTACAGGTCCAGCTTGGCGACGCAGTAGAGTCCCGCGGGATCGCGCAGACACGACTCGTAGTCGTCCAGCCGGAACAGCGGCGGCATCCGCAAGTACTCGTCGTTGAGTGACTCTGAGCCGTCTAATGAGGCCCATAGTGAGAGGCCATTGTTACGTTGTAACAAGTTTTAAAAACATAAAATAAATACAAATAATAACTACATACAAACAAACAAATAACCAGTTGTTACAATTGAATGGAAACCGCGCGCTTTAACTAGCGATAGCAGCATAACGACCATAAATAAGGTATTCGTTGGTGCCGGAAATCAATTTTTTTTCTAGAACATCGGATTCGGATAGCAAACGCCATAGTCAGAAATATCGAGAAAAAATACAATAGCGATCGACGGTTCAACTTCCTGCGAATGATTCCCATCTCTCTCGTTTCTATAATTGCTATCTCAGTCCCACAGGGATTTACAAAAGTATAGAGGGTAGTTGTGGCGTGACTTGCTTCGGTTATACCGTTCTTTCCATATCTCTGTCTCATGTCATACGGAACAATCTAGAATCTGGCAGTACGCATTGTCGCCTCAGGAAAGAAATAGGCCGACCATCGGGTCGAACAAGTACCTATATAAGAACGAATTCGCGGAGAGAGAATCAGAAATGCCAACGCCAGAGAGTTGTGATTAGTTCGCATTTTTAAACAGTAGTAAAATCAGTGCTATACTAAAATGAAAAAGAAAAAGAAATTAAAAGCGGCTCGCATCATTTCAACCCCCTTGGTAAGTTTAATATAATTAATTCCAATATTGGCTTGGTTGCTGTTAACTGATTTTTCGTGTCTGGATTAATTTGATTACTATTCAACAAGTGATTTCTTCAACCTTTTAATAGTGTAAAAATTGATATGGCTATATATATTTCTTGATAGTGGTTTAATAACGTAACGAAATGTGACAGCGAGTATCTTAAAATTGGTAAAATATAACCTTATCTATTTAATCTTTCCGATAGGTTTTAAATATGTTTCGCCGCGGTATTTTTCTTCATTAACATTCTATATACCTAATATTAATTTGGTCCAAATCAATATGGCCGCGATAATTAATTCCCACTGTGTATTCCACGCGTATGTTGTTAATATCGGTGGCTTGTATGTTATCTTAATAAGAACTTTATATCCTTTTTTTTTTTTATTCGTATTTATTCTAAATTTAAATACATACTTGTTAATAATAAGCTTTTAGTACACAATCAGTATTCTATTAAAAATTGCCACAGAAAATTTGTATTAGTTTGTTTAGATTTTAAAGCCAGTTAATTTTTATAATTGTTGTAATGTTATACATAAACTATATTTCCTCTTATTAGTTCATATAATGTAATACAAACACATAAGTAGCTGTGAGATTTATTTTCTAGATTAGCGTGATGTTTAGATAAGAGAAATTTCTCGATGTACCGGCGAAATAAATTTCAAAGGTCATTGCTTCACTCGTTGTATTCATTATGTAACTACCTTTTCTTTTGTACTCATCGCGTCATGGAATGGTGATCGTCCGGCATATAATCAGTTGGGGTTTGATCTTGGGTTGGGTAATTTACATAATAATTATTAATTATATTGGCATTTGAATTATAACTATATTTTTTTTACTGGACCTAAATGTCGCCACTCCATTCCGCTATTTTTTTAATTGCTTCGCGAATGATGCCGACGCCCATTCCTGGTCTCGTCTAGTGCCTGGGTGTCGGATCTTTCGCGCTACAAGTGTCGTTTCGACGCGTTCCAGGAAACTAGGGGTCCACCGCTCGGATTGAGAACTACGAGCTGCACGTCGGGGAGAGCAGGCAACGCTTCTGCCCATCGACTCCAGCTGACCTCCGCGGCTGAGAGCCTTCCGAAGTATCATCGAAGACCCCCCCACGCGTCACGGGATCGAAAGACCAAAGTTAAGTCCCCCAGTGCACATAGGGTTTATTAAGACCAGAAAACTTTCCTGTGCCAAGAATCCACACCCTGGGTGTAGTCATAAATATAGTTTTTTTTTTTGTTTTTTTTTAATAAATCGATTGTAATCTTGAATTTGTGTTCTTATTTGTTCCCGCCGTCAGGCATAAATCAGGTTTAAATGGTGTGCAATAAAGTGTCTATCTATCTATCTATTTTTTATCCTCAAAGTGTCCCCTAAAATTCCTGAAAAATTCAAAGCGCTGCGATTTTTATTAATTTTTTCAATGAAAAATTTTTTTTTCTCAAAAATCTTTATTTTCTGATCAAAGAGATTAACTGTTTAGGAATTTGAAACTGGACATGACAAAAAATACAATCACATACTGTAAATTAAGATTTATTTTTAGAAAAATATCTGTCTCTTATCAATTAAAGGTACAGCAATTAATTTAATGGGTCATAAATGTGATTTATAGATATGTAAAGTTAACTATAAGTTGCTTACCATTAAGGTGGTAGATTGCTGCTCCTCCCCCGCTAAACCACAGCGCGAAAAAAATCACCCACATGACACAAGCGGACTTCAAATCTGAACCGAGTATAATGGCCTTTTTTATTCACACACAGACAAGGAATAAAGTTTAATTAAATTTAAAAATCCCCAGACCAGACAGAAAAAAGGCAAAAAGACAACACGTACTTATTTTTAAATATAATCACTTCATTGTTTAAACGTCTTAAAAGTAATACCTACTTACATGTTTAATCGACTTAACGATCATACTTCCTACTAATATTACTCGTATATAGTTGAAAGTTTGTATGGATATTTGTTCCTCTGCCCTGTGGGAAGGGGGCGTTAGAGTCCCACCACGGTATCACGGTTGTGTTGTTAACACGGTTTGTATGTGATACAAACAGTGATATAAAAAATATGTACATACGTAAGAAGTTATACTGCTTTGGTGTAACAAGATAAAAATAACCCCCGACACAAAAACCTAAGTTCCCTTTAAAAAGTAAAAATATTAAAAATTCAATCTTGAAGTACCTAAGTATGTAATAGTATCTAATTCTAAAAAAATACAATTAGATTTTCTTGTCGAAAAATTTCAAATTTATATTTAAGGTAAATAAAAACTCTTCCCCGCTTTCACCCCCATAACTTTTAAACGGCTCAACCGATTTTCATCAACATGCCTAAGAACACTCGCACATAAGTTACCTTTAATACAAAAAAAAAATTGAAATCGTTTCATCCGTTCGGGAGCCATGATGCCACAGTCAGACAGACACATACACACCCACAGACACATCAAACTTATAAAACCTCTCTTTTTGCGTCGGGGCTTAAAAATCTTTCTAAAGAAATTATTTTTCGCATCATACATTTTTTTTATGGAGAGGAAAGCGCCTTAAGCTCCCTGTTCAGTACCTCGGAGGAGGCCGAAAAGTATGTTGGGGTTACCGGCCTTCCAACTCGGCGCGCAGAACAATTGTCCGCATAGCTGAGTTAGGTCCCTAACCAAAATCCTACGCCGGCATACCGACTAAAACCTCTCGATGGCCGTCTTGCGCATTTTGGGCGGTACGGTAAATACAAGGCGAACGCCCTTAATTGTTTCCCGTTGCCACCCAGCGCTCTGTACTTAAATTATAACAGCCACATAAATATAAGTCGCCCTCAGATTAATCGTATAATATTAATAGCGTTTCAGTATTCGGCCATTATTCACTTAAAATTACAAACCATAATTATTGATATTAGTAAATCTTTACGACAATTCAAATGTAAGCAACCACTAAAACCATGGATGATGAAACCACAATGTATCTCACATTTAGTGCGATTGCCAAGTCAACCTATTTTATTTAAAACATAAAAGATTTTTAATATTGAAATGGTCACTGTAAGATGTTTTCTGGTAAGCTAAGTGCTTAATAACTTAAGAAAGAAGGTCCCTTAAATGGGGACTTAATAAATTCATCGACTTGGTATCACATGGATCTCACAACTTTTTACGCATATATTTATTGATAAATAAAGCAATTCGTGCGAAATTATTCCCTAGCCATTCCAAAATATTCAAAAATGCACAACTTTACTGTGGAAGTACTAGTGCCGGCATTCCCGGAGTGCCATCCGTTTTTTTTCTGGATACCTCCCCAACACGTAAAGTAATAAATAAATAATAATAAATACACCCAACAGTCACATACATAGTTCTGATCCCACACTAAGATACAAGTCTTGTGTCGTGGGTATCAGAAACTACGAGAGACTTTTCGGTCTCACATACACCCAGACCCGAAACAAATATTTGTGGATCACACAAACATTTGTCTCGGTGCGGGAATCGAACCCGCGGCCTCTCGTTTCACAAGCTGGTGTCTAGCCAACTGCGCCACGGGGCTGTCATAAGATTTTTTCCTCGCGTCCACCTCATTGCATTAGTATCATTAGATAGGTCTTTTAAAAACATTTAAGAGGTTGCTAAGACGACTTTTTTATTTAGGTTTCCATTTGCAAGATATTTAACTTTAGAGCACATTTTTTTATTAAAGTGGGTCATAGATATAGATTTTAACTACAAGAATTTCGTATATTATAACTAACCAAATGCATTTTAAAAACACTGCGCAACAGAGGAATCAATTAAATGGTAACACCGTACAAAAAAAACAAACTAAAAAACATGTTAGCCTTATAGGTATTTTATTTTTAAGCTGTTAGTGAAAGGTTTTTATGCAACAATCTCTACATCCATTAATCCATATACAGCTCAATATTTTGATTAATAAATGCTAAATAATCGCTATTCTCATGATTCCATCACCATCTTGTTATGGAGATCTCTCAGAACCTCGTCGTCTTCTGCTAAGAGTTCCTTGTGTTGAATAATGAGGTCGCTTGGTATCCTTAATGGCTTCTTTCCGTTGGACCCTACTGATTTTATGATTCTTCGTTACTTCTCCGTTTATGTTCTTCATATTTGGTGTTACTTCCAGGATGGCTTTCATTAATCTGTTCATAGGTGCCTCGACTAGCAGGAAAAGCGGGAGAGCCAATATATATGAAACTACGGTTATGCCCAAGTAGCTTAGGAACTGCAACAAAAAGAGAGTTTGATCTAATATGTTTTCAGACACGCGTGCATACAAACACAGAATGTAAGAAATTGTGAAGAACAATTAAAAAAAATCAAAGACATTTTAGTCGGAATTTAGAAAACTTTTCCATGGATTGAAGGTACCCTAAAAATACAAGTTGTTGGACTTTCTGGTCCGTTCTGATACTGGTAAAGATGAAGATTCCTACCAAATATTGGTACGACACTGAGCTCAATTCCGTCCTGATCCCATGAAGTATGTAAATTATGCTAAAATGCAGCAGATATACGCAGTACGATAGCCTGCTGGGCACCACCCAGCCACGCCAATTTAAGAGATCCATAAATTTTGCTGAAAATAAAAAAAACATATGTACATATTTTTGTGTAAGTACAGGATCAACAAATTGTCGTAATAGTAGACGAAAATTATTATTTTCTGGCCACGTACCCATTAAATGCAGTACTAAATTAATGAAGTGCTAAGTCTAATTGAAGGCAAAATAGTGACGCCAATAGCCATCCTATTCCGTTTCAAGATAAAATAAAATTTCATCTTTCATTTCTTTCATCATTTATTCGCAATAAATCGTCTTTGCACCTAGCCCTTTTTTGGAAAAAACCTTGGTTCGTAATATAAAACTGTACATTGTGCTTAATCTTCAGTATAATTAAAAACATCTGACAAAACCGATATTTCTCCATGTTTGAAAAATCATTAAAAATAGAAAAAGTGCATGGACTTCAGTGTACTCGTAAGCTTTTGTGTCAAGCGATAAAAAATGAGGACTGGTATAGTTTAGTATAGTTTTGGTGGCTCCAAAAACGACTGAGATATTACAAAAAAATACAGTAAAAAAACACGTGCTCGAAACACAAAACTCGAAACACTGTAAAAACGGCTTTAGATGTGTCCCGGTGGCCACCATATCTGACGAAAAATCCAGATTTTTTAGAGGAGTAAAGGTAAAAATAAAAAATTGGGAAATCTATAAGGAACACGTTGTTGAAAATCTCGAAATGCCATACTTTCAGGACCCTCCCAAACTGACCGCCACCGCGGAGGAGGCCACTAGCATTGAGTCGCTTATTGAGAGTCGCTTATCTCCCAAGCTGTCAGTGAGGGTAAAAATGTTACCGCACACAAAAAGCGGGTGATCGCCGCAGCATCCGAAGAGATTCGCAGGTCTTCCCACCCAGGCCGGAAAATCCCAGTGCTGGTGCTAGGACCGTCGAGGCAGTGCGTCCTGTCCTCGACCAGTGGGAGGACAGGCGCCATGAAGCGGCAACGTTCCGCTTGACGCAGGTACTGTCGGGGCATGGTTGCTTCGGCCACTACTTGTGTCGGGTGGCACAGAGAGAGAATCGGCCATGTGTCACCATTGTGACAACTGCCTAGACGACACAGCCCAGCATACCCTAGAAGAGTGTCCAGCCTGGGAGATGCAGCGCGGCGTGCTCCGCGCGATTGTTGGTGAAGACCTCTCACTTCCGGCCGTAATCACCTCAATGGTCGGGAGTCCGAGGTCGTGGCGAGCGATGCTCTCCTTCTGCGAACAAGTCATCTCGCAGAAGGAGAGCGCGGAGCGGGATCGTGAAAAGAATGATCCCGTCCGCCAAAGACGTCAAAGAAGGAGGCGCCGGGTCAACAGAGAAAATTAGACCCAGCGCCCTGCCCTGTGGCAAGGGGTCGTAAGAATCCCACCACGGTCTTGGTCCCTGCCTGTCGTAAGAGGCGACTAATAGGGACCCTTGTGGTCGCTTACTGAAAGTGACCCCAAGAGGGGCGGCGGCACGGTGGCCTGTGTCCGTCGCGGGCGCCCAATCGTAACCAGGGCGCCCACACAAAGCTAGTGGGGGTGCAACTTCGCCCCCTATCACTCCGAGACGGCCGAGACGCTTTTCGTCTCGGAGGCGCTCTGGGCAGCTGCGGTATCATGATGGGCAATTTCTCGCCCATAGACCGTGGTTGCCCTCCTTGGCGCGATGGTGGCCATCGCGGGGTTTTTAGTCGGTATTACGGCGCATAGATTTTTTGTAGGGACCTGGCCCAACGGCCGCCCGAAACATCCACGTGCGGTAACATCCATGCTGGGTTGAAAGGCGCCGGTGAGTCCGACACACCCTCGCCCCTCCGGGGGTGGGATGGTCCATAAATAGGATTTTTCCCGCGTAAAAAAAAAAAGTTCTTCCCACCGCCCTAATAATATAACTAAAGCCCAAAATGTGAACGCGGAAAACTCTACTACACTCGACGCTGGAAATGAAACCATAAAACAGGAACTAGTGGCATGTGTGAGGAGAGAGGAGATGGTCAAACATCTTGGCGCCATCACTGCTGTCCACCGGCAGGATCAGCGACAACAGGGGCACTACGCCTCCGGATACGCCGCTGTGGCTTCGGGCGCCGGGCCTGCGAAGGGTCAGACCTCTGGACCCCCCTCTCCCAACCCACCGCAAACTCGCCCAGTAATAATTATTACATCTTAAACTGACACCCACACTATGCAAGAAGTTGTGGATGCGTTCAGAAAGAGCATGACTTTCCGCAATTCAAAATAAGTACGCTCCGGCCCGCGCGAAGGCCATATTTAACCAAAAACTCACGGTGGGGATTGACAACTACTCACATAGGGATGACGCGCTGACACGACTGCAGGGCTCCGAGAAAGTACGCGCAGAACCAGCGCGCCGTCTTCAACCTATGCTCATATTAAAACTGACATTATAAAGACCCAAAACCCCGACATTATTCATTGATCAGGATCAGTCATTACCAGTGAGAAAGAACGACCTCAAACTGCGATTTAAGCGAAACAACCGTAACCCCACTTAATACTACAACGCAATGTTCCTGGCGAGCCCCAAGGTGTGGCGGAAGGTGCTGGAGGCGGGCAGAGTCTGCGTGGATCACCAGCGGGTATTACGGCAATAAAATTAGATGATTTAGCTTGAGCTCAGGCGGCACTTCGTTGTTTTGCGATATAATTATGCCATACATAAAAGACTAGCTTATGAATACGGCTGTACTTACATTCACACTTCATTGCAATACCTATGAAGCCAACAGCCACAATCATAGAAATGACCAGCCGATGCAAAGATCCATACAACACTCGAACTAAGAGCGACGCTCGTTCCCCTTCCTCGTAAAAACTGTATCCCGAATAGAACATGGCCGCCACACCGGGAACGACTAACCAGGTTACGGTGTTCAATACCTGTGAAAAAAAAAGGTATTTAAATAGCAGTTCTTGTTGCAAATCTGTTAATGGCGGATTATTAATCCCTACTTGATGCTGATGAAAAATCTGGATAGGTTCTGCTTTAAAAATTACATTGATATAACTAGGACAATTAACGACTCTACTCGTATATGAGACAATAGGATTATGTGAATTTTAAGTGTCGAAATAATAATAGGCTGTAGCCTATAATTATATATACATAATTATAATGTATTATATGAACTTATCATTGACATTTAAAAATTCAACATAAATTTTATTTTCGTATATTCTACTATTTGAAAACCTCTGCATTCCTGGAAATTCTATGTTATTATATTATATGTAGTTCTCTAGTTCTTAAGAACTAGATAAGATAGATAAGATTCCATCTTTTTATATAAAATTTTTGGCTTTGTTTTCTGGTTTGTACTCAATGACTTGAAAAGCCTTAAAAATAATTCTATTGATAATTATATACATACCTTATTCCTAGAGATATTAACTCCTTTTTTTTGCCAATCGTAGGCGAGGTTGGCACTGATCATGCCGACAACTAGAGCGGACATGTTGTTGTGTCCGAATACATGCATGTAGTGGAAGTTCTCACTCAACATAGTCCTGTAGAATCTGAAAAAGTGATGACTTTAAGTAGTGACGTAATGACGACAAACAAGAAGAGTCCCGTGCCCAGCAATTGACAGATAGATAATATGTACATACTCAGGTGCCATAATCATGATTCCATCTAGATCTTGTATCCACACGTGCAGCGCCGGCAGCACCACAGACAGAACCAACAACAACGCCAGAACCACTTTCCTCGTCGTGTGCTTGGTGGTCGAGTACACCAGCAGCCCTATGAAGAACAACTGCGTGTCCGCTCCTAAATACCTGATGAAATAAAACATCATGACTGCCTCGTGGTCTCGCGGTACAAGTATGTGCCGTGGGATCTAGAGGTCCTGGGTTCGATTCCCAGGTCGGGCAAAGTGTTATTGGGTTTTTCCATTAGGAAATTCTCAGTAACAGCACAGAGTCTGGAAATGTGCCCGAAAAACGGCAATAGGCTCGCCCCCTATTACGTGGGACTGATACATACCTGGCGAAATGTGGGTGCAGAAATGCACCTCTGCCTACCCCTTCGGGGAATACAGGCGTGAGTTTATGTGTGTATAAAACATCAAATAGTTTAACTATTCTCCGTAGGTTTTTAATTCGTCTAAATGGAATTAAGTATACGAAATGTACATAATATATTACTTTGGAAACGTAGGCGTGACTATGTTAAGTTTTCGCTGTATAAAATCTACAAGGTAAGCCATGAAAATCAGTTCAATACTTGTGTTAGCTGAGCCAATAACAAAGATCTATCAATGACATTAAACTCACCAAGTCTGAATGAGGCAGTGCTTGTCATCAGGCACGTAATTGTTGCTGAACAGCATGTGGTGCCACCAGTACTTGCGGCAGTCTGACATCATGGAACCTGTTATGTAAAGGTTCCACAAGGGACCAGAGCCCAAGAAACGAATCCAGGTAACTGAGAAGGCGATACTTACTGCATACGCTGGGATCAACCTAAACAAACATTAAATTGATTTCCTAGTCTTTCAGTAACCAATTTCGAGCAGAAATAACAATATTTTTTTAAAAACACAGTCGCACAGCAGCAGTAGAAAGGTAGCAATGCGGTGCATAAACAGCGTTGGCTAGCAAAAAACAAATATCATCATCGGACACCAGTACACACAGTAACACTAGCCTGATGCCAACTGGATAGTCCCGAAGAAAGAATGTCAGAGAAATCCCTGAATATTAAGTATATTCACCCATTTATTGTATGTACGAGTATACGTAGCTAAAAATATATATAGATCGCGAGTCTCTTGACCTATTTACTGTAATGTTTAAGTTACCTCCACCATCTTAAAAACATGATGTAAGGGATGGTCCTCCAAGAGACGCCAGTGGTCTCGGTGCGCAGCAGCAGGTTGTAGACGAGCAGGAAGCCAGACATACAGAAGAACACTTGGACGATCATCATACCGTTGAATAAAAGGATGAAGAAAACATTATCGTACGTCTGCAACCAAGTTGTGTGGGTTGAAGGATTAGAAAGGACGTGACAGGGCTCCTTGAACAATTATATTTTAGTTATGGTAGAAACAATAACTGATATTAGTCAATAAAGTTTAATTAAAACAAGAAATATTTGCAATGCTTGATATGTTATTTCACGTGTTAATCAATATTAAGAAAGCAAGCAAAAGAGATTGTGTTTATTTATTTGTTAATGTTGATCATCAGTTTCATCAGCATTATGAATACAACTTAAATTTTCCTAACGCGGAACTAGCTATAAAAATAAAGTAAAATACTTACTTTCTCGAAGTCATGAGTGTTTTTAGTAAAACCAACAGCAATCAGAGTGAACACGTGAGCGAGTATCATCAGAATGTTTGTTATCGTCCTAAGGCAAAGAATACAATAAAATAGTGAATTAACATGCTGTCAGAGATTTGGCGAGCCTCCAATCAGTAAGACTTCTATTGAAATACTATAATAGATGAAGACTTAGATGATGAATTACACCTAATTCTTTTTAAAGTAGTATATTATCATGATCTGATAAATTGACTTTTAGGTTCAACGCTCAACTTGAATATACCTTAAGAAACATAAAATCAGACTAGAAAACAGTCATATTTGCCTGGTTCCTATAATAAATTACTATCGACGAGGTCCAGCTCCGCCTTAACACAGTTTTGAATCCCATGCTTATCCCACGGAAATAAAACAAAACGCTCTGTCAACTTTCTGAGCAATATGCTTCAAGAATGTGTTTTATATCGTATTGCATCGCTCCGCCGCACCCGGGCATAAATTTACAAAAAAGTAGTCTATGTTACTTCGGAAGTTTCCATGTTTATTCATACCAAAATTTATTATAATCTTACCTTACCCCATGAAATCCTTTGAGCGCATTTAGTTTGAGATCTTTATTCTCAAATCCAGCCAACCATTGCCAGTTTCGTATGACGGAGAAACATAAAATGTACTTGTTTCCTAGTAATAAGAATGTTAATGTAATTAAATTTCTTCTTTATTTGTAAATTTTAACTATCAAATCCTGTCAACAAAACCGTTGAACTTAAAGAAATATAATAACGAGCCCAATATAGACCCTTTATTTTGGTCTTGATTAGCAATTTAAAGCTTATGAGAATCAAAACATCATATTGTGTACGTGGGCTATTCTGAAATATTCTACTATTATTTAAAATTTTACCAACTATTGCCAACAAAAAAAGTTAACACATCAAGGCAATTTATTTATCAGTCGTTTGTTTCACATTAAAACGCAACTTAGACACTTTTTATTATATTTCAATAGCTTGTACTATTTTATATTCATACCATTTCATATTCACTTCCTAGAGTTTCGTAATTTTCATTCTATGATAGAGACTGTGTTGTCCTAGTATGTTTGTTTTTGTATGCCTCTGTTCGATTATTTTCTTCTTTTCAATTTTCTGATTTAACTTTATATTCTTCCTATCAATTATTCAATTTTATTGATACCTATAAATTCTTTAATAAACTTACCAGAATCTTGTCTAGCAACTTTATTGTTGACCCAGTAATCGTATAGGGTGGCTAGCAGACAAGTGGCCACTACCATCGCAAACCCTGCTGCCACGGCCCAGTCGAGCTCGTCGACAGGTCCGACGTGGTTGTCGCGCGGCGAGTCGCAGTAGTAGAGGCGGGAGAGGGTCGCGCGCACTCCGTACTGGTGCAGCTCCGCGTCCACACACGCCGCCAGCGCGCCAGACAACCCTGCCGTGGAGTTGAGCGCGCCCACGTACTGCGAGCACGTCGCACTCACGCACAGCCCGCGCTCGATGAATGAGTGGTTGTAGTGTCTTACCACTACTGCAGAATATTCCTGAAACAACCGACCATCTCTTTCATTGCCCGTCTTCTGGTGGAAAGGTGGCTTTTCTAGATAGTTTTGTGGAAATAAGTGAAAATTGCCTGCCCTCATAATGACGTCATCAATCATACACTTGAAACCTTGAAAGTAAACTTCGCTCTACTAAGACATTTTGCCCAGAGTTCTATGACTCACTCAGTACCATTTCAGGTCTAATAATTACGCACACACACACACACTTGTATTCTGAGGAGGAAGGGGGGCAAGCTGAAGTGAACTTTTTCACCCACTCCATCCACACTCCACACTTCGCCTGATCAAATCAAACCCAAGACTACGGGGCAATTTTGGTGGTAGGATATTCGTATCCGCCCGGATAGCGACCACCGTACACAGGGCGTAAAACCCGCCATAGTGGCACATGCAAGTGTGCCGCGTTCCGGGATCAGCCAGTGTATATCCGGTTTTCGGGGGGGCTTCAATCATGGTGAAAGGATGACCGTGGCGGCATTTTTTGGCCGGTTTCTCGCGGTCGGTCCTTTGTTCACCATGGTATTAGTCCCCCAAACTTCTTCACAAGATAGGTGAAGAGGTTTTCGGCCGGCATGATTGCGTCGACCAACGGGAGATCATCATCTCTCGCTGGTCGGCACTTTTTCTGGACTCCATTACACTTACCATCAGGTGCAATGGGGTCACTTTGCCGTGCCAGTATAAAAAAAAAAAAAAAAAAGAAGCAGTTGTTGAAATCTAAAGTTATAATCCTAATAAATCATTATTATTAAATGATTATTATATGAATACAGGGCAAATGGGTCTGACCCTACTGAGTTCGATCTTCGGCCTTCCCCATCCAACCGCTGCCAGCCACCTTGCGTATATCGTCACCCCACCTAGTAAGAGGGCGTCCTACACTACGTTTGCCGAGTCGTGGTGTCCACTCCGGAACACGTTTCCCCAACAGTTGTCATTTCTGCGACATATGTGACTGCCAACGACATTATGATACCACATGACCTGCATAATTATCAGAATTGCCCAAGCCTGTGAAGTTTGTCCCGTACTAATCCAGTGTGGTGGACTATATCCACATGTAATATCTGTCATGTAAAAAGCAGTGACGGCCTCGAGGTTTAGGCGCGCGGTCGAGAATGTCGGCGGTCGCAGGTTCAAACCTCAGGCACACACCTCTGACTTTTCCAAGTTATGTGTCTATTCACAATGAACTTGCTTTAACGGTGAAGGAAAACATCGTGATAAAACCTGCACACCTAAAAGTTCTTAGGAATTTCTTAGGTGTGTAGTCCGCTAACCCGCACTAGGCCAGCGTGGTGGACTAAGGCCTAAACCCTCTCAGTTGTAGAGGAGGCCCATGCCCAGCAGTGGGACGTATTTGGGCTGATGATATCTGTCTTATAAAACGAGGAAAATATGAAATTTCGAACTAATGCAATATTAGGTCCTCTATAAAATTACTTGGTGTTCTTCAATTGGATTCATGGAATGTTGAAAAGTGCACCAAAGACAGGAATATGAAGTCTCAGTTGAGGGGAGAATAACTAAACCAACCTGTATCATATGCATGAGCTGGTTGCCAGGCTCGGCGTACAGGTCCAGCTTGGCGACGCAGTAGAGTCCCGCGGGATCGCGCAGACACGACTCGTAGTCGTCCAGCCGGAACAGCGGCGGCATCCGCGCGTACTCAGAGTCTAAATGTAAACACATTCTTCATATACCATTATTATTATGCTCTAAAAACTTATTTCTTCAGCATCATATTTATTTTCACAAAATGAGTGTGTTGTTCAACGGTGAAAGAAAGCCTGCACACCCGAAAATTATCAGGAAATCTTGGTGGACCAAGGTCGAACTCCTTTGAATTTTACGCATATGGGCTGATGGACCGTGTTTTTAATTAACTTAATGTGAAGTTTATGGTTGTTAATCTGTTATTTATGTTTTTGAAGTTATACTTCTGCAGGCGCGTTATGGAAAAATGATGAGGATGAAATTTTAAGAAGTGCGCGCATTTTGCATGTTTTTATCTTACATCTATATATACTCAATACAAATAAATAAAATTTGAGCGTCTGTTTGTAACATTGAAATAACCGCTTTTTAATAAATGCATATGGATGTATACACGGTTCATATACCAAAATAATATTATTTTTTTTAATTATCTGTCTGTTTGTTTGTTCCGGCTAATCTCCAAAACGGGTGGACCAATTTTAATAGGACTTTCACTGGCAGATAGCTGATGTAATAAGGAATAACATAGGCAACAAAATAAAAATAAGAATCGGTTGTTAGGCGGAACGAAGTTCGCCGGGTTGGCTAGTCAGTAATAAAATCTCCAAAATAATTTGAGAATATTTAATTCATCAAGCATTCACGGTCGGTCCTTTTCGCAAAGTTATTTGTAATGATTATTATTAAAATGACGAGTCACAGCTTAGTGGTTAATAGGATGTATTAACATGTTTTAATCGGATTCGGTTCTCAGACACATAAATCTACTGTTTTAAATATTTTTATTTACAAGCTTTTAATAAATTTCACCTGACCCGATGTATGTCATCAAATCTTGCAAATTTTATGTATAAAAAATTGTGTATTTAATAATTTCTTAGAACTTGACTCTACTTTTTAATTATTGCAACATCATGGCGTCAACGCAATTCGAGTCGAGTTTATTGTCCAATCAAATTCAATATGATTTGATATTTTAAGACCTCGCATTGAAATCGAAATAGACCCGACATATTAGTGCATATTCATGATATTATTATGCTAATAATTTTTGCCGTCATTCTTTGCGATTTAGTAGCGTTTTTATATTTTGTTTGTTTGTTTTTTTATGGAAAAAGGAGGCAAACGAGCAAGTGAGCCACCTGATGTTAAGTGTTCAACACCGCCCATGAACACCCATAATACCAGAGGAATCATCGGTGTGTTGCCGGCCTTTGAGGAAAATATAGCCTCTCTTCTTGAAGGCCCCTAAGTCGTATCTGTTTGGAAATACCGCCGAGGCAAGCTGATTCCACAAACATGTTGTGCGAGGAAGAAAACACCGTTTGAACCGCACTGTAGAAGAACGCCATTCATCCAGATGGTAGGGATGAAACTTCACTTTGATGAAGGTTCATATTTTAAGTACTTAGTGTTAGCATGTACACATCAAATTAGGGCAAGAAACAATTCAATTCATCCTCAGGTGACACGATCAAGAAACAATGTAATCGTGTTTTTTTTAAAGCTGTTAAGTAATATAATGTGGTTAGCCTGAAGATGTCATGCATTTGTTAATGGAATGTGTTCGGTTCAAAGACGCTAGGAAGTATTTAATGGCAAATTTACAACTCAACGAATTGAAAGTCGTGGTGGCCTCGAGGTTTAAGCACGCGATCGAGAATCTCGACGGTCGCGGGTTCAAACCCCAGGCCCACACCTCTAATTTTTCGAAGTTATGTGTGTATTCACAATGAATAATCACGTACTTTAACGGTGAAGGAAAACATCGTGATTAAACCTGCACACCTAAAACTTCTTAGGAATTTCTTAGGTGTGTAGTCCGCCAACCCGCACTAGGCCAGCGTGGTGGACTAAGGCCTAAACCCTCTCAATGGTAGAGGAGGCCCGTGCCCAGCAGTAGGACGTATATGAGCTGATGATGATTGAAAGTAGGATGTTTCCACCACATCTTGTCCGAGCCATTATCTGACCAGGCCTTTTTGCTATTTTAATTTGTATACGATAGTTTATAGTACCTATAAGGTTCGATGGGACTGACATGTATGTTGTCGAGAGGCCACGGGTTCGATCCCCTCACCGAGATATTTGTCTGTGTGATCCCCAAATATTTGTTTCTGTGTCTGTCTGGGTGTTTGAAAGACCGAAAAGTCTCTCATAGTTTCTGATACGACACAAGACTTGTATCTTAATGTGGGGTCAGAACAATGTACAGGACTGTTGGGTGTATTTATTGTTTATTTTTAGTTCAGTGAAAAATCTAGGTCTTATTTTTAAATAGACTGTTCATTAGTACAATCAGGACTTTTCATAATTGATTTAATCTTCTAATTAATATACTTAGTTTCTACAATGGCAGAATATCAGTAGGTAATTATATAAAACCAATTATTATAAATATCCCATTATAAATACAATATCCGTCTTATTAACAACAATAAGTTAGAGAAAATTATTTTAATACGACAAACAGATTTACTACAAGTTGCCATAGAAGTTAATTGGCATAAATTATAATTTAAACATGATTAAATATTGATATGGGTACTCGAATGATATTTTATTAGGTACCAAAACTTTCCCTTAAAAAGATAGAAACAGATACTGTAAATTAAGATATTTTTTTCGGGAAAAATATGTCTTTTCTTAAGTAAAAGTAAAGCAATTAATTAAATGATTCATTAATGTGATTTATAGACATGTTAACTATTAAAACCTTCTTAATTGGTGCGCTGGGCGGTAGCGGACCATTAAAGACGCTTCACGCCCTGAGATGCCGTAAAACCGTCCCAAATGCGCGTGATGGTCACCGAGATGTTTTAGTCGGTATGCTGGCGTAGGATTTAGGTTAGTGGCCCAACTTAGCTAATCAGACAACTGCTCCTCCTTAGCTAATCTAACATACCCCTGACGGGCCACTCCCGAGATTCTGAAAGGGGAGCTTAAGGCGCTTTCCGCTCGTTTACAAAAAAGGCATGGTAACTATAAGTTTAACTTACCATTGAGGTGGTAGATTGCTGCTCCTCCCCCACTAAAGCACAGCGCGAAGAAAATCACCCACATGACACGAGCGGACCTCAAATCTGAACCGAGTAAAATGATATTTTTTAATCAGCCCCGTAGATAAGGAAATGATGTTTAATTAAATTTTAAAAAACAACCAGACTGCAAAAAAATGCAGTCAAGACGACGTGTATTTTTTAATTTAAGTACAAGGTCACTGCATTGTCTACACATGTTAAAAGTGATACTTATTTCATTGAGTTAACGACCATACTTAATATAAATAAATATATAAACATTAGTCAATTTAAATACTGCATAATCGTGTTTTGTCCTGCTCTATTGATCGTCATTTACGTAAGAGAAAATGGGACAAAGCATGTTTAAGAAGTTCCTCTTCCCCCCGGACCGCGGAAGCGGGTAGACGTGTCCACTGCAACTTTTTTTAATCAAGAAAATACAGTTCAGTACAATCACGCGAGTACCAGGAGGACTGACCCTACAGCGAAATGTTTGCGTGCCAGCAAGCACACGAATTATAACGGAGGTACAATGTTCCGCTCCATTGGCTGTTTATGCATGTCACAACTAGAGTTTGCAATTCCGCGTTTCCGCATTCCCGCATTTTTTTGAATCGGCAAGGTAATTCAGCTTTTACTGAAGGCCTATTAGCTCCATCACAACAGCGCGGGCGCGTCAGTCAGATCGATCAACCGATCGAGCGAAGTAAAGGATTAAAATTGGTTTATTTGTTAGTTTAGGTAAGATAAGTCCATATTAACACGCAGGAAACCCTATTGATTGCAAACCTCCTACCTAACCTCATAAGAACTATAAAAAAGTACTTTTTCTATTAGATATTGTATGAATGTTTCTATTATTATTATTTTTTAATATAGTGTAACTAAACTACAGGTAATAAAGCATTACCTATTATATGCATATTTTTGCATTTTTAAATTTTACTGCGGGAAAAAATTACTGCGGGATTGCAAACCCTAGTCACAACCCTCTGCAAGCGCCTGTCATATATGTGATAGCAATTCCGCTTTGCGACCACTCTTGCTCCCTGTTTGTATGTGATACAGAATCGATGCCGCGTTCACCTCCAATACCCACCAATATGAACACCAGAAATAAAAAATGACAAGAAAAACAAACAAAGGATGTTTTACTAGATTTCAAAAAGCAATTATGGATATGCTACAATCTTGGAAAACCGACCAAGAAGTCAAGTTTACAAAATTTTAAACTTCAATAAAAAGTACCTATTCAAAAAGTTAACATGGATATTGAAAAAGCATTGGAAATTATATCTAACATACAAAACGTATAAAGCCCCGACGTTAAAAAAGGTTTCCTATCTATACTAACTGGACATTAGGAATATAAATTGCAATTTTTATAACTTTTTTGTCTTTTTTTTCTTGTTTACGCTCCGCGCGGCTAGTCGAATTTCAGTTAATGCGACTCACATCAACGCAAAAGTTGGCCGCTTAAAAAAGGCGACAAGACCTTATTGAAAAACTATCGGCCCATCCAGGGAGATAAATAAGCCACGTCTATAAGCTGTTTTCAAGAGTGATCACAAACCGTCTCACGCGCAGACTCGACGAGATCCAACCCCCCGAGCAGGCCGGGTTTCGAAGAGAATATAGCACCATAGACCACATCCACACAGTGCGGCAGATTATACACAAAACAGAAGAGTATAATCAGCTCCTGTGTCTTGCATTTGTGGACTATGAGAAGGCCTTTGACTTGTTACGTCCGCCTGACGGCGGGAACAAATAAGAACGCAAATTCGAGATTACAACCGATTTATTAAAAAAAAATTAAAAAAAAAAACATATTTATGACTACACCCAGGGTGTGGATTCTTGGCACAGGAAAGTTTTCTGGTCTTAATAAACCCTATGTGCACTGGGGACTTAACTTTGGTCTTTCGATCCCGTGACGCGTGGGGGGGGGTCGTCAGTGATGCTTCGTAAGGCCCTCAGCCGCAGAGGTCAGCTGGAGTCGATGGGCAGAAGCGTTGCCTGCTCTCCCCTACGGTGGACGTGCAGCTCGTAGTTTTCAATCCGAGCGGTGGACCCCCAGTTTCCTGGAACGCGTCGAAACGACACTTGTAGCGCAAAAGATCCGACACCCAGGCACTAAACGAGACCAGGAATGGGCGTCGGCATCATTCGCGAAGCAATTAAAAAAATAGCGAAATGGAGTGGCGACATTTAGGTCCAGTTAAAAAAATATATTTAAACGAAATATAGTTAAAATTCAAATATAATTAATAATTATTATTTAAATTACCCAACCCAGGATCAAACCCCAACTGATTATATGCCGGACGATCACCATTCCATGACGCGATGAGTACCGTAAAATGGTGCAACTTTAAGTTTTATAGTCATATTGATATATTTCGCATAATAACAATCATTTTTCAGGTTTGTCTAGTTGGGGATAAAGCTTATATTTATATTCATTGACAGTGTATTTATAACTGTGATAGCTCTGTTTTATTTTTGAAATTTAACAGTTTTAATCACTAGGCAAAGTTGGGCTACAAAACTGTAACAATGCCTACGTAAATTTTGACCGTCTAAACGACATAACTACACCATTCTTGCACTTATAATTAACCCTTATTAGTTGGACTAAAAGATACGAATTTCAAAACAGACACTTTTTGCTTAAGCTACTAGAAACAATGCTAGGCAATGTTGTGTTCGACTTTGCTGTTAGTTTCATACTTAATTTGAAATTGCATAGGGTTGACGCAAACATCGTGCAGTAAAACATTCTAAAATGTATTTAATATTGTTTATTAAATAAAACTAAATTTTATAATTATCTCATTAACATAAAGTAATTATGAGTTTTCTCATCTACATCACAAATTTATTGTTTTAGGTTCGGTTTGTTTACACTTATGGTCTGTTTAGTCGCTAGCGACAGCCCTAGCTCAGGCAAAGTTGCGAATACAAAATCGAAATGATAGTGACAACTTTGCCTAAACGTTAAAAACTTTTTTATATGTCACAATAACCATTCTAAATTAATTAAATATTATAGGATAACACACAATTAACATATCGACGGAAGAAAGCGGAAACGTCGTATCTCGAAAAACCCAAGTTTACACTAGAGCCAAAAAACTATTTTGAAAATTCATAACTAATATATTTATAGAGATAGAAAGTTAAAAGTTGGAATGTATTTATATTTATTAAAGGCCTATTTGATGCCTTTCTCTAAATTATCATAAAGTTATTATTATCATTAATTTCACAAGTTACGCCAATTGATGTTTTAATTTCAGGCAGCTGAAATGTTGTATCTGTGAGCTGAAATGTATGGCCAACTTAAAAAGACATAATTTTTTGAGCGACGGATCTGCTGTATCTTAAAAATGGCAATGCCGATATATATTTCATTTAGCTGTATTTCGTTCATTTAATAAAATTACGTAAAAGTTTTGTTTTAAGTGCAAAACTGGCGACAGACGTTTTTAAAATGAAATGCTTTATCTTAATATTAATAATTAATATTTTGATGAGTAAAAAATAATGTTATGATTAAAAACATAATCATTATAAACTGGGAAAAAGTATATCGTTATTGCCTAAAATTACTAGGATCATATAAAATTACTGTAAAATTTTAGAACCTTGTTTTTAACAAATTATTTTTAAATCTCAACTTTCTTTTTCTTCCTCTGATCCAACAGAAACGTCTTTAATTTTTTTTGTCATGCTTTAGATTCAAATACAAGCGAAACGTTTGCAAATAATTAGTTTTACCACTACTTTTTTAAGATCATCATATTTGTGATCATTATAATCATCCATCCATTCATCAGCCAATGGTAGTCCACTACTGGACATAGGCCTCTCCTAATGACTTCCACAGGGACCTGATGGAAGCAGCTTGCATCCAGCGATGTCCCGCGACCTTTACTAGGTCGTCCGACCATTTTGTCGTAGGACGTCCCACGCTGCGTTTTCCGGTACGTGGCCTCCACTGGAGAACTTTTTGGCCCCATCGGCCATCACTTCTCCGCGCTATGTGCCCGGCCCATTGCCACTTCAACTTGCTAATCCGCTGGGCTATATTGGTTACTTTAGTTCTCCTACGGATCTCCTCATTTCTGATTCGATCTCGTAGGGAAACCCTGAGCATAGCCCTCTCCATAGCTCGTTGAGTGACTCTGAGCCGTCTAATGAGGCCCATAGTGAGAGTCCACGTCTCAGTGCCGTATGTCATCACTGTAACACACAACTATCGAAAACTTTCGTCTTCAGGCACTGAGATATTTTGGACGAGAAAACGTCGCGTAGTTTCCCGAACGCTGCCCAACCGAGTCGGATTCGACGATTGACCTCTCTCTCGAAGTTGGACCTGCCTAACCGGACCACTTGTCTTAAATAGACATATTCGTCTACAACTTCGAGAGCCGAGCCAACAACTGTGGTCGGGGTAGGCCCAACATGGACATTCGACATGATCTTCGTCTTGTCCATGCTCATTTTAAGACCCACCTGTTGTGAGACTTGATTGAGGTCTTCGAGCATAGTGCTAAGGTCTTCCAGCGATTCTGCCAAGACTACAATATCGTCGGCAAACCGAAGGTGTGTGATATACTCGCCGTTGGTGTTGATGTCGAATCCTTTTCACTGCAAGAGCTTGAAGGCGTTTTCCAGCGCGGCAGTGAACAGTTTCGAAAATATGACATCTCCCTGTCTCACGCCTCTCTGTAGTGGAATTCGTGCTCTGATCTTGTACTCGGACCGACATGGTGGCGTTGCTGTATATACTTTTCAACACCTCAATGTACCGATAGTCGATATAGCACCGCTGGAGAGACTCTAGCACAGCCCAGGTCTCGATCGAATCAAAGGCTTTCTCATAGTCCACAAAGCGGCAAGTTATATTCCTCGGTTTTTTATATAACTTGCCGAAGCGTATGAATGTGGTCTATGGTGCTAAAGCCTTTAGCCTTTTCGAAAACCGGCTAGTTCGGGAGGCTGGAAGTCATCAAACCTGCGTTCGAGACGATTGGTGATGACGTTCGATAATAGTGGAGTTTTACCTACCATTAAAACTCTTATTATGTCCGGAGCCTTATTCGAGGCCTTTAAACAATATTTGAGATAGCGTACTTCCGTTTCCTGCCGATTTATTCCTTGTTGGGGGTATTTGGTCGATGGAGGGGCAGATTCCGGTCGACCGAGTTTACCAGGTGCGTTGCACGAAGTGCTCGTCATTGTGTCTCAAATGCTTAAATTACATTGATAGGTAATACCAGGCAGAACTTACTGTAAGGCCTCGAATAAGGCTCCGGACATAATAAGAGTTTTAATGGTAGGTAAAACTCCACTATTATGTCCTTCCGCCGTTATTCGAGGCCTTTAAACAATATTTGAGACATTGTTTGTTTTCGCCTGGTAAACAAGACGCCAATGTGACATTACTAATATTTATTTGTTATATCAATGGAAAAATAAGTATACAAGTAAATCATTATACAAAACTTTCTTTAAGAAAAATAAATAAATAATAATAATTGATAAATTACAATCATTCAACATGTTTTACACTATATTGTTACCTCAAACTGTTATATTGGTTCAAAAAGCTGGCCTAAATTACTATTGTTACTATTTAAATTTATGATTTGCTTCCTATAAAATTTGGTAAAGGTATTCTTTGATCTCCAATTAGCTCGTGCTAATATTTTATCTAATGGTTCCCTATCTAACCAACCCCTAGAAGCTACAGCTGACCTGACACTTCCAGGTGTTGCATCTACCCCAGCTTCTCTTAGGCTTGACTTAACCCAACCAGCAATTACAGTTCTGGATGCAGCTTTTGCTGCTCCTCGTGCTGTGATAAATAGGTTTTCTATGTCAGCTTCAGATCTCCTACTAAGACCAAGTTCGACCAACTTTCTGATCCAATACACAGGATATATATATATATTACAATCTTTTGAACCTGAAAGCAATTTCCAGCCAGACTGAATATAAGATTCAGAGTCTGTTTTAGACCCATATTTTGGCCAGAGAATAATACAATTTTCTGACTTATCATCATTATAACAATCATCAGAAATAGAAAGAAGTGTTAGATCATGTACTCTTCGACCAGAACAAAGCAATAACAAAATTGCACAACGACGTGATACTTCCCACAGACTCTTTTCATTTACTTTACTTTTTAATAAATGATTAGTTAATAAATTTGTATCCCAAATACTATTAGAACGAATTAGGGGCTTAGAACTCGCTATGGATTTTAGAATTTGTCTGACAAGAGTATGTGAACTTAGTTTAACATCATCAGTGCTACATAAAGTTGAAACGACCGACTTATGGACCAGGATTGTTCCATACGCCAGTTTTTCTATTAAATGAAGATCTGCTAAGAACCTTGCCAAATCTGAACCTGAAGGTTTTGTTACTTGAACATTAGACTTTATGCACCACTTTTCCCACCGTTGCCATGCAGGTTTGTAGGTCTTCAGCGTAGATTTTCTCCATCCTGACTGCAAAAGTATTTTTTGTTGTTCTGTCCAAGATTCTACAGCCTGCGACCACCCCCACATTTCCAAATTTCCAGAGTCAGGTCTTTCGCTTTCGGTGGTGGAAGCATCGTTGAAAGGTCTATCAATTTTGATTCCAACTTGTGAATTGTGAATGGTGGTGCTATTGCACGGCTCTTCAGATCTGCTCTCCAAAACGCACGAGGCCATTTTGGAGCTACAAGTAGGTATGTTCCTTTCGCTCGATTCAGATGCATCAACACTCGGGGCATCAAGTTGGGAGGGGGAAACACCCACGCCAGGTTGAAGTCCCATTCCCAGGCAAATGCGTTGTGTCTCCATGCTGCTTTGTCTTTTTGGTCTAGACTTACGTATTTCCTGACCACATGTGCTCTGGCTGATGCGAATAAATCTACTTCCGGGACTCCCCATTTCGCGAACACTCTGTTTGTAAATTTTGGAAGTAAATGCCATTCTGGCAGCGTCGACTTCCGGGAAAGCCGATCGGCCACGGTGTTGTATTTGCCTGGAATGTGATGGGCTATTAGGTGAATGTCGAACTCTTCTAGAATGCCGTAGATCTGGTAAGTTAATTTCATCAGCTCTGGAGACCGATTTCCTCCTTCGTTCCTTAGGTAAGCCACGACAGATTTGTTGTCGCACTGCAGGAGAACTGATGAATGTTTCAGAGTCGGCCCGAATTCGTACAGACACTTTATTACGGTCAGCATTTCCTTGAGGTTGGAATGAAGACGATCTTCGTCGATTGACCATTCGCCTCTTATTTGAAGGCCATTCAATTCCGCTCCCCAGCCCTTGTTGGCTGCGTCCGTTGTTAGGAAATGCGTTACTGAAGGAGGGTGAAGTCGTGTGTACTTTTCGCAGTTCAACATCCACCATCTGAGCTCCTCTAATACTTGTATCGAGAATGGAGCATTGTGTCGTGGGGTCCGAAGAAGATTGTTGCTCAGCTCTAATAGACATCGAAAGTTTATTCGACCCTGTGGAACAACTAGTCGAGCAAAATTTAGCGTTCCGACTAAGCTCTGCATTTCCTGTAGAGTCGTCGTTTGACACTCCAGTAATTTGGTTATCATTGCTTTTATTCTTGTCACCTTCTTTTCTGGAAGGTATTTTCGGTTTTGCCAAGTGTCCCAAACCAGACCCAGGTATTGTAGAGTTGTCTGAGGAACTAGAATGGATTTCTCGACATTCACTTTCCATCCCAATTCGCGCAGGGTTTGGAGCACAATTTGTGTTTGCTTCAGTAACTTTGATCTGTCTTGGCAAGCAATCAAATAATCGTCTAGAAAAACTATCATCCGAATGCCTTGTTCCCGAAGTTTCTCCGCGGTCCAATTTGAAAGGGACGCGAATACTTTGGGCGCCGTGGCAAGCCCAAATGGCAAACAAGTCATTTGTAACAACTGATCTTTGTAAATTAATCTGAGGAATCGTCGATGAGAAGGAGCCACAGGTACGTGGTAGTATGCCTGTGTCAGATCGATTTTGATCATCCAATCGTTCGGCTGTAGAAAGTCTGGAATACGATGGACTGCAATCAGACTGAATTTGGAAACTTTTATGAACTGATTCAATCTTTTTAGATTGAAAATAGGGCGCATGGTCCCATCGGCTTTTGGTGTCAGGAACAAGGTCGAAAGAAAACTTGGTGTTTCGGGGGCTAGTTCTAGAATGCTGTCCATTTGCATTGACTTTATTATTTGATCCATTTGATCCGAGGTAATTGAAGCATAGCGGTCTTTGGCTAGTCGAGGCAGTACCAGAGGTGGTTTCCCTGCGAAGGGTATTTTGTAACCGGAAATTATTTTCACTAGCGAACAGGGTGCGCCTTTGTTTAGCCATTCTTTTGTATAGTTCTTTAACCGCCCCCCCCGAAACACCTCCAAACTGTCAATATTTTCGCTCAACACCACCTCGGCTGTGGGATGTGGCAGGTTGGTTAAGCCCTTGCTTGTTAGACTTCTTGGGCTTTGCGTTGTTAACAAATTGTGGTCTATAATGGGATCGAAATAACCGCTCATTATGAGGCAGACCTGCATTATTATTGTTCGTTCGAATACCCTGGCTAAATAAATTATTTCTAAGATTTGAATCAAACGGTGCCGAAGGACGACCGGTTTGATTATTCATAGCAAACGGTGCCGTGGGGCGACCGGTTTGGCTATAGTTGTAAAAATAATTACTACCACTGGGTCCCAGTTGCGCAGCCGGAGACCCAGTTGCTCTCTTCTCTTGCGCAGAGAAGGAGGGTTTATTAGCACTAAAAATTTTATTGACTCCCCCGTTGATTTTCAAAAAATCAGCAAACTTTTCTTTTTCGAATAAATATTCAGATGAAGGGGGTATTTTCTTGAGGCTTATTCTTAAATATTTATCTTTAATAGCATTTATGAATAATTCCCTTCTTTGCTCTATAATATTGGCCCTACGGCCACAAATTAATTGCAAGCAGTCAAGTGAATTTTTTTTTTTGAAAATTACCCGAAAAAACTTCTTTTATTTTAAGTAATAAAGCCTCTTTACTAATATCACTATCTTGGGTAAATTCCAATAACTCTGAGACTCCCTTCTTCAAGGCATCATTCTGCATGATAACTGCGTGCGTTATAGCCCCCAATGACTTATCGGTTGCTACTAAGTTGCTAGGTTTTTCCAAATGTTTTAGTTCATCGTTCACTTCAAGATCGATAAAACCTGGTCGAGCAATATATGACTTTTGTATTTCAGAGTATCGAACGTTTGCCCAGTTGTCAGAATTGAAATGTTGTAACGAATCTAGTAGTTTTAAATGTTCTTGCGAAGCATTCAAAACTGTCGGCTCTTTAAGGTGGGTAGCCAAATTAAGATCAAAAGTGACGGCCCCGGACGAGTCGGAAGGCTCCTCATTGATGGAATTATTCTCGGAAATTTCAATGTCATTCGGAACATTAAATTGTTGCGGGTACCACCCTTGAGGCGAGTACGCATAGAGCAAAAAATTTTGAATTTCACTGACCTGTTTGGCAAGGTATTTCAAACCTTTCCGATCCTTGCGGAGTCGTTTTCTACTTTTCTTCTCTGAAGACGAGCGTTTACGTTTCCGATTATCAGAATTGTCTTGCGATGTTCCCGGGCGTGTCATAATTACATCCTCCTCGCTGGATGTCGATGAAGACGATCCGTATTTTTCTGAATTATCGGAGCTGCTGTCTTCGCTCATTTTGTAGTATTAACACAATTACACTACACTATTATATTAACACAGTATTTTTTATATTTTACACTAAAGTGTACGAACGCTAACAGCGTTAGATGTTTTCGGCACGAAAATCAAGACGCCAATGACGAGCACTTCGTGCAACGCACCTGGTAAACTCGGTCGACCGGAATCTGCCCCTCCATCGACCAAATACCCCCAACAAGGAATAAATCGGCAGGAAACGGAAGTACGCTATCTCAAATATTGTTTAAAGGCCTCGAATAACGGCGGAAGGACATAATAACAAATAGATATGGCTCAGGAGCGAGATGGGCCTGTAATTCTTCAGCAAAGTGTTATCACCGTTTTTGAAGAACATTACCACCACGCTCCTGCTCCATACCTCTGGCGTTGAGCCCTCGAGGAGAACGGAATTGAAGAGCCACTGAAGGACTTTAAGTACCGGCGTTCCGCCCACTTTCAGAAGCTCTGAAGTGATTCCGTCCTCACCCGGCGCCTTGTTGTTCATAAGTTGCTTCAGGGCCATCTCAATCTCACACAGGCTGATGTCCGGGATATCATCACTGAAGTGGCGGATCAACTCGGCACTCAGGTCTTCGGCTATTCGGCTTCGGAGCTAACAGTCGGTTCGGCAACCGAGGTGTAAAGCTGTCCGTAGAACCTCTCGATCTCCCTTAACACCTCTGCCCTCGTCGACATTACACTGCCACCCTCCGTCTTCAGACTAGACAGCTGTCTTTGCCCAATAGACAAGTCTCTTGCAAACACTTTGGAGCCTCCGTTCCGCTCAATTGTCTCTTTAATGCTCACAGTATTGTGAGCACGGACATCGTGTCGCAAGGACTTCCAGATCCGTCTATTGAGCTGACGATATGCTTCGGCGTCCTCGGAAGACTGCAGTGCCATAGATCGACGTTCGGCCATGAGGCCAAGAGTGTGGATCGAGAGTTTTTGTGGTCTGCCTCTACGGCGAGGTCTAAAATACTTAGATCCCACCGTATGGACAGCTTCTACCAAACCGCTGTTTAACTCGTCCACTGCAAGATTTTCTTCTAGACAATCAAAGCGATTACTCAGCTCGAGTTGAAAACTCTCGGGGTTTTGGATATGGGCGCGAGTAGGTTGGAGCGTGGACTTCATCAAGCGACGCCTTTCTAATTGGACTCTGCTCTGCAACTCAACATATTAAAAAACCTAAATTATTACTATTCCATTACTCACCTTAGGTCCTGGAGTTGTTTCATAGCATTTTTAACTTGTACACAATCGTAAATATGCTTTTATAAAGTTATGAAACGCAGCGACAAACATGTTTTCTCAAATTGACGCTCACGCATGAACTAAGTCGTGGTCGAAACGGCGTATGAAGAGAACACGTGATGGTATTATAGAGCGGCGGGAGGGAGGTAAAGTGGCGTTACTAATCTCTGTACACAAAACAAAACTGTATTCATTTGTTGTAAGTATGATTTTTACAATAAAATAAGTGTTTGAAATGTAATAATTGTTTCATATCCCTGCACCAGTACGGAACATTTGTTGTATCGATAAAATTACACAATATTTTCACCGGGCAGAATTGTTGTATCTCTGTCTAAGTAAATTTTTGGACTATAGAAATGTCGTATCTTATTCAAATTGAACTCCGTGATAAATAAACAAAGTAGTAACTGTTTTATTGTTAAAAATTGCAGATTTTGCTATAGTTACGACAAATTTTCATTTTCATTTTTCATCACATTTTCAACAAAAAATATATTTTAGGATATAAAGTTCTTATTAAGATAACACACAAGCCACCGATATTAACAACATACGCGTGGAATACACAGTGGGAATTAATTATCGCGGCCATATTGATTTGGACTAAATTAATATTAGGTATAATAGAATGTTAATGAAGAAAAATACCGCGGCGAAACATATTTCAAACTTATCGGAAAGATTAAATAGATAAGGTTATATTTTACCAATTTTAAGATACTTGCTGTCACATTTCGTTACGTTGTTAAACCACTATCAAGAAATATGTATAGCAATTTTTACACTATTAAAAGGTTGAAGAAATCACTTGTTGAATAGTAATCAAATTAATCCAGACACGAAAAATCAGTTAACAGCAACCAAGCCAATATTGGAATTAATTATATTAAACTTACCAAGGGGGTTGAAATGATGCGATGCGCTTTTAATTTCCTTTTATTTTTTATATTTTAGTATAGCACTGGTTCTACTTTTCAAATATGCGGACAATTAATCACAAATACGAATCACATATAGTTGTCGTGCGGACTCTCTGGCGTCGAAATTTCGTCCTTATATAGGTACTTGTTCGACCCGATGGTCGGCCTATTTCCTTCCTGAGGCGACAATGCGTACTGCCAGATTCTAGATTGTTCCGTACGACATGAGACAGAGATATGAAAAAAACGGTATAACCGAAGCAAGTCACGCCACAACTACCCTCTATATTTTTGTAAATCCCTGTGGGACTGAGATAGCAATTATAGAAACGAGCGAGATGGAATCATTCGCAGGAAGCTGAACCGTCGATCTCTATTGTATTTTTTTCTCGAACTTTCTGGCTGTGGCGTTTGCTATGCGATGTTCTAGAAAGAATTTGATTTCCGGCACCAACGAATACCTTATATGGTCGTTATGCTGCTATCGCTAGTTAAAGCGCGCGGTTTCCACTCAATTGTAACAACTGTTTATTTGTTTGTTTGTATGTAGTTATTATTTGTATTTATTTTATGTTTTTAAAACTTGTTACAACGTAACAACGGGGTACGGTAGACTTGATTGAAACCTTATCTATTAAATAAAACATAAAAAAATAAAGATTTCGAGTGGACAACATATATCCGCATAATTCGGATTGTCGAGTATTTTGTTAAATTCCAATGGTGCTGACAGACAAATCGCTGTCGCCATATTAGTGAAACGTCGCTGATGTTTTGATTACTGTGACATTAGCTGTGATACATGTCACGCCCCGATATTTCAATCCAAACAGTTTACTTTAAATGACCGGCAAACTATTCCAAAGCTTGGCGTGTCAAAGATAATTTTTAACAGCCCGTGGCGCAATAGGCCAGACACCAGTTTATGAAACGAGAGGCCGCGGGTTCGATCCCTTCACCAAGACAATTGTTTGTATGACTCCAATAAATTGTTTTAGGTCTGGTTGTATGTAAGACCGAAAAGTCTTTCATAGTGTCTGATACCCAGGATACAAGGCTCGTATCTTAGTGTGGGGTCAGAACAATGTACGTGACCGTTGGGTGTATTTATTTATTAGTTCAATAACAAATGTAGGTATTTTTTAAAGATAGACTGTTCATTAGTAAATCGGAACTTTTCATAATTGATTTAATCTTCGTAATTATACACCTAGATTTTACAAGAACAGAATATCAGTAGGTAATAATATAAAACCAATTATTACAAATATCCCATTATAAATAGAATATCCGTCTTATTAACAACAATTTTGCCTAAAATTATTTTAATACAATCGGGTTTACTACAAGGTTCCATAGAAGTTAATTGACATACTCGTAAATTATACTTTCAACATAATTCAATAATTATATTTTACACATAAACAATACTTTACCATAAAAAAATACATACACAAACATACATATGTTAACTATAAGTTTAACTTACCATTGAGGTGGTAGATTAATGCTCCTCCCCCACTAAACCACAGCGCGAAGAAAATCACCCATATGACAAAAGCGAACCTCAAATCTGAACCGAGTATAATGGACTTTTTAATCACACACACAGGTAAGATAAAAAGTCAATTAAATTACAAAAAAAATAGCAAACTTTAATAACGTCTGAAATCTTATATACAAGATTAAATCTTAAATTATAAAAAAGTGTCTAAGATTTAAGACGTTTAGACAATGACGTGACGGTGTAAATTTAAAAACACACGCTGTCTTTTTGCCATTTTTTGCGACGTTTGGTAATTTTTTTTGTAATTTAATTGACTTTTTCCTTACCTGTGTGTGTGAGTACATACATCCACAAACTCACGCCTGTATTCCCCGAAGGGGTAGGCAGAGGTGCATCTCTGCACCCACATTTCACCAGGTATGTATCAGTCCCACGTAATAGGGGGCGAGCCTATTGCCGTTTTTCGGGCACAATTCCGGACTCCGTGCTGCTACTGAGAATTTCCTAATGGAAAAACCCAATAACACTTTGCCCGACCCGGGAATCGAACCCAGGACCTCTAGATCGCTCGGCACATACGTACTTGTACCGCGAGACCACGAGAGTAAAATATATATAATTCATTTGTTACAAAATACCCCGTAAAAATATAATTAATTATGTAAGCCAAAAATATTGTATAAGCGAGCGTCCAAAATAGGGTGAGTGGAGGGCATCTCAAGTCCTCCCAATTTTGAGGAGTCCATGATTGTACGAAGCGCCGGGTGGCAGCGAATAGTAATGCAGGGTTTCTGGCCCTGCGATGCCGTATACCGCCCCAAATGCGCGCGACGGCCACCGAGAGGTTTTAGTCGGTATGCTGGCGTAGGATTTTGGTTAGGGACCCAACTCAGGTACACGGACAATTGTTCCGCGCGCCGAGTTGCAAGGCCAGAGACCCCGACATACCCCTTCCGCCCTCCCCCGAGGTACCGAAAGCGGAGCTTAAGGTGCTTTCCTCTCGTTAAAGCTAGTAAGCTATCATGACATGACAGCCCCGTGGCGCAGATGGTTAGACACCAGCTTGCGAAACGAGAGGCCGCAGGTTCGATCCCCGCACCGAGACAAATGTTTATGTGATCCACAAATATTTGTTTCGGGTCTGGGTGTTTGTGAGACCGGAAAGTCTCTCGTAGTCTCTGATACCCACGACACAGGACTTGTATCCTAGTGTGGGGTCAGAACTATGTATGTGACTGTTGGGTGTATTTATTTTATTTTTATTGTGTCAGGGAACCAGATAATTTAACAGAAAGACCTACGTACCTATTTTATCTAATAATTGTCTACTTTAAATGTTATTCTATTTTTCATTCAAATTAAATGTTTGCTACCTCAATACAAGGACTCAAGTCCGCATTTTCATTGGCTGTTTATGCATGTCACAATTGACATTAACCTCTGCAAGCGCCTGCCATAAATGCAATTCCGCTTTGCGACCACTCTTGCTCCCTGTTTGTATGTGATACAGAATCGATGCCGCGTTCACCTCTAAAACCCATCAATATGAACACCAGAAATAAAAAAAGACAGGAAAATCTACCAAAGGACGGTCTACTATATTATAAAAAAGAATAATGGAAATGCTACATACATACATACATAAACTCAGGCCTGTATTCCCCGAAGGGGTAGGCAGAAGTGTATTTCTGCACCCACATTTCGCCAGGTATGCATCAGTCCCAAGTAATAGGGGGCGAGCCTATTGCCGTTTTTCGGGCACAATTCCAGACTCCGTGCTGCCACTGAGAATTTCCTAATGGAAAAACCCAATAACACTTTGCCCGACCCGGGAATCGAACCCAGGATCTTTAGATCGCTCGGCACATACTTGTACCGTGAGACCACGAGGCAGTCAGTCGAGGAAATGCAATATTCAATACTATCTTGGAAAACCGACCGAGATGTCAAGTTTGCAAAATTTGAAACATCAACAGAAGGTATTCAAAAAAGTAACATGGATATTGAATAAACATTGGAAATTTTATGTAACATACAAGACATATTGTATTATAATTAACTTGAATATTGATAATTCTATAGTTTGTTCATATAGACCTCCAAGTTTACGGCCGAGACATTTTCGTCTCGGAGGCGCATCGGGCGGCTGCAGCATCATTGTAGGTGCTTCTCGCCCACACACCGTGGCCGCCCCATTCGGCGCGAAGATGGCCACCGGGGGGTTTTGGTCGGTATGCTGGCATGGGGATTTTTGTTAGGGACCCAGCCCGGCATTAATATCTGCGCGGACGTGACGTCGCCGCGCCGGGCTGGAAGGCCAATAGTTTATATTAAATTAAAATTGACGATTCAAAAGAACTTGTAGAAGTCTATTTGAATAAAGATAATTTGACTTTGATGACCCCGACATACTTTTGCCGCCCCCCTACCCCAGGGTTGGCGGAAAGTAGAACCAACAGTTTTCCCTGGACAAAAAAAAATACCTCCAATTTCCATAATATAAACACTTATTTAAATTTCCTGAAGCATACCTTGAGAAACATACGCAGCAAAATATTGTATTTACTGGCGACATTAATAGATTAAAAAATTCAAGTCAAGTTTCACATCGGGCGCTGTCGCCACGTGCCCATAGCCGGCACACCGACCCGCCGATATAAACTCGCTAAACCAATATAGTAGCTGACTTACTCACTCAAAAACTACAAACCATAATTAGCGATAATAGTAAAACTTTGCAGCAATCCAAATGTTACGACCACTAAAACCATGGATGACAAAGGTTTTAATTAATAACATATTAGAAAATAAAGATAAGCTGCACTTACATGTTAGACACTTACCTAATGATAAGAAATTAAAACAAACTTTCTTCGACTCCACAAATATGTAAAATAAAGTAATAAAAAGTCTAATATAACAATACTATGAAATTTCCTTTATTTTTACCGCCCTATTCATATATAAATTATTTGATTTTTAATTAAAATGCATTATTGTGCACCATATCATCATCATCATCATCAGCCCAAATACGTCCCACTGCTGGGCACGGTGCACCATATACAGAAGTTAAAATTAAATTAAAGCTACCTTACAAACTATTGTGCCACAATGGCCGGTCTTATCGCTATTAGCGATCTCTTCGGGAAAACCCAGAAAGTAAAAGTAAATAAGAAAGGGGTGGTCATGGAAATTAAAAAAAAGAACAACAAAAACAAAATGCACAAATATATTGTTTAATGAAAAAGATTAAGAGTAGTATGCTTTGTGACAACTCTTAAAAGTAGACAACGATTTTGCTTGCCTTATGGACAAAGGTAGTTTGTTCCACAAGCTAGCAGCATGGACAGAGAACAGCCTTGTATTTTATTTTTAAACTGTTAATGAAAGTTTTTTATGCAACAACCAAAATAACCGCTTCATCCATTATTCCATATACAGATCAATATTTTTATTAATAGTTGCTAAATAATCGCTATTCTTATGATTCCATCACCATCTTACTATTGAGATCACTCAGAACCTCGTCGTCTTCTGCTAAGAGTTCCTTGTGATGAATAATGAGGTCGTTTGGTATCCTTTATGGCTTCTTTCCGTTGAATCCTTCCACTTTCATGATTCTTCGCTACTTCTCCGTTTATTTTCTTCACAACTGGTGCTACTTCCAGGATGGCCTTAATTAATCTGTTGATAGGTGCCTCGACTACCAGGAAGAGCGGGAGAGCCAATACATATGAAACTACGATTATGCCCAAGAAGCTTAGGAACTGCAACAAAAAGAGAGTTTGGTCAAATACGTTTTCAAACACGCGTACATACAAACACAAACTGTAAGAAATTGTAGAGGAGAATTAAAAAATCAAAGAAAATTTTAGTTGGAATTTAGAAAACTTTTCCACGGTTTGAAGGTACTCTAAAAGTACAAATTGTTGAACCTTCTGGTCCGTTCTGATACTAGTAAAGATGAAGATTCCTACCAAATCTTGGTACGACAATGAGCTCAATTCCGTCCTGATCCCATAGAGTATGTAAATTATGCTAAAATGCAGCAGATACACGCAGTAAGACAGCCTGCTGGGCACCACCCAGCCACGCCATTTTAAGATATCGATTAATTTTGCTAAAACAAAAGAAAACATGTTGATGAAAATATGTTAATATGTCTGTGTAATAGAACAGTATCGACGTCGTACACGAAAATTATTATTTTCAGGCCACCGCCGGAACTACCATAAATTAATGAAATGCTGAATTGGGTCTTATTGAAGGCAAAATAGTGGCGCCAATAGCCATCCTATTCCGATTCAAGATAAACAAAAATATTATCTCTGCGAAAAATACGTCCTTGCGCCCAGCTTTTTCGAATAAAAAAAATAATGGTTCGTAATATAGAACTGTACATGCTTAATGTTGAGTAAAATCAAAAACATCTACTTGATTACCAGTGAGGCTGAGAAAGGAAAATAATATATAAAAAAAATAACAGTGCCAATAGTTAACAGTACAGTAACAATTTAATTTCGGTTACTAAACAGCCTATTACAATTGAAGCCTCTAACGGCATTCTATAGTATGATAATATAGGTTTTGCGTTTAAATTTTACAGCAATAAAATTAGATGATTTAGCTTGAGCTCAGGCGGCACTCCGTCGTTTTACGATATAATTATGCTATAAATAAAAGACTAGCTTATGAATATTGGAATACTTACATTCACAATTCATTGCAATACCTATGAAGCCAACAGCCACAATCATTGAAATGACCAGCCGATGCAAAGACCCATACAACACTCGAATTAAGAGCGACGCTCGTTCCCCTTCCTCATAAAAACTGTACCCCGAATAGAACATGGCCGCCACACCGGGAATGAATAACCAGGTTAGGATGTTCAATACCTGTGAAAAAAAGGTATTATATTAGCAGTTCTAGTTGCAAACCTGTTAAAGTCGGATATTATTAATCCCTGCTTGGAACTGGTCAAAAATTCTGGATTTGGTACATGGCCTTCGTTTCTTGTAAGTAAGTAGGTAAGTAGATTCTGCTTTAAACAAATATATTTAGATAACTAGGGAAATTAACAAGACACTTTATGAGATAATAGCATTACAGGAATTTTGAGTGTCGAAATAATTATGGGCCACATTGTATACTCGTATACTTATCATCATCATCATCAGCAGCAGCAGCCTTTCTTACGTCCACTGCTGGACATAGGCCTCTCCTATCGTATACTTATCATTAGATATTATTTTGAAATTTAACATCAATTTTTATTTTCGTGTTTTTACTATTTGTAAACCTCTGCATTTCTGGTAATTCTAGTAACTATAATACTGTTTAATTTAATTTATGTTATATTATAGTTCTCTAGTTCTTAAGCAAGTTTCCCTTTTTCATATCATTTTTTAGTTTTGCTTCCTGGTTTGTCCTCACTCATTTGAAAAGCCTTAAAAAATATATTTATAATACATACCTTATTCCTGGAGATATTAACTCCTTTCTTCTGCCAATCGTAGACGAGGTTGGCGCTGATCATGCCGACAACTAGAGCGGACATGTTGTTGTGTCCGAACACATGCATGTTGTGGAAGTTCTCACTCAACAACATCCTGTAGAATCTGAATAAGGTATAACTTTAAGTAGTGCCATCATGACAAAACAAACAAGAAGAGGCCCGAGCCCAGCAATGAATAGATAGATGATCATATACATACTCAGGTGTCATGATCATAACTCCATCTAGATCTTGTATCCACACGTGCAGCGCCGGCAGCACCACAGACAGAACCAACAACAACGCCAGAACCACTTTCCTCGTCGTGTGCTTGGTGGTCGAGTATACCAGCAGCCCTATGAAGAACAACTGCGTGTCCGCTCCTAAATGCCTGATAAAAAAAAACATCAAATAGATTTACTATTCTCCTTAGGTTTTTAATAAGGGTAGATCAACTATCGATGCAGAGGTTGAACTTTTAAGAACTGTGTTTAAGTCATAGGAAGATTCTCGGGAAGCTATTGGCATTTTCTGCGACTGGTCAAAAGCATTTGACTGTGTCAAACATGACATTCTCGTCAGGAAACTTCACCATTAAGGCATTATAAACGGAGCCCTCAATCTTCTGACTTCTTATTTGAATAACAGAGTTCTCAAGGTTGACATTAATGGAAAAAAATCTTTAATCTTAAAATCGATTTCAACAAACAAAAAACGTACCAACTTTTAAAAAAAAGCTGATATTTGAACGCGAGATTTTTAATTGAAAATTAGAATTAGTTTTACGATATTGAGTCAAAATAAGTTAAAAAATAAATATTTCAAATCAAATAAATTACAGTATGTTTGGTACATAAAAATTAAAAAGGAAAAACTTGGTTATATGAATTTTTATGGGGAAAAAGTGTAAATACAAAAGTTGTTCTTTTTATTTTTATCTTTTTATTACCTATAACTTTGCTGCATACTTTTTTACATAGGAACTGTAGTTTTGGAAAAAAATCTTTAATCTTAAAATCGATTTCAACAAACAAAAAACGTACCAAATTAAAAAAAAAAGCTGATATTTGAACGCGAGATTTTTGATTGAAAATTAGAATGACTTTTACGATATTGAGTCAAAATAAGTTAAAAAATAAATATTTCAAATCAAATAAATTACAGTATGTTTGGTACATAAAAATTAAAAACGAAAAACTTGGTTATTTGATTTTTTATGGGGAAAAAGTTTAAATACAAAAGTTGTACATCTTTTTATTACCTACAACTTTGCTGCATACTTTTTTGCATAGGAACTGTAGTTTTGCCGGAAATTGAGATAAACCGTTTTTTACTTTTAAAACCTAATGTACGCTCAAAATAATCTTAATCGATTTAATAAAATTTGTAATATAAATATCGCCGCAAAACCATATACGACGAGTTACGTCATCGCTCCACTTGTATTCTTGCATAAACAAGGATGACTCAACGGATGATCCCCCGACTACAGTGGAATAACACCACGTGCGACGGACCACGTGACTGCTGCGTGTTCTGACGGACGAAAACAAGAGTGACTCACAATGAGCGGTCGCCCCAGTACGGTGTGTATAAAAAGCAGCCCGCTGCAGCGGAGCAGGCATTCTTTGGTTTATGCGCGGCCAGCAAACATCCGATTTATTGGGAAATTTATAGGAATTTTGATTTCCCAAAATGAAACCTCCAGTAATAATGATATCACTGGTTTTCTTAACAATACTGGGCTATCTGCTTCGTTAGCTGTGAAGTTTTTATAAGGAAAACCCAAAATATGAGTAATAATCATGAAACCAAAAATTGTGACGTCAGCAATATACATATGTATATATGTATGTATAGCTACTATCTACAGACTAAAAAAATAAAAAATAATTCAAAAGAACTCGTAAAAGTCTATTATTGAATAAAAATTATAATTTGCCTTTGAATTTAAATTTAAATTCGTCTAAATGGAAACAAGTTTTATATATGTATATTACTTTGGAGACATAGGCGTAACTGAATTTATTTTTTTCTGTATAAAATCTACAAGGTAAGCTATAAAAATAAATAATAGTTTAAAAAACTAAAAAAACACGCTTTTATAGAAAATATACCAAATAATAGAAAGTAATTTTTAATAAATTTGAATTGAAAATAGTCTAAAAAAATGTATTTTATTGTAAAAAGTAGCGTGCGTGCGTGAAGCTTATTAGTAAGGATGCCAAATTTCGAGTCAATCCGATGTTTTGAAGGGGGTCAAAATCATGTTCAAAGATTCCTTTACATACTAACATAATAATAAGGCGTGAGGTTATGTATATGTACTAACATAATATGAAGCTAATATAAAGTGTATAAAAATCGGTTCAGCAGTTGTGTTAGCCGAGCCAAACAAAAAGATCTGTCTATGATATTAAACTCACCAAGTGTGAATGAGGCAGTACTTGTCATCAGGCACGTAATTGTTGATGAACAGCATGTGGTGCCACCAGTACTTGCGGCATTCTGACGTCATAGAATTCGTTATGTAAAGGTTCCACAAGGGACCTGAGCCCAAGAAACGAATCCAGGTAGTTGAGAAGCCGAGAATTACTGCATACGCTGGTATCAACCTAAAGACACATTAAATTTCTAACAGAATTAGCAATTTTTTTTTAGAAAACAGTATAATATTCAGATAGAGTATTATAAATAAATTAGATTTTATGATTTAACGGTCGCGCAGCAGCAATAGAAACGTAACAGTGCGATGTATAAACAGCGTTGGCTAGCAAAAAACAGGATGCCAACAGGATAGTCCCGAAAAAGAAAAGGATGTCAGAGAATGCCCTGAATATTATGAGCATCTTTGTATTGTATATCCGAGTATATGCAGCTACAAATATAGACCTCGAGTCTCTTGACCTATTTACTGTAATTTTTAAGTTACCTCCACCATCTTAAAAACATGGCGTATGGAACGGTTCTCCAAGAGGTGCCAGTAGTCTCGGAGCGCAGCAGCAGGTTGTAGACGAGCAGGAAGCCAGACATACAGAAGAACACTTGGACGATCATCAATCCGTTGAAGAAAAGGATGAAGAAATGATTTTCGTACGTCTGTAAAAAAGTTGTGTGGGTTGAATGATTAGGAAAGACTTGACTGATTATATTGTATTGTAGCATTATATTTGTAATGCTTGATATATTCTTTCCCGTTTTAATAAATATTAAGAAAGCAAGCAAAAGTGATTGTGAATATTTATTTGTTAATGTTGATCATCAGTTTCATTATGTGTACAACTAACGTTTTCTCATCTTCCTAACGTGAAACTAGCTATAAAAATATAGTAAATACTTACTCTTTCGAAGTCATGAGTGTTTTTAATAAAACCAACCGCAATCAGATAGAGAACGTGAGAAAATACCATCAGAATATTTGTTATCGTCCTACAACAAGGAAAACAATAAAATGGTGAATTAATATGACGTGTCCGAGATTTGACTCCTTTTGCAGATGAGGAAATAAATTATGAAATAAAGCAGAGTTTTTTTTTTTGGAATCTGTACACTGGGCACGGCAGTGCCCCTGACAAGTCTAGCATAATCGGCACGGCCGTACCATCCTTTTCTCTAAGCAATTCAGGCCATTTTCGACCCCTCATAACTTCGTTGTAGATAAAACTAGGAGCCTCTGTCTAACTCCGTAACACGAATTCGCCTCACTCAAAATTTTATGAAAAGGCGCGTTAATTATTTTTTTAAATAAATAGTTTATAGTTTGTAGTATTGTATGTCTTAGTTTTCGATTACGATCTTTATACATACTGAATATTATTCCTATGCTATCGGGGATCGTTTGCTGTTGAGTTATTTTAATTTATATGATAGAAAAAAATATCTTACCTTATCCCATGAAATGCTTTCAGCGCATTTAATTTAGGGTCTTCATTTTCGAATTCCCTCAACCATTGCCAGTTTCGTATGACGGAGAAACATAAAATATACTTGTTTCCTACGAATAAGAATGTTATTCCGTTATTCCGTCTTCTTAACCTTTCAAGTTCATATTTTGATATAAATGTCATTAAAAATCCGATCAACAATATCGTTGAATTTAAACAAATAAAATATAGAATCCAACATAAAAAAACCTATGCGTTATACAAAAAAAAAATCAAATAAAAAAGATGGCAAATATTATTATCTACAATAATGATTTCTACAATTTTTGTCGTACGATGCGCGGTTCGCGAGATACTCGATAAAACGTGTTTTCCAAGATGGAGGCTGAAGTGAACCCCCCCCCCCCCCCCCCAGCCGCGCCCACTTGGATTTACATTCAGGAGACACCCTTGAACATATTGCAAAAAAAATACCAGGTCCCGTACGTTGCAAAAAAAACCCGGCGCTTGGCCTAGCCTAGTGCGTTTAATTTTGGTTGCCTCTGTTCTGCTTTCTTCTTTTCTTTTTTCTTCTGTGATTTTTCTTTTAACATTATATTTTTTCTGAGAATTTATTGATATTGAGAAATTCTGTAATATACTAACCAGCATCTTGTTTAGCGACTTTTTTGTTGACCCAATAATCGTATACGGTGGCTAGCAGACAAGTGGCCACTACCATCGCAAACCCTGCTGCCACGGCCCAGTCGAGCTCGTCGACAGGTCCGACGTGGTTGTCACGCGGCGAGTCGCAGTAGTAGAGGCGGGAGAGGGTCGCGCGCACTCCGTACTGGTGCAGCTCCGCGTCCACACACGCCGCCAGCGCGCCAGACAACCCTGCCGTGGAGTTGAGCGCGCCCACGTACTGCGAGCACGTCGCACTCACGCACAGCCCGCGCTCGATGTATGAGTGGTTGTAGTGTGTTTCAACTACTGCTGAATATTCCTGAAACAAGACATCGCATTCATATCCCGTCTTCTGGTGGAAAAGTGGCTTTTCTAGATAGTGTCAAAGAGAATAAGTGGAAATTGCCTGCCCTCGTAATAACGTCATCAACAGGCCTGCCGCTAGTGGACATGCAAAGCGTGCAGCGCACGCGGGCGGCACGTCCAGGGGTGTGGCAAACATTAGCGGTACTTCCATAGAAGCCCGAAAGCGTTACACGTTAATTGTATAATTTCTAGTTTATAATTGCTTATTGCAAAATAAATATTTAAAGCTTTATTTTTTCGGAGTTTTGTAAGGCAAACTGGGCTTTTGGGCTTCTATGGAAGTACCGCCATTGGTGGCAAATCGAGCGATTCATAATGTAATTCAAGTCATTGTCATAATACCTACCCCTTCTTACAAAATTTGATACAAGAATGTTTTAAGTATACATACATACATAAACTCACGCCTGTATTCCCCGAAGGGGTAGGCAGAGGTGCATTTCTGCACCCACATTTCGCCAGATAAGTATCAGCCCCACGTAATAGGGGGCGAGCCTATTGCCGTTTTTGGGCACATTTCCAGACTCCGTGCTGTTACTGAGAATTTTCCTAATGGAAAAACCCAATAACACTTTGCCCGACCCGGGAATCGATCCCAGGACCTCTAGATCGCACGGCACATACTTGTACCGCGAGACCACGACCACGTGGCAATGTTTTAAGTAACCAAATTTATTTATTACTAGCTGTGCCCGCGACTTCGTCCGCGCGGAAAATTTATTTTTAATAAGAAAATTTATGAACTAAAAGTAGCCTAAGTTACTCATTATTACATCAGCTATCTGCCAGTGAAAGTCCCGTTTAAATTGGTCCACCCGTTTCAGAGATTAGCCGGAACAAACAGACAGACAGACAAAAATTGTATAAAACGTTATTTTGGTATATGTACCGTGTATACATCTATATGAATTTATTAAAAAGCGGTTATATCAATATTACAAATAGACACTCCAATTTTATTTATTTGTATAGAGTATAGACTAGCTGATCCGGCGAACTCCGTTCCGCCTAACAGCCGATTCTTTAATTATTTTGTTTTAGCCCAAGTTACTCCTTGTTACATCAGCTATCTGCCAATGAAAGTCCCGTTAAAATTGGTCCACTCGTTTCAGATATTAGCCGGAACAAACAGACAGACAGATAGACAGACAAAATGGTAAATATCGTTATATTAGTATAATAATACGTACCGTGTATAAATCCATAATGCATTTATTAAAAAGCGGTCATTTCAATATTACAAACAGACACTCCAATTTTATTTATTTGTGTATGTGTATAGAAGATGTATAGATACACACACTTGTATTCGATCCTCCATTAACATCAATTTGAGTTCATGGATTGGATTCATGGAGTCTTGAAATGTGCCCAAAAGACAGGAATATGAAGTCTCAATTGAGGAGAGAATAACTGAACCAACCTGTATCATATGCATTAGCTCGTTGCCAGGCTCGGCGTACAGGTCCAGCTTGGCGACGCAGTAGAGACCCGCGGGATCGCGCAAACACGACTCGTAGTCGTCCAGCCGGGACAGCGGCGGCATCCGCGCGTACTCAGAGTCTAAATGTAAACACATTCTTCATATACCATTGTTATTATACTCTAAGAACTTATTTCTTCAGCATTATAGGTACATACATACATATATATTATACATCGTTTCTCGCTGGTCGGTATTATTTTTCTGGACTCCACTGTGCTTACCATCAGGTACATCTATTCCAACGAAATATGTAAGAGTGTTGTTTGACGGTGAACGAAAGTCTGCAAACCCGAAAATTCTCAGGATTTTATTAGATTGTGCGGTCCACTAACCCGCTCTAGGCCAGCGTGGTGGCCCAAGGTTTGAGTTTTAACGTATATGGGCTGACGATGATGACCGTGTTTTTAATGAACTTAATGTGAAGTTTGTAACAGATTAACAATTATAATATTGAGGGTATTTCTATCACTAGTAGGGACGTAGATGGATAGAGGCTAGGCGGGGATTACTATATATGTATAAAGATGGACGACGACGGAACAGGGCAATCATTGGTGATCTATTGAAGTGAAGAAGTCTAGCGAACATTCGACTAAGTGTTGGCATATTTATTAACTGGTAATTAACTAGTACATCCATACATAACCTCACGCCTGTATTCTCCGAAGGGGTAGGCAGAAGTGCATTTCTGCACCCACATTTCGCCAAGTATGTATCAGTCCCACGTAATAGGTGGCGAGCCTATTGCCGTTTTTCGGGCACATTTCCAGACTCCGTGCTGTTACCGAGAATTTCCTAATTGAAAAACCCAATAACACTTTGCCCGACCCGGGAATCGAACCCAGGACCACTAGATCGCACGGCACATACTTGTACCGCGAGACCACGAGACTAATTAACTAGTTATTGTGTGTTTAACAAAAGAGTATTACTTTATTACTTTTATTGACTTTACGTGACTTTTCCTAAGCAAGCCTTCTAATAATTACATATCTGACGAAGAAGCTTTCAAGTTTATAGTTGTTAATCTATTATTTATGCGTTTTTTTATTCTAGTACCTACTAGCTGACCCAGCAAACTTCATACCGCCTAACAGTCAATGAATGTCGTGTTATATATTAGCTGAATTTTATTTTTGATTGTATGTATATCAATATTGAGTTCAGCACTTATTGTCTAAAAAATTCTAAGGGCATATCCGTTGGGATCATCGAAATCCTCAGAATGAGAACCAACTCATCTTTAAGTTTTCCCCTGAGTATCGTCGCGTGAATCACATTACTCAACAGTTTTCTTAACATCAAGCGCATTCCATTGCATAGCTAAGGGTATTTTAGATTTCGAAGCATGATGACTTCCGAGTCCGCCCTCAGTGGTAAATTGCAAACCAGGCACAACCAAGGAGTTTAAAATCAGTTGGATAATTAGGCTTAATATATTTTTCTTAGTTTACACAACATACATTTCTGAATGCACTCATAAATATTTGACAACTAATAAATATGTCAATCCCTTTTTATTACTGTCACTATTCTACATTTTTAAAACCTAAAATATGCAATTATTCCAATATCATGGATATATGTACATGACAACATTGTCGAAACCTTTATTTAAATACGTTCTTTAATTTGAGGGGACCTTTAACCGTACCGACGGGATAAATATTAAATGTTTGACAGGAAATTAGGTAGAACAGTTTAGATGGGAAAATGAAATTGTTGTTTTTACCATATTCCTCGCAATTTTCTTATTTTTTCTTTCATAAGAACCTTCTCCTGACAATAGCAAACACAACAAAAAATTATATTATAGATGGTGAATAACTTTATTGGCAAAATAATATATTTTGATTGGAATGTGGATTAGAGCGATGCTATCACAAATCGACATAATTTTACGAGCTTATTCATAGCCTTAGATACACAAGCCAATCCTGAGATGTCTCGTTCGCCACCTCATACTTACTGCCATTCGGTTGGTAATGTGCTGGTGAATATCAGAACACCAATTGGAATGAGCAGTGTCACTTATCGAATTAATCATCATCATCACCCATATACGTCTCACTGCTAAGCACGGGCCTCCTCTACAACTGACTACAGACCTTAGTTCATCACGCTGGCCTAGTGTGGGTTGGCGGACGACCTTCACCGTTAAAATAAGTGATAATTCATTGTGAATACCGCGGCAGGCCGATATCGGCCTTTTCCGCAGTAAAGGTGTTAATCACGCAGAAGGTTAAATGTTTAAGGAGATTTGCTAATCGGGGTGCCAGTCACAACAACTGCAATCAGCAAGTCCGGACATTTGACGTCAATACGCGAAACAAATACACTTAACTTTTTGCACAGATATTTGGTATGGAATTAACTCTTCCGTCGGCCTTGTGATATAATTTGTTGCTTGCGCTCGAGTGGTACGGTCAGGTATCACTGCACTCCTGCCCTGTGGCAAGGGGGCGTTAGAAATCCACCACGGTATCCCGTGCCTGTCGTAAAAGGCGACTCATTAGGGCCCTTGGGGTCGCTGGACGTGCTGCGGGGGCAGTGCGTCCACAGTAGGTTACCCCGAGAGGGACAGCGACACGGTGGCGAGAGCCTGTGTCTGTCGCGGGCGCCCAAAATAGGAGCGCCCGAATCAAGTTAGTGGGGGTGCAACCGCGCCCCTTAAAGTTTCGAGACGGCCGAGACGCTTTCGTCTCGGAGGCGCACCGGGCGGCTGCGGCACTATTGTGGGCGCCTCTCGCCCAGGCACCGTGGCCGTCCCATTTCGCGCGAAGATGGCCACCGGGGGGTTTTGGTCGGTATGCCGGCATAGGGATTTTGTTAGGGACCCAGCTCGGCAATAACATCTGTGCGGACATGGCGTCTCCGCGCGCCGAGCTGGAAGGCCGGTGACCCCGACATACGCTTCTCGCCCCCTTCCCCCAGGGCTGGCGGGAAGTAGAGCCATAAACAGCTCCCCTCGACAAAAAAAAAGTATCACTGCACTGACGACACTTAATATTATGCGGAAGGAACTGCGCTACACTTGGACATATTTTAACTCATGTAAAATAAAGTGGGTCTATTTCAATTTACCAAACGATTTTTCAGACTCGTGTCACAGCTTAGAATTTAACAACGGGAAATTTTTACATCACTGCCCTACTTCAAATATCTATAATATTCGAATATATGTGTATTTAAATTATAAAAAAAGGCAGAATAATGTCAGTAATGAAAAGGAATTGAAATATTTATTGGTTGTCAAATATTTAGTGTAAACTAAGGAAAATTCATCAAGCCTTATTATCCAACTGAATTTTTAAACTTGTTAGTTGTGTCTGGTTTACCACCGTACATTTTACAACTGAAGGCGGACTCGGTAGTCATCATACTTCAAAATCTAAAACACCCAAAACTATGCAATGAAATGTGCTTGGTGTTAAGAAAACTGCTAACCAATATGACTCACGCGTTGATACTCAAAGGAAACCTTAAAGATGAGTTGGTTCTCATTCTAAGTACTTCGATGATTCCAATGGCATGTCCTTTTGAGTTTTACCGAATTCAGTTCACTATTCGTCTTGCCTTTGCCAAGACGATTAACAAATGACTGTTTGTGATCTCAATTTACCTCTGTGTCACTACGACATTTGGAATTAATCGGAAGAACAAAGATAAAATTATTAGGTAAGGTAAGGTACTTATTATAAGAGACATAGACACAAATAAATACAAGAAAAAAAGCAAAGGTAATTCTTTTTTTTTAAATATTATTGTGGATATTTTCTTTGTTAATCAATAACGATTAATATTTTGAAAATGTGACGTGTTTAATTTTTTTCATATTTTTTTTGAAATCCTACCTCAATTGTTAAGAAAGAATACTTTCCATTTCAAGGACAAAATCCATGTAAACTAGTTTTATACTTTCAACATTACTCAATAATGATATTTTATTTAAAAGATTAAATGATTTTTACCATAAAAATATACAAACACATATTGTAAATTAAAATAAAATTATATTTTACATACATACATACATACATAAACTCACGCCTGTATTCCCTTATAGGGTAGGCAGAGGTGAATTTCTACACCCACATTTCGCCAGGTATGTATCAGTCCCACGTAATAGGGGGCGAGCTTATTGTCGTTTTTCGGGCACAATTCCATACTCCGTGCTGCTATTGAGAATTTCCTAAAGGAAAAACCCGATAACACTTTGCCCGACCCGGGAATCGCACCCAGGACCTCTAGATCGCACGGCACATACATGTACCGCAAGACCACGAGGCATATATTTTATTTCGATAAAAATCTCTTGTAAAAAGTACTGCAATTAATTAAATGAGTCATAAATGTGATTTATAGATACGTTAAATTTAAGTTTAACTTACCATTGAGGTGGTAGATGACTGCTCCTCCCCCACTAAACCACAGCGCGAAGAAAATCACCCACATGACACAAGCGGATCTCAGGTCGGAGCCGAGTAAAATGACAGTAAAGACACCTTCATTATCATAGAGATGTGATATGTACAGATAAGGAAAAAAGTTAATTTAAAAACAATCAAATTTGACAAAAAATTCCAAACAAATCTGTATTTTTAAATTTACAATGTCACAAGTTTTCACATACACCGATTCACTGCATTGTAGACGCGTCTTAAAGATAATATTTAATAACTTCATCGAACTAATGACCATACTTATAAACGTTAGTTAATTTAACTACCACATAATCATGTTTTATCCTGCTCTGTCAATTGACCTGTGAAGTTAGAGAAAACGAGACAAAGCATGTTTAATTGTTTACAGTTTAATTAGTTCCTCTTCCCCCCGGAACGCAGATGCGTAAAGACGTGTCCACTGCTCTTTTAAATTTTTATTTAAAACGAGAAAATGCAGTTCAGTAGAATCACGCGAGTACCAGAAGCGCAGATTCTACAAAGAAATGTTTGCGTGACAGTAAGCGCACGAATTATAACACAGGTATTATCCGCTCCATTGGCTGTTTATGCATGTCTCAACCCTCTGCAAACGCCTGTCATATATGTAATAGCAATTCCGCTTTGCGACCACGCTTGCTCCCTGTTTTTATGGGATACAGAATCGATACAGCGTTCACCTCTAAAACCCACCAATATGAAAACCAGAAATAAAAAAGACAGGAAAATCTAACAACGGATGATCTTCTAGATTTCAAAAATAAATTATGGATAAGCAATCTTGGAAAACCGAACAAGAAGTCAAGTTTGCAAAATTTTATACATCAATAGAAAGTATTCAGAATACTAACATGGATATTGGAAAAACATTGAAATTTGTTAAAAAAAGGTTTCCTGTCTATAGGTACTAAAAGTGTATATTGGGAGCATTAATTGCAATTTTAATAACTTTTTTTTTTCATCATTACCACGTAAAGTGGACGTTTTAGTACTTACAGAATATTGGACAAATATTTACAGTCCACCGCCTAACATAATAAATTATGATAGTTTTTGGACAAAGACCAACATTAATCAAAGGGTTTAATCAATGCTATTAAAAAAAAGGTGAACTCAATTTACATGTTAGAAACTCACCTAATGTTAAGCAATTGAAATGAACATTCCTCGACTACAAAAGTATGTAAGTATAATAAAAAGTCTTAAATAACAATACTATGAAATTTCCTTTGATTTTACCGCCTTTGATATTTATTTTATTTTTAATTAAAATGCTTTATTGTGCACCACATACTGAAGTTAAAATAAATTAATGCTACCTTACAAACTATTGTGCAACAATGGCCAGTCTTATCGCTATTAGCGATCTCTTCTAGACAACCCAGAAAATAAAAGTAAATAAGAAAGGGGTGGTCATGGAAAATAAAAAAATAATAAAAACAAAATACGCAAATATATTGTTAAATTAAATATATTAATTCTTAATAAGATTCCGCAAGCGAGCAGTGTGGACAAAGAAAAAGGCTGTTGCCTTGTGTTTTATTTTTAAGCTGTTAATGAAAGTTTTTTATGCAACAATCAAAACAAACCGCTTCATCCATTATTCCATATACAGCTCAATATTGTTATTAATAGTTACTCGTACTAAATAATCGCTATTCTCATGATTCCATTACCATCTTGTCATGGAGATCACTCAGAACCTCGTCGTCTTCTGCTAAGAGTTCCATGTGATGAATAATGAGGTCGCTTGGTATCCTTAATGGCTTCTTTCCGTTGGATCCTACCGCTTTCATGATTCTTCGTTATTTCTCCGTTTATTTTCTTCATAACTGGTGCTCCTTGCAGGATGGCTTTCATTAATCTGTTCATAGGTGCCTCGACTACCAGGAAGAGCGGGAGAGCCAATACATATGAAACTACGGTCATGCCCAAGTAGCTTAGGAACTGCAACAAAAAGAGAGTTTGGTCTAATACCTTTTTCAAACACGCGTACATACAAACACAAAATGTAAGAAGTTGTGGAGGAGAATTAAAAAATCAAAGAATATTTTTTTAGTTGAAATTTAGCAAATTTTTGCACGGTTTGAAGGTACCCTAAGGGTACTCGTACAAATAGATGGACCTTCTGGTCCGTTCTGATACTGTTAAAGATGAAGATACCTACCAAATATTGATACGATACTGAGCTTAATTCCGTCCTGATCCCATGAAGCATGTAAATTATGCTAAAATGCAGCAGATACACGCAGTAAGACAGCCTGCTGGGCACCACCCAGCCGCGCCAATTTAAAATATCCATCAATTTTGCTGAAACAAAAGAAAACACATGTTAATATTTCTGTGTAATAGAACAGTATCGACGCCGTACAGTAGTACACGCAAATTTAAATAAAATAAAATAAATAAATACACCCAAAAGTCACATACATAGTTCTGACCCCACACTAGGATACAAGTCCTGTGTCGTGGGTATCAGAGACTACGAGAGACTTGTCGGTCTCACAAACACCCAGACCCGAAACAAATATTTGTGGATCACACAAACATTTGTCTCGGTGCGGGGATCGAACGCGCGGCCTCTCGTTTCGCAAGCTGGTGTCTAGCCATCTGCGCCACGCAAATTTATTATATTATTTTCTGAGATATTTGCCAATACTCACCACGCTTGGCAGGCGGGTTGGCGAGCGCAGGAGGGGCCTCGCGTTGATGATGCTGCTGCCCGTCATCAACCGGGGCAAGGGAATAGCGTTTGTGGGTAGAGGATGACATGAGAAAGGAAAGTATGGCCTGTAGGAGTGGATACTGCAGTCACGGAAGGGAAGGTTGATAGTGACTGAAGAAGCTCGGGGGGCCGAGGTCGCATACTCGGAGCACCTATTCTAGGGCAGGCCATGACCACTAGATAGGAGCATCCTTGACCATATTTCGATTGCCATACATTAAAAAGACTAGCTTATGAATATTGGAATACTTACATTCACACTTCATTGCAATACCTATGAAGCCAACAGCCACAATCATTGAAATGACCAGCCGATGCAAAGATCCATACAACACTCTAACTAAGAGCGACGCTCGTTCCCCTTTCTCGTAAAAACTGTATCCCGAATAGAACATGGCCGCCACACCGGGAACGGCTAACCAGGTTAGGATGTTCAATACCTGTGAAAAAAATGATACTCAAATAGCACTTCTAGTTGCAAATCTGTTGATTGCGGATTTTTAATCCCTGCTGCTGATAAAAAATTGTGGATTTGTTACATGGCCTTTGTTTCTTGTAAGTAAGTAGGTTCTGCTTTAATAAAAATCATTTAGATAACTAAGTCAATTAACGAGACACTATATGAGACAATAGGATTACGGAAATTTGGAGTGTCGAAATTATGGGCTGACACCGACACTGAATGTAACTACATTATATTATCGTTATAATTTGATTTAAGTAGTCTAATACTTTTCATTTCATTTCACTTAGGAGAAGTCTAAAAAATATTTTGATCATTGTGTGTAATTCGTAGGTAAGTATGTGTCGATTTATATTTAAAGCGGATAGGTACCTACTTGCATGGTAAACGCATAGCGCGTACCTACATATTGATAAACAGAAAAAAATAAGTTGATTATTAAGTTACAGAAGAATAAACATTTTTTTTCTTTCTTTTAGGGCATATTAATTTGTTTTGAAATAGTTTTTTTTAAGGGGGTTTTTTAATTTCAATTTTTAGTTTTGCTTTCTGGTTTGTCCTCACTCATTTGAAAAGCCTTAAAAATAATTCTATTAATAATACATACCTTATTCCTGGAGATATTAACTCCTTTCTTTTGCCAATCGTAGGCGAGGTTGGCGCTGATCATGCCGACAACTAGAGCGGACATGTTGTTGTGTCCGAATACATGCATGTAGTGAAAGTTCTCACTCAACATCGTCCTGTAGAATCTGAATAAGTTATGACTTTAAGTAGTGACGTAATGACGACAAACAAGAAGAGGCCCGTGCCCAGCAATGGATAGATCATATACATACTCAGGTGTCATGATCATAACTCCATCTAGATCTTGTATCCACACGTGCAGCGCTGGCAGCACCACAGACAGAACCAACAGCAACGCCAGAACCACTTTCCTCGTCGTGTGCTTGGTGGTCGAGTATACCAGGAGCCCTATGAAGAACAACTGCGTGTCCGCTCCTAAATGCCTGATGAAATAAATAATCAAATAGATTTACTATTCTCCCTAGGTTTTTAATTCATCTAAATAAAATTAAGTTTTATATATTATATTACTTTAGAGATGTAGGCTTGACTATGTTTATTTTTCGCTGTATAAAATTTACAAAATAAGCCATGAAAATCAGTTCAATACTTGTGTTAGCTGAGCCAAAAACAAAGATCTACCATTGACGTTAAACTCACCAAGTCTGAATAAGGCAGTGCTTGTCATCAGGCACGTAATTGTTGATGAACAGCATGTGGTACCACCAGTACTTGCGGCACTCTAGCATCATGGAATCCGTTATGTAAAGGTTCCATAAGGGACCAGAGCCCAAGAAACGAATCCAGGTAGCTGAGAAGGCGAGATTTACTGCATACGCTGGTATCAACCTAAACAAACATAAAATTGATTTCAGTAACTGACAATTTCTAGCAATATTTTTTAGAAAACATTATGATATTAAATACAATGCTTAGAGTTTCTCTGGTGGATAGAATTCGTAATAAAGTCATCCGCCAGAGAACCAGACTCATTGACATTGCCCGCAAGATTAGCACGCTAAAGTGGAAGTGGCCCAGCCATGTCTGCCGACGGTCCGACGGCCGATGGAGCAGATAAGTGTCGGAGTGGAGACCGCGCTTAGGCAAACGTAGTGTAGGACGACCTGCAGCACGATGGTCCGACGAATTGAGAACGGTGGCGGGCAACGGATAGATAAGAGCTACTCAAGACCGGGATGGTTGGCGTTTTCTTGGGGAGGCCTACGTTCAGCAGTGGACGGCGATAGGCTGAGTATATTTATAGTATATTATGATATTCCGATACAGTATTAATAAATGAGAAATTATGATATAACGGTCGCGCAGAAGCAGTAGAAACAGTAACGCTAGTCTGATTCCAACTGGATAGTCCAGAACAAATAATGTCAGAAAATGCCTTGAACATTAAGTATATTAACCTTTATATTGTATGTACGAGTATATGCAGCTACAAATATAGACCTTGAATCTCCGATCATTTATTGTACTTAATGTTTAAGTTACCTCCACCATCTCAAAATCATGACGTAAGGAATGGTTCTCCAAGAGATGCCAGTGGTCTCGGAGCGCAGCAGCAGGTTGTAGACGAGCAGGAAGCCAGACATACAGAAGAACACTTGGACGATCATCATACCGTTGAACAAAAGGATGAAGAAAACATTGTCGTACGTCTGCAACCAAGTTGTGTGGGTTGAAGGATTAGGAAAGACGTGACAGGACTCCTTGAACAATTATATTTTTAGTTAGGGTAGAAACAATAATTGATATTAGTCAACAAAGCTTAATTTAAACAAGACATACTTGCAATGCTTGATATATCATAGCCCGTTTTAATAAATATTTAAAAAGCAAGCAAAAGAGATTTTGTATATTTATTTATTAACGTTGATTATCAGTTTCATCAGCGTCATGTATATAAATTAAATTTTCTAACGCGGAACTAGCTATAAAAATAAAGTAAAATACTTACTTTCTCGAAGTCATGAGTGTTTATAGTAAAACCAACAGCAATCAGAGTGAACACGTGAGCGAGTATCATCAGAATGTTTGTTATCGTCCTAAGGCAAAGAATACAATAAAATAGTGAATTAACATGCTGTCAGAGATTTGGCGAGCCTCCAATCAGTAAGACTCGTCTTGAAATATTATCATCACCATCATCAGCCCATGTACGCCCCACTGCTGGGCACGCATAAGCAGGGTTGGCATGAATTAATCATTCATGCCAAACCTGTCATCATTCGATTTAAATCAAATGATTATTTCAATAAAAATCAATGTTTTAATCAAAAATATTTAATTTCACTTTCTTTCACAGAAATCGACAAAAAAAATTGGTCCAATAATTTGCGTTCCTTCCGAGTTACGACCCGATATACCCTGGGAGTAATAATGAAATATATTTGTCATGTTATAGGTATTTCTACGATAGAAAAAAAATAGAATGTTACCTTGCTCCATGAAATCCTTTCAACGCATTTAATTTAGGGTCTTTATTTTCGAATCCCACCAACCATTGCCAGTTTCGTATGGCGGAGAAACATAAAATGTACTTGTTTCCTAAGGATAATAATTTTAATGTGATTTTTTATAAATTTTTATATCAAATCTTGTCAACAAAACCGTTGAACTTAAAGAAATATAATATAGAATCCAATATAGACCGTTTATTCTGGTCTTGATTAGCAATAAAGCTTATGAGAATCAAACATCATGTGTATGTGAGCTATTCTGAAATATTCTACCATTATTTCAATTTTACCAACTGTTGCCAACAAGAAAAGTTAACACATCAAGGCACTTTATTTGTCAGTCATTTGTTTCATATTAAAAATCAACTTAGGGACCTATTGTATTTCAATAGCTTGAACTATTTTATATTCATACAATTTCATATTCACTTCCTGGAGTTTCGTAATTTTTATTCTATGACTAGTGACTGTGTTGTGCCTAGTATGTTTATTTTTATTGCCTCTGTTCGATTATTTTCTCTGATTTTAGCTTTATATCATCATCATCATCATCAGCCCATATACGTCCCACTGCTGGGCACGGGCCTCCTCTACAACTGAGAGGGTTTAGGCCTTAGTCCACCACGCTGGCCTAGTGCGGGTTGGCTTTATATTCTTTAGCTTTAGCTTTATATTCTTCCTATTATTTATTCAATTGTATTGATACTGACAAATTCTTTAATATACTTACCAGATTCTTGTTTAGCAACTTTATTGTTGGTCCAGTAATCGTAAATAGTGGCTAGCAGACAAGTACCCACTAAGAACGCAAACCCTGCTGCGACGGCCCAGTCGAGCTCGTCGACAGGTCCGACGTGGTTGTCGCGCGGCGAGTCGCAGTAGTAGAGGCGGGAGAGGGTCGCGCGCACTCCGTACTGGTGCAGCTCCGCGTCCACACACGCCGCCAGCGCGCCAGACAACCCTGCCGTGGAGTTGAGCGCGCCCACGTACTGCGAGCACGTCGCACTCACGCACAGCCCGCGCTCGATGTATGAGTGGTTGTAGTGTCTTACCACTACTGCTGAATATTCCTGAAAAAAGTGACCATCGCTTTTATTGCCCGTCTTCTGGTTGAAAGGTGGCATTTCTAGATAGATTCAGTGGAAATTGCCTGCCCTCGATAAGTCGTTATCATTCACCTCACCTACCCAGAGGGCGTCCTACACTAAATTAGCCGAGTCGTGGTCTCCACTCCAGAACACGTTTCCCCCAACGGTTGTCATTTCTGCGACAGAGGTGACCTGCCCATTGCCACTTCAACTTGCTAATCCTTTGGGCTATGTCGATAACTTTGGTGTTACATACATAGTTTAAGATTTATAGATTGTTTTATTCTGAATTGTCATGCACTTCAAGTTGCAGAATGAACATTGTGTAAGACTCCATTACAACTGCTCGTATTAAATGAAACTCCGTCTGAACTTTGTTAAGTTTATTATACAATACATTTTATGTACAATTACACTGTGTCCATCTGACTTACTCCGTCTCGTCCTTATCCAACGTCTTTACTGTTCCTTGTTCCAATCGCCAATCCTTTCACTTTTTATTTTTTCGACTTTTTATTGATTCTCAACTACCCCACTATTCTGATGACAGTGTTGCCATAATAATTACATTTTAAAACTAACTAAAATATTGTTTTCTTTTTATTTATAATTCAAAGAAATATGTATATTATTTTTGTAAAACCTTACAATTGTGAGGTAAACTGCATAATTATCAGAACTTTCGCAAGCATGAGAAGTATGTCCCGTACTAATCCAGTGTGGTGGACTATGGCCTAATCCTTGTCCTTTACCAACCTATTATCTGTCTAATATTAACCTAATATCTGCTTTCTAAAACGAGGAAAATAGCAAATTTCGAACCAATGCAATATTAGGTCCTCTATAAAATAAATTGGAGTTCATGGATTGGATTCATGGAATGTTGAAATGTGCCCAAACGACAGGAATATGAAGTCTCAGTTGAGGAGAGAATAACTAAACCAACCTGTATCATATGCATGAGCTGGTTGCCAGGCTCGGCGTACAGGTCCAGCTTGGCGACGCAGTAGAGTCCCGCGGGATCGCGCAGACACGACTCGTAGTCGTCCAGCCGGAACAGCGGCGGCATCCGCGCGTACTCAGAGTCTAAATGTAAACACACTTTTCATATACCATTGTTATTATATTCCAAAAACTTATTTTTCCAACATCATAACTATTCTCACAAAATCAGTGTGTTGTTTTACGATGAACGAAACCCGAAAATTCTCAGGATTTATTCAGGTGTGTTGTCCACTAATAAACTAACTAGGCCAGTGTGGTGGACCAAGATCTAACTAACTCCTATGAGTTTTGACGTATATGGGCTGCTGATGATGACCATGTTTTTAATTAACTTAATGTGAAGTTTATGGTTGTTAATCTGTTATTTGTGTGTATTTTTTTTATTCTAGTATAGTATGGTGAACATCGTGGCTTAAAATTCAAAGCCACTATGTCAGATAAAAAAAAATACACTTAATACACAATTGTTTCCCACATCATTAAACATAAGATATAAATAAAACATGTTTTTTATTTACAAACCATCTTTAAAATACCTAAAAAAAGACAAAAAAAAAACAGCATTCAGATGAGTCGATCATTCAACCATAACAGAGATTTTTCTTAGTGACGGAAATTTTTATTAAAAGGGTCAAGGACTTACAAGACAGACGGTGCAAAATATTTTATTGCATATAAATGTTTAGTATTCAATAAAATAATTTTGCTCCATCTTAATTATAATTAAAGCCAAAAGACGTCTTGATAATTTTAGCGAAGTAAACAATGCACTTTGTACCATTGTTCAATGGTTTTATAATAATAATTTACTTTTAAATGCAAAAAAAAAACTAAATAAGTAAAATTCACAATGCCCAACATTAAACAATCGAAAAATCACTGTACAAATTAACGCAAAAGAACTAGATCCTATAGCGTCAACAACATTTCTGGACATTTCGGTAGACGCTAATACCAGTGGGGACCGCACATTAAACAATTGGCAGGCAAATTAAGTTCAGCGGCATATGCAGTGAAAATGATCAGACGAGACTAACGAGGAAACGGCAAGAATGGTTTATTTTAGCTACTTCCATAGCCGTAAGTCGTATAGTATTATTTTGTGGGGAGCTGCGGCGGACATTAACACCATTTTTGTTTTGCAAATAAGAGCCATTAGGGCAATTTATAATTTAGGTCCCAGGGCTTCACTCAGGGAAAAATTTAAGGAAATAAATATTCGTACCATCACTTGTCAATTTATATAGGTACGAAAACCTAATGCATGTCCAAAAGAATCTTGATCAATTTAATAATATAAAACCAATTATTCATCAAGTTGTTGTAGAATTCACTTGTCACCGACTTCAAAATTATAAAATATTTTTTTAATAATTTCTGATTAACTAAATCAAAATACGAATTACTTTGTGCTAGGTAAATTTATTTTTTACTTTTTAGTTTCTTTTTTTAAAATGGTAGATATATTTGTCTTCTTAACAACAATAAGCTAATCTAAAATAATTTTGATTACTACGAGTGCCATTGTCAATACAAGTTATTTACCCTAAATTATACTTTCAACATGATTCAATAATGATATATTATTGAAAAGATTTTATGAATTTTACCATAAAAGGTACAAACACATATTATAAATTAAGACATTTTTTTCTTTTTGAGAAAAATCAGTCTTGTATCAATTTGAAATGCTGCAATCAATAAGTCATAATAGTGTTTTTTTAGACATGTTAATTATAAGCTTAACTTACCATTGAGGTGGTAGATTACTGCTCCTGCCACACTAAAGCACAGAGCGAAGAAAATCACAAACATGACACAAGCGGACCTCAGATCAGAGCCGAGTAAAATGGCCTTTTTTAAAAGACACCTTCGTTATTATAGCAATATGATACGCACCTGGATAAGGTCTTTCGCTTACACACGCATATAAGGAAAAAAGTTAATTAAAAAAACAATCAGATTTGACAAAAAATTACAAACTAACAATGTATATTTTTAAATTTTCAATGTCACAAATCACATACATCGATTTACTGCATATATTATCAATGAAAATATATAATATCGAGCTAACTGAATGAACAATCAAACGATAGGAATAAACTCCATAAAACACAAAAATTAAATACACCCAACAGTCACATACATAGTTCTCATCCCACACTAGGGTACAAGTCCTATGTCGTGGATATCAGAAACTACGAGAGACTACTCGGTCTCACAAACAGCCAGACCCGAAACACATATTTGTGATAACACAAACATTTGTCTCGATCGAACCCACGGCCTCTCGTTTCGCCAGCTGGTATCTATCCAACTGCGCCACGGGGAAAATGTTTAGAAAGTCAATGCATTTGAGAATGTAAGTTAGATAATTTTTAATGCTTTATGAGAAATCTGTATAAACCTAATTTTAGATAAACAAGCAAATCAGAATCGAATCCAAGAGCTCTAGGTAGCACGACCAGAGACCAGTCGTCTAATTATAATCTTATATATAAAAATGAATCGCAAAATGTGTTGGTAAGCGCATAACTCAACAACGCCTGGACCGATTTCGCTAATTCTTTTTTTGTTGTCTTTGCTATTGTTAGGAGAAGGTTCTTATGAAAGAAAAAGTTAAGAAAATTGCGAGGAATATGGTAAAAACAACAATTTAATTTTCTCATATAAACTGTTCTACCTAATATTCTGTCAAACATTTTATGTTTATCCCGTCAATATGGTTAATGGTCCCCTCAAATTAAAGAACGTATTTAAATAAAGGTTTTGAATCGACAACATATATCCAGAATATTCGAATAATTGCGTATTTTAGATTTTAAAAATGTAGAATAATGTCAGTAATAAAAAGGGATTGACATATTTATTGGTTGTCAAATATTTATGCGTGCGTTCAGAAATGTATTTTTAAACTCCTTGGTTGTACCTGATTTACAAACGAAGGCAGGTTCGGTAGTCATCACGCTTTGAAATCTAAAACACCCACAACTATGCAATGGAATGCGCTTGGTGTTAAGAAAATTGTTGAGTAATGTTATTCACGTGACGATACTGAAAAGACAACTTAGATATGAATTGGTGCTTGAGAATTCATCAATTAGATTGATCTAAGATTTCATTGATCCTAAGGGGTATGACCATTGAGTTCAAACGAATTCAGTTCCCGATTCGTCATGCCTTCGCAATGACGATTAACAAAAGATGTTTGTGATCTTTTAGACAATTAAAAAGTATATTAAAAATGTATATCACAAGGTGCATCATCATCATCAGCCCATATATGTACGTCCCACTGCTTGGCATAGGCCTTCTCTGCAACTGAGAGGGTTTAGGCTTCAGTCCACCACACTGATGCTTCAATGAAGAGAATTAAAACCGACTGCATCCCATCCCATATGTACATGTTTAATTAAATCATAACTTGCGGAGACACGATTGATGCATTTAATTTTCGTACTTATTTATTTCTGTATTTTTATCTCAATAAAGTGCTGAACTTAATATTTATTTCCATACAATCAAAAATAAAATTCAGGTAATATGTAAATATGTAACATTCAATGACTGTTAGGGGATACGAAGTTTTCCGGGTCAGCTATTATAAATGTTAATGTTTTGTTTGTTACGCTTTCACGCCAAAACTACTTAACCGATTATCATGAAAATTTGTACACATAGTCTTCGAGATATAAAAAAGGACATAGGATTCTTCTTATTAAAAAAATAATACGGAGGATAAAAGAATTGAAAAATGATTGAAAAAAGATTTGAATGATTTTTGGTATGCAGATAGGTGGGACCCACCGAAGTAACATATTATGTTACTTCCCACTTATTCCCACTTATTAAGTGGGAATGGTTATCCTTACTATTATATAAATGTGAATGTAGGGATGTTTGTTACGCTTTCACGCAAAAACAAAAATTTTGGTATATCCATAAATGAGACCCTGTGAAGTAACATAGGCTATATTTTATCCCGGGAAAATGTAATGTTCCCATTGGGATAAACATATTATTAAAAATACGAAAATAACTGTCAGAGTTTTACTTTTATGCCTCAACCATTTGAATTGATTTGGCCTTTTTTTAAATTCAGTAAGTGCCATTTTGGGCGCTTGAGGGACGATTTATAGATTCACTTATTATCTTTCTGCGCCCAACCCTGAAGTCTACGCGGACGGAGTCGCGGGCAAAAGCTATAAAAATATAAAAATTGCGATTACAAAACAGGTGTTGTTCGTAGAAGGGTGAAAATTTGGAGTTATATGTATTTTTCAATGCTGAATCATAAAAAAAGATAAACTTTTCGGGCTGGACCACCCTATATAAATAGGGGTATAAAAAATAGATAACCTATTCTCAGACTTACTGAATATACATATAAATGTATACATATCGGAGGCTTTTTCGAACTGTGACACAAGAATTTTATATATACATAGATGTATATGTATACGTATATCTCACTCTATACAATTTTGACCATATTTTTTTGTTTAATTTGTATATCGATCGAAGCAATGACTGTTATACGTATCATTATAATTTTTCAGTGCTATTATCATTTATTTACATTTTAATAAAAAAAAATCAAATTAAAATGGTCAGTATAAGATAGAGGTTGATCGTAGAAGGGTGATAATTTATGATTATAATAATTTATCAATGCTGAATCATAAAAAATAAAGAAAATAAAGTCAATAGAAAAAAAAAACATACCCCTAAATGTTAAACCCTTAAATGTTGACCGATTCTCAGACCTACCTACAATATACACACAATATTTCATAAAAATCAGTCGAGCCGTTTCGGAGGAGTTTGGCAAAAAACACCGCGACACGAGAATTTTATATATATGGCAAAACAACGTTTGCCGGGTCAGCTATTATTCAATATAGTATAGTAAAATAATAATACCCAACAGTCACATACATAGTTCTGGCCACACACTAGGATACAAACCTTGAGCATCAGAACCTACGAGAGACTTTACGGTCTCACGAAAACGCAAATCCGCAACAAATATTTGTGGGTCACACAAACATGTGTCTCGGTCCGGAGATAGTATTATACTTGCGGCCCTCATTTCGCAAGCTGGTGTTTACGCAACGGAAGCAGTCAATCTATAAGAAATAATTAGATAAAGAAATGTGTAATTAAATTTAAACACCAAATAAAAAAAGATACGACGGCCGGTGGTCCAGACAAGTGTTGGAGTGGTGACCGCGCTTAGGCAGACGTAGTTTAGGACGTCCTGCAGCACGATGGTCCGACTTGAGAAAGGTGGCGGGTAGCGGATGGATGAGGGCTGCTCAACACCGGGATGGTTGGCGCTTTCTTGGTGAGGCCTACGTTCAGCAGTGGACAGCGATAGGCTGAGTATGTAAAAAGGATACAACCCCCAAACGTAACTTACATATGCGATGTGCAATCAAAAAGTTGCGAGTTCGATTCCAAGACTGCACAATAAGGCTGTTACATGAATTACTCTGTTGCAGTACAACGGGTTAAACAATGTTTCACTGACCATGTAACATTTAATACCCTTGTAATTATCACTATAATAAGTTATATTGGTACCGGATAATAAACGTTCATTATATATAATTACCTCGTTGCATTTTTATATTTTTATTTATTTAACAACAACTTTTCCTTATACGCTTACATTATTTTTACTTAAATAATTTATTAACAGCTCTTGCCCGCAACTCCGTAAGCAAAACTTTAAACTTAAACTTTAAAAAGGAATATTTTTTTCTGTTTTCAACTTATTTTTATTATTGTTGTGTATTGTTCTTCAATAATTGGGTGAAAATAAAGATCCGTATCCGTGTCCGTATCCGCGGATCATCATCATCAGTCCATATATGTCCCACAGCTGGGCACGGGCCTCCTCTACAACTGAGAGGGTTTAGGCTTTAGTTCACCACGCTGACCTAGTTCGGGTTGGCGGACTACACACCTAACAAAATTCCTAAGAGCTTTTAGGTGTGCAGGTTTCATTACGATGTTTTCCATCACCGTTAAAGTAAGTGATATTTTTTTGTGAATACACACATAACTTCAAAAAGTCAGAGGTGTGTGCCTGGGGTTTGAACCCGCAACCGTCAGAATTCTCGACCGCGTGCCCAAACCTCGAGGCCATCACGACTACAATACATTTTTGACGATCCGGCACATCACTAGTATATACTACTTCCAACTAGCAGTGCGAGGACTTTGCTATGTGATGTATTTTAAGCAAGTTTCACATAAGGTTTTTTGTAATGAATTCTCAAGTATGAATGTTTCTGCAATTTTGTTACGTTGCCATTAAATGTCTAATAATTAGTTATATAAATACATTGTTTTGAAAATACATTGATGTACATGCATACAAACATACGTACGTACATACATGTTAGCTTTTCCAATTTATCGCATTATTTTATTTTTGTACCAATCCCGGTAATAATTTACGCAAGTGCAGTCTGGTGTTAGTTTTGGCTAGTGGCATGACATTTTGACATATACATACATATGTTCAAACCCCAGGCACACACCTCTGACTTTTCGAAGTTATGTGTGTATTCACAATGAATTATCACTTGCTTTAACGGTGAAGGAAAACATCGTGATAAAACCTGCACTTCTTAGGAATTTCTTAGGTGTGTAGTCCGCCAACCCGCACTAGGCCAGCGTGGTGGACTAAGGCCTAAACCCTCTCAGTTGTAGAGGAGGCCCGTGCCCAGCAGTGGGACGTATTTGGGCTGATGATGATGATGAAATACATATGTATACACACTTACGTCCGTATCCACGAGGGGTAGGCACCTGTTTAGATGCACCTCTGTACCCACATTTCTCTAAGTATATTTCAGTCCCTGTAATAGAGACCGAGCTTATTGCTATTTCTAGAACATTACCAGTTCATTCAATAGTTTAGTTTAAAATTGACGATTCAAAAGAACTTGTAAAAGTCTATTTGAATAAAGATAATTTGACTTTGACTTTATTATGCTGCTGCTAATATCCTCAAAAACATCTTGATAAAACCTGTACACCTAAATGTTTTTAGGAATCTCTTAGGTGTGTAGTCCGCCAACCCGCACTAGGCCAGCGTGGTGGACTAAGGCCTAAACCCTCTCAGTTGTAGAGGAGGCCCGTGCCCAGCAGTGGGACGTATTTGGGCTGATGATGATGATGAAATACATATGTATACACACTTACGTCCGTATCCACGAGGGGTAGGCACCTGTTTAGATGCACCTCTGTACCCACATTTCTCTAAGTATATTTCAGTCCCTGTAATAGAGACCGAGCTTATTGCTATTTCTAGAACATTACCAGTTCATTCAATAGTTTAGTTTAAAATTGACGATTCAAAAGAACTTGTAAAAGTCTATTTGAATAAAGATAATTTGACTTTGACTTTATTATGCTGCTGCTAATATCCTCAAAAACATCTTGATAAAACCTGTACACCTAAATGTTTTTAGGAATTTCTTAGGTGTGTAGTCCGCCAACCTGCACTAGGCCAGCGTGGCGGACTAAGCCCTAAATCCTCTCAATTGTAGAGGAGGCACGTGCCCAGCAGTGTGACGTATATGAGCTGCTGATTATGATGAATATACTGATGAAAAAAAACAATTAGCAATTTGCCCGACCCGGGACCTTATATCGCTCGGAACATACTTGTGCCGCAAGATCTTTGCGATACGAGAGGCCGCAGGTTCGATCCCCGCACTTTTACTCAGTACATAGTACAAAGATCCGTTCGGTCCGGCGTTCCGAGCGAGAATGAATCATTCTCGATCGGGGAGCTGTATTTATACCCTACGTTGGACGCACAGTGGGGATGCGTCGACGCTTCGACACGTAAATAAAAATCCAATATAACTTAATTAAATATTTATTAACAGTACTCTTGTCGTCGCCTGATGTGCGCCACCAGATCGAAGGGCTTCACCACCGGCTGCGGGGGTGAGGTGTGGACCGCGGGGGCGGGTTGTGTGACCGGGCGGGGGGTTCGCGGTGCGCTGGGGAGGGGGGTCAGCGCGCGCCACAACTGGAGGGCAGGTAGCTCTACCACTAAACATAGAGGTATAGATACCAAGTAGGAGAGCACCGATGACGTCACCAGCAGTGATATCTGGAAGAAAGTTGAATATAAATGAACAAAATCAGTCACGTCAAAGTTTTTCCAGGCTAAATGAATAATAATATCATCCAACAGTAACATACAAAGTTCTGACCCCACATTAAGATACGAGTCTTGTATCGTTGGTATTTGAAACTACAAAAGACTTTTCAGCCTCACGTTTGTGAGGTATTTACCCAGACCAGTGGCGGTACTTCAATATTAGCCCAAAAGCCCAGCTTCCCTTACAAAATTCCGAATAATCTTTTAGCTTTAAATGTTTATTTAACAAAAGCAATTTGACATATAAATGAGAATATCCTGACCCCATAATAAACAATTATAAACTAGACATTACGTGAAACGCTTTTGGTATTCTATGGAAGTACCGCCACTGACCCAGACGCGAAAAAAAATTTTGTAGATCACATAAAAATCTGTCTAGGTGCGGGTATCGAATCCGCTGCCTCTTGTTTTACAAGCTTGTGTCTAGACAACTGCGTCACGGGGCTGTCAATAATATCCTGTGTAGACGCTAAATTTAGCGGTTCCGGCGTGATTGAATAGCAAACATGCAAACTTTGGTACAATATTAGTAGGACTTTGTTAAGAGCAAAACGGCTGAACTGATTTTAATGAATACGATTAAAGGGATAGATTAACTCCTGGAGACAGTTAAAAGCAATTTTTTATCAAGGTTTAACTTTTCTGAGATATTAAATAATCCATGATGTGACAAAATTAGAAAGTAATAATGTACAAGGTTTGTATATAATGTACAAAAGTCGTGATGGCCTCAAGGTTTGGGCACGCGGTCGAGAATCTCGTCGCGGGTTCAAACCCCAGGCACACACCTCTGATTTTTCGATGTTATATGTGTATTCACAGATAATTATCACATACTTTAACGGTGAAGGAAAACATCGTGATGAAACCTGAACAGCTAAATGTTCTTAGGAATTCCTTAGGTGTGTAGTCCGCCAACCAACACTAGGCCAGCGTGGTGGACTAAGGTCTAAACCCTTTCAGTTGTAGAGGAGGCCCGTGCCCATGGGCTGATGATGATGAATGTACAAGGTACAAAAAGCCCTTACCATAGCCAATATAGAGGCGTGTCCAAGCTGCGTGTTGCCGGCTAATATCAGTCTTAGCACTATGAAGTGCACCAGAAACACACAGTACGACAGCCGGCCCAGGATGTGGAACCCGCGCCACTCCAGAAACTTCCTAAACAGCGCTGAAACCAACATGTTAAATATTCTTAACTGAATGAATCAATCCGATTACACGAACGAATGGGAAGTGCGGTTAAATCGGTATAGCTTAGTTTCGCTATAAAATTGTACATACATACATAACCTCACGCCTGTATTCCCCAAGGGGGTAGGCAGAAGTGCATTTCTGCACCCACATTTCGCCAGGTATGTATCAGTCCCACGTAATGGGGGGCGAGCCTATTACCGTTTTTCGGACAGGTTTCCAGACTCCGTGCTGCTACTGAGAATTTCCTAATGGAAAAACCAATAAGACTTTGCCCGACCCGAGAATCGAACCCAGGACCTCTAGATCGCACGGCACATACTTGTGCCGCGAGACCACGAGGCAGTCATTAAATTAATACAATTATGAAATTAATACAAATTTAATACCCGCCTGGAGCCTTGAAATATAAATAAACGGCATAAAGCTTACGTTCTAATGGAGCATGAAACAGCTTGCTAAACATGGGTGCAAAAGTACACCCCTAGCCCTTCGGAGATACAAGGAAGGAAGACGGAGAAAGATAAGTATATCATATGTTTGGATCTCGAACTCTTACATCATTCGTCTTTATTTCCAATCATTGATCTTAAATTATTGATTGTATTGTGGGACGTCCTGCAGCAACATGGTCCGACAACCTGAGAAAGGTGGCGGGTAGCGGATGGATGAGGGCTGCTCAAGACCGGGATGGTTGGCGCCTACTTGGGGAGGCCTACGTTCAGCAGTGGACGGCGATAGGCTGAGTATATATTGATCTTAACACCCAATTTCAATTTAAAAAGGGGTTAGGACGTAGTCGACCATACTAGCCCATTGCTTTAGACTACAACGCGTTAAGGGATACAAGCTAGCAGTGGCGGTATTTCCATAGAAGCCCAGATCGCCTTACAAATTTCCGAATAATAATAAAATTTTAAATCTTTGTCTAACAGAAGCAATTTCACATATAAATGAGAATATCCTGACCCAACAATAAACAATTATAAAGCTGACATAAATATACGTTTAACGCTTTTGGGCTTCTATGGATGTAGCGCCACTGCAAGACAGTATACAGATTGTATTCAAACCGTGATCGGAAACTAAGGCACATAATAGCTGCGGTGATTACAAACACCGTTACATTTAAAAAAATCTCGACAAAAAAATCGATTTCCTTACAACCACATCCATTTAATAACTATGATTGTTAGGAAAACGTTAAAATTTTCATTTTTGTCGGGATTTTTTTTAACGTCAATGGGACAGTAATCACCGTAGCTATACCTGCCTTAGTTTCCGATCACGGTCTGAATACACCCTGTATGTGATATGTTTGTAGTTACATTTGCACCCGCAGAGGCAGCCGAGCATGAAGACGTTGAAGCAGGCGGCGACGAGCGTGCGGTCGAGCGCGGCGTACACGGCGGCGGCCCAGCGCGGCGCGCCCCCGCCCTGCAGGAACGCCGCGCCCGCCAGCGACACGCCCGCGCCGCCCGCCAGCGACACGTGGAACACCAGCCGGAACCACTGGCGGAACAACACCGACATCAACATCACCATCATCGTCAACATTATCATCAGAAATAGCATTCAAAACATGCCCACTGGAAAACACTTGTGCGGGGCAAATACCGAGACGATCTACGGACAGCTTAAACCTCGGTCGCTAATTGCTCATCAGTTAAAAATAAATTGCAAACCTATTTGTTACCTTATAGGCAGAAAGAAAACTTATACGTGTTACTATGTTCAATTTTATCATTTGTGGTCACGAAAGTCTATTAGTCATACCTTTTTCTGATCAATCTTGGCTGCGTTGATTTGGTGATAGTGGAAGAGGAATGCTGTAGCTATTCCTCCCACGTATCCTGGCAGGTTCATCCAACACGGCAGGTATATCAGCGTCAAGATCTTTGAGCCGGCGAACATCGTGCGCAGAGATCTGTAATGACAATCGTTCTATTAGAAAATCAGCAGCACCAATTTATAAATCTAAGAAAGAATATATACTGTAATGTATGATACATCACAAGCATATCGTAAATTTGTAGAAATACACTTCTGGACATAGAACTCCAAGATTCTTTAAAAACTTGAGAACTTCAGTATCGATTGGACGCACAGACGTAATACGAAAATTGACTATGGACTTATAACTTGTCTTTTATACTAAGCTGGTCTTTAATGTAATTAGTACTAGTTAGTATTACCTCTCATTGACATGTGATCCCAAGACGGGCGATAGGGCACGTGGTCTTGTATTTGTCGCAAACGCTTATTACTTAAACATCCAAACTGTACGTAAACAAGGGGCAGCGGCGCACTAAATTACTAAATTTAATAAAGCAGAATGCGTCAGGCGGTTCCGATGATATCATCTAGAGCGCTTTCGTTTTGAGGCATCTTGCACCGCCCTCTATGCCCTTGACGAACACCGAAAGATTTTAGTAAGTATACCGGCTTATTTATTAGGAGCCCTGCTCGGACGTGTGTGTTGGGCTATAAGGCTGGAGATAGTAACATACCCCTTTCAGATATTCCAGAGAGCTGAAAGGGAGATTAATAGCTTTCCTCTCATTAATAAAAGAAAATCTTACTCTGGTGTCTGCGCAGTAATGATTGGTGCCAGGTCGTACCAGTAGACCATCAAACCGGATGCCGCAGCCGAACCCAGGACCATCATCAGCAGTAAAGGCACCGTCATGCTTCGATGCTTTATCAGGAAGGCGATCACTAGGATGCCTATTATGTGGAGTTGCATGTCTGCTGCAAGGTACCTGGTGGAAAAATAAATTTAAGCCCGGGCAGTCTTATAAACATCGGTGTTATATCTGTAACTTTATGATATTTTTTTTGTTAAAGTGCGTTAAAGAGTCCTTAAATTGCTTTACATACATACATACATACATAAACTCACGCCTGTCTCCCGTTAGGGTAGGCAGAGACTATAGAGCGCCAAATGCCACGGTCCAAACACACCACTTTCGCTTCCTCCACTGACATTATCCTCTTCATGCATGCACGTCGGTTTCGAGGACTCTTTATATTGCCCTTTTTCAATAAATTACCTATCTGCTCTTTATAGGTGCACCTGGGCCGTCCTCGACCGACTTCACTAAATTGCTAATAGAGTTTGAATATCTCTGAGATCCTTTTTAAAATTCATTCTTTGTAAAGAATGGCGTGATGATCATGATTTTCACATCGATTATTATCATTGTGTATAACATCTTCTTTTTACTGTTATGAAAATATTATTACTTCTGGATGTCAGGCTCTAAAATAATCATGCATCTTATTTTAAACAGGCATTGCAATGTAAAAGCCTGGCTGATGGTAATTGCAATGCAACTTTAATACAGTACTGACAAAATGTAATGAAGCATTCTTCTTACCACGTGTGTCCCATGCAGAACTTGCCAGTGGGCAAGTGATTTTGGATGTAGATGGCGTGGTACCACCACCGCTCGGAGCAGTCCTGGGACTCGCGCACCACCAGCCACGACCACTGCGGCCCAGAGCCCAGCAGTGGGAACCACGCTATCGTGAACCACAGCACGAACAGCGCCATTGGTGTCAACCTGTTTTAAAATTACCAAGAGAGTGACATTGGTAAAACAAGGTTTTTAGGTAATAGTAAGTATATAGCCTACATTTTTAAATGATTTTTTTTTCTAGTGTTTATTGTACCTAGGAACAATAAACACATACACAATACACGCATAAAAATATTATAAACTAGCTGACCCGGCAAACGTTGTTTTGCCATATATATAAAATTCTCGTGTCGCGGTGTTTTTTGACAAACTCCTCCGAAACGGCTCGACTGATTTTTATGAAATATTGTGTGTATATTGTAGGTAGGTCTGAGAATTGGTCAACATTTAAGGGTTTAACATTTAGGGGTATGTTTTTTTTCTATTGACTTTACATATTTTCTTTATTTTTTATGATTCAGCATTGATAAATTATTATAATCATAAATTTTCACCCTTCTACGATCAACCTCTATCTTATACTGACCATTTTAATTTGATTTTTTTTATTAAAATGTAAATAAATGATAATAGCACTGAAAAATTATAATGATACGTATAACAGTCATTGCTTTGATCGATATACAAATTAAACAAAAAAATATGGTCAAAATTGTATAGAGTGAGATATATGTATATACATACTGAGAATAGGTTATCTATTTTTTATACCCCTAGGGTGGTCCAACCCGAAAAGTTTTTATTTTTTATTTTGTGGACATTTTTTGTTTTTATTTTTTTATGATTCAGCATTGAAAAATACATATAACTCCAAATTTTTACCCTTCTACGAACAACACCTGTTTTGTAATCGCAATTTTTATATTTTTATCGCTTTTGCCCGCGACTCCATCCGCGTAGACTTCAGGGTTGGGCGCAGAAAGATAATAAGTGAATCTATAAATCGTCCCTCAAGTGCCCAAAATGGCACTTACTGAATTTAAAAAAAGGTCAAATCAATTCAAATGGTTGAGGCGTAAAAGTAAAACTCTGACAGTTATTTTCGTATTTTTAATAATATGTTTATCCCAATGGGAACATTACATTTTCCCGGGATAAAACATAGCCTATGTTACTTCACAGGGTCTCATTTATGGTCATACTAAATTTTTTGTTTTTGCGTGAAAGCGTAACAAACATCCCTACAATCACATTTATATAAAACTTCGGAAAACTTCGTATCCCCTAACAGTCATTGAATGTTACATATTTACATATTACCTGAATTTTATTTTTGATTGTATGGAAATAAATATTAAGTTCAGCACTTTATTGAGATAAAAATACAGAAATAAATAAGTACGAAAATTAAATGCATCAATCGTGTCTCCGCAAGTCATGATTTAATTAAACATGTACATATGGGATGAGATGCAGTCGGTTTCAATTCTCTTCATTGAAGCATCAGTGTGGTGGACTGAAGCCTAAACCCTCTCAGTTGCAGAGAAGGCCTATGCCAAGCAGTGGGACGTACATATATGGGCTGATGATGATGATGCACCTTGTGATATACATTTTTATATATTTTTTAATTGTCTAAAAGATCACAAACATCTTTTGTTAATCGTCATTGCGAAGGCATGACGAATCGGGAACTGAATTCGTTTGAACTCAATGGTCATACCCGTTAGGATCAATGAAATCTTAGATCAATCTAATTGATGAATTCTCAAGCACCAATTCATCTCTAAGTTGTCTTTTCAGTATCGTCATGTGAATAACATTAGTCAACAATTTTCCTAACACCAAGCGCATTCCATTGCATAGTTGTGGGTGTTTTAGATTTCAAAGCGTGATGACTACCGAACCTGCCTTCGTTTGTAAATCAGGTACAACCAAGGAGTTTAAAAATACATTTCTGAACGCACGCATAAATATTTGACAACCAATAAATATGTCAATCCCTTTTTATTACTGACATTATTCTACATTTTTAAAATCTAAAATACGCAATTATTCGAATATTCTGGATATATGTTGTCGATTCAAAACCTTTATTTAAATACGTTCTTTAATTTGAGGGGACCATTAACCATATTGACGGGATAAACATAAAATGTTTGACAGAATATTAGGTAGAACAGTTTATATGAGAAAATTAAATTGTTGTTTTTACTATATTCCTCGCAATTTTCTTAACTTTTTCTTTCATAAGATCCTTCTCCTAACAATAGCAAACACAACAAAAAAAGAATTAGCGAAATCGGTCCAGGCGTTGTTGAGTTATGCGCTTACCAACACATTTTGCGATTCATTTTTATATATAAGATATACACTCTAAGCTGTATAGGTATAGTCATAAACACGGATTACTTTCATAATTAATATTTCAATTCGGTCAAGTCACGTTTGACCACTTTCAAAAACTCGGATATGCTTTTAAATCAGAATAATTTTGAAAATCGTTGAATGAGTTTTATATTAAATTATATTAAAATGTCGCGAGACTATGTTAGGTATTCTTAACAAAATTATTAACTTTCACCCGTACAAATGATAATTATACTCATAGACAGGCAATAAGTAGATATAAACGAAATATACATTTATTTTTGTTCAACATGTCATTCGGTTCTCAGAACTATTATAATTACAGCTAATTATATATCAGAAACCCCGCCCTGGATGTATAGGCTAAATGTGTTTTTCCACGTACCTATATAGTGGGTGAGCCTATTGCTACTCTCATCACTTCACCAACAGAGTACAGGACCTCTTGTTTGCCGAACACTGATGCCGCGAGTTCAATGAAGCATTCATTGACATATCATACTAATAGCTTTCACTCGCATTCATTCATTCATTCCCCGCGGCGTAGTTGGCGAGACACCAGCTTACGATACGAGAGGCCGCGACTTCGATCCCCGCACCGAGACAAATATTTTTGTGATCCACAAATATTTGTTTCGGCTCTGGGTGTTTGTGAGACCTAAAAGTCTCTCGTAGTTTTTGATAAACACGCCACAAGACTCGTATCTTAATGTGGGATCAGAACTATGTGTCCAACTGTTGGGTTTATTTATTTGTAAATACGAGTCCTACTTAGGTACTTAGCATTCTAAGCACTAAGTTTAGAACCTTCTCACAAGCACAGGTGACTGGCGCGGGCCTTGAGTGGCCGCAATCCATTCATCATCAGCCCAAATACGTCCCACTGCTTGGCACGGGCCTCCTCTACGACTGAGAGGGTTTAGGCCTCAGTCCATCACGCTGGCCTCGTGCGGGTTGGCGGACTACACATCTAAGAAATTCCTAAGAACTTTTTAGGTATGCAGGTTTTATCACGATGTTTTCCTTCACCGTTAAAACAAGTGATAATTCATTGTGAATACACACATAACTTCGAAAAGTCAGAGGTGTGCGCCTGGGGTTTGAACCTGCGACCGTCGAAATTCTCGACCGCGCGCAATCCATTATGTGTACTTAAGTACTAAGTAAACAGCATTAAGTTATCTATTATTACCTGACCCATCTGTTGACGACCGAGAGGAAGCAGCCCAGCAGCGTGAGTGGCTGCGCGTCGCACGTCAGCAGTACGGCATACGCAGTAAGAAAACCTGACATGGAAAAGAACGCCTGCAGCCACAGCGGAGTGTTCAGCACCCATTGCCACCCGAAGTTGTCGTACATCTAGACATGAGACCATGAGATTTGAACAAACTCCAAAACGAATATGGTAACAAACACGTCTATATTGGCGTAAGCAGAGTCTTTCTGAACCCACGTTTCGCCATCTACGCTTTTCTATTTCGATAATTCTTTAGGTAAATTCACCGACCTAGACTAGACCAGCGTGGGTGCCTCATAACAGTCATCATCATCATCATCAGCCCATATACGCTTCACTGCTGGGCACGGGCCTCCTCTACCTTTGAGAGGGTTTAGGCCTTAGATCACCACGCTGGCCTAGTGCAGGTTGTCCACAAACCTAAGAAATTCCTAAGAACTTTAAGGTGAGCAAGTTTCGTCACGATGTTTTCCTTCACCGTTAAAGAACGTTATAATTCATTGGGAATACTGAATACACACATAACAGTAGAGGAGACAAAACCCAGCTGTGGGACGTCCCAAATGCGTATATGGGCTGATGTAGATATAATTACTAAACTTTTTAGAAATACCATAACCATATAAAAAATAATGAACGTGGAAATACTCACATTTTCTATGAACTCCGGGTTGTCGATGTATGAATAAACGTATATTAATATTACGTGTGAGAATATCACACACTGCATGCCTATGAACCTGGAAAAAATCTGTACTGTAACATATCAATAAATTATTAATCACCTACAACATACATACATAACCTCACGCCTGTATTCCCCGAAGGGGTAGGCAGAGATGCATTTCAGCACCCACATTTCGCCAGGTATGTATCAGTGCCACGTAATAGGGGGCGAGCCTATTGCCGTTTTTCGGGCACATTTCCAGACTCCGTGCTGTTACCGAGAATTTCCTAATGGAAAAACCCAATAACACTTTGCCCGACCCGGGAATCGAACCCAGGACCTCTAGATCGCACGGCACATACTTGTACCGCGAGACCACGAGCCACCTACTATCACCTACAACTATCGTAATAATACATATTATGTAGGTGTATCGTACCTCATCCCCTCCAAACAGGCAACGTCTTTCATCCTCTCTTCTGTTCTAGGCTTTGATCTGTCGTACGTCAATATATCCCAATTTCGCTTCAACGAAAAAGCCATCAAATACTTATTTCCTGCGAACGAAAAAAGTTCTATCACTAAGCAACTCTTGTGATTGAAGTTACTTGCATTTTAGAATTGGCATGGCTTACTATGGCGGGGTTTTGGTTGGTGATCCTTAAGTATAGGCGATTATAAATACCACCACCTACCATCAAAGTAAAGAAATCGGAGCTGAGTTGGCGACTTTTTGAAATCTTTTTAACAACTTAATACATTACGAACTTTGTTTTCGGTCTTCTGTATCAACATTAGAGAGCAAAGAAAGATATGCCATTGAAATAGATATGACCGTGTAAAATGCCATACAATCCTCTTTTTTCAATTATGCCCTCATGACTTGGTCCCACCTCCAGATCATTAAGAGAGTGATGGCCTCGAGGTTTAAGCGCGTGGTCGAGAATCTCGGCGGTCGCAGATTCAAACTCCAGACACATACCTCTAGCTTTTCGAAATTATTTGGTTCTTTACTATGAATTATCACGAACTTTAATGGTGAAGAAAAACTTAGTGAGGAAACCTACACATCTAAAAGTTCTTAGAAATTTCATAGGCGTTTAGTCCGCCAACCCTCACTGGGCCAGCGTGGTGGTCCGTGCCCAGCAATGAGAAGTATGTATATGAGCCGATGATGAAATAGTAGACACAGATGAGACCTTTAGAAAGGCCATACGCTCCTCTTTTTTCAATTACGCCCTGGCGACTTGGTCTCAAGGGCCAGTTAAGACAGTGGAGTCGTACCATCAGGTCTACCACAGCGGTCTGCAAGGGCATGTAGCACGGTGGCCACACACGCAAGCGCCGCCAGCGCCGTGCACGACACGCACAGCGCGCGCCCCCACGCGCTCGGCGCCTGCTCCTGCGCCGTGACGCCGCACCACCCCACCGACTGCACCTCCGCCTGCGAGACAGTAAGTCCTTCTTCCTATAGAGTTCCAGGGCAATGGCGGTACTTCCATAGAAGCCCAAAAGCCCAGTTTGCGCTTCAAAATTCGTTAACTAAATATTTATTTAACAAAAGCAATTTGACATATAAATGAAAGTATCCTGGCCCCACAATAAACAACTATAAACTACACATTACAAATTAACGTGTAACGCTTTTGGGCTTCTATGGAAGTACCGCCACTGTTCCATAAAGAAAAGCAAGACCAAACTCTATTCAGTTAATGTATAGCAAAAAAGCGATAATTTTGACATTTGTACCATAAATTTCAACTTTGTTTATGAGCCATAGATCTGAATTTAACAGCCATAGATCTGAATCTAAATAGCAAAAAATACATATGAAGGAGAACAGTGATTATAATCACTTCCGAACCTGCAGTCCATATGTGTTGAGGCTCTGGTTGACGCAGCGCTGCGCTGAAGCGTGCCACGAAGTGTCACTAAAGTCTGTGCCGCATCTCGTCACGCACACGCCGCGATGAATCAAGGTACGATTGTAGTGCTTCAGAGTCTCGTTTGAATAATCCTGGAATTACATCAAAACTTAGTATTAAATTTATTTCATCATCATCATAGGGAGCTTCCCTGGAATAAGTTTAAAGAATTAATAAAAGATAAACTTTACCAAAAAGCATACTATAAAATTTCAGATTTTATTGAAGATAGTAAGCCCTGGGAGTAAGTAAATTGATCGGAGTTTTATTGTGTTGCTACAGTTTGTATCGTTATGAAATGTATCATTATGACATATATCGTTATGCCATTTAACGTTATGACATTTATCATGTAAAATTGAAACTGTTTATTGACAAAAAAAACTAAAAAAAGAAATTATTGACATTTCGTGTTGCTGAGGGAGTTTCTTGCCGTTTCTTCTCCACAGCTATAACACGTTACGAAGCGGCAATAGTTTAAAAAAATAAAAAAAAATGTAAAATTGACGATTCCAAAGAAAATCTATTTGAATAAAGATAATTTGACTTTGACTTTGACATTAGCCCATATTATTATGTACGTTGCACTGCTGGGCACGGGCCTCCTCTACAACTGAGAGGTTTTAGGCCTTAGTCCACCACGCTGGCCTAATGCGGGTTGGCATTAAATTTATTTACTGATATTATTTATCGTCGCAAAGTACATAACCATTGGCGGAAACGTGTAAGACACCCTCTGTGGGGTGACGATATACACAATGTGACTGGCAGCGTTAAGATGAAGATCGACACCAATAACCACGAGTATTAAATGTATGTAGTTGTGGGGCACAGATCATTGTACTATATGACGGTCAAAGCAAATATGCTTACTAAATAAATTATTAAATGATGCACACTACCAACTCAGCGGCAAATACGACAGAAGACACGCGTACACACACATTAACTAAACTGTGTATAAAAGTTAATAATTTCCACAATAAAGCGTTCAGTCCGACATTATCCATCAAGTCGGCACCATGCCACCTTAGTCTGAACTATACTAAGTGTTTCATTTCAACCGATCCTCCAGCACACCTTCATCGGCTAACCCAAGATTCTGATACACTTACAATTGGTGAACCCGACGTGAAATGAGACTCTTACATAGTTATTAGGAAATGGTAAAAAAAAATGTTTGTTGGGATTTTTTTTTAATGTCACGGTGATTGTAATCACCGTAGCTATTGTCTGTCTTAGTTTTCACTGTTTTTATACACCCTGTATAGTTCTATTTACATAATAAAAAGGTGACTGTATGCAAACGGTTCTCGCTACGGTGATCGGATGGGTGTGTACTAAACGTACAATCACATTCCTCGCATCTAAGGTTAAGACTTCATGTTTATTAATATTCGTCATAATTATCATTACCAATAAAACTATGCTTACAAGCTATACATATAAATTCAATATGAATGCACTATACATTAAAGATATTATTATAGTTAGATTGATAAAAATAAATAGTTTATTATTCTGCCTCGTAGTCTCGCGGTACAAGTATGTGCCGTGGGATCTAGAGGTCCTGGGTGCGATTCCCGGGTCGGTCAAAGTGTTATTGGGTTTTTCCATTAGGAAATTCTCAGTAACAGCACGGAGTCTGGAAATGTGCCCGAAAAACGGCAATAGGCTCGCCCCCTATTACGTGGGACTGATACATACCTGGCGAAATGTGGGTGCAGAAATGCACCTCTGCCTACCCTTTCGGAGAATACAGGCGTGAGTTTATGTATGTATGTAAATAGTTTATTATTACTGGTAGTATTTCAGATATGTAAGTATAAACTTCGGGCTAAGGCCTAAACCGTCACAGTAGAGGAGGCCCGTGCTCAGCAGTGGGACGTATATGAGCTGATGATGAATGATCATGAAGTATAAACTTCGCTACTTCGGCAATAATTGCTTTTATAGTCTTTTTTTATTTAGATCATATACATTGCTTTAAGCCTGACGTCATTGGGAGCGAGATTGTTAGCATCTTTCAAGCATATTTCCAGATTCCGAGCTGCCACTGTTAAAGTTCCAATAGAAAATCCTAATAACACTTCTACCACCCGGAAATCGAACCCAGGACATTACAGACATGTATATTTATCTTTTTCCTTTTAAAATATTTATCGTATCTTGAATATGTTAACGAGAACCAAATAGTGACTTGCATCATAAGTTCTCCGCAACTTTCCCATAGAGGTGTCTGAAGGCCGCGTGCGTATACTTTTGGCAATATTATGTCAGAACTATTATCGTTTGTCAAAGATTTAAAATGATTGAAATTCTCAGTAGCAGCACGGAGTCTTGAATGTTCCCGAAAAACGGCAAGAGGCTCGCCCCCTATTACGTGGGACTGATACATACCTGGCGAAATGTGGGTGTAAAAATGCACCTCTGCCTACCCCTTCAGGGAATTCAGGCGTGAGGTTATGTAGCATATGTACATATGTCATCATCATCATCATCATCAGCCCATATACGTCCCACTGCTGGGCACGGGCCTCCTCTACCATTGAGAGGGTTTAGGCGTTAGTCCACCACGCTGGCCTAGTGCGGGTTGGCGGACTACACACCTAAGAAATTCCTAAGAAATTTTTAGGTATGCAGGTTTCATCACGATGTTTTCCTTCACCGTTAAAGTACGTGATAATTCATTGTGAATACACACTTAACATCGAAAAGTCAGAGGTGTGTGCCTGGGGTTTGAACCTGCGACCGTCGAAATTCTAGACCGCGTACCTAAACCTCAAGGCCATCACGACTTATGTACACATGTATTGGGTCTCTATTTCGCGTCTACCAAAAAATCTTTGTCGCATTCACAAATGTTTGTTTCGCTTTATTCACTCACAGAATTCCGCACTTTATTTACAATCTACTTGCCCTTGTAACATATGCCAAGAGCGGATAAAGCCACAAGGGTTTTGACCTGCGCTCGATTAATTCACGACTTAAAGGCCGATATGATTAAATAAAAAAAATTACAAATCTTTTATGCGGATATTATTATGAATAGGAAGTAAGGAAATATAAGTTAGCAAGATTGAATCCCAGGGACACAGTGTAATTATCGAAAGGTGTGCAAAAGTGTATACAGTACGCCAACTATGCTTCCCACGTAATAAGGGCACGAACCAATGATCTTTTAGGAGAAATTCTCTTATACTCAATGCAGCTCCTGAGCTAAGAAATTTTAACGCAAAATCCAAGAGCTCTCTGTCGAACTTGGCGTAATATTCAGTGTTAATACTATAAAGCAAGTAAGCAGTGATGGTCTCGAGGTTTAGGCACGCGGTCGAGAATCTCGGCGGTCGCGGGTACAAACCCCAGGCATAGCTCTGACTTTTCGTAGTTATGTGTGTATTCACTATGAATTCTCACTTGCTTTAACGATGAAGTAAAACATCGTGAAATCTGTACACCTAAAAGTTCTTAGGAATTTCTTAGCCTTAACCCTCTCAGTCGTAGAGGAGGCCCGTGCCCAGCAGTAGGACGTATCTGGGCTGCTGATGATGATGATAATGTATTAATTTAAAAAAAATTGCTTAGACATCAACATTAAGTGGGAAATCGAGTATTATTCATTCATCTGTGCCCCGTGGCGCAGTTGGCTAGACACCAGCTTGCGAAACGAGAGGTCGCGGGTTTGATCCCCGCACCGAGACAAATGTTTGTGTGATCCACAAGTATTTGTTTCGGGTCTGGGTGTTTGTGAGACCGAAAAGTCTCTCGTAGTTTCTGATACCCACGACACAAGACTCGTATCTTAATGTGGGGTCAGAACTATGTACGTGACTGTTGGGTGTATTTATTTGTAAATACGAGTCCTACTTAGGTACTTAGCATTCTAAGCACTAAGTTTAGAACCTTCTCACAAGCACAGGTGACTGGCGCGGGCCTTGAGTGGCCGCAATCCATTATGTGTACTTTAGTACTAAGTAAATAGCATTAAGTTATCTAGGCTGTATCGAGCGGCTCCTTGCCTCGTTGATGTCATCTCATGAAGGTGAATGAATCGGTGTAGTGTCATTTGTGTGTTATGCACGTAGCGAAATTCAAGGTCGATAAGAGCTCAACATAATCGTAATTGATGGTATCTTGATGTGTTATTTATAGTTAACTGGCTCGTTTGTCCCGCGGCGTAAGTATGTGCAATGCATACCGGTCCAGGGTTCGATTCGCCGCTCGGGATTTATGGTCGGGCAAAGATTTTTTGGTCTTTTATCTTATATTTTGAATAACCACACAGAGTCTTAAAAAGTTCTCGAAAAGCGGAATGATAGTATATATTTGAAAAGAAATGGAATTAATTTATTGAATCTATGGAATGTCAAATACATCACTTAGATTCGGTCATTTCAAAATTTAGTTTACCACCCTGCTCGGAAGGAAGTCGACACTACAGAAGAACGGGCAAGAAACTCTTGTGTTGCTCTTTTCCAATCAACAAATAGTTTATAATGTTGATACAAAGATTACACTTTCCGGTCGGTTTCTGATTCTGGTCGGCACTTTTTCTGAACCTCATTACGCTTACTATCAGGTGCAATGAGGTCACTTTGCCGTGCCAGTATAAAAAAAAAAAAAAAAAAAAACTGTGTAGGATTCCTCACGATGTTTTCCACCACCGTTAAAGTACGTGATAATTCATTATGTACACACATAACTTAGAAATGTCAGAGGTGTGTGCCTGGGGTTTAAGCCTCGATGCCACCACTACTTCAATAGATAGCTTATATACTCAGCGTGTTACCGTCTACTGCTGAACGAAGGCTTCCCCAAGTAGGCACCATAGATGTTGCCATTTGGCGGTTTGTCTTAGTCACCACGCTTGGCAAGCGGGTTGGTCGCCGCAGTGGTTGGAATGTTTTAACGGATGGCGCTGCTGCCCACCGTAGGTTTGGGTATTTGAGGCACTCCAACTAATAGGAGTGTTATGCTGCCACTCGTCGGCCGCCAGAGCCACATCCGATACTAGCAGGTTGTACCGCGTGCAAGTAGGGTTGGCATTTGGGGATGTAAGATCATCATATTTGCCCCTCTTACACCCCATACAATACAGCTTACCTTCAAGATATCTAAGTAGTGTGAAGGTGTGTTTGAGACGAGCGCGGCGTCCACTATGCAGTAGACGTCGTCTGGGCGGCGACACTGCGACCACTCGTCCAGCCCGTACAGCGGCGGTAGGGAGTCAAACGTCGACTCTGGAATAGCATACACAATATAGTCACTTAAATGGAAAAGTGACATTAAACAAAAAAATTGACAGCCCCGTGGCGCAGTTGGCTAGATACCAGCTTGCGAAACGAGAGGCCGCGGGTTCGATCCCCGTACAGAGACAAATGTTTGTGTGATCCACAAGTATTTGTTTCGGGTCTGGGTGTTTGTAAGACCGAAAAGTCTCTCGTAGTTTCTGATACCCACGACACAAGACTAGTATCTTAGTGTGGGGTCAGAACTATGTATGTGACTGTTGGGTGTATTTATTTATTTATTATTTATTAAAATAACCTTGTGTGCAATTCACACGTGGTATAAGTGAAAGAAACCTTAAAAAAACACATTTCGCCAATTATGTTTTCGTCGTCGGGGACGTACGTATATATTTTTCGAGCACAACTCCAAACTCCGTGCTACTGAGAATCTCCTAATAGACTAACCCAATAACATTGCCCGACCCTGTAGCCGAACCCGTGACCTCCAGATCGCACGACGCACACTTATACCGCGGGACCAAGAGGCAGTCAACTTAGTCGGAAATAAAAGATAAAGAGAACAGTAATGTAATGAGTTTCTTCACCCCGCCATCCTTCACCTTTTAAACGCGCCAATATTGACAATCGTTACGAAAACACATTATTATGCGCAGAAATGGACTACGGCTCATGCAATAACTTCAACAAACATAACAGAGCCGTTTCTGGTTCTTAAGATATTTCTATGACAATTCTTAGTACATTAAACTGACATTTATGCTTTCATCATCATCATTATCAGCCCAAATACGTCACACTGCTGGGCACGGGCCTCCTCTACAACTGAGAGGGCTTTAGGCCTTAGTCCACCACGTTGGCCTAGTGCGGGTTGGCGGACTACACACCTAAGAACTTTTTTTTTGGTGTACAGGTTTTATCACGATGTTTTCCTTCACCGTTAAAGCAAGTGATAATTCATTGTGAATACACACATAACTTCGAAAAGTCAGAGGTGTGTGCCTGGGGTTTGAACCTGCGACCGCCGAAATTCTCGACTACGCGCCTAAACCTCGAGGCCAGTGATTTCTTATATTCTTTTCTATGCTTTCATCATAGCCGTATTATTATGAAGTTACCTAGAATTGATGTAGGCAAGCGAGTCACACAGCTGAAATGGCGATGGGCAGGACATTTGGCAAGGAGGAAAGATGGTCGATGGACAAAGGCCGTAACAGAATGGTGGCCTCGGGAAGGTGCAAGGAAACGGGGTTGAAAAGGTAGATGGTCAGATGACATAGCCCATGTAACCGGAAAGCTATGGACGAGAGTAGCCCAGGACCGAGAGAGATGGCGAGCATTGGGGGAGACCTATACCCAGCAGTGTGTGCATGTGGGCTGAGAATAAATAATGATGTAAAATTTACTGATGTAAAAGCGCAATATATGGTCTAAATAGAGTGAAAACTTGCTTAAAGCGATAACGACTAAATAATAACCAAATTGACACAATCATGCGGAATTGTACGTAACTATTATAATCCTGGAAATAACCCCAGAATCCAAACAATGTGGATCCCTCTTACAGGTTTTATAAGTAAAGAAAGTTGATTTACATTTACAGAATACTATCGCTAAGTACTGACTAATACTAAATAAATAAATTCTAAAGTGGACACAAACATGAAAACTTAACCTGGCGAAATGTGGGTGCAGAAATGCACCTCTGCCTACCCCTTCGGGGAACACAGGCGTGAGATTATGTATGTATGTATGTTAAAGATATTAAAGATGAAATTGTGACTTTCCGGTCTGTGTGTGACCCGAAACAAATATTTGTGGATCACACAAACATTTGTCTTGGTGCGGGGATCGAACCCGCGGCCTCGTTTCGCAAGCTGGTGTCTAGCCAACTGCGCCACGGGCACTTTATAGCAACACAGACCTTTATCATTTACTTACAAAAGCTATATTAATCATGAATCATGAATGATGATTGATGATGATGAAGTCATAAATCGAACCGGCTATGTCCGTTTTGTAGACTTAAATAGAGTCTCTGGTTTTTATGTTTTTATGCTGGTAAAATCCTTAGAATTATGCAAGTTATGACATAAATATGCTTGGTAATAATTTGTAACATATTGCTATATAAATCTACTTTCCTAAAAAGGAAGTCTTTAATGGAACTCCTTTCCCACGTGTCAAGATATACCTACCTAGGTAGGTATAGAATAATATCTAGACTAGAATACTTCGTGTGCATTCTAATACTTTTCATAATTTATACCAACTATTATATAATAATATACGAGTTAGATATTTTATTGACCATTATACATATGTGTATATAAGACTTTATAAAGTAAAAAAATCTAATAGATTTTCCATGCGAAGCAGAAAAATGTTGCAAAAATCAATTATCATATTCAAAATTTTCCTATTATTAACATTTACGTACATACATACATAACCTGACCTGACGCCTGTATTCTCCGAAGGGGTAGGCAGAGGTGCATTTCTACACCCAAATTTCTCCAGGGATATGTATCAGCCCAAAATGGGGGCGAGCCTATTGCCGTTTTTCGGGAACATTACCAGACTCCGTGCTGCTACTAAGAATTTCGGGAATCGAACTCGGGACCTCTAGATTGCACGGCCGCGAGACCACTAGGCAGTATTAATTTATTTTAATTTCATACTCATTCTGAGTCTGGAAATGTGCCCGAAAAACGGCAATAGGCTCGCCCCCTATTACGTGGGACTGATACATACCTGGCGAAATGTGGGTGCAGAAATGCACCTCTGCCTACTCCTTCGGGGAAGACAGGCGTGAGTTATGATTCATTTAATACTTTATACGATCCTGCTACATAACTGTAATATTTCACTATTTGAATTTAACATTTTTTTAAACAATCTCTTTAAATTGGCAATAGATCGTACAATATTTGATTATTTCTTTAATCTTAGATTTTATTTTTATTTTTTTCTATTTTTATGGCAAGGCGCGGTTTGCGCATCCGCCAGTGTCAAAGATTAGAGTTAGAATAGTGGTGCTTTTTGCAAGTTTAAAAAATTATAAAAAAAAAACTAGGTTTTATGTATAAATTTTACAGATAAGAAAACCATACCATTAAAGTGCACATGACTGGCTCCGACCCACGGATACGCCACAACAAACACAAGCACTATATAAAACATTTCAACAAGTCCGACACATGACAACACAGCGCGCACTGGCGGCTTGGCGCGAGATTCTCTGGTTGCGACACGCGGTAAGGCCGACCGCCCTTCTCCGACGATTACAACAGTGATTTCGATACTTTTTCGTGGTGTTGAGATGGCTCTGGGATGAAATGGGTTGTGTAAGGCTTTATATTTGTTTTAAATTGTGTTATGACCACAATTTTACTGTATGTTCCAAGGAGTAATCATTATAAATGATATAATAATGAGGGTACCTTATTACGTTTCTGACATCTCAATTGACTTGCTTTTTATATTGAAAAGCCGTTTATTTACGTTTATTAAAAGGTTTTTTATAATGTAATTAAATACCCCAAACACTTCAAATTAAATTTGAATGATGTCTGATATCTTATTTCCTCATTTAAAAGCTAGGTACTAAATGTTGACCTACAGGTTTTACAAGCAACTCTATTTCTCAAATGTTTCTATTGCTATATACCTATGTACCTCGTAAATAATATTTGCTCGGTAACACTAGAAAATGTTGCTTCACTTTTATAGCCCAGGCTACATACATTTACGCAGGCCTGCATTCCCAAAAGGGTTTGTATGTATTGGAAGGTGTACTTGTATTATAACTCCCATAAACATATAATCAACATCGGTAGCCGATTAATAATCCAACATTACTTTGCGTAACCCAAAAATTGAAACTCTTACAACGTAGTTAAATTAAGTAATTTTACGTCGATCTCAAAAACTTCTATTCTACCGCATCGAATTGGCAGTATTCGAATCCTCTGAATGTATACTGAAGAAGCTTCTTTATATGTAAATAAATATGTACTTGATATTGTATGCAATAGACATGCCAACAAATAGCTGAAAAACCACCATGCGATTAGTTCATCCACAAAAAAGTTTATAAAATAAAATATTCAATACTGAAAAAATTGCTTTCAAAATAGAAATTACTGCCTAATTTAAATGTTTTAAATATTAATATTAATTTTTTTTTGTTAGATTAAATTAACTTTTATAAGCTGGGTAGATTATAGCTTTGTAAATTAGGCTGACCTTTTAATTATTTCTGCATAGTTTCTTTAGAAATTTCACGTATTAGCATTTTGATCGTATTTATTTGAATGAACTACTTTGAACAATTTTAAATTTAAATCTTTAAAAACAGGAACTATGCCAGAATAATAGTAGGAAAAGGAACAGACGATACATAACCAGGTTTAAATTGATCAGGAAAATAAAATAAAAATACAAAATAAATTGAGAATTTATTTCATCTTTTTAATTTGCATGAAATCTTTAAAATTTTTCAATATACTATTTACAAGATAACCATTCTATAATAGTAATAAAATATCGTTGTTGGACAACATTCATTGTCGGTCGCATTGGGCAACACCTGCCGCCATCTGTCAATAGTGTTGGCACATCGCGCCAATTGCTACACTTGTTTCGGTAACCCGCTTTTAAATGACCGAGGGTCCATTATGACAAAACTTTGTTTATATTTACAGACAATTATGCGCTTTTGTGGAAGTATGTTTGTTTGGCAAGATGTTAAACGACATATTCGGGTGTTTTGCAACAATTAAATTCAAGTTTAATGTCAGAATGTTTAACACATTTATGGCACAATTTGCAATGTTCTTGCGAAAGACTGCGGAATTATTTTGTTTATTCTTATAAATATGTCCTATATTACAAATGTACAATACTAACTTTAGTTTTAATTATTTTTGATTGACAATATTTCTGCTTGTGTCTTTAAGTGACTGAGCGTTACAATTTGTGATTTTATTGTATCTTGAATGATTTTGTCAACAATTCTGACAGATGGCGGACAGACGGTGTTACCCTACTCATTTAGGTACAGTCAAATTTCAAATTAACTGACATCACTGACGAGAGATGCCAATCTTCGGCATTATAAACATTACCCACGAAATTTTCTTAGTATTTTTTTACTTTCACTTTTTACCTCCTTACTTTTTTCTCCACTTGTTTAGTTTTGATTGCTTTTTGGTAATATTTTAAATGTCGAAAACTGGAACCTCTTCACGGTGTTACAACAGAACTCATTACAAACGCGATAGAATTTTATAATCATAGTTTTATATTCCTTCAAATTACCTTTATAATTTTGGACAGTGCGATTTTGATATTTGATAACTATCAAGTACCTCGAGATAAACATGTTGTGATGAGGTGCTTTTATATATATCTACCACACATGTCTAAAATTATAAAGGAACAATGCCAATTTTATTACAATATCTAATACCTAACTAAATCATTAAGTAATTGATAATAAACATAACTTAATCACATAAATATCAAATAAATACAGGGTGTAAATTATTGCCACGTCTACCTAAGACAACACGAAACAAAGTATCATTTATTTTTCGAAAAATACTCATAACCTCCATTTTATGGAACCCGTCGTATTTAATTTAGTTTATACACATTCGTTTTTTAAGCAATTTTTTACACCTTATACCTAAACATTATGTACAATGTGTGCTAAATATGAAAATATATTTTTTATATGTCTAAGCGAAAAGCGAATATTTCTAAATAGGACGCAAAATTAAAGAAAAACATCCGTGGCGCGGTTACGGAATCCGTCGGCGTCTTAGGCTCTAATAATTGAACAAAATCCCACGATGACGCCTCATTACGTCGATTTACCGAAACAATTCCATTTTACCCCTATAAATGCTCGACGTAGTAAGACGTCACCCTCCCGACCTCGCCAAGGCATTATCACGTTTAATATAATAAGTAAATAATACGTAGAATAATTTATAAACGTTGACAACCCGCTGGTATATTTAGAGCGGTTGTCGAACGACGAGGGCCAGTTGCTCTTTTTGACAGCTGTCAGACGTGACACCTGTCAAAGTGACAGCGCTGGCGGTTTTTTTATGGCCGTGTAGTAAAGCTAGTTTGTGGAGATGGCGTGATAATAAGAAAATATATCTGAAAAACAATAACAAATGATTCTTACTGCGAGTGAAGTATAAATTATAATGGCGCAGTTTTTTTATGTATTCTATATATATATAATTATCATAAGTGTAGTTATGTATTTAATAGCGGCTGCGTATTAAAAATAATCATTTTTTAACATTCTAAAATCTGCTGGTTTTTTTTTTCATTGTGACGAGGTGTCAACCCCGCGAAAGTATTATTAATAGGCGGATATCGCTATGTTTCTCTTAATATTGCAAGACAATGTAATTGATTTTAATTGCACTTCCACTGAAAGTCTAAGATCAATGTTTCTAAGGTTCAAAGTTTAAGAATATTTAGGAACCTCATTTTTAGGAAAAGTATTGCTAAAATTTTCATCTCCCGTAGACATTTCAAACTCAAATATTTTTTATGAACATTTAAAAACACTGCCTCAAGTGATTTTATTGAACCACTAATCGAGCAAAGCATCGGGCGATCATTAGTGTTCAATTTAGAATTAATTACTATAGAAATTTAAAAATACTAGCAACTGTCTTAGTTTTAGGCCATCAAAAATTACAAAATTATAGTGAATGGACACAATTTTTTTTATATATTTTTGGTAATATTGAGGCTAAATTCACACTCTGAAGTAGAACTATTGTTGTCTATTTTTTAAGCTGAGTAATGTTTGGTCTCGCTTCCCCTGTAGATTTAGGTCGTTTATTAGAGCAAGACAAAACATAACACAGGTCTGAGGTTATTGCCTGTACTTGTATAGGTTACATACTTTCTGGTACAGCTCCCTCTTTCTATTGTTTTTTTTTTATTGTACTCAAAATTCTCAAAACTCTTTGTAAATTAGCTGAAATATTTATGATGGCAACCATATCCAAATATTATTTAGTGAATGGCATAAAACTAAGACAATTGCCTTATTATATACAAGAAAAGTTTACATTTGTAGTGTAATAATACATACATATTATACAAGACAGAGGTTCTAAACGTCACAATAGGCACTCATTTATTAACGCTAGCTTTGCAGGGAATAGTTACAAGTTCAGGATTTTTTTAATACAATTTGACCGTCAGAATCACTGTAATATGTGCACAGTATTTTAAGCCATTCCTCTGCGATTTTTTATTTTTAGGACACTGTATTCAAATATTTTTTTAGTTATTAGGATTTTCATTGTTTCTACTATTTTCCTGATAAAATATTTTTTTCTCGCTGTAAATTTTTTACGGTGATTTTAAGGTAATTTTTTAAAATTGATATTTTTTGTCGACTAAGGAAGAGCATTATGATCAGACTTCATATATCGCGGAATAATTTTTTTTTCTCACGCATATTATTTTTTCTTAATGTCCAAGAACTTAATTTCATCAAAAAAATCAATTTTTTTGTTTCTTAGGAAGTAATGGGTTAAATTTTAACAAGTGTGTCGTTACATGCCAACTATGACATAATAGAATGTAGATTATATCCATGAAACGGCACAAATATAGGTGTACCGAGTAATATATAAGATTTGGATGTTGGTAACCGAAAAGTCTCTTATAATTTCTTTAACCGCAAATTTAATAGATATTTGTATACTTGTTTTATCCGTCCCTGCAAACACTGGCGTTAATTTTTCACATTGCTTTTATATATCATATTATTTTATACCTTACATAGAATTGAGCAGAATCATGTCATTTGTGTTTTGGATGAAGTTACGTTTTCAAAAATGGTTTTTTAGAAATTTTTACATGTTAGAGCCAAGTTAATATGATTGCGTGGCGTTCTAGGATCGGCATGTGTATATCCGGCAACTATTAGGCCGGCAAAATTATGTCAATAGCCAAAACGTTTTTTATGAATCGAAACTACTTTGACTATACTCAGCAGCGCCAGTAAACAAAAGAACATATTCTCAAAACAGTTATTCATATTGAAACGCATGACGGTCTATTTGTAAAAGTCAGTAAAAACACAATTTCGGCGATACCAAAGACTGTTTTAAATAAGATTTTTTTGATAATAAATTACCATGCACTTTATAGATTCCAGAATACAATATCACTTCTGTCCACTAGTGATTAATATAAAGCATAAAAAAAACTTGAATAATTAAAGTCCAGATAGCGACCGTACATAACATAAAAACCCGCCATATTGACTCTAGTGTGTTTGGAATCAATCTGTACATGCGAACATAATTGTTTACGAAGGCCAACATAATTGTTTCGATTGTGGTCTAATTACTACGTGTTTTTGCTATAAGGGGCCGTTCAAGTATTACGTAAGCAAATTTTTCATAATTATTAACCCCCCTGTCAGCAAAAGTAAGCAAATATCGTACTCCCCCCTCATATGCTTACTTGAGCATTAGTATACATATTTTTTAATCTGTTCTAGTTTCTTTTTATTCAAGAAATCAGGACAAAATCATGTAGAAAATCCGAAAAAGAAAAGAAATATTGCTTACGTAATCACCATCCAGACCCCCCATTCTCCGATGTCACCAAAAATAAGCAAAGGGAATATTCCCCCGCCCCCCCCCCCTCCTTTAGTGCTGACGTAATACTTGAATGGCCCCTAAGACACTAATACAAATTATAGAATTTATTGCTTGTATTAAGTATTGTGTGAAGTTAGAGCGAATGGTATAAAAAGGTAACCATTTTTTAAGCCTATAAAATTAAATAAAGGTTTGAATACTTGAATATTTTTAGAATTAATAGTTTTTTTAGCGTTGTCGATTATTTTGTACTCAAAACGCTTATTGCTTACGACGCTTAAAACTGTAAGAGGATTGTAAATCAGTTTTAGTCCTTTTATATCGCTGTTGGTGCTATTTATCGATTCCTCAAACAAAAGCGCTTTCGGACACACTTATTACGCTCAGTACGCTTCAAGCGTATATGCTTGTGAATTTGACAATCACCAGTGTTTAAAATGACTTGGATTTATTTTTTATCTCGTATTTATATAAAAGTATGGTAATTTGCTTTTCGGAACTTTGAATATTAGCTAACCGCTTTTGGTACAAACGTTGATTACTTCTGTATTACCAACTTATTGTTTTTGCCCTCTGTCGTCACAAGTCTTAAACACTGATTAGTTAACGCAGACTTATGCAATATTAATAAATGACACAGATAATGAACTGCTGGTATTGTAAGGCATGTGGGTGATTGTGTGGGTGTAAGTGGGTGGTTGTGTGGGTGTTCAGTCGACGCCGGCGAATCCCTGTGACCCCTCGATGGCCTTCATCAGCTTCTCACGCAGCTGCTGGTAGCTCTCGTATGGAGGTAGGTCGATGCGGTTGAAACTGTAATGAAAATAAATTCTACATGAACTTAGGTAGTAGTTACATTATTTAAATCACCATGTTGTGGTCTGTTTCCAAATCTGTTCGGATTCGACGCAATATCTTCTATAGTTATCAGCAGTTATCTCTTCATTCGTCACTTTCTCTTTCATATATACTTGGTAGTGTCCTAAGTATCCATTAAATCTTTTTTTTTCTTTGACTTTCTCACTATAGTCAGGATGTCGGCGTGATAAACGCACGCACGCACGCACGTACGCGCGCACGCACGCACGTTCGCACGTTCGCATGTTCCTTGTAGCTGAGGAGCCTACTTTCATTTTCCGAACACATTTCCAAACTCGATGCTACGTCTGAGGAGTTCCTAATAGAAAAAGCCAATAATATCGATCCCAGAAACCCTGGATCGCGCGTTGCAGATTAGTGGGTGGAGATTGTGAGTTAGTGTAGAAGGTGTATAAGGTGGGGTGTGTGAGTACCAGGTATGCGCGCGCGGGTAGTTGTCTGGCGCGCCCCACTTCTCGATGGTGAAGAGCTGCGGCCCGTTGGAGCCGTACAGCTCCTTGAAGCCGTTCATGGGCACGCGCGACGTGCCCGTCACGAACTGCAGCAGCCGCGACCGCATCTCGTTCGAGAACGACAGCACCACCTGCCGACAAACTCGCACTGTATTCGGTTCCAACAACAATTCGTTTCCAACAACAATTCGGTTCCAACAATACCACGCCAACGGAGGAGGGCGATATTTGGTATTGTAAAACTTTGTGTGCATCTGGCAATGCCAACATTTGGATATATTATTTAATATTTTTTCTATAATCAATTATACATGGAGTCCTTTCTACACTGGATTACTTCTTGCGTGCGGTCAAGATGTAAGGCTTTCCTTTATTACTAATATTCGTCATAAATTACTGTTATTATAACCTTGATTTCTAAAAGTAGAAATTTTATATCAACAGCACGTCTCGAGGTATGACCTCGAGGTCATAAAAATGTAATTTTAATATAAATCCAAAATAATTTAAACGACAACCATCCATTGGAATTGCATTCTAAACCAAGCAAAATTCCTTTTAAAATCATTAACCGAAAGACGTCCACTATAGGACATAGGCCTCCCCCAAAGACATCCAAAGCGTCGGAAGCACTTTCATACAGCGAAATTAAAATTTTCGTTTGGACAGAAGAAAAATAAGTATGTACTAGAGCCGTACCCTCCAGAACCACTGCACGACTCGGTGGTTGGCGTGGTAGTCGCCCTTGTAGAGCGTGTTGGCGCGCCAGTCGCGCACGTCGATGTGCTGGATGCCGCACAGCAGCAGCTCGAGTTCGTTCTCGTCGAAGATCTTGAGCAGCGGCAGCGGCACCAGCGCGCCGAACCCCTCCAGGAACGCGCACATCTGCTCCTGCACGCGGCTCACGAACCGCCACAGGATCACCAGTCTGACGAAACATTCAAATGTGTATATAATACTCGTGGTTGTAAAGAAAACGTATACATTTTTTGTCGAGATTTTTTTAACGTCACGGTGTTTGTAATCACGGTCACATGGATATAATCCTTTACTTGTTTCATCCAAAAATATTACTTTCGAGTCTGGGTGTTGGCGAGACCGAAAAGTCTCTCGCTCTAAAACCCACAACACAAGACTCGTATCTTAATGTAGGGTCAGAACTATGTGTACTGTTGGGTGTTTTTACTTATTTAGCGAAGTGTAGTAGTGACTTGAAAGGAGACTAACAAGCCGATCCACTTACAGGATCGTTCAAAACCGTATGTTCACAGGATGAGCCTTAGCCTTAGCCTTATTCCTTTTTAACACGCTTTTTGTATAATATGTTAGTATCTAACGGAAACTTTGAACATGATTTTGACCCAAATTTGGCATACTTATCAAGGACCGATGAAAATTCAATTTATAAAAAAAACAAATAAACCAAAATAAAAGGTAAAAAAAAAACAAAAAACACGGTTTTATAGAAAATCCAACTACGGAAAATATATTGTTAAAAAAAACAGGCTTTCAAAGAAAATGCAACTATAAGATAGAAAATAAATTTGAATTAAGAATAGTGTAAATAAAATTTTTTTTTACAAAAAGCGTGGGGTGCATGGTGTCAAAAGTTATAAATATTTTATTGACAGATCTGAGCGAAAGGATTATCATTTTGATAATGTCTTAAGAAACACCCACGCCTTTTTTTACAATTTTTTTTTCTTATTTATACTATTCTTATTTTCTAATATTTTTTATTATGATATTTTTTTGAGTATTATATTTAGATACGGATATTCCACGTACCTTATGTACTCGTACTTGTTCTCCTCGTCGACGGGGATGTTGGCGCCGTCGGGTTTGAGCTCGCGCTGTATCGTCTTGCCGAACTGCTCCTCGTCCACTGAGAACGTTAAGTACAATTCTGACGGGTCGTTCTCCTGGAAACAACACAATTTATATTAATACCAGATAATACACCAAGTAAGGTGTCAAATGATAATCCCAGTAAAAGAGTTATAGGCTTGTCTTGCTTAATAGGCTTCCCCCTATTAAATCAATAGCCAGCGTGGCTGACAATAACAGTACATAGGGCTTTTTGGGATTTTTGTTTTTATACGATTCAGAGATTGCAGTATATCGTGGGTCAATGACCATACTACACGCTGAATCTGGCTGAACATCTAAAAAGAATTAACAATGCGGAGTTTGCTACATCGAACAAGACCTTGCTCTGTTGTGCACCGGCAATTATTCACGTGATTACTGCAGAAAAGTTTTAACCGGTATTCCGGTTTAGGATATTAGTTAGACATCCAACTCAGCCTCAACTTATACACTTATGGAAAGTTATGTTGGCGAACCAACTTTGAACTTCTTCCTAAGTTGAAAAAAAAAAGCTTTGGGAAATTTACACTCGATTAAAATGTAGATTTCAAACAAACTGACCTTGATCCACATTAATGAGTTGTAGTACTCTAAATCAACAGACTCCATGTCTTGCAACTCTATCGCCTTGCCCAACATCATCTTGTAGAATGGACGGATGAAGAAAGCTGAAATTATAACATTGCAATTTTATTTTATCAACCATACCTATGATTCTATACTAAGTTACAGTAATTCTTAGTCTTCAGTACTAATAATTATTTCTGCAACTGAATAAAAACTGTAACCAGCAACAGCGTCCAACTGCATGAAGTAATTACTGTTGAGACGTACATGTTCCCCTCTACCTACGCCTTTAACTGAACAACTCTTTATTTTCCAACTCCTCCTTGATATCTTTTTCAGATTAACTTCGTTGCGGCTTCATGACAAATTAGGTTCCCTTAGATTCGTCCGCCAACCCGCACTAGGCCAGCGTGGTGGACTAAGGCCTAAACCCTCCCAGTTGTAGAGGAGGCCCGTGCTTAGCAGTGGGACATAATATATGGGCTGATGATAATGAGATTCGCTGAGCTTCAGTGCTCGGCGTCAATACTATACCTGCTGTTTATCCTGGAGCTCAGGAGTTACAGTGGCGGGTGTGTGGTGGGATAGGGCTAAATTAACTACCCCTCCAATGACACTAGAATGAAAGTAGTATGATATGTCGTACCGTCTAATAGTTTTCCGTGGTAGACGGCCATGCCGGCGACCCTGCCGATGAACTTGAAGTAGTTGAGGTGCTCCTCGTTGCAGACGCCGCTGTTGGGGTTGATCTGCAGCGTGTAGTTGTCCATCGCAGAGTACTCGAACAGGCCGTAGTACGGGTTGAACATCTCCTTCGACAGCAGGAAGAACCACTCGCGGGCCAGCCCGCCGTAGTCTGCCGAACAAATGTCGACAGTGTAAGCCAGCGGTCGGCAACGCGTGGCCCGCGGACGTCTTGCTTTCGGCCCGTGAATTGCGACTCGTACATTATGATGCATTAGTTAGCATTTTTTTTTCTATGGATGACTAATTATAAATAGGTATTATGTAGAATCTAGGGTAAATATCACAAGTGCGGGCCCGCCTTTAATTTATTTTGCCACATTGCGGCCCTTGCCTGCCAAAAGGTTGCCGACCACTCGTGTAAGCGAGAAGCTTATGCAAAAACATCGATGTTCTCCTTTTATAAACACTAAAATCTTGATATTTTTTGCGTGAAAGTAGATTGTCTACATTTCAAAACCACGCTAATTAAATATTTAACCACTTCTGTCTTGACATGCCAATACATTTTTTAACTAAAGACAAAATAATTACATCTACATAAGGAAGCCCATTAATATGACTTGTATGTAAAGTTGTAGACGTTGATGACGTAATGTGAAGAGGTACGTACCGAGGCCGACCTCGGACTCGAACTCGACCCAGAGCTTGGTCTTGAGCAGGTCGAGGCGGCTCACGGAGCTGATGATGCGGTACGAGTCCTCCAGGATCGAGCTGCGACGCACCTTGATCTCGAACTTGTTTGGCACGTTGCTCTGCGGACATACACACATACATGTACACATTACACATACTAGACTGCCTCGGTCTCGCGGTACAAGTATGTGCCGTGCGATCTAGGGGTCGCGGGTCGGGCTAAGTGCTATTGGGTTTTTCCATCAGGAAATTCTCAGTACAGTTTTATTTTTTAACGAGAGGAAAGCGCCTATACTCGCTGTTCGGTACCTCGCGGGGGAGAAGGGTATGTCGGGATCACCGGCTTTCCAATTCAACGTGTGGAACTATTGTTCGCTTGGCTGAGTTGGGTTCCTAACCAAAATCCTACGCCGGCATACCGACTAAAACCTCTCGGTGGTCGTCTTGCGCATTTTGGGCGGTACGATAAATAGAAGGCGAGCGCCTCACTACCGTGTCGATCGCCCCGCTACAGTTTCTATAAAAAGCCGCCTGCTGCAGCGGAGCGTGCATTCGTCTGTCTACGGGCGGACAGCAAACATCCGATATATTGGGAAATTAAAAGGCATTTTGATTGAAGTTGATTGTTTAAATCACTTCTCTAAATTAATCCACCAATATTAATGATTTCACTGCTATTCTTAACAATACTGGGCAATCCGCCACGTCAGTTGTGAAGTTTTCCTAAGGAAAACCCAAAATATGAGTAATCATCATGAAACCGACAATTGTGACGTCAGTTGCTGACGTCACACATTTCAAAAATACTTCAAAGCCCTCCTCCGACATGAAATTGTTCGAATAAATAAATATTATGCTACTAAGGTTATTACTGCAGCACGATGGTCCGACCTGAGAAAGGTGGCGGGTAACGGATGGATGAGGGCTGCTCAAGACCGGGATGGTTGGCGCTTTCAAGGTGAGGCCTACGTTCAGCAGTGGACCGCGATAGGCTGAGTATACGAGTATAAGGTTATTATTATATTTAAATAAGTAACAGTGACTGACTGGCTTGCGTAGCTGGCTCTTGAGGTACTCGTACTTTCTCTTGTAGTCTCGCGAGTAAGGCACGGCGGGGCCCGCGATCTGTGGGTTCGACAGCCGCGGGTCCTCCCACTGCGTCGTGCGCGTGTCTGTCGGCAACGTACACTTGTTACAACACCAATCATTATATGAATAAGTATATTTTAATTGAACACATATTGTTTTATTTTTTTTCAAGTAAGTTTTTTGTCTTATACTGTGGAATAACATCGTGACATATCACGATAGTGAAAAATATTAGCTACATTTTTAATTACGGCTCTCCGTATATAAAGAAAAAAAGAGAAAAAAAGCATTTATTGCAACAATTAACAAATACAATATTCCAAAAAAAGAAAAAAAACACGATCTACATATTAAAATAAAAGGTGCCTCCCATTCAAATTTTTTTTTTAAATGCCATAAAAAATGATTTTTTAGTCTATAATATAAAGACGCGTGGAGTTTATAACCGCTTTGAAAGCGTACACCTAAAGTATAAAACTCGTCATAGTGGCCAAGCTAGTATCGCATTCTCGGGACATCCTATGAAAACCTGGCTATAGTTTAGTTTAAAATAGCTTAAAATTGACGATTCAAAAGAACTTGTAAAAGTCTATTTGAATAAAGATAATTTGACTTTGACTATAATTTTTATATCGACTACTTTTTTCGGCACTCTTCTGCACTTCTCATTAAATAATCGAAGTTATGTGTGTATTCACATTGTATTATTACGAACTTTAACGGTGAAGGAAAACATCGTGAGTAAACCTGCACACCTAAGTTATGAGGAAATTCTTAGGTGTGTTCTTCAACCCGCACTAGGCAAACGTGGACTAAGGCCTAAACCCTCTCAGTTGTAGAGGAGGCCCGTGCCCAGCAATACGTCCCGTATTTGGACTGGTGATGATGATGATGATGATGACGGTAATGATTATTACGCTGATGATGAAGATGATGATGATAAAATACATATTTACTGTGATCTATGAAGAATATCCGTCCGTCGGTGTGTACACGCTCCTCCCAGCCTTCGGGTAGCGGTCCCAGCTCGTCCGCCTCCCCCGCGCTCGCACCACCCCCCGCCACGCCCCCGCCCGCGCCCCCGCCACTGCCCGCGGGCGTCGGCAGGCTCGACGCACAGCCTGACAAACCGAAACACATATGTACATGTCAATAACTTCATACATACATACATACACGCATACTCTCTAACACATGTTTAGGCTAAAGTGTATTCCTAAACTTGTAAACAGGCCATGATCGAAAATTGAGACAGGTAATTGGTGCAGTGATTACAAACACATTGGGGCTAAAAAAAATCCCGAAAAAAATAACGTCATCGTACTTATTACCTGTCTTAAAGTTTTCGATCACGGCCTGTATACACCAAGTATATAATCAAGTCATATTGTTAATGCAAAAGTGAATTTATTTTTGTTTTTGCGTTTTCACTTTTTCGATTTATTTGACCTTTAATTGTAACAAATTTGTACCTAAACGCATATGAGACCCTAGAGAATGTCTTATATGCAAAAAAAAATAAGGTTCTTAAAAAAAGAAAAATGAGTACTTATACTGTTTTTATTTCTGAGTCTATTATTAATTTCTATTTTTAAATTCCAAGATGCTTGTCGGAACATCAATGACTAAATAGTTCACAAATATGTTTCAGTTCTGAATGTATGAATATACTCGTAGCAAGTCACCTGTTCTCGGGTCTATCCACGTTGTAGTCTTTTTATTGTGATCTATGAAGAATATCCTGCCGTTGGGTGCTCTTTGCATACTCCAGCCCGGAGGGAGACCTGCAAAAAACAGAAACATTCATTATTTGACAATTAACGTCAACAAAATAAGTAATTACTTTTTTCTTTTTCTTTTTTGAGGGGAAAAAACTATAACAATTTGGGAACAATTTCCAACAGTCTTACATAGCCATAATGGGTATTATTGCTTAGCCTATCTTTACTGCAATTACCATTGCTTGTACTCTTTCTACTCTCTACTAATTAAACAACTGCAATTCCTAATACCATCCATAAACATAAATCACTTTTCTAATAATTAAAATATTTAAAAAAAATCCCACCGTGACTGCTATCAGGCGTCCGAATGATTAACTAATTAACTAACTGCATAGTTCGTGCACTTACCGTCACTGTTTGGCAGGTTCTGACTCTGAGTACTGCTGGCGCTACTGCTTCTCGCTGTATCGGTAGAGCCGTCTGTCTCGTCCTACAAAATCAAAACCCATCAACTCCTAATCAAAAAGATTACCACCACGGGAACCCAACTTACATAAAATCTTATGATCTAGCAATATTTACAACCAAATAGCATAATAAGTTTAAAAGTAATCTAATTATGTAAAAATCATACAAGAATTACATAAAATTATATCATTACATTTAAATTACGTTTGAAAATTAGATTAATTTCAAAAATATACCACCAACATGGCAACATAGTGAATAAAAATGAAATGGTGTAGATGTTTTATGTAGCCATTTTATAAAACAACACTTCGAGACTTACACAATGACTGACAACACCACAAAAACCTAATAACTTGTGAAAAACGACCTTATTCAAATTTCAATTGCTTTAACATTACCTCACATAACATTTTGTTTATTGTTTCTCTATAAAAATACTTTACTAACCTACCTCAAAAGTCAAAACATATTTAATTTGCAACTGATCAGTAAAAAATATCGTTTTCCAAAAAAGACTGAACAAACAAAAACAAACTAAACAAAAACTTTCATAAATAAATTGAAATAATTCCGGAACAAAGTACTTTGACAATTTATTTTCTTCATAAACTTCTAAACTTCACGAAAACAAGATCTAATACTTATTTTTTTCTGCCCTACAATATGTTATCCTATTTTCGGTAAAGCCAGACTCTACGGGTATATCCTATTTTTATTCCATAAAGAGTAAGAAAAAACAGTATATACATACATCAGTTACATTTTTTTTTCAATCACAACTCACATAGAATACCTTTATTGATATAAAGATCATCCCATTCTATACTTAACATGCAATATATCACTGGCAAAAAAGTCTACATAAAAAGCATTCTGTTAAATGTCTACTAAGTGATAAAAAAAATCGATAGTAATGATTAAATAAAAATGCTACAAAAGCATCGATCATAGAACTTGATAAAATTTGCATACAATCCTATGAGTTTTAACAACTTTTATGACAGCTTTTAATGACTCGATACACCGTAACACTTGCAGAATTTGGGGAAGATCACCATCTAAATCATTCGAAGCAGAATTGCTCTATAAGCATACCTTGAAATTACTCCAGTATAGTCGAAGCAAAGGAATTCTTTGCAGTGGTAATTTTTTCATTCCAATATATTACATACACATTTATCGCGTTCTATAACATGCGAATTGCAATCAGTACAATCGATTTCACTCACAATTACCGACAGAACTTTACAACAATAAATTCCATAAACACATCACCAACTATCGACATGCAGTATCGATAAATACAAAACAAAATCCAACACATATACAAGCAACATATACACAAGCGGAACAGCACAAGCTTTACATTATGAAGAAATGATTTTGTTACGTGTGTGAAGTGTGAAGCGAATGTTATATTGTTAATGTGTCTGTGTCATTCACTGTGAACCGTAGAAATATAAAATTTCCTACAGTAATCGATCGTTATATCGATAAATCGAAATAAAAATAAATCGATAAAAAATATTCAGTTTTAACCTAAATCAATGTTTATTTAAAATCGAAATATCGATAATTACTCTGACTTGTCGAAACTTCATCGTGACAATACTCTAGTCATCTACGGGTCACAGCAAGGAGCGTGGTGGCTTGGTGGTCTGACGTTAGTGTTGGACGCGGGCGGCCTCATACCGTCGGCTGTTAGTGGCAAGCGCATGTACGGGAACGTCACAATGGCTCCGTGTCTCACACTCCTCATAGACAATAACCCCAAGCACTGGCCGGCGGCAGCGACCTCGTGCGAGATGTGATGCGCAATGTGCCACTTTTACTACTTTAGAGTCCTCACTGAGTTAACACTCTTCGGAATTATCGACGCAGTTCAAATCCAATTTTTCACAAAGTCTTATTGGTGCTGATGGGGTAAAAATACAATTAAAGTAAATTTGGGAGTTTTTGTATTTACATGGAAATATTTACAAAAATATTCCTAACAAAATAAGACAGCGGCAATATTGCAACTATGTAAAGAATTGTCGTGTAATTTTAAACATTGAGACGTTATGGTCACATTCCGCGTCACGACCCCGCACTGGTCCCGCGCGAGTCTTACCTCTGATTCGTCCATGGAGCTAGCGGTGGTTCTCCTGCGGCGCGAGGCGGGCGAGCGCTGCGGCGTGGCGCCGCCTGTCGGGGTACTGAAATGGTTCTCGTCAAACGTCAACACATTGTCAAGATCTCTCGACTCATTCTCAGCTTCCACCTCGCCGTTCTCAACGTTGTTGGATTCTTCATTAGTTTGCTCACTACTTTGCTCATTAGAATGATCATTATGGTGATCATCAGGTTGACCATTAGACTGCTCAATAGTTTGCTCATTGTTTTGCTCATTGAGTTGACTAGTTTCTGTAGCTGGTTCAGTTTCAGCTTGCTCGGTTGTTTCAGCCGTTTCACCTTCGGGTCGTGCGACTTCGTTGGCGCAGACTACGTCATCCTCCTCTTTGATTTCGTTATCTCTTATACTATCATTATTATCACAGTCGTTTTCACTTATGCTATTTGTCGGTTGCACTTCAGCCTCACGCCGAAGTTCTGGTGAGCGCGCTGGCGTTGAAAATGGCGTTGTATCTGTTGAATTAGTCTCCACGCTTCTATTGGACACATCCTCCTGTCAGAATGTTACTTAAATTATAAAAATATATACGATGCCGTATATATTTTTAATTTGCATAGATAAGTTTTTTTTTCTCGCTAAGCTTTGAAGCTACGTGCTGTATTGTCTATGATAGTGAGGACAACACAATCGATGTCAATCGTATACCCGTGAGCACAGATTATAATATTAGTACACGTATGTGAGTGTTTGACCGTATGCCGAATGAATTTGTTAATACACGATCATCCTTCTTGCACCGCAATGTGTTGGTACCTTTTGATTGGGAGTCATGCATAAATACAAAACATATAATATTAGTATCGCCAATTCGAACATATGAGCCCTTATTTCCGTATGTTGGCATTACGATGTAATGTCATGGTCATAACTGAAGTTGTAAATTGGAGGCAAAATAAAAATAAGCATTAAGCACTCATGCATTTTCATATCGTAAATTTAAACAGTAATATATGATAAATATTATTAATTAATTAATTTAAGTTATTATTTTCAATATTGACATTATGTTGTATTTAAATAGACTTACATACGCATATGATAATTTCTTGTTAGTCATTATTTATATCCCTGATATACACACGATTAAAAGCTAGCCATATCGCAACAACATAATGAGAGTCGCTTAGAATGAAATATATTAAAAATGATTAAAAGACATTATTTTTTATATAGATACAATAAATATTACGGCATAAAAAACCTTATTATTTTGAATGCTATCCTAATATCAGTTTAGTTTAATAATATGCCATCTATTTGGTAAATTCTTGCAATTTTTCATTATTTTGTATATTTTAATTACTTAATTTTATATAAATCTTATTATTTCGTTTGTCAATGTATTCACAAATATAGAAGGGAGGGACAAAAATTAAAACTTATAGTCATTGTCTATAAAGAGAACTACTTTCATCATAATCAAATAACAAACTTCAAAATTGGATAATAGTACTTTTAAAGCATTCCTGCTACCTATATAAAGGGCCAGTCACATACCATCAGTAAAATAACTTAATTGAAATATACACCTAGAATTTTCCTCATGCACCCTCTACAAGCATGCATTGAACACGCAACACTTGTTACTATACTTCACATGCTATTCTTGATACTTGAAACTTCAAAACAACGCCTCTAGAAATGGGGCAAAAATTTAACACCTATTATTCTATAGTGCCAATTACAATTGTGTGGGTTTTTTAATAGTTATTTAACAATATATAAGTTATAAGAACATTTTAAAAATATATAAGTATATTGAAATGAAGCGCCAATTTGCAGTACAAGACAACAATAAGCTAAAAGACGTTTAATACTGATAATAAAACCTAAAAATGATTTAGAATTAAATTTACCCAGCTCTTTTACCAAAAAAGGAAATTTAAATGGTATATCAATTTTAGTTTTATCCTATTTTAATACATAAATATTAATTAAAATGTTAAGACACCATCTAATTATGTTTTATTTAGATTATATCGGATTTTGGTTAATGTATATTAATTAATTAATGGCCAAAAATGTATTAAAGATGGAGTTGCCTAAAGTAAGAATCTTTTATATTATTAGTATAGATTAATAATGAATATTAAATTTAAGTTGGCAACATAACATGCAAATTTGTTTTGTACTATATTTGGTAACCCTAAAAGTAAAATAAATTATTAATGAAAATGTAATATAGGTTATTAATAAACGAGTATATTATTTAAATCTCTTTTTGTGTTATAAGAATGATATAAAAATGCAACATCTATGCTACATAAAACATACCTTTACGTCACTAGAAATGTCGATTTTCGATAAAAAATTAACACACACTATCTAACATTTTTTTTACAGAAAATAGAATAGTTCAGCATTAACAAATTGCTCTACAAAAAGCTACTTAAAGTGAAGGACAACATTTTATTATCGGCATAATGGACACAATAATGGAACAGTCAGGAGTCGATAAATTCTCAGATAAGGGATTAAAATATTTGTTAAAGATGTCGCATTTTCTGAGCGTGTGTGGGTAGTGAATGATGCGGCCGACGGTTACCTGGTTGTGGGCAGGCAGGGAGGGGCTGGAGGCTCTCTCGTCGTCTGCGGAGATGTGGAACCTCCTCTGGAACTCTGTGGCGGCGTTCTCGATCCTCTCGGCTTGCGATTCAAGACTCATGTTTCGTCTGGACACAAATGGCTATGTTAACTTTTTAATAATTCAAATCAATATTTCAAAGATCGATTATTAGTTAAGATTTTAATTTAGGTAATTGACATTTCTATTTTATAAGCCCATTGGTGCAGTTGGCTGTACAAGAATACGATTCTACAACCTCAGATATATTGTGATGTGGTCTACAACAATTTTTTGGGTGTCCGGGGTAGTTTTGCCACCGAAAATTCCTATTAATTGCTGGCACCCAGAACACAATATATTTTCTATTAAGTCAAATCTTTAAACGTAGATCACAAAGTATTGACTTATCTCAGATTTGTTTTGAGTCTTCATCATTATCATCAGCCCATATACGTCCCACTGCTGGGCACGGGCCTCCTCTACAACTGAGAGGGCTTAGAACTTAGTCCACCACGAAATTCCTAAGAACTTTTAGGTGTGCAGGTTTTATACGATGTTTTCCTTCACCGTTAAAGCAAGTGTTAATTCATTATGAATACACACATAACTTCGAAAAGTCAAGGGTGTGTGCCTGGGGTATGAACCTGCGACCGCTGAAATTCTCGACCACGCGCCTTAACCTCGAGGCCATCACTGCTTTGTTTTGAGTACCACAAATTAACAACGATACATATTTAATTTGTCTCTTTCGTCATTGTCTTTGGACATCAACAAACAATAACAAAGAAATCTTCAGGAATTATAGAGCTACAATCGACATTAATATACTAACGTGAAGGTAGGCCTTTCCCATTGTGTTGTCCTCTCGATGTGATTCACGTAATACGTCCGGCCGTTCGCGTCCTGTCTCTCCTCCCAGCCGGGCGGCAGGGGATCTCCACCAATAGTCTGAAACAATTAAATAGTTCATTCAGCCATATAAATAAATACACCCAACAGTCACATACATACTTCTGATCCCACACTAAGATACGAGTCTTATGTTGTGGGTACCAGAAACTACGAGAGACTTTTCGGTTTCACAAACACTCAGACCAGAAACATATATTTGTGGATCACACAAACATTTGTTTCAGCGCGGGGTTCGAACCCGCGGCCACTTGTTTCGCAAGCCGGTGTCTAGCCAACTGCGCCACGGGGCAGTCGATATAATTAAAAACCTACGAGTTTGCAGACCAAGGTAGAGTTTGAAAGCTTCATCTATACAAATAAATAAAATTGGAGTGTCTGTTTGTAATATTGGAATAACCGCTTTTTAATAAATGCATATATCCATATGTATATATATATATATATATACGGTACATATACCAAAATAACGTTTTTTACAATCTTTGTCTGTCTGTCTGTCTGTTTGTTCCGGCTAATCTCTGAAACGGGTGGACCAATTTGGACGGGACTTTCACTGGCAGGTAGCTGATGTAATAAGGAGTAACTTAGGCTACAAAAAAACGACTGTTAGGCGGAACGAAGTTCGCCGGGTCAGCTAGTCTATTAATAAAACCTATAGTTGAAAACCTCTTTACCGATTAATAAACTATTTTTTTAATACAGCAATGTATTACACTTGACATATGATTGTAAGTGTGGCGAAATTAAATATCTACACCGCCATTTTGATTATTACTATCTCTCTCCGACATATCAATATGGCGGAACACTATAACGGGTTCAGTAACTTATTTAGGGCGTTGATTCCGATCGGATGTTAACGTTTTATTTAAAGTAAAATCTGCCGGTCTTACAAAAAAAATGGCCACGAAAGTAGTCTGCTTTTATTTTCATCAATGTATAACCATTTGTGATGAAACCTGCACACCTAAAAGTTCTTAGGAATTTCTTAGGTGTGTAGTCCGCCAACCCGCACTAGGCCAGCGTGATGGACTAAGGCCTAAACCCTCTCAATTGTAGAGGTGGCCCGTGTCCAGCAGTGGGACATATATGGGCTGATGATGATGATAACCATTTGGCATTTAAAACTAGGCTAGGTCATATGGCATCTTACAAGATTGTGCAAGTGGTAATACTGGGACAAACTGTTTGGTAACAGACATAGGCCGACGTTTCACATAAACCCAACAACACATATTTCAGGTGTAAAGTGACTTGGTCGAGTCTTTCTTCTTTTTGCTTTTATTTTCATGCTCATGCAAACTCTAAATAAAAAAGTGTATTTACTATTATATTTCTACATACTAGTAAATACATATAGAAATATTGACAGGAAATATCCCACAGAATTCTGTCGATCCTGATACTAGAATCCTAGCAACGTTATGGACTTAATTAAAAGTCATGAATCTATTAATAAGAATTATAGTCAATGCCACAACAAAAACATATCGTCTGGAGGTAACCTGATAGCTTGACTAAAGTGAAAAAAGCTAAAATGGTCGTGGATCCATTATAGGTACACTTTTCACGCCCGATACTTATACTTTTTGACTTTAATTAATAACTTGTGTTTTTATAATGTTTATTGTGTGTTAAGCAGTGATGGCCTCGAGGTTTAGGCGCGTGGTCGAGAATTTCGACGGTCGCAGGTTCAAACCCCAGGCACACACCTCTGACTTTTCGAAGTTATGTGTGTATTCACAAAGAATTATCACTTGCTTTAACGGTGAAGGAAAACATCGTGATGAAACCTGCACACCTAAAAGTTCGTAGGAATTTCTTAGGTGTGTAGTCCGCCAACCCGCACTAGGCCAGCGTGGTGGACTAAGGCCTAAACCCTCTCAGTTGTAGAGGAGGCCCGTGCCCAGCAGTGGGACGTATATGGGCTGATGATGATGATGATGATGTTTTTATAATAGATTATGCACTAATAACAAATAATCCCATTAAAAAGATTTCTAAATAAGCCTAACCCTAAGTTTTAGTGCCGACTTCCTCTGAAGTATAAGAGGTTCAATCCTAGTAATGAGACCTATACAAGCCTTTTGGTATTCACGTGTTCTTAGATATATAAAAGCGGCAATAAGCCAAGTAATGTGTATACAGAGTGTATTCAGACCTTGATCGGAAACGGTCTGAATACATCCTGTATAAGATCGATAACATAATGAAATGATAACGTACAAAGTCAGCAAGCTCGGAGGCGTCTACCACCAGCCAGTCCTCGCCGACGAACGACGGCAATGTGACAGTGCGAGCCCCGTACACCTGGGCGCCCGAAAATACGCTCAGAATTCCGCGGACATTACGCAATATCATTCAAGCAAGCATGCGAGACCAAGCAATGTATACAGAAAGTCTTATCCATACTAATATCATCATTGAGAAACTAGTTAATTTTTTTGTGATTTCACGCCTAAGCTCAGCATTTCTATGATTTATCAGATTTTCCAGCTGTTACAATAGTATGCATATGCTCATTGTCTTTTTTTTTTTGCTATTGAAATGCCAGCGAGCAAGAGAGAGAGGTAAAAGATACTTTAATATCTAATCCATTGCTGCTTTTTTCACTAATTACAATTAACTGCTATTAAAAATACAAACAGGTGCAAAATAAGCAATTGCTGCAAACTATAAATAAAAATATTACAACAAACGAAGAATAAAGTAATTTCTATATGTTTTTATAAGTAGTTATTTTTAAAATACTTCTACAGTAGTGCTAATGGTTGCCAACTTTTACCTTTAATTGGCAATACTTTTCTTAGACTACATCGAAAGCCTTCGTGTCCTGCACTATGCAACAAACAATATCTTTTAAGCAGCTATGTCCCTAGCACGACAATAGAAGTATCTTTTCGTTAGCCTCCTTCCTCATTAAAAAAAATATATAGGAGTGTCTCACCGGCTGTACGTTCCCGAGCTGTGCGGCAGGCTCCACCATCTCCCAGTCCTCCTGCGGCGCGGGGTGTGTGGCGCCCTCCCCGCCCTGCGCGTCCGCCGCGACCCCCTCGTGCCCCTCCGGGTCGGCGCCCACGCGGCCCACCAGCGCGTGGTACACCTCGATGTGGCCGCGCACGCGAGACCGAGCGCTGCGCACATCAAATATATTAGACCCTACCTACCTTTGTCTACTAACTAGCCGGAGAATAGTTCCAGATTTATAGTATCTTCACCACTCCATATACGTCTAACTGTTGGGCACGGGCCACCGTTAGAACTGATAGGATTTAGGCCTTAGTCCACCACGCTGGCCTAGTGCGGGTTTGTGGACTCTACACCTAAGAAATTCCTAAAATATTTTTAGGTGTGCAGAATTCCTCACGAAGTTTCCCACCACCGTTAAAGTACATGATAATTCATTATGATCACACATAACTTCGAAAAGTCAGAGATGTGTGCCTGGAGTTTGAACCCGCGACCGCCGAGATTCTCGACTGCGCTCCTAAATCTCGAGGCCATCCACTACTTTCACTAGATACTAGTAGATAGTACCAGATTTATAGTAAATTCTCTTCAATATATAAAATTATCATCATATTGATTAGATCGGTATTAAAGCAGAGAGTTATTAATGATTATTTTCGTAATGGCATTTGAGAATTCAATGACTCAGTGATGTCTGTATCTTCGAGACAATGTTCATTCAATGTCTAACGTAATTGGTAGCAAATTAATGCTGCTTACCGAACTTTATTATACAATTACAATACATTTACATATTTGCTACTACTGTTTTTTTTTTTTAAAAGGACCAACTCAATATGACTTATTTCTATAAGGGATTCGAACCTTGAGTCTCATGATCGAACACCACAGTGCATGACAGGGAGCCAACAAAGCCGTTATTCACCCATTCATATCAAATCACTATATTTTCATTATCTGCCACTGCCCAATACAATTAAGAGTAGGTCAAAGTTTACTTTGAATCTCTATGAAAACACAACAAATAAATACGAGCATCCACAACACCGACAAAAATATAATCTAACATATACATACATATAGCAACATAGACAATACCAACACATTAACAACTTCTACTGGAACAGGGCAGAAAATGGAAGGGAACTTCGAAAATTAATTCATAATAAAATATAACATACAATCCGCTACTCCTTATAAATAAATATATAAATAAATTCTACAGAAAATATTTTTAATTCAATACACATAAAAGACAACCAATTACAGATAAAATAACAAACCATTAATAGTCATAGATAAATCTATTAGATATCAAAAAAAACTACGTATAAGGCAAACAACATACAAACATTTAAAACACGAACATCAAAATCTACAAGTTACACACAGCGATCGGCGAGCAAATAAACTTTCAATCATAGGAACCACTTTACCCTCGAGAGATTGCAAAAAAATATTTCATAGAATACACAAAATATAAGAAGGGATAATCGATATCAATGACCAATTTCGTTTCTATATTTAAAAAAATATTATTTTAAATCGATTATAAAGTCCTCATATGATATTAGACAATACCTTTTTAATAATCAGGTATAATTTGATATACTATCAAATTAATTTGGGGATTATGACAACTAATGATATGCAATTGTTAATAGGTTCCTATACCTTCAACCACCGCACCAGTTTCCCAGTTTTCAAACCTGGTATTCGGCATTATCATCCCCTTATTTTCAGGACACACGGTACTAGGCTGTCAGCAATGCCATGAAGTTCTCAACAAAGTCGTATCCATATTACGCATATTCTTTTAAAGTATTTCTGTTTCATCGCCCATATCTCCTAAGCTACGCAACGGATTTGGACGAGGTTTTTACCAAAATATATGTGGAAAGCAGTGGCGGTACTTCCATAGAAGCCCAAAAGCGTTACACGTTAATTGTGTTTAATTTCTAGTTTATAATTGTTTATTGTGGGTTCAGGATATTCTCATTCATATGTCAAATTGCTTTTGTTAAATAAAGATTTGAAGCTTAAAGAATATTATTCGGAATATTGTAAGGCTAGCTGTGCTTTTAGCTTCTATGGAAGTACCGCCACTGGTGGAAAGTTCTAGAAGGGTTGTAGATACTGGAGCTGGGGATCTCGCGGCTAGTGTGAAAGAAATGAGTAAGAAGCCAGGTGTTGGCGGCGCGTGCACTTACACGGACCTGCGCGGTCGCAGCGCGTACTTGACGACGGCGGGGCGCGCGCTGGCGGCCGACTCGCTGCCCACGCCCGCCAGCGGCACCTCCACCATGCCCAGGAAGTCGTCGCGCGTCAGACGGTTCTCGTCGAACACCTGGATCAGCAGCTTGTGCTCCTGCGGCTTCACCTGAACGACATCGCCATTTACATCGTCATCATCATCAGCCCATATACGTCCCACGGGCCTCCTCTACAACTGAGAGAGACCTTAGTCCATCACGCTGGCCTAGTGCGAGTTAGCGGTCTATATACCAAAAAAATTCCTAAGAACTTTTAGGTGTGCAGATTTCCTCACGATGTTTTCCTTCACCGTTAAAGTAAGGAATAATTAGTTGTGAATACACATATTATTATAACTTAGGTTTAGGGGCGCGGTCGAGGATCTCAGCGGTCGCGGGTTCATACTCCAGGCACACACCTATAACTTTTCGAAGTTATGTGTGTATTCAAAATGAATTATCACAATCTTTATCGATGAAGGAAAACATTGTGATGAAACCTGCGCACCTAGAAGTTCTTAGGAATTTCTTTGGTGTATAGTCCGCCAACCCGCACTAGGCCAGCGTGGTGGACTAAGGCCTAAGCCCTCTCAATGGTAGAGGAGGAACGTGCCCAGCAGTGGGACGTATATGGGCTGATGATGATTATTATGATACGATGTTATGGACAACTGCTAGTTTAATATCAATCAATGATTTTTTTGTTGCTAACATGTCATAAATTTTTATCAACGGCACAGGCCCTTGGGGTTTCCCCCGACAACTCAACGCGATAGTAACACGCTGATAAAACGATTAATCATACGTTAAACTCACCCTGAATATAAATTCTTGGTTCCATACTGGATTCAGCGTCTGAAATTGCAACACCAAATTTACTTGGAACAAACATATCGCTGATTGTAGGAACTAGGAACGTTAGATTTTCTAAAATCTTTCGAAATAAAAAGATCTTTTGTCTTGCTCTGTTGAGTGACCTGACGTTAAAGCAGAAGCGAGACAATATGTTTTAGCAGAAAAGGCAACTTTCCGAAAAGACTGGCAATTTGATTCGCCTTATTTAAAAAAATGTTTTAGTGCTAATGTTTATGGTATTAAAAATAAAGAAGTTATTAAACTAGTCACAAAAATTAAGGGATATAAAAAACAAATCCAAATTTTTGGGTGATTTTCAACGAGCTGTAACTTCGAGGAAAATGATTGTACAGAAAAAATAAAAGAAGCAGATTGTAGCTCCAAGTGTCTAGTTTTTAGATATGACCATGATTTTTTTTTGTCATGTCCAGGTCTGGAGAAATCCTAAGAAAACTACCGACAAAAAAAAAATCCAAATTTTTTCTCGTCTAAAAAAAGGGCCACGGTCTTCAAAAATTTTTTTTTTATTGTTTCGTTTAAAAGCTCTTTTAGAAAATTTAATTCCCTTTAATTTGACGTAATTAAAAAGCCTGTACGACGATTTACCGCGGAGTTATCGTCAATCAAAGCAAAAAAGTTGTTTTGGACTTTGATAATCAATAACTCCGGAAATAATGGTCATATAGGAAATCAAAGGAGGGTTTTGAAAACTTTACGATATTCTCCATGAGAAAATGTAAACAACTTTTGGAAAGAATTTTTTTTTTAATTGAAAACTGGGACTGAACAAAAGACAAAAATTCGCATAATTAAGGATATTTGGATAAGTTGGTATATCTTTGAATAAAATGGATGAACGAAGGATATCGTCGGTAATTTTTTAACCTCAAAGTGTCCCCTAAAATCCCTGAAAAATTCAAAGCGCTGCGATTTTTTTTTCATTGTGCCCCGAAGCTTTGTTTTTGCCAAAATCACCATTATGAGCAATTTTGTGATTTTTATTAATTTTTTCAATAAAAAAAATCTCTCAAAAATCTAAATTTTTTTGATCATAGAGATTAACTGTTTAAGAAATTTGAAAAAAAAAATCGATTTTTTTCGACTGCTGTTTACCGTTGGTGGTTTCGACGAGCTTCTCGAATGATAGCTCAATCATCACGCTCGGTAGTGATTCGTCGTCTACCTTGACCCGGACGACCATCGTAACTTTGAGTCGCGTTAAATCGGGCATAGGCACGGGTGACAACAACTGTAGCCCTCATGAAGGAGGGTAACAAAGCGAGCCACATCTGTGGCAGCTAAATGTCGACGACGCATATCAAAAGGTGATTATTAAAGAAAAGCTTACAGAAAATTCACGTAAGAAATTTAAGCTAGAAAGAATAAAAAAAATCAAATTTTGTGTGAAGAAAAGCTGAAATCCGCGGGGGGTATATCAATTTGTTTTTATTGAATTTTTAAAATGAGATTTGAAACTAAGGCAGTTGTAGCGGTCAGAAAAAAATTAATTAATTTTCTTTTGACAATAGTAGAACATTCTGAAGACGTATAAAAAAAATGATTTTGTTTTTCAAATTTCTTAAACAGTTTTAATCTCTTTGATCAAAAAATAAAGATTTTTTGAGAGAATTTTTTTTTTATTGAAAAAATGAATGAAAATCATAAAATTGCTCATAATGGTGATTTTGGCAAAAACAAAGCTTCGGGGCACAATGAAAAAAAAATCGCAGCGCTTTGAATTTTTCAGGGATTTTAGGGAACACTTTGAGGTTAAAAAATTACCGACGATATCCTTCGTTCATCCATTTTATCCAAAGATATACCAACTTATCCAAATATCCTTAATTATGCGAATTTTTGTCTTTTGTTCAGTCCCAGTTTTCAATTCAAAAAAAAATTTCTTTCCAAAAGTTGTTTACATTTTCTCATGGAGAATATCGTAAAGTTTTCAAAACCCTCCTTTGATTTCCTATATGACCATTATTTCCGGAGTTATTGATTATCAAAGTCCAAAAGAACTTTTTTGCTTTGATTGACGATAACTCCGCGGTAAATCGTCGTACAGGCTTTTTGATTACGTCAAATTAAAGGGTATTAAATTTTCTAAAAGAGCTTTTACACGAAACAATAAAAAAAAAATTTTTGAAGACCGTGGCCCTTTTTTTAGACGAGAAAAAATTTGGATTTTTTTTTTGTCGGTAGTTTTCTTAGGATTTCTCCAGACCTGGACATGATAAAAAAAATTCATGGTCATATCTAAAAACTAGACACTTGGAGCTACAATCTGCTTCTTTTATTTTTTCTGTACAATCATTTTCCTCGAAGTTACAGCTCGTTGAAAATCACCCAAAAATTTGGATTTGTTTTTTATATCCCTTAATTTTTGTGACTAGTGTATTATTATATATGTGGTCAATTTTTTATTTATTATCCTGAATAAATACTTTGATTAAAGTTTAGACACAATTTAAAAAATGTTTACTAATTCATCAATGGTATGTAGTTAACAGATTGCAATATTTTGCTCAATAGCTACGTATTAAGATTGGTTTGTGTACTCGCCTTTTTCTTGGTCTTAGTGAGAAACGTCTCAATAGTGACATCGCCTTCAGCTTTCTGCAGCTCCACGCGGACATATGGGTCGCTGCAAACACAGAAAATTACACACTTTTTTTTAAATTCTGGCACGGCAAAGTGACTCCACTGTACCTGATGGTAAGCACAGTGGAGTCCAAAAAATAATACCGGCCAGCGAGAAACGATATGGTCACCCGCTGGTCGACACAATCATGCCGTCCCGTACAAATGCTTCTTCACGCTTCGCTTAAAGGATCCAGGATCATAGGAAGACGGGAACACGTGAGCCGGCAAACCATTCCACAGCTTCATGACACTTCCTGCGATCTTCATGAGATCGTCAATTCATTTTGTGGGCTGCGCTTGCCTCAACCTTCCTTAATATGAACTTTACTACAGAAATTATTTACATACATTTCGCTTTCCAGATATGTCTCACGTAATATAGAGCGAGACTATTGACGGCTTTCATTGTTACTGAGAATTTTCCAACGAAAAAGTTAATTGTACTCGACATATACTGGATCACACGCATCGAATCATTGGCCGTCAATTATGGTCCAATACAGTTCAAAGTTTACAGACGTATCAATCGTCAAATTTATGACGTATAGACGACACCCCGCACAAACCGGTACACACTGCCAGACACTCATGCTTCTAGACACCGAGCGATCAATGTGACATCATTATGAATCACCAGCATTTCTAAGAAACATTTTTTTTATCTCGCGTTCGAGTTAATTAAATTCACCGCTTGTACCGATAACGCACAAAAATGCGCTATTAAATAATATTTTGATTATCGGTATAGGTTTTAAATCATGTATAAACTTTAAATGTTACATATTTATTTACATCTAATCAACAGCCAAAAAAGTAAGTTTCATGCTTCCCTTACAACATTTTTTTTTTCATATTAAAAAGTAGACTATGTCCCTTCTCAGGCTCTACACTATTTGTGTACCAAATTTCATTTAAATAGTTACAGTAGTTTAGGCGTGAAAGCGCGACAGACAGTTACTTTCGCATTTATAATATTTGTAAGGATTAAAATGTTTAACGAGGCTCTTGATTATAAAATTATATTGTGAATAATGATAGTTTCAAGAATAAGACTGGTCATCATTATTTCATTTCATCATCAACCCATATACATACGTCTCACTGCTGGGCACCACGCTGGCCTATTGCGGGTTGGCGGACTACACACCTTAGAAATTCCTAAGAACTTTTAGGTGAGCAGGTTTCATCACGATATTTTCCTTAACCGTTAAAGACGAAAGTTTATAAGACTCGTGATGGAGGCAAAATCTCCCGCCTTCATATCCATGGCATAAACCTCAAACTTTTCAAAGTTATGTGTCAGGAACACATGGATAATGAAACATACATACATACACTACCGACAAAAAGTTTGGAAGCACCTACAATTTTTGTAAAAACAAAAAATAGCAAATTGATAATAAGAAATTTTATCGATGTTGTAATAAAATGTAATATTATTTTAGTTATAAAAATATGGTTTTGTTTCATAGTTTAATTGTTGTTTTAATTAAGTACCTTATCATTCTTAATTAAATAGTACTATATCTTATATTATTTCTAAAGTAATTGACAGTATTAAAAGTGCTTCCAAACTTTTTGTCGGTAGTGTACATATATGGGCGTTTATAGACAACAAGTCAATTGTACGCCTTGCTCTACAAGTTCCACGCGCACATAGTCGCGTGCGCACCCAATAACGAATACATCAAAACGAATAAATTTATCAGATGCCTAGAATGATGTCATTGGTCTTGGACAGAATTGACAATCAAGGTGAGCAGTGAAATTAAATATAATCTGGTTGCGGGCCGACTTGTGCGTACCATGACGAGAAATTTCAATAAAATCCATACTACTTGATTCTACATGCAATTGAATAGCTCAGCAATAAATATACTTGTCAGTCAACAGGAAAAAGATGGTGAAAAATGCATTGCTGCCATGGGGTTGTTATTAGGTATGCGGTCTTCCATTTGTCTATCACAGTTGAAGGTTTAAATCTCAGATACGTAACAGAATTTGCACACTGTGGTATGTATGAATAATAAATTATTATCGTACAATAAGTCGTGATGGCCTCGAGGTTTAGGGACGCGGTCGGGAATCTCGACGGTCGCGGGTTCAAACCCCAGGCACACACCTCTGACTTTTCGAAGTTATGTGTGTATTCAAAATGAATTATCACAAACTTTAACGGTGAAGGAAAACATCGTGATGAAACCTGCACACCTAAAAGTTCTTAGGAAAACCCTCTCAGTTGTAAAGGAGGCCCGTGCCCAGCAGTGGGACGTATATGGGCTGATGATGATCGTACAATAAAGTTACAAAGATACACTTCGAAGACCGTGGAGCTAACCAGCATTTATTCTATGATTCAAAGGTCTTGAATCAACATTCTGGTGTAACTCATCTCCAACCAAACGAAATATTTTAAAACCTAACTGTATACACATACACTTCAGGCGCAACCAGGAAATGGAACCCCAGACTTCTCGATCACACGCGCCAATTTATAATATCAGAATAATGATGCACGTACACAAAGGAGCTACATCAAAATACCGAGACACTATCACAACAGAGAACATTTCAAATACTTTAGTCGCACAATCATCAGTCCTATAATAAACACAGAATGAACTGATAAAGTTATGATAAAGGTTCTACAACGTCATGCAAGTATATTTATTGTAAAAATCGGTGATAGCCCAATTTTGAAAGGTATTTAGAACAAAGGTAAACAAAAAAATAGCCCGGCAAAATATAAGAGCAAATAGATTCAAAATTTAAGAAGATCCGGTAAAGCGAAAATTATACACAAAAGCGGAATTTGGCAACCGACGGGTAAATGCCAGATGGAAGAGTGGAGAAAGCTAATGAGAAATACTTTAAAATCATTAATTAATGATGTCATTGCTCTTGGACAGATTTGTATATTGAAATATTATATTTTACCTTTTGAATAATTATACAATGTCCTTAATATGCAGGGTAAAATTTGTGTACTGCGTCATCATAATTTTTGTAAATAAGTTTATTTATGCGGTACGGCAACCACTACACTTCATTTCAGTTTTAGTAAAAAATATTACATATTTGTGTATAACTTACCTAGCGCCGAATATATCCTTCTTGGCCAATGAGAAAGCTCCTATTATCTTCAGTCGAAGAAGGTAGCTGTTCTCATCAGTCTGAAAATTTAAAACGAAAATACTATTAAATGACGTCTCAAAATTTCAAAAATTCGTAATGGATTTCTACACCAACCAACTAATTGTTATCTCAGTTATTTAATTGCCTATAGTACTATAATACGTAAGGAAAACCGTATATGGGATGCCTTCTGGCCAGGTGGTGTGATGATATCCGCAAAGTTGCTGGCAGCGGTTGGGTGAAGAGGGCTGAAGATAGAGCCCACTGGTGAGCCATATGAGGCCTATGTCCAGAAGTAGACGTGGGAAAGGCTGTGGATGATGATGATGCTGATTCAAAAACGACAATTTCATTTTATTTGAGTTTGTTAAAAGCTTTCCCAAGTTCTTTAAAACTATTCCAAAAAAATGGGAAATACATTTTAAAAATTGTAGTACGATATTCGTATCCACCCAAATGACAACTACTGTATTTGGCCTACCCAAACACCCCGTTCCGGGATCAGCCTGTGGATATGAGATATCGAACAGGGCGCGGGTCAATCCTTTATCTTTCCACTGCACTGGAAGGACATTGTTGTTGTGTCCTGATAGTGGACACTGTTTTTAAACAGTCACATGCTATCACACTTAAATGCAATCACTTTGCCGAGCTAGTCTGAAAAAGTTTATTTTTAACGTTCTTTATTCCCAATATAAATTATTCATTCAAAAGTTTAGGTTTACGAGATTTGTCTATCAATGAAGTTTGTTAAGAGTTTATTACTTTCAGTAAGGGTACCAAAGAGGGTTCTGACCAAGGCCCTCAGATCGATGTGGCCTTCTATTTACTGGCCACGACCTCACAAAGCAAAGCATTTTTATTCCAAGCGGGAATCTTTCACTGCACTCCTTACATTTTTTTCCGTACGCACTTCAAGTAATCGGGAATCTGATCTTTGATACGATTCTAACGAACAGGCCAGTAGGCTTTGGCGATAAAGTCCCCAATTGTTTCATCATCAATTTTCTTTTCTTGTTCCCAATATTCTTGCAGGTATCATAGGAAAATGTGTGAGTATTTAAAACTGTGTAATAACGCAATTTTACTATAAGTGGTCAAGCCGAACCCTAAAAAACATGCACATAAACAGTACCATGTCGCCGTACGTAATCTGTACAAAAAAATGAGGTCAGTGTTTTATGGGCTGACCAACAACAAAACTAAGGGTTGAACGTACATAGGTAATATAAACAGCAGGTCATCTGGTCATACTCATTTATACATACATACATACACATACATAAACTCACGCCTGTATTCCCCGAAGGGGTAGGCAGAGGTGCATTTCTGCACCCACATTTCGCCAGGTATGTATCAGTCCCACGTAATAGGGGGCGAGCCTATTGCCGTTTTTCTGGCACATTTCCAGACTCCGTGCTGTTACTGAAAATTTCCTAATGGAAAAATCCAATAACACTTTGCCCGACCCGGGAATCGAACCCAGGACCTCTAAATCGCACGGCACATACTTGTACCGCGAGACCACGAGGCAGTTCATTTATACATAAAAACAATAATAAAAATCCACGCCCAAATATTATAGTCTAGACTTCAGATAGATAAATATTATCTTGTAATTTTTATATCATCATAAAATACTGCATCGTATATTTTATACCGGTATATTATTAAACTTTTTGGTTTCCTTTTTTTTTATCGTTGAAACATGCTTCCACAAATAAATACAATATTTAAAATTTTATTAATGCATGTTTTTTTTTAAAACCAATATCGTAACATAACAACGATATGCTTACTGAGTCATACACCTATACAGAAATATTTTATTGCACTTTAACCCCCGAAGGAGCAGATAACACCCACGCGTGTTGCTGTTTACCGGCTATATTTCCTCATTTATATTTTTTCTGATTAATTTCGTTGCGGGACCGTGACAAATTAGGTTCCCTTAGATTCGCTGAACTTCAGTACTCGGCGTCAATACTGTGCGTGCCGCTGTTGATACTGGAGCACAGTTACAGTGGCGGATGAGTGGTGGAATAAGACCAAAAAAGCCCATTTATGATACAGAAGAACTAAACTACATATTATTGTTTTTTATATAGGTATAATTAAAATATAGTTTGTCGTACAAGTCCGACAAACTATCGTAATACTATCTCATCTTTATATTATTTGTATCCATCCAAGTACCTACATAATATGAAGTGTGAAAGAGGTCCACTGACCCACGTAAGTATTGTCCTGATTCGGAATGAACAGTCAACTCATTTGACTGGATTTGTGCGATCGACGGTCGCGGACAATCTCGATGGTCGCGGGTTCAAATCCCAGACTCACACCTCTGACTTTTAGAAGTATGTATTCACAATGAATTATCACGTACTTTAACGGTGAAGGAAAACATCGTGATGAAACCTGCACACCTAAAAGTTCTTAGGAATTTCTTAGGTGTGTAGTCCGCCAACCCGCACTAGGCCAGCGTGGTGGCCTTAACCCTCTCAGTTGTAGAGGAGGCCCGTGCCTAGCAGTGGCACGTATATGGGCTAATAATGAAATGAAATGATGTGCGATCGACCACACCGACAGACAGTAATTAAATTTAAGTAATGAGTAAAATGTAAATCTTCCAGAAGCAAAACTAATAATATTACGTATTGAAAATATTTATGAGAATTTGAAGAGAATATTGGACTATTCATTCCATTGTTTGAAGCTACTATGAATTAGGTTTCTTTACAATAGGTAATAACTAGACAGTTACGTTATTTGTTTCTTCTGTAAGAGTTGCAAGTTATAGGAACAATATTGTGAACTCGAACTACATTATGAATGTGCCAGCAGAGCCGTGGTATTCATCGGAGTTTTGTTTTGTTGCTACATTTTGTATCGTTATGGCATTTATAATGTAAAATTGAAATAATGTAATGATAAGACATATATTGCTATTTTTTAAAGAAAAAATAAAATGACATGTCATGTTGCTGAGGGAGTTTCTTGCCGTTTCTTCTCCACAGCTATAACTTCGTTGGTGCGGCCATGTGAGGCGCATGTCCGCATCTTTTACGGTGAACTGCAGGAAGGCAAGCGAAAGCACGGTGGACAACTCCTGCGGTACAAGGATGTGCTCAAGCGCCATATGAAGGCATGCGAAATAGATCCTTCCCATTGGGAAGAATTAGCATCACATCGTGATGAGTGGAGATCGTGCATCCAAAACAAAGTTCATAGCTTTGAATTGCATCGGCGTACTGACCATGCCAAGCGCGATCACCTGAAAGCCCGACCACCAGTGGCTATCACCTATAATTATAGAAATGGTGCTCTAACGTGTCCGCAGTGTGCGCGCACCTTTGTAAACAAAATCGGCTACGTGAGCCATGCTAGAGCACATGCAAGACGAGGGACTTAACGGAGCAGAAGTGGTCGCCATGACCGAAAATCGGTTGGAGGATTATTATTATATGTAACACGTGTCGAAGCGGCAATAGTTTACAAAAAATTAAAATGTTAAAATGACGATTCAAAAGAACTTGTAAAAGTCTATTTGTATAAAGATAATTTGATTTGATTACCGTCTTGGTGAAAACCGGGAAGATCTCAAAAAGTCAAAGCTTTACCTACGTGTTTAGCTTGATGAGTGAGATTATGAATATTCTTTAGTAGTGGAGCCACAGGTAAATGGAATTGCGAGAAAAATGAACCAGCCATTGGGGTAGTATAGCCATATTCAACGGCCCAGTAGCATAGTTGGCTAGACACCAGTTTGTGTAACGAGAGGCCGCGGGTTCGATCCCCGCAACGAGACAAATGTTTGGGTAATCTACAAGAAATTGTTTTGAGGCCGATGTTAGTGAGACAGAAAAGTATCTCGTAGTTTCCGATACCCACGACACAATCTGTCAAATCTTGTATCTTAGTGTAGGGTCAGAACTATGTAAGCGACGGTTAGGTGTATTTACTTATTTGTTTTACATATTATTTACATAACCTCACACCTGTATTCCCTGATGGGGTAGGCAGAGATGCATTTCTACACCCACATTTCGCCAGGTATGTATCACTCCCACGTAATAGATGGCGAACCTATTGCCGTTTTTAGGGCTCATTTCCAGACTCCGAGCTGCTACTGAGAATTGCCTAATGGAAAAACCCAATAACACTTTGCCCGACCCGGGAATCGAACCCAGGACCTCTAGATCGCACGGCACATACTTGTACCGCGAGACCACGAGGCAGATTATTTATTTACTAGCTGACCCGGCGAACATCATTCCGCCTAACAGACAATTCGGAAATAATCCAAGACGTTTTTTGCCACAACTCTATTTGGACACTGCTGATCATAAGATGCGAGCATCCGTTGACGATCTATTATTATAAATTAAACAAATTATTGTATGCTTTAATGAATTCCAAATCCTATTCCCAACAGGAAAATGACCAGTGAATAAATAACAGTACAAGAGTTTCCTCTCACAACCGGTAAAAAAATTGTAACAGCAATCACACATTATTTGAAAATAAAAGACAATTTTAAAATGCTTTAAAGTTTATGTTTTTGTTAATTGCTTCATAAATTAAAAATGTGTGCTGAAAACTGCACATTTCATTTTTCTATTGTCTAATATAGTTTTCTAGGAAGAATATTAACCGTTAAAACAATATTAAGTATTAAAAAAAGCTTTTACAGCTAAATAAAATAGATTCTTTTAAAAATATAATTTGTGTATAATACGTTTTCAAACTCCAAAAAAAATTGGAACCCCCCTACTACCCCGCCTGCCACATTCAAAAAAATAAGTGGTATTTTTGTTTAAAATGTGTTTTATTTACAAACAAACGCACCCTTGTAAAAAAAACACGAATTTCTCATTTATATTTTTTTTTCATGAAATTTATGCCTTCTTGGCCCTCAATTTGAAAACGACCCGGCTACGACCAGTACAATATCTGTTAGTCGCTAACCGGGTGGATGAAAATATTCTATCACCATCGAAATAGCTCTCCTTCACCGTACAATTCGGTACTGGTACTAAATAGGGACCACCCTGGTAGCACCCTGTTACCAGCCAAGCAATTTTTTACTTTAGTTCTAGGTTCTATGCCGCTATTTCTGCGCTCGGTCGCATAAGGTGATAACCTCAATATTCTACCCTAAGGCTGGCAGCTAAGCTTTTCCTTCGAAAAAGGTGTTGGAATTCTTCCAACTCGCACTAGGCACGCATGATGGATCCTAATCCGTAGAAGTACGGGCTGTCGTATCAAATAGCGTAGCCCCGTTTCCTTTCCGGCACTAGCACACGTACACCATCACACTCGACAGAGAAACAGACACAATCCCAACAGAGAAACATAGGAGAAAACATACATACATAAACTCACGCCTGTATTCCCCGAAGAGGTAGGCAGAGGTGCATTTCTGCACCCACATTTCGCCAAGTATGTATCAGTCCCACGTAATAGGGGGCGATCCTACTGCCGTTTTTCGGGCACATTTCCAGACTCCGTGCTGTTACCGAGAATTTCCTAATGGAAAAACCCAATAACACTTTGCCCGACTCGGGAATCGAACCCAGGACCTCTAGATCGCACGGCACATACTTGTACCGCGAGACCACGAGGCAGTCACATAGGAGAAAAATAAATAAAAATAATAATAATACGTACATGTTTGCGCATGCCAATCGATGGAACCTTTATGGTCTGATATCTACAAAAACAGGTCATAACTAATACCTTTGTTTATGGTATTTCCACATCATTGTTCAGAATAGATTGTGTGAATACTTTACGCTTTGTTTTAATGTTAGTCAAGTTTATAAATGTACTTGACGTTTTCTTTTAGCTTCCGCGGGTGAAAAGTCATCTTCATTAAACCTTTTGGGAAGGAGATGGATCTGTATTGTAGGCCTCTCTCGTATTAAACTACGGAACTAATGCACTTGAAAAACTACATTCATGGCCGAATATTCGCCAAGAGACTAAGCCGGTATACCAATCAAAACACGGCAGTCTAAGGCGCTTTTAAGACTTCGTCGAGTTCGCAAAGAGAAATGCTAGAAAGAAGCAACTCCACTTTATTGCATAACACGAATAACTTTTCACCTTGAGTAGGCAAGATGGAATGCTATACAAAAATATAGACAAAGGCTTTTACAACCTGACACTGCGCGGTTTCGATTTTCGATTTCCGCAGTAATTGCCCTTTACATTGCCATGGCGATATTTATTCACCCGCCATCTTATAAACAGTTATCAATATACTTAATCAGTTATGGGATTTCCAATCAGTGTCATATTAAATCCGTTAACCTTTTTAACATAAATGCAATTTTCATAAAAAAAACTTTTATATTCTTCAACCAAATTAAAAATATTTACATGACCATAAATACTATAGCACCTTTTCAAATGAAGAGGAAAGCAATATTAAGTTTGTTGCTTTCTAGGACCTGTTTTATTCAAAATAGCTGACCCGGCGAACTTCGTTCCGCCTAAGATTAAGTTGAGATCGTTAAGATTTTTTTTTAGCCTAAGTTACTCCTTATTACATCATCTATCTGCGAGTGCAAGTCCCGTTAAAATTGGTCCACCCGTTTCAAAGATAAGCGGGAACAAACAGACAGACAAAAAATTAAAAAAAAAAACGTTATTTTGGTATATGTACTGTGTAATATATGCATTTATTAAAAAGCGGTTATTTCAATATTACAAGACACTCCAAATTTATTAATTTGTATAGAATTTACTTAAATTGCATTATATGTATTGTACCACATGAGTGTATAATAGCAGGCTAGACTCTAGAGTACAAGTCCCAAGCACAAATCTCAGATATTTCAAAGCTACACCTGTATCTATAACAAATTATTATGAGCTCACATTTGCAAATGGTTACAAAAAATCCATGGTCACATCTGAGATATTTCCACATAGAATTATGTAAAAGACTTCTATTTTATTGCACCAGGCTAGTGGACAAAATAAATAAAATGTGAACTAATTAATTAATAAATTGGCTTATCCATTTTTTTAATGTAACATTGAGGATCCAATTAATTAAAACATGTATAGGTTCCACTTCTAAATTATCAGTGGTTCTACTGATAGTAATATAATAAACTATTTTTGTGTTAATATGTATTTCATTAATTAGGAGTGCATAACACACATCAATTTAATAATAATAAGTCTTTATTTTGAAACCAGAATCTTTAATTTATTTTTGTTTTGATTAAACTGTCACACAATGTATTATTAATAATGATTTTACTGAATACTGAAAATCAAATGTTCAAACAATAATATTCTTGTCATTACATTAATATTTCCTCATGTAAATAGAATCACATAAATGACTTCACATCTATATGTATATATGTAACTCAAAGGTGACTGACTGACTAACTAACATAGTGATCTATCAAGGCACAGCCCAAACCATTGGACGGATTGTGCTGAAATTTGGCATGCATTTTGAATGCCAAAATTGAATTGAACACAATTGAAAGGATTTTGATTAATTCTACCCCCAAGGGGATAAAATAGGGGATGAAAGTTGGTATGAAACTTTGTCAATTTTAAACCAATCGGGCTGAGATTTCGCATGCATAAAGCTACTATGACATAGGCCAACCCTGCACCCAACCCTGTAGTCTACGCGGACGAAGTCGCGAGCAAAAGCTATTCAATCATAAAATAATCTTAATTTGTTTGCCAAGGAATTACCAAATGCTTAATTATTCATGTAACCAAGCAAGCAAGTAATGAGTACATCAAAGATGTCACCCTATTACATATTCTTCATTTGTATAAATATGTACTGAACATTATATGCATATCAGTCAGTATGGTCTTCAGAACTGGATCCAGAGTACAACAAAGAATGTCTCATAAATGCTGAGTGATAAGTTTGAACTTAAATTGATCCTTTAGTAATGAAATTTACAAGGAAATGGTCCATCTTAAAACATCATCATCATCAGCCCATATACATCCCACTGCTGGGCATGGGCCTCATCTACAACTGAGAGGGTTTAGGCCTTAGTCCATCATGCTGGCCTAGTGCGGGTTGCTTCACCATTAAAGTACATGATAATTCTTTGTGAATACACACAAACCTTCGAAAAGTCAGAGGTCCATCTTAAATAATTCAGTTAATAATGCAATATGGGAAATGTTTTGCTATGAGTAAGCACCAAAATGGGATCACAAAAATGAGCTATGAAATTCATGTTGGTACAATAATTGTAATTACAAACATAAACACTTCCTTCAACAAAATATTTCCTCCTATTTCAAAAAAGTTTGTACATTTTTATTGAACACTAATTTTGGGTTGTTTTCGCTTGAGCTCAATTTTATACAATTATGTACCCTATGTCCAATCCTCTATTTATCTCCACACCAAACAACATTCAAATTGGTCCAGCAATTTAGGCATAAATGTATAACAGATAGAGAGAATTTAGCTTTCACAAAGATTATATTAGTACCGATTTGGATATAATTTTAGACTTCTTTATATATTCAAACAATACAATATAAAAAATGTAACAATTTGGTAAATAAACACATCAGATAGTGGTATTAAGATTTCTTTAACATTACATCTATAGAATATAGAATACAATTCACTTAAAGGATAACATTGACAACATTGACGTTTCAAAGCGGCAATAGTTTAAAAAAATATTAAAAAGTGTAAAATTGACAATTCAAAAGAACTTGTAGAAGTCTATTTGAATAAAGATAATTTGACTTTGACTTTGACATTGCAAATACTCATAGAAGTTCAATTTAAAAAAAACTTATACTTTTCAGACAATAGTAAATAATTTATATTATGCATTATAAATTGTGCTACTAGTCTAAGGCCTTCTCAATGGCTGTTGGAAGTCAACCAGTTGGCCCAGTCTTAATAATTCACCTAGCCTCAAAACTGTTCTTAAGGTCCACCACAGCAGTCCCACTATTTAAACATATATTTAATAATTGCGAGAGCTAGAATTCAGTGGCAATGTGACATAATTGACCTAATAATTGATTTGTCAATTGACCAATAAATAATTCATTGTTGTCAAGATTCCAGTTTATATATTACCCAGTTATTAAGTTAATTAAACTCATTTTCCTTATAAATAAATTGCTTTTGGAAAGACTGTGTTGTGGTAGTTTATAAATAATGCATTTGATTTGTTGTTAGCAAGCAAAACTTGTCTAAGCTTCAAATTTTTTTTCCAACTAAACCATGTGTTAAGCTACATTAGTGGTATGATTATGTTAGCAACTATAACTCGGAAACGCGGTAATTTCTTGTGTAAAGTCTAAAGATAGCGACAAAGAAGTTGAAGGCAAATCTCATTATGGATTAACTCCTACACATTTTGGTGACATTCCTGCCACACACATCTAACTATTGGTAATCCAGTGCTCAAAAAACACTAAAGCGTAAAATATGACACACGTTCCGCAAACTAAAACGCATTAAAATGTTAATCGTTTACAAGGACATATTTACATTATTGGTTTATTATTAATTTTGAAGTCTTCCCTGTTCGTAAGATAGCATTGAGAATAGCCGTACTTACACGCGTGTCCGACTGCCAAGCCATCACCCATGTGAAACTTTACTTATTAACAAACGGAATGGGAAACAATTCACATTCCTCAAAACGACGTATCGGTAACAAACAACTGTTTGTAAAAAAATAATGACACGTTTACTAATTATTATTCTCACAGTGCTCACAACTTTTAATACACCGTCTAAACATTAGTAACAATAGTCACAGCATGTAATAAAAATAGTTAAACACCAATATTGTCTCAGTTGCCTAACAGTACGATATTAAACAAATAAAAAACTAAAATATTACAAGGAACGTCCACTATGACAGTAGAATGACTGATAGACAGACATGACAGTTGTGTTCCTTAGACATTTCATAATATTCTCAGCGTAATAATATATTGATCACATTCACACTAAGAAGATGAGTCAATACGTTGTCTCAAATTATGCTAAACATGTTAAATGACAAAATAACGGTACCTGTTTTATTTCTGAATCATCTTGTCGCATTACGCTCCGTACCACGCATACTATTCAAAGTTTATAGATTCCGAAAATAACCATTTCTTGACTTGTATTTCTTGATATCAGTACCTTTTTAATGAATTATGCATTACCAAGGTTAAAAAATTAACTATTTTCCTAAAAGTAACTTAAACATGTTTAAATGTATTTAAACCCGATTTTTGTTTTGTTTGAAACCGACACGATAAAGACGCGACATCGACAGACGACATCAATAGTAAAATCAATTCAGGGCAAATAAAGTTAGCGGGAAATATTATTAGAGTACATACAACTATCTTCAAATAGTAGATACAGGAACCATTATGCCGGCCGGTGCGTAATCTTATACAGGTTGATTCGAGAACACGACACGCTTGCATGGATTTGTATGAAGAGATTTTCATCTTATTAAACTCTCTTAGAGTGGACACGGTTATATACCTAAAGAGGGCGATATATTGATGATATATTTAAACATATATAGATATATACGTTTGAATATTTTTATTGTAGTAAGTATAAAAATAGAATTCTATTAAATTAAATGATTCATGGATTAGAAATTCGTATGCTAGAAATAGATGTACGAGTATGTACATGCTGAATTTGCCTCTCCATACTATGGTTTTACAGTCTTAACACTTACCAACATTGTGATTATTATCTTAAAAAATAAAATAATTAATATGCAAATTAACAAGAACACGTCTACAATTAGCCATTCAAATGTATTTTTATTCAGGACTTGTTAGCGACGCAGAATGTTTTATCATACTTTGTCTTAATCACTGCGTGATTACCTAATAAATGTTAAATGGTGAAAAGCAATCCATGACACTTTTATAGCAAAACAGAGAGACCTCTTGTAATAATAACACAAGAATACTAATGTTTTACCAATAGTTAAATGGGCGTTCTAGACCTCTGCTCTTTTAATGATCAGCGATTATTATGTCGGCTTCTCGGCGAACACCAAATATTAGAGCACATACGTCACGAGATTGTTTACTTTTCCATTTACGGTAAATAAACAGGATCAAATACATTGATAAAAGTGCACATACAACTATATTTACTTATATAATAATGCGCATTTAGCTGTTTTGTTTATAGCAGATGCCCACATACAACACATATACATAGGTAATACAATTAATAAAACCACAAATTACCTGATATTGTAACGAATATCGTGGCTCGTGTCTAAGGAATGCGCTTTGCCAACGCCTGGATGTCCACGAAGACGACCTACTCCGATGACGTTCTCCCGTCCCGTAATCCATTGTTCTCGCGTTACTCATAACAGCTATAGTGCGAGGATCTAGCATTTCGATATAAACACACAAAACACTGCATCACTTGAAGCCACTAGCTTACATCACTTAGAATTTTGTTATTGTAATAATATAAAGAGCGAAACGCGGCTAACGTAGAGCTCGGTACAGCCATATGACACTGTAATCTTATCAGCACAAGAAATGGGTGTGATAAAAGAAGTGTGTCTTTACAATTAGCATCACAATGATAAACTACGCGGCTAGTCATGTGAAGTGTACTCGATTAATAATTTCATTTCATTTGTTTGTTCGATAACGGTACCTGCCGTTTGAACGCAAAGACACACCTTTGTCTCCGCAATTCGTCTCTATTATCTCAATGTACTCGCTGCTTGAGTTACATCCTTCTTTATAACTGGCCTAAAGTCGGTATTTACATTATGAATTACATTGTTCTAAATAAGGTAATATCACCAGTAGATGACCACTTAAGGACACAGAAATTTCTTTTTTAATGTCTAACTTTAATCATCATCCGAATTCAATGAGTGTTTTGTTTTGTAAACTCTGTGCAAGTCTTTTAACGAAATGAGACAGTATTTTTTCTTGTGCAATGGTTGAATTCAAGTTAAAAAATCAAAATAAAACTTAATATAAGAGATTCAGTAGTTGACCACCTAAAAACTAGTAGTTGACCATGTTTTGCATCAGTAGTTGACCATTCAGATTTTTTAATTATTTGTTAAATAAGAAGGCAAATTAAGACAACTTTGCGTTTTATTTGAAATATAATAACAATAACATCCCCCGCTCGTTAATAAATGTTCTGGCCATTTCCACAATCGACCATTTGCTTTCATCGATGATATTGTAGCTGTTTTTTTTTTATAGCTTTAAGTACTTTTCCGGGATAAAAGTTATTATCGTACTTCATCATCATCATCATCAGCCCATATACGTCCCACTGTTGGGCACGGGCCTACTCTACAATTGAGAGAGTTTAGGCCTTAGTCCACCACGCTGGCTTAGTGCGGGTTGGCGGACTACACACCTAAGAAATTCCTAAGAACTTTTAGGTGTGCAGGTTTCATCGCGATGTTTTCCTTCACCGTTAAAGTGCGTGATAATTCTTTGTCAATACACACATATGCAACTTCGAAAAGTCAGTCATGTGTGCCTGGGGTTTGAACCTGCGACCGTCGAGATTCTCGACCGCGTGCCTAATCCTCAAGGCCGTACTTAAATATGACAAATTCACCATTTACTTTTTGCCGAGGCTTTTGTCAGATTCTTAATCAGACAACAGTAGTTGAAAGTTTACGCATATTTTCAAGCATATCGTTAGGACCTATGATGTCAAATTGATAGATCAATTTGGTTTCAAATATATCATCAGCAATGCTAATTGCTGGTGATCTTGGGATCGTCACTAGCACTAGTTCGTCACCAACAGTAATATGTACCGCAGTTGCTGATGGTTCCATTGTGGTTTCCAAAACACAATCATTATTGTGAGAGTTTTTTTTTTCAGCCGTTCTTATGGGTGTTTTATGAAGACGAACGTCATTTACTGCTGAGAGCATTGCAGCTTTAGTATAATTTAGGAATGTACCCCTTTTCCCTCACATCTACAAGGTGAAAATTTGGTTTTAGTAACTGATCGTACCTTACAATAAAGGTGGTCAACTACTAAATAAAATTAAGTTATTGTAAAAGTAAATAAAATAGTTGATTCTAATTGATGATGCCCTTCATATATTATTCCGTACAGTATATTTACATGATACAGAAATTCATCAGAAGTTGACCATCCTGGTCAATTACTAGAAAATCATGCTAAAACGGAATCAGTAGTGGACCACCCCCACATCTCAATCTTGTAAACAAATTTTCGTATTTTAAATACCCTGTTACCTCAATTAATCCTTAACGAATAAGAAAAGCAAAACACTTACCATCAACAAGGTGACAAAGTTATTAATATTTAACTTCAAACTTTTTCAATCCTTAAGAAAATTATTACAAAAAAACGAATAATAGATTTACGGTGCGTCAATCAACAAACAACTGGAGGCTATTTTAAATATTTGAAAATAATGGAGTCGTAGTTTGCGCGCTTCGTAGACCACATGACAGCACTGACTACTCAATATGGAATTAGTTTAAAAATATGCCGCGAATTCTTATTTTATCAGTTTATGTGCATTGGTGGTCAACTACAGGTACATGGTCAACTACTAGTGCCATTACCTTACCTCGTTTATGTAGGTCATTCTCATACTTTTATGAATACACAACGAAAGATTAGCTTGACGTTTTAAGATTAGATAAATCTGTGCAAATAAAATAGACAAAGCAATAAGGATATATCGTATGGTACATCGGTATTAACAATTTACTCGATGTGCATATTTTTTTTTACATATTGGTTTTAATTGCGCTGTAGAGTAAGCAAGATTGTATTTGGATAGTAAAAACCTTATCGTACATATTCAAAGACAAATTTTGTATCTTTTGAAGCATATCAAAGTCATTTCTATTTATTATGCGCGTATGTGCTATACATACAAAATCAATAAAAATAATATGTTGTTAAACACAATGAAATAATTTAAGTGTTAATATTTTATATTTGAATATTTGGAACCGCGGACGTCTCAACTTGTGAGTATATCGTAAGAATCTTTTTATATACTTTCAGTGCGAAAGTGAATTTGTATATTACGTTTTCACATCTATTTTCGTAACTGAATTTGATACGGAGATAAATTGACGTTTTAAGCGGCTAAAGGCAAATTTTTCTTTGACAACATTATAAAGGCGAAGCATTGCTCATTGCATGCACACAACAATCACGTTCATAGTTATAATGCCACACCGAAGTACTACTAAAGAATTTCGATCTCACAAACAGGTAAATCATAGGGTTTCGTGCCAGGATCAAACCCGTAACCTCTTGTTACCTACAAAGTTGGTGTTTAATTAACTGCGCTATGTAGGCTGTCAATTTAAATCCGTGTCAGGAACGTTAAAAGGAATAAAATTCAATTCCTAATGTATATTGTACACTTAATACATATTTGGTGACCGGTAGACGGTTTTATACTTAATAAATCCATTATATTTATAAAAATATGGATCTAAACGTTCATGTATCACCAACATATACCTACCTACCTATCCTTTTCACCTTATTGTTTTTTTTATTCACTGTTACAATTTTAAAGATGATATTGTTTAAGTATAAAAAATATACTTAACTTCGTCTCTTTTTAAATTTCGTTTTCCCATTAATTTGGAGGTTTGTATCCTTATTTCCTAAAAAAAATCCGTATAGGAACGTAAATTATCTGTCATCTCATCTGTCAAACGAATGTTGAATGTCGAGCAAAAATGTTTTGAATTTGACGTGTTTATAAAAATAGTGGATATTGTAAAAAGATAATTTTAAAGGAATAAGTATTTCTGGGAAAATGTCACAACATATGATAAACGAGAACAGTAAATATATACTGGAGTAAGCGTATATGTCATTAAACATAACCTTATGTTTTATTGTTGATTTTTTTCTTATGTTTTGGGGAATGATTTCAGCTTGTTTTCAGAGCAGACTGTGGACTCGCAGAGTTTAGACTCGATATGTGTACAAGTTCAAAAGAAATTTCCTAAAACTGACCATTTTAATCGTAAGTAATTCATAATTAGGATTATTTACCATAGTCACTCAATATTGGATCTGTGAAAGAATAAACAATTAAAATGTGTGATGCAAAAATTATAAAGTATCATAATTAATTGGGGTAAAATTACTATCCATTGCCTATTAATAGTTGTGTGAAGTTTTTGGCCTATCATATGCCACACACTCACTCTGCCCTCACCACTCAACAACAACAATTATAATTTATTGAAACAAAAAATAAAAAAAATTGTAACAATAAAAATAAACTTCACTGGTAATCAACATTTTTAGGAATAATATATTTATGTGTTAAATTGACACAAAATACTGGGCATACAAAAGATTCTCTAGGAATCCTTGGTATTATGATTCCTAAAACACCAAAGCTTCTTATGTAATAAAAAGTTCTCCATAACTATTCTCATCACATGGCAATAGCACTCAATTTTAAAATAGTTTTATCTAATGAAATATTTTAATCTAGAGGTATTTTTTATGTATCTCATGCACCAATAAAAATGATGCTACCAAATATAAGTTTAGTTTTCATGCAGAATCTTGCCATCAAATGTAGCATCTTGCCCCTGATACTCTAAAGCCAATATCTTAAAGCATTACTTTCACAGATCAAAAATTAAAGAAACAAAGAAATGTGAGAACTGGCAATATTTCCTTAAAAAATACATTATGAGTAATTTTTATTTTCCAGTATGTCTGCTCCTGTCTTCCCTTATCACAGGAGGTGACCTGCCCCTCCCAGGTCAACGGGTGGTAGCCCTAGCACTGTTATTTGACATATACAAAGTAGACAATCCATTTAGTTCACTGTTTTTACACTTATTGGAAGGTAAACCAGGGTTGCTACCACTGGCACCACAAGAGAGGCTATTCATAGGGCAGCTCCATGGGTTTCTTCCAGTTAATATTAAGGATGTGAGTATTTTTTACTAAGGTCAGTTAGCAAATCTAGTAACAAAATATGGTTGCCACTTGCTATTTTATTGAGCATACAATATGATTTTTTCCATTTAGGGACTGTTCAATTATTATGTCAGCAAATTTTTCACAGTTATTAACCCCCAATCCTCCTCCCCCATATCAACAAAAGTAAGCAAATATCTTACTCCCCCCTCCCATAGAGGGTTTAGGCCTTAGTCCACCACACTGGCCTAGTGTGGATTGGTGGACTACAAACCTAAGAACATTTTAGGTGTGCTGGTTTCCTTAGTGGTTAAAGTAAGTTTTAATTCATTGAGAATACAATTACACACATAACTTTGAAAAGTCAGACTGCAGAGATTCTACAAAAAAAATTGTTGTTGTTATTGTTATAAACTTTGACATAAATAAAATGATTATCGCCAGCTCAATCCAACATTTATGACAAATGTTTGTATGGTGTTATTTTTAATAATTATGGTCATATTTCTTTTTTTTTCACACCGAAGATAAGTTATTTTGGACTTTTATTAAATTTTTACCACTTAACCTTTCAGGCAATGAAGAAAACAGCCAAGCAAGTTATGCTGACTGAAGTTGCATCAAAAGATTTAGAATTTGATTACTCATCACTTCAGGGTCTGGTCGCTGAGAGGATTTCTGAGATGAGTTCAATGGCACGGGCGACTGCTCCGGCTCTCATACCACTGGGCGATGGGTGGGTGATACTTTTTTAAAAGGTTTTAGAATATCGCTACTTTACTATTTAGACTTCATAAAAGTCATAAGATTAGTCGCTATATTGGTGCACTCTCACTAAAATCAGTGCCGAAATCATCTCGAAATAAGTTGGCGCGAATTTAAGGCAAAACGCATACAGTGTTACATTAGCTTTTGTATCATTTGTCGGCAATACCCTGTTGTTCTATTACAAGCAGTGCCGTAAATAGGACGGTGCCACCGGTGCCCAGGCACATGGCGTAGACTCTGGGGGGCACAGGAATGGCCAGACCCGGCAGGACTAATTTTTTTTTCGGTTTACGTTTACATTTGACGTACCTACATGCTCGTCAACATGTTTGCTATGTTTAAGTTCTTTAAAAAAAAATCTGACAAATTATTAAATAATTGGTTCACCAACACCAAGGTCCTTGTGCTTTTTTTATCACCCTGAATGAAATAAAGTAGGCCTATACATAGTATTTATCTAGCTAGGGTACCTATAATATCTAAAAAAAACAAGGGCAAAGTTATAGAAGCTCGCACAGGGCGCGGAAAAGGCTATTTACAGCACTGATTACAAGAATGAAGACCAGAAGTTTTTTCAGTTTTACTTAATTCTAACTCGACAATATGACCACTCTGCTTCTGATAGGAAGTGCAGGGCCGTCTGAAATAATAGAATCCAATCCAATCCATCAGCCTATGGAAGTCCACTGCTGAACATAGGCCTTCCCCAATGACTTCCACAGTGACCTGTTGGAGGCAGCCTGCATCCAGCGACGACCCGCGACCTTTACCAGGTCGTCGGACCATCTTGTGGGTGTACGTCCTATGCTGCGCTTTCCGCTACGTGGCCTCTACTCGATAACTTTTTGGCCCCATAGGCCATCAGTTCTCCGCGCTATGTGCCCCACCTATTGTCACTTCAACTTGCTAATTCGCTGGGCTGGACCTCATAGAAGCTTATCTAAAATGTTGGTTTTGTATTGCAGCCCGCCCAACCGCATCGCGTTGAAGGAGCTGCTGGAAGCGCTGATGTCGAACGACTACCTCCCCCTGCACAAGACACTGAAAGCAGCCGGACCCATCCCTCCCCCCACCTTCCTCATAGACACTACTGACATACCGTTTGCTGATGAGGTAAATTTCTAGTATCATCACCATCAGCCCATATACGTCCCACTGCTGGGCACGGACCTCCTCTACAGCTTAGAGGGTTTAGGCCTTAGTCCACCACGCTGGCCTAGTGCGGGTTGGCGGACTACATACCTAAGAAATTCCTAAGAACTTTTAGGTGTGCAGGTTTCATCACGATGTTTTCCTTGACCGTTACAGTTAATGATAATTATTTGTGAATACACACACAACTTCGAAATTCACGAGATATGTGTCTGGGGTTTGAACCCGCGACCGTCGAGATACTCGACCGCGTGCCTAGACTCCGAGGCCATCACGTCTTCATCAGTTATTAGTATCATCATTGTCATCAAATCGCCTAGTGATCTTGTGGCACAAGTTTGTGTCGTAAGATCTAGAGATCCAGGGTTTGGTTCCCAGGCAAAAGGTAATTAGGTTTTTGTAAATTACCAAACTTACTACCGGTCTTTTCTAACATCCAATACTGCCCTTGCCCATATGTTTTAAATAAATAAAGTTATTTTCCGGTGACTAGATATTATTATCCGCGAAACTGGATATTATTTATCATCAGTCAGAATCTACAACTGGTTAGGGACCGATCAAGTATTACGTTAGCAATTTTTTTTACAATTATTAACCCATCCGTCCCCCATGTCAGCAAAAGTAAGTAAATATCCTACTCCCCCCTCATATTATCAGCTTACGTAAACATTAGTACATATAATTTTTTTATTTATTCTGGTTTCTTTTTTATTCCAGAAATTGTGAGAAAAAATTGTAGAAAATCCGCAAATGAAAAAAAAATTGCTTACGTAATCACTACCCAGAACCTCCCCTCCCCCATGTCATCAAAAATAAGCATAGCGAATAAGCATAGCGATTCCCTGTCCCCCTTTAGTGCTTACGTAATACTTTTATGGCCCCTTAGTATCAGACTGGTGTAATTTAATGCAACTGGTTACAGATCGGTAGTTTTGTTAACCCCGCGCTTTTTTGCCATAAAATTAATTGTTGCCGCCTTAAAAAAACCAAGGGTATAGTGACCAAATAAGTAAATAATCGACTTGATTTGTGTGACTTGCAGGCTGTATGGAAGAATCTGGTGAACCGAGGCACATATATCCCAATGTACGACACGGACTACACCGGCCTCACTGGACTGAAACCTGACCGAGCTGAGAAGAGGCCACTTGTACCACAATCTCCAATTAAAGCGAAGGTACTGGATTGTCAGAGGCGGTACTTCCATAGAAGCCCAAAAGCCAATTTGCCTTACAAAATTCCGAATAATCTTTAAGCTTTAAATCTTTATTTAACCAACGCAATTTGATATATAAATGAGAATATCCTGACCCCACAATAAACAATTGTAAACTAGACATAACTCAATTAACGTGCAACCCTTTTGGGCTTCTAATGAAGTATCGCCACTGGTAATTGTTCTATCTTGGTTTAACCAGCTCGCCATATCACCATGGACCAGTATGTGAGATGATTGAAACGTCATCATATCCTAGACTAGAAGACCGGCAGTAGCTCAGCGTAGTAGATGAGTAGATGCTTCAATGGGAAGCCTCCGCATAACAGCATCACGGAACATATTTGCTCATAGTCTTAGGGCTGATTGCAAATACACCTAAAAAAACTTGATTTGAACTAGTTCGTTGATCTTGTGGTATAAGAGTGAGTCGTGTGATCTGGTGGTTCTCGGTTCGTTTGCCTAGTGGAGTAATGTGTTATTAAATAGGATTTTTCAGTAGTTGGGAAATATGCATTAAATTCATCACCTATAATGTTGGGCTAAAATATGTTTTGAGAAAACATAATTGTCCACAAATATAGGAATAGGCAGAAGTGTACGAGTATACCTACATCCATCAGACTCGGATCTGATGATGGAATCTCAGAAAATTTTTGGACAACCCTCACATCCTATAGGAACCCATCACGTAACGATGACGCAACGTTTAAAACAAAGTCACTTAATCACTCAGAGTGAAGAACCCGCCCAAGAAGAGAAGAAGGAGAAGAGTGAGGAAAAGAAGGAGAGCGGGGAGACTGTGGGCGAGGCGGCGTCGCTGACGGCGCTGGCTCTCAAAGGCGCGCTGTCAGTATCGCAGCAGCAGAAACTGCTGGCGCTGCTGGACCACAGCCCCGCGCTGGTCTACGACATCGGAGTCACGCCCAACCAGGTACCATACTCATATACTTACCAACTTTATAACGAGAGAAAACCTTGAACTCCTCTTTGAAGACCTTGAAAGAACCCAAAAGGGTGTGTTGGTGTAATCGGCCGTCCAGTTCAGAGGGCCTCAACCATTACAATTTTTTTTTGTGCTAATTTTATCAGACTTCATTCTTATCTTTTTTCAAATCAAAATTGACATAGTATAATCAAAATATTGCGGTCATCAAGACAGCCCCGTGGCGCAGATGGCTAGACACTAGCTTACAAAAAGAGAGGCCGCGGGTTCGATCCCTGCACCGAGACAAATGTTTGTGATTCATTCATATTTGTTTTGGTTCTGTGTGTTTACAAGATCGGAAAGTCTCTCGGAGTTTCTGATACCGAAGACTCGTATCTTAGTGCGGGATCAGAACTATGTACATATGTGACGATTGAGTATTTATCTATTTATTTATCATAGACCATACATCTGTATCATGAATTATATGTACTTTAAAGGTGAAAGAAAAACATCGTGAGGAAACCTGCACAGTCACACCTAAAAGTTCTTAGGAATTTCTTAGATGTTGTCTACCAACCCTCATTAGGGCAGGACTAAGGCTTAAAACCCTCTCAGTTGTAGAGGAGGCTCGTGACCAGCAGTGGAACGTATATGGGCCGATGATGAATGAATGATAGATTTTTTTGTGGTTCAGTTGCCCGACCTGGTGGAGAACAATCCGATGGTGGCGATCTCTGTGCTGCTGAAGCTGATCCACTCGCAGCACATCACCGAGTACTTCAGCGTGCTCGTCAACATGGAGATGTCGCTGCACTCCATGGAGGTCGTCAACAGGTAACCTCTTTTTTTTTCGAGAGGAAAGCTCCTTAAGCTCCCCTGTTCGGTACCTCGGGGGAGGCCGAAAGGGGTGTGTCAGGGTCTCTATCCTTCCAACTCGGCGCGCAGAACAATTGTCTGCTCAGCCGCGTTGGGTCCATAACCAAACCGTCTAAAACCTCTCGGTGACCACTGGGTCTTCACACTACTCCATCCATCATACAAGGTCAATGGTACAGTAATAAAAGACTATGCCCGTTAGTAATGTAACGTATTTTTTTAAATTAATGAGATTATTACGTACCTGTTCTGACACATACCTGGCAAAATGTGGGTGCAAAAATGAACCTCTGCCTACCCCGTCGGGAAAAACAGTCGTGAGGTTATGTATGCAGGTATTAATTAGATGCCCACACTATCCTAACTAAATCTGGAAAAAAAATTGCAACAATTTCCAATTCCCTGTAGCCTAACCTAAACTATTCGTTCAAAGGTATTTATTAATCTATAAACTTTATTTTATTTACCTGATAGTCATAAGAGATAAAGAAGTCAGAGAAAGATATAATTGTAATATTTTTGTTGTCCCCCAGGCTAACGACATCGGTGGACCTGCCCGTGGAGTTCGTGCACTTGTATATCAGCAACTGCATCTCGACGTGCGAGACGATCCGCGACAGATACATGCAGAACCGCCTCGTCAGGCTCGTCTGCGTCTTCCTGCAGTCGCTCATCAGGAACAAGATCATCAACGTCAAGGTCATCATCATATACGTCTCAATAACCTTGCCGTTTTTTGTGGTACATGTCCATACTTTGTGTCGCTAGTTTTGAATCGAATCCGAGACGTCTAGATCACACAGCAAACACTAGTGCCACGAACCATCTTCATTTAAATTGTTGTAAGGTCGAAAAAGTTTTTGGAAGTGATAACAAAAATAAAAATGGGCAAAAACACTTTCTCATAGTTCTTCAAATAAACAACCGTTGCGTCTTAAGTTGCCATTTGTTCTGCAGGATTTCATTGACAGTTGATTTGGTTCCCCCAGGAGTTGTTCATCGAAGTGGAGGCGTTCTGCGTGGAGTTCAGTCGGATTCGGGAGGCGGCCGCGCTCTTCAGGCTGCTCAAGCAGCTCGACTCCGGGGACGGAACTGCTCACAAGGAGGCCAAGGACAACTAGCGACCAACCACCAAATACCAACAGGACTTCACCATGCCCTCCTAATAACTGTGGGACAACGACGACCAGTGGATCTCTACAATCATACATGGTTGCCTGCATTCCCCACGGGGTATACAGAGGTACAATTCCGCAACCACGTTTCACCAATTGTGTATAGCCAATTTAAAGTCTAAAAAGGCAGCTTCTGCAGAAAAAATCACAAACAGAAACTATTAAAATATATAAAATTGACAAAACATTTTTGAAAATCAAGTGATCATATATTTTGTCTACGACCACTTAATAGTAGGATGGTGAGGATTAAAAATAAATTGCCTTAAATAGATAATAGTTCCCTATTCATATTAAAATATATTTTTATATACAAATAGCTTTAAAGTATCTTTTAAAATACAGACAAATTGATAACCTCCTCCTTTTTTGAAGTCGGTTAAAAATAGAAGCAGTTGATTGCAAAATGAGGCAATAGAGATATGAAAAAGTGAAGTTGTCACATCTTTTTGTCTCCCTCGTACTCAAGCACTTGAATATACGTGACATCAATTTTTATATTGTGTGTCTCTTTCTGGCTACTTGAAAATTCTGCATTAAAATTACATAACACCGTCACAAATATTGTAGAATTAGCTAACTACTTTTGTTAAGAGGATATCTCTAATAAGATTAATAAGCAGATGTTTTATGACAGATAATAAACAGAAAACACTATATAACAGTTGTACTGGATATTTTTATTAACAAGTTATAGCAACTTGAGATTTTTTCTGGAAACTCCAAGTTTACAAACTTAACAGATTATTATCTTAGTCTATTCATAAAAAAATATATGGACACACGTATAATCTAGCCTATATTCCCAAAGGTACCCAAGTTTTGCTGGCCAATTTTATAAAGTCCCAAAGAACTAGGGGGCTACTAACTGCTTGGCCACTTTACCAGGTTCTATGTTGCTTCTAAAGATTTTCTATCAGAAGGACCCTAACACTTTGCCCAACTCGGATTTCAAACTCTGAACCTCTAGGTTGTCGCGTGTACACTTGTGTCGAACCAATAAGGTACTAAATAATAAATACACCCAACAGTCACATACATAGTTCTGACCCCACACTAGGATACAAGTCCTGTGTCGTGGGTATCAGAAACTACGAGAGACTTTTCGGTCTCACAAACACCCAGACCCGAAACAAATATTTGTGGATCACACAAACATTTGTCTCGGTGCGGGGATCGAACCCGCAGCCTCTCGTTTCGCAAGCTGGTGTCTAGCCAACTGCGCCACGGGGCTGTCAATACTGTAAAATTATAAAAAGGAAAAATGTCTTTTGTAGACGATAAACATTGAAAATGCGAAATATATGTTGCAATATTTATTCATAATTAGATACCCACTTTTGTTTTAGCCTAATACATTGTTTTGAATTCCCATGCACTGATTTACATCAAGATCATTCAGTTGGAATTAGCTTAAACGATGTTTTCCTTTATGTTAAAGTATGTTATAATTCATTTGGAATGCACAAACAACTTTAAAATGTCAGGGGTCTCGTCACGACTTCCGTACAACCGAGAGGGGTTAGGCCTTAGTCCACCACGTTGGCCTATTGTGGGTTTACGGACTACACACCTAAAAAAAACCTAAGAACATTTTTATAGGTTTATCACTATATTGATGCTTCCACTTTTATTAAATATATTTAACAGAGTGTCATCCTATATTGGTATAAGTATTTTTTGATATGAATAACTAAATTGTGTTTGTGAAATAATGGTATTGGTGAGAAATATACTATGATACATCCTATTTACAATATTACTGTAACTGTTGATAAGATCAATTTTAACCAAGTAATATTTTGTCAGTTGTCCTTTTTACTAAAATGTAGGTCAGCAGATCAAGAGAATTTTATTTTACCTGACGCAAATTTTATTATCTTTTAAAAGATCCTAAATCCAAAAACGGCTCAACAGGTTTTAACAAAGGTGGAAAAATGGCTAACTAAAATGTTTTTTTTGTAACGTTATTGCCAACTACATTGGTTTATGTTTCAGCAAATTATTTCTACAAATACTAAGTCTTCAGTTCATTACGTCGGAAATAGCTTATATACTATTTATATTTTTGTAACAAAACATTATTCATTAAGACAAACGTTATTAATGTTTTGTACCACTAAAACCCTTAGCCATTTTTTAAGTGTAAATAAGATATTTACAATTTAATCAACATAAACTACAGCAAATGGAAATATTATTAAGTATATTTTTTATATCCAAGCTATGCTTCCTGCCAACTGATAAATTTACATTTACTTACGTACTACCTACTACGACATAACAAGGGGCAAATGTATAGGAGAAGGTGGTAATGTGGCCCCCCACTTTGTTTTTTAAGGTTTATTTCTAAAGAAATGGAATTAAAAATATGGAAAATGTTTTATTGGGTTTCGTATTTATTTGTGTGTACATATCTTACTATGAAACAAAAGAAACTCGCTAAATAAAATCAAAATTATCATTTATTCTTAAGTAATCAAATTTGGCATCTCGAGATCAACTGATGGTAATGTGGCCCCCGGGGTAATTTTATCAATAAAATGCCTGAAAATTTATCAATAAAATGCCTGAACCATTCAGTGAACGAATTGGATCGAATCCAACCAAATGGATGAACTTTGCCAATCGTTCCAGGAGGTCAACTTTTTAACAAAATATCCGTAAAGTTTTTGCTTGGAAAAATCATCGTAGGCGGCTCAAATATACCTGATGCACTCTTGCATGCACGTCTCTGGTTTCTTCATCGAAGATAGAGGCAAAACAGTTTGTCTAGGCATCTGAAACCGCAAAATAAAAATATGTGAATGATAAGCAAGTCATAATTGTTATGTGCCCCCGGGGCCATGATACAAACAATGTCAGGGGGCCAAATTAAAATTATTGAAAATATTTTGATAAACAACCTAAAACAATTGAAAAATGTAAAAAATGTATATTTACCTTATATATCCTGTAGAAGACAGTGTCACGAACACAATATTCAAAACAACAGCAAAAACTATCATTTTTTTATAAATTATGGAATAAAACTCACAGTCGAAAAATAAGTTTGTCGGGTACGAGTTTCGACTTGTTCAAATGACGAACGAACGTAACCGCCCCAAGCAGATTTGTAGGGTAATAAATCAATAGTACATGGAAATGGTCCCGTTGCACCAAAATAATATAAGACGGCGTTATGCGAACTAACTATTATTCAAGGGGGTCAATATACCTGCGGGGGTCACATTACCACCTTCTCCTCTATTATTTTTTGTTATATTAAAAATACATCGAGACATTGGGTCTCTATTCTTTTTACCAATAATTGTGCCAGGAATACTATAATGTTTGCAATCATATATTGTATGTTGCATTTCAATATCAAATTATCATTGACGGAATTGTAGGTAATATTAATTTGTGAAATTATATGATGTATCAGAATGGCCAATTTACCTTTTTTTTCACCTACTGTGTTTTTTGTTGTATTGCCAATTTTTAAGTTGTAAAGTTGCTAATTTCGTATGTGAAAATCGTGAAAGTATAAAAGAAAATTTTATACTTGAGAATCAATAATTTGCGGGTATTATCAATTTATTGTCATGCCTGCTGAAGTCTAGTAATTAATGTGATTGAGTGTTTACTAATTTTGTTTCTTATATATCGTCATAAAATTGAAAGGTTTTTCTGATGTTAAAGTTTTCTCATAATTGTGGATGATTCTAGAATATTCCTGAGGTTTAAAAAAATAGTCTAAATAAATCAAGTGTTATTGATATGTAACATAACTGCAATAAGACATTGACTTATAAGAATCAATTCATGTAAATATTTTATTAAATATTCTTTTAAGTGTATTATAGATGGAATTCTCATTGTAAATAACAATTATAATTTACTATCAGTGAAAGACAATATCTTTCATATGTAAAAACTATGCCGTTTGTGTATAGCAACTGAGAATTTATATATTTTAGGTTAGTTGTATAAGAATGATTGTGTTAATGTAAGTTGATAAAAATTTTGTACAATAGTGTTGTAATAAACGTTTATTTCAATACTATATTCATTTTTAATTCTAACTAAACCTAGAAATGCTAATTAGCACCTTCCAGAATTTTCTTTATTTCTTCGTCAGCAGCCAAGTCTAAAGGTGTACAGTCATCTTCATCTTTCAACATAGATGCTCCAGCCTTAATAAGGATGTTGGTTGCTTCAATGTGTCCACATGATGCTGCATAGTGGAGGGCAGTCTGCCCCGTCTCATCAACTGCATCAATTTCACACCCACCATCTAATGCAGCTTTAAGTGCACCAGTTGCATTCCTGTCTGCTGCCCAGTGTAATGCTGTAAGACCATCCTCATCCTTCTCATGCCGAAGACCAGGATTCTTGTTTAACAGTTCTGTCACCCTATCACTACAGTTTTCTCTAGCTGCATCCAATAATGTCAGTTCACTGTGAATCAAATCTGGTTCTGGTGAATGGCGTAAGGATGAAACTGCAACCCAAACTTCTGAGGATCCAGTGTTTTCTGACAACTCAGACCATTCTGGGTCAAGTTTCTGTACTAACAGTATATACTTTTCCTTTGCCTGATCACTGGGCATATCTTCTAGGGCCCTCCATGCATCCCATTTCCTGCGGCCCCTACCATCAAGCCAACCAGGCTTGGGTGTGTTGCATTTGCCTTCTGTACCTTGTTTGAAGAGCCCATAGAGTTCAAGAAGTTGGTTGTTATTAAGTTTATTTGTTATTTTTCTGACATGGTTTGATGCTTTATTGAAAGATGCATCAAGTGGAGTCTGTTCTTCATCAGAGAAGTCTGAATCAGGATAATCTGGAAGAGCTTCTGCCATTATAAAAGCTAACTACAGAGTTTTTAGTTATTTTGAACTTGTACAGACAAATTTAAGCCTTCAAGTGTGTGCACTTGCTTGTTGGTAGCATCAGCGGCAGCTGAAGGGCTCACAAACTCTATAAATCCATATCCTTTACTGAGACCAGTGGATCGATCAAACACCACTCTAGCACTCTGAACTGGTCCAAATTGGGAGAAGTATTCTCGCAGCTGACGGTGGCCCACTGTCCAAGACAGGTTGCCTACATACAGGCGTGCGGCTCTTGCGGCGCTGGCCATAACCTAGGCAGCAACTATCTCCAACAAATGCAATGACCGTTCACCAATTAATGCTTTGTAGTCGACTCCGGAGCTCTCGCTCAGGCTATCCAAGTCCAGTAGCGCGGCCTTCAGTCCCCACTTCTTCAGCAGAGCTTCAATAGACCAGTCTGCGCTGCGTTCCTGGTAAGAACACAAAAATCGCGCGTCAGTGCCGTCCAATAAATAAGCAACTGTTGATAAGATTTCCTCAAATTGTGTTGGTTCGTAAAAACAATCTGACGCAAGGAGCAAGTCTACTGGGCGAAGATTATGCACATCAGCTAGCAGGAGACCCCAAGCTAGACCTATTATTTTTACGTCACGGTTAGGAATAAGACCGTTTGCCTCGCAACACGCCGCCAAGTGCCTCAAGGACCGTGGCAAGGCTACACTATCAGTGAGTGTTACACGGGCGCCACACTTCGCAGCTAAGATACCTGGCAGGCCGGTTCCGCAACCAAGTTCCAACACTCTAAGTCCTCTCAGATTTCGTCTTTGTGTCCACAAATACCACGCTAACAGCGGCGCCGACGGCCACGTGTAAAATGAATAACCAGCAGAAAGTAACTCGGGTATCACGATCTCTAGATAATCACCTCGTGTGTCTCCGTTAGTGGATGATTTTCCGCGGAAAACAAACTTTTTCAGTTGACCACTTACAGGCCTACCATCGCTCATTGCATAAGCATTTTAGATGATAATAAAGATTAAAGAAATAGGAAGTCCTATCTGACAGAGAAAACCTACTAAAAGATACCAGGTATGTAAAATTTCTACTAAAATATAAGACATATTTTTAAAATAAAATATCCCTAACGTAAATTGATTGCAAGAAGCGAAATTAAAATAAAACAGCTGAAAACAACTCACATAGCTGTACAAAAAAGTTAAAGCTGTCTGATAATTATAATAAAAAAAACGCAGAAACATATTTACACTTCTCCATGTAATACAAATTACTAAAATTATAACAGAATGGCAGCCACGTGATGGCAAAAGAAAAAGAGGCAGACAACCAAAAAGATGGATAGATGATATCAGGATTATTGGAGGGAGAATTTGGTCTAGAAAAGCTTTTAATAGAGAAGAATGGAAGCAGCTGGAAGAGGCCTATGTGTCACTGGACACGCTGACCACTGAACCGGGAAACCCGATATTCTAGTTTTTTTTAAGTTGAAGCATTTTTTTACCCATGTAAAATAATTTGTAGAATAAGTTGTTTAGTATCAGCAATAAAGGCTAATAATATAATGTAATACAAAAGTGATACAAAATTACCATTATTGATGGTACTACTTTAATTATTATTATTAAATTTCTCACACCGTGCTTTTCGTATACGACCTATCCTGCTAATCCTGCTGATTTAATCTGCATTGATCAGATATTATCTTAGATAGCTGGGTGAGTAAGAATAATTAAAGAAAAATATTTTTTTACCTTTGAGAATATTACCTACATTACATTACATTCTCAATATAATTTACTTCTAATGGTAAATTCAAGTTTTAACTGGGGTATCCCTAAAAGTAGTTCAGTCATTCAATTATCAGATCTTATCATTCATAATCATTCACTTTTTAAATTACATTGCCGACTTGTCGCAACGTTCCATTAGTAATTCACTCTCACAAACTTTGTTTGTTAAGTCGAGTTAACTATAGTTTTATAATTGTTACAAGTTTACAATAAAATGTCGGCCGCTGCAAAAGGTAAGCTATTTTTTTATAAGTATCCTACCCTGAACTTTAATAGCATAACCATAAACTAAAATATATATACCAATTTTCCCATATCAGTGGGGGTTACATTTGGAATTTATTATTTATTCAATAAGTCTGTTTTTGGGATGATATTTTATTTCGAAGTTTTACTAAGCAAGTAATAATTTCGTCTATCTCTTTTACGATCATGTGAAAGCTTACGAAAATAAAGAGTTCAGTGACCTTGGCTCAGGAATCAAAGTCCGAACTTGGGATTAAAAATTCACAGACACTATTTAAAGACACCTTGTATCTATACAGTGATATGTGAAATATTATTCGATTTATAATGCATTATACACGATAATATGAACTTTAATATGTTTTATTACGGAGCATATTGTAATTGCAAACATGTTTACATTACATTTACTCCATGTTTTATGCAAAGTGATAACTGTTAGGTATATTTAAGTTACGTGGACATATAGTTTTACCCACTATCGAAAATGTTATTATCATTCTTATACTTTCTGAGGGTGATGTTATAAGTTATGATTCCGTTCATATGATCATCATCAGCCCATCATCTACGTCCCACTGCTGGGTACGAACCTCCTCTACGACTGAAAGGGTTTAGGCCAGTTATTCCCAAAGTGGTCCAGGTGGACCCCCACGGGTCCACGGGAGACTCGACGGGGGTCTACGTTGGGCGTGATAAAAAATGGGGGTCCACAATCGTAAGCGGGGGACCATGACAAATAATTTGATTTCGAACTAAAACATTGGCTTGACCTTTCCTATCAATAGAGGCAGATAATTTAAGAAGCTCAGCGACTGTTACTTGTAAAAACTTGCATATTCGATAATCAGTAGATCCATAAAAAATTGAGAGTGGTCTATGAAACAAAAGAGTTTGGGAACTTCTGGTTTAGGCCTTAGTCCACCGCGTTGGCCTAGTGCAGGTTGGCGGACTACACACCTAAGAAATTCCTAAGAACTTTTAAGTGTGTAGGTTTCTTCACTATGTTTTTCTTCATCTTTAATGTACGAGATAATTCGTTGGGAATACACACATAACTTGGAAAAGTCAGAAGTGTGTGTCTTGGGTTTGAACCCACGACTGTCGAGATTGTCGACCGCTTGCCTAAACCTCGAGGCCATCACGAATTATTTAGAATGTAAATATTATTAACGACGTATGTATTAACACAATTATTCGTCTGTAGAAACATGTTTGTAGACTTATTTATTAGCGTTAGTTATTTTGACTATTGTTTAAATATGCTTTGTCTCGTTTTCTCTAACGTCACAGGTCAATCAATAGAGCAGGACGAAAGACTATCGAAACTTGTTTTATAGACATTATGTTGAAGTAAATTGTGAACTAACCAAAGATTTTGGAGTAACATAAATTCTGTCTTACTGCTATATTATTTTCTATCCTAATGGAATAATAATTTTAATTTACAAATAAAATGCCTATAACCGTCGTCAAATTGTAATATCTATGCACAAAAATTTATGAAAATAGTGAGAGAGTAACAAACTTCCGCGTTAATTTAACTAATACGTATAATAAAATTGGTAAGAAAAAAATTAGCCTCTTATTTTTCATAAATTTAAGACTTCTTTTCTCAGAACTAGGTTTTAATGAAGTAAGAAAGAGAGAAAAAAAACTGGCATTAGTCCAAAAATATCTTATCATAATTAATAATGAGGCGTTTTATCTCAGTATTTAAATTAAGGTTTGATTGCCGCTGTAACAATAGATAGTAAATTATTAACTTTGGTTGCTGAAAAGGACAAAATTAACATATAAAACCTTTTAAATTACACAGAGAGAATTAAAGTTAACAAATAGTTATTTTTAATTCCTTTGCTCCTTTGCTTATATGGGTAATATACTCACGCTTATATCCTCGAAGAGGTGGGCAGAGGTGCAGTTCTGCCGCCACGTTTCGCAAATTGTAGGTTAAGTAGCATGTAATTGGAGAGAGCCTGTTGCCGATTCTCAGCCATATTTCAGCCATATTACTTAATAACCCAATAATACGTAGCTAGACCTGGGATTCGAACCCGGGACCTCTACATCGCATGGCAAATAGTTGTTCCGCGATTTTATGAAGCAATTATTACGTGAAATATAAATAAAAAAATACACCCAACAGTCACATACATAGTTCTTACCCCACATTAAGATACGAGTCTTGTGTCGTGGGTATCAGAAACTACGAGAGACTTTTCGGTCTCACAAACACCCAGACCCGAAACAAATATTTGTGGATCACACAAACATTTGTCGCGGTGCGGGAATCGAACCCGCGGCCTCTCGTTTCGCAAGTTGGTGTCTAGTCAACTGCGCCACGGAGCTGTCATAATATTATGTTAATAATAAATATTTCCATGTATCATATATTTTACCTACTGGAAACTGGTTGGAAACGCACAAAGTTACAAAGTCCACAAAGCTCGCTAACTCGTCAATATTTACGATATGCTAATATTTCAAGATTATATTTTGTCACAGTCCATTCATGCTCCAAAGTTCAGAACGTATTTATTGTGATAACGGTATAATCTGCATATTTTATTTGAGAACTTGTTTTGATATGCAAAAAGTGGCAAATACAACAAGATTAGCAGAATTTTATGTGCGAAATCAGAGCCTACTGTCCAGTGTTTGTCAACCCTATTTCTATTGTCTTTTTATTGCCTCCTTGGTTTCAAGGTATTCGATTTCCAGGGTGGGCGAAGTGTTAGTGATGTTTTCTATTAAATTCTCAGTAGCACTAGAAATATGCCCGGAAAACAACTATACTGGCCACCTATTACGCAGCATAAAAACTAGCATGAAACCTGTGTGTAGGATTAGATATTAGAAGAAAGTAGGATTGTTATGGTTATGATATTTCGGATATGGATATAGGAATAAAATTATATCGGTGTCGGATACGGTTACGGATATGTAATTATTTCGGATTATCCGTTAGTTACGGATAGTTTCTGTGCATCCAACGTGGGGTATAAATATAGCCGCTCGATCGAGAATGATTCATACTCGCTCGGAACGCCAGACCGAACGGAGCTCTGTACTACGTTTTTGAAATTACCTCCAGAAGGTTTTACTGTCACTATTTAAAAAACAATAACGCTCAAGACCCTCCGACAAATATAACTGTTTTCGACAGTCTTGTAAAGGTATCAGCTGTTTGGATGTTTTTGGTTTTTGTTCCTTATTTTGTTCCAGCATTAAAAGATCTTTGTACTTATCACTGTGTTTTGATTTGATATGAAGTATCAGTGAAGTAGTGCCTTCTTTCCGGGATTTTTTATCACTGTTTAAATTTTGCAGAATCTACATTAGCTTGATTTAAAAAATGTCCAAATTGAACTCGATACTGGTCGCATTTTGTCTATAAAAATCAATTTAGTACTTAACCCAAGACTTTCTTAAACTATCCGAAACTTCTGAAACGGATACGGATACGGTTACGGATATATTTTTATTTCGGATGTCCGGTAGTTTCGGTTAAATTTACGGAGCTCCATAACATCCCTGGAAGAAAGAAAGAAAAAAAAAATTTTATTGTTGGCCAGTGCACGAAAATACAAAATAAATAAAAATAAAACAATTACGCCTCTGCCTTCCCGTCGAATGTACAGGCTTAAGTCAGTGGCGATACTTCCATAGAAGCCCAAAAGCGTTACACGTTAATTGCGTAATGTCTAGTTTATAAGTGTTTTTTTGTGGATTCGAGATATCCTCATTTATATGTCAAATTGCTTTTGTTAAATAAACATTTAAAGCTTAAAGATAAGCTGGGCTGGGCTGGCTTCTATGGAAGTACCGCCACTGGCTTAAGTGTAATTATGTAACAAGAGTCTTTCTTCCCCAGGAATATTCATCGTGGGTGCCAAGCGCACACCATTCGGTACTTTCGGTGGTGTGTTCCGCAACACATCAGCCACTGAGCTGCAGACCATAGCCACGGTGAGCGCACTCAAGGAGGCCGGAGTCTCGCCGCAACAGGTCGACTCTATGGTCGTAGGGCAGGTCATCTCGGTAAGTGAAGTTAAGAGTTAATAATTATCTACATCCCAATCATGTTTGAATGATCTCAGGATCGACAGATTATTTTTCGTCATCGTCATCAGCCCATTTACGGCCCACTGCTGGGCACGAGCCTCCTCTACAACTAAGAGGGTTTAATTATTTAGCCTATTTTCAACCCCCGACGCAAAAAGAAGGGTGGGGTTTTACATTCATATATGTTGCTTAGTTAGCTAATAGACTATTTGTAATTAAATTGTTAGGTTTGGAGAATTATTAATACATACTTACTTTAAGATTGAGTTTTTTAATATTTATTTTACTTTTTAAAGGGAACTTAGGCTTTTTTGTCGGGGTATCTACAGCAGTTTATAAACATCCCATTGCTTTGTATAGGACTCTACAACTTATAATAAAACTCTCCATCAGTAAGACTTAGTATATGGGCTGATGTATGTAGAAATTCATTCATTTATCTTACTTTATTGTAAAATACTTAAAAATAATAAGGATATGATTAAAAACTAAATTATTGATGCAATTGTCTTTTAATGTGCTATGAATTCCGAAAATTACAATAAGTTTGTTTTATATTATTAAGAAACTTTTGTATATAAAAAAAGATTGTATGAGAAAATTTGATGTTTGGTTCACAATCCCGGCAAAAACAGCCTAATATTTTTGGATAAAAGACACACAGATAAAATAAAAGCGTTTAAATTGCGAATTCATATTCGCACCTGCTGAAGTATGACGTGAAGATTGCGAAGTTTCTTGACCTATCCAACGTGATTTGCGATAACCTTGTCCATTTGGCAGTCTTCCCAAACCGACGGCATCTACACGCCACGTCACGCGGCGCTCAAGGCCGGCATACCGCAGGAGAAGCCAGTACTGGGCATCAACAGACTGTGCGGTTCTGGGTTCCAATCTGTCGTTAACAGTGCGCAGGTAAGATTCTTGAAGATCTTCAACATGAAACAAAGAATGGTCTTTTGGTCTCAGTATTAAATGCGATATTCTTTAATATACATAAAAATCTAGATAGGTGATGGCTTCGAGGATAAGGCGCATGGTTTCCTACACAAGTATGACTGCGAAGCTATGTGCGTGTTCACAATAAATTGTTATTAACGGTATAGGTAAACTCGTGAGGATATCTGTATTCCTTAGAGAATTTGTCAGCGTACGTTTCCCGTTCCTTCTCTAACCTTGGAACCTTTAAGCGAAGCGCGAGGAAGCATCTCAGCCATAATTGTATCGTCGTCGTCGTCGTCATCAGCTCAAATACGTCCCACTGCTGAGCACGGGCCTCCTCTATCATTGAGAGGGTTTAGGCCTTAGTCCACCACGCTGGCCTAGTGCGGGTTGGCGGACTGCACACCTAAGAAATTCCTAAGAACTTTTAGGTGTGCAGGTTTCATCACGATGTTTTACTTCACCGTTAAAGCTAATGATAATTCATTGTGAATACACAGATAACTTAGAAAAGTCAGAGGTGTGTGCCTGGGGATTGAACCTGCGACCGCCGAAATTCTCGACCGCGCGCCTAAACCTCGAGGCCATCACTGCTTATAATTAATTGTATCAAGTAACGAAAATATCTCACTTCTTAATACTCTATTTGGAATTCATGCATACCATCAGATGCCGTGTGACTCTGCCGTGCCTCATAAAAATTCTGTCTTTCAAAATCCTTAGGACATCCTCACCGGAGCTGCCAAGATCTCCGTAGCAGGTGGAGTTGAGAACATGTCTCAAGCCCCATTTGCAGTAAGGAACGTTCGTTTTGGCACGGCCCTCGGTAGCAGCTACGTATTCGAGGACACACTATGGGCCGGTCTTTCGGACTCGTACTGCGGTCTTCCCATGGGCATGACAGCGGAGAAATTGGGAGCACAGTTCGGCATTACCAGAGACGAGGTTGATAACTTCGCCCTCAAGTCGCAACAGAGGTGGAAGACTGGTAAGTAAAGTTATTTTTTGACACAAGTATTTCTCTTATCTTCATCCACGTTTTGTAATGTATTAAAACCTTCCTATGAGCTATTACTGTCTACTGAGAACATTTCCAGAGTCCATCCCGACTCCTAACAATTTTATAACGGAAAACTCGATGACGAGACGAGACTCATCCAGGGTTATTAAAAAATAATCTTCTCCATACAGCCAATGATGCCGGAGTGTTCAAAGCGGAAATCGAACCAGTTACCCTTACAATCAAAAGGAAAGAAGTGAAAGTGGAAGTTGACGAGCACCCCCGCCCCCAGACCACCCTAGAGGGTCTGAAGAAGCTCCCACCCGTGTTCAAGAAGGAGGGCTTGGTCACAGCTGGTAGCGCTTCTGTAAGTAATTAAAATTTGCAAAACAATATCATTACTACAATATAAAAGATTATAAGTTACAAACTTATGGTCATGCATATAAATAAATGTTCTGTCTCGCTTCTTTTAAAGCCAACTTGCTTGAATATTAAAGTCAATAAACACGCCAACTCTTTAGCTAACATCTAGTCAACATTTGTGCGACAGTCCCATGTTCTATAATTTTGTATTCATCTCAAAATTTATCAAAATCACTTCAAAGGTCCCAATTAGTATTTATATCGCCCCCAAGAAAAACAATTTTAGTTTCTCTTTTGTTAATTATGTAATTGTTCCACCTACCAGGGTATCAGCGACGGCGCTGGTGCCATAGTACTGGCGAGCGAGGAAGCCGCCAAGAACCTGAAGCCGCTGGCTCGGCTTGTGGGCTGGTCGTACGTGGGCGTGGACCCCAGCATCATGGGCATCGGACCCGTGCCCGCCATCGAGAACCTGCTTAAGGTCACCAAGATGACTTTGAACGACATTGACCTCGTTGAGGTGAGTACTTTAATATTTTAAAGAGTTTTTTTATATTATTTTTCTGTGTCTAGTCTCAAATTTTTTATTATATAGTACCATTAGAATTTTTATTAACTTCGTCATGGGAAAAGAACTCCATTGTTTTCGGTTTAAAAAAAGCAAGGCTTGTTGTGTTCAACAGCAAACAAATACACTTCTATTTCATCACACTTATTACAAGATGTAGATTTCTAGACTGTTTATCTATACCATGGTTTCGCTGTTCATGTACTTATTGGGAGTCAGAACTCCAAACTAGGAGACCAGTGGGGTCATATACAGTATATGATCTCTAAATTTGCTTACATTTTGGTAAGACTGTGAGACATTGGGGGAGGCCCATGTCTGGAGTGCCTGCTGTACATGGGTGTTGGTTTGAGCAGATCAACGAGGCGTTCGTGGCGCAGACCCTGTCGTGCGTGAAGGCGCTGAAGCTGGACGTGGAGAAGCTGAACGTGAGCGGCGGCGCCACCGCGCTCGGACACCCGCTCGGCGCCTCCGGCTCGCGCATCACGGCGCACCTCGTGCACGAGCTCAGGTACGTCCACACACTGGCTGCCCACCGGGGGAGAGTCAGCCAGCACTCAACCACACCGACCGGTACGGGTTAGGGACCCTTCAAGTAGTACGTAAACAACATCACATCATCATAAACTCACGCCTGTATTCCCCGAAGGGGTAGGCAGAGGCGCATTTCTGCACCCACATTTCGCCAAGTATGTATCGGTCCCACGTAATAGGGGGCGAGCCTATTGCCGTTTTTCGGGCACATTTCCAGACTCCGTGCTGTTACCGAGAATTTTCTAATGGAAAAACCCAATAACACTTTGCCCGACCCGGGAATCGAACCCAGGACCTCTAGATCGCTCGGCACATACTAGTACCGCAAGACCACGAAACCAACATTAAACAACATTTTCACAATTATTAAATAAAATTGATGAAAACATGACAGCTGATGCCTATCAACCATGCCTATGTTTGGAAGAATAATTACTGCGCTGACTCCAAATAGAATTGGGAATAGTGCAAGAGGATAATGATGATGACCCGTTGCAGTGTATATCCCTCAGTAAGTTAATATTTGTTTATTTTGTGCAGACGCCGTGGCCTGAAGCGTGGTATCGGTTCAGCCTGCATCGGAGGCGGTCAAGGCATCGCAGTCATGATTGAAACTGTCTAAATGGCAGCGGCTGAAACTCACAATTGACCAAATGTTTGTCACATCCGCAAACATTTGCTCCAGTGTGGGACCAATATCTGTTTAGTGACATCTGTAACATAGTGTCTTGTTTTGTGCTATGGAGGCCTTTGATTATGTCTTGTCAGAAATACGTATAATAATATTTACTAGTAACATAAGTATTACAAATTTCAAAAAGTGTTATTAATGTTACTAGGTAATGAGTGAATATGGCAAGTAAATGTATTAAAATAACTATTTTTAAGTATAAAATATAAAATGATTGACAGTCATTTCTTTTTAAATTACATTATTTTATATTTGAAATTATGTAAAAGAGAGAGGAGGAATATACCAACTTTATAAAAAAGCAAATACAATAATCACCAAATATCAGGCTATGTTTTTAATAAAGTATTTTAGCAACAAATATATACAACATACATACACAATATAATATTTTTACAATGGAGTTTATGGTTGTTAACAATAAATTATATATACTATTTTTGGTTGTGTTTATTTTCATTTACCACAACAGGTCTATCTTTACTTCAAGTAATTATTATTATTGCATAAAGCTGAAGTTTGTTTGTTTGCTTGAAAGCGTTTAACACAGAAACTACTGGTTCTATTTGAAAAATTCATTCAGTAGAACAAAAAGTCTATAGGCTTTATATCATCACGCTACGACCAATAGTAGCAGAGCAGCAACGGATTGAGGTGACAAAAAAGGTTTTTCTTAAAGTCTAATGTTTCGCTTAGGGAATTGCGAGCAACAACTAGTTTAACCAATTCATCCGCACTGTCCTATTTTTAGGACAATAGGTATATTTAGTTGTTAGGACTCTTAATTTAGCGATTCACCAAGGAGTCCTGGTGCCTACACTAACGTATGGAAGTGAGTCTTGGGTATGGCAGAAGAAGCATGAAAGCAAAATTAATGCAGTTGAAATGAGAGCGTTGAGAAGCATGTGTGGGGTGAAATTGGTAGATAGAGTGAGGAATAGTGTGATAAGGGAAAAATGTGGATTGAAAGTCGATGTAGTGACTAAAATTGAAAGTGGGATGCTAAAATGGTTTGGCCACATTGAAAGGATGAATGTTTGCAGAATGACGAAAGAGATTTACTGTGCGGAAGTGAACGGTGAAGTCGGTCGAGGACGGCCCAGGTGCACCTATAAAGAGCATATAGGTAAGTTACTGAAAAAGGGCAATATAAAGAGTCCTCGAAACCGACGTGCATGCATGAAGAGGATAATGTCAGTGGAGGAAGCGAAAGAGGTGTGTTTGGATCGTGGCATTTGGCGCTCTATAGTCTCTGCCTACCCTAACGGGAGACAGGCGTGAGTTTATGTATGTATGTATGTAATTTACATAATTGTTTCTGATGAAATTAATAATTTCACACTATTTTTCTAATAAAATTTATTTTTTTTCTGTATTTTTTAAGGCGATTTTAATGTAATTTTCTCAAATTATCTAAGGAAAAAAACTATTTTTTCCCCCATATCATTTTTTCTTATAGTGTATTTTGTAAACTTTATTTGAACCGACACTAAACAGTCGTAAAGCGATATTATCTTAAATGTTCATGGCAATCATCCACTTAAACTACAGCATCAAAAATAATGCTCAATTTGTAAATAATAGAAAATTAATCTTGTCAGACACTTTATTTGGTGAAAAAAGGCTCCAAAGATATAATTAGTTTTTTACTTATTTTGTTGCATCAGATTTCTCTCGGCAGCCAACAATGATACAATCATCATCAGCCCATATATATCCCTCTGCTGGGCACGGGCTTCCTCAACAACGATCATTAAATATTTTTATTACGGTTTATGAATAACTTCTAGTTTGAAGTGCGCAGCTGTGTAAACATTCTGTATTACAGGTGGTAGCATATTATTTTGTAATAATACTAGCTTTTGCCCGCGACTCCGTCCGCGTAGACTTAAGGGTTGCAGAAAGAAAATAAGTGAATCTATAAATCAAATTTTCCCTTATTGTTTTAGAAGACATTTACGTCTCCAAAAATCGTCTCAAATGCATTCCTACTTTTCATCAACTCAGATCGCCTCACCAATTCATCGCGAAAATGTATCTAACGTCACCTAGATGTCACTTTATATCGCATAATGGCACCAAACTGAAGCGCCATCTTGGTGCACTTGATTACATTTTATTGTACCTACTACCAAATTCGACTTTGACTCAACATCGTAATTACACTTAAAATCACCTAATAATGCTTACGTCTCATAAGTTCCAGAAATGGCACTCAACGTTAAATAATGGCACCTTACGTCACATTCATTATCATTATCAACCGCATCTAACCCGCAGTAGGTGAACGTAGACACGTAGTGGACTAAAGCCTAACACCTCTTTGTTGTTGAGGAGTAATATGCGCAGCAGTTGGATGCAAATGGGCTTATAATGATGTTATAATGTACTGTGTAAAAGAAATCGGAATGATTGAGTTTGGGAGCTTCCATCCCTAGTGTAGGTATAATAATAATAATCCTCCAACCGATTTTCGGCCATGGCGACCACTTCTGCTCCGTTAAGTCCCTCGTCTTGCATGTGCTCTAGCATGGCTCACGTAGCCGATTTTGTTGACAAAGGTGCGCGCACACTGCGGACACGTTAGAGCACCATTTCTATAATTATAGGTGATAGCCACATGTGGTCGGGCTTTTAGGTGATCCCATGGCATCCTGCTCAGTACGCCGATGCAATTCAAAGCTATGAACTTTGTTTTGGATGCGCGATCTCCACTCATCACGATGTGATGCTAATTCTTCCCAATGGAAAGGATCTATGTCGCATGCCTTCATGTGGCGCTTGAGCACATCCTTGTACCGCAGGAGTTGTCCACCGTGCTTTCGCTTGCCTTCCTGCAGTTCACCGTAAAAGATGCGCTTAACGACCCTCTCCTCGGACATGCGCCTCGCATGGCCGCACCAACGAAGTTGTCGCCTCATGAGATACGACTCAATGCCACCCACATTGGCCCGCCTCAAAACTTCTGTGTTGCGCACACGATCTGCCCAATGGATGGACAGAACACGCATAATGTATAATTGACTGTTTACCTCAAAGAGCATTAAAAAGCATCTAATAGATTTTTTATATTAGCATGGCTAACTGACAACACTGATGATACGAGTAAGCACGGTGCTGTCCTTACAACGCCGTATTACCTTTAAAATTTACTGCATCAAGAGACTCCTATTTCTCGTCACTTGATACAGTCATGTCGACTTGTACAAGGTACTTCTTCACTCGAAAATACGTGGTCTGGCAAATACAGTTTTATAGCACTGATTCTTTGAGTACATAAGTCGCTAATACGGTATAACGGCGTAAAACTATATACTGAGAGCTATGTAATTGCTCTTGCATAAATAAGAATGACTCACGGGCGGTCGCTCCACTACAGGGTCTATAAAAAGCCGCCCGGTGCAGTGGAGCGAATCATTCGTCCGTCTACGCGCGGACAGCAAACATCTGATGTATTGGGAAATTAAAAGGAATTTTGATTGAAGTGGATTGTGAAAATCACTTCTCAAAATGAATCCTCCAATAATAACAATGTCACTGCTATTATTAATAATACTGGGCTATCAGCCTTGTCACTTGTAAAGTTTTCGTAAGAAAATCCCAAAAAATGAATAATAATCACAAACCAACAACTGTGACGTCAGAGTTGCTGACCTCACACATTTCAAAAACATTTCAAAGCCCCTCCTCCTCCGACAAGTATATTAACGAAGTTGTCGCATATAAAAACGACACCATATTTTAATTCAGTTTGAATGAACTTCTATAAAAAACAAATAGACCTCACTCTAAGACACAAGTCTTGTGTGGTGGGTATCAGAAAGTACGAGAGATTTTACTTTTACTTAGGAGAACTCTAAAAATATTTTGTTCATTGTTTGTTAATGTTATCATCATATTCATAAGTAGGTATGTGTTGAATTAAATTTGAAGTGTAAAGCTACCTACCTACCTTTTTGAGTGGTAAACACATAGATCATACCTACATATTGATAAAGAGAAAAACTAAGTTGATTATGAAGTGATATTAGAAGAATACGCAATTATTTTTTTTACTTTTTAGTGCATATTAATTTGTTTTGGAATAGTTTTGTTTTTGAAGGCGGTTTTTTATCCTTGCTTTACTTAATATAACATTATTAGTTGAATCACGCTTCGTAAATTTTAATATACGTACTAAATATTCAAATTTTAAGAATAATTTCCTTATTAGCTTAATTATGTATACAAATGTTCCATACCGTTCAAAACAAAGACTTTATACTAGAATGAGACATATAATAATAATAAATACACCCAACAGTCACATACATAGTTCTGACCCCACACTAGGATACAAGTCCTGTGTCGTGGGTATCAGAAACTACGAGAGACTTTTCGCTCTCACTAATACCCAGACCCGAAACAAATATTTGTGGATCACATAAACATTTGTCTCGGTGCGGGGATCGAACCCGCGACCTCTCGTTTCGCAAGCTGGTATCTAGCCAACTGCGCCACAGGGCTGTCTATATTAATACATATATATGTTATAGTAGGATAGGCAGGCTGTGTTACCCACTTTGCTCGGTCATATTACTTTCGCTCCATGTATTTATTATTTATTTTAGCAATTTTTTTTTTAAGTTTTACATGGCAACGCGACCGCCTTAGAACCAAAGTGATTGACTCACTGTCAATAACCGAAATGATTATGACGGCCTATGCTATGCCTAATGATTTTATATACCCTATGTCAAGAAACTTATAGCCCGCTTGGCGGATTCGCTTAAAAGAATAGCAAGGCAAAATAGGGCGGGGCAAATTCAAGGTCAAGGAGACCCTTTGTGGCAAGTAGATAAAGCATGGTGTGTAGTGTGTGTGTAATATTTTACATTTATATCGTATTATAAAATAGTCCTAATGTGGAATAAATATTTAAGTAATAAATACAGAACAAACTTCACGCGTAGGACATGACAGCCCCGTGGCGCAGTTGGCTAGACACCAGCTTGCGAAACGAGAGGCCGCGGGTTCGATCTCCGCAACGAGACAAATGATTGTGTGATCCACAAATATTTGTTTAGGGTCTGGGTGTACGTGAGACCAAAAAGTCTCTCGTAGTTTCTGATACCCACAACACAAGACTTGTATCTTAGTGTGGGATCAGAACTATATGTATGTGACTGTTGGGTGTATTTATTTATTTATAGGTATTACGAAGCCCTATGTCACGGACATTAGAAAATCACCAAACAAATATTTGCAGAATCTACAAACATGCGTCTCGATGCAAGGATGCAATCCGGGGTTTCTCTTTTCGAACAGTTTATATTCTTATAAAACAAAAACTCATCTGATGCACAACCCAACAGACAATCCGATGAAATGATTCGTCGGTACGTATCCAAATATCCGTACATGTACACTATATGTAAATAAAAAAAAACTAGTTTACATTCCGGTAGCGTCCGATTTCATACAATTTTTATTTATAGTTTTAATCCTTAGTGCGAGCGCGGGTGTCCTGTTTGCGTGCTGTAACTCATTTGTAAAATGGGGCTTGTTTTAAAAAAAGGTATTTTGTTTATATTCATTAATTGTAGGTACTCAATTTTATCATTATCTTCATATGTTAGCGGGTTTGAATCTTCAGTCCACTTTACAAAGCTATGTATATATATTCACGGCATTTAACGGAGTGGAAAAATCTCAAGAAGTGCAGTTCCCTCATATTATCCAAAATATTTATCACAAGGAATTTTATAGATTTGTTAATATTTGTTAATGACCAAAAAACATTTTTTTTGCAACCAAACATTTTGACTCGTAATTAATTTAATAAAGAGTGGGTCGCCTTAAGGTGTTAAGATTTTTTTATTTAAATTTTTTTTGCTTATTTATTAATATTTCAGGTGTTTACATAGTGGCCGGGAAACGAACACCTTTCGGTAAGTTAGGCGGCGTTCTGCGTGAAATGAAACCCCAGGATCTGTTCGCTGAAGCGGCAAAGGCTGCTTTCAAGGCTAGTGGTGTGGCTCCGGACCTCATTGATACTGTAAACATCGGTCAGGTTAACAGATTTTTTCTGCCCAAAACCTTTCAAAAACCAAATAATGTATGTTTTAGTACGTTTCGTTCCACCCCACTTAAGTCTATTAATTTTAACAACTAACTTGAGACTTACCTCCAAGTTTAAAGTAGCCCTAGTAGTTCTAGAAATATTTTCAATAATCTTTTATAATTCTTGATATACTTGAGACTAATTCACCAATTTAAGGTAGCTTAGCGAGCTATGGAGAGGGCTATGTTAGGCGTTTTTTTGAAAGATAGGATCAGAAATTATGCCATCAGATAGAGAACCAATGTTATCGACATAGCCCAAAGAATTAGCGAGCTGAAGTGGCAGTAGGCAGTCACATTTGTCGCAGAACTGATGACCGTTGGGGGAAATGTGTTCGGGAGTGGAGACCACGGCTCGGTAAACGTAGTGTGGGACGCCCTCTGGATAAGTCGGGTGACGACATTCACAAGGTGGCTGGCAGCGGTTGGATGAGGTGGGCCGTTGATCGAGTCCAGTGGCGTGATGGTGTGCAGGAGAGGCCTATGTCCAGCAGTGGATGTGAGAGAGGCTGGTGATGATGATGACGATTGTTACGTTGTTTTTGTGGTAATAATAGCGTCAACAATTTATACTTAATCGATGTTAGCAATCCATATGGTTGAAAATATCAGATGGACTGTAAATTGCCCCTCTGGCAATTTCACTCATCGAGTAGAGTTGCTTCATGTCACAAAGTACACAAAGTGAAGAAGGATTTTATGCTATAATGCTAGAAGCTAATATTTTTTCAAATACTATGCAGATAAGTTCTACGTCTCCGAGTGGCCTGGCGCCCCGGCACGCGGCTCTAACCGCTGGGGTGCCGCATGAAAAGCCTGTTCTCGGGACCAACATGCTTTCCGGATCAGCATTCAACGCAGCCTTAATGAGCACTCAGGTACTCATTTATATATGGGCATCATTCTCGAGAGAAGAAGAAGGTGGATAAATATATTTCAATCCTCAAATTTGTAGGTTTGTTCGTTCGTAACAGGGAAAGGTAATCTACCGGGCATATTTGAATACCTCACTCTAAAAAAATAAATAGTGCACATCGACCAAATGCCTGAGAAGCGAACCTAGAATGCCTAAGACGCACGTGCGATTTTTGATTCATATTTAAAAACACCCAACAGTCACACACAGAGTTCTGAGCCATACTAAGATACGAGTCTTATATCGTGGGTATCAGAAACTACGAGAGACTTTTCAGTCTCAAAAACACCTAGACCCAAAACAAAAATTGCGGATCACACAAACATTTGTCTTGGTGCGGGGATCGAAATATAATACATGCAAATCTTTTAATATAAATCTTATACTTTGTTTAAATTGATATGTCTATTGACAGGAAATTTTACTCGGCATAGCGCAAATATCATTAGCAGGAGGGATGGAGGTGATGTCTGGATTGCCGTTCCTGGTGAGGGAACTCAGATTAGGGGTCCCTATTGGTAAGACGATAAGCTTTGAAGATATCAACGTGGTGGGGCTTTTCGATAGTTACTGCAATATGACAGTGACAGAAACGTCAGAAAAACTGGCAAGGATGTACGATATCAGTAGAGAAGAGATGGATATGTTCGCTTTGAGGTCGCAGAGAAATTGGAAAGCTGGTAAGACAATATAAAAAACTTTTCTTGCTTTTATATCATTTTTGAGATATTTAGAATCTCTCAAAACTCGATGTTCTATTTAGACAATAATATTTTTACAATCAGGTACGGTTTACTTATTTTACCGTACTTGTCGGAAAATATACCCTGTACTGCTACTATTTTCATATAAACCCACCACTCCTTAGTCATAATCAAAAAATCTTAGTGAGTTGAAGGCTCCTTCATGATTATTATCCAGCTCAAGACAAAGGAATTTTTGACGCTGAACTAGCTCCAGTAGTGGGGACAGTGGACGGAGAGGGGATTTTGCTTGCGGAAGACGAACATCCACGCCCAGATTTAACTTTTGAGATACTAAGCCAACTGCCCCCCTTGGCGAGTGGTCTACTTACTGCGGGGAATTTTTGTGTAAGTTCATTACCTTAATATGAGAATGACAAAGTAAGTAAAGAAATAGTTAAAAGCAAATGTTTACCTTACCAACTTATAGTTAAATAAATAAATAAATAAATACACCCAACAGTCACATACATAGTTCTGACCCCACACTAGGATACAAGTCCTGTGTCGTGGGTATCAGAAACTACGAGACTTTTCGGTCTCACAAACACCCAGACCCGAAACAAATATTTGTGGATCACACAAACAAATGTTTGTAGACAGATGTCTCGGTGCGGGGATCGAACCCGCAGCCTCTCGTTTCGCAAGCTGGTATCTAGCCAACTGCGCTACGGGGCTGTCAAAAGTTGCTTTGGGTCTGGATTTGTGAGAATGAAAAGTCCATCGTTGTTTCTGATATCCACGATACAAGAACTGTGTATTTAAGACTTTGTAAGTGACAGTTAGGTGTATTTATGAATGTAAAAACAGTAGATTTTTTTTCGAAAGAGTATGTAATGGATTTAACGATTTTAGGAATAATTTTGCTTTTATCCTTTTTCTTCTTTTCCAGGGTATCAATGATGGCGCTGGTGCTGTGATCCTAGCCAGTGAAGACGCCCTGAAGGAGCACAATATAAAGCCGCTGGCACGGATATCGGGTTGGTGTCGTGTGGGCGTGGACCCCAGCATAATGGGGATTGGATCCGCAGTGGCGGTCAGGAAGTTGTTAGATGCTATGAGATTGGGAAATGACGATATAGATTTGTTTGAGGTGAATATGTGTACAGACTTTAAGCTTTATTCTCGATAAATCACCATACACGATATTACCTTGAATGAGCATATCGATTGGCGAAAGATGGAAGACTCTCTACACTTGGTCTTCTGTTTAGACACCAAGGTTCTTATATTTATCGGGCGGTGTAGTCACTGCGCCGTGCCAGAATTAAAACTTCCTGTGTAACTTCGATTTCAAATAGATTTTCTTAATAGGTTTTCTTGCCAATCGACACTAGACATCTTTAATAGAATAGCATTGTCCAGCTGTCGTCGGCAATATGCAAGTTTAGATGAGTGAAGTTGTAAGTAGCATCGACTACCTCGTTAATAAAAATATTAAAAAATACATTTCGCCACAGATACATGAAACCAACGCAGCCGTAGCTTTAGCTGGTGCCAAAGAGTTACGTGTGGACGAGAGTAAGCTAAATCTAAACGGAGGAGGGATCGCCATCGGACATCCATCAGGCGCGTCGGGGGCCCGTCTTATATCACACATTACTCATGAGCTCAGGTGAGTTACTTAAATATTTAGGGAAAATATTATCTTAATTAATGCTGCCATGCCAGCCTGAGCCGGATTCCATGGTGATATTCATTAATTTTTTTTGCCCCGTGGCGCAGTTGGCTAGATACCAGCTTGCGAAACGAGAGGCCGCGGGTTCGATCCCCGCATCGAGACAAATGTTTGTGTGATCCACAAATATTTGTTTCGGGTCTGGGTGTTTGTGAGACCGAAAAGTCTCTCGTAGTTTCTGATACCCACGACACAAGACTTGTATCTTAGTGTGGGGTCAGAACTATGTATGTGACTGTTGGGTGTATTTATTATTTATTTATTTAATTAGCAGTGATGGCCTTGAGGTTTAGGCGCGCGGTCGAGAATTTCGGCGGTCGCATGTTCAAACCACAGGCACACACCTCTGACTTTTCGGAGTTATGTGTGTATTCACAATGAATTATCACTTGCTTTAACGGTGAAGGAAAAAATCGTGATAAAACCTGCACACCTATAAAGTTCTTAGGAATTTCTTAGGTGTGTAGTCCGCCAACCCGCACTAGGCCAGCGTGGGGGACTAAGGCCTAATCCCTCTCAGTTGTAGAGGAGGCCCGTGCCAGCAGTGGGACGTACATATATGAGCTGATGATGAAATATGTGAATAATCAAAATTATTCCTTGCCAATCGACCTTCTATTTCTAAAGAAAAGTCCTTATTTATTTATTCAAAGCATTTTAGTATTCATCATTAATATCTAGCTGTCTTTTTTCAGACGTAAAAGGCTGCGAAGAGGTGTGGCGGCCGTCTGCGTCGCAGGCGGACAGGGCATCGCGGTTTTAATAGAAAATGTTTAGAAATACGAAACTACATTATTTTCATAAAAATCGCACTTTTATATAGAATAGAAAATAATATAACTAGTTACCATATCAGTATGTTTTTATGTACTCGCAGTTTTTATGTAACCTATCGCCAATCGTTTCCAACCAAAACCCGACATGCAATATGATTATAGGGTCAGTATTTGTTAGCTATTTGGAATTTTGACCGAAAAATGACAGTAGGATAACGCAAGCTTTCAAAGTCAGCTGTCGAAAAGTGCGTGTAGAAATACACCCCAATCGCCCCTCCGGGAATATAGGCGTGAACATACATATAAGTATTTCAGAAGCCTGAAGCACTCCTAATTTGAATGATTTCTATATTAATTGTTTGTTAACAGAGAAAGAAATATATTTCGTAATGTTTTGATAAACGAAATGAATCAACATATTAGGGCTCACGCGATCGCTGATCGACCGATATGCCTCACACCTTTGGACTACGAGTTCAATGTTCAATTTTCACAGCATATTATATATTTATCAAAAACGAACGTATGTACCTTATCATACATTTTTTAAATAATCTTTTATCATATTTTATTATATATTTTATTACCTCCTATCACGTTATGTGAAAACAGATATTATTCATGTATAATATTCATATTCATGTATAATATATACATGTATAATATATAACGTGTAATTTTATAGAACAGAGAGGTATTCTGAGACCCCCCTGAGAGAAATATTTTACTGACGCCCAAGCGACAACACCGCACTTAATGGTTGGTACAATGCGTAAAGGGAGTGTAGAATGGTAAGAAACGACTAAAAACATCCCTGTACGTGTACATCGACACAACTACGCCAGTTTATGCCTTATGATTTATCAGCTTAGGGGCCATTCAAGTATTACGTAAGCACTAACGGGGGGTGGGGGGATCTTCGCTATGCTTATTTTTGATGACATGGGGGATGGGGGGTTCTGTGCTAGTGATTACGTGAGCAATTCTTTTTTTTCTTGTGTGGATTTTCTACAATTTATTCTCCCAATTTCAGGAATCAAAAAAAGAAACCAGAATAAATAAATAAATATATGTACTAATGTTTACGTAAGGATAGGAGAGGGGAGTAGGATATTTGCTTACTTTTGTTGACATGGGGGACGGGGGTTAATAATTGTGAAAATTTTGCTTACATAATACTTAAACAGTCCCTTAATTACAGCGGTGCATATTGCGTTGAATACAAATATTGGCGGATTACGAATTGGACCTCCGATAATTTCACTCAAAAAACAAAATAAAAAATGTTGCCGTTTTTCGGGCACATATCCAGACTCCGTGCTGCTACTGAGAATTTCCTAATGGAAAAACCCAATACCACTTTGCCCGACCTGGGAATCGATCCCAGGACCTCTAGATCACACGGCACATACTTGTACCGCGGGACCACGAGGCAGATAATAGAAATAATGATGCTGTTTTCTTTTACTTTTGCAGATAAATATTAAAAAATAATCATGTCTGTAAAGTGTGGGTCACTCCCAAAAATAAAATGTGCAATTCCGCGCCATTTATCAGTTTACTGTTAACATCGACGCTCACATAGTGGCGCTCGAACTCGCTCGAAGACAGTTGTGTGTTGTGTTTTCGTTCAACCGAGAAAAACATGGCGGTGGCTATCAATAAAGGTATGTGCGTGAAAGTTGTACCTACATTATTTTAGGTATTATCTAAGAATTGTTTGTCTTGCCCTATTTAGAGGAAGCGAGACAAAACATTTTTGAATTTGGAAATACATATAATGTTAAGGTCATATCAAGGTTTATTTTAGATTTTAACCAAAGAACGGCTTGTATCGCCCTGTTAAGTAATTTATAGCTTTAGAGGAAGCGAGACAAGGAATATTTTATGTTTAAATGTTTAATAGATATTATGTCCTTAGGTCATTGAACTGTTAATAGCGGATTTTACAATCGTTATGCTAGTAAACACGATATAAGAAGTTTTATTGACAGAATCCATGTTGCGAATAAATTTCCTCATGGAAAATCCCGATAACTCTTTGCCCGGGCACCGAACTCGGTACCTTCAACACGCAAGGTACACACAGGTACTTCGAGACCAGAAGCAGTTAACATTAGGTGTGTTATTGACAAACTACGAATAGTCAGTCTACTAAATAAGTTAAGTTTATTTGATCAGTTGTTTATAGATATAATGTCCGTACAAAATATATATATTTTTCATTATTATTGTAACGTTATTAAGGTTTGAATGTAAAAATATATGTCTACTCCTTGAATTTAGGCGTGTCTTTCACTTTTGAGACGCTTATTTTTGTAATTTTGTTTCAACTTGACATCCCCCAAGATTTCAAAATATCTGAACTCATTAAGCTTAATGGAAATGTTACCAACTTGATTTTTGTACAATTGATTTGATACATATGTAGCTAATAAATAAACGCTGTAACACAGAAATTGTTGGCAGAGGTACATTTGTGCCAAAGATCTCCTTACCTAGATTTTAAAAACCTTTAATTTAACCTCCTGAGTTCCAGAGTACAATTTTTCTGGTATTTCTTTTGATTTTTGGCTAAGTACTTCTAGATATGATACACAATTGAGGAGTATTTCTTTTTTAAACCCTTATATAGGTATGTTTTGTTTCATGGAGAAAAAAAATGGATTGATCTCTTATTATCTGTCACAGATTTTTTTTTTGTTAGATGTTCTAAATTAAGGACATCAGTACTCAGGAGGTTAAAACTGCCTCGTGGTCTCGCGGCACAAGTATGTTCCGCGCGATCTAGAGGTCCTGGGTTCGATTCCCGGGTCGGGCAAAGTGTTATTGGGTTTTTCTATTAGTAGCAGCACGGAGTCTGGAATTGTGCCCGAAAAACGTCAATACGCTTCCCGCCCCCTCCCCCCAGGGCTGGCGGGGGGTAGAGCCATAAACAGCTTTCCCCTCGAAAAAAAAAGCCATAAGACATTAAAACAGGTTAGCATCCGGCACCATCTAGCAGGCTTTAAGAGATCACCTTGTAAATAAATAAATAGATAGGTGCTGGTGGTAGGATATTCGTATCCGCCCGGATAGCGACCACCGTACACAGGGCGTAAAACCCGCCATAGTGGCACATGCAAGTGTGTCGCGTTCCGGGATCAGCCAGTGTATATCCGGTTTTCGGGGGGGCTTCAATCATGGTGTAAGGATGACCGTGCCGGCATCCACTCCATTACGCTTACCGTCAGGTGCAAGGGGGTCACTTTGCCGAGCCAGAATAAAAAATAATAATAATAATAATAGAAGCAGCAAATGGAGGATTTTAGTACAACAATTTTAAGGGCGCAATTTTAATTTTATTTTTAAGTGATATTTTTTCATCAGGAAATTCTTATTAGCATCACGGACTTTGGAAATATGCCCGAAAAACGGCAATAGGCTCGCCTCCTATTACGTGGGACGGATACATACCTGGCGAAATATGGGTGCAGTAATACACCTCTGCCTACCCCTTCGGGGAATTCAGGCGTGAGGTTATGTATGTATGTATGTTAATTTAGAACTTTAACTTAAATATTGAACTGGAGACATTACCTTGTAAGCGAGTAACTGAAGAACATCTCACGATCTCTCTGCCTAGTGTGAGATGTCTCTTAGAAAACTTGTCAACAGTATTTTTGTGATATGGTATAGATAATAAGAATTACTTTTGTTGTAACACAACATATTGGAATAAATCAAATATTATTTAAAAAAAATGAAAACGAACCGTCGTAAACAAAATAACATGTGTTTTATCAAGCGTTAATTATTGTCAGATTATGTGCATATAAGCCTTGATAACAATGAAAGGAATTTGAACCCGAGTCTTAGAGTAAAATCAGACCAAATATTTTGGTTATTCATCTTGTCAGCCATAGGATAACGTTGAAATTTTATACTTATAATGATTAGTAATTGCCAGGCCAGTGTGGTGGACTAAGGCCTAAGCCCTCTTAATTGTAGAGGAGGCCTGTGCCCAGCAGTGGGACGTATATGGGCTGATGATGAATGATTAGTAAATAAGAAACTGAAAATATGACAAAATATTTGGTCTCGCGGCATAAGAACGTAGAGACTCTGGGATCGATTTCCGTATCAGGCTAAATGCTTTTAGGGTTTTCTATTAGCAATTTGTTAGTACCAGATAAGAACTTGAAATTTTTCCTCGTAAAATGACATTATGCTCACTCCTAATTATTATGAAGTTGATACAGAGTGAGCGGTCCAAATGTGTAGAATTTCCCCGTTGCCTGCCACTTCGTACATGAATAAAGGCGCTATTATATGTATGCAAATAAGGTAGGTTACTTATTTATTTTACCCTTATTTTAATACCAACAGGTATTGGGAATTATAACATGATAATAAGAAATGATTAATTGTGAACAAAGTACAAGGTTAATATCATAAGAACGAGAAATTTCGAAACAATCACATATGAATTAAAAAGACGAATACAATATTAACAATTGTGTTATTCGTGTAAGTTCACACATATTTATACTGCGATACATACATACATAACCACACGCCTGTATTCCACGATGGGGTAGGCAGAGGTGCATTTCTGCACCCATATTTCGCCAGGCATTTATTAGTTCGACGTAATAGGAGGCGAGCCTATTGCCGTTTTTCGGGCATATTTCCAGACTCCGTACTGCTAATAAGAATTTCCTGATAAAGAAATATTACTTAATAATAAAATTTAAATTGCGCCCTTAAAATTGTTGTACTAAAATCCTCCATGTGCTGCTTCTATTTATTTATTTACAAGGTGATCTCTTAAAACCTGCTGGATGGCGTTGGATGCAGACCTGTTTTAACATCTTATGGCCATCTAATGGTTGTGATGCGTCTGATGACGATTCAACCGCTGGAAAATCAAAATCTTCAACTCTCAAAATCTATCTGTTATACCTACTCCAGGAAATAATTCCAGTTTCCATGCTGTCCAGGTATCTTCATAGTGGCTGCCAAGCGCACGCCGTTTGGCAGGATGGGCGGTCTACTGAAGGACCTCCATCCTTCAGACCTACTCGCTGTTGCCGCCAAAGACGCTTTCAAAGCTGGCAATGTGGCGCCAGAATTGATCGACACTTCTAATGTTGGGCAAGTGTATTCTGTAAGTAATTTAGATTGAATTTTAATTGCAAGATTTCAACAAATGAATTGGAACTCACAATCAACCTTTCAAGCTTTTAGAATTGATGTTCAAAAGGGAATGGGAGAGGAAGAAAGGTGGTAAGAATTATTGAGAGCACGTTGTTCTAATATGAAAAAAGAGTAACACTCCTATCGAGCAGGCATATTTATAAGTAGGCCAAAAAGTCAAAAGCATGGTAGATTATAGAGAATTGTATAAATTTTACACTTTTTTACCTACCTACCTGTCACGTTCTAAGTAAATATAGCTATTTGCCAATATTTTAGACTTTTATCCTCCAGGCACAAAAAAATACAATATCATACTTATATTATTTATTTATATTATTTATTTACAGAAATTTTATGTAGACATTTATCGAAATGTATCTCAACTGATTATTAATTAATTTCAGATCAGTGGTTCGTCAGATGGTGGTCTGTCTCCCCGCCACGCAGCTTTAAAAGCCGGTATTCCTCAAGAGAAGCCGGCACTCGGAATAAACAGGCTTTGCGGCTCGGGTTTTCAAGCAGTCGTTAACAGCGCACAGGTGAGTTATAGCTTCAAAAACTTACTCTTGCCACGCCTGTATACCACAGGGTTGGGTAGATACTTTTCTGCGCCACAAGCTGCGATTCTGTCACTGATAGATAACGTAGCAGAGTTGGCTAGCAACCGAAATTGATTACTTCGTCTCCTGCAACAATACTTAGGTATACTAGTTTGGGATATTTCTAAGATTACATTCATATTAATATATTTATAACTGTCAGCTGTATTTATTTATGTTGTTCCTAGGACATAATTACTGGGACTGCTGAGATCTCTCTCGCTGGAGGTACTGAGAACATGTCAGCAGTGCCATTTGTGGTCAGGAATGCTCGTTTCGGCGTTCCCCTGGGAGTCAATATTCCCTTCGAGGATTCCTTAACCGCTGGATCCCTGGACAGTTACTGCAACTTCACCATGCCTCAAACTGCTGAGAACTTGGCTGAGAAATACAAACTGAAGAGGGGAGAGGTGGATCAGTTCGCTTTACAGTCACAACAACGGTGGAAGGCCGGTTAGTAAAGGTTGATTTAAAAAATAAATAAATAAAGTGATTCATGAATAAATCGACACGATATAGTTTGCCACAATCCAATAGCACACGTGATCTCGTGTCAGGTAAAATTAGTTTTATCGTCAAAAAATTTTAGTACCTAATAGCAGCGAGTTTGGGAAATTGCCTGTTAATAAATCGGCAGTAGGGTCGTTCTCTATTATATGATACTCACTCATAACGTATTACACGTGTCAGTAGAAATTCATCTTACCTATATACATAACGTCTACATACATAATACTAACTTGAATAGTATCAGAAAAACTTTGATTTACATGTCTTTTCCTACTACGAGAAAACAAGATTCAGTCAGTGGTCAACGCAGTCCAAGCCTACAAATATCCTACCGTTAGCTGAATAGAAATTTTAAACTTTCTACTTATTGTCGATTTTCTCAGCGCAAGACAGCGGCGTGTTCAAAGCGGAGATTACTCCTGTCACCGTGAAGGTGAGGCGGCAGGAAGTGGTGATGGACAAAGACGAGCACCCTCGCCCAGACACCAACACGGAGTCTCTTAGCAAACTGCCAGCGCTGTTCAGAAAAGGAGGAGTCGTGACCGCTGGTAATTCCTCTGTAAGTATTAAAATATTTTATAAACTGCTAACATATTTGCCGACTATGAAACATTTTGGGATTGCCGATTCTTTGAGGATGATGTAATTAATGTAAGCTTGAGTAGAAGCGAAAGCACCGAACTTGATGGCGCCAGATTTATTATACTTATCTGTAGATACAATCATACCGAGATATTATTTTATAATAAGCATAATGAACTCAGTATTGTAAGAAGGCTTCATACACACTTCTTCGTACTATATAGTTACGATGATTACGAACACTTTGACGTTAAAAAAAATCCCGACAAAAAAAATAAAAAAAAAATATTTTCCTTATCACCGTATACAGTAAATACTTAAGGTTGTTAGGAAAACGTCAAAATTCTTAATTTTTTTGTCAATATGTTTAATCACCGTGGCTATTGCCTGTCTTAGTTTTCGATCGCGATCGTTTAACACCATGCATAGAAAAGCTGTAATATTTCCAGCCGAGGAAAAGGTACTCTAAATTAGCCGCCGCGAAGTGAAATAAGTACAATAAAAATAAAAAAACAGCATTTTAATTCTTATTCATACTTTCCTATGATCTTCTACCAAAATTTGATTTGACAATTTCTCAGGGAGTGAACGACGGCGCCGGTGCTGTTATCCTGGCTAGCGAGGAAGCAGTGAAGCAACACAAGCTGTCGCCCCTGGCCCGGCTGGTAGCTTGGTCGTTCGTTGGAGTGGACCCCAGCATCATGGGCATTGGGCCTGTGCCGGCCATACAGAACCTGCTCAATGTCACCGGACTCAAGTTGGACGATGTGGATTTAGTTGAGGTAACTGCCGATGGATTTATTATTTAAAAACAAGAAATATAATTGACAATAAGTGTAGAAAATAATTTACTACTTTACCAGTAGCCACAACAATATGAAACTTTTCGAAACAATATCTGTATGTTTTCTTATCCCAAAGGTTATTTTGACGCATATTATGTTTTATGTGGATAAACATCCAAGTGGATACAACTTTATTGAAAAGCTAAACTATAGTAAACCATCCACAACATATAATAAATAGTCAGTACCTGGATGACCGAGCTTTGCTCGGATTTTTTTTTTTTAATTGTGTTTTTTGGTAATTATATTTAGGTAAGTACGAATTACTAATAAAATGATGAAATATGAATAATTTTACTTAACAGCGCCATCTGCTGTTGTGTCGTTAAAGCAATTAGATGCTCACAAAAAAATGTATTATTATTCGCTAATTCGCCAATAGATGTCAGGAAGAGTCTACTCAAACGCCACCTTTTTGTTATTTTTCTTCCAAATGACATTTTCTAAAAATGATTCCTAGCTAGATCGATTTATCGCCCCCGAAACCCCCTATATACTAAATTTTATGAAAATCGTTGGAGCCGATTCCGAGATTCCAATTATATACCTATATACAAGAATTGCTCATTTAAAGATAAGATAAAAATTAATTATGTAATTGATCTAGATTTTAGACCCTGAAATACTTTGGTGTTTGGATCTCTAAAGTCATAAATGAAAGAAATGTACTTATTACGATTTTAATATATTGTGTATTTACTATCAGTTCCTTCACAATAGGTTCAATTATAGTGTCTTGTCACCAAATGTAGCGAATCAATGGAAATAAAATAAAATTGACAGCCCCGTGGCGCAGTTGGCTAGACACCAGCTTACGAATCGAGAGGCCGATGGTTCGATCCCCGCACCGAGACAAATGTTTGTGTGATCCACAAATATGTATTTCGGGTCTAGGTGTTTGTGAGACCGAAAAGTCTCTCGTAGTTTCTGATACTCACGACACAGGACTTATATCCTAGTGTGGGTTCAGAACTATGTATGTGACTGTTGCGTGTATTTATTTATTATTTATTAAAAACAAATGGATTGAAGACCAAATAATTGTCACGTTTCAGATCAACGAAGCATTCTCAGCACAAACGCTAGCGTGTATAAAAGAACTGGGTCTAGACCAAGCCAAGTTGAACGTGAACGGCGGCGCCATCGCCATGGGACATCCCGTGGGAGCTTCTGGCGCCAGGATCACTGCGCATTTGGCACATGAACTCAGGTAGGGAACCAATAATTTATTTGAAATAAGCACAAAATGAGCAGACAAGTGTTGGAGTGGAGACCGCGCTTAGGCAGACGTAGTGTGGGACGTCCTGCAGCACGATGGTCCGACGACTTGAGAAAGGTGGCGGGTAGCGGATGGATGAGGGCTGCTCAAGACCGGGATGGTTGGCGCCTACTTGGGGAGGCCTTCGTTCAGCAGTGGACGGCGATAGGCTGATTATATTATATATATATATATATATATATATATATTATATAAGCACAAAATATTATCCTTATCCTTATCCGACCACGGCTCGGCAAACGTAGTGTAGGTCGCCCTCTTGCTAGGTGGGGTGACGATATACGCAAGGTGGCTGGCTGCGGTTGGATGGGGAGGGCCGAAGATCGAGCCCAGTGGCGTGCCATAGGAGAGGCCTATATCCAGCAATGGACGTGAGAAAGGCTGTTGATGATGATGACATTAATTGGCCTGTGCGATCGGGTCATTCCATCGTGTGGGTAAAAATGAGTTTAGAGTTTTGCTTTGAATAGGTACGCTTACTTCCTTTTACATGGAACTTATTACAGCTACAATACATGCAATGCACTTCCATAGAAGCCCAAAAGCGTCACATGTTAATTGTATAATGTCTAGTTTATAATTGTTTAATGTGGGTTCAGGATATTCTCATTTATATGTTAAATTGTCTTTATTAAATAAATAAAAAATAAGCTTAAAGATTATTATTCGGAATTTTGAAAGGCATGATGGGCTTTTGGGCTTCTATGGAAGTACCGCCACTAAATACATGGGTTTAGAAATCTCTGTCTATCTCCTCCCTTCTCCTATTGTCCGGATAATTCTATAATTGCATTGTCATTTCAGACGCCGCGGTCTCAAGCGGGGCATTGGATCAGCGTGTATCGGTGGTGGTCAGGGTATCGCCCTTCTTCTAGAAGCTGTTTAAACTCTACACTTAGTGAACTTCGGGCAGAAATGAAATGACTTTTTGTTATACATTAAAACGCAATTGTTATTTATTATAAGGATTTAACAAAATACTTTTAAACACTACTTTTTTAATTTCTATGTATAACTTACTATGAATCACCTCCAAGACGTGCACTGCTAAACCTAGTCCTCGCCCAAAGACTTCCATAAAGAAGTACATTGCCTTGAAGATTAATGTACATACATACATATATACACATAACCTCATGCCTGTATTCCCCGAAGGGGTAGGCAGGGGTACAATTCTGCACCCACATTTCGCAAATTGTGTTTTTGCCCCACGTATTAGGGAGCAAACCTATTGCCGTTTTTCAGGCACATTTCCAGATTCTGTGCTGCTACTGAGGATTTCCTAATGGATAAACACAATAACATTTTTCCCGGTCCGGGAATGGAATCCAGAACCTCTTGTGGCGTCACGCCAACATAGAATATACGTACTTACCTATATATTACCTTTACCTCCAAACCAAATACCAATTACCACAATAAAAGACAAGGTACAGAACACAATAAAGTAACACAAGCATAAGCAATACTTTATTAAGGCAGACATCGATGACGTCATTCAAAACTAGGAATGGGCGCGGCATGAAAATGCCACATACTTTCAACGTCAAGCTAATTGAAACCACAGCAAGTGCGGCGTGAAAACGCCATCACCGCTAGAAGCAAGAAGCGAAGCCCGACGACACTGGTGGAGTCTCACAACACGAAGAGCGACGCAAACACGGAGTTGGAGAGTAGCCACACGATGTTCCCTCGACGACGCGCCGCGCTGAATGACGGCGATCTCGCGGCGCGAACTATTTATAGCACAGCGAGCGATGCGCGGGCCGCGCGGCATCCGTCGGCACGCGCCCCGCAACCGCGAGTAATAATAATAATAACAAATCAATATTGTATATAAGCAGGCATGTTTTCAATAAAAATTACACTCATTCGTCTGAGCTCAAGAGATCGTTTTACTTCAAGTAGTCCTCCAGCACACTACACTCTAAATCGCACGACACATACTTGTACCACGACGCAATCAAGAATAATCATCATCATCAGCCCATATACGTCCCACTGCTGGGCACGGGCCTCCTCTACAACTGAGAGGGTTTAGGCCTTAGTCCACCACGCTGGCATAGACACGCACATAACTTCGAAAGTCAGAGGTGTGTGTCTGAGGTTTGAACCTGCGACCGTCGAGATTGTCGACCGCATACCCAAACGTCGAGGCCATCACGACTTTATCAAGAATAATAAGTCTTCAGAAAAATGTACACCTCTGACTTTTCGAAGTTATGTGTGTACCTATTTACATTGAATTATCACGTACTTTAACGGTGAAGGAAAACATCGTGATTAAACCTGCACACCTAAAAGTTCTTAGGAATTTCTTGGGTGTGTAGTCCGCCAACCCGCACTACGCCAGCGTGGTGGACTAAGGCCTAAACCCTCTCAGTTGTAAAGGAGGCCCGTGCCCAGCAGTGGGACGTAGGTATATGGGCTGATGATGATGATAATGATAATATAAGAATAGCGTTAGTCTTCAGAGTTTGAAGCTATCCGCGAATACCTGTTCGTACCTCCGAAAATAAACAAAAATGCGCTGACATAACAATTTTATTGTAATGTTTCAACACAGATAAAACACGATATCTCGAGTAGTTCGCATCAACAGTTTAACACCGAAACACGTTTTTATTCTGTTTGTTTTTATCAATAGATATAACAGTTTTTGGAGTTTCACATCATGGCGTTATCGTCTAAAGGTCGGTTGATAAAATAACTATATGTTATCGGTGTATTGTAAATAGATTATAAATAAACTTTTTTATAACCATATTTTTGGTATCCTGATAAATGTAATTCTTTACGAAAATAACATTAGGTACTTGCATGCATTTTCAATGTCAAATGTAGGTATATGTTATATCTACCAACGCGACAAATACTTTTATTTTTATTTTGACATCTTCAATGTCGTTTATACAGGCACAGAAAGAAAATCTTATACTTGTATACTTATTGATCACGACATCTGATCAGTAGGTACCTACATACCTACTGTCAATATGCTTATCTCGGGTCTGTTTAATGGAATATTATCAGAGGCTAATGAATATTGTTATATTCTTGTGAAGAAACTTGTAAGAATGAAATTATTTTAGGTTATGTTTAGTTATGTTACATTTTATCAATCCATGGATTTTCGTTCAACAAAACAATAGAGTTTATCCAACATCTTATTTTTAATGTAGTTACATAATGACATTTGTATATCCAGATCCAGATAAGATTGTACTTAACTAACTTACCTCTAAGCAAATATTACATTTTGTTCGTCACATACTTAAGTACCTAAGTACTTCTCATCTCCTACTTAAAAACTTCAATTTAGTTGATGACCCTAGAACAGCATAACTTAGACTTAGTAGTGACTTGAGTAACTTACAGAGACTGCCTCGTGGTCTCGCGGTACAAGTATATGCGATCTAGAGGTTCTAGGTTCGATTCCCGGATCAGGTGAAGTGTTATTGGGTTTTTCCATTAAGGAATTCTCATTAGCAGCACGGAGTCTGGAAATATGCCCGAAAAACGGCAATACGCTCGCCCCTATTACGTGGTACTGATGCATACCTGGCGAAATGTGGGTGTAGAAATGCACCTCTGCCTACCCCATCAGGGAATACAGGCGTGAGCTTATGTATGTTTGTATATAATTTAGAGTGTTAAGTAAGTACCTATTATACACATCTTTACTTTTTGACGTAATTTTGTATATTACATACATATTTAAATGATGATGAAGGAAAGCGTAATAGAGAGACCTAAGATACTTATGCAAATAAATTGTGCTTCAAAAAAAGTCAACTAACCCACGTTAGAGCAAAGTGGCGACTTAATCTTAAGGTTAATAGCCATGTAATTTTATAGAGACGGATATAGAAAGAGCCTCCATAAGTTTTTCTTACTATATATGTAACTAGTATTTGTTTTAGGTATTTACATAGTAGCGGCAAAGCGAACGCCTTTCTGCCGTTATGGCGGTCAGTTCCGGGAGTGGCAAGCTTGTCATGCCTTCGCGGCAACGGCAAGAGACGCTATTAGTGAGGCCAATGTAGACCCTAGCCTTGTGGACCAAACTGTTGTTGGAAACATTAATTATGTAAGTAACCATTTTTATTGACTTTTCAAATCTATAGAACAAGAACTAGTTTAAAAGTAAAAACCCAGCACGAGCATTAAGACTGGAAATGTGTCCGGTAAAAAGCAAAAAGGTGGACATCCATTACGTGAAACAAAAACATAACAGAAATACATCTACACCTGTGCCTCCCCTCTTTCGGAAAAAAACTTACACATAAAAGTACTTCAACGATGCTTATGCTACATAATTAATTTCTTTTTAGCTAAGCCAATGCGATGGCGGCAAAACTCCTAGGTATTGTGGTATATATTCTGGAGTTCCTATAGATAAACCAGCTTTGGGAGTCAATAAAGCCTGTGGAAGTGGACTGCAGGCCATTATTACTAGCGCGGTGGTGAGTACCCAAATCTTACACGCTCTACGTTTTACATACCTGTACACGCAATTGTAAAAAAAATACCTTATAAGTACCTATACATAGATCGGAGCTTACCTTACTAGTTACTTAAACAACACCTACTTAAATAAATAAATATTCCCAACAGTCACATACATAATTCTGACCCCACACTAAGATACAAGTCGTCGTCGTTTTCGTGGGTATCACAAACAACGAGAGACTTTTCGGTCTCACAAATACCCAGACCCGCAACAAATATTTGCGGATCACATAAACAAATGGTGCAGGAACCACGGGACTGTCAACTTATCTCCCTTTTATACATTGATATAACTAATAATAGGATATCTATACTATGCATGAAAATATATAAATATTATGATTTTCAGGATATGGTCGTAGGAACGTCAAATATTTGTCTAGTAGGAGGGACAGAAGTTATGTCCACGTTACCATTTCTGGTCAGGAATGTGCGCTTTGGAACCGCCCTTGGTGCGTCATATCAAGTAGAAGATCATATAAAGAAGTTATTCCCAGATAGTTACACAGGCAAGACAATACAAAAGCTAGCAGAAGAGACAGCAAAGAGGAATAATATTGGAAGAAAAGAAGTCGATGCATACACTACTGAAAGTTTATTGAGGTGGGAAAACGGTAATTATTATTTTTGTTCTCATAAATTTATTGCAGTGTTCATTTATAACATTGATGAAACAAATTATAGGAATATTTACTTACAACTAGGTTTTGTAGTGCCACAGTGTAATTTCAACAAACAGGCAAATGCTGTACATCTAAAGATGGATTTTGCTAATCTGTGAATTTTGATGAATACATAGAAATTAAAGTTAGTTAGGTATGTAGGTACTGTATATTACACCTAATTATATAACTCTTTTTATAACCTTAGTAGATACCTAGGTATTTTAAACTTATTATTATTTATTTATTTATTTTAGCTCAAACCTCGAATGTATTTATAAATGAAATAACTCCAGTAACTATAAATATAAAGAAAAATAAAATCATAGTAGACAAAGATGAGGGAGGTCAAATAGAAACTACTCTTGAAGATTTAAGTCAACTACTACCTTTGATAGACAGTGGAGAAATAATAACAGCTGGTAATACTTCTGTAAGTAGACCTGCTCTGAATGTACTTTCGAAAAACTTAAAGAGGAAAAAATCACTACCTCTGTTTAGACTTTATCTAGAAATTTTGTCTAATTTGCTAATTGCTACTTTGTAATTGCTTACATTTTAAGCTGCTTTCTATTTTAGTGTAGTATTTTTTTAATCCAAAACCCATTACTAAAAAAAATACTCACTTCTACTTATACTAAAAACTTCTGCAAATTTTCATATCTACCAAAAAAAACATTAATTTCCAGTTACCAGCAGACGGCGCATCTGCTTTAATATTAACAAGTGAAGAAGCTGTTCAACAACACAATCTTAGGCCATTAGCGAGGGTTGCTGGCTGGTCTTGCGTCGGGGCTGACCCTGAAGATACGGCCATGGGAATGGCAGCAGCTGTTAAGAAACTTCTAGACTCTTTTAAAATATCTGTTGATGACATCGACTTGTATGAGGTAAATAATAATACCTACTTACTTAGTTGTTTTAAGACATAAGTAATTTATTTTACTAGTCGTAGTACTTTTCATTGGACGCTAGAATTAATTCACAAGCATTTTTTTTCTTCTTAAAACTTCAACTACTTATAATAATCAGAATGGCATCGTCAGTCTCCAAGTTAAAACAAATATTATTGGAATTTTATTTTAAAGAGCTCACAAAATACTGGTTACCTGGATAGTTTCGGTGCTTTAAGTGGTGTTTGGGATAATGTTTCTGTTGTCTATTTTTTATAGTAATTTCCTCCACATAGCAATGTTATTAGGTAGGTTTCTTAATAAATGTGTAAAGATGCTTTTGAAATTAACTCTTTCTTATTACCTCTTGGATTGCTTTTTTTACATTCCTTTGCTTTGTTACAACTACATCACATGAATTTCATCAAGTTCCTTATCAATGTTTGAACGTTCCAGATCAACGAAACTTTCGCCTCTGATGTATTGGCAGTTACGAAGAGATTGAAGCTGGATGTGAGCAGAGTGAATGTGAATGGTGGGACCTTGGCTGCAGGGCATCCTGTTGCTGCTACCGGTGCTAGAATGGCCACGCATCTCATTCATGAGCTTGGGTGAATAATTTTAGCAAATCACAATTTAAAATTACCTACCATAGGTTGTAACTTGTAGGAATGTCTTTAAACTCCCTTTGCTATAGGGCGGTTGATATTTCTTTTTTAATCAATACTTAAAATAAATAAATAAATACACCCAACAGTCACATACATAGTTCTGACCTCACACTAGGATACTAGTCCTGTGTCGTGGGTATCAAAAACTACGAGAGACTTTTCGGTCTCACAAACACCCAGACCCGAAACAAATATTTGTACATCACACAAACATTTGTCTCGGTGCGGGAATCGAACCCGCGGCCTCTCGTTTCGCAAGCTGGTGTCTAGCCAACTGCGCCACGGGGCTGTCAATAATTAATCATTTATATTTTATGCAGTCAACGGTAACCCTACCGCCTGGTTAGACCCATGGCATAAGTGGCAATTGAAAGATGATGGGTATGGGTATCGAATCCTAGGTCGAGCAGGGCTTTTAAGATTCACGATTAGGAAATTCTTTGTAACAGAACGGGGTCTGGTGCTCGAAAAACTGCGATAGGTTGGCCCTTTTATTTTATTATTGATGAATCTACATATCAACACTTCGCCTTGTAATACCCTAACAATTTGTGTTATATTACTCATATTTATAGTACAACTCTTGGAAGGTTTTCGAATTATGAAACAAGAAACCCTGTCTGAATCTTATTTTTTTCATTACAGCCGGCGAAAGTTGAAGAGAGGTGTAGTTACTTCTAGCTGCGGGCTTGGTCAGGGTATAGCTCTTATGTTAGAGCGATTATAAATTAAGTATTATTATTTCTCCCCTTCTACGCACCCTCGATACAGGCTTACCTAGTGAGGAGACCATGTTACAATGTTACTTGTGAGACAATAATTGATTGCATATTTAAACATTGTATACTTTTTTACTATCTGTATGTACTGTACGATTGTAATTGTATTAAATAAATAAATGTTTATTTATATATTCTGTGCAATAACCATCAGCAAAATAATTATTCTGTTGGGCTTGCCGTCTCACAAATTGCCCAAGTTCCCAGAACTCTACCCATATAGGTAGCCAAATGTGCAAAATACTTCAAGATTTTTAATAACTTGTGTAGTTTTCGCTGAATTGCACTGCAATTAGGAACTCATTACCATGAAAAATAAAACAAAATTTGAATTTCAAATTGACTATGTTCATCTTTAAACAAAAATAAATATAAAAATATGACACAAGATGTACAGTTTACATGCTTCTATATGAATGGGAGATGAACATACATACATAAGATGGGATGTTCACTGGTCAATTTTACATTTACAGATACATATTTCTATCTCACGAGTTATTTTATACTACAATGAGCGTCATAGATGTACATAAGTTACATTAGAATTTTACATCATCTGCAATACCTGGATTGGGAAATTATATTTCATTAAGCACTTTTCCAAATTGGGGCCGAATTTAATTTGTAACATTTGATTGAATATAAAAATATTTAAGATTGCATGTGAATACGAATAAATATTTCTTAATATAAGATGCTGTGTTTTGACTAAGTATCTGCTAAAACTCAACAATTTATATTACGCCGTTTCAAATCATGTTATCGAAGGCAGAATACCGTGTCATTTATATATATATTCATGTTATTTTTGCCAGTGTGAACAATTTGTTAGATATCTAAATGTCAGCAGATGTTATTTGGCGAGGTTCGCTGCCTGTTTTTTAGCTTTCACTAGTTCCACCAGCTCCTTGTATCTCTTCATGCAGTCTTTTTTGGTACGGTTTGGGATACAATCGGCTATTTTTTCCCACCTCTCCGGAGTATTCACTGGGAACGTCTTAATCGCTTGTTCAAGCAACTCCTGTTCAGTTTTCGTCCAAGCTCTCTCCTCTGGCTTGTTTCCTTCGTCAACATTTTTTGTATTTATTACACCATTAACCAATTTGGTGGGGTTATCATTTTTTGATATGCCGTTGTCGTCGACGTGATTGCTAACCTTCTTCTTTTCTTTTTCAAATTGGTCGAACGCTTCTTCGTTAGCAGCCTTTTTAAGGTTGCTTTTAGAAAAGTCTGCACTCTGTAAATCTTTAGCTTTATTTAATACGTCTTTTGCTGTAAACCGTTTTTCGTCAGTAAAGACACCATGTTGATTCAAGAAATTCGCGACAACCTCCCACCTTTGATTTGTGCCAGCAGGGAATAGATTAACAGCTTTGATAAGTAACTGTGTCAACTCCACTGTCCACTCTATAGGAGCTTTCACTGCAGATTCTTTCTTAGATTTCTGTTCTTCAGCCTTCTTGTTCTCAAACAATGCTTTTCTTTCAGCTTCTAGCTTGTCCTCAGTTTCTTTAACTGTCTTTAAAAACGCTTCCTTGCCTTTGGATTCTAGTTCCTTGATAAAGTCTTGTAGTTCATTAACTTTCAACAATTCGCAGATTTTCTCGACCGCGGCCATATTCGCCACAGTTTCTTCTTCATTCTGTGCATAGTAGTTATTGGATTTGCAAAAGTCACGAAGCGCTTTACGTTCTTTCCTAAGATTCTTTTTCAATTGCTCCCGTTCTGCCCTTGCGGCTTCTATTCGCGCCCTCTCAGCTTCCTCAGCCTTTTGCTTTGCTAATTGTGCTTCTTTTATCAGCCGTTCTTCTTCGGCTTTCTTTGCTTGAACTGCATCCTGAAATTGAAAACAATAAAAACTTTTTGCTGTTTCTGGAATTTAATGTCATACAAATGCCAAAAACATCTGTATAAGATTAACACATGTTCTTCTATTTATAGTTGTGACAAAATATGAATAAAATATATGTAATATTTAAAACATTAACAGGTTTACTGCTCATACACAAAAATATATTGTTTTTGTGTATGTATTATCATCTACTGCTTTAAAGATCAACTAAATATTAACATGCATTTCCTACACCCATGTTTTTTTATTCTATGTTTTCAAACCCCACATTGTGAGCAAGACTATTGCCCTCAATCCCCACACCAAGACAAATGTTTGTGTGATCCATAAATATTTGTTTCGGGTCTAGGTGTTTGTGAGACTGAGAAGTCTCTAGTAGTTTCCGATAACCACAACATAAGACTTGTATCTTAATGTGGGGTTGGAACTATGTATGTGACCGTTGGGTGTACTTATTTATTTATTTATTTTAATGACAAGGTCACATGCCCCTTCCTTCAATAAAACTGTGTCATGGGAGAGGTCTATGTCAGGCAGACGTAAGAAAGGCTGCTGCTGCTGCTGATGATGATGATGAATGTATAAATGGATGTGAGTAATAGGTTCATAAATATGCTATAGTGCTATATTAAAATTTACCTGTCTTGCTCGCTTTGCTGCTAATTTTCTATCCTTGTCCTCCTGCTTGAAGCGTTGCAACCTAGGGTCATTAGCGTAAGCCAAGTCCACCAATGTTCGTATTCTGGTCATTTCTTCCTTCTTTAGTTTAGCTCGGGAGGCTTTGTTTTGTTTTTCTATCCATCTGCGCTCCTCCCGGTCCTGTCCCTTTTCTTTTTCCTCCTCATCAAGATATGAGAACTCACGCCAAGATTCAAATTCATACCAGAACGCGTAGAACCTGTCGACATGTTCTCTCGTGCTGTTTTCATCGCCAAGAACTGGAACATTCTTCTTTTCTGACCACCTGGCGTTTGCTTCGAAGCACTTGCTGAAAATCTTATAGAATCCTTCCTTTTTAATTTCAGCTGGTGTTGGTATGCTGTCGTCTATAGTGTGATCTACTGAGTCGTAGGATCTTCGTTTGGAAGGTGTGCCGAGGATTTCATACGCTTTTGTTATGCAAGTGAAGTAGTCGTCGTCGCTCCTAACATCCTCACCGAGTGCCTTGCGTTTATCAGGGTGGTGTTTTAAGACCTTCTGTCGGTATGCGCGTTTTATGTCGTCATCAGTGGCTTTGTAACGGAGATTCTTCATACCCAAGACGGCGTAGTGGTCCTGCACTCTCCAGTCTTTAGGATCCAGGCTCCGCAGATAGTCGACATCATCATCAAATATCACCTCTTCAGTTTTCTCGTTGGCTTTGGACGAGCTTAGCAAAGCATCATCGCCATGACATTTTATACTGTAATATCTAATGAAAGCCGCGCCCGCGCATTCCACTTTCCTCTTAACGATCGGCCATGGTATCGCCACCACCCGTCTATTAGTACACAAGCCTGCATCGGTCATGATAAATTAATTTTATTTGAAAGATATGGATTCACTAACATAACCTAAAAACACGAAGAAACAGCTGGTACTTAATGAACAAGTTTTATGGTCCGAAATGAGTTCAATTTAGAGTAACTCTCTAAGGGAAATGAAATTAAAATTCCTCAGAGTTTACGCTATAATCGACACATTTTAATTAATATAAAAAATAAAACGCGCCATGGAACAACAGCACGACGTTGAATGAATGACTGAATGAGTGACGCAAATTGAGAAGAATGACATTACTAACGTCATAAGGTAATCATAGACTAAAAATCATTTGTTTCTTTTCAACTTATATTGTTTGTACGCGTATCCGAAAGTCTAACCAATTCTACCAACATGCAGGAAACAAATCAGCTGACTATTGTCACTGTCAAAGTTTTTGAAAGTAAACACGCGGATTTGTTTGTGATTCGTCTAGGAAGACGGTCGCAAAAAATGTGTAACGATATGGATTTCCTTTTTAAACCCATCATCATGGTTACGGGGTTTGGTCCCTTCGCCAACCACCCAGTAAATGCGAGCTGGGAAGGCGTAAAACGTATGAACAAGGAGGAAATCGAAAACAAACATAACTGCGAACTCGTTCTCATCGAAATTCCAGTTACCTATGAAAATGTCGACGAGTTCGTGCCGGCGTTATGGGAAACACACAGCCCTAAAGTAAGTAAAAACTTTTTAATTAATAAATATGCATTATTATGTATATAATTAAAAATATTTGATGTGTTATTTACATGTCTTCCTATAGCTAATGATCCATGTCGGCGTGTCTGGTATAGCCGACTGCTTCACACTAGAAACACAAGCGCATAAAAAAGGCTATCAGAGAATGGATTACTTCGACAAATGCCCCGCCAACCATGTGTGCCCAGCAGATGGCGCCATTCGTATTCACACTAAGCTGAATGTAGAGGCTATATGCAAGGATTTCAATGAGAACTCTCCACCTGAAGAGAAAACCAGCGCTATCTCCTCAAAGGATGCTGGCAGGTATGTATCTATCCTCATTAATTAGTATTATAAATGTGAAACTTATTTCATATATATTACTCTGTTAGTATTATTTTACACCTTATTAATTTTATAGATTTCTGTGAATTTTGGTGTAGCGACAGATGGCATCTCATAGTACGACCTACACTCCTTTTTGTAGTAAAACTCACATGAGGTGAAATAAGGCTTTTTTTTTTACTAGAAAATAGAATTAATTGTGGGGGTTTGTTTCCACTAAAATTTAAGGCAAATGTGTTGGTTCTCAGTCTACAAATATATAATAATAATATAATCTATTTTCTATTAAAACAAAAACAAATCAGACACAATTTATGAATGAAGTCATCAAAGCATATAAAATACCAATACATTTGTTTGTTATTTGGATGACAATACATTACTTGCAATGGTTACTTTTTTGTAGAAACTACACGCGATTTTACGTTTTCCGTTCTAGAATTAATAAATTTATACTCTCAGTCGTTAATAATAATGGGCACGTAATTAGAGAAAAAACGCGAATGTTTGTTATTTTTGTAAGTACCGTTATCATGCCTAACTTGTAGAACTAGTTTAGATGATTCTTAGAACGTTATAAAGGGATTATAAACTCGAAGGCGGAACGGCTATAATTTTTCGCGAAAAGTATTTGGTTTTCAGATTCTAAATTAAATCGCCGTTTAACGTAAACCGATCTTGATAACTTTATTTGTGACTAGCGATGGGGCCCACTGCCCAGCTCTGTCCGGACGAACTTTTTAATCCCGTGCTTGTCGGGAATTAAACAAAACGCCTGTCATAACTTTCTGAGCAATATGTTCCGTGAATGTGTTTCAAATCGTATGTATGTATGTATTAGTATATCTATCTATCTATAGATTTCGCTTTAAGTTCTATCCGTTATTAAATAAAAGTAATTTCATTACATCTGAAATGTATTAAAGCAAATCCCGGTGTGGAACCATAATGAACCAAAACCAAAAACCATGAATCCATAATTTAATGAAAACGATGAAACATGATTAATAGAACGTAAAACTACATATATTTTTTTATGTCTTTTGGTGCTCACACATCTCTGATATTACTGAACGGATTGATTGACGCCGTTTTGATCAACCATGTTGGGCTTCATTTTATTAAATTCTAATTGCAGGAAAAAAAACGGTAGTATCATTTGAAGAATTCAATAAAAAATGGTTTACATAGCATACCTATTGTTTCAGACGCAATATAGGTATGACATTTCGAAACATTACGAAACACTAGTCATTGTCAGATAAAGTGATAGATACAATATCGGTTACCAGATATTTCTCGATGAGTAAAGGCTTTCACAACAAAACAATGCAAAAAGTTGCAATACAATATGTTGCTTTGCAATAAAAATAATATACATATTGGATGTTGTTTAACAAAGTTAATCATATAACATCTATTTGGAATGCCTATTTTTCGTCGCCAACCCTATCCACCACCCTGTGATTAGGGCCAAAATAAATTATACGTTATGTCATTGGCATTGATTTACACATGTGAGCTTTTTATCGTATATTTGTTTTATTAGTATTGTGCACGCTCGCCTGATAATATTGTTGATAAATTTAACAGAAACCTCGAGTATTTTATCTAATAAAACGAATTGTATTGTCTGGTACCAGGGGATTGACCGATGATATTCCCTGAAATCAAGATCTGCAAGAAAGATGCGTGACAATTTTTCTTTGTTTTCTATATCTCACTGCTGGGCACGGGCCTCCTGTACAACCGAGAGGGCTAAGGCTTTAGTCCTCTGCGCTGGCCTAATGCGTGTTAGCAAACTACACTCCTAAAAATATAAGAACTTTTAGATGTGGAGAGGTTTCCATTCAATATTTTTCCGTTATCGTTAAAGTACGTAATTCATTGTCATTACACACACTGCCTCGTGGTCTCGCGGTACAAGTATGTGCCGTGCGATCTAGAGGTCCTGGGTTCGATTCCCGGGTCGGGCAAAGTGTTATTGGGTTTTTCCATTAGGAAATTCTCAGTAGCAGCACGGAGTCTAGAAATGTGCCCGAAAAACGGCAATAGGCTCGCCCCCTATTACGTGGGACTGATACCTGCCGAAATGTGGGTGCCGAAATGCATCTCTGCCTACCCCTTCAGGGAATACAGGCGTGAGTTTATGTATGTATGTATTAGGGATGTTATGGATATGATATTTCGGATCTGGATACGGATATGGATATAGGAATAAAATTATATCGGGTTACGGTTACGGAGCTCCATAACATCCCTGGTGTGTATGTATGTACATAACTTCGAAGGATTAGAGGTGCATAGGGTTTGAACCCGGGACAGTCGAGTTTTGACCAAAACGCGCGCTTAAACTTCCGAGGCCGAAGCACAGATGTACATAGAGAAGGCCCGTATTCAGCAGTGAGAGGAATATGGTCTGATACAAATTTAACTCATGTAGTAAACAATACTCGCCCTCCAATTTATTGCGTCTGTTATCCAAACGTCAAAATAGTTGAACATGAAAGGTTTCTTATAATTCAATGCCACTTTGAAAAATTGATATTAACATGATAAAGTTATCGGCAATCAAATAGTGCTTAACTGTTGTTGGTTTAACCATCGGCTCTCATGACTATCTCGTGGTATCTTGTTTCCGTAACGTACAACCTACGAAACGTATTTTGAAATAAAACAAGGCGTCTTGTATGACGTGAGTTTCAGTGTACTTGTATATTTATGTATGCATACGCACATTTTACATGAAAGTATATACATATATATTTATATGGTATTCGAACTCGCGGCCTCTAGTCTGGCTGCCTGGCTGCTTAGTCAGTAAGTATTGCATTAAGTAGGGGAGAGTCCTCCAGTACCGTCACCTTAAGGTTTATCCATTAAAAAAATAAAACACCTTAGTTTACATGCTCAATGCTGCGTGATATATGTAAAGAAACTATTTATACAGTCAATGAAAATAATAAACCATCAATATGTTAAGAAATAATAAATTTTTTATTGCAATTTGAACACAAGGAAAAATCAAACTTTCAAAAATTGTCCTCCAGTACCGGCCACTATTTGTATTCATATTTATACCACATAATATTCGATATTTAATAACTCCGATACATTTGCACAAGCCTCATGGACCCAAGCTTTGCAATATCCACACTGAATCCAATCCTCTTCATGAGATTCAAGGCACAAAAGACGAAATGTCTTTTCTTTAATCGGTCTGTTAGAACGGACCATGTTTTCTCTTTATTCTTTGCTGATTTTTGACAGTTAACTTTTACCTTTTTACGTAAGAGCTGTTTCCGAAAGAAAATCTTTTTCCCGTTTAGCTGATTCAGCACTTTTTTATCTTCTCTTTTTTCTTCTAGGGGTTTTTTGTATAGAGAACTCGTTATAATTTCACTGCTTTCAGCTTTACGGCGTCGTTCTGTAGCTCTTCTTTTCGAAGCATCAGGAACCGATGAGAGTTTTGTAAGTGCAACCTTAAAGTCCTCGGTCGACTTGTTCTGTTTGTGTCCTGTTTCAGTGTGAGAATGAGATTGCTGAAGAGAGCAATATCAGTTCAGTATCAATAGTTCAGGATCCCAGGTTGCCTTTTTTTCTCATTTCTCATCATCATTTTTCTCTTTTGGCATTATTATGTACCTGTAAGCAAAATAAACCCATCAAAAAGTAACTTTAAGTATGGCCGGTACTGGAGGACAACGTTGTGGCCGGTACTGTAGGACACGGAATGAATATTATTTTTGATTGCGAAAAAAAAATTTAACGAACAAAAGTTGATTGCAAGCACATTTTTAAATAGTCATATAAGTAGCATATACATACCTGTATTGACTTGTTTTAAAATACTTTTCTAAACTTCAAATTTCACCCACAGAACTTTAACTTCGTAGCGTACGTCTATTACGCGCAAGACGATTCTTTGCAGTGACGGTAAACACGTCGCGAAAAATAAACGCCGCGCGGGTCATAGTTCTTATGAGAGTGCATCATGCTTTTGCTATGATCATCTCGGCACCATCTATTGTAGGACAGTAGAAATTGCCACTGGCCGGTACTGGATGCCGGCCGGTACTGTAGGACTCTCCCCTAATGCTATATTCCGGCACATGAAGCTAGTCTGTTTATAATTGATTTCAATTCAAAAACCATTCGATCGCCAGTATTGACGACAGCTAATATAAAGACAATGTCTTTCGGAATAGTCATGCATGCCTTTTTTAACCCAAATAACCACTTTTTTTACTAGCATCTAACATATTTAAGTCCTGGCTAAGTTTACGGTTTTACATGCATAGGCACGTGTCACAAAAGTTGTTTTTCTAGCTGAATTTATAAGTACAACAAAGTTCTCTGTTTAATCTGTATTCTGTATTTTATCTTTTTGTTTCAGGTACCTTTGCGAATACATCTACTACACATCACTCAGTGTGGACAACCAAAGAACGCTGTTTGTTCACGTTCCCGACACGAACGTCTACTCATCAGACCAGACCGCTCGTGGACTGGAGAGAATCCTCGATCTCTGCTTAAACCAAATTAACCAAGTAGACCAAACAAATAACGTAACAGAAAAACTCAAAGAAGCTAACTTAAATGATAAACAAGATTGTAATCAAATTTAAAATTTAAGTAAGAATGCGCTTAGGACATAGGGCTTGGTAATTTGTGAGATTCATGGTAATCATTTTAAAAACAGCACTAAATTAGACCTAAATATTCGCTTTAGGGGCCAGTTTCACGGATTCCTGGTAGGTATTGGTTCGGTTATCCAAAACATATTGACGATACTTACGTATCCAAAGTCTGTCGTCATTAACAGTTTTTGGTAGTACTGAAACATAATTTAATCTACTAAATTGTTACGAGGATAGACGACTGATACAAGTAGTGATAAAAATAATTATATTCCATGTAATTTCTATTCTATGTATTACACTTGTCGTTCCAAAAATACGTAATCAAATTAAATGATATTATAGTACAATGTCTTATTTATAGGAACTGTTATATTTTATTGTTAACGTACTTATGAAATCCAATATGTACAATACACATATTATTGTTTTAAAATAAATACGGATAATTTAGTTATTTTACTTTATTACCTGCCAGAGCTCGAATCTGCTCCGCCTGAATGTACTTTTTCAATTCTTTATTTGCTTTATATGCAAATATTGTTTATAGCTGTGGAGCCCGGCCCCGATCGAGAGCAATTTTAAAAATTCCATGCTCAACCCACAGGAAGACTTAGTACAAAAACACTAAACTTTGATTATATTAGTATGAAATTAAGACGCCTGCCATAATTTTCTGAGCAATATTTCTTGATTGAGTTTTGAGCCCTGCTCCCTAACGCAATTTTACAAATAAAGTACTCATGTACTTTTCCAGTATCCTATCTCCATATCAAGTATCATGCAAATAGGTTCAGTGGTTATACATGAAAACGTAAGTCAGACAAGAATTACTTTTGCATTTATAATAAACGTTAAATTCCAAATAATAGCCTATATTTTAATTCTATGAATAAGCTATACACTGCTGACTTTTTTTTTAAACAGATTAGCATGAGATTCTATAGCATTCAAACAAATACTATTATAGGTACAGAAACTATACAGTAGGTAGTAACTATGAATGTAAATTAACGAGATTCTCTGCACAGAATTAAATGCCTGTAATAATAAAATATGCTTGAAATAAAAATACTACATCTACAAAAGGAAATTGCGGAGTAGTTTAAATGAAAACAATGAGTAAATTATGAAGGATTTATTGTCTAATCCTCCTCCTCGTCGTTGGTGGCGCCGCCACCCTGTCCCTTGCGCAGGTTCTTCCTCTTGACGCGACCGGGCCTGCCGCCGCCGAACGGCGACTTCAGGGAGAAGTCAATGTGCTTGCCAGAGTCCAGGCGGACAATGAATGACGGGATGTTCACCACTTGTTTGCGCACACTGAAATTAATAGTTTGAAATTATATACATATATATATATATGTTCTATTTATGTAATAGTAATGAAATGTAGCAATCAACATCACATAAAAATAACAAAAATGCTCCAAGTTCATGGTGTACACATAAAAAAATTACTTTAATTAGGTCCATATTTATCCTACAATTGAGCATAGTCATACAATGAATGCATAGAGCATATAATACATATTGACAATATTAAGGTAATAAACTGATGATTGTCACTAAAAATACTGATTATACCTTACCTTGAAATAGCTCAAAAGAGCTTATAAATTTTCAAGACATTGAATTCAACAGGAGTTGAAATTCAAGTGGTCTTTTATGAATAAACAGTTCAAATCAGCACAGCCGCTGATGATGCAGCATGCAGTATCGCTACCTGCATTTGATTTTAATATTAAATAACTAAATTCCTATACATTGATCTTTTTTACTTTTTCACACAATTTTACTTGTCTGACATTCAAAATATTGGCTTTATCATATATAAATTATTCAATTACCATATGTAAACAGGTCAGGCTAGCTATAAATATTTGAATTCAATAATGATGTTGCAAGTTGATGTAAGTAATTAATAAAATATGTTGTTATCTTACCGAATGTGTCTTTGTCTGATAAGGATGCGGGCATGATGGATGGACTTGGCAAGACCAGCCTTGAACACCTGTGTCTGGAGACGACGCTCCAAGAAGTCCTCAATCTTCAGACCCAAAACATAATCGAGTTTCATTTGTTTCTCATCAAGCACACCAATCCTCACTAGACGACGGAGAAGGGCATTGCCTGAAATAATAATAAACTTTTAAAACCATCTATTTACAAGTGTCAGCAGAATATTAAAATATGGTTTTATCAGAAAAAAGTTTGTCAACACTAATAAGTCTGACAAGAGGTTGCCAGATATTTATCATCACTTTAATGCAGTTTTTTGTTTAATTACATTCTAGGCACAAAAATCAATCTAAAAGCATTTTTTTTTTCATAAAATGTTAAGATTTTATTTTTGTTTTCTAATTTTACTCATTGGGGTGGAAAACAAAATATGGAAACTACTATGAAAAAAAAAAAGACAAGTAATAAAGAGCAACCAACCAAAATTTGAATATAGTAAAGTTTTGAATGGGAGTAATATATATTTCTGTTGCTTTCTCTTTAGTTTTTCGCTTTTTGTTTAGACCATAGTGTGGTTGGTACGACAATCTATTTGTGACTAATTATCAGGTATTTACCTTCAAACAACCTCTTGGGGTCCTTCTCCTCAAGTGTGAGTAGCTCACGGGCAGCTTTACGGATGCGGGCAAGCGTGTACTTGACCCTCCACACTTCACGTTTGTTCCTCAGACCATACTCGCCGATGATGCGCAACTCCTGGTCGAGACGCGCCTTCTCGAACGGACGGCGGGGGGTTACATATGTCTTCGAAAAGACTGACGGCACCCTGTTGTTCACCATGATGGCGAGCTGAAAGCAACAACAGTAAGATTCGTTTAGAAAATTTTCGTGTTTCGGAAGAATTTAGTTTTATTGCAGCTGCTCAATGCACGTGTACAGAGCGGTAATTTAGTTATGAATACACGTTTCATTTAGTTTGGTTATGTTTAACGTAGTTTGAATATAAAAATTATAATAATGATACACGTGTCTTAAGTCATGTGCAGTAAATACAAGATTGCGTGGTAAATGGTACATCTACAAATTCACGTGGAGAACTTACTGATTACTGATAGTACTAACCTAAAATTATATTTTCGTTCATTGGTCTTTTTTGTTAGTGACTAGGGTAAGACTAAACATACCCAAGTAAATGAAGCGTGTATAGTAAATAACTAGCGAAATCACTGCTCTTAGTTTCAATCGTAATGAAATAATTAAAATATTCGTATTCTATGAGGATATAACCTGTGGAGATGTTATTGGTTAAACATGTTGCCAAAACTCGATACAAACGTGAACACCTAAAATTTATATAAACTTTAGGTTACACACGGTTAAGATTCTGCAATTCTGGCATTTCTATTGCCTCATTGTCCACCTAGCAGCGCCAAGTATGAATTAAAGACGCCATAGTCTACTTAGAGGCAGCAAAACTTTAACACGTATAGGTTATGTCCACTTAATCCATTCACATCTTACAGATTTGTTTATAATTACCAGATATTCACTATAACAATAAAATTACACAATATTTTATATCAATTTTAACACATATTTCGCTTATTTAATAAAATGTATTCACCTCGTTCTGTTAACGCGGCTCGCCGAAAAAGACAGACTTGTCAAAAAGAAAGAATGTTGTTAGTATTACCACTTACCAGTCAGGATTTTTAAAATAAATTGAGTTGCCAACAAAAAAAACAAAATGGTTTATCAATATTTTTTTATTAAATATTTATAAGTTACATTTTCAGTAGGTATTAATATTGTAAAAAAATATTATAATTTACAATATGTCCAAATCGTTTCTCGCTGGTCGGTATTATTTTTTGGACTCCACTGTGCTTCTAAATCTGGATTTAGACCAATCTGGGGTCCAGTGACCAATTTGTTTTTTTTTTCATTTTTATATGGAGATAATATATGAGACTTAGGGAAAGAACATAGTCGACTTTTTTTATAAAATTACGCCCACGCGTGTTGCCCAACTCCTAATAGGTCAAACATAAAAGCGGTAAATATGATTGGTATTTAACCCATGAATAAACACATTGTGATAGTCAAATGCAAGGAGTTTTAAGTAGCTCTATTAAACATTCCAAAGGTTCTTAAATATTTATGTATATTATTGTCATTGATCTGATTCATGTATACATCAGAGAAAATATAAAACATTAATGTGATGATGCAAGAGATAAATATATGTAATAAATCTAACTCTCACAAAAGGTTGATGATAAAATAATATAATAAATAATTACGACAGATATGCATATCAGCAATGTGTCAATAAAAAAATACATTCCAATGGCTATGATGTTTTAACTATGCCTCTCCCTCCTAATCTCAGCTCTGATTCAGTACAATGAATTGATCCATCTATTAAAAGCAATTTCCATTTCATCATCATCATCATCATCAGCAGCCGTTCTTACGTCCACTGCTGGACATAGGCCTCTCCTATGGCACGCCAATGGGCTCGATCTTCGGCCCTCCTCATCCAACCGCTGCCAGCCACCCTGCGAATATCATCATCCCACCTAGCCAGAGGGCGCACTACACTACACTATTTCCATTTGCTACATACAAATTAACATAAAAACACATTAGAGACTAAAATTTTATTTACATTTGTACAAATATATGTTAAAAACAATGATTTAAAATTTCTTGTACTTCAAGAAACCCCTGTATTTCTTAGGATTGAGCCCATAAGCCTTCAATCTTTCGTCAGATAATTTACTTAGTGGGTTGTCTGATGTGCTATTTTTATTTTTTAATTTATCTTTTTGTTTGAATTTCATTTTTAAATCTTTTTTATTTTTAAAATCATTATTTGAAATATCAGCATTCATTTTATTTTTATTTTTCTTTCTTTTCTTACTGATCTCTTCTGTATCATTTGCAGATTCAACTTTTCTCTTTAAATTGTCTTTACTGACTACAGATGTATTTACACTTTGACTGGTTTGACTTGGTGTTGGGTTTTGTGCAATTTCAACAGAAAAATCACCTGATTTGTTTTTCTTCTTCTTCTTTTTCTTAGTTTCACTAATTGTCGAAATTTCTCCATTATTATGAACTTCAGTATTGCTATATTCTACTTTTTCTTCATGTATGTTGGCATTATCCTGACTAATCGTTTTTACTTCTTCATTTAATAAAGTTAATTTATCAATATTTCTGGCATTTTTAGATTTATTTTTCTTACTTTCTTCTTGGGTGTGAACCTCTTCATTTGTTTCATTACCTTCTATTTCCGCATCAGTGTTATGTTCTGCGTCCTTTTTATGTTTTTTCTTGGGTTCATTTTCTGGATTATCTTCTAAAATTTTACTAACTTCTGTAGTATCTAAAACCTCATTTTCATTTTCTCCTGATTCTTTCTGTTTATTCTTTTTCTTCTTCTTCTTTTTCTTTTTAGTAGCTTCTTCTACCGGGACGATGATCTCAGGTTCTCTAAAAAGAGATATGACACAATATAAATTAAAAAGCAACACAAAATCAGGAAAACTTTCGTAATAAATATACTATACCCACTCAGGTAAATTCTTGAAAAGGCTAGGCAATACTTTTCGTTTGAGTGACTCATCAGCTGCTTTACTCGCGTATGTGTTTATTTCACTCTTTTCTACATTGGCAGGTCGATATTTAACGATTTTCTTCAACGGCACCCATTGAGTGAGCTCTTTGTCATCAGCTAGTAGGATCTGTAATATAGTTTTTCGGTTTATATTCACTGACATATTAAGTATTGGGCATCTACAATTTTATTTGTTAGGTTTCGTTTTAGAATATACATTTCATAATTTCTTCTACATAATAAATTCGTTAAGTTAAATATGGATGCATATTTAAAGGTGTTGCGGCACAAGTATGTGCCGTGCGATCTAGACGTCCCGGGTTCGATTCCCGGATCGGGCAGTGTTATTAGGTTTTTCCATTAGGGAATGCTCAGCAGCAGCACGGAGTCAAGAAATGTACCCGAAAAACGGCAATAGGCCGCATCCCTTTTATGTAAGACTGATGCATACTTGGCGAAATGTGGGTGCATAAATGCACCTCTCCCTACCCCTTTGGGGAATACATGCATCAATATAAGTTTGTATATGTTTCTTATAATCAATTACCTCCTCAATAGTCAGGCCGTAATCATTAGGCACAACTTCTCTGTACTTGAATCTTGTAGGCAGATCTCCACCGATCACATCTTCACAGTCCATCTTGTAATACTCCTCCATGTACTCTGAGTAAGTTTTATCAGCAACCGTTGGTACAAACTTAGGTTTATCCGTAGATAAAACTTCGGCTAGCTTCGATTTCTTTTTCCTGTTTCGACGTTTCTTCGTCATGTTTTGTTTTAATTCTTCAAGTAGGGTTGCACGAGCTTGCTTCGGATCGTAGTCAGCGTCCATCTGGAATAATTTATATTGATATTTGTTGCAGAAGGAATAATATTTGAGTACAAGTATAATTATAAAATAAATACAGTCAAGTACATAGTTTTGACCCCACACAAAGATACAAGTCTTGTGGCAAGGATATTACGCGATAATTTACGGTCTAAGAAACACCTGCCCAGAAATAAATACTTAATGACCGCATAATTGCTTTAGCGCGGGGATCAAACCCGCGGCTTCTTGTTTCACGAGCAATTGCGCCACAGAGGCTGTCAAATTTTATTTCACAAAAAATCACAAAATTTAATTTATACAAAAGAAAGTTAGATTGCTTACATTAAAATCCTCATCTTCACAATGGGGGCCGTCTTCATTCCCATCTTGATCTCCTTCATAATTCTCCCAGTTTTCTGTAAAATATCAATTATATACATGTTAATATACTAAACAGCTACACCTACACATTCAAATAAATGGAATAATGATATTCGATTCCTTTACTCTTAATAATTTCACATACATACATACATAAACTCACGCCTGTATTCCCCGAAGGGGTAGGCAGAGGTGCATTTCTGCACCCACATTTCGCCAAGTATGTATCAGTCCCACGTAATAGGGGGCGAGCCTATTGCCGTTTTTCGGGCACATTTCCAGACTCCGTGCTGTTACCGAGAATTTCCTAATGGAAAAACCCAATAACACTTTGCCCGACCCGGGAATCGAACCCAGGACCTCTAGATAGCACGGCACATACTTGTAGCAGTATTTACCAATCTCAAGTTCTTCATCGAGGTCAGGGAACACAGGTTTCTGGTCATCAGCCTCGCCATAGTACTGCTCGTCGAATATGGCTTGCATGCGTTTGTCGTGCTCCTCAGGATCAAAGTCCCCTTCGATGTCTCCCTCCTAAAACATTATCAATATTTGAAGTTACTGCATACACATTAATCTTAGACCTGTATTATATGAAGCTTTAAACTATGTGTACTACAAAACAAGTTTTTTTTTAAAGATATGTTTAAGTCAAACTTAGTTGCTGCGTTACGATTCGGGTGCACTAAATCGCAAAAGGCCTACGACTAATGTAACACACTAAATTTACCTTTTATCCTATTTTTCCCATCATAAAATGGAGACGGCACTTGGATAGGCAATGTTAATCTATTTGAACCTATATTGGGGATGGGTAGCAATAATGTTTCAATCAAAGTCAACTCACCTCAAATGCCAGCTCCTCATTGCCAGTAACTTCCTTAATTTTGGCGATTTTCTCTTGTATCTCCTTCAGCTTGAGCGCTTTCAGTCGAGCGATTTCCTCCATTTTCTTCTTCTTTTCCTCCTCCTTACGCTCCCGCACCTCGGCACGCTTGCGCGAACGACGATCGTCTTTCGGACGTATAAAGTTCATGGTACGAGGGAACCGCTTCAACTGTTTGTGAATACACAAATTCGTCAAGTAAATAGTGACTCCAAAATAAGATATAAATTTTGAGCTGTGTGCTGGAAACTGAGACAAACTATTTGATAAGGCTGTTCAACGTAAAAAGTGACTTATCTAATCAATTCTGTTATTTATCGACCATTTGACAAAGGTGCAGGATGGTCTTCAACCAACAATCAAATTAGATTACAGAATGAAGTAATTGTGATGCCTATTGATAATTTGAGTACTGTAGTAGCTTTATATAGAAATATGATCTGAAATATTTTAACAGTACTCACATATTCTTCATCAGGTTCTTCAAAACGGAAATTGTAAGCTCGTTCAAATTTGCCCTGTTCCTCAACTGTCTTCTCGTCAGCTTCTAAATCGTCATCATCTCTTATTTTATCTTCAGCATCGCCCACATCACCTTCGCCTAAATAGCTTTCAAAATAAAACATAACATGAAAACAAATATTATCTATCTACCTTTTTTTTTGTTCTCGAGGGGAAAGCTGTTTATGGCTCTACTTCCCGCCAGCCCAGGGGGGAGGGGGGCGGAAACGTATGTCGGGGTCACCGGTCTTCCAGCCCGGTGCGCGGCGACGTCATGTCCGCGCAGATGTTATTGCCGGGCTGGTCCCTAACAAATTCCCTAAACCGGCTTACCGACCAAAACCCTCCGGTGGCCATCTCCGCGCCAAGTGGGGCGACCACGGTACGTGAGCGAGAAGCGCCCACCGTAATGCCGCAGCCGCCCGGTGCACCTCGGAGACGTAAACGTCTCGGCCGTCTCGGAGTTGTAGGGGGGCGCACTTGCACCCCCACTAGCTTGGTTCGGGCGCCCCGGTTGTGGATGGGTCACTTTCAGTGGGCATAATTTTGTGATATGGGTAAATTGAATAGTTATAAATAATTGTAAGTGATTAATGTTCAAAAATGAAATAGTTTTAGATGTTTTGAGAGATTTATGAGACAGAAAATATGACTATGAAAAGTTATGCTACAAACACATTAAATGAACCAAGACGAATTTAATTTTAATGAGCAAGATATTATTTCATATAGTATAAATCTCATAATGAACAATACCATCAACATAAATACAGGTCTTGTAAACCTACCGTTTGTTAAGTATGTAGTCTCTAAGGAATGCCTCTCCCTCATTCAATTTAGGATCTGACCATAGAGCTTTTAATGGCGCCAAATCTTTTTCAACCTCATTGTCTATGTGTTCTTTCTTGCCTATCAAGTAATCTTTTAAGGCACCTTCCTGTAAATATCAAATGATAATTATCAATTTGGGTGTTTTGATTAGGATGAATTGCTGACACAACCCATGTAATAGAAGTTTCATAAATTTTTCATCATCAGCCCACATATCATATATGTCCCACTGCTGGGCATGTGCCTTCTCTAAAACTGAGAGGGTTTAGGCCTTAGTCCACCATGCTTGCCTAGTGCGGGTTGATAGACTACACACCTAAGAAATTCCTATAAACATTTTAAGTGTGCAGGTTTTCTTTCACTATTAATGGAAGTGATAATTCAATGTCAATACACACATAACTGAAAAGTGCCTGGGATTTGAACCTGCGACCGCACACATAAACCTCAAGGCCATCACTATTTTTTTATTTCAACACAAATATTAAGTGATATTAAGTTCATAATAAATTTGTTATAGAATGTGTACCTTTCCTGCACTTTTGGTATCATTAGTATCTTCCTGTGTATCTGCATTTTTGCTTGCAACTTCGGGTGCTTTCTTTTCAATAGTAAAGATATTACCATCATCATCATCATCTTCATCACCACTGTCCTCAAAAGTTAAGGTTTTAGCTTTTGTTTCTTTATCTGAAACATGATAATATTCTCCAACTATAATAAAATAATAATAAATAATAAATAATAAATACACCCAACAGTCACACACATAGTTCTGATCCCACACTAAGATACAAGTCTTGTGTCGTGGGTGTCAGAAACTACGAGAGAATTTTTGGTCTCACATACACCCAGACCCGAAACAAATATTTGCGGATCACACAAACATTTGTCTCGGTGCGGGGATCGAACCCGCGGCCTCTCGTTTCGCAAGCTGGTGTCTAGCCAACTGCGCCACGGGGCTGTCAAACTAATATAACTAATACGAATATAAGGGTTGTGTAGTCGCCTTACTTTTACATTATACTAAAATAAAATCTTTTTATAATATAGAATTTTTAAATTGTAAAATCTTTTGCAATAAGAAATTTTAAAAATCATGAGATTAATATAAAACATTTTGATTATACTCAGCACAATACATACTAATATTAAAATACTTCTGTAAAAAAAAAACTCGCAACAAGACAAGTTGTGCCTAGTGTGGAGAGTTTTTGTAATATGGAAATTGGTAGTACTTTTCCTGGTAAATAAATTTATTTATTATTTAATATTTATGGCAGAATAGCATATAATTGCAAATAAAATGTTTATTTAATATACTTGTTATCTTAACAATACCTTATAAACAAATTTAGTACTATTATACCAACCAGTTTTTTTCTCTTCCTCATCAAAGAATTTAAAATTAGGATCGTAAATTCTTGGGTCTTTTGTCTTCAACAGTGCAAGGGTCTTGAGGAACTGTGTTTCTGTTTCTTCTGATATTTCCAGAGGCTCATCACTTTCATCCTCACTGTCCGATGATATAGATGCATCAGAATTCAGAACTTTGTCTCCATACTTTTGCTCCACTGCAGAAATAATCAATGTTTTATGGTTTAAAGAATACACCTCAGTTTTTAAAAGAGGTCTTTACTGCTGGGTACCAGTGTTATTAAACCTATCTCTGCTGGCGAAGATAAATTAAGATGTTTTTTAAAGCAAATTCAAGAGCCAAAATCTCAAAACTAAGTCTTAATATACGTGGTGGTGTTATAGTAGAATATGATATATACATTTTTATTCATAAAATATGTAAACTTACACTTGTGTCGTTCTTCTTTTTCACGCCACGCGTCGTATTTCTTTGCGTATTCATTTTCTGTTTTTAACTCAATTTCATTTTCAGAGTCATCATCAAACAGTTTTTGTTTAGGCATTTTAAATTATTACAATATTTATTTAAATCCTAACCAAAAAGTGATCACAGACGCATGTTTTTCTATTTTATTCCGAATTTCCAATTAAAGTTGACATTTGTCACTACTTGCCACTTGGTGGTAAGTTTTTTAGTAAAATTATTTAGGCAATTGAGTCGATTTTTAGATCGAAATACACACTGCAAAATATACACTGCCTTAAACTTTTGAATTTATTAGGTAGGTTTATACAAGTGAGAAATTTATACATTTAACACAAGTTACTTTATTATAAATACATGATTTTTTAATTATTATTTTAATCACAGGAATATCCCTACACAATTTTAGCAAATATCCAAACCTGTATACATACATGAAAACAATAACATATTTTGATTTGTGATTCTTGGCAACATTTTCATAACCTAAAATTGTTGTTGTCATATCTACCGCTCTTGATTGTTTCATGTTTGTTACCTCGGAAAAAAGAAATTTTATTTGCAAAATAAATGTTTAGTTCATTTGTAACATAAGCCAAAGTAAGCTATCATGACTACAAATCCCAGAAAAGGAACCGATCCGGTTCCCATGGAGGAAAGCGATCAGCTAACTATAAGACCCTTGTAAGTGTTTGTTATTATTTATTATACTGAAAATATAGGTCAATACCCCATATACAGCAATTAAATAAATGTTTTTCGACTCCCTAGCTACCAATACTTTGTATTTTTTATACCCTTCCCTAGGTTATACAAGATGTCTCAACTTTTTATACGTTCTATTGAACGTCAGCTAAACCAATTTTGATAGGATTAGGGTTTTCTCTTTTTGCTAAGCACATTTACAATTTCCGGTTTCATCATCGTTTTTCTTTGTGCATGTAAGGTGTTTTTAGTGTTGCTAGCGGAATAAGTAATTTTATCAAGATTGCCAAAAAAAATTCTAATCTTATCCAACACATTTGTGGGATCTATGCTACACTTGTTATTATAATAGTTACATTCTCAAAGACTTCTGAATTCAGCATATTCAGCATGAATTCAGCTTGGAACTAATATAGACCAAATAGTTAATAGACCTGTACTCTCTGAAGTTGCTTCCTCACTAAGTACTAACTAGTTATATGTAACACATTTTTATATAACACTTATTCTTAAGCATATACAAAGACAACTTTATTTAAAAAAAAGTAACTGTTTGCAAAGTATACAGGAAAAAATGTTTATAAATCTACATTACCAGAAGTTAATGTTTAAGCAAATAATAATAAACATAGTAACTGTTATTTATAGTGTTGGGACTTATTTCTGCTCCTGGGCACAAATTTGATTTCCATACTCATTCCACAGACATTTTGCCAGGATAAAAATAGCCTTTGTGTTGATTGAGTATTAGCTGTGTCCGTAACAAATTTCATTAAAATCCATTAAGAAGTTTTTGCATGAAAAAGTAACAAACATCGATACAACTTTCTATTTTATAATATATCAAGAGATGAAGAGAATTTCTCCATATATATATTAAAAAAGGCAGTGGCGGTACTTCCATAGAAGCCCAAAAGCCCAGTTTGACTTAGAAAATTCTGAAAAATAATCTTTAAGTTTTAAATCTTTATTTAACAAAAGCAATTTGCCATATTATTGAGAATATACTGACACCTCATTAAACAATTATAAACTAGACATTACAAAATTAATGTGAATTTTTTTTGGGCTTTTATGGAAGTACCGCCACTGAAAAAAGGATATTATTTCAGGGGTGCTGGTCAAGAAGTAGGCAGATCATGCATAATGTTAGAGTTCAAAGGAAAAAAGATTATGGTAAGTTCATATATCCTTGAAATATTTGTTTTTTAGTAAAGTGCTTCTTTTAAAATATCAAAAACTTTATTTTATTTTTTTTATCATGGAGGCAGTTTTTATGAACTATAAATGTGTATCAGGCCATGCATGACTTGTTTTTCCGTTTATTTTGCAGTTGGATTGCGGGATACATCCAGGCTTATCTGGAATGGATGCTCTACCGTTTGTTGATCTCATTGAGGCTGATGAAGTTGATTTACTACTTATTTCACAGTAAGTTATTTAACCATTTTATTATTTAAAACGATCATTACTGTTATTATAATTTTTGTAAACAATCAGTTAAGCAAATTCACAATTTTGATAAAACATGTCTGTGTTGAGTAAGTCTAAGTGCTAATAAGATTTTATGTCTTTTTGAAATATAAATATATTGTCTCAGCAATTTATTTGACTTGTAAGTAAAATTTTTGGGAAGAAAGATAAGATATTGGGTAAGCTTATGCTCTTTTTATTTTGTCCAATTCTATGTAACTAATATATAGGAAGGTGAAAATTACATCAAAGTATGTTCTCTAACCCAAAATAGCTTTTTTTACCCAGTTTATTATCATAGATATAATCAACCGCTATATTTTTGCAGTATCAACATTCTAAAATACTTATTTTGTTTTTGTCAGTTTCCATCTGGACCACAGCGGAGCATTGCCTTGGTTTTTGACGAAGACTTCATTCAAAGGCAGAGTGTTCATGACACACGCCACAAAAGCAATCTACAGGTGGCTTGTGTCAGATTACATCAAAGTAAGGTGAGTGTCAATGTTTGTAGTTAGATCACTATGTATTATTGTCAACAAATTTACATCCGACTTATGGGCAAGGATCACCTTATAGGTTTAGGCCTTAGTCAACCACTTAGTGTATGATTTTCTAAATTGATAAGGGTGATTTGGTGAATTTGTGTATCTATAAAATAAAAAAAATTAGAAAAAAAGGATAGAAAAGTTAAGGGATTGCAGTTACTTAAAAAAAAAAAATTGTTGCAGTATTTTTAGATCAATGGTGAATAATTTAAAATAGATACAGTGAGGTTTCAAATTTCAATGTAATTCAATATGATTATTTGGTATGCTTCAATACAAGGTATTTCTATAAAAGTATTCAAGCTATCGAAAAAATTATAATTATTATATTATCTTCTGTAATCAATATATCGGACTTTGAGGCTTTTTAGGTAGGTCATTTTAGATCATAAATTAGGATTACAGTAATGAATATTTTCGTTTATCAAAAACTTGATAACACGAACCTAAAATATTGCCAACTTTTTGTGAATAAATTATGGCATATGTTTTGAATTCATATTATATTTATACTCTTTGTACCATAATGTTACGACATTCATCATTATCATCATCAGCTCATATACGACTCACTGCTGGGCACAGGGCTCCTCTACAACTGAGAAGGGTCAAGGCCTTAGTCCGCCACACTGGCCTAGTGCGGGTTGGCGGGCTACGCACCTAAGAAATTCCTAAGAACTTTCGGTGTGCAGGTTTCATCACGATGTTTTCCTACACTGTTAAAGTACGTGATAATTATGAATACACACATAACTTCCCGACTGCCGAGATTCTCGACCGTGCGTCTAAACCTCTAGACCCTAACGACTTTTAAGTACACTTTTAGCAAAATTCGTTTTAAGTCCATAAAGAATATTTTCGGTGATTATGATGCCAAATCTGCTTGCCATCTTGATCATCATCATCATCATCATCATCATCATCATCACCATCATCATCATCATCATCACCATCATCTGCTGGGCAAGGGCCTCCTCTACAACTGAGAGGCCTTAGTCCGCCACGCTGGCCTAGTGCGTCTTGAACATAGTTGTATGAATTCGCAGCAACATATCGACGGAACAGATGCTGTACACGGAATCCGACCTGGAGAACTCGATGGACAGGATAGAGACGATCAACTTCCACGAGGAGAAGGACGTACGCGGCGTCAGGTTCTGGGCGTACAACGCGGGACACGTGCTGGGAGCCGCCATGTTCATGATCGAGATTGCGGGAGTCAAGGCGAGTATTTATTTTTATTTATTTATCACACTTTATTGTACACCACAACACATACAGAAACATGAATTAGGAATAAAATAGGTAAGAAAAAGAGTGGAACAAATGGCGGTCTTATCGCTGAATGCGATTTCTTCCAGACAACCGTAGGATGGACTGGAAAGTATAAGAAAAACAGAGCGGGTAATAATAATATCTAATATTCACTTATTAAACGCCTTACTTATTAACGTTGTATCATTGAGCTAATATTACTGTGTATAGATAAGCTACCCTAAGCAAATATCATGTTCCATTTTAAGTTGATTTTGCAAAGACTGTACCAAATCATAGATAAATAACATATCATCATCATCATCAGCCCATATACGTCCCACTGCTGGGCACGGGCCTCCTCTACAACTGAGAGGGTTTAGGCCTTAGTCCACCACGCTGGCCTAGTGCGGGTTGGCGGACATAAATAACATAACGTATCATAAATTAATAAAAGTAATAAACATAGTAATTATGCTGTATTTTTGGGATTTCCCTTAAGTACCCCATCATGCCCCCCCTTACCCTAAGTCTGTTTAATTTTAACCGGTATTAACGCAATTTATTTATAGTGTAGATTTGCGGAGAAAAATTATGTAAACTTGATTAGACTAGCATAGATAGGCAATTGCATATGCAAGAATACAAATGCATAATACATTTCGAACCTTACTTATTACTATACTTAATTTATTGATTAGAAATTAATATAATTTTTAGTTTTGAGAAGTATGAAAATGTCTGGTAATGAAATAATGATATTTCAGGTTTTTGGTATCCTATTGCGATTAAATATTAACAATTATCCGTATTGTTTTGATCTTTTTAGGTATTGTACACCGGTGATTTTTCAAGACAAGAAGACAGACATTTGATGGCTGCTGAAATACCCACTGTTCACCCCGATGTGCTGATTACAGTAAGTTTTTATTTGACCTATTCATAATACGTCTTAAGCTAGATTTCCTTACTTCATGTAGTGAAAAACCCATTATTGCTTTGCTCCCCCCGGAGATGGGACCGTGGACGTCTAGATCAACTTGGGAACAACGAGTCTTTATTATAATTATTAAATCGTACAGTCGGTAACATGGGGAAGTTTTTTTCATCGAAGGTAAAAACTGTTTGCGGCTGTACTTCTTATACTATCCATACTGGATAGTATGGATTTATGGATGCGAAGCGAGTTAATCAGCCTGTCCGATAGCCAGAGCGCTGGATGCTGGATGCTCTTCTTTGGCAATTGTCACAATTGATGGATGACACGTCTACCTTCTCTTTCTGTTCTACCCGACACTAAAAAGAAGCCTAGAATACATACACATACATACATAAACTCATGCCTGTATTCCCTGACGGGGTAGGCAGAGGTGCATTTCTACACCCACACTTCGCCAGGTATGTATCAGTCCCACGTAATAGGGGGCGAGCCTATTGCCGTTTCTCGGGCACATTTCCAGACTCCAGAATTTCCTAATGGAAAAACCCAATAACACTGCCCGACCCGGGAATCGAACCCAGGACCTCTAGATCGCACGGCACATACTTGTACCGCGACACCACGAGGCAGCCAGAATAATGGAAGACTTAAGGGGTTTGGCTTTGGGTGTAATGTTTTGTAGTGAACAGTATGTATGTGTGTGTGCAGGAGTCGACATACGGCACGCACATCCACGAGAAGCGTGAGGAGCGCGAGAGTCGGTTCACTGGTCTGGTGAGCGAAATTGTGGCGCGCGGCGGCCGCTGCCTCATCCCCGTGTTCGCGCTGGGTCGCGCGCAGGAGCTGCTGCTCATACTCGGTAATGACACACACTGTACACACACCGTACCCACACCGTACTCACACCGTACCCACACCGCATCCACATCTCACCCACACCGCACGCACATCGCACCCAAATCACACCCACACCGCACCCACATCGCACCCAAATCACACCCACATCGCACCCACACCATCTCCACACCGCACTCGTCACAACCACATCACATACACATCGCACCCACACCGCACCCATTGCTCTGGCTACTGATACTATATCACAACGGCTGAACCCGCCTTAGTAGTATATTGTAGTATAATGTAGTGACTCGCGCAAGCGTATCGCGTTCTAAAATCCTAATTATAATGATATAATCGATGATATGATGATAACGTGTAATGGTTATGACTCGTCAAATGAGACACACTTTTTAGGACATAATGCAGATTAGATGCCAGTGCGGTCAAATATAAAATCAAAATGATATGTTCATGAAGATTACCTAATTACTGTCAGCAGTAGTATTATATATGTATGTAAATAACCACGTAAATATGTCACAAAAAAGTCATATGAACGTCAGATTACTCTAACTCTTTCATAATAAGGATAAAAGCTAGAAGAAAATTTGTCAACAAAATAACTCCGTGGTGCCGATGGCTAGACAACAGTTTGCGAAACGAGGCGTCGCGGTTCGGCCCCTGCACCGAGACAAATGTTTGTGTGATCCACAAATATTTGTTTCGCGTCTGGTTGTTTGTGAGAAAAGTAAAGTCCCTCGTAGTTTCTGATACCCACGACACGACTTGAACCTTAGTGTGAGAATTATGTATGTGACTATCATCATCATCATTATCAGCCCATATATGTCCCACAGCTGGGCACGGGCTTCCTCTACAACTGAGATGGTTTAGGCCTTAGTCCACCACGCTGGCCTAGTGCGGGTTGGCCGACTAAATACCTAAGAAATTCCTAAGAACTTTTTAGGTATGCATTTTGATAAAAATCACGATGTTTTCCTTCACCGTTAAAGTATAATCCTTTGTGAATACACACGTAATTTCGAAAAGTCTGAGGTATGTGTCTGGGGTTTGAACCCGCGACCGTCGAGATTCTCGACCGCGTGCCCAAACCTCGAGGCCATCACGACTTGTGACTGTGTATTTATAAAAAAAAATTTTTTGCCACAGACGAGTACTGGTCGCTTCACCCCGAGCTGCAGGATATCCCGATATACTACGCGTCATCGCTAGCTAAGAAGTGCATGGCGGTGTACCAGACCTACGTAAACGCCATGAACGACAGGATTCGACGGCAGATCGCCATCAACAACCCGTTCGTGTTCCGACATATATCCAATTTGAAGGTAAGCTATTACTAAGGAGTAAGTGGTATTAAAAAGAGGGAGTGCGAAAGAGATATAATATTTTTCTCAGTATACGTTACCTTGCCGGCGGCCTCTTATACGTGAATAAAGATTTAGTAAATACTATTCTATATAACAAAAGGAAAACATCAACGAATAACAAAAAAAAATATATTTTTGACATTTCGACTTAAATTAATAATACTCATGTAAGATCAATTATCGTCTGTTTGTTCGATGTTGATTAAAAATAAACGGTATTTGTACTAAAGTCTTATATTTGATTCGTAATCTTAGGAAGCGTTTCTTAGTTAGTAATTAATTATTTACTCAATAGCATTTTCTTCGCCAATAGCAAAAACGTCAATCTCAGGTTTGACTTTTTCATATAAATGAGGGAAGGCACCTTCTGCTGAATACTTCTTCCTAACTTTCTCATACAGTGACAAATCGAACATGACTTCAAACTCCTCTCGTGTCATGAAAATATCCGCGTATAGGAATGAATATCCGCCCACGTCTCTAGTAAACTCTTCCATTTTCCTCATAGCAACTACTGGATTGTACGGCTTCTTCTCCTTAACTCTCCCAGGAACGCCGTAAACACCTAAATCGTTATACATTGCGTAGTTTGTTCCCGGCACAAAGTATTTAGCATCCGGTCTTTTCAACTGTCCAGACGATGGACCGTGATCAATTATTTTGCACGGATACACAAGCAATGGAAACTTCTCGAACAATTCGCTGGCTATTGCTATTTGTTTTTCGAGTTCTTTTATAGGTAGTACAATATCTTGGAAAACTTGCTTTGTAAATGTGTAAGCTCTGACGCCAGGTGTCGTTGTGAACTTCAAAAATGCTGGTTTTGGGGGTAGCAGCCAGCCGAATAGGTATCTGAATAAAGTGTCGTTACCAAAAGACAACATGTCTTCTACCACCCAGAATATGGCTCTGTTGTGCCTCAACAAGTAATCTCTCAATGGAATCAATTCTTCACCTTCGCCTTTCTCCAAAAAGGACTCGACGTGTTTGTAAAACCACGGCTTGTACCACCTAGAGCAATGGTTGACTGTGACTTTCGGGTCGTAATCTGCATATTCACCAGTCATTATAACTGCCTCGTCCTTGCTGAAGATAGTACCTTCGATGTAATCAGGGAATTCTTTAGGTTGCGCCTCATAAGTCCCCGACAGTTCTCTGATCATGTCACAATACGCTTTTTGACCTCTCACCGGGATGTATTTGATCTTTATGTAGGGTTTTATTTTGACGATTTTGATAGTCAAAGCCACTAGAAAACCTAAGCTCCCGTGGGACCAAGGCAAGGCTTTGAACAGGTCGGAATGTTCGTTGTCAGCGGTGGCCGTTACCAAGGAACCGTCGCTCAGAACGACTTCATAGCTCGTGATTGTCTCGTGGTACAGGCCGGCTTTGTGGGAGTGCGTGGACATTCCAGTGCCGAGGGCTAAGCCTGCAATTATAGAAATAAGGTGCTAAATACCGTATTAAGTTCAAAATAGAAATAAATAATGGGTGTATAAATAGCATTTTCTTGTAAAACAAGTATTAAGTAACTACAGGTTATGTAGAAGTTATTGAAACAAATCGATGTGTAATAGTTTTTTTAAACTATTTCAATGAAAAGAAATATTAAATGACTACATACGAAAATATAATCCATATTAAGTCAACAAGAAATAAAGCCATTGCCCGCGATTTTATTAGGGGTACATTATAAAAAAAGATAAAAAACATCCAGTTTATATTACTATAAACGTACCTCCTAATGTAGCGTCAACCAGCTCAATAGTGACAGCAAGGGAATAACCCTTAGGTATTAGATACTCCGTGATATCCCCAATGGTTGCCATGGGTTCCACCCTGACAGTCATAGCTTGCTCGTCCAGCTCGAGGATGTCGTACAGTGGGATAGGAACCTGGTGGTGTAGGTGCTTCTCGAAGAATGTCGTGGACAGAGACAGCCAATTAGGACGCGATGTGCATAGCAGCTTCCGATCCGATGGTGGGAGCTTGTTCCATTCTTGTACCTGAGATGAGGTACAAAAATTTCAGCTCCTGAAAGCTTCTGAAAAACTAGGGAGAAATCCACTGGCATTTTTCGAAAAACACTGTTAAAAACTGCTGAGAATTACTTGATGGAAAAGCGAAATCACATTTTTATTCGAATTACATTTTTTAAATCTTCTATTTAAAATCTTATATATCAAGTGCGTTTACAAATACAAATTACCGGAGCAGAAACACCCCAAACAATTGTCATCCAAAGCTAACATCGCCCTGATAAATCGGTCGAAAATTTCAAACAAGTTATATTACGCTGGCCTGTATATGTTTGACTGCACTATCGTGCCGCTTGGGGTCGCTACTGAGGCTCCGCAGATACCCCCTGAGGCGCATCACCACGCTGAACAGAAAGCTGGCGGGTAGGCAGAACAGGGCCACCACCAATTCGCGGTTGTCTTCCAGCCATCGTATCAGGCGCTGCTTGAACGAGTTGCTTAGCATGGCTGGAATCAAATTTTTATACATTCAGCAGCCAATCATAGTAATGGATGTTTTGAGCTTTTGTGGAGTAATAAATAATAATCTATTTCTTTGTTTAAAATTGTATTTCGCGGTATACTAAAATTCATCATATAAACGGTTTATATTTTAAAAAGGATCGTATAAAAAGAGTTATTTTCGTGTGTACAATTTTGATATTGGGACTTTAACCTGCTTTTTTATAATTTTTTTAAGTGTAGCGAGGCCCAACCGCTAGTTTAAAAAAAAATATCACTGACTTCTGCACTTGATGTAATGAACACTACTTGGAAAACTTCGCATTTTTATCATCATCAACAGACATTTTATGTCCCACTGCTGGGCACGGGCCTCCTCTAGCACTGAGAGGATTTAGACCTTAGTCGACCACGCTGGCCAAGTACGGGTTAGCGGACTACATCATCATCCATCAGCCAACATAGGACTCTCTTAATGACTTCTACAGGTCCCTGTGGAAGCGGACTACACACCTAACAAATTCCTAAGAACTTTTATGTGTGCAGGCTTCCCCGCGATGTTTTCCTTCACCGTTAAAGTACGTGATGATTCATTGTGAATACACATAATAAACTCATACGTTTTTAACAAATCATTGTATATAAAAATATGTATTTACTGTGAGATGTATAGATACGTCCGCACACTCCGACTAGCGATACTCCACCTGCACACACTAGATTAACTTGCGCAATCTTATCTCCAAGTGATAGCTGGATTTTTTTTTAAAGTCATGTCTTAATGCCTCGTGGTCTCGCGGTACAACTATGTGCCGTGCGATCTAGAGGTCCTGGGTTCGATTCCTGGGTCGGGCAAAGTGTTATTGGGTTTTTCCATTAGGAAATTCTCGGTAACAGCACGGAGTCTGGAAATGTGCCCGAAAAACGGCAATAGGCTCGCCACCTATTACGTGGGACTGATACATACTTGGCGAAATGTGGGTGCAGAAATGCACCTCTGCCTACCCCTTAAGGGAATACAGGCGTGAGTTTATGTATGTATGTATGTATGTGTCTTAATGAATTACCGCACTTGATCTATAAAGGAAAATATATTTAGGAATCCTGCATTTCTGATAATTCTCGAAGAATTTCTCAAATGATGTCAACCAACCCGCACTAAGCCATCGTGGCGAAATAGGATTCAATTCCTCAAAATTTTTGATAGAGTAGTGATGGTCGCGAGGTTTAGATGTGTGGTTAAGTCAAATCTTGGCGGTAGCGGTTCTAATCTTAGCCACACAAGTCGGAGGGACTTCGAAGTTATGTGTGAATTCATAATGAATTATCCCTTACTTTAACGCTGAAGGAAAACTTCGAAAAGTCATAGGTGTGTGTCTGGAGTTTGAACCTTCGACCGTCGAGATTCCCGACAGCGTGTCTAAACCTCGAGGCCATCACGACTTAAGCTCTACTCACTAAACCCAATTTTATCAATGGGGCAGATGAATTTACGGGTAGAAACTAGTATAACTAATGGATTTAATATAAAAATTATACTCATTATTATAGAAATATTAAAAACATAATAAATTGCGATTTTTGTATTTGCTGGACATGTCCGTGTTATTCTGTCCTGATGAAATTTTTTAAATAAAGTTATGAAGAAGAAAGCTTATTTGATACTCTATAACTTCTTAATCGAACAGATATTGATGAATTTAAGTACCGATAGATAGGCGAAACTCTGGAGTCAATTATAGGCAACTTTTTATCCCCGAATAAATAGGTTCCAAAGGGTTTATTAGAAAAAAAAGTATCCACTATATTCGCTTACGTTTTTTATTTATTTCCCGTCTAGATTTTAAAGTTCATGCACACGATTTTTACGATCAAAAGCATCATAATAATTAAAAAAAAAACTCAGATATTCACCAGAATGAAAACAGGAGTAATTTAGCAGTAAAAAGTGTTGAACAACAAGTATGGTTGTCGGCGCCGCGTCGGCTACTGATTGTGAGACGTGAATAAATTTTGGCCGTGACCTTGTAACCGGTCGATGTGTGTTTACGAATCACTTGTACGGTGTACCGGCTTGCTGGACACAGACTACTAACATTACTTTGTTTTTTAATCGATAAGTATGTATACAAATGAATCACATCAAATATTATTTAATCATAAAACATGGCATTTTATACATAGTTACGACTTATCGGCATGTATAAAAAATTCCAGAAAGAAAAAAAAATCTTAAATAAACCAATGGACGTAGCTGTTATTCTTTTTAATAATCATTCAGGAACCTTACGGTTCTTTGGGGGACGAGGGATAGCCAATAACCGTATAGTATTATCGAAGATTTATAATACGTCGATGAATAGATAATTTGAGACGAGTTATCATTTCGAAGTTTATGTTTATGATTTATTTTAACTACTAAATGAGGATTTTAGGTCTGGCTGTCTGGTTCGGTATATATTAGCACATAGGATCAAGAAAACCCTTATTCAATACAATTCGTCTCCTTATTCGTTGGGCTAGATCAATTAGTCGATAATGTATAAGTACCTTGGGTTGTTAAAAAAGAATGATTACTTCACACCAGGGCATCGACCATTTTGAAGATATAGGTCCGTGCGTGATCATGGCGTCGCCGGGTATGATGCAGTCGGGACTGTCCCGGGAACTGTTCGAGTCGTGGTGCACGGATCCAAAGAACGGCGTCATTATTGCAGGTGCGTTTAATTCTTTCTATACTTATGTTATTGGTGTTATATACTTCTATTCTTATTGTATTATATCTACTTTGGGGCCGTTCAAGTATTACGTAAGCAGATTTATTACAATTATTTACCCCCCCCCCCCCTTCCCCCTGTCAGCAAAAGTAGTCGTCCACAGTTACAGTAACAGTTGTTACTATGCCGCGCCACCTGATCTTCAGATCAACGCGCATAATTTACCTGTCAGATTTAATGTTGTAAAAGACGCTCTCAAATAACTGATTTCTTGCTGCAATCGATCTGCAGACATATCAGGACTGTTTATTGAAAACACCCGTTAATAGACCTAAGGCAACCTTACTCATCGATGGAAGAATAATAAGGTTGCTTAATGTCGCTTTTCTTGAAACTGCGGGACCATCCCGGTAGGTTTGTCCCATCCATGCTAAAATTCCATCTAATCACCGCATGGTTCTACCACTTCTAAAAGAGAATCATAATTTCATTTTCAGGTTACTGCGTGGAGGGCACATTGGCCAAGACTATTCTATCAGAGCCTGAGGAGATCACGACCATGTCGGGTCAGAAGCTCCCCCTCAAAATGTCAGTGGACTACATCTCATTCTCGGCGCACACGGACTACCAGCAAACTTCGGAGTTCATCAACATACTCAATCCACCGCACGTGGTAAGTTGCATATCAATATTTCTTTGTTGTGAAATTATTTGGTAAGACAATAAGCTGTCGTAGACTAATGGTTTTTATTAACTTAGATTACTCGTAAAATAATTGAATTACTTAGTTTGCGAAAACGAAATAAACTCCATTGATTTGTTTTTCGGTTATCAAACCGATTTTACTAATATAAATCTTACAATATATTCCAAACGGACTAAAAATATGACCAATTTTTATTAAAGACATGTAGTTTTTCTCAAAACCCTCTCAGTTGTAGAGGAGGCCCGTGCCCAGCAGTGGGACGTATTTGGGCTGATGATGAGTTTTTGTCTGTGTTATTTATGTCATTTATAACATTTTTTGATCGCGGCGAAAAACCTAATCAATTCCGTCTTCCCTTAGATAAACTTCAGGAGTTACACTAACAATTCGCACTGTAAAAGTAAAAACGAAGCAAATATATAAGCTATTGTCAAGACAAGAATCTGAAGTCGCTATACGTTTATGCCAATTGATCAACTAAATTTAACCAGTACAGCGTTCTATGCTCCTTATTCTTTATATCTATTAATGTACATGTAAATATGTAAAATCAACCCGCACTAGGCCAGCGTGGTGGACTAAGGCCTAAACCCTCGCAGTTGATGATGATGATGATGATGAAATATGTAAAAGATACAATGGAATTGTCATATCTTTGTTGGATGAAAACCCCGAATAAAATATCGATTCCCCCTCTCATGTCACCCCCCCCCCAGGTGTTGGTGCACGGCGAGCAGAACGAGATGTCTCGGCTGAAGGCGGCGCTGCAGCGCGAGCACCGCGGCAAGATCGCCATCCACACGCCGCGGAACACGCAGCTACTCGCGCTCACCTTCCGCGGAGACAAGACCGCCAAGGTACCGCGCAGCTCACCAATCCTCGCCGGGACAACATCTAGCCCGGCGCCCAGAGGCCACACGGGGCCACCGCCCCTGCCTTGGCGGCCCCCGAGACGCTGACGTCACACACGTCATTTCGGTGTGCCTTTTGGCACTGCGCAGAGGCGGTCCCGGTCCAATCCATAGCTTTTGCTTCAGGGTATACCGGGGCCGTCTCCTTTGCGCCGATGGTGGCAGTCGCGAAAAAAGAAAAGCTTACCAATCCTTACACAAAGTCTAGCCAAACATGAAACCACATACGTACTAAGTACTTTACCAATTCTTTCTTAATGAAAAAAAAAATTCTACAAATTGTATTAATTAAAATAGAATTGAAGACATTTGCTAGTGAACTGTAAAAAAAATCAAAACACAAGTAGAGGGCTCTATTAAGAAATTTTATATCAATAAATTTCCCAGGATTGAAACTGCGAAACAACTTGGCGCCTTAGCGACCATTACCTTAGTTTATTTTTTTTTTCATTTTTGTTACATTTTTTTATTATTAATAATAATTAATTTCCCTATGTAAATAGCTTTATAAGGGACAATGGGGTTGATGTGTCCTTGTGGATAAAAACCATAATAAAAAATAAAAAAAAAATTGCTGAAGATATATGGGACCAAAAAAATAATAAAATACTATTTACTTTTATGTTTGTAAAACTGCCTCGTTGATCCTGTAGCATAAGTTTATAGTTATTGGAGTCCAATTCATGGGTTGAAATTATCCTATGGGTATAATATGTATGTATAATGAATATTTATTGTGTTCAGGTAATGGGATCACTAGCCATGGAGCCACCGGAGCCGGGCCAACTGTTGCAAGGAATACTTGTCAAGAGAAATTTCAACTACCACATATTAGCGCCGTCAGATTTAAACAGTGAGTGTTCAGATATTCATATTTTACTTCCAGAAAGTATTTGTACAAACATTCCATGGTGTCAGCAATCTCTGCACTAGATTGAGTCTACCACAAATCCTATTTAATTTAATTTTTAATTTTTTAGGTGAAACTAACATGAGTTTTCTATATTTCTGTACATAATTCTAGCATTATGTGTATTTACACTACAATACCTATTTTTCGCTAGTTATTAAATCCTACAAAAATAAAGGAGATTACAATCCTTTATTAACAAATTCATTTTTGTACTCCATGTTGGCATTGAGAATTCCATGAATGAAACATCCCATAAAACACTCAGGAATGATACCCCTATTCCATAAAATAAGAGAGCTATTCTTTTGGTAGAATGGTTATGTCCAGCAGTTGACGTCTTGTGTGATGATGATGACGACAAAGATGATGTTGATGATGATGATTTGTGCAGAGTACACGGAGCTGAGTCAGTCGGAGGTGTCTCAGCGGCAGTCGCTGCAGTACAACGGGTCGGTGGCGCTGCTGCGGCACGTGCTCACGCAGCTGGCCGGCACCATCGACTTCCTCGCGGAGACGCGCTGGAGACTCTACGGCTGCATAGACCTCTCCATAGACAACAACATCATCACGCTCGAGGTACGCCACATACATGTGCATTGTCAGTCGTCGTCGTGTCAAAACTGTGTTACTAAAAATTCTTGACTATTTTATTTAAATGTTATGTTTCGTATTCAGGGTGTTAGTCACTCTGAAAAATTATACTACTGTGTCCAAAAAATAAGGTGACATTGTATTTATTTCGAAAATTCTTTATTTATTCTTCCAAATCAATTTCATCCCCTTCAAAGTAATCCCCTCCCGATGCAATGCTCTTATGCCAACGGATTTTCCAATCTTCGAAGCACTGATTGTAGTCACTTTCCGGGATGGTCTTCAGTTCCGTCTTCGCTGCGGCTTGAATCTCCTCTATCATATCAAAACGGTGTCCCCGGAGCGATCTTTTGAGCTTGCTGAACAGCCAGAAGTCACACGGCGCCAGATCAGGTGAATACGGTGGTTGCGGAACGATATGGGTTGACTTATTGGCGAAATGATCACGAATTACGAGTGCAGTTTTCGGTACCAGTCGAGATTTGTCGCGCTTGAGGCCCAAAACATCCTTTAAAATAGTATTGACCGAGCCTTTCGATATGCCAACCTCATCAGCAAGGTCTCTAATCGTTAATCGACGGTTTTTCAACACCAAATCTTTGATTTGTTGGACGTGAGCTTCGTCGGTTGAGGTTGATGGTCGCCCAGGACGCTCTTCGTCTTCGACACGTTCACGGCCGGCTTGGAACTCACTATACCACTTGTAAACATTTTTTTTAGACATAGCCTCATCACCAAAGGCTTTCCGCACCATCCTCAACGTATCCGCAGCAGAAAATTGATTCCGCAAACAAAATTTAATGCAAATCCTTTGCTCAACAAATTTCGACATCGCGAAAAACGAAAAACTCACTTTTAGCTGCTCACAAAATGACGCGTATCTCAAACACTAATGAATATTTTGACATGTAAATTTGACATAGATGTCACGGACAGTACTACCAACCTAAAAAAAATTAAAATTCTCCAAGTCCTTCGACACGCGCCGTTTAAATTCAAATGTCACCTTATTTTTTGGACACAGTAGTATGTTACACTTACTGCCTTCGTTTTAGGACAAAGTTTAATTATAAAAAAAACAACGCATGGGTTGACATAATGATGATTGTGTTTTTATTCTTGGTTGTTTGTTGACCATACCCGTGGCGCAATTGGCTAGACACCAGCGTGTGAAACGAGAGGCCGCAGGCTCAATTCCCACACCGAGACAAATATTTGTGTGACCCATAAATGTCAAGGCGTCTGTGAGACCGAAAAGTGTCTCGTAGTTTCTGATACCCACAAAACAAGACTCGTATCTTAGTGTGAGGTCAGAACTATGTATATGACTGTTGGGTGTACTTATTTTATACTTGAATTTATTTTTGTGGTTGTGTCAGTGGAACGCGCAGCCGGTGTCGGACATGTTCGCGGACGCGGTGGTGGCGGGCGTGCTGCGCGCCTCCGCACTCTCCACGCCCGCGCACCTGCCGCTCGCCTCCAAGCTCGACCGCATGCACTTCAAGGTACACGCATCATCATCACCATCATCAGCATCATCATTATCATCATCATCATCATCAGCATCATCATCATCACCATCACCATCACCAGCCCATAAACGTCCCACTGCCGGGCACAGGCCTCTACAACCGACAGGGTTTAGGTCTTAGTCCACTACGCTGGCCTGGTGCGGGTTGGTATCGACTATATCGCCCATTATATGCCCATTAATAAATGGCATCAACGGCTGAGAATACTTATAGCCAAGCAGTGAGTCCTGACTGAAACCTGAATGATGATGTAATACTGAAAATTTTAAACAACTATTTATCGATAGAAGAATACTTTCATGTCGTATTTACGACATACTTCTTAAACTTTAAAAGGTCTTTAATTTTAAATTGATTGAAACCGAAAAAACAGGTATTTTTGTTTTCTTGTGTTTTGGTGCAAAAATCGCTTTTTCGGTTAAATTAATTGTTCCAAGGCCAAAGCCCATAATTCTCATGTTTTGATTTAAGTTCTCCCATTAGCCATCGCTCTTGCACACTACGCACCTTAACCAGCAACTATCATGATAATCCGGATTAGACAGATGCAAACCAATTTCAATAGAAAGGAAGCTCAGATTTTTCTGCAGCTGAAGTCAAAGTCAAAGTCAAAATCACCTTTATTCAAATAGACTTTTACAAGTGCATTCAAAAAATCGGAAGATTTGCCGTGCTGTAGGAATAATAAAGTTTGATTTTGTTCTTTCCAGGAGTGTGTCATAGAAATGCTGCAAGAGATGTTTGGTGAAGATTCCGTTCCAAAGATGTTCAAAGGGGATAAGTTATATGTCACTGTTGACGGCAAAAAGGCTGATATAGATTTAACGACTATGGTATGTATATTCAGTTACATTTTAATTACTTATACTGTCATCATAATTAAAATATAAAATAAAGTATATGGGCTGATGTTGATGAGCAGTGTGACATGTGTTCCTGCAGGAGGTGCAGTGTCCGTCGGACGAGTCGCTGTGTCGGTGCGTGCGCGCCGCCATCACCAAGCTCTACGCCGCGCTCGCGCCCGCCAAGCCGCCGCCGCTGCCCGCCTCCTGACCAACACTAAGCTCGCTCTAAAATAAATATATACGTCCTTCTACATCTACACAGAGTTTCACTACTACCCTCTTGTGGTTGCACTTGTGTTGGAATTTGAATGTTTTTTGTATTAAAGACTAATCTGATTTGGATTTTATGATTGAATTCACCTACCGCTGGAAATGAGTATAAATTATGAAATAGAAAGATGGAATACTTCATGGCTAGGTCAAATCATTATTTAGCACCATATAATAAAACTTCTACATCAGAACACCAAAAAAAAAAAAACAACAGCTAGAAATAATTAAAACAAATCAGATATTCACAAAAGGTATTTATTTACATCATCAATGCGCAGCACTGACAGTCAACAACAGTTTAATAACAGCTCCTTATGTATCACTATATTATCTCTTCCACACATCAATGGTAAACGAAGATTTTAATTTAGCATATACCTGTGATCCAATTTTTAAAACAAAGCATTTGTAGAAAATTGTTATTGTTATATTTTCAAATAAACATGGCAATTAAATTAAAGAAATACATTATTCAGTGTTTATTTGATGAATTATAATTACTTATATTGACTAATTGTCACTTTTATAATCTGCACATACCTCATTTTTCATTAAAAGTATTGTATTATGATCCACAAATAGTTCTGAACCCAAAGTAGGATATTTTTTTTCCATTTAACACTATTTTCCTTTCCTATGTGTTTCTTATTATTTGATTCTAAATCTGGTAAAATAGAACCTCAAATCCAGTCTTCACTTTAATCACTATTCACATCACAATCACTTAGTTTTCACTTAGACTATTCACAAGCACAATTGTTTGAGGATGACGGTGGCCTCTAGTAGTGTAGCGACTACGAGGTCTTGGAGTATCGTTTCCAGAACTTCTTGACGTCGTCGTGTCCGGCGCGCGTGACCACCATGGTGCGGCTGCGCTCGTTCTGCCACGTCAGCACGCCCTGCTGCTTCGCGTAGTCGCGCAGCACCACGAAGTCCGCCTGACACAACATTTACCTAATTATAAAACAACATAACGCCCCCCCCCCCCCCCCCTCAGTTGTAAGGGCGGCCCATACCCAACAGTGGAACGTATATGGGTTGACATGCAATAATGAAAGAATAAAAAAGAAGTTAATTTTATTGTATTTAATATTTGTCCAATAATTGGGTCTTTTTTAAAAATCGTCCTACATGAGGATCATACAACTTTTGTATTTATATGTGATGGCCTCATTAACTAATAACATGGAGACCAGTTCGATCATCTAGTTAATATATAGTCGGTACTATTGTGTTATACTCAATTTATATTTAAAAAAAACAGGCTTGCCGTATCATTACATGTATCTTGCAATCATTCACATATAAAACTATCCAATAATTTCCAGACTCACATAGCTTTAAGTAAACATTTCAGCACTGGCTGAACATGAATATTCACCACTTGCTATACTTTTGAGTACTGACTCAGAAGTATAGCTGTATTGTTTTGACAGCCCCGTGGCGCAGTTGGCTAGACACCAGCTTGCGAAACGAGAGGCCGCGGGTTCGATCCCCGCACCGAGACAAATGTTTGTGTAATCGACAAATATTTGTTTCGGGTCTGGGTGTTTGTGAGACCGAAAAGTCTCTCGTAGTCTCTGATACCCACGACACAGGACTTGTATCCTAGTGTGGGGTCAGAACTATGTATGTCACTGTTGGGTGTATTTATATTTATTATATTTATTGTAATTTCTGTGAGCCAAACACGCAGGTAAGTCAAACCGCACCTGAGACAGGAACTGGTTGTACACAACGCCTTCTGTGTATGTGAATCTGTTGCGTTCGCTCTCCCACAGCTTGATCTGGTCCACCACGGTGGGCGGCAACATTGACGATGACTTGATACCGCTCGTCTCGGACTTTAACATCTAGAATAAGAAAGTAGAACAGTCATCACAATCACCATCAACATTAGTTTATACACGTCCTGCTGCTGTGCACGGGCCTCCTATATAACAGAGAGGGTTTAAACGTTAGTCCACCACGCTGGCCTAGTGCGGTTTTGCGGACTACACACGTAAGAAATTCCAAAGAACTTTAAGATGTGTAGGTTTCCTCGCAATGTTTTCCGTCACCATTAAAGTCACGTATTTTATACAATTCATTGTAAATGGGCACATAACTTCGAAATATCAAGAGGTCTGTCCCTGGGGTTGGAAGTTGGAACCCACGACCACGAGATTCTCGACGGCGCGCCTTAACCTCGAGGCCAACACTACTACTCGGGGAATACAGGCGTGAGGTTATGTATGTATGTAGTTAGATATAGCGGGACAACTCTCGTAAAAAAAAAAAAAAAATTACCTGCATGTGCGAGTGTTGTTCGAGATATCGTATGATCTGTTGCGCCGTGATGCCGCCGCGCAGCGCCTGACGCACCGACTCGCGCGTCAGCACCCCCACCACCAGGTTCGGGAACCTCACAAATGAGTGCCGTTGTTTCAATTGGAACTTACAACCGCGTAAAATTATTTCTTTTTAATTTTTTTTTAAATTATGATATTAATAATAGTGGGTGCAGATGGTTGAAAAATATCGATGCCTAACATCTCGCCTAAAATCGATATATAGAATAATGTGGGCAATAATAATTTATTTATGAATAAACTGCAGTGTACATGTGCACTTTTTAGCAAGCGATGTGATGCCAATGCGGTTATTGTTGTGCCCATATAAAAATAAAATTTGTATAACCATCCCTAAGAATAAAATCTATTAAAATCTCTGCCAAAATCCGTTCAACGAACATCGCGTGACAGCAGTTTATAAACGTGAACAGTTGTACCTATAGAGCAGTTCAGTGAAGAGTCCCAGCAGCGCCACCTGCAGGTTGGTCTGCGTGTAGGCGTACACCCGGTAGTTGGTCTCCACGATGATGTACCCCTGCTGCTGCGGCGCGCCGGCAGAGAGCGCGGGGCCGTCGTGTGCGCACGCGATGTTCAGCGCCAGCCGCGTCGGGTAGAAGCGACCGGCCTTGCGCTGCAACACATCACCATCGTTATCATCATCGTCGTCATTATCATCATCATCGCCGTCATCACTGTCATTATCACCATCATTATCATCGTCATCACTATCATCACCATTATCATTATCATCATCATAAGCTCTGCTTCAGTTCAAAATAGGCCTTCAGTCTACCATGCTGATCCAGGGTGGTTTAAAGCTTCCAATACATAGAATAATCATTTATCCTAACAAATAACAAGTTCACAAACAGAATTATAATCATAAGTCGTACTCGGCAACAGATAAGACAGGGCAGACTTACCTTTCTCTGGTACACGAGTCCAAATTCTCTAAGATGCTGCAGAAACACCAGCATGTTATTGCTCATACCTTCTGTGCTGTAGTCCTGGAATAAAATATACATTTTAATTAACTTATACGATCAAGAACACACACTTACTCAAAGTCTCAGGCCTGTATTTCCCAAATGGGTAGGCAGAGGTGCATTACTGCACCCACATTTCGCCAGGTATATATCAGTCCCACGTAATAGGGTGCAAGCCTATTACTTTTTTCCAGACTCCGTGCTGCTACCGCGAGTTTTCTAATGGAAAATCCCAATAACACTGCCCGATCCGGGAATCGAACCCAGAACCTCTAGATTGCACGACCCATACACGAGACCACGAGGCAGCATATAGACTATTACATAAACATATAGAACCTGTCTATCCCAGGTTTATAGCAAGTTCTCCCAACTAGGTACATAAACATGTCTGTGCTTACCTATTGGATGATATAGGCGTGAGGTAATGTGACAACATAGACATGCGTTGTGATGGCCTCGAGGTTTAGGTCGCGGGTTCAAACCCCAGGCACACACCTCCGACTTTTCCAAGTAATGTGTGTATTCACTATGAATTATCACGCACTTTAACGGTGAAGGAAAACATCGTGATGAAACCTGCACACCTAAAAGTTCTTAGGTATTTCTTAGGTGTGTAGTCCGCCAACCCGCACTAGGCCAGCGTGGTGGACTGTAGAGGAGGCCCGTGCCCACCAGTGGGACGTATATGGGCTGATGATGATGATGAATGTAACGATAGCATACCTTGCCCAATGTGCTGAAACTGAGTTGATACAGGAAGGCAAGGCATTCTGCAGCGCTCAGACTGCGCTTCTCCGCTGTATGCAAGTAGTGCTGCAGGAACAACCACACCTGCGGACAGACAATATTACATTAATTTAATGGTATATATGAAGCATATAAGATATTCCTTACATTTTATGACTAAAGATAGTATTGATAATATTAAATACACAACTGCAACGATTGCCCATTAACTCGTCAACCCATGCGTTGGTTTTTTTAAAAATTAAACTGTGTTCTAAACGAGGGCAGTAAGTGTAACATAATGTTTCAGAGTGACTAACACCTCGTTCAGTTCGCTGAATACGAAAAATTAAATATTTAGACTGTCGTGGTCTCGCGGTACAAGTATTTGCCGTGCGATCTAGAGGTCCTGGGTTCGATTCCCGGGTCGGGCAAAGTGTTATTGGGTTTTTCCATTAGGAAATTCTCGGTAACAGCACGGAGTCTGGAAATGTACCCGAAAAACGGCAATAGGCTCGCCCCCTATTACGTGGGACTGATACATACTTGGCGAAATGTGGGTGCAGAAATGCACCTCTGCCTACCAGTGGCGGTACTTCCATAGAAGCCCAAAAGCCCAGTTTGCCTTTTAAAATCCCGAATAATCATTTTTAAACTTGAAATCTTAATTTAACAAAACAATTTGTTGAATATAGACCCCATAGTAAGAAAATATAAACTAGACATTACACAATTAACGTTTAACGTTTTTGGGCTTCTATGGAAGTTCCGCCACTGCTGCCTACCCCTTCGGGGAATACAGGCGTGAGTTATGTATTAAATACACAAGTATTAACAAATATTAACAAATAAGTAAGTGATTTCTCAAAGTATAATTTGACACCATGATATAAGGAAAAAGCCATAAAATCAGGTACCTGTTTGGCAGTGCTGAGGAGCAAGAACTGGAAGCCCGCACGAGTGATCACTGCTGAACCGTCTTCCGCATCTCTATAACATTATAATTAAATAAATAAAATAAAGTTTAACAAACACATGTTTCCTTCAGGTTTGATAACATTTGTATTTTTACACATGGTTTATTGACTCAATTTGTCCGTTTCAATGATATGAATATACACTAATTATATTTGACAATGTACTTTATTGGAGTGTTTATTTTTAAACAGCATTTTAAATTTATGCATCAAAAGCTTTTCAAATTTATTTGTAAATATATTTAAAATGATCATTATATCATGAAAATATTTATTTGTTTATAAAAGTAATTTCATCAGACAATATTTATTGCATGTGATGGCATAGAGATAGACTATTAGGCTTATGGTGTCGGGACAAGACGTGACTTTTTAAAGTAATGTTTGTATTATAGCGAACTTTAATGGAGAAGACAAGCATCGTGAAGAAAGCTGCACATCTTAAAGTTCTACACAAGGAATTTCTTAGACCTGTTTTAGTTCCTCAACCTGCTTTAGTCCAGTAGAGGTAGCCCGTGCCCAGCAGTGGGACGTATGGGTTGATGATGATGACACCAATATGTGTCTCGGTACTGGGATCGAATCTGCAGCTCCTGATTTGATGATGTTTTGACGATGATTTGATGATGAAGGTGTATTCACAATGAATTATCACGTACTTTATGGGTGAAGGAAAACATCGTGATGAAACCTGCACACCTAAAAAGTTCTTAGGAATTTCTTAAGTGTGTAGTCCGCCAACCCGCACTAGGCCAGCGTGGTGGACTAAGACCTAAACCCTCTCAGTTGTAGAGGAGGCTCGTGCCCAGCAGTGGGACGTATATGGGCCGATGATGATGATGATAACGATGATGATGATGATGATGATGAAGAGTGTGTGACCTGGTCATGAGCCCCGCGTGCAGCAGGATGCGCACGGCGTCTGCGCTGATGCCCTCGGTTTGCGCGCTGCCCACCATGTAGTGCAGCACGCACTCCCAGCGCTCCAGCGCGTACGCGTCCAGGAACGACACGTCGCGGGCCTTGCCGTCCGGCTCCAGCGACAGCGACATGCTCCACGGCCGACCTCTGCGACGCATCATTACACCATGGTTACAAATAATATATTTCTAATACATACACATCAGCTCACTGAACTTGTGTTAATATTATTCTTTATACTTTTTTACTAACAATGATAAGGTTGGACATAAAATTTAACAGTACATGTCTATTTTGGATAAAAGTTCCAAAAAAAAATAAAGAGAAAAAAAAAATAAAAAAAAATAACAGCAATGACTTCAGTTATTTCGAATTTTAATACTTTATTTTACCTTTTTCAACACTTTAGAGCGGTGGTCGGCAACCTTTTGGCAGACAAGGGCCGCAATGTGGCAAAATAAACTAAAGGCAGGCCTGCACTTGTGATATTTACCCTAGATTCTACTTAATACCTATGTTTAATTGGTCATATCCCATAGAAAAAATGAAAATGCTAACATTCACAGGCCACGAGTGTGGCCGGGCATTGCCGACTGCTGCTTTAGAGGATGTACTTTCAAAACTTTTTACTTACCCATTACACTAATCTTAGTGTGGACTCTATGAGTCTTGTGAGTTGGGTATCAAACTATAAGAGATTTGTCTTGGTGCACGGATCAAACCCACGGCCTCTTGTTTCACAAGCTGGTGTCTAGCCAACTGTGCCACATAGACATTCTCAAAGTTTAGTTCAATTCCAGTCATTGATAGTTTTATTAATACAATATTACAAATAATGTCTAATATTGGTAAAGCCATACCATAATTAAATATGTAAACAAAAAAACCTCTTTGATAGAGTTATAATTAAAAATTACAGTAATTATACATGTCTCAATTATGTTAATTTTTTTTTAAACATATTAAAAAAAATTGTCACACTCACCCACCAAGGAGTGCAACTTTAAGATTTTTCTTGAAAGACTGCGCCAGCATCCATCCTGGCATTCCACCTGGGATGGGTGCTTCTTGCCACACTGACAGCTCTGACAAAGCTTCACATGCTTTTGCTTGCTCTCTGTGGAATCAAGTTGGTTTTCACATATCATAACATGTACATCCCACTGCTAGGCATCAGCCTTCTCAACAACTGAGAGGGTTTAGGCTTTCGTCTTTTTCATATACTAATGTCTAAATATGAAAAATAATTGGCCAGTGTATGTTTTCTATTTTATTCTTATGCTTAAATGAACCAACAAGTTCAGAGTATGCATGAAAAGAGTATTTAAAATATTAATTTTAAATTTTTTATGTTTCTCTGTTCAAACAGTTTTGCTTGACTCAATTCATTTTTGATTGGTTTGGTACAATTTTTATTTGATTGGTGTTCTCTAAAGATGCCTTGCCTGCCTTGTTTACAGTGTCAAAAATAAAATAGTATGTAATATTAACTATACTCAGTGAAAATCTGAATTTAATTATTGATTGTGAAATAGTATTGATCACCACATCAATATCCAATCATACCTAAAGTCTATCATTGGTTCTAATTTGGCCTACATTTTGCTGTTTACTATCAAATTTTATCAAAATTATATTTCTTCATATGACCATATACTTTTTCTACATACATAACTCATACCTGTAGGGGGTAGGCAGAGATGCATTTATGAACCCACATTGAACCAGGTATGTATCAGTCTCGGTATGTATCAAACTATTGCTAACTTTAAACTTTTTCTATTAAACTAAAATTATATACAAATTTACAGAAATATATATGTAGATATTTGTCACTCAATAACATCACAATGGCTAAACAAATCTGAATAATAATTGACATATTGACATTTTTCTCCACGAGACAGGTAGTGCCTAGTGTTGAGATTTTGTAAACTGATAAGTAATGTTTTCAAGCTTAATAAATAAATTTATTATTATTATATAAAGAAAGTGTAACCAAAAGCCTGTATGACATAGGCAGATGTAGATAAACATACTTGGCATATGTCTGTGACACCCATGACGTCACCACAGCTTGGGGCACGGGCTGCTCTACAAACAGCAGCCGGATGACAAAGTGTCGGGCTAGCTCTGGTAACTCCCTGAAAAATTTACATTTGGAACAAATAATTCTAAGACATCATTATTATCATAAATAATACATTGTTGCAATTTATACATTACAGTTTTACCAAAATTAGTACAAAATTGTAGCCAATGTATAAAATAAAATATTAAAATTATGACTGCCATTTTTCACTATGACAAAGTCAACATTAATATAACAAATAAGGCCCTCAAGTGTTATGCTGGAAAGCTTACACTCTCAAACTAGCCTTAGGCTTAGATGTTAATTAGCTCACAAATTTCCTATGTGCATGTTTGGTTTAGTGATTAGTCGAAAAAAGAGTCATACCAAGATAATTTTACATTATTATTGTTTTCACAGCATTAGCCAAAAGTTCTAACCTCTAAATCGTATGTCATAGTACCGCTATTTATTTATGAATAACAAACACACCTGTAAACAGCTAAACAAATAGTGGGATAGTTGTATAATGTCTCCAAAAACTGTGGTGTTCTACTCTTTAGGTACTCGTGAAGATCTTTGCACTGCAATGTCGGCGAGGGATTTAAATTTAGTGAAGACTTCGATTTTGATGACTCTGACATTGTATTCTTTGATATGTAGTAATAATATAAAATATAAATCCTTAAAACAAACTAAGCCGCTTTATTCATTGGTTATTTCAAAAACGCAAATTACCGAAACCAAAACAAAAATAATTGATTCTTGACAGTTGACATATTGTTTTCTTAAATTCTTATTATTTTTAATTCTTATCGTCATTACAAAGCATCTTGATCATACAGCCATTCCCTTAATGTTGTCGATCTATCTTTGTTATTCTGTCATTATATTCATAGACAACTGAATGATCTTCCTTTCTCTCTCATGCAGACTGGCGAAATATTGCACAAATATTTTTTTATGTTAGTACATTTTATTTTGACGTTTTTAATGAATTAAGTCTTTAACAAAATATAAGCTGAATATAATTGGAATAAGTTAGAATGAATTAGTATTTTTGAGCAAGATTTTTATAAAAAGTTGTGTTAATTTGATATTTTAATTAGAAAAATTGAAAACAAATTAGCACAGAAAGCCTGTTTTAGAATGTCAAAGATTGCGTATTCACGGGGTTTACAATTTTTAAACTTTACGCAAGTTTGTTTTAAAAGTATTATTGTATAAACTTTAATGCACTTTTAACAATTTTTATAACAGGTATGGAAAACAAATACATTTATGGATGGGATCGCCAGTGGCTGCCTATAAACTGCAAGTTATAGTTTGAACAATAGAATCATGCTTTATCGGTGTTGAAGAGTTTTATGAGTTATCGATGAACAAAGAATAATTTCATGTTTTAATTTTTTTTAAATGCATACTATAAATTTAAAACAAACGATTTACTTATTCCATAAATTACAGTAATAGCTTATATAAAATTTGAATGAAGCAACAGATTTAGAATTTGCTCACAACACAATTGAAACCTTTTAAAAAATAGTATTTAGTATGGAAAAACAATAACCAGATAACGTTAAAATATGTGATAAATAGACGTACATATACATAAGTAATAGCTAATAATATTTATGAATTTATTAGTTATTTGCACTCTTCACAATGATAGGTATTTATTCAACTACGAGTATATTAAAAATACACATGTCCAACTATATTACGATTGATTTCTAAAACGTTAGTAAGTTTCATAATAGCCAAATATTTATCAGCCTTCTATTTAAACTTGACAAATAATTTTCCATTCAAGTTCCACAATGGACGAGGGTCGGAATAGCTGAGAAAAAGAAATACCTTGTTCATAATCCCATACAAAAGAAAAAAAAAGGTTTACCCACTCACACTAAGGCGAGTTGCCGCATACGAGTTTAATTTCCCCATACACGGACAGGTCGTACACGGAGAGGTGCGGGCGGCGGCGTGCGGCGGGCGGCGAGCCCCGCGTTTCATTCTCGTCGGCAGATGGCGGATGCAGTGGACGCCCTCCGTCAGTCGCGCATAGACAACTCACCGAGATCAGTGTGCTCGCGACACTCTCAGCACCATTTTGTGTGTATCTTTTCGAACGGGACATTGTGTGTTTGTGCTCCGTGAACGGACGTGAACTCACGACGCAACAGTGTCAAACTACATTCGGCGTTTCACTTTCGACATGCGAGCAGAGGGATCGATGCGATATCTCGGGCGCCCGTAGAAACCGCGCCTCCGTCATGAGCGAGTGATCGTCGACGTAAAAAAAAGCGAACACAGGAAACATGTCCGGGCGGCCCGCCGACGCGGATGCGAGCGAAGGGTTCCAGTTCGAAATTCGAATGCGGTCATGTCATCGCCTCTCGGATTTCTCATAAGTCACCGTCCAATGTCAAAATCGTGCACGTACCGCGAGCGCCGACCCTCCGGATCGTGCGGAAAATGCAATCGTTGGTAGTTTGGTGGGCGGTGGTGTCGGCCGCCTGGGCGCTGGCGGGCGCCTGCTCGAGCTCCATCTCGAAGCGGCCCGCTCGGCCGGCGCGGCCGCAGCGGCCGCATCCGCAACCGCAGCCTCAGCCGCGGCTCAACGTCACCTTCCCCATTTACAAGTGTGAGCCGGACTACTCGGAGTACTACTGCCTGAACGGCGGAGTGTGTTTCACGGTGGTGATCTCCGACAGCCCGATCTACAACTGCGAGTGTCGCAACGGGTTCGTCGGGCAGCGGTGCGAGTTCAAGGATCTGGACGACTCGTACGTGCTGGCGAGCCGGCAGCTCATGATGGAGACGGCGTCGATCGCCGGCGGCGCCACGGTGGCCGTGTTCCTCGCCATTCTAGTCTGCTTGGGCGCGTGGGTGCGGCTGCACCGGCGAGGCAAGGCGCCGCCGTCGGAGGAGCGCGGCCAGGTGCAGCTGGTGGCGGTGGTGGCGCCGGGCGGGCGCGTGTCGCTGGCCACGGCGCCGCAGCCCCGCCCGCCGGCGTCGCTGGCGCCCAGTCCGCCGCCGCCCAGCTCGCAGCCGCGCCACCAGCCGCCGCCGCCGCCGCACTAGCGGCCCGCGTTTCGTGTGTATATAGATAGATTACGTGTTAAGTTATGTGCTGAGAACGGAGAATGTAAGAAAATTTATGTGATAATTATTTTACAAGCTTATAATTTATTCGGAAGGAATTTCTTTTGTATATACCGTTGGATCCGTCCGGTTCCACCTTGCGGATAAAATTTCAGTTTCCCTCCCTGTGTTCATATGTGGATTGTATTCAGCATCCAGTCCAGTGTTTGTGGGACGTGTGAGAACTGCCACCCTGTACCTAATACTGCTCGCTTCAACTACACCTGTTATATGTTATGTTGTTGTTTGTGCTGTATCCTATGATACACAGAGTGACCTGAGCTCACCACTGACAAACGCTGTCCTTTATACATCTTTTTTGCCAACATATTAAGAGTTAAATTAAGGAATAAGTTTTTGTCAGTTGGTGAGATGGTGAGTGCAGAGTGCCAGTGGTTGTAGTCGGCTGTCAGTCTGCACTCACTGAATGTTATTGTTTGTTAATGTAACCACTGTCGGGAGGTGCTGGTATGGCCTGCATGGGGGTCGGTCCCTTCTGCAGGCGACACTGGCAGCTCCTGACAAGTGAGAGGCATTGCTATTTGTATTTATTGATATTCCACTGTACACAAGTACTGAGCGCTGTGGAGTGTATGTTGTGTGAGACAGCGAGCAGTGCGTTGGTTCCTATTGCTGTACCGGGCCGAGGCCCGCACATTCCATCTCGCGGATAGGATAATTTTACTGGAGTCAGTATTATTTTGTAATACAAGTTAAGCCGGCAGCTTTATTATATTTTTAATTTATACCTGTTATCCCGGTGGGATAGTGCTGTATTGTATATGTTCAAAGTCTGAGCACGTGCCGTCGACGAGGAACGCTTCTTTTTGTAAATATAGCCCGTGTAGGTATTTATTAGATATTTATGTTGGTTTATTTATTGACTGCTTTATTTAGTTAATGTACGCGCGGACGGTCACCGGGGCCGTCTCGACAAATTCGCCTCACTAAGCGGTTAACTGTTGTACTCTCATTCACCCTGCTAAGCATGGCCTCGCGTATTGTATATTCAATTGTAATCTCATTATGAATCTCCATTGTGTCTAGTTTATTGTAAAAAATGGAAATGTAACATTGGATGGTGTGTAAAGTAGTGCCCGTCGGGGTGAGCCGTCGTGACCTGCCGTTCCTCTGTCCGCCGCACTTTTTCGCTGTTTCTATTACTAATTATTGTGCATCGCATAATCACAAATGTACACACTGTCATTGTAATTTAGAAACGTTATAGAAACTGTAAAATAGTCGGCACACGGTACAAAACCAAAATACATTGAGCTCTCTGTCTATAAATAGTGTTTCTGACGACGGCTCAAGCCTCGAGGGGGACGCAAAAAAATAGTAAACTTAGTTAGGCTGTGAAATCACAGAGTTAGAGGCGGGGGGTGGGCGCCTTTGTGACAGTTATTTTACCATAGACCCTGAGTGCGCTAGGTCGCAGTTTGATTAGTTGACGTATTGAGTGTAGTCACAGAGGCGCCCGCACCCCCGTCGCCACCGCGCCCCCTGGGCCCCCGCTCTCGTCAACTAGGAAATTTCGCCTAAGTCAGTCGCACGAGTGCGGTGACTGAGACTGCGAGAGCGTCGATTCATATGAGATTGTTTATACGAACATTCCAAAGTATTTTGTAATATATTACCTACATCGCTAATAATTTTGAAGTATCTGTTAAGACGCTACATTGTTAATTATACAGTTTTCTATTGATCATTTGTTAAAAGAAAATTATACGAAACTAAATCCTTATACGTTTTTTCATTAAAACACCTAATCCGAAGTCGTAACACGCTTTGAGAGGAGTAGCGGCGTGCGTCGGTTCGCAACCGATCCGTCGGCGGCCGAGATTCGACCGCACCTACGACTAATTATTACAGTCTTGAACTAGTTTTGTGTAATATGTATCGAGTGTCGAGTTATATGCGTTCGGTAATCGCGAGCGTAGTGTGTTGTCTACCGCCACTCGCCAGCGCGAGATAGCGGCGCGGCGATACGCATGCTGTGGCCGGCGCTGCTCCTTACGTATCGTTGTGCAACGGTGGGGCTCACGTCACTTCGCAGGCCGCCCACCGTTGATCGCTTTTCATGCACTTGTGCAATCAAAATTAGTTCAACGGCAACGTAGTCAAACGCTGTGAAATTGGCTAATCGAGCGTCCATACGAAATGTGTATATTTGTTGCACGCCAACGAAAGCAACATTTTCACCGTTGTGGTAAAAAAAGTAGGTTTTGTTTCATCACGTTTCGAAACGTCCACAAGAAAGAATACGTGATCCGATCCGTGCGCCATAAAAGAGCTTTGTAAAGGCAAAGCGCGAGCGCCGAGCGGTGAGACGGCGGTCCATTGAGCGCGTCTGGGAGCATCATTTTTATGAATAGCCGAGCGGGACCGGTCCGCCACCGGCGTCGCGCTGCATAGAGTTCATTGAATGAGTACCCGTTCGTTTGTTGACATTCCCCGAAAACCTGCCCCGGCCCGGAATAGCCGCGTATCACGAGCTCCCGATGGATGGACAACGACCGAAATAGACGCCGCTCCCATCTACATTATATGCCGTTTTCGGCGTTCAGTACTCGAAGATTTGACTATTTTTTGTGCAGGAAACAGATGTATTGACGACGGTTCTTTGAAAATGTGACGTGCGTATAAAAAGACTCCACTTTAGGAAATATTTGGAGTTTTATTGTACACGATGAAAGAATCATTTTTAATTCGAAACAACAAAGTTTAAAATACGACATCCCTGACTGTCGTACATTCTCAATAACTTCTACTAACGATAAAACTATTTTTCATAATAAGATTGTATTAGGCTTATATGGTCTTTATTCTAACAAACAATATCTAGCCGCTTAAAAAAGTTTCTCGACGAACTGTTACAGTGAGAATGATTATACAAATACGATTTATGACTCCCGACATAATGAGAGACAGCTCGCACATAAAAATGATAACTCATTGGAGTACATATCGAAATCGAACGAAAGCAGATATGGAACAAAGCTAGACGCGGACGTCAGCAAAACACTGTGAATGAAAACAACTCGACGCGAAGCGAGACAATCGTCGAGCACATCCACTAGCCTCCGCGTTGAGCGCTGCCAGCGAGCGTTGAGCCCCCAGCCCGCGCTGATGCAGAGGCGCAGCGGAGCGGCGCGGGGGCTCCGGGCCGGGCGCGAGGCTCTCGCGGCTGGCTCCTTTAGAGACGTTGCGTCGCTTAGCCCACGCCCGTTTCTTTTATGGCCGTCGGGCCGGTGGCCATTGCGTCCAATTAACATGCCTACGTGCTCCGGCCCACTTGTCATTACCTTGCCTCGCGAAAATCTTCCTGCGACATGTATGGCACCGTGTGTCCGAGATCATCGCCTCTCGGCCACTTTAAATGGCATTTTTTTTTCTAAAACTTTTTGATATGTCCGTGTGATTTTTTCTGGATAATTTAGCTTAGCTCTTTATGATTTTAATCGGAGAAGAAAAACGTTGTACGTTGTGCAAACATAATTAGGAGTCCCTACGATTGCGATTTTCATCATTGAATGGATACCTAAATATGATTTTACTATCAACACTAGTTTATTTAATTTACGTAGAAATTGATGTATTCACAAAGAATTATCACGCACTTTAACGGTGAAGGAAAACATCGTGATGAAACCTGCACACCTAAAAATTCTTAGGTATTTGTTAGGTGTGTAGTCCGCCAACCCGCACTAGGCCAGCGTGGTGTACTAAGGCCTAAACCCTCTCAATTGTAGAGGAGGCCCGTGCCCAGCAGTGGGACGTATATGGGCTGATGATGACGTAGAAATTATGTAAGCTATAAATTAATTTTCTTATCGATATAATCTAATCTAATCGATATTTACCGATGGTCCAGTTTAGTATAAATTTATTTCAGTAGGTAGTTCTAATTAAATACAAAAATGTTGACAAGGTGAATCTAGATATTTTATAAAGGAAAATAATGAAGCATGTGTTTAAGGTCCTTTCAGATATTGCTTATACGTTAATAACAACTTACATCTGCAGCACTACTTACTACTCCGTGTTAAGAGGCATTATTGATCAAAACAGTTGGTTTTATTGCCTCATTGGTCTAGTTCCATCAAGGCCATTCTCCTTTATTCTAGGAACAGCATTTTCTTAAGTTAAATGTATACTTAAGTACCTAATATTAATAGCCATTAAATATTCTTATATTAACACTAGACTACTGCTAAACTTAGTAGGTAACTAAGTTTAATTTTGACTACACAACGAAAACAATTAAAAAATAATCATACTCGGTGATTATTTAGGTATCATGACTACCTTTATTGTATGTTCCGTAACTATGTTTACAACGTAATCTTCATTATTTCTCCTAAGTTTTACAATATAGCCTATAAGGTAGCCTTAGATTGGAGATATTGTTGGTAGATGAGTCCTAGACAAACGAATAATTATAGAAATTCCAAACTTATCAAAATTTCGTTCGAAATGATTCTGGTGCAATTATTGCTGCACATACTTGGCATTGTACCTAATCAATTTTCGTTTGGATATTGCTTGAACAATAAATGAAGTCATTTGTTAAAGATAAATCTGTCAGAATTGTCAATTTTAATATTAAAACGAACGAGATTCTGAAAGGGTGATATTCGTTTAAAAATCCGTTAATTGTCGATAATAAAATCCATATTGGTCGCAGATTATGTAACTTTGTCCGCACCGTAGGCAGCGAAGTTTCCATTATGCAAATATTAAGACAATATAATTAACATTTGGATATCGATGTATGAATAATTAATTTGTATTATACATGTTGAATATGAGTGTATTATTTATTTATAAATTATGTTTGCAGTGGAAATACACAGTGTATTTTAATTTACTAGGTTTTGAACGTAGGTTGGACGTCAGTTCAGTAGGAATTGCGCTGGTTCAAAATCAAGTCCTTAGCTTTGGTTCTCATAAAGGTAGATTAATTAATTTAACTAGGACATAGGGGGCACAAGTCTTATTTAGGTCGAGAAATCTCTGTTTGGATTCCCGGCTAGGGTGAAGTGTTATTGTGTTTTCCTATAAGATTCTTAGTACCCGTGAGATGTGTGGAAATGTACCCGAAAACAGTAATGGGTTCGCATTGATTGTGTCACTATTATTTGGGACCAAAAATTCATCTCTGCCTTTGCATTCGTGCACAGAGTCGTGAGTCTATGTATTATGTGGATATAGGAATCGTTAGAAAAAAGGCCAGCTGAGTTGTAATGTTAATTAATTAGCCTCAAAACGTCCATTGCTACATTTTCGCAGTTCTTTGTGGTAACTACTGGTATTTTTAAAAATTTACATATGTACTCGTATAAGCCATTTGATATTTTTTGGATAGCAATCCATGTGACTTTCTGGTTCAATTTTAGAATTATTTTATTATACATCATCCCAGTAATTAACTTTTCCATTAATTAATATATTAATTAAAAAGTGTCAAAAGAAATGATAAGAATTTTTTAAAATGTAAAACACCACTACATTGCCTCTTGATGAAATATAAAAACGCAACCAAAGAAGTCTAACAAAATTACCTACACTCCATTACCTCTTTAGGCATAAAGTTGACATCATCTGCCAATTATTTTTTAATTTTGAAGATCACGGCACCTGTGGCAAACTGCCATTGCCTACTCGTCATGATGGAAGCCCATCTTCCAGTCGAGCGACTCTTCCTGCGCCAGATGGCGGCACGTGCGCGGTTGCGTGTGCGCGGCAAAAACTGGCACGAACCTTATAGCCAAAGAGTAAATTATCACTGCCTCGTGGTCTCGCGGTACAAGTATGTGCCGTGCGATCTAGAGGGCCTGGGTTCGATTCCCGGGTTGGGCAAAGTGTTATTGGGTTTTTCCATTAGGAAATTCTCAGTAACAGCACGGAGTCTGGAAATGTGCCCAAAAAAACGGCAATAGGCTCGCCCCCTATTACGTAGGACTGATACATACCTGGCGAAAGGTGGGTGCAGAAATGCACCTCTGCCTACCCCTTCGAGGAATACAGGCGTGAGTTTATGTATGTATGTATGTAGTAAATTATCACAAAAAATACATTTGCAAAATTATGATATTTTTATTTTGGTCTGAATTTGGCCAGCAATGAATAGAAAGAAAATTCATTTATAAAATATCAGCTTTGGCTCAAACTTTCTTCAGAACTATCTGAAATAAATTTCAAGGTTTCCCAGAAAATGTTAAATAACATTTGTTCATTCAGTAATTTATTTACAACAATTGTTCGAAATTTTGTGAGTGCCTAAGATTAGCTGCAGTTGCCTGTCTTATTTGTTTGCTTTCCTTATTTATTAAATATTTGGCAATTATTCTACGATCGTCAAGTGTTTTTGATAAAATGCTACACTGATGATTTAATAGGTCTTTTATAGTTGTCCCTTCTTTACAAAATTTTACTCTGTGCATGAATCAAGTACTTAACACCAATAATGCTACTTGGGGGGTGAGTTACAAAAAACGTTTTGGAAACGCACGTGTCACCTGCCACTCATCGCGGCATTGTTCCATCGAGCATCATTATACACGCGTTATCGACATCTTGATTGGCAGAACGATATCAGTCCTTGTGCCTCATTATTGATTTTTTAATAAACTAGGGCTGAACGGGTTGAATTTTTTGGCCTTTCTATTACGAAACATTAATTTCAAACAATTTTTGTAACGTCAGTCTTGACATATGTGTGCATTTATTTCTTTTTACTCGGAATACGGGAATTACTTACATTACATACATACATACATAATCAGCCCATATACGTCCCACTGCTGGGCACGGGCCTCCTCTACCACTGAGAGGGTTTAGGCCTTAGTCCACCACGCTGGCCTAGTGCGGGTTGGCGGACTACACACCTAAGAAATTCCTAAGAACTTTAAGGTGTGCAGGTTTTATCACGATGTTTTCCTTCACCGTTAAAGCAAGTGATAATTCATTGTGAATACACACATAACTTCGAAAAGTCAGAGGTGTGTGCCTGGGGTTTGAACCTGCGACCGCCGAAATTCTCGACCGCGCGCCTAAACCTCGAAGCCATCACTGCTGTTATTACTTACATTAGCGTGTGAATTTCTATTAGGTCTCAACAGATATGTAATATTTTTATTCTAATATGAAATGTTTTGTCATAGTTTTAGTCTCGTCGCCGTCTTTGCCGTTGGCACAAATTGGGATGGTCAATCTGTAATATGTGTAACTATGTGCGTATGTTATTAAGGTTTTTCGTTAGGAAATTCTTAAAAACAACACCAAGTTGGAAAATGTACCTAAACAAAAATGACAGATCAGGCGGGTGGAAACATAGATATCAGTCTACTCTTTTTAATATACAGGCGTAAATATTTGTAGAATTTAACCCAGATTATTACATCTGGGACCCTAGAAAACACAAAAAGTGTGTGTGTGTACTTATGTACACGCGTTAGAAGTTATACTTCATACATAAATATATATTTTCTTAAATAATATAATAATATATTATAATCATGGTGTCGGTTTTTCATGACAGTGTGCGCGCGCATCGTAATAACTTCATAACTTCAATAAGTTTTTTACTTAATCTTAAAATTAGGATGAACGAAATTCCCGATTCCAATGGGGCCAATCGATAGCTTACGTCACGCCGGTTCCAATGATACCAAACTCGGGTATCCTACGATTAAAATTGAGGGAGTCAGACAGAGGGGGGGTGAGTTATATTACTAAAAACGATTTAAGCCTGACCATGCGTGACGTACATATCATATAAGTAATAAATTTATAACTTTTTCTGAATACCTTTTTGGTGTCGGTGTGCGCGCGCATCGTAAAAAATCACTCTCATCATTTTTCCCTAACGCGCCAAAAGAAGTATCACTTCAAAAAAGACATAATTACTTTCAAAGAGGATAAGTTGATTGCGTGACCTCTCAACCTAGTGCGATAATGTGGAAGTAGGAAACGGGTCAACGCTTGTTTGTGATTTTTTTACCTTATTAGGTATATTTATTAAGTTAATAACAGATACATACATACATAAACTCACGCCTGTATTCCCCGAAGGGGTAGGCAGAGGCGCATTTCTGCACCCACATTTCGCCAAGTATGTATCAGTCCCACGTAATAGGGGGCGAGCCTATTGCCGTTTTTCGGGCACATTTCCAGACTCCGTGCTGTTACCGAGAATTTCCTAATGGAAAAACCCAATAACACTTTGCCCGACCCGGGAATCGAACCCAGGACCTCTAGATCGCTCGGCACATACTTGTACCGCGAGACCACGAGGCAGTCGTAACAGATATAGTAGTAATGACGTTTAATTACTTAGTATAGATTCGTTTATCAGAAAAATCAAAAATATGAACATATGTCGTCAGTTTTATCATTGAAGCAAGTAGGCTTTGTCAGCTATGCAATGTAGGCTTTTGTTAGAAACCCATTTCGGTTGTATTTTTCAAAGCCCATCTTTTTTTTTTCTGGTTCGGCAAAGTGACTCCACTGTACCTGATGGTAAGCACAGTGGAGTCCAAAAAATTACTACCGACCAGCGAGAAACGATATGGTCACCCGCTGGTCGACACAATCATGCCGGCCTGCACAAATGCTTCTTCACGCTTCGCTTAAAGGATCCAGGATCATAGGAAGGAGGGAACACGTGAGCTGGCAAACTATTCCACAGCTTGATGGTGCGGCAAAGGTAAGAGTTGGCGAACTTTTTGGTTCGAGCCGCGGATGTTGTAACATCTAGTACTTAAATGTCTAAAACATTATTTAAGTCCCCTTTTGGTGTTTAATTTTTTCATTTTTAATCTACGTGCGTGCCTGAGTGGGTGGTTCCGACACAGACGTACCGCACGGCTTCCCCCTTCAACTTTTAACTTGATCAAAGAACTTAATGGATCAGTAATCACGGCTATTATGCATATTAGCGGGTAATATAATATTGATCAATGACAATCGACACGTTAATTAATATTCTAGACTTTCAATGACGCACGTAAATGCTCTTTTATTTGCTGGGTTTATTGTTCAAGCACAAGTATAGGATACATTTGAACCTGTGATTGCCGAGTCAGTGTCTCTTTTTATTGCATGTTTTAAAATTGGCCATCCCGCTTCTTTGACTGGGTGTGTAAGTCTACCAATTGCCTCGTTTGTCCAATGACAAAAGTTCGCGGCGGGCGGCTTTCCTGCTCGGACAAACTGTTTCGGTTTTTCATATATCAGTAGAGACACGGGGCATGAAAATTTGCCCGGCAATGGACAATACCCTCTAAATTTTACACGCACACCCTCACGCCTATATTCCTAAAGAGATAGCCATTTCTACATCTAAGTTTTACTTTAACTATGCAAAAATGAAAGGGGATGGAGTAGAAGATAACAATGAGTCTTTAATGAATCATTTTTTCTCAAGAAAATTCGTAGTTATGGATGAGATGCAGTTTTAAAGCATTGCGGGTAAATAGGGCCAGCTTAGTTTGAATATAAAAGCACATTTTATAAACGAAAACAATTTCTCCAGAGGAGAATGATTGGTAGCGGCTGCGCGGTTAGCTAACATCGTGGGAAGAGGGGCTATTGTTCTGCCGGCCCCGTACCGGAAGGCGCACGCGACATGACGTCTCATTATATTGCTCGTCATTTAACTAATGCCACTGAATCGACCTCAAATGCTTGACTCCACTAGTAGTACCTTAATCACCATCCAAGATTTCCCCCAAGGAATTTCAACGGCCCAACAGTCTCTGAAGATTAAAGACGTAAATCATAGCCACTCGGTCTCATTATTTGCCATACCAAGTACCTACATACTACATACAGGTTGTATTCAGACCGTGATCGGAAACTAAGGCAGGTAATAGCCACGGTTATAACATACCCATTGGCGTTAAAAAAAAACCGACAAAAATAAAAAAAATGACGTTTTCCTAACAATCATGGATATTAAATAGGTGTGGTTGTAAGGAAAACGTATTTTTTTATTTTTTGTCAGGATTTTTTTAATGTCACGGTGTTTGTAATCACCGCAGCTATATTATCTGTCTTAGTTTCCGATCACGGTCTGAATACACCCTGTATAATATGCAAAGTGTTCCGAAAATATTATATACCGAATCGTATCGAGCGTAATCTGTGTCAAATAGTGAAGTAACGTCCATTACGTGGTTTTAAGCGGAGAAATAAAATACAAAACTGATTTTGTACTATTTGAAAATCATGTAAAATTCTATAGGATTTGGCAGATTGTGGAAGGGTGTATGAACCTCTACCATTAAATATGAACTACTATCATGAAATGCCAAAGTATTATGTAAAATTATTGTTTTTGCAGTTGTCTGAATTTTTAATAATAATAATAACAACACTTTATTTTGCACCATAATAAAGACATTAACACAAAACAAATAATAACATTGGGTACATAAAAATTGGCGGCCTTATCGCTAAAAGCGATCTCTACCAGGCAACCAGGTAGGGAGAGGGATACTACTAATAGTTGGGGCGGTGCTTACAATTATTATATACGTTAATTTTTCATAAGAACTTGCTAAATAACTTTGTTTTATGAATAACATCTATTGTAAGTAAGCGATTCTAATTAGCTCACCTATCGTCAAACCTCAACATGCCTTTCCCTTAATCACATCGCCCTATAATTTCACTTAGTGGTTGTTGTGTTTCTATAAATTCGCTGTAACTTACTCTATTGTCATCGTTGTTAGTAAAAATTCTGCTTTGAGCTATGGATTTTTCTGACCAAACATTAATAATGCCCAGAGAATACTCGACGAATAACAATAGTAAATGGATTTAAACAAATATCTAATATCGTAAACACGTGTGTTTACCGTTGGTCTATTGTACGGCGCGGGTCAAATGCTATTGTTTTACGGTATTTTTATTTATACAACTTGCGAACTAGAATATTATTTATAATAAAACTGTTGCTCGTCTATATTTATCCATTCTTTAATGTACAGTCGTGATGACCTCAAGGTTGAGGCACGCGGTCGAAAAATCTCGACGGTCGCGGGCTGAATCCCCAGGCACACGCCTCTGACTTACTAAAAAGTTCTTAGGAATTTCTTATGTGTGTAGTCCGCCAACCCGCACTAGGCCAGCGTGGTGGACTAAGGTCTAAGCCTTAAACCCTCTCAGTTGTACAGGAGGCCCGTGCCCAGCAGCCCAGCGTCCCGTATATGGACTGATGATGATGAAATGTACAATATCGCAAAATTTTAAGCATTTACTGCCTCGTGGTCTCACACAAGGATGGGCCGTGCGATCTAGAAGTCTCGGGCTCGATTCTTGGGTTGGTGAAAGTGGTATTGGGTTTTACCATAATAAATTTCTTAGTAACAGCACGGAGTCTGAAGTTGTGCCTGAAAAATGGCAATAGACTCGCGCCGTATTACGTCGGACGAAAGACAATTAGCGAAATGTGGGTGCACCTCTGCCTTCCCCTTCGGAGGATACTGGTGACAGTTTATGTATGTATATTTGTATGTATGTTTTCAAGGCGACAAACTACTGTATTACTGTATACTAAAAAAATACCTTATTTTGACTGACTTTTGACTGCCTCGTGGTCTCGCGGTACAAGTATGTGCCGTGCGATCTAGAGGTCTCGATTCCCGGGTCGGGCAAAGTGTTATTGGGTTTTTCCATTAGGAAATTCTCAGTAACAGCACGGAGTCTGGAAATGTGCCCGAAAAACGGCAATAGGCTCGCCCCCTATTACGTGGGACGGATAAATACCTGGCGAAATATGGGTGCAGAAATGCACCTCTGCCTACCCCTTCGGGGAATACAGGCGTGAGTTTATGTATGTATGTAAATACCTTATTTACTCAACTTACAGCGACGCTAAATGTTTTTTGTCATTGAACCCTTTTTTAAATTCTCTCAAGATCAGATACTGAAGTCTACGTCGACGCTATTCCTGGCAAAAGTTAGTAAGTATTTGATTTTATTAAATATACGAACAAAAAGTAAAATTTTAGATTTTATAGCCATTATTGACTTGATCATCACATCTGGATCGAGAGGAGGTTAATCGAGATTTTTATTTAGAAATCCTATGAAGCATGGAGTCTGCAATGCGCCCGTGAAACGGCTATAGGGCTCTCCTAGCTTTTGACGATATGTGGATGCAGAAGTTTTCGTCTAGGCCGACGGTATGACGGTACACTATGGGTTAGGCACCCTATCTGGAATATTGTGCATACATTTTCTGTTTAAATCTGATTCATTTTCATTGATGTGTCAGTCCTGATAAACTCGTCTATGACAGCCCGTTGGCAACATCTGTAATGCGTATATTATGCTAAGTGCCGCCAACATATTCGCCAAATGTGGATGGCGGACGTTTTCCGTCTCTCGTCCGCTGGGGTCAGGCTGTCTGCTCAACTCCGCACTCACACATTTAGATCATGTTACATACGATCTAGGCAAATGTTCATAATTTATGCACTTAGTTTCGTTGTTTTTATCTAGCGAGGAGGCCACAAGAAGGACCGTTTTACGTCTATCAAATTGACCTGGTGGAGGTCTAAGCATGTCGGTTTTTAATTAGAATTCTATAATATTGGTATCATCCCAATTTATACATACATGCATACATAGCCTCACGTCTGTATTCCCCGATGGAGAAGGCAGAGATCACTGCACCCACATCGCACCAGGTATGTATCAGTCCCATGTAATAGGGGGCGAACCTGTTGCCGTCTTTCCAGACTCCGTGCTGCTACTGAGAATTTACTAATGGAAAAATAGCACAACAAAAATCACCACGACCGAGGAGCTCAACAAACTAATAGTTCTGCACTCAAAGTCAACAGTCAACAAGCCTCCGACCGGAACCTGCACTGGCCAAAATAGTTCCACATCATTGAATGCGAAATCTCGTAAAAATTAACTAATTTCGTCGTATTATTGTTCACTATTAAGAGCGCATTGTGCGCATTCCGATACATTGTCAGTTACAACTGTATTAATTATTCATACCCACATCATTCATAATTTATTGTCTATGTGTATTTTAGTTTTAATTTTTTATTTTACTACCCCAAATGTCATTCTAATGACATTTGACGTTTGACAACTGACATTGTATAATCCGTTCGGAAACCGCTATTGTTGCCAATATTTAATTAATGTTTGTTTTTTTTATTTTATTTTTTCTCGATGTCTTTTTATAATGTTTTTTATAATGTTTTGATTCTTGTGTGTATCAGCTGGCGGGTGGTGCAGAGATGTGAGTATAGCACCGACTTGTACGTTTTAGTTTGAGAATTATTTAATTTGTTTCTATAATATTATTATATTAATCTATAGTATATTTATTTTATCTTGATATTTATTCAATTATGAGCTATTCTGATAATGATTCTTTTTACTCTGTGAATTCTGACCATTCAAACAGCGATGATAGTTTCTGCTCGGTGGCTGACGGACTGGGTGATATGCTGCGACAAACTTTTAGTGATTCGGTTAAAAGTTTTTTTAATGTTTGTCATATTAATGCGCAAAGTTTACCTAGTCACTTCAGCGAACTATCTGTAACTTTCACGGACGTTGACGTTCATGCCGTCCTGATTTCTGAGACTTGGCTCAAACCTCAACTTTCTTCCAACGCTTATCCTCTCCAAGGTTTTAATTTAATCCGAAATGATAGAATCAGTAGGAGAGGAGGTGGCGTAGCTATTTATCTCAAATCTTTCTTTACATATAAAATTTTAGCTTCCTCACCTACAGATAGCAATCCCACTATTGAGTATCTTTTTCTTGAGGTTTGTTTCAGGGGAGTGAAAGCTGTACTTGGTGTTGTTTACTGTCCTCCTTCTTCAGACTACTTCTCCAGTCTCGAAACGGTTCTGGAATCTTTAGGGTCTCAATATGCACACTATATCATCATGGGAGATTTCAATACCAACCTCCTGGCCTCCAGTTCCCCCCGTTCCCGTAAACTCCTTGACATCACTGAATCCGCCAACTTGCATATCCTTCCCCTCCAGCCTACTCACCACAATACTGATGGAGACAGCACCTGGCTTGATTTAATCATCACCTCCTCTCCTTCCCTTGTATCGCGTCATGGTCAGTTGCAAGCTCCTGGCTTCTCTCACCATGACCTTATTCATTTGTCCTATATCCTAAAACCTCCTAAATCCCTGCCTAAAGTTTTGTTCATGCGTTGTTTTGGCCGAATAGATCATGATAAGCTTTGTAAAGATGCTGCCGAGCTGGACTGGGAACATCTGTCCAGAGCGAGCACAGTTGACGAAAAAGTTAGGATCTTTAATGATACTGTTCTTTCACTATTTGACCGACATGCTCCAGTTAAGAAGATCAAACTTAAACGTCCTCCTGCTCCATGGATGACGAACGATGTTCGTTTGGCAATGAGACGGCGAGATCGGGCATACCGGAAGCTTCGTAAGAATCGTACAGAGGACAACTGGAATCTTTACAAGTTGGCAAGAAATCGGTGTAACCAGATGATACGTAACGCAAAACGCCGCCATATTCTCGATAATATCTCCTCTTCTCGCTCTGCTGATGTTTGGAAGTTTTTAAAAACACTAGGCATTGGCAAGCAAAAACATAAAGATTTCCAGAAGACAATTGGTTTGGATGACATAAACACTCACTTCACAACAACTGTACCCATGGACCACCAAACCAAATGTCGTACACTGGAGTTTTTAGCTGAACTTCCTCGATCTCATATCAATCCATTCCATTTTTCTCCAGTTGCATCGGACGAAATTAAAAAGATAATCCTCTCCATTAAATCCAACGCTACTGGCTGTGACAACGTAAGTCGTCGCATGATCATAGCAATCCTTGACTGGCTCCTTCAACCTATCACAAACATTATTAATTCTTCCTTTAGTACTGGCTTTTTCCCAACCGCGTGGAAAAATGCCGTAGTCATCCCACTTCCAAAAATCCCAAACCCGTCTTTGCCCAATCATTTTCGCCCAATCTCCATTCTCCCATTCCTTTCCAAGGTGCTTGAAGCTTGTGCTCACAAGCAATTGTCCAGGTTTGTGTACCAGAATAATTTAATCAGTCCCTACCAATCAGGGTTCAGACCTGGACACAGCACTGTTTCCGCTCTCCTAAAAGTGACTAACGATATTCGGGCGGGCATGGAGGATACCAAAGTCTCGGTAATGGCCTTGGTAGACTTTTCAAATGCCTTCAATACTGTTAGTCACGATATCCTACTATCTATCCTTTCCTATCTAAAGATCTCGTCAGATGCAGTGGATTGGTTCTCATCTTATCTTCAGGGACGTCAGCAGTCGGTGCGCGTCGGCACGACCTCGTCGTGTTTGCGTGGGCTCGACTCTGGCGTACCTCAAGGTGGTATTCTTTCTCCTCTATTATTCTCAGTTTTTATTGATCTCATATCCCAGAATCTTCAATGTTCGTATCATCTGTATGCCGACGACTTGCAATTATATGCTCAGGCCAGGGTGGAGACAATATCTGATGCAATAGCTAAGGTGAACAGAGACTTGGAACATATTCAAAGATGGTCGGAGAGTTTTGGCGTGATTGTTAATCCCAGCAAATGTCAGGCAATCATTGTGGGCAGTCGACGGCAAATAACAAATTTAAGCAATATACTTGTCCCACCAATTGTATACAATGGTACAGCTATCGCACTATGTTCCACTGTAAAGAACCTTGGACTTCATATTGACTCCACCCTGACCTGGCAGGCCCAAGTGGCTTATGTTAGTCAAAAAGTCACTGGTATACTTCGAGTTCTCTACCGTCTCAAAAACTTTCTTCCGTCGCGGACCAAGGCAATGCTTGTACAAACTTTAATATTCCCTATTATCGACTATGGTGATGTATGCTATTTTGACCTGAATGCAGACCAACTCAATAAACTTGACCGACTTCTTAATAACTGCATTCGATTCGTATTTAACCTCCGCAAGTATGACCATGTGTCTTCCTTCCGTTCTCAACTCAAATGGTTGCCCATTCGTCAGCGTCGAAATCTTCGCGCGCTCACTACACTATATTCCTTCTTAACTTCTCCTGATGTCCCTTCCTACATTACCCCCTATTTTCAATTTCTACATGCCAACCATGAGAGAAATCTTCGATCTTCAAATAACCTTCTTCTTCTATGCCCATCGCACACTTCCGATTTCATTCATTCTTCTTTTCCTGTGCAGTCTATACTCCTCTGGAATGCACTTCCCTTGGAAATCAGGACGAGCACGACTCGTTACGCGTTCAAGTTGAAAGTTCGAAAGTTGTTAACAACCAGAATGGCAGATTCTTCACAACAATAGTATGTATGTATTTATTGTATTTTAAACCTTATGTATTTATTTATGTATATATATTATAATTTTATTATGTATTTAAGATAATTATGTTTTTTTTCTATTGTATTTATGTATTAGCTTAATATTGTGTGTAGTATATTATAATTTAATTTACACCTACGCTTTTCATCTCTGCACCATCTAAGGTTCGACTGGAAGAGAATGCCTCAGGCATTAAGTCCACCTTTACATAATATATGTATAAAGTGTAAATAAATAAATAAATAAATAAAAACCTAATAACATTTCGTCCGACCCGGGAATCGAACCCAGGACCTCTAGATCGCACGGCACATACTTGTGCCGCGAGACCACGGGCAGTCAGGTTATCGATCACAAAAATATACATTTATCAGGCGAATTCGGCATTTCGTAGTATATTTTTCACTCAAGATGTTAATATTGCAATAGGTATAAATATTAAAATAGGGAAGCTGTTGTTTGTTGGTTGCCGGTCCTCTAGAAATGTTTAGGTGACTCTTTTCTGTCCTGCTGTAGTTATTCCGTGGTTGAAGGTGACATTGACGTTATGCACAAACCTTTTGCAGAATTAATGCTGAATAATAAACAATAGTCGGCTCAAGAAGTTAAAGAAGTTAAAGAAACAACACTGCTAATTTCCGCCTATAATCATTATTTGTGTTATAAAGAACCTTTGAAGAGAAATAAAATAAGAATAATTAATGTCATTTAGTGGTTGGTGTCTATAAATTTACGACAACACTTAAATGTCACTATAAACTCCAGCGATTCTTGTACCTCATAAAAATGGATTCTTAAGAGATCTAGGAGTTTGTAATCACAGTACAGTTATTTATTATACAAATAAGTCACGTTTCACGTCAATAGTGCCTATAATACCGTACCTTTTATCGTATCTAACAGTGAACACGTAAAACGTTTAGGTCCGAAAATATATTTGTATAATCGATTAGTTAATCCGACAATTGGAACATGTATGTGTTTTGGCATTTGACGAGAAGTTTTCTGTCGCAACTCAATACTCGTTTTTGGACAGTAATGTATTTAACTATGTACTTTAGTTAGATAGCCGCAGCGCTCTTAATGCACCATAATCAGTCCATATACGTCCCACTGTTTGGCACGGGCCTCCTTTACTAATGAGAGGGTTTAGACCTTAGTCCACCACGCTGGTCTAGTGCGGATTGGCGGACTACACTCTTGATAAATTCCTAAGAACTTTTAGGTGTACCTACAGGTTTACTCACGATGTTTTTCTTCACCGTTTAAGTATGTGATAATTCATTACGAATTTTGAACTCGCGACCGCCAAGATTCTCGACCGCGTGCCTAAACCTTAATTTTATTTTTTTAATGTTAATCAGTTCTTCCAAAAAAAAAGGATTTCAGTAGTGGCAAGGACTATAATTACCTTTAGATGCAATGTTGTTTAATTAATTACAATTACAGTGCTAGTTTAAGAGCATACTATAACCAAAGAGGCCATTCTCTTTAATAAGGAGACACAGACTGAAAGAGGTTGTCTATGTTTGACGAGCAAACACAATTCCATTAGTACGCACTAAGCGACCCTAACGGATTTAATTTCGCAGACACTCAACGTGGGTAGATTGTGTCTAGCATAGTTTTTTACATTCGTCCATGCGTAATGTAGAACGTTTTTTGTCAAAACTCATTGATGATTTAACCTCCAATATTTAATCAATTATGTTTGTATTCACAGAAATTTATCACGCACTTTAACCGTGAGGAAGACATCGAAACCTGCACATCTTAAAGTTCTTAGGAATTTCTTAGGTGTGTAGTCTGCCAACCCGCACTAGGCCAGCGTGGTCGACTAAGGCCTAAACCCTCTTAGCTGTAGAGGTAAGAGGAGACCCGTGCCCAGCAGTGGGACGTATATGGGCTGATGATGATGAGCAAAGCATGTTTGCATGTATTGTTCGTCTTTAACCTCTTTCCTATTAAGCCTACGCTCAACAGTGGACGAGCTGAGTATACTCTGGTTAAATGGCTTTCAGGAATGAAGGCCTCATTGAGGTGCCTGTGGGATTGCGCGGCGGTCGCTGAGGCTGCGTGCCGGAGCCGGCGCGTGCACGGCGTGGGAGATGTGCCGAACTTGGCCCGATGTCGTCACTCGCCTTACTTGCCTACACCCGCCGGATGACGTCTGTTACTGCCTGATCGATATATCTGTTACATTCATGAGTAGACTTTTTTATTGATTTACTAATAGAATAATGTTAGCCTAAATAGTAATATTTAGTAATTATAAATGTATTTCATTATAATACCTTACAATATTATATATTTACATTATTAAAAGCTTATGCGTACAGACCTTTTACTAAATTATTGTAGTAAGAGTAAAATTACATATTGATGATTTTATTACTTATAAGTATAATTAAAATTGTCAATAACTTTAGTGAGAATATAATCTTGATTAATAAAAATTAATTATTGGACTTTATAAAAATATTTAAAAATAAGACCGTCAATTGATGTGTATAAAAATGGTGTCGCTGAGCAGTTCGAGCTCAGTCGTTGGAATTGTCAGTTGCAAGACGGATTGATATTTTAAAATATAAAAGTTGTTAGAAATATAAAAGTTGAAGACGTACTTGTTTCTCAACGAGTGTTACCCTTCAATAAGCAGGTTTCAAGAAAATAGTTGTGTATATCATGTTAAGTCTGGCAAAGTGTTATAAGGCCGGTAAGCGACGATAGGCTCAACTAAATTAAATGAAAAATAACACCTCTGACTATCGCTTTAGTATAACCATACAGGTCTAAGAGAATACGTATTTGCTGGACAAATCATAGCAACAACATGACATACCCAACCGGATTGACATTGGAAATTACACTAACGACAAACAAAACTTTATTTCTTTTTAATTCTGCGGTTATAATTATAATTAGACCATCAAAATATGAGTATCTGTTCAACCTTGAAATAATTTTCTAACAGTGTCCCTTCTCTGTTAAAGCGATAAATCCGAACAGTTCTAGATGTGATCCTGTATATCGAATCCATGACTACCAGTTTAGTGTCAAAGCAGACTGTACGTAATTGGGGAAGGCCGGAAACCTGAGACACACCTTTCGCCAAGGTACCGAGAGGAGAGCTTTTGGCAAATTCCTCTCGTTATAAAAATAAAAGATTGTGCACCAAGCAAACGGCTAGACAATAAATAATTATTTTTAAAAATGTTCAGCCCCGTGGCGCAGTTGGCTAGACACCAGGTTGTGAAACGTGAGACCGCAGATTTGATCCCCGCACCGAGACAAATTTGTGTGATTCACAAATATTTGTTTCGGGTCTGGGTGATTCTGAGACCGAAAAGTCTCTCGAAGTTTCTGATACCCACGACGCAGGACTTGTATCCTAATGTGAGGTCAGTACTATGTATGTTCCTGTTGGGTGTATTTATTTATTTAATTACCATTGTAAATGAGTTTGTCCCAACAATATCAAATGTATTTGGGCAGACTGTACTTTTGTGTCACAGGTTAAAAATCTGATTTTCCTTTATTTTAGGTACCACCGCCGCTTTATGGCGGGTAATAAAATAAATATGGCGAATTATAGACATTGTAATTGGCGGCATTATTTGGACATAAAATATAACGTAGCGATATATTTGTCGTAGTCGTTCAGCGTTTCTAGAAATGTGACAGGCTAAACGATTTGTGACGTACGAATTTGACATTACTATGGGACTTCCATGATCGAATTTTATTCAAATTCCCTAAATAACATAAATAAATAAAAATTGACATATACTCACCCTATAACTCTGTAGGGATAGGCAGAGGTGTTTTAAGAACAGCTGTGGTCATGTTTTAAGTACCAAGAGTAATAGAATGTAATTTACTAAAAAAAACTTAATATTTAAAGGATTTTTTTAAATCTCCTCTCAAACAAGGAATCAAACCCAGGATCAATCGATTTAATAATTAATTTAACCTTGTAAAGATCGTCATTGTTTGATTTTCCCCGTCCGATAACCCTTGATCTATACTCAATAGTTTTATTATAGAAATATAACTGAAAAAAAAAAATTATAGGCTCGCCCCCTATTACGTGGGACTGATACATACCTGGCGAAATGTGGGTGCAGAAATGCACCTCTGCCTACTCTTTCGGGGAATACAGGCGTGAGTTTGTGTGTGTGTGTGTGACCTGGAAAACACACAAAAATATCTATATACTGGCACTACAAAGTGACACGCTGGTGGTCATATTTTCAAATAATTTATTTATTTACACCTTTCTTGTTTAAACAAAATTATATGGACAAACTAAACTATTATAAAAAAAGAGGCGGTCTTATCTCTCTAGGCAATTTCTTCCAGGCAACCTTAGCAGCGTGACTCAGTTTTACATAAAATGTTACAGTGTTCAAAATTGTCGGTTAAAGGACATTTTTTTTTTCTGGCACGGCAAAGTGACTCCACTGTACCTGATGGTAAGCACAGTAGAGTCCAGAAAAATAATACCGACCAGCGAGAAACGATGGTCACCCGCTGGTCGACACAATCATGCCGGCCCGCACAAATGCTTCTTCACGCTTCGCTTAAAGGATCCAGGATCATAGGAAGGAGGGAACACGTGAGCCGGCAAACTATTCCACAGCTTGATGGAATGGAATTTGGGTAATGTGCCATCAGTTGTGCCAAAAACCAGTGTGAGTGATTCACGCGGTAGGTAAAGCGGCGGCATCCTGCTTAGTACAATTGCTGTTAATGACGCCGCTTCCCGACTTACTGTCCAGCGGTGACGGATCGCCGTCTTTGCCGCGCCGACGTCAACACCGTTATTGACATATACTCACGCATGTAGCACTAAGGGTAGGCTGAGGTGCATTTCTACTTTACTTTATTACGTTTTAAGTCGTGATGGCCTCGAGGTTTAGGCACGCGGTCGAGAATCTCGATGGTCGCCGGTTCAAACCCCAGGCACACACGTCTGACTTTTCGAAGTTATGTGTGTATTCACTAAGAATTATCACGTACTTTAACGGTGAAGGAAAACATCGTGATGAAACCTGCACACCTAAAAGTTGTTAGGAATTTCTTAAGTGTGTAGTGGTGGACTAAGGCCTAAACCCTCTCAGTTGTAGAGGAGGCCCGTGCCCAGCAGTGGGACGTATATGGGCTGATGATGAAGTCCCAAATAAGAGAAAATATTTTATTAAAGAGGGAAATATTTTAGGTAAATTTCCATTCTAAGTACTGACTGCTGTTACTGTAAATTGTGTAATGGAGTAAATAACAATAATTAATCATTATTTACCACAAAATATAGTCATATTTTCTTACATCTAATACTTTTATAGATTTATATATATATTGCGCAAAAATCTTTGCTGTTTTCAACACTTGCCAGAGGGCCCCAAACTAGGCTAAGCCTGTATCTTGGGGACCAACAAAAATTAATTTTTATAATTGGTTGTCGTACAACTATATTAAAACTTAGTCATTATTAAACAAACTAATAGCTACTTATAATAACTATTACATTTTTGAGGAAAAACATTTAAAATAATATTCAATGTTAGATCTCGTGCGTACTGACACCGCGAGACCTCAGGGCAGTGTTAGTTAGACTAAATTAATTGAGAGCATAAGTTTTTAACCAGCGTCCTCTGAAATTTCGTCTCGACCTCGCGCCTCGTGATTAATACGTAATAGTTTCCGTACGTTATAATTTTAATAATTTAATTTATTCGCTGACTATAAATACTTAATATATTTATGTAGGTATGTTTACAAGTTTGAAGGCAACTGCCTGAACTGCAACCTTTCATTCCAGTCCCGTAGGTTGTCTGGAAGAGATCGCAGCTAGCGATAAGACCGCCTGTTGTGCCTATACTTATTGTCTTAGTTGTTTTTCGATGATGATGTTGTATATTATTGTATAGTGCAGTGGCGGTATTTCCATAGAAGCCCAGAAGCGCAGTTTGCCTTACAAAATTCCGAATAATAGTCTTAAAGCTTTAAATTTTTGTTTAACAAAAGCAATTTGAGATATAAATGAGAATATCCTGACCCCACAACAAAAATTATAAACTAGACATTACACAATTAACGGGTAACGCGTTTGGGCTTCTATGGAAGTACCGCCACTGTATAAAAGTATATAAATAAATAAATAATTTCCAATATGGCTAAACTAATTTAATATACTTTCTCGAGATCACGAGATAAATAAGTACTAATTTCCACTATCGATAAATTACTTGAAATGCCTATGTGTTAATAGGCACGTGTATTTGGCAACACGTTGCAGATGACTTCATTGTGTGCGAGGAGGAAGCGAGTGGGCGCCACGAGTTCCTAGTCGCCAGGGATTGGCGCGTCCCGGACGTCCCGCGGCTTATTACTGCGACACGAGTTTAGAACTAGTCATAGCATTTAGATATTAAAACCTGTAGTGATACGAGTAAAAAGTCTAAAGTTATACTTCTTTTGGGGCATTAAAAATGATTAGAGTAAATTTTTGTCACGAAAAACCGACACCATGAAGTTATTCAAAAAAAGTTTATATGTTTTAGATTTCAAAAATGTAGAATAGTGACAGTAATAAAAAGGGATTGGCATATTTATTAGTTGTCAAATATTTATGAGCACGTTCAGAAATGTAATATGTATGTATAACTTCTAACGCGTGTACACACACCCTTTGTTTTTAAATCAGCTTGTTTATATTTCAGTGCCGGTACTTCCATAGAAGCCCAAAAGCGTTACACGTCAATTGTGTAATGTCTAGTTTATAATTTTTTAATGTGGGGTTTTTATTTTACAAATTGCTTTTGTTGTATAAAGATAATCTTTAAGATTATAATTATTCGGAATTTTTAAAGGCTAGCTGGGCTTTTGGGCTTCTATGGAAGTACCGCCACTGGTACATTTGGTTACATAATTGTGCTTTCTGGTAAAGAATGATCTTATTGACTGCCTCGCGGTCTCGCGGCACAAGCATGTGCCGTGTGATCTAGATGTCTCGGGTTCAATTCCCGGGTTGGGTAAAGTGTTGTTGGGTTTTTCTACTAGTAAATTCTCAATAGCAGAATGGAGTCGGGAATTGTGCCCGGAAAACAGCAATAGTGATAGAAATGTGGGTGCAGAAATGCACCTATGCCTACCCCAAGAATAAAGGCGTGAGGTTATATATCATGTATTGTATGTACATATGTATATATGTTTGTGCTTAAATTAAGTAACGTTCAGGTATATGTAAGTTAGTTTTTAACCGGCCGAAAATCAGTGTAAATTTTTGATGGATAGAGATTTTTAAAATTTAACAGTCCATTTGCGCATTGCAGGATTTTGAAATTGGCGCCAAAAAAAATTTTAGATTCCAACCTGTGTCATTCTTGTCTTTCTACTACCAAGCTGTAAGCCTCGCAAGTTTTTATAAGTCAAATAATCGTACATTTTATCACATACATTATTTTGAGTGTCCTAATTCACCTGTCCTCTAAAGTCAATAAAAGGTTTCAATGCCCATATATTGGCTTAAAATTCTCAGCGCAGGAATTCGGTAATGACGTCAGCTGCATGCGACCGTCATCGACGCCCACCTTAACGGAATCACTATGTGTCACTTTTCCGGAAATATTTAGCGGGAAAATTGTGTCTCCAAATTCCTAAATAAGGAAAAATTTGTCATTAAAAAAGTTGGGGATAATGGATTATCTGTTTCCGTTAAAGTTACGACGACTTGCTACACTTATGACTGTACGCCGATGGAGTAGTCAGAAGTGTATAAGTAGTTTCACAAGCCGTGTTTTAATTCCAAATAATAAGGGACCGTTTTATCCTTCCCAACATGCTTATCAGGCGTCATGTCTCCATTCACTCCTTTTTCTTTCACATATTCCCTCACCCATTCCATCCGTCTCCTTTGGCCTTCCTCTGCTTGTCCATCCTTCGACTTTCATACTCATTACCACCATACCACCACAGACGGTGACCTTTCAACTTATCTTTAACTGGCGTCTAATCGCAGTTATATTTAATAATTGAATCAATTGTATACTAGTCGTGGTTACCAGCTTTACACGAGCAAAATTAAAAAAAAGAGCCAATTTCACTCCCAAAGTCCCATTTATGTTTATTTTATCCAAGTTAACTAGTTTCTAAATTTATCAATAACAAAGCTGTTTTAAACAATAAAATGATACCCCGTGGTGCAGTTGGCTAGATATCGGCTTGCGAAACGAGAGGCCGCGGGTTCGACCCCCGCACCGAGACAAATGTTTGTGTTCCAAAAATAATTGTTTCGGGTCTGGGTGTTTGTGAGGCCGAAATGTTTCTCGTAGTTTCTGATACCCACGACACAGGACTTGTACAGTGTGGAGTCAGAACTATTAATGTGACTGTTGCGTGTATTTATTTATTATTATTAAAAATGTTTCTTTATAATATTCGTAATGATTATAGTAACAGTTAAAATATTAGATCCCGGCGCGTCTCGTGCCTAAAGGCTGCGTCTAGCCGGCCGCAGCCCACCTAGTTCTAGTATTAATAGCCTGCATCTAGGTCAAGTCGGGTTGGAGGTGCGCGAAGTGCAAGCGGCTCTTATCAGGTCAATATGGACGTGAGATTTTCGTATAATGTGGCATTTTTATTATTGTATTATATGTCATTAAAATGTTTTTTTCGAGTCGGCTTCAAGACCTATAAACAAGGACTAAGAAATGACTAATATTTCAAACTATTACAGTGATAAAATTGTGTAAGTTAAAATATCTATCTGTTAGGCTCCACGCAAATAGTCGATTAATTCAGGTATATAAATAGGGCCAATAAAATAGGATATGTCTTTGTTTTGCGCCTGGCCACAGCTAGGCCTGATACTATGGAATAAAAACAACAAATTTTAACTTTAACAGATATTTTGCTAATATATCGAGATTCGAGTTACTTAACTTTAGAATCTATGTCACTTTTGCTGGTGTTTCTGCGTGGTAGTTAAGAAATATATACAATACTTGGTCTCATTGGTCGTAGGACTTAAGTTTATTCGATGTGATAAAAAAAAAATCCTTATGAAAGAATTTTTGTTTAGAAATGATGAGAACAACGCCTGAAAATATAACAGGCAGCAATATGACATGTAGGCATACACGTCTGCCTTCATTTTCAAGTTAATTGTTAAATAGTGTGCATTTATCTATGCACAAACTTAATAGTTTTTTAGAAAACAAACGCATATATTAGGACTATTTATTTTAGTAAAAGATCTGTTATTTTTGCATATTTATCTGTTAGTAACGCGTAAACAAACCCGTCATTCATACAGTCCACAATAGGTGACTTCCTCCCAATAACAAATAAAGGGAACAATTGCACCTGAAGACAGGTTCATTTGTGATAAACAAACGGCGAAGTATTCCCACGGGAAGGACACTGAATAGCCATTTCCTAATGGTGTCGAAAAAAAGAAATTTCACAGGTTGCTTCGTGCAAAGTACAATAGATTACTCAAGCCGTGGACTGTTGTGGAATCCTTTATTTTAATTAAGAAAAATAATTTTGCGCGAGCGACAATTGCCGACTGGGTTCTGTATGCGTAATATGGTTTAGAGTAGGGTTTCATGATTGACGGATGCAGCTGGATTATATGTTTCTGGGATACATATAAATGCGGATAGTGGTCATTATTTTTTATTCCGGTGCGGCAAAGTGACCTTACTGGCAATTGTAGTGGGATGCAAACGGAGGAACGACTGCCGAGAAACATAATTATTGAATGATGCAAGTTCACTAGAGTTGTCTATATTAAATATTTCGTCTACACTGGTTGAACGTCAATTTTTGTTTTATTTTTTGACACAGTTTTTGATATAGTTTTACCTTTTACACCTTTAACACTGTATTGTACACCACAATAATTAACAAAAACATGATTTAAAAATAATAGAAAATAAATTAGAGTGCAACAAATGGCGGTATTATCACTAATATAGAGCGGATGGGCACGAAACAAAAATATTTAAAACATTATAAGTGACGTACAATTTTAATATTAATAAACTACAACATACGAACAGTATAATTTACAAATAAACATTGCATACTAATAAAAAATAAATTATAATATGTTTCTGTCTCGCTTACTACAACTTCACAGGGCATTCAACAGAGAGAGACAAAACACATAAGCTGAAAAATATAGACAAAAGAAGATCGAAGATTTATAACCAGTCGAAGACGTAACGAGGAACCCTAAATAGTGTAAAAATACTTTCGCACGGTACACGAGGTGTACTCGTTCATTGACAGATAAAACACAATTAACGCAGTTGTAAAATTGTTTTGTGTCCACCTCAATGAAATTCCGCCAAACTCAATGAATCAGCCATTTGTAATAGGTTGTGACTGGTGAATGAAATCGGGGTTTAGTGTGGGATTACGTTTGGGTGGGTTCCAGTTTTGTCTCAATTGTACAGAAAAGGCAATTTCGAATTATGAATGAATGGTACCTTCGGTTTCAAATACTTGTATTAGTTGCGCTTGTATTGGAAATGTAAATCGTTGTCTCGAAATTATTACACTTATAAATTATAAGTCATAGCTGATAAAATTATATAAATATGTACATAATATGTACATATGTACTACATATCTTCAAGCCCCAATGTGGTATGCAAAAATGTATTTCTAGTCACGTTTCGCATGTTTTTGGAGGTGAGTCTATTGCAGTTTTTCGAGGATATGTTCTTAAAAATTCACGCTGCACATGTACGAGTACGCTGTGAACTAATTTATTTATTTATACTTTATATACATACAATGCAGTGGCGGTACTTCCATAGAAGCCCATAAGCGTTACCCGTTGTTTTGTAATGTCTAGTTTATAGTTGTTTATTGTGGGGTCAGGATAATCTCATTTATGGAACAAATTGCTTTTGCTTAATAAAAATTTAAAGTCTCAAGATTATTATTCAAATTTTTTAAAGACAAGCTAGGTTTGTGGGCTTCTATGGAAGTACCGCCACTGATACAATGAATGTTTAATATATTATATTGCCTGACTTAGTTTTCGATCACGGTCTTCATACAACCTGTATAAGAATAAAAAAAAATCCTTTATAAAAATGTGTGTTCAGGTGGACCCTATCACTTCACCCTTAGAAAATATAATAAGTAAATTATGAATGTCTATCGGCCCGGGCTGATTTCACCGAACGCAATGTGCTTGGATTACACACTAACAACCCGGAACATATTATGTAAATAAGTGAAAACGTTTGCGAGTTGTGTATGGAAACATACTATATACGGGGACGGGTTTTATATAGACACTAATGCATATATATCACGCCAGTATACCTGAAAGAGTAGACAAAAATGGTTTTTACATTCACATACATACATAAACTCACGCCTGTATATCCCGAAGGGGTAGGCAGGTGCATTTCTGCACCCACATTTCGCCCAGTACGTATCAGTCCCACGTAAAAGGGGGCGAGCCTATTGCCGTTTTTCGGGCACATTTCCAGACTCCGTGCTGTTACCGAGAATTTCCTAATGGAAAAACCCAATAACACTGCCCGACCCGGGAATCGAAACTCTCTACCTCTAGATCGCACGGCACATACTTGCACCGCGAGACCACGAGGCAGTCATTACATTTTACATCCAATTGTCGCCATAAGTGTTAAAAGTGGTAATAGAGAGCGACTTAATTGCAATTTTTCGAGCACATTATGTCATTCGCTTGGTAATAACCAATTGGTCGAGAATCACATTTTAATAAATAGCATTTTGTCTAAGTCTGAATCAAATCAGAGATGTGTAGATCGAATACCGCTGACCCAAATGTATGATTAATAAATTTTAGTACGGTAGACGCCACAGATCGTTAAACTAAATATGGGGGACCACGGGCTCAATTTTTTCATCACAAACAAATTAGATTGAACCATTGAGAAACACCCAATGAAATATACCTGGAAGTGAGGTATAAAAGAAAAAGGTAATTACCATATAATTCGAAGAAAATATGTCTCGATTTGCGTCGCAAAGGGTGATGTGTCATCAAAATCTCTAGTTTGGTGACGAATTGAGTTTACTCATCTGTCACTGACGTGGTTTTAGCTTAACCTGGTTACAATTATTTAAATTCTGCCATTCTCAGTCTTAGAATCGAGGAAATTTTTCTTCCGGGTAAGACTGTTAAAAATCGAATTGATAATGCAGCTAAATTTAATGAGCTAACAGTGAGCAAGTACCTACTTCATTTGTCTACACCAATATTGTGATGCGGAAAGATTTGATTTTTTATTTGTTTCTTTTACGATTTAACTTAAAATCTACTCGATCAATTTGAATGTATTTTGGTATCGACATAAATAGGACCTGAGAAAGTAACATACACCCCTTTTTTCCCGGAAAGATGTATATTTCCTTTGGTATAAACTATAAGCATGGAGTTCAAAATTGCGCTCGGATGGTGCTGGAAACCACCACTATATTTAAGAAAAAGGCATATACTGGTGTTTCTATATGTTTTGTAGAGGTATCTTTGGTTTGTGAAATAAAATGTTATTTTTATTTATTTATGCGTTTTATTTTCAGCGCCTTTTTTTAAATAAAGTGTTTCTCAAGAAATAAAAACAAATGTATTATATACTGTCCATCTTAAACTATATTCACTTGATTCGGAATTCTTTAACGTAGAACATCTTCATATACCTATAATCTGTATATTAACAAGAATTAACAGCAATAACAAGCTATCATGCTTCCTGGTCATGCAAATATAAAACATGACAATGTGCTCGATGACTGGTCATTATATAGTATACGGTGTTCCCACGGTCCACGTCCACAATCACACCTTATCCTGGGGTCCGTGCCGTCAGTCGCAGCGCAAACAAAAAGGATCTATAGAACATTTAAAGATGCAGATAGGACATTAGGAAACTATAAATACCTAATTCCGCTAATTGTAGTCCGCCAACCCGCACTAGGCCAGCGTGGTGGACTAAGGCCTAAACCCTCTCAATGGTAGAGGAGGCTCGTGCCCAGCAGTGGGACGTATATGGGCTGATGATGATGATGATGATGAAATACCTAATTGGATTTTTAATGGATTTCTTTACTGTATTACTAGAGTTTCTTGTCCGTGCTTCTTTAGAGTCGCTGCTTATACTCGTGGGCTACGTGGAAGGCGCCGTCAAGGGCACAGACGCCAGCATAGCTGATGAATGCGGTGAGTGATCATATTTTATTTTATTGAGTGATCGTATTGTATTTTATGGCAAAAGTATGTTCATCTAAGTTTTCTATGTCATTAGCTGTAAAACTTCATCCAATCGGTTCTAATTTCGTATGTTTCTGCTATGCCATCAAGTTAGCGTTGTTGTTACTGCTATAATTTTGAATATATGACATTTTAAAAAATTCGTGTTGCATAAGAAGAATTGTATAAGACTCCAATTTCTACTGTTTCTCAAATGTCCACATTGAACAAAAGACATGACTGAAATCCGACTACCTCCCGAACAGCATGACGAGTGCGGGTTCAAAGCTCAGCCAAGCATTTCTGATTTTTAGAAGCAATTTCAAATATATTATTAGTGAATGATCATGCTCTTATTGCCTGAATGAAAAATGTCTCTAAACATCTAATGGTCATTTATATTTCTGCGACATGAAAAGCTGACATTACGATGCCTGCTTTTTAATTACACTGGTCTACAAAATTTAACTTTTTGTGTGCCTTTCAATTGAATACTATATTTTTATACTGCTTTGAGGTTACTGAATACGAAAACACAAATATCTTTTTTTAATTAGCTCTTATTTTGGAAATATACCTAATATACAAAATTTTACTTTTTGTAGCATGTTAAAGTACGAAACAATTTATTTAAAAAAATCTATATTTATTTATTATTATTTTTTACTTTTTATATAAAATTGAGAAGATTGATATATTAATAAAATATTTAAACGTGTTTAATTAAGATTTTCTCCTCTTTTTCATTTATCTTTTGTAATCGCCGTTAGGGGAATTTCTTCCCAAATTCCAGCAGTCGTCCGCTAACATTGACGCATTCCATAGGCCCTGGTATCTCTTTTCCATTGTCGAGATATCTTGGTTGAATCGTTCACCATGTTTGTCACTGACATCACCGCAATTAGAAGGGAAAAAATCAAGATGAGAATGAAGAAAATGAATTTTTAGGGATGTACCAACTGTTGATACTTTTGACGGAGATTGTTCACAAGTTTAACATAATTTTCATTTCACTTATTGCCCAAAAAACCATGAACGACTCTTCTAAAAGATTCCCAAGCTTCTTTTTCAAAGCCCTGTAAAACTGAATCAAAATTTTGGTCGTTTAGAATCTCTCTTATTTCACCTAGATCTCTAAGTCCGATAAAGATTCCTTCTTTTATTTTAGCGTCCCTTATACGAGAAAATTTACTTCGCAGGTATTTGAATGCTGGTCTATCCTTGTTGAGAGCCTTCACAAAGATTTTCAATAGTTACAAATTAATGTAAAAATGGTAGAAGAACATTTCTTTTGGCTTAGCCACTTAATCAAATTTGTGGAGCAAGTTGTGCAACTAAAGTGTGGTACCCACGATTTGTCTTGGTTTTTAATTTTAATTCCAAAATAATGGAAGTATGCAGTTTCTAAACATTGAGTTCTTGAGCATCTTTGATTAATAAGAGTCATCTTACTACATATGTAGCAAAAATTACCTGCACTATTAACACATTTATGCGACATAATGAATACTGTAGATTTTTTACTAAAAATGTCAAAAAACGATAAAAAATTCACATTTTAACTGTTGAACAAAATACAGTCAGCGTTAGACGTAACAAACAAATATGAAATAATAAAATTTCCACAGGTAATCACTAAATATTTTGAATTATCACCATTAATGTGATAAATTTCCGCGCTTCCTACTATTATATTACATATGTCACAAATGCACAATAAGAGCTAACTATGGATTTTAACTTGTATATTTATCTTCAGGGAGTGAAATACGATCAATATAGTACATTTTCATGTAAAAGGCAAATTTGATGTAGACCAGTGTTATTCATCAAAGGTCATTATTTGGGCAAAGCTTTATGTAATTGTGTCAAAGATGACGACCAAGATGTTTAATTAATTCAAATCTGTGACTAGGGTAGTAATTATTTTTCATACGTGGTCACTCTTTTTTTAAATTCATCATATTAATCACGTCAAAATTAAAAGTAATGCAACTAAGAGTTTTGTTATCTTAAGCTGTTTATTAGATCTAAAATTATCAGGTAGGAGACCACCGATTTACATTAAGCCAGGATGATAGATTTAGACATAAAACTCTTTTTAAGGAGGCAAGTTTCTAACCGTAAAATAAAACAGCAATAATATGAATAAGTTTAAAATAATTATCCTTTGCTCCAAGCTTCGACCATTAGACCCTTTAATACCTTTACTATTTTATTCTTTGCCGACCGACAACAATACCGGTAATCTTATCTCATTACAACGGTCTGAGCTAATTCTTAGCACGTGTTTTACTATTTATTTAATTTGTTTTCCTGCGAACGACATCTGTTTTGGATTAGATATTGTTCGAGAATCTCAGGTAATGGCGGCAATTAACGTCGGTAACAGCATTGTCTTATCTGGCTTATTTAGTGTTTGCACTTTGTTCGTGGTACAAAAGGGTACAATAAGCTATACCGTGTTTTAACTATTTATTGAAATACGTTAGTTACCTCCTTTATTTTATAACACGTGTTTGGGATTATACGGATTGGTGTTGGAAAATAATAACTTTTTTTAGAACAAAGAGGTTTGTATCTAATTTTGAAACTCTTTTTAAACTTTTATTTTTTACTGGCAAAGCAGCAAGCACCTGATGGTAATTATGCTACGATTCAAATAGAGCAGTATGGTGAAATATGATAACAATTATTGTACCTACAATCAGTAGGAACAATAATGTCGGCCTGGGCAGTTTTTTTAATTTTAATATTTATTATTTTCATTACCTATCGTCGATTTGTAATGAGATTTTTTATATTCTATTTTCTTTCGTATCACTTCAAAGTGTTTATAATTACAACAATACTTCTATATAATTAATGCAAAAATGTGGTATAACTGGTTAATAACTAAGGTCAAACGTGTCTTTACAATGCCGGTTGCTTTATATAGAATTTCGCAAAATAAAATTTAAAAACAATGAATAAAAATTATTCCCATACATTATATTCTATTTGAAAATAAATGCAAAATAATATGACTTTTCTTTAAATTGTTACTCAATGGTCATAGCAAGTCACGACTACCTAAAGCGACAATAGGCTCGCCAACTATTACGTGTGACGTGAAACACAATAAGTGGATCCTATTTAGTGAAATACATTTTGCTTACTTCTTGAGGACGTAGGTTTGGATGTATTTTATCTGCACTTATCAATAACCCTACATGCCTCATAGTCTTTTCCTGGACCTATTAAGTATATCCCTCGGGCATCCGAAGACAGAGATAGACGTTTTAAGATTTCTGGACTAATATTTTGATTGAAAAAAAAAAACATATTACAAAATATTGCTATTTTCTGAAGAAAAAAATGACATGTCGTGTTGCTGAGAGAGTTTCTTGCCGTTTCTTCTGCACAGCGATAACGCGTTTCGAAGCAGCAATAGTTTAAAAAAGTGTAATAATGACGACTCGAAAGAACTTGTAAAAGTCTATTTCAATAAAGATAATTTGACTTTTGACTTTGATTAAAAATCATTATCATCAGCTCCAAGGCGTCCACTGTCAGACACAGGCCTCTCCCAAAGACATCGAAAGCACTCTGTCAGAAGTGGCTTGCAATCAACGGCTTCTCGCGATTTTTGTCACACCTTGTCGGTATTCGCTAGTTCATATTAGGAAAATCCATTTGTATCAAGGAATTTCTTGAAGAATGACTAATGTAAGATAAGCCACGTACGTTACTAATACGCGCCTGTCACAATGTTGTGTCATAACAGTTCTTTTTACGTCATCAGAGATTGTGATGTGCGCGACAGATATATAAGTATGTGTACTCGTATATAGTTCTTTTAGCGGAAACAACAACAAAACATTTATTTATTAGTATAGAGGAGTATTATTAGCGGATTAGCAAGTTGAAGTGGCAATGGGCCGGGCACATAGCGCGGAGAACTGATGGCCGATGGGGTCAAAAAGTTTTCGAATGAAGGCCACGTACCGGAAAGTGCAGCGTGGGACGTCCTCCGACAAGATGGTCGGACGACCTAGTAAAGATCGCGGGACGTCGCTGGATACAGGCTGCTTCCAACAGGTCCCTGTGGAAGTCATTAGGAGAGGCCTATGTCCAGCAGTGGAATTCCGTTGGCTGATGGATGATGATGATGATAGAGGAGTATATGTCCATATTTTTTTCGCTTCGTTTTAAGTCCCATATAAAAGAACCAGGTCAGCTTTCGTTTTCAGACCTCACGTTTTACTGAAAATTTTATCATAAAACAACACTCGAGAATTGGATCTACTAGTCAGATAACTACATAACGTCACCTCTCTATGACTTAAAGAGGTAGGCAGAGGTGCATATCTGCACCTACATTTCGAATGTATCAGTACTATGTAATAAAGGCGAGTCTATTACCGTTTTACCCGACATTTCTAGGTTTGTGCTGCTATTGAATTAAAACTGCTGCAATTTTTTTCTAATGCAAAAACCGAATAATACTGCCTTGGGAGATCGAATGTAAGATACTTGTGACGCGAGATCACGATGCAGACAAACTGAGAACTAACTATTAGGTACGTTTTATTTTAAGATAGAACGATGCAAAATGCTACTCAATTACGCAATACAGAGAACGAGAAATAAGGGCAATTGCTCACAAACCCTACAATTATCGGACAATTTCAATGTGTTTATAGCTTTAAATAACAACTAAAATGTTGTACAATTATCACTAGAAACGTTACGACTCGGGGTAAAATATGTACATATTATGTGTCAAGCCGATGTTTGTATGCTAAACATATGTGTATTATAAACTATTAGTGTCCTGCGGCTTTAACCGCTTCAATAGATTTTCCAAGATTAAAAGTAGCTTAAGTTTTTATCCAGGGTGTCAGCTATCCATATCCAAAATTATCTATCAAAAGTCTAAACCAAAGCAACGAGAGAAGTAAAAATAGATGATTTTTTTTAAACTTGAATATTTTGAAATAGCTAAGGACTGAGATTTTTTCATGGAAAAAAGCCCGATAACATGTCGCCTAACCCGGGAATCGAACCCGCCACGTGTTGGACGCACTGCGCACAGTTGGACTGCCACTTTATTTTAAAATTAAAAACAACTATGCGTCGACGCATCGACGTTGAGACGCTCTTCACCCCAACACAAAACACAAGTATGCCTTGACGCATTGACGACGAGACGCCTTACATTGCGACGCCTTTTCATCTCATCACTATTATCACAAAGCGTAGAGACAAATACGACGAGGCTATCATTTTTTTTATTTTTACCTCATATAAAATCACTAGCTGTGAGGCCAAGCTCCGCGCGCCGGGAGGAAATTTTGACTTCTGTCCTTATTCCACTAGATCACTATTTTGTCCTTGCCAAGGTCCTATCTATCACCGTACCAAAAATCATTCGTTATAAAATTACGCTAGGGCACATTAAGGTACCATCATCATCAGCCCTTATCCGTCCCACTGCTGGGCACGGGCCTCATCTACAAGTAGGAGGTACCATAGCTTAGTAGTCAGAAAGTTAGTTAAGTCTAATACTGGCTGTTGCCTGCAACTCCGTATGAACTTATAACTTCACTTAATATTCATTTGGAGTCAATACTTAAACTCAATAAAAAAATAATTTAAAGCTGTTCCCGCGGCTCTTAGCAAGGTAGTTATTCTGAATGTTTTTTCCACTACACCATGGTCTCATAAATGTGCGGACTGCTGTCCCGAAGTGTTGGGTTCTATTCACGGGTCGAGCAAAAGTTTCATGAGTAGAGGCAGTAGTAGGCATGAAGTTTAGTAGATGTTTAAAAATAAAACGGCAAAAGGCTCGCCCTCAATTACGTAGAACATGGTTAGGAAAACTTTTTGTAGAAATATACCTCTGCTTAGGTACTCCTTATGGAATATTGGCGTAAGTGTATAATTTGTTTTATCCATTACCTTGATGGCGGTGCAACTTGTACCGTACAAGTTTGTGGCGTGCGATCGAGAGATCCCGGCTTCGATTCCCGACTTCCACGTTATTGGTTTTTCGTATATGAAATATTTTAATATCAAGTCGAATATTAGCTTGAAAAATGGCAACAGGCGTGAGTATTTTTTCGACCTTAACGCGAGTCGTGCCGCTGAATTAAATAACCAGTAAGATGAGCCGTACTTCAGAGCGTTCACCATACTAATGAGAGTTCACCTTAAGGTGGATATATAAAATCATCCACAATTATGTTACTTTCAGAAAATTAAAGTATCCTATGTCACTCCCCCGTATTATCAGCTGTCTTCCAGAGAAAGCCCCGTCAAAATCGGTGATGGTTTCAAAGACTAGCGCCAACAAATAATTTCAAGCTGTTAAGCTGTATTATACATATGTATTAATTTTTAGCATGGTTTCTTTATATATAGACGTAAGCCTTTATTTCCTCAGAAAAAAATATTAAACAAAAATGTTGACGGGTGATATTACGACCGTGACAGGACTCGAACCTGCAATCTTCGGATCCGAAGTCCGACGCCTTATCCATTAGGCCACACGGTCACATTTGATCTACGTGAAACAACTATATGTTTCACACTTCTCTCTAATTCATTTTTGATTTATTACGTTGCGGTTGAATACAAGTTAGAATTCTATAGACATTGGCTGTGTTATTTATTTATTTATTTATTTAGAAGAAAATATTGCTTTAAGATATTTTTACGGTAAATTTGATTACTATGGTTATTATTTATAACAACCAGTAGGTAATTTATTAATACTTGCCTAATGATTTGGTAAATGTGATTAATTCTGTGTCATTTAACAATTTGGGGAACGAGGAGAAAAAACATAATCTAACGTAACCTAAACTACTTTATTTAGCAACAATGTTTATAATTATTATAATAAATAAGACTTTATAATCTTCACCTGTTATTTAAAAAAAAAAATGCATTTACCAAAGGTAAGGTGTAATTATTAATAACAACCGGTAAACGTAAATAATTTATTACTTTAGCCTTCAATTTTGGTAATTATTAATAATTGTTGGTAATTGTTAATAATTTTCAATTAATCACACTTACCGTTACATATAGATAAAACTGCACAAAACTTACGCTTGCATCACTGGAGTAGGCAGAGGTGCATGCCCTCATGTTTCCCTATTTCATCATCATCAGCCCAAATACGTCCCACTGCTGAGCACGGGCCTCCTCTACAACTGAGAGGGTTTAGGCCTTAGTCCACCACGCTGGCCTAGTGCGGGTTGGCGGACTACACACCTAAGAAATTCCTAAGAACTTTTAGGTGTGCCGGTTTTATCACGATGTTTTCCTTCACTGTTAAAGCAAGTGATAATTCATTGTGAATACACGCATAACTTATAATAAATAATTCTTATAATAAATAAAATTTTATAATCATCACCAGTTATTGAAAATTTATTACATTTACCAAAGCTAAGGTGTAACTATTAAATTAGCTGTGCCCGCGACTCGACCGCGCGGAAAATTTATTTTTAATTATTTTCATTAGAAAATTTATAAACTAAAAGTAGCCGAAGTTACTCCTTATTACATCAGCTATCTGCCAGTGAAAGTACCGTTAAAATTGGTCCACCCGTTTCAGAGATTAGCCGGACAAACAGACAGACATTCAGGCTGGTGGTAGGATATTCGTATCCGCCCGGATGGCGACCACCGTACACAGGGCGTAAAACCCGCCATAGTGGCACATGCAAGTGTGCCGCGTTCCGGGATCAGCCAGTGTATATCCGGTTTTCGGGGGGGCTTCAATCATGGTGAAAGGATGACCGTGCCGGCAATATTTTTGGCCGGTTTGTCGCGGTCGGTCCTTTGATCGCCATGATTGATAGTCCCCCAAACTTCTTCACAATAAGGTGAAGAGGTATTCGGCCGGCATGATTGTGTCGACCAACGGGAGACCATCATCTCTCGCTGGTCGGCACTTTTTCTGGACTCCATTGCGCTTACCATCAGGTGCAATGGGGTCACTTTGCCGTGCCAAAAAAAAAAAAAAAAAAAAAAAAAAAAAAAACAGACAAAAATTGTAAAAAACCTTATGTTCCATTAGGAAATTCTCGGTAACATCACGGAGTCTGGAAATGTGCCCGAAAAACGGCAATAGGCTCGCCCCCTATTACGTGGGACTGATACATACCTGGCGAAATGTGGGTGCAGAAATGCACCTCTGCCTACCCCTTCAGGGAATACAGGCGTGAGTTTATGTATGTATGTATGTATTTGTTTTTTTTTTTCGTAAAATGTGCTAGCAATAAATCCTTCTTTATTTCTTTCTACTCATACCAAACAAGTAACCAACTAAAACTACGTATATCCAGGTTACCTAACGCTCGCGTACGGGGAGCGAGGAATATTCCGGTTGACTCAGAGACTTGATAAGGATGTTGTGGACCAATCATCCAATCGTGCCGGCAATCACACAATGAGGCGCGCGTGCTGAGGCGCCTCACTGCGCCGACATTGATACCACATCGCAACAATTGCCATCAATTGGATATTCTGCCTCTGCTCCAGCAACAAAATTCATCCAAACCCGGAGTTTTTTTTTTAAATACACCCAACAGTCACATACATAGTTCTGACCCCAGATACAAGTCAAACCGGAGTGGTCTACGAAAAACAGTGTGTGGTTGTTGAAGGTTCAATTCACATACCCCACGCCTGTATTCCTCGAAGGAGTAGAGTTACGTTTCTTTCTTTTATGTTTGTAAATAATTATAAATTGGTGCACCCACATTCCTTCAGGTATGTTTCAGTCCGACGCTACTAAGAAATTCCTAATGGAAAAACTTAATAACACTTTGCTCGACACGGAATTCGAACTCTAGATCGCATGGCACATATTTGTGAAGCCAGACAGCGAGGCAGTCAATGATTAATTGTGTCAATAGTAGTCAATGATTAATAATAATGATTAATTAAAGATAGAAAAACTATATTTACGGACCATCCCACCCCCGAGGGGCGAGGGTGTGTCGGACTCACCGGCGCCTTCCGACCCAGCATGGATGTTACCGCCCGTGGATGGGCGGCCGCTGGGCCGGGTCCCTACCAAGAATAAATGCGCCGTAATACCGACTAAAAACCCCGCGACGGCCACCATCAGCGCATTCAGCGAGACGGCCCCGGATTACCCTGAAGCCAGAGCTATGGATTGAACCGGGACCGCCTCTGCGAGACAATAAGCCCTGGGAGTAAGTAAATTGATCAGAAGTTTCGTTGCTACAATTTGTATCGTTATGACATACATGAGATTAAATTTATATAATGACATTTAAAAAATGTAATTATAACAATTATATTTATTATTCAAAAAAATGACATTTCGTGTTGCTGAGGGAGTTTCTTGCCGTTTCTTCTCCACAGCGATAACACGTTTCGAAGCGGCAATAGTTTAAAAAAATAGTTTAATATTGACGATTCAAAAGAACTTGTAAAAGTCTATTTGAAAGATGATTTTGACTTTGACTTTGACTTTCAAATTCTAGTTGAAAACCTTTTAAAGTGATCAAGATAAGTGTTTGGCGTTCTTATATCAGTATGTGTATCTGTAACCGGTAACAAATTGTCTGTATGTAACTTAACTTTATTTTGTAGACTGCCATGGAATTGTTTCTCTTCATCGCCTATAAAATCTTTGGGACTTACGACATTACGACTACTTGTAATCCGTGAAAATCACCTTACAAGCATATAACAGAAACGAAATATAATTTAAATTATAGCCTATGCATCATCAACCCATATACGTCCCACTGCTGAGCACGGGCCTCCTCTACAACTGAGAGGGTTTAGGCCTTAGTCCACCACGCTGGCCTAGTGCGGGTTGGCAAACCTAAGAAATTTCTAAGAACTCTTAGGTGTGCAGGTTTCATCACGATGTTTTCCTTCACCGTTAAAGTACGTGATAATTCATTATGAATACACACATAACTTCGAAAAGTCAGAGGTGTGTGCCTGGGTTTTGAACCGCGACCGTCGAGATTCTCGACCGCGCGTCTAAACCTCGTGGTCATCACGACTTTTTAGCCTATATATTCATAAAAACATTTGTAATTTTTTTTGGCCAATAAATACTTTATTATTATTAAAAAAAAAAACAATTAACATTTGGTCTGGAAATCGTACTCAGGCCACCATCAGTCAAGAAGACCAAGTAGATGCATTAGAATGAAAATAAGTTTATTCCAATGCATCTGTCAGTTGTATACGTAATTAGCGATCTAGCTTTGTGCTCGGCAGATGCGACCGCGCGAGCCTTTCTCACCGTGTCATTAAATTTGCCATTTTGGGTAATGATAACAGCATGCCTTTGCATATTGTGGGTCAAGATGCACTGCACTTTACATACCTGCATTATCTCGATAGTAAACGCTAATGGTCTGTCTATTTTTGTACGTATGTGTTTCACCGCCAAGCATAGAGACCTCCTTTGAAGTTAAAAGTGTTTGGGCTTTAGTCTTCTTTGCTAGTTTAAATTTCTTAGATGTAATTTTCAGACGCTAGCCTTTATGATGATTTCCTCAGTAAATAAACAGTAATGTTTAACTTATACATGGTGTATTCAGACTGTCATCGGAAACTAAGGCAGATAATAGCTGCGGTTATTACAAACACCGTGACATTAAAAAAAATCCCGACAAAAATAAAAAAAATACGTTTTCCTTACAACCACGTCCATTTAATGTCTGATTGTTAGGAAAACGCCAAAATATTTATTTTTTGTCGAGATTTTTTTAACGCCAATGGATTTGTAATCACCCTAGCTATTACCTGCCTTAGTTTCCGATCACGGTCTGAATACACCCTGTATAATTTTAAAAATTCCGAAAAGCGTGCATTGTATTTGAATCATGCAAATTATTACCTAATAGTACATCAGCCTGACATATTTATTATGGGCGGTCAGCATGATTGTGAAATGTTATTTATAATTGTATTTCCTCAATTTGCACCTCAATGGGCGTATGAACTTAGACATACTGAGCAGTGGCGGTACTTCCATAGAAGCCAAAGGCGTTACACGTTAATTATTATGCAATGTATAGTTTATGTTTGTTCTCATTTATAATATGTCAAATTGCTTTTGTTAAATAAAATTTAAGGCTTAAAGATTATTATTCGGAATTTTGTAAGGCGTAAAAGGCGGCGTAAAAGGCAGCGTAAAAGGTTAAAAAGGTGGACTTTTAGCTTCTATGGAAGGACCATCACTGATACTGAGTATATATAATACAAAAAAAAAATTACGATAAAATGAAACGGCAGTAAAATGTACTGTTGTATGAGTGACCGTTCATCATAAAAATGTATTTATTATCTTGAAAAAAAAATGGCAAATAAAATATATTCAGAACATTTTTAGAAGTAATTATGTGATTTAATTATTATTTTACAGTATAAAAACTTAAATTTGTACGTATATTTTTTCATATTATATTCACAAATAATAACATTGTGTTGCAAAAAATAGCCCCATTTTCTAGACATTATTCATTTTTTTGTGAAACAAGCTGTTGCCCGCAACTCCGATTGTGGAACTTTAGACTACAAAAGGATATTTTCCACATTTTTCCTTGATGATTCATTTTCATTTATCGTAGCGTGATGGCAAATAGTTCATAGCCTTCGTCGATAAATGGAATACACAAAAATATTTTTTCAGTTTGATCCAGTAGTTCTCGGGATTAGCGAATTCAATCAAACAAGAAACATAGTCTTCATCATCATTATCATCATCAGCCCTTATATGTCCCACTGCTGTGCACGGGCCTTCTTTACAACTAAGAGGTTAGCCTTAGTCCACAACGCTAGCCTAGTGCGGGTTGGCGGACTTCACACCTAAGAAATTCCTAAGAACTTTTAGGTGTGCAGGTTTCCACGCGATGTTTTCCTTCACTGTAAAGTAAGTGCTGATTCATTGTGAATACACACATAACTTCGAAAAGTCAGAGGTACACACTTCTGCACACCTCACTCACCTCTGGTGCCTGCAGTTTGACCCTGCGACCGCCGAGATTCTCGACCGCGAGTCTAAACCTCGAGGCCATCACTACTTTATAGTCTTCAGCTTTATAATATTACTATAATGTTTTTGTTTGCACTAAATAAAATATTTATAACAAATATGTATAAAACAAAATTTATAGTTATGTCTAGGATATATATTCGCGGCTCAGATAAAAGATATGAAATATTCCGTTACATCTTGATTGTTTTAAAATTTCATATATAATGTTTGATTTTTTGTACCATTATTAAAGCTAATTGGAGCCTGACTTCCGTTAAACAACATAATTATTTTAAAATTATTTAATCTAACAATTATGCCCTAATTCCACTGAAATAAAAGAACTTAATTTTAATTATAAATTTTCATTGTGTATTTTCATCTCTTCTCAGCTCATCTCGTATTAAGATGTCATTATTGTGTCTTCAGTAGGTGTTATATTAATTATGACTTCTAATGATTGGGCTTATATTTGCGTAGCATATTATGTGTTTGGCAAAAAAAGGTGTATGTGAAAGTAGGGTTGTTAGTATACATTTTATCGGATTTTAAGAAATAATCAGTTCAAACTAGTACTTGAAGTAAGTAAACAAGCGGCCTTGACGTCATAGGCCAGCTCTCTGCACCGAAGACGGAAAGGGCGTTGCAAGTGGAGCAAGGACGGTCCAAGGAGGTTCTTTCTTAAGGTTGACTATGGGAGCACACAGCTTAAGTCTAAATTATCAAGCGGAAATTAAAGAGATGTAATCAGATTTAGTTTTATTTACTTTCTTTGTCGGTTTTCCATTTTTTACTTGTATAAATTTTAATTTTTTACATAAATAAAGTTCTCTACAAAAATATTAAGCTAGATTGTATTCTGAGATCGGGTTGGATATATGGAGTTTTCAAAAGGGTGAAATTTTTGCCCATGTTAATAAACTTAAAATAATAACTTATTTTAAACTTTCTTTGGCGTTAGTTTTAATATGGTAAATAAATGACAGCTGTCTACTTCATAATTGGATTTGACGAAAAATATTAATTCACTGTTGTCACAGACTTATTTAGTTTTATAGAAGAAGAAACGCTGTCAAAATTGCTTTATTGAATAAACTTTAAATGTCGTTTCTTTCATAAAAATCAAGATATTGAAGTTTATTTTATTATCCTAAAAGCAAATATTCTGATACATATATTTTAGTCCTATTAATGATAATGCCAAAGTTTTTATGTATGATTGTTTGTTTCGCAATTAGGTACGCTATCCGGCCGAACGGATTTAGTTTTTTTCTATTAATTGAGTTTTTTAGGCAAAATTGCAAAAAAAATTGCCTGCAATAATTATCACTAAATATTGTATTAATTTGTAATTAATGATAATGATACGAAGGAATAAAATTGCATGTTCAATGTTAAATTTATTATGTTTCTATTAATTATTACACACGGATTCGTAACAATAAAATTTGTAATAGAGTATTTATCATCCATATCAAAAAATGAAATTGTTTTTGATAAAAAAAAATCCATTATAATGTTATTATTTATTTGTCTGTAATATGTCAGGGGTTGATCGGCACTACAACTAATTAATTTTCAATGTAAACTTAACGTTGCTACTGAACACTGACTTACGATACAGGTTCTATCCTAGTTTAAGAGTCAGAGTTAAGTTTTGTAACAGATGTAGATTAAATACTGTAACCCATCAATCTGTAATACTTCTCATTATTAAATGTCGTAGTTTGTCTCAACTTTTGTCAATAAAATAATTTTGCATGTAATTATCGTATAAAATAGGTAACAATTACAAAGTCTCTCCGAATTGATAAATATCATTCATTCATTCATCATCAGCCCATATACGTCCCACTGCTGGGCACGGGCCTCCTCTACCATTGAGATAAATATCAAATTGAAAAAGAAATCATAGGAAAAAACGTATTAGGCCTCGTCAGTACATCACATTCCGACTTACTCAGATATTAATCACTATTGCTAGAAAGTTACCTACATGAAATCATTCACAAGAATAGAAATGAATCAAAATATTGCATCATAATGAAAAATTTTATACATCTATGCAATATTAATACATCCAAAAATGTGCATCCGGACGCATACCGATCTCGGTGAATGGACTGAGTCACTATGTGTAGTTTTCGCGGTAACCGAACGCATTTTCCCGCGACAACGCGCCGCAGACGAGATGTGTGTTGAGTCATTTTCGAACGTCCTTGCCAGTACCGAGCGGTTAACGTGACAAGGTTGTATGAAGCATTATGTGTTCATGCTATAACACCCTGTCGCATTAAGTTGTGTTACTCGGTGGATATTACTATTAAACTAAAGGTAAACTGCTGCCTTGACTTTATATCGGTATTTAAACGTGTTTATTCGTAACTGGCGGTTTGATTAATTGCCAGCGTAACTGAATTAATGTTTCCTAGAGAAAAAACGTAGCACAATGCTTATAATATGGGTGTGTTAGCCGATAAGTGCGTCACAGAAAATCCTGTGTAAAAACCAGGGGTTATCAGATGCACGTAGACTAAGGAGTTGTGTCGCAACTGCCTCGTGGTCTCGCGGCACAGGTATGTGCTGTGCGATCTAGAGGTCCTGGGTTCGATTCCCGGGTCGGGCAAAGTGTTATTGGGTTTTTCCATTAGGAAATTCTCAGTAGCAGCACGGAGTCTGGAATTGTGCCCGAAAAACGGCAATAGGCTCGCCCCCTATTACGTGGGACTGATACATACCTGGCGAAATGTGGGTGCAGAAATGCATCTCTGCCTACCCCTTCGGGGAATATAGGCGTGAGGTTATGTATGTATGTGTCGCAATAGTTAGAATTCAAAGCGGCCGAAACTGATTACTGCAGGTTATTTAATTGCTAATAAGTATTTTTTTATCGGTGGAGGCCACGTACTGGAAAGCGCAGCGCAGGAGGTCCTCCGACAAGGTGGTCAGACTACTTAGTAAAGGTCTTTAAGGTCTACTTAGTAAGTCTACCTAGGTCTTCCAACAGGTCCCTGTGGAAGCCATTGAGAGAGGCCTATGTCCAGCAGTGGACTTCCATTGGCTGATGGATTGGATTTTTTAACGAGGAATTATGAAGTGGTCACCTCATGATTCCGAAAAGGGGATCGAACAAAAAATAATAACGGTCATTTCTTACCAGTTTCTAAATGACTCACTATCCGGCCGGATATGTATATCCTATCATACGAAAAAATATATGCCTAATTTAGTTACATCGTTTATTTCGCTATGCCACATGCAAAGAGACATTAGTTCTGCGTCTTTAATTTCTTTAAATAAATTACTTGGGTCACTAAAGACCTCCTGATTTTTGGCTCAGGCAAAGAGTTATTAGATTTTTTTGTAAAGAAGTTCCCAGAAGCTGCATGGTGAATGGCAAAAGGCTTGCCTCCTCAATGTGTGCCTTGCAGCAGGTGATAAGAGATTGTATAAATACTTTTTTTTTCTTGGGTACCTATACATCATCAGCCCATATACGTCCCACTGCTGGGCTCGGGCCTCCTCTACAACTGAGAGGGTTTAGGCTTTAGTCCACTACGTTGGCCTAGTGCGGGTTGGCGGACTACACACCAAAGAAATTCCTTGGGTATACGAGTGAGAGAGAATATGTAAGGATGTATTTTTGAGTTAATAAAGCAAAAGAAAATAATATCAAAATTGTATGTATTTTTATATTACACTGCTATCTATTTTAGTTGAGTGTTGTGACGAATCTTCTGAATATTGTTGCCAACAATACACCACGTTTAAATATAGATTTGTATTGAATGTGCTGATGTAATTATTTACAAGTATTTGGAAGAGAATTCAGAAAGTTTTTTCGAATCTATCACTAGACATGTTTTTGAAGTTATAGGTACTTCTTTAGGCGCGTTATGAAAAAATGATGAGAGTGAAATTTTAAGATGCGCGCGCTTCACTGTGACACATAATTCATAGGTTGAAGCTGCCTATGTTAAATGTTAGTGTCAAATGGATCAGAAAGGTTTTAATATGTTTCGGATCAAATATTTTTTCAAAAAAAGTTTATATGTTTTAGATTTTAAAAATGTAGAATAGTGACAGTAATAAAAAGGGATTGACATATTTATTAGTTGACAAATATTTATGAGTGCGTTCAGAAATGTTATATGTGTAAACTAAGAACTACATATGTATGTGACTGTTGGACGTATTTATAAGTTTTACTTCAGTCGTGTGGTATAACTTCTAACGCGTGTACGTACACACAGTTTTTTTTATAAACTCAACAATCACACGTGTAGTTTTGAGAGACGGGTCCTGCTCTAAGTCGAGAGAATCCCACTCTAGGGAAATAGGGAATTAAAGAGATTTTTCGTTCTCGAAAACACTTCAAACCGAAACAAATATTGTCACACAAGCATTTGTCTTAACGCTGGAAATGAATCCAAATCTTCTCGTTACACAGTTTGACAAACAGACATTCAAATAAAAAAAGACAAGGTTACAAGGATACAAGGTTCTTGTGTCATTTCTTACAAGTCTTTAATAATATGCTGGTCTATTCTTTATCGGACGTACGCAAGATGTGCTGATCTCGGAATTGCCTATGTTTCTATTGTCATTTTTTCACTTAATATACGATGGTCACTATGCGGGTGGATACGAACCTACTAACAAATAATATGAGATTACAAATATTCATGCAATCTACCATATGAACACCAGGTATAAATAGAAATGATTCCTAACGTGTCATAGGCCAGTTCCTAGGAATACAATTAATTCTAGTGTAACAAGATATAGTTATATTATTGAGATGATTTGTATGTATCTAGTCATATTGCTCTGAAAATATTATTCGCTTTCTTAGAATTATGAATTCAGCTCTATGATCTAAAGATAAAAGTAGAATCTGCTAATCTGCTTGATACATTATTATATAGAGAAACAGTCTCGTTGATCCGTTTGGCCCTTTGGTCGGCTTCTGGGCCGAGATAAATGTTTTTGAAGTTTTTTCCATTAAGAAATTCTCGGTAGCAGCACTTACTACAAAATGGTCCGGGGAAAATGAAACCGCCGTCCCCATAGTACTAAAATAAATTGTCGAAACGTAGAAAAAGAAATACGTCCGTCGCCCCCCCCCCCCCCCCCCCCCCCATAGGGTATACAGACGTTAGATGATTACAGGTTAGGGTTCTCCTTCGTCCTGTATAAAAAATAAATATAAGAAAAATTGCCTTCACTCTGTTTATTATGCTTTATTTGTATTTCCCTTCGCGAAGTCTACATTTGTTGACGGCCTTATTTCTAAACGTCAGTTAATATAAGCACGGAGTCTGGAATTGTGCCCGAAAAACGGCAATAGGCTCTCCCCCTATCACTATTGATACATACCTGGCGAAATGTGGGTGCAGAAATGCACCTCAACCTGGACATACAGGCGTGAGGCTATGTATGTATGTATGTATTGATTTGTGACGTCTTCTGACTTCTGAGGCCAAAGCATAAGCAGTAGTTGAATTAGCTAACGATTATGAATAGGGAGTCAGAGTTGAACATCAATAACAGGCGGCACAATCGATAATACTCAATAGAAGCAACCCTTGTAAAATGATCGCTTGTGGTCACACTAACTAGTCTGTGTGCTTTTGCGTCAGTAAATTTATATTACTAAGTAAAATTTCAGAAAGGTAGATGTAGAAAATGCGTATTTTTTCCTTTTTAAAGAAAATATAATTAGATAAACCTACACTAGGCTTTCTCCTGTAGCCTAGGCGCATATTTAGATATATTCCACTTACCAAAAATATCTAGATCGGACGAAATATTTTAGACTTTACAAATGGTCCGGCAACCCGCACTATGCTAGCGTGGTGGACTAAGGACTAAACCCTCTCAATCGTAGAGGAGTTGAGAATGAAAGTTGAAGGATGGATAAGCAGAGGAAGGCCCAAGGAAAATATGGATGGAATGCGTGAGAGAAGATATCAAAGAAAATGGGGTGAAGAAATGACGGCTGATAGGGATGTTTGGAAAGATAAAACATATTGCGCCAACCCCAAATATGTAGAGTTGGGAACAGGGCCAGATAATATTGATGAGTTGTTGGTGATACAAATGGTCTGTGCGTGCATCGAACCCGCAGCCTCAAAGCCTTTGGTGCCTTTGAACATTTCAAAGTCACATGATTAAATCTGTCTGTTGCTCAACAAAATTGTTGGTAAAAGATAATAAAACATAACATAAACGTTAAAACAATTTTAATTACCAAACATACTTTAAAATTAAGATTTTTTATTACGAAAATGGCATTTCATTGTTATTTACACAGTTTATACTTTCATTAAAGATTTTATACATTCCTTGAATACCACTTCACTTTTATTTGTTAATTTGTACATACTTTAAATGATTAATGCCACGTTGGGATTTTAAAATGTATTTGATTCGCAGGTTAAACATAATTAATATTTTTGTTTGACACACAATCACGCCTGTATGCCCGAGGGGTTAGGTAGAGGTGCATTTGGTCACGTTTCATCATTTAGGTTTTATGACCCACATAAGGGTGGGACAGTTTGTTGCCGCTTTTTGGCCACATTTCCAGACTGTGTTTTTGCTGCGAATATTCGAAAGGAAAATCCAATAAAACTTTCCCCGACCGGTTCCGGGAATCGAACTCGGGATCGCACATACACATGTGCTACGAGACATCGAGCTTGTCAGGTTAAGATATGTATAACGTAAAGCACAATTTAATGTTTTAATAAATTTGATTTGCTTTCTTTCAGATTAAAGATCTGTGGATACTCTTATTTAAAAAAAGAAAGATTTAATTTAATTATCTACTTTTAGCTAAAGTGGCTTGCAAATTATAAAATACTTTCGTCACCGGTAATAAAACCCAGGATTTCTGCTGTTGTCAAACTATCCAGAATACTCCAAAAAACCAGGACCAATAAACAGGACAGTTAGACTCGTACAATGTGGCTATAAGTTCACGAATGGGTCGATGACGATAAACATATTATTGATGTATAAAACTGGACAATACTTAACCTGATCGTAGAGTAAGCTTTAACGTGTTTTGTCGATCGTAACTTTTGGGGTCGTATTTACGCAGCCATTTTCTGTTTATCGGCAATAAGGGTTGAGTTTTATGTGAGACTGGTTATTGTCAGAGCCGAATTGTGCAGATATCTTGGGATCTATGCTCCCTATATATTGAAGAAAAGAGCACTAGAGTTTTTTGTCTGTTCTTCTCTAGTGATGACTGCCTTCCGAACAGGGTAGTAAACAAAATTTTGAAATGTCTGAATCTAAGTGATGTAGGTATTTGACATTTTATAGATTCAATAAATATTATTTCATTTCATTAGATTTGGATAGCCTCCAGCTGGTGGATATCGGAGTTCTGTTAGAGACCTTTATCCTCGCTCTCGCAATGTATGATCTACGTACATATATGTATATCTTCTTCTGATCTGGGTGTTCGGAAATTCACAAAGTCCCATTTTGTTTTCTGATACCCTCTTTGTGTAATTGTAAATAACTTATACATACATAACCTCACGCCTGTATTCCCCGAAGGGGTAGGCGGAGGTGCATTTCTGCACCCACATTTCGCCAGGTATGTATCAGTCCCACGTAATAGGGGGCGAGCCTATTGCCGTTTTTCGGGCACAATTCCTGACTCCGTGCTGCTACTGAGAATTTCCTGATGGAAAAAACCCAATAACACTGTGCCCGACCCGGGAATCGCACCCAGGACCTCTAGATCGCACAACACATACTTGTGCCGCGAGACCACGAGGCAGGCAGAGAATAACTACACCCATAAGTCAAATAACTTATGGGTGTAGTTATTCATTATTCTTTTCTGTTTGTACTAAGAACACGTTTTACTTTTATTTATTTAGTAGGCTTATGACCAAACTTACCATCCAAGTTATCTTTGTAACCTTCTAATACATCGTTTTTCGATACGGTCTTTTTAACCCTCCTAGTTTAGTCTAACTCCGCCTCATCTCCTTCGGTCATTTGAGTCAAGGTTCACTAAACCCGCGTCTAGCAACTTATTTTTATGACAGTTCGTAAAGTTATTGGCGACTGATCGACTAGACGACTAGTGTTGCTGTGTAGAATATTGCCTCATGGAAAAATTGTTAAGCATCCAATTATTTATCATTATCATTTATCACCATTATAAGACCATATAATATGTCCCACTGCTCCACAGGCCTCCTCTACAACTGAGAGGTTTTAGGCCTTAGTCCACCACGCTGGCCTAGTGCGAGTTGGCGGTATATCCGCCTAAGAAATTCCATCTAAGAAATTCCTAAGAACTTTTAAGTGTGTAGGTTTCCTCACGATGTTTTCCTTCACCGTTAAAGTACGTGATAATTCATTGTGAATACACACATAACTTCGAAAAGTCAGAGGTAGGTGCCTGGGGTTTGAACCCGCGATCGCCGAGATTCTCGAACGCGTGCCTAATCCTCGAGACCATCACGACTTCAATGAATTTATAGGACTTTTCAATATCTTATCAATTGACAACCTAAGGTTGTTGAGTTGAAAGAAGTCTTGCTTGGTTTTTGAAACCTTGTATAATATTTCATATTTATATTTTTAAAATACAGGTTTTAATAATAATTTGTAACAATCATTTTTCAAAATCAATTTTGTTCATGTGATTGTTTTGTTCGCACCTCTTCTTAACTAAATACCCTACCCGACTTCTTGTCAATAGCAATACTGTACCCGAAAAATCAGCAACTTATTACGTGACCTTTTTTTTGTATGCTTATATGACTAATGACTAAGCTCGAATGAAAATTGATGTAGCCACATTAATTTCAGAATATTGTAAAGGCTTTTGACTGCCTCGTGGTCTCGCGGTACAAGTATGTGCCGTGCGATCTAGAGGGGGTTCGATTCCCGGGTCGGGCAGTGTTATTGGGTTTTTCCATTAGGAAATTCTTAGTAGCAGCACGGAGTCTGGAATTGTGTCCGAAAAACGGCAATAGGCTCGCCCCCTATTACGTGGGACTGATATACACCTGGCGAAATGTGGGTGCCGAAATGCATATCTGCCTACCCCTTCAGGGAATGCCGGCGTGAGTTTATGTATGTATGTGTAAAGGCTTTTGAGAGGCATTAGAAAAAACACTGCCAGAAGTTATAGGTATATCTTAAAAAAGGTTTGTAATACATTATTAAAAAGCTTTTGACTGATAAGTTTAGCACTCAATGTAATTAACAAAAACCATTCAAAGTTACTACAAACAATAAAATTCGTATGTAACTGGATTATTTTATTTGTTACATATTAAACCTTAAGGCTTTTTTATGATGTTGATTATTTTTGATTAGTCATCATCATCATCGTCAGCCCGTAAACGATTTACTGCTGGGTACGGTCCTCGTCTACAACAGAGAGGAGTTAGGCCTTGAGTGACCACGCTAGTCTGTTGCTAAGAATTTTTATGTGTGCAGGTTTCCTCACGATGTTTTCCGTCACCTTTAAAGTACGCGATATTCTTTTTGAATACACAAATAACTTCGAAAAGCCCGAAGTGTGTCCGAAGCACAGCAAATCTAAGGGAACCGAATTTGTCACGAACCCGCAACAAAATTAATCAGAAAAAATGTGTGTGTGTGTGTGTACTTATGTACACGCGTTAGAAGTTATACCACACGGCTGAAGTAAAACTTATAAATACGCCCAACAGTCACATACATAGTTCTTAGTTTACACAACATTTTACATTTCTGAACGCGCTTATACATATTTGACAACTAATAAATATGTCAATACCTTTTTATTATTGTCACTATTCTACATTTAAAAAATCTAAAACATATAAACTTTTTTTGAAAAATATTCGATCTTAAACATAGTAAAACCTTTCTGGTTCATTTGACACTTACATTTAACATAGGCAGCTCCAATCTGTCAATTATATTGGAGCTTCAACGTCTTACTTTTGTGTTACAGTGATGCGGCGCATCTTAAAATTTCACTCTCATCATTTTTTCATAACGCGCCTAAGAAGTATAACTTCAAAAAGATATAAAGAAGGAGTTGGAAATAATGAGCTGTCCACTATTATGTCGGCCTTGTACCTACATACTTTAAAAAAAAAGCGTGTGTGTGTACTTATGTACACGCGTTAGAAGTTATACTTCATACATAAATATATATTTTCTTAAATAATATAATAATATATTATAAAATAATATTTTAATAACTTCATGGTGTCGGTTTTTCATGACAGTGTGCGCGCGCATCGTAATACGTCACTACTCGGTCTTGACGGCACGTGACGTGAGCAGAATTTTAAAAGTAAAATCAGATTAAATTAAAATAAATAAAATAAAATAAATACCTCTCTCGACTCTGTCTTGACCGTACGTGACGTAATCAAAACTACTTAAAAAAAATTTATTTTTTTATTACTGTCACTATTCTACATTCTTAAAATTTAAAACAAACTTTTTCTGAATAACTTTTTGGTGTCGGTGTGCGCGCGCATCGTAAAAAATCACTCTCATCATTTTTCCCTAACGCGCCAAAAGAAGTATAACTTCAATAATTGAAAATGACGATGTTACTCCGCCGATTATTTTCAAAAAGTTTGTTATAGATACTATAATGTTATAGATACTATGTTATAAGCTACGGCTCGCAGCGGCCATCGTTTATAAACCCTATACGTAGTTCATTTAGAAAGTATTTGGTTGGGTGTCGGTGGCCAGTTATTGTTGACACACGCCGTACATCCCACTCGCTTGCCGTATCGGTGGTTACCGTTGGTCATTTGTAAACACGGATCAACATCAGCTAATCTGTGTGTGCAGCTTTCTTTTGTACTGCGTTTGTTGTGAGGAATTTTTCTATTTATGTTTTTTTAGTTGTTGCCTGCAACTTCATCCGCGAAACATTAGACTTCAAAAGGAATATTCGTTCTTAGTTTTTGCCACATTTTCCATTGCTGCTCGGCCCTTATTGGTCGTAGCGTGATGATAATAATATCCCATAAAAACAAAACTTGTAAAAAAAAACAAGGCTCGCAACTCAGTTCTTCTACCGTAAAAAGTTGTGATATCCATGTGATTCCAATTCGATGAATTTATTCAGTTCCCGTTTAAGGGACCTTCTGTCTTAAGTTATATATATATATGCCGTAGCTTATCAGACAACATCTTATATTGACCATATCAATATTAAAAATATTTAATGTTTTCACTTTTAGTTAAGTTATAGGGTGTCGAAAATGGCCTGAGTTGCTTCGAGAAAAGTAAGTGCCGCTTTTTTGCTCGACTTGGAGGGGACATGGCAGTGCCAGATATAGCATATAGTCTTAACATCCCCTATCGACAAACCTTTTCCACATTAGAAGACGGGCAGCAGCGTCATCAACGCGAGTCCCCGCCTGTGCTCGCCAACCCGCCTGCCAAGAGTGGCGAGTATCGACAAAACCCCTTATAATGAGGAGTTGTCATTGGGGGAGGCCTATGTTCAGCAGTGGACTTCCTTAGGCTGATGGATTGGATATAGCCTTCCTCAATACATGGGCTATCTAAAATTGACAGAATTATTCAAATCGGTCCAGTAGTTACTGAGATTAGCGCTTTCAAGCAAACATACTCTTCAGCTTATATATTAGTGAAAGTTGGAAGGGTTTGTGACAGGTTCAAGATTAGAGAACGTTCGGTCTTTAAACCTATTTTTGTATAAGGGGTTGTTAATGTATTTGGAGTCATTTTTATACTGACATGGCAAAATACCTTACTGGCACTAGCAATACCAAACAGAGGGACAATTGTAAGGTAACGACTGTCATCAGTATACACAAATATTTTATGCCACTGTAGAAGAATAAATGATGGTTACTAAAATCTACCTTATATACATACATACATACATAAACTCACGCCTGTATTCCCCGAAGGGGTAGGCAGAGGTGCATTTCTGCACCCACATTTTGCCAGGTATGTATCAGTCCCACGTAATAGGGGGCGAGCCTATTGCCGTTTTTCGGGCACATTTCCAGACTCCGTGCTGTTACTGATAATTTCCTAATGGAAAAACCTAATAACACTTTGCCCGACCCGGGAATCGAACCCAGGACCTCTAGATCCCACGGCACATACTTGTACCGCGAGACCACGAGGCAGTCCTATATACATATATTTCTTTAATACGATTATTTATGAATATTAAAAATGCAGTAGAATGAAACTATTATAATTGTGCAAACATAAAAGAAAAGTGTGACAGTTAAAGTAGATGGACGAGTCTCCGTCTTTGTTGGATCTGTTGATGTTTTTGGCGGAAATGTGTGTAATTTCGAAGTCAAGCTTGCTGTGTTGACGGAAGCAAATTACTCGGGAGTGATCCCCATTGTCCCGAGGACTGACTGAACAATTGTCACGCCCGTTTAATGTAACTGAAGGCTGTGAGGCGAGCTCGGCGATGTTGGTTATTTCCCACACCGCGACAAATGTTTGTTAAATCCATAAACATTATTTTCGTATTTGTGAGAAGTCTTTTGCTGTTTATACAGGTTGTATTCTGACCGTGAGCGGAAACTATTATTTATTTTTATTTTTTGTCGCTTTTTTTTTAACGCCAGGGGGTTTGTCATCACTTTGGCTATTACCTGCCTTAGTTTCTGATCACGGTCTGAATAAACCCTGTATAATACGAATACCCCGCAATATATTTTAGCATGCCGTGGTCTCGCGGTACAAGTATGTGCCGTGGGATCTAGAGGTCCTGGGTTCGATTCCCGGGTCGGGCAAAGTGTTATTGGGTTTTTCCATTAGGAAATTTTCAGTAACAGCCGGGAGTCTGGAAATGTGCCCGAAAAACGGCAATAGGCTCGCCCCCTATTACGTGGGACTGATACATACCTGGCGAAATGTGGGTGCAGAAATGCACCTCTGCCTACCCCTTCGGGGAATACGGGCGTGAGTTTATGTATGTATGTATGTATATTTTAGCATAAAAACTATGTGACTCTATGAGCTGAGTACCAATTATATCACATTTCTTGCAGTTATATTTTGTTACCCTATTTTATGTTATGTTATGTTACCCAGGATATTTTTTACCGCAAAAATATAAGCTTTTAAAAAGAAATCTATTTTTTTTAAATTCTATGGATCCAAATCTGAACAGTCTTGGCTACAAATCGGTATTATGACAGCAGTATAGGCGTAGAAACAGGGTATTAGTCCGGGGGTCCCGAAGCGTGTTGCAGGTGTCGTCACGGCGCATGCGCACACCTGACTACCGATATTACGACCTGATTGCATTGCCGCGTCAATTCATTTATTGATTTGATTGAATACTGATGGGACGGTTCAAGGTCTAAGGTCATACGTCTTTGTGAAGGTTGTAAAAGGGCATTACATTTCAAAAGCCTGGAATAATATTGTCGATTATGATGATAAACATACTCATCTTTGATTGAGAAGTGAAACTTAGTCCATCACGCTGACTATCCTTACAATGTTTTCCTTCACCAAACGCATTAAGATTTCTTACGCTACTACATTTTCTTTTCATACTTGTTCGTCAAAGTGACTGCAGATGGAGCACCAAGCGGCAACGGGAAAAATTAAGAGTGCTCGCCCTGTATTTACCGTACCGCCCAAAATGCGCAAGACGGCCATCGAGAGGTTTTAGTCGGTATGCCGGCGTAGGATCTTGGTTAGGGACCCAGCTCAGCCAAGCGGACAATAGTTTCACGCGTTGGGTTGGAAGGCCGGTGACCCCGACGTACCCTTTTCGGCCTCCCCCGAGGTACCGAACAGGGAGCTTAAGGCGCTTTCCTCTCGTAAAAAAAAGTGACCAGAGACTCCCATCTCTCGTTATATTTTACCCTTATCCTGGTCTGCTTAGATGCTTGAAACATCATACATCATCAGCCCATATACGTCCCACTGCTGGGCACGGGCCTCCTCTACAACTGAGAGGGTTTAGGCCTTAGTCCACCACGCTGGCCTAGTGCGGGTTGGCGGACTACACACCTAAGAAATTCCTAAGAACTTTTAGGTGTGCAGGTTTTATCACGATGTTTTCCTTCACCGTTAAAGCAAGTGATAATTCATTGTGAATACACACATAACTTCGAAAAGTCAGAGGTGTGTGCCCGGGGTTTGAACCTGCGACCGCCGAAATTCTCGACCGCGCGCCTAAACCTCGAGGCCATCACTGCTATGCTGATGCTTGAAAAGAATATTAAAATAATTTAAACGTAAGTTGAATTGCCTAAGAGATAGTGATGTGAGGATTATTAACCCTAGGATCAACGAAGTCGCAGTACGTATGGCAACGCAGTCATGCTAAGAAAATTAACATACATACATATGTTAACATAATCATATCATTTAATAAAAAAACTCATAAAGTTTTCAATTCACATTACCCGACAACTTAATTCCCGCAAATATTAAACCGGTTAAATTATACAGTTCCGTTATTAACCCTTCCACAGAGGGTCACTTATGCCCGACATGTCGTTAATCATTAGCGATATCAATTAGTCAAAGTGTTAATATCGTGACGCGCGAGTTAACACTTCAACGGGTTTTGAAACGCTCTGGGCGTTTTTTACCCTTTAAACTATGGGTTCGATTTGTTTTTAAATAGCAAAAAGTAGGCGATGAAGGGTTGGGACATAGTTAACCCTTGTGAAATATTTTAATTATTTGTTTACTTTTTGCGTTGTTATCGGTTAATGATTGAATAAGTTAGGGTGGGTTTTATTCATTTCTAATTAATTTATTGTGGGTTATTTTAGTGACATCTAAAGTTAATATTATTTTTAGGCTGGTCACTTATTGTGAGGTATAAGTTTATCATAATCGTCATCAGCCGAAATACGTCCCACTGCTGGGCACGGGCCTCCTCTACAACTGAGAGGGTTTAGGCCTTAGTCCACCACGCTGGCCTAGTGCGCGTTGGCGGACTACACACCTTAGAAATTCCTAAGAACTTTTAGGTGTGCGGGTTTTATCACGATGTTTTCCTTCACCGTTATAGCAAGTGATAATTCTTTGTGAATACACACATAACTTCGAAAAGTCAGAGGTGTGTGCCTGGGGTTTGAACCTGCGACCGCCGAAATTCTCGACCGCGCGCCTAAAAACCTCGAGGCCATCACTGCTTCGGTTTTATACTTCTTAGAAATTTAATTCATAATACACTCATATTTAGAGATGGCTTGGGAATATGTGAATGCAAATTTAACCGACTGAGTTTTATCGCTAGTTCAGCGGCAGAAGAGCGCGACGTGCTGTCCTGGGATCGATTCACTTGTTTGGGATAAAGAAAATACTCAATAGCATTACGGAGTCTAGAAATGTGCCTGAAACCGGTAATTATCATCATCGTCATTATGATCAACCCATATACGTCCCACTGTTGGGCACGGGACCCCTATTCAACTGAGATGGCTTAGGCCTTCGTCCACCACGCTGGCCTAGTGCGGGTTAGCGGACTACACTCTTAAGAAATTCCTAACAACTTTTATGTGCACAGGTTTCCTCACGATGTTTTCCGTCACAGTTAAAGTACGTGATAATTCATTATTGATACACACATAACTTCGAAAAGTCAGAGGTGTGTGCCTGGGGTTTGAACCCGCGACAGACGAGATTCTTCTTCGATCTTTATTACGCCTACATTTAAACTCACAGGTGTCCAAACGTAAGATTAAAAATACAATTCTGCCTTCCGCATCGAGGTAGGAGGCGTGATTGTGTGTATATTCTAATTTTTATTATTTTCATACATCGTTTTACCTTTAAAATTACCTTTATGATATTTTTATTACGTCACGTCACCAGCATTGAAGTTCGCATGCCTCAATAACCTTATTAGTTTCGAAAATGAAGCGCATGACCCAAAAAGTGTTTGGTTGGCACCAGCGTGTTGCAAGTTTTTCTCACAGTGAGCACACGAGCTGGCGGAGTGGTGAGACGATTGTCTGCGGTTCCCACAACACTCGATACATATGCACTTTCACTGATAGCGGCAGGACGTTTGCATTTCATTAATTTAGGCGTCAAACAGAATCATAGTACTCACTGCCCTCCAAATTAAATCCCTTCAGGTTGTCCATCCTATGGTTGCCTTGAAAAGATCGCCATGTGCGATAAGGCCGCCATTTGTACCTTTCAATGTATGTTTTTTTTGTGTTTAGTGTACAATAAAGTGTTAAATAAATAAATAGTAGTCTATAATTGAACAACATTATAATGAATTATCGCGTACTTTAACGGTGAAGGAAAACGTCGCGTTACACCTAAAAATTCTTAGGTATGTAATCCGTCAACTCGCATTAGGTCAGCGTTTTGGACTAAAGTCTAAACCCTTTCAGTTGTAGGGAAGGCCCGTGCCCAGCAGTGGGGCGTATATAACACTAACTGTACACGTACTTGTGTCTCCGAAAGACCAGAGGTGGATTTTTAGACTCACGTTTCCTTAGTGTGTAGTCCCACGTAATAGGGGGCGAGCTTGTAGTTTTTTCGAGCACATATCAAACTCCGTGCTGGAGTTGAGAATTTGCGAATGGAAAACTTAATGATACTGCTCGACTTGAGGATCGAACATAATCATCATCAAAGTAAAATCATTTAAACACCCCCACATTTCTTTGATCACTTGTTGTACCTTCCATCACGCCCGGTTGTCTGGAAGAGATCGCTTTGAGCGATAAGACCGCCGATTGTCCACTTTGTTGTAAGTTGTTTCTTGTTTTTTTATTTCTCTTTTTAAATACATACATACATATGTATACATAAACTCACGCCTGTATTCCCCGAAGGGGTAGGCAGAGGTGCATTTCTGCACCCACATTTCGCCAGGCATGTATCAGTCCCACGTAATAGGGGGCGACCCTATTGCCGTTTTTCGGGCACATTTCAAGACTCCGTGCTGTTACTGAGAATTTCCTACTGAAAAAACTCAATAACACTTTGCCCGACCCGGGAGTCGAACCCAGGACCTCTAGTTCGCACGGCACATACTTGTACCGTGAGACCACGAGGCAGTCTTTTTAAATAGTGTACAATAAAGTGTTTATTTATCTATGTATCGAACTCAGACATTTTACATCGCTCGGCACATACTCGTACTTGTGTTACTCTACGTTCCAGAGAATAGGAAAAATATTGTATCATCGTGATAAGGTAAATAAACTGTGGATTAATGAAGTGTTACATGACTAAGTGACAAAACGCATTCTGTATCCCTTGATTGTTTGGGGTAGGTACTTGTTAATTCTTCCTGTAAGGTTATTATTTAATTCGAAATCTGTTTATGAAATTGGATACCAATTATGTGTTTTTGTTTATTAATATTCCACTTCTGTGCCTAAAGCTGTTTAATTTTCATGGATATTAAAGTTTTTTTTCGGAATTCGAATCTAGAAACATGCAGTTTCATCATCATCATTCATCATCAGCACATATACGTCCCACTGCCGGGTACGGGCCTGCTTTACAACTGAGAGGGTTTAGGCCTTAGTCCATCACGCTGGCCTAGTGCGAGTTGGCGGACTACACACCTAAAAAAATATTAAGAATTTATAGGTGTGCAGGTTGTTTCCTCATGATGTTTTTCTTCACTGCTAAAGTACGTGACAATTTATTGTGAATGCACAGATCATTTCGATAAGTCAGAGGTGTGTGCCTGGGGATTGAACCCTCCACCGCCCGCCGAGATTCTCGACCGTACGCTCATAAACTTTGAGGCCGATAATAACTCTTATAATAATCTCTATAGATAATATTGCTACTATTAGCAAATTCATGTCTCATTATTCCATATTAAGCGGGGTTAGCCTATATACATAGATTTTTATCCCACACCAAAAACAAACGACCTCTTGCTCCAGTTTCTTGAACATTTGTGTACACGGAGAAATTTCGTGACAAAAACACATTGTGTCGGTTTAAAAAATGTTTATTTGTCCTTTATTATTACAAATAACTTAAATGTACCGTTACTTACATATTAACATTCCATTTGTACAGTGTTTCATATAAAAATTATCTCTTGTTTTAATTTATGTTTGCGGTGCAAGACATTTTTATTAGCAATTCCAAAACACCGTTACACTTAGTGAGAAATTTTCAAAATTTTTATTTTGGCAAATGGCCATGACAGGTGTGAAATTCGCGGGCACAATGTGCAACCTCATTTGAAAAATTCCTTTTTTGAATTCGCATATTCAAATGTTTTTAAAAATGTTGGGAAATAGACAATAAAAAGTAAATCATTTCATCATCATCATCAGCCCATATATGTCCCACTGCTGGGCACGGACCTCCTCTACCATTGAGAGGGTTCATCATTTCATAAACATCCACAAAATTTAAATCGCTAATATTTTTGTATTATTATAAATTATTTTCATGTTGATGTTATAATTCGTTTGAAAATTTCTCAAATAAAAGTAAACTTTATAGAAAGTTAAAAAAGACATAGATTAAACAGCATGCATTTGTACAAATCAAATTCACAATTACAGAAAAGTTTGAGTAAATTGACAAAACTATAAACAATATTATAGGTTATGTCTAACACAATCTTAATCTAATATTAAATCTTTCTTAAATATATGTACATTGGAACACAAGGTATGTTGTTACAAATACGTAATAAAATATATTACCACGTACATTTGATTTGTACTCGTATAAAACGTTTTCTAACCTAAGTGGCAAATGAGATATGTCCGAAATAAACTAAAGATGCACAGTGCCTACTGCCTAAGCGTTAGATATGTTTAAGCGATTATTTCATATATTAATATTCAGAATAAGTTAAAGCTGATGTCACTTCATTCTTTAGGCTCCAAGGTTTTTTATTTTTAATTTCGAGTCAGTGAATTCCTACAGCGTGATCGAAATTTGCAACACCAGGAACCCGAATCTTAAATATTAAGATTGTAAATTCAAAAACCACAACAAAGTCACATTCGAACTTCACTGACATTGAAAATAGTCATTACATGCATCTTTACCATACATTGCAAAGCTTTGCGATCAATAACATCCCTTTTAATTCAGTCGAAAGATTCCATTGAATGCGTGTCACATTTAGAAACGATTAGTACGAAATTGTTCATTGTAAATTTATCCAAAATCGCATTAGAACGAACCCTTTCAATATGTCTCGTAATCACAAACGCGTGTGCATTGTATGAACGCACCTGGTTTGAAGTCTAACCTCTATAGCGATGCGAGTGAGGTAAGTTTATTCGTTTTTACACAAACATTTTGGGTATACCATTTAAGTCTCGAAAAATGACAAGACAGTAAAATTCGCTATGACTTCATCAAATATAAATAGCAATGACTCCATTGCTAGGCATGAAAAGTTAGGAAAATCATAGATAGTGGCTCTATGCCGTAGGCTGAGGCATCTGCCAAATTAAACTAAATAGAATTAAATAATAGGTACTAATAACACGTGGTTTATATTTAGGTTCTACTTCAACATTGAGCAAGGCATTTTGTAACTTACGAGTTTGTCTACTGGCGATGTGAGGCAAGTTTCGAAGGCTCGAAGCAAAGGGAAGACTTGTCCTGGCATACTTAACTTACTATGGCGTTTGGGGCTAACAACTTACATAGAGTCAGTCTTGTCATCGGAGGTCGGTGTCACTAGGAGGGATGTCACGGCGCGTGAGCCAACATCACGAGATGATGCAGTTCTTGTCATGAGGACCGTTCTTTCTCTGCCGCTCTCTCTTCGCGCAAGCCACGGCGTCGTTGGGCACATAAGATATCCGCACTCCGCCATACGCTCGCCTTGTGGGCAGAGTGTATGACTCTGCTGATGAGGAAGATGAAGAACACGTGCTGCAGTAGCTACTCGCATCTTCTTCTCGAACTTTCTCCCTTCTTACTGGTTCATCTGGTTCGAAAGCTTCATTGTCGTCACCGCAAAACCGCACTGTTCTGCCACCTCTTGGTTTTCTCGGAGACTTCCCCGAGTCTACTAACGTTAGCTCAGGCATTGAAGTAGAATGCCCTGGAGTCACAACCGCTTGAGCTTCGACTGGATGTGGTGGCTTCCAGCCTTCAGGAGATTCCTCTTTTTGCTCTTCGGAAGTAGGACTAGGTGGTATCTGATGCTCTGTCATCGACTGTTCCAATCTGAGATCTGCTAGCGCTCTATCTAAGCTAAGGCAAGCGTGTGGCGGTGGGGGCGGGTGCGGGGGCGGAGACTCGGGAGCTAAGGAACCACTTGGCTCCGAGTCGGCGTCTATATGAGGTGACGGCTCACGTTGAGGACTTCGCGGTGGTGATTTTGGCGACGGCATTCGTCGAGGTCGCGGGACACGCGGCGGCCGTGTCCCAGGACCTGAAGAATCTGACGGCGTCGGCGGCTCTCCTTTCGAACAGGCTATTGAGCAGAATATCGCACCTTTCCGCGGCAGGAAGGGTCTTCCCAGCAGGCTGGCTCGGCAAGTGTGGCAGGCAAAGCATCGTTCTGTGGCGTGCCAGTGCTGTCCCTCGTGTGACATTTGGCCCTGGTCTACGCCGACGGGTTCGCCACACGCGTCGCAGTACTCGGCGAAGCAGGCGTCGAAGCAAGGCAGACAGTAGGGCCGCGCCTCTCGCATTATGTACCGCTGACCTCCCAGTTGTCGTGCGCACTCGGCACACGCGAAATGCTTCATGTGCCACGCTCGACCTTCGGCCTCCGTGCACTCGTCTGCCAGGATTATCTAAGAACAAAAAATAAACATTTTATTACTACATAGAAAATATACATGTGGACGAAACCCACGGATAGTTGAAGAAAGAAGAAAACTTGGGCACAAAAATGTTCACGAAAAACGTAACACAGAACAAAATGTAATCAGGCAAATTATTTAGGTACAATTTGTTAGTTACAGCTTTTGCGAAAACAAAATAATAAATACAAATAAGGGGGTATTTATGTGACTTTATATTGTGTACTGTGACTGGAAGATTGTATCTCTTGGTAGCGTGTGGTTTTTTTTCAGTCATGCTAAACGAAGGGTAGTATGTTCAGCCCCTGCTGTTTTTGGTCTGGGTGTTTATAACTTCGTTGAATAATTCGTTGTTATTATCCTGATGCGGTTTTAGTACTGACCGCACACCCATATTTATTAACTTACATTTAATTCAGACATTCATATACTCACGCCTATATTTGCCGTAGAGGAAGGCATAAGTGCATTTCTGCACTCATTTTTCACCCACGTAACATGGGGCGATCCTATTACCGTTTTTGGTGCATAATTCAAGGACTTTGCTCGACCCGAGAATCGAAACTGGGACTTCGTGATTGCACGGCACGTACTTGTACTACGAGAACACTAGGCAGTGAGACATAGTAGTATATATACAATAGTACTAGTACTAGTTTTGCTACTTTCAAATGGGTTTCAAGAAGAAAAGCCCCGACTATGAAATTCGATAACATCGTGAGACCCAGATCTAGTGCCCCGCAAAGCGCCGGCGAGTCGCAAAAAGTACAAACTGACGAGCGTAGTATTGCAGTACTCAGAAACTCCTCGTGTATTATACATTAACTGGCACAGGAGTGATGACATAATATGTAGATATATTTCTCGCAACTGAAGTTACGAATACTCTATTATTGAAGTAGTTTGACTCACTGAATTGATGAACAAAGTATTTGAGTGTCACGTAACGCGCATCCTATTGCAATTTTCAAGGACATGTTTCCTGATTACTGAGAATTTCCTTATGAAACAACCCAGTAACACTTTGCCGGGAATGCCCGAATCTTTTTTTTTACGAGAAGAAAGCGTCTTAAGCTCTAATGTCTGGGTCTCTGGCCTTCCAACTCGGCGCGCAGAACAATTGTCCGCATAGCTGGGTTAGGTCCCTAACCATAATCCTACGCCAGCATACCGACTAAAACCTCTCGGTGACCATCACGCGCATTTAGGGCGGTTATACGGCATCTCAGGGCGAGAAGGGCTCTAAATGGTCCGCTGCCGCCCAGCGCACCGTCCAATTATGGACCCCTCAAAATTGTGAGGGCTTGAGATGCCCTCCACTTATACTATTTTGGACGCTCACCTTTTGTGAACGTCCCGGGAATACCTGAATCTAACCCGAGATCTATGAATCGGTCGGCACCTGTTTACGTTTTGGATGTATCAATCTTTTAATAATATTATAGGAGACACCATGTCAAGCTTTTAGTTTGTCTTTTATCCTTTCACCACCCCGAGCGCGTCAATCCGACCCACACCCGCCAGACAATACGGTTGCATAACTGTGCGTGATGGCGATACGGCGGCTCCCATGCCGCGGCTATTGAAACCTTGGGATATGTGCCTCCGCGGTCCCACGGACCACTGCTTAGGGTTATCTTAAACGGTGTAAAGTGACCTTAATAGCGCTAGGTCTGATACGACGCTTGATTACACCCCTAGGTATTCAGTTGCAATTTTAGAGCGAGGAAATAGCAGATAGTCTCGATGTATAATACACTGTTGTAAAGAAAGCTCGTGCCCAGCAGTGGGACGTATATGGGCTGATAATGATGATGACGATAAAATATACATCTAAGTAAGGGTACGTAAATGTTTATTTTTACATTTACCGACTGTAGGTATTATAAGTTCCACATTAGAGGAATGGGCTTACTACTGTTTGTCGGGAACATTTTCAGACTCTACTAATAAGAATTTATAGTAGCAGCTCGGAATATTAAAATGCGATGTAATGGATTGCACGAGATTAAAGATACACCTAGCAAAATTTGGACTGCAGGTATAGCTTTACCTACTCTCATGCGAGAACACGCGTCATTGCACTATGTATGCAAATTTATAGTAGCAGGTTTTTAAAGGCTTGGCAAAATTTGATACTGATACCTGATGAGTACAAAACTCTAAATGGAGTATTGATTGTCGAAAAAATCGAAGCGTTGCATTGTTAGTATTTTTAGTCTGACGATCACATCACGTATGCAAACAGATATCATCATTATTTACCGTTGTCGTAAATTAAGACAGGTTATAGTTACATTGATAAAAAATACATTGACGCTAAAAAAAAAAACAAAAAGAGAAAAAAATTACCTTTTCCTAATCATCATAATTATTACCATGTTTCCATGGCGGTCTGTGTACATTATATATTCTCAGCTTATCGCCGTCCACTGCTGAACGAAGGCCTCCCCAAGTAGGCGCCAACTATCCCGGTCTTGAGCAGCCCTTATCCATCCGCTACCCGCCACCGTTCTCAAGTCGTCGGATCATCGTGCTGCAGGACGTCCTACACTACGTCTACCTAAGCGCGGTCTCCACTCTAACACTTGTCTGCTCCAACGGCGGTCCGTCCGTCGGCAGACATGGCCGGCCCACTTCCACTTTAGCGTTAGCTTATTAATTTTTGTACATTATGTATAAAAATTAATAAAATAAGAGACCAGTTTAAACCCCCGTTCTGAGATTCACTGGTGAAGATACATATGTCGTGAGTTTTGGCACCCTTATGGCCGAATACTGAAACGCTACTTAATCTGATGGCGACTTATATTTAAGTGGCTGTTATAATTTAAACGGTATATACTTAAAAAATGTCATGTATCACAGTCTTAAAACCGATAAATGATGTTTCAGTTTACCACTTAAATTATAACAGCCACTTAAATATAAGTCGCCCTCAGATTAAGTAGCGTTTCAGTATTCGGCCAATAAACGTGTATTTTTATTTTCTTTTTCTTTTTTCTTTACTATCCGCATCGCTCGTCCTTCGTTTTGTCAGCGCAATTACTTTCATAAATACATACATTACATAAATCTTCCGTGATACCATTATGAGATGCTTCGGTTAGTAGAAGCCTTATCCTCATAATACTAGGGAGTTGTCATCGTGCCAAGTGTAATATCCTCTTCACATTCATATTGACGTTGCATTCTGAGGCTTACTTATTAATGACCGTTGTAAAGTATATAGTAAGAACTTTAAGGTGTGCAGGTGTCATCACGATGTTTTCTTTCACCGTTAAACATATGCAGATTTACTTTACTATTTTATATATTACTATCACATTTAAACTAATGGTGATTATTAAACGAGCATATGTAAAACATAATTTTCCTAATAAAAGATACAAATATTCTAATTAAATATACTATATTACATAATGTACAGCGTAAGCAACTTGAAAAAAAAAAGAGAAATACTGGAACTATTTAGAACCATTTTAACAATTTCAAACGCGAACTGCTCCACTTGAATACATGTAACAAAAGGCCACAATGCAACATGGCTGTTTCACAAACTAAATACGTGGAGCGTTCATAATTTGATAGTGTATACCGTTTGAATGATAAGCCGAGGTCCGCTAATGAAGGCGAACCGCTCCTAAGAGAGGTTCCCAGGCCATTGTTAACGCCGCCGCGGCTGTGGGGTCGACAGCACCGCAACGCCGCCTCACGTGCCCATTCATAATTATATTTTATCCATATAATTAACTTAATGCACTGAGATTTAAGTGTCGGCATATATACTCCATTTTACGACGGTAGAAGTAAACTGCGCCGGGTTGCACATCAATGCCGCCGTCTCCCGATTAATAATTGGCTTGTAAAGATTAAAAATGCATACATCGCAACGCTTTTAATAGAAAGTTTTATTAAGATAAAATTACAAGAAAGTGTGAAAATTACTCGGGGCATTCATTTTTATATCGCATTGTGTGTTTTATGTGCTGTGGAGTTTCAACTGGTTCATATGTTTTTTGAAGAGTAAAAAATGTACTGTAATCCTCTCGCATCAAGCTCTGTATGTTACGCTTCTGTTGAATAATTTTTATCAATTTTAGTAAAGATATAGACTGCCTCGTGGTCACGCGGTACAAGTATGTGCCGTGCGATCTAGAGGTCCTAGGTTCGATTCCCGGGTCGGGCAAAGTGTTATTGGGTTTTTCCAATAGGAAATTCTCAGTAGCAGCACGGAGTCTGGAAATGTGCCCGAAAAACGGCAATAGGCTCGCCCCCTATTACGTGGGACTGATACATACCTGGCGAAATGTGGGTGCTGAAATGCATCTCTGCCTACCTCTTCAGGGAATAAAAGCGTGAGTTTATGTATGTATGTATGTATATAGCAGTGGCGGTACTTCCATAGAAGCCCAAAAGCCCAGTTTGCCATTTAAAATTCCGAATAATAATTTTTAAGCTTGAAATCTTTATTTAACAAAATCAATTTGTTAAATAAATATCCCATAATAAGCAAATATAAACTAGACATTACACAATTATCGTTTAACGTTTTTGGGCTTCTATGGAAGTCCCGCCACTGGTATATAGATAGGATTCAGCAGACCGGGTTAAGCTGAGAACGTTTCCACGCGAGCATTGTTGGTTGCATATGCTAATATTATAAAGACTTTGTTCGTAAAGAATAAACAAAATCTACTGGAGGAATTTGGGTGATATTTGGTATGGACATACATGGTACCTTGGGGAATGATAAAGCCTACTTTGCTTTAGTAAAATTGTGGCCGAGCAAAGAGGAGTCCAACTTTTAGTACCTGTATCAATTTCTGGAGAACCTTCGATATTCGTCCTTAAAAAAAAAACGACTTAAAAAAATATATTCCAAAACAAATTAAAATGCACTTAAAAGTAAAAAAATAATTGCGTATTCTTCTATAACCTAATAATCAACTTACTATTTCTTTTCATCAATATGTACTGTACGATCTATGTGTTTACGACGCAAGAAGCTAGGTAGGTACCTATCCACTTCAAATCTAACTCAATACGTACCTATGAATAACAAACAATGATTAAAATATTTTTTAAAGTTCTCCTAAGTAAAATGAAATGAAAAATATTAGACTACTTAAAAGTCAATCAAATTATTACGATAATATAATGTAGTATTAATTAGGGATAGGGATGTTTGGAAGGATAAAACATACTGCGCCGACCCCAAATAAAATTGGGAACAGGGCAAGTGAATGAATGAAAAAAAATGTAGTTTTAATTATTGTTATTCTTGGACGCGGTGTCATCCCAGTCACAGTTCAGAAAATCGGTTCACACTTGATAACCTCCTCCTTTTTTTGAAGTCGGTTAATAAGTGAATTGTCACGTATTTTAACAGTGAAGGAAAACATCATTAGGAAACCCGTACATCTAAAAGTTCTTAGGATTTTTTAGGTATGTAGTCCGTCAACCCGCAGTAAACCAGCGTTGTGGACTACACCCTCTCAGTTGTAGAGGAGGCCCGTGCCCAGCAGTAGGGCGTATATGGGATGATGATGATGGTATGAACATACATGGCACCTTGGGGAGTGACATAGCCTATTTTGTTTAATAAAATTGTGGCCGAGCAAAGGGGAGTCCAACCTTATTACCTGTATCAATTTCAGAAGAACCTCCGATATTCGTCCTTAAGATAAGTGACCCACATTGACATTAGCTAGTAGTGAGATGTAAACACAGGGCAGCCGCGCATGGACTCATCCGTTGCATAACCAAGCTTGCGGTAACTGTGAGTCATGGCGCGTGTATGTCGCACAATACAAGCTTTTCATAACATCACGCTCTTTGTCTTCAAGACTTTACTATGATTAACCCATTCCTCCCCATTGTACACATACATATGTACATACATAAACTCACGCCTGTATTCCCCGAAGGGGTAGGCAGAGGTGCATTTCTGCACCCACATTTCGCCAAGTATGTATCAGTCCCACGTAATAGGGGGCGAGCCTATTGCCGTTTTTCGGGCACATTTCCAGACTCCGTGCTGTTACCGAGAATTTCCTAATGGAAAAACCCAATAACACTTTGCCCGACCCGGGAATCGAACCCAGGACCTCTAGATCGCACGGCACATACTTGTACCGCGAGACCACGAGGCAGTCTATTAGTTCATGTCATTGTACTATTAGTTCACTATATTCAACATATTATATTTCTTAGTTGTTAGCGCTTTTTTACATTGTTTTTGATGAAATTCGTAATTTTACACTATTTTTCTAATAAAATATATTTTTTTCGCTGTAAAAAATGTTAGGGTGATTTTGATGTATTTTTTCTCAAATTGATAATTTTTGTCGACTAAGGCGTTATGATCCGACTTCATATATCGCGAAAAAATTACTGTTTTTTTTTCTCATATTCTTTTATTTAATGTACTAAGAACTTAGTTTATACATTTCATCAAAAAATTCCATTTTTTCGATGCTTGGGAAGTAATAGGTTAAGTCTTTTCATGCCTCATTTTTTATTTTTTTATTGGAATCTAGCCCAAGTAGCCTTGAAAATTTTCTAGGAGCATACTATACGTGTTATACTATACTATACCTTTGGCCTTGCTAGTAGCATAATATATGTACATATAAAGCATTATAAAATGCCTTATTTAATCAGTATTTGTTTTATAAATGATTTTATTTCGTTGTTTACTATAAATGATTTATTTACGTCACTGTATTGGATACGTGTTAATACAATAATTACAAAAACAGGAAGCTCTATTGATATTACTTCATTAATGGACACAATTTACGCAGTTTCCTTAATTGTGTATGTCTGATGTTGAATGTGAAAACCGGTTCAATAATACGTTGCTGGTCTCACGTACAAAAACAATGCGTTAGTTACTTAAAAGCTACACTAAATGAGGTATAAAAACACGTGTCCTGACCCCAAAATCGAACCTAGCAACTCTCGATCGTACACGCGATTTTCGCGTTTCTTAAATACCATAAAATCAACGTGGCAGTGAGTGCAGTTGTAAAAATAACTCATCGTGTGAGATGTATATCGCATATAAAACAATACAAATTGAACGCTGTAAGTACTTGCCATCAATCATTACTCACTTTGTATATATGTATTTGAAAATAATAAGTGCGCACAAGAAGGGTAATATTGTGCGCAGTAACCTTGCCAGATTGCAGTCTGCTACACTGCTATATAAGTATATAATGCACATTAAATATATACAAGGAAAATGGCATGTCTTTCCGCGTTGTTCACACAACTAACTGGCTTTGTAAAAATATTTTTATATAGTCGTCTTATCTAAGCATATTTTAATTGACAATTGAGATAGTAGTTTACAGTCTATAAGGCTTATCAGAACGTACTGGGTAGTTCATTCAAAACTCTTCATTCATTCATCATTCATCATCAGCCCAAATACGTCCGACTGCTGGCCCCGGGCCTCCTCTACAACTGAGAGGGTGTAGGCCTTAGTCCACCACGCTGACCTAGTGCGAGTTAGCAGACTACACACCTAAGAAATTCCTAAGAACTTTTAGGTGTGCAGGTTTTATCACAATGTTTTCCTTCACCGTTAAAGCAAGTGATAATTCATTGTGAATACACACATAACTTCGAAAAGTCAGAGGTGTCAAGTCAAGTGTGCCTGGGGTTTGAACCTGCGACCGCCGAAATTCTCGACCGCGCGCCTAAACCTCTACGCCATCACTGCTTTTTAAAACTCTTATTGGAGTAGAAAATGACTTTTTGTTTTTTTGGTCGTATTCACACACCCACCATTGCAACTCCTGTGTTCCAGGATCAACAGCGGCACGCCCAGTATTGACACCGAGCACTGAAGCTCAGCGAATCTAAGGGAACTTAAGTTGTCATGAACCCGCAACTTACTCAAGAAAGACATAAAGTAGGGGTTGGAAACAAAGAGGTGAAATTCGTTTTATTGAAGTGGTGAGATTTCTGTATAAATAGGCTTATTGAACGGAGTTCGTACCACTGGCAAAATTCTCGTTGCGTCTCATTAAATGGGTGAGATTTTTGGAGGCCGCATTTACTGGATGCACTTGTCCTGAATAAACCCGTTAAACCAGTCAGACTTCAAAATGGATCAAGGTTCAAGCTATTTATATTCTGGTTCCGATAGGCCTACACAATAAAATCAACAATTGATAGTTTCTTACAAGTAAAATTTTTATTGACTGCACTGCAATTACCAGCACGTGTTATTGCGATTCATCGAATAAGAAAATCAAAGAAGATGCAGCAAAATAAAATTCTAAAATGACAACAGGCGAAACCGCGATGCAAATTATATTAGTTATTTCCCAAAGCCCGGGCATGCTGCATTGCCGTGCTTTCCAACCTTGACATTAGAACCACATTTAACCAGCTCGAAAGAATAATTGCACATTAATTTATAAGCTGCGGCATTTCATGACTTAAGACTGTTTGGAAGACTAGCCGTTTCCTGAGTTGAAGTTACTATGAATAAATAAATCGGCTTGTAATGTAAATTGCTTATTTATGATAGCATCTTTAGCTTGCCTTCATTTGGTATGTGTCAACTAATTTTATATACATAATATTATTTTACTGCCTCGTGGTCTCGCGGTACAAGTATGTGCCGTGCGATCAGAGAGCGTGCGTAGAGGTCCTGGGTTCGATTCCCGGGTCGGGCAAAGTGTTTTTGGGTTTTTCCGTTTAGAAATTCTCAGTAATGCATAATAGCATGAAGTTTGGAAATGTGCCCGAAAAACGGCAATAGGCTCGCCCTTTATTACGTGGGACTGATACATACCTGGCGAAATGTGGGTGCAGAAATGCACCTCTGCCTACCCCATAGGGGAAAACAGGCGTGTGTTTATGAATGTATTTTTTTTACTTAACATTCTTTCGGAACAATAATATAGACTTCAGTTGCCGAAAAGTCTCACTAGGCGCTGATAAATCTGACACCAGATTTTAACTCAGTGTCGAGTCAGAAATGTGTGACTGTTTATTTACAGTTATTATAATTTATTTTGTTCCACTCTTTTTACATTTTTGTCACATTTTTTATGTATAAATAGCGTGCAAATAAACTATAAGCCCTTATAAAAACCGATGAGAAATCTCATATTAATATTATAAGTTCGTTGCCACAGCTTATCTATCCACTAGATACACAATTTAAGATATTTGCATAATATTTTGTAATGATTGTTGCTAATTTATAATTGCACATAATTATAGTACGTGCTCTGAAATTGTACGGCGGTGTGACGGACCGACGGATACCACTATCTATATATCGACACGCGAACTTCAGGACTAACGATCTGAGACGAACCAAATCTTACAACTTAGTAGTTATGCCGACGACGGGAAATATTCACATAGAAATGTGTGTAGCTGTTTTGTTAATTCTAATTCATAAGCGTTCCTCAGCAGTGCGGTTCAAACGGTGTTTCCTTCCTCGCACAACATGTTTGTGGAATCAGCTTGCCTCGGCGGTATTTCCAAACAGATACGACTTTAGGGGCCTTCAAGAAGAGAGCCTATATTTTCCTCAAAGGCCGGCAACACACCGATGATTCCTCTGGTATTATGGGTGTTCATGGGCGGTGTTGACCACTTAACATCAGGTAGCTCACTTGCTCGTTTGCCTCCTTTTTCCATTAAAAAAAAAAAAAAAATGCGGATCGAGAGGTTTCGGGTTAAGTATAGTTTAGTGTTTTCACTTATCAGTATTCTCAATAGCATGTATTCTGAAAATGTTCCCAAAAACGGTAATAGGATCGCCAATAGGGCTAAATGTATCTACGTACTTCCAAATAATGAGAACAAGAAATACATGTCACAAGTACATATTTCCAACAGCCTATACTATTATATAATTTTACATTAATTTTTGAAGTTATAAGTACTTCTTTTGGCGTGTTAGGGAAAAATGATGAGAGTAATTTTTTACGATGCGCGCGTACACCGTCACGAAAAACCGACACCCTGAAGTTAGCTATTTATTATTGTCACTATTCTACATTTTTTAAATCTAAAATATGCAATTATTCGAATATTGTGGATAATTAAATAAATAAATAATAAATAAATACACCCAACAGTCACATACATAGTTCTGACCCCACACTAGGATACAAGTCCTGTGTCGTGGATATCAGAAACTACGAGAGACTTTTCGGTCTCACAAACACCCAGACCCGAAACAAATATTTGTCGATCACACAAACATTTGTCTCGGTGCGGGGATCGAACCCGCGGCCTCTCGTTTCGCAAGCTGGTGTCTAGCCAACTGCGCCACGGGGCTGTCAATATGGGCTTATGTTGTCGATTCGAAACCTATATTTAAATACGTTCTTTAATTTAAGGGGATCTGTAACCGTATCGACGGGATAAACATTAAATGTTTGACAGGAAATTAGGTAGAACAGTTTATTTGGCAAAAAGGAAATTATTGTTTTTACCATATTCCTCGATTATCTAATGTATATAAGTGTACACACACTTTTTATTTTATTCACAATTACATTATATGTGATTTTCAGGCCTCACTCTGGCACAGTTTCACACAAATATTTATCTCAATTTGGTAATCGATGAAGTACCTACAGAACCTAGCTTCTGTGTCCACAAGCTTTACTACCCAACTGCACCAACTGCTCTAAATAAAAGTAGGTTAGCTTATTCATATGAAATGTTTCACAAACAGCCCTTCAGTCTCCCTCTGTAAGCGGTTATGTATTGAGGGTTGGAAATAATGGCCGAAAGTCTTGGCTTCCGCCGCGCTGTCGGCTGTGCTCGGGGCTATTCCGTTGATTTATTACGTGGGGTTGTTGACCTCTTTAAGGCTAACCGTCTTCGGGCTCTTTAGGGTTAGCTGTCACTAATGGACTAAGGGTTAGATTATGATACAGCAGAATTATAATATAATTCTTGTTATTGCGTAAAATGACAGCTTCATTAAACGACAGGACTTGGATGTCACAGGTTCAATTCTCGGCTGAAGACGTTATTTACGTGTAATTAATATTATTTTTTTACAGTTTTGAGTATTAGGCCAGCGTGGTGGACTCAGGCCTTATCCCTCTCAGATGTAGAGGAGGCCTGTGCCCAGCATTGAGTGGGACGTATATATGGACAGATCATCAGATGATGATGATGATGAGTTTTGAGTATTAAGTGACAATACTTTTTTTTATGTATTTATGACAATCAGGACTATGTGTGATATCATTCAGTAATATAATTGGATAAAATTGGACTGCCTCGTGGTCTCGCGGTACAAGTATGTGCCGTGCGATCTAGAGGTCCTGGGTTCGATTCCCGGGTCGGGCAAAGTGTTATTGGGTTTTTCCATCAGGAAATTCTCAGTAACAGCACGGAGTCTGGAAGTGTGCCCGAAAAGCGGCAATAGGCTCGCCCCCTATTACGTGGGACTGATACATACCTGGCGAAAAGTGGGTGCAGAAATGCACCTCTGCCTACCCCTTCGGGGAATACAGGCGTGAGTTTATGTATGTATGTATGTATAATTGGATAAAATAATTTTATAAAATCATATTAATAGTATATAGTCGTGGGAAATAATACGAGCTTTATCAAGTAAATCTATTTTAATATATTTTCATTTACCGTATTAATTGTGTGTTAAATTATTTAAATTACTTAGTTTAAATATCGTTTTAATGCCTCACACGTGTAACGAACGAAAAAAATTATGTGACTCAATTTTAATTTTGGGTGTTTTTAAACTTCCTTAAAAACGTAAGTGTACTAGCACCAATTTATAGACAAAATTTTTAAAAAATACCTGAAAAGTCTGAAAAATGTAAAAAGGCCAAAGTCGGAAACACACCCTTTTGGAGTCAGTCGTATGACCCTCTCTAGTCTATATCCAATAATACAACTTTGTAAGCATTATTCCATATATATATACCATCACTATAAATACACCCGTTACTGAATATACTACGCGCGCCGAATACTGATGCCAGATGCTCCATAGGGGTGAATATTTAAATAAATTTCGCGTCATAAATAAAATGCTACAAATTGCACGGCACCGGCCGAAGCGGTGCAATTAGGTATTACTCGCCAATATCCTGTGCCGGAAGGAGATACCATCGTGAGGGGGTTCGGGGTTGCAACGGACACAATGTGTCTTATCTCAAACAACAACCAAACGATTGTATAGATACGGCATGATTGAATCACTTGTTTTTGCGTTACGCTGTTCTTTGACTGCCTCGTCGATCCCCGGGTCGGCCAAAGTGTTATTGGCTTTTTCTATTAGAAAATCCTCAGAAGCACGGAGTCTGGAAATGTGCCCGAAAAACGGCGATAGTCCCCTATTACGTGAGACTGATAAATACCTGGCGATATGTGGGTGCAGAAATGCACCTTTACTAATGCCTACCTCTTCGGGCAATACAAGCGTGAAGTTAGGTATGTATGTTATTTACCTACATATGTGGTTCTTTCTTTTAATAGATATTACACATGTCTGCATCGCTGGGGTAAATAGGTAAGCTACATTGTCGCTGAGCTAGAACGATCCTAACTAGAGTGCCAACTGAAGAAAAACGATTACGAATACTATTGTAACCGCATATATGTAAGTAGGGTCAAAGCGGTCAGCTACGCAGTTGCGTGAATCATTATACATAGTGGTTGTAGAACTTATTTATCTTTGTGGCTGAAAATATGGATGCAAATAATAAATAAATACACCAAACAGTCACATACATGGTTTTGACCCCACAGTAAGACACGTGTCTTGTATCGTGGGTATCGGAAATTTCGCGAGACTCTTCAGTCTCACAAAAACCCGGACCCGAAACAAATATTTGTGGATCACACTCTCGTTTCATTAGCTGGTACCTATTCAACTACGCCACGGGGCTAAATAACCTATCACATGCGTGTATTTCGATTTCCAGTCTATCTCCTACGGCTCCTCTTATTCTCTTTTACGTTATCCACCTTGCAGATTATCCAAACATGGTCCTAGACTAAAAGCCCAAAAGCCCAGTTTGCACTACAAAATGACGAAGAATAATCTTTATGTTTATTTAACAAAAGTAATTTGCATATAAAAACCTCCAGAATAAACAATTATAAACTAGACATTACACAATTAACGTGTAACGCTTTTAGGCTTCTATGAAAGTACCGCCAGCGCCACTGGTACCAGTATACATACGATTAACACGTGCTTACCTCATCACAAGCCGAACACCTCGGCTTGAGCGTCTCAGCGTGATGCCTGCCGCAGTACAATCTCCCGTCCTTCCAGAAGTACACCAGGTCGATGAGCAGCTCCTGGCAGGTGCAGCAGACGAAGCAACCGGGGTGCCACCTCGCTGAGGGTCCCGCTCTTGCCGCAGACACACACATGTCGCCAGCCGACATGGTCTCCTCGCACTGTGGAACAAACAGCATTGGTGTGTTAATTGACTGTTGTCAATTGTATAGAACACAATCAAGACCTTACTTATAAATACGGCCCCGTGGCGCAGTTGGCCAGGTACCAGCTTGCCAAACGACAGGCCGCGGGTTCGATCCCCGCACCGAGACAAATATTTGTTTCGGGTCTGGGTGTTTGTGAGATCGAAAAGTCTCTCGTAGTTTCTGATACCCACGATACAAGACTTGTATCTTAATGTGGGGTCAGAACTATGCATGTGACTGTTGGGTTTATTTATTTATTTATAAATATTACTCAGATATTTTGTAATTTACGCCTTGTATATTATGCCAGCCTGATGTAAATCGAAGCTATTTAATAAAATTTTACTTGAAACTGGTTCGTGAAATAGAAAGAAGCATGCTAATGCTATTGTCGGGTAGAGAAATACTAACAAAATCATCCATTAAAACACTAACCACCAGCACGGAGTCTGGAAATGTGCACCTTCAATAATAATACAATAGGCGCTACCTTTAGTACATTCAATTTAAAAAAAAGCATCATGTGCATGACCTGGGTGTAAAATTACTGTCTACACTTTCGGGAATATATGCCGGTGTGTCGCATTAAAAAGTTCCCATTCCCCATATAATGAGTGAATCTCAGTTGGCGAGACAACACGTCCTAGGCAACCTTGAGGCGGCATCACAGACGTCCAGAAGGTCGTCAATTGTTCCCGATATGGCTCTCTCGGTCCAACGACCGCGCCTTAATCGGATCACGCATTCCCCACACCGGCATAGTATTGCAACGCTATAGACTTCTAATCCAAACAAACATTGTTTCGGGTCTGGGTGTATGTGAGACCAAAAAAGTCTCTCGTAGTTTCTGATACCCACGACACAAGACTTGTATCTTAGTGTGGGATCAGAACTATGTATGTGACTGTTGGGTGTATTTATTTTTTTATTTTATTTTAGTTATAATCCCACACTTAAAAACATTGTAGTTTTAGAAACTTAAGTATTAGGACTGCCTCGTGGTCTCGCGGCACAAGTATGTCCCGTGCGATCTAGAGGTCCTGGGTTCGATTCCTGGGTCGGGCAATGTGTTATTGGGTTTTTCCATTAGGAAATTCTCAGTGGCAGCACGGAGTCTGGAATTGTGCCCGAAAAACGGCAATAGGCTCGCCACCTATTACGTGGACTGATACATACCTGGCGAAATGTGGGTGCTGAAATGCACCTCTGCTTACCCCTTCGGGGAATACAGGCGTGAGCTTATGTATGTATTAGAAACTTAGTCTCCCTTGTCTCATATACTGAGAACAAAACAAATATTGATAGATGCTGGTAACCAACAAATATTTGCAGATAATACAAAAGTTTTGACTGTCACTGTAGCCGTGGTCAGAAGGCAGTGAAACCAGAAACTTTATCGTATTCCTACAAAACAAATATTTGTTTTGTATGATGTACAAATATTTTTGTCAGGATTGAGTGTTAGATACAAAATTAAGTCGTAATTTTTGATACTAAGGAAACAAGATTATTTTCTTAGTTTTAAGTCAGAACATTCGGTTTGTTGAAAAATCGAAAGTTGAAATGTCGAAATATATGAATGAAACTGACTGGCAAGCCACAATGAGCGATCACTGTATAAAGGTAGAAGAGAACCACGCGCACATAATTTTAATCATATTTCGACGTTCGTCATATGTTATTCATGAATTGATGGACGAGGTTATGTGATATGTATAAAGCAACGGAAAAAAACACTATCTTGTCTTTATTCTTTCATTTATTTCCTTTTGTTTTATAATGCGGTACCCTATTATGGAGGCAAAGATGGTAGTCGCATATCTTCGATGTGTAGGTATTAATAGTCGGCTATTAGTAATAATAAAGAAGTATAAAAAATATAAGGAAGTAGTAATGGCCTCGTGGTTTAGGCTCGCGGTTAAGAATCTCGGCGGTCGCGGGTTCAAACCCCAGGCACACACCTCTGACTTTTCGAAGTTATGTGTGTATTCACAATGAATCATCACTTATTTTTACGGTGAAGGAAAACATCGTGATGAAACCTGCACACCTATAAGTTCTTAGGAATTTCTTAGGTGTGTAGTCTGCCAACCCGCACTAGGTCAGCGTGGTGGACTAAGGCCTAAAACCCTCTCAATAGTAGAGGAGGCCCGTGCTCTACAGTGGGACCTATATGGGCTGATGATGATGATGATATTTGTAATATACAGGGTGTATTCAGACTGTGATCGGTTACTAAGGCGGGTAATAGCTAAGGTCATTACAAACCCCTTGGCATTAAAGAAAATCCCGACAAACAATATTTTTTTTTACGTTTTCCTAACAACCACATACATTTTATACCTATGATTGTTAGGGAAACTTTAAATTTTTTATTTTCTTTAACGCTAGGGGGTTTGTAATCACCTTAGCTATTACCTGCCCTCGTTTCCGATTACGGTCTGAATACACCCTGTATAGAATATCGCTAATTGAAGTAATTTGCAGGTCTTTCTAAATTTTTCTTGAAGACTGTCACATAACTGTATACTGCTGTGGAGGACACACAGAAACAGATATTAGAAGAAAATGGATAGATTCAAACTGATAGAACAAATTAATTCTACTTAATAATTAATATTTGGCCTCAATTACAATGATTTAGCTTAGGATTCATTAAGTTAAATAGGTCTTTGCGGCTCAAAGCGTAGTTGACACAGAAATGCAATGAGGTGATTGCGAGGGCCAGTGGAGGGTGATTGACACTCTCGGGACAATAAAAGTAGGTATTTCTAAAGAATGTTTTAACTGGTTTATCAAGTTTTGTTGTCTTTGTGAAAAACTCGTCATCGAGGTCACTTCAGTCACTTCACTTCACTACTATTCTTGACAGACTGGAATAGGTAGTTAATTTATAGGATGGTACAGTTAAAACTAACAAATATCAAAAATGGATGTTTTCATGGAGATATATGTATTAAAGTCTACTATTTCTAAACTAAATAGACCATAGAATGAAAAAATATTTATAATGCTATTGAATATATTAAGACATATTTTATATAGGGTCATACATTTTCTAAGCAATAAATTTCGATGAATTAGTTACACAGAGTTTCCTACACGATGCAGGTACAAAATCTGAATTTAAAAAAATTATCTATAGTTCAAATAAAGGATAAAATTCATTGTAAATTTTTGACAGTAAATGACGAGTTTCTACAGTATTTTTGATTGTTAATATATTTCCGAAATAAAAACAGTGATTGAAATTGTTTGAATGATACCGTCCGTCATCTACACGTCACCTCTCGTATAATGGATGCAGTAAAACCTCGCGAGTTATGAGTAGGAAACAATAATTCACTACTCCGAAAATTGTGTTCTGTTCTGCCGACGTGTTAATCAGAGATGATTCTGTATATGTCCGTCGGTATTCGCCTCACTTATAAGAGGTTACCTTTGAGCTGGCTACCTTTGGTAACATGATGCTAGGAGTGCAGTTCAGAAAGAGTGCCATAGTTACTAGATCTTGATGGTGATCAACTACCGGAATACGACTCCGACTATAGCCAGTGGAAATTACTGTAAATGACATTCGTAACGGAATTAAAACAACTTGACCAACACTTGAATGTGTCAGAACCCAAACCCAGTGGCGGTACTTTCATAGAAGCCCAAAAGCCCAGTTTTCCTTTCAAAATTCCAAATAATAATCTTTAAGCTTAAATATTTTTTTTAACAAAAGTAATTTGACATATAAATGAGAATGTCCAGACCCTACAAACAATTATAAACTAGACATTACAAATTAACGCGTAACGCTTTTGGGCTTCTATGGAAGTACCGCCACAGTAATTCGTGCTATGTTTTAATTAATTTGGGTTTTCATTGGCTGTCATTGCATTATGGTTGCTGTTCGAGTAAGTATGAATATGCAACCCATAGCGATTCAAACCCAAGTCAATTCATCGTAAACATGAAGCTGACCATCAGTGCCTCAGTTCCATCTAGATAGTTCTTAATCGCTATCCAAGCGGACACAAACATCCAACCCACAGTTACCCGCACTAAAGAGATAATAGAAATTGTATAGTTCAATAACGAGACTAATACAATAGGAATAATTGCAACAGGTAATGGCTGCGGAATCCCTTTCAATGAGTGTTTGTTTTGGAGTGCGTACGGAGTGCTGCGCTGATTCACGCATTCTTTATAGAACACTGTTCTATGTGAAAGATGTGGGCGGCAATGCGTTAACGTATGGAATGTTATTGATTTGTGTTTTATAAATAGAGTGGCCCGGCTTTGTTCGGGTATAGGTTTCTTGATTTGTGAGTTTTTCGCCAACTCCCATTGATAAAAATCTATAATTATGATGTATTTGCTTTTCAAAACTTCAATCATCATAATCATCATCAGCCTATATATGTCCTACTGCTGGGCACGGGCCTCCTCTATAACTGAGAGGGTTTAGGCCTTAGTCCACCACGCTGGCCCAGTGCGGGTTGGCGGACTACACACCTAAGAAATTCCTAAGAACTTTTAGGTGTGTAGGTTTCATTACGATGGTTTTCTTTCGAATAAAAGTACGTGATAATTCTTAGTGAATACACACATAACTTCGAAAAGTCAGAGGTGTGTGCCTGGGGTTTAAACCCGCGACCATCGAGATTATCGACCGCGTGCCTAAACCTCGAGGCCATCACGACTTCAAGTAAGAGATAATTCGTATTAATTTTGATTATTTCGCCATGTAATAATAACAACAATAAAAAAAGTACAATTTATGAACCATAATTAGATTTTCTATAGTAAGATAATGTGTTTTAAATCCTTACAATTTAGTTTGTTATAAGTCTGTTTACAAAATAGGCTACAATCAGCTGCATTTTTATTTTAAATACGCTGAAACACAACAAATATTGTGTCAAAATCGAATTCCATCTTCAAAAATATGTCGCAAAAACCGCCAGAATTCTTCACATTTTATTGCACAGTCGGCTTTTCTCCTTACGTTTTGTGTTTTTTCCGTAATCATTGGAAGGTAGCTGGTATCGCGGCTCCAAGCACGTACCGTATCTTCTGGGAAGGTCTTATAGTTCCCAAACGTGTTTTTTGCAGTCTCGCTGTAGCGATGTGGTTGTCATTCGGAATTATTGTTAGATTCAATAACTGTAGTGTTTATTCTATGGTATTAGGTGAAATGGTATCTTTGATCTTACCAAAGCACCGAAGTGTTTGTTCCAAGAAGGTTATTTGTCCGCGTGGACTGTATTATTATCCTTTTTTTAAATTGAGTGAGACACAAACACTAAAGTCAAGTTTAAGTCTATAATAATATAATTATGTTAAGCCTCTAAACATCCATTGCTGGTTCATGATTTCTTAAAACAACTGTTAAAGGCGGCTTGCATTTAGGCTTGCACAAACGTGCCCTGGTCTTAATTTGGATGGACATACAAATCTGAATTTACCAGAAGATATTCTCAGTTCAAAACACGAGCCATATAAATTATAAAGAAGAGATCAAATTTTCTCCTGTCGTCTGAAGGCTTCGAGTAAGAAATAATGCTACATGAATAGATTCCATGTAACTAAGCCAGCAGCAGCTAAAGCAGTGATGAAATCGAGGTTTAGGCGCGCGGTCGAGAATCTCGGCGGTCGCGGGTTCAAACCTCAGGCACACACCTCTAACTTTTCAAAATTATGTGGGTATTCACAATGAATTATCACTTGCTTTAACGGTGAAGGAAAACATCGTTAGGAAACCTGCACACCTAAAAGTTCTTAGGAATTTCTTAGGTGTGTAGTCCACCAACCCGCACTAGGCGAGCGTGGTGGACTAAGGCCTAAACCCTCTCAGTTGTAGGGGTGGCCCGTGCCCAGCAGTGGTACATATATGGGTTGAAGATGAACTAAGCCAGCTAATAAAAAATAGTAAAGTTCGATTGTACCTGATGATTTAATTCAAATCAGCGCACCAATTTGGGCGGCGCGTGCGATGTGTTACGGAAGTGGGAATACAATTTTGATACATTCGTCACGGTAATACTATCATACAGTAGTGTAACTCGGCCGCATTTTTGAAATAAATACCTACAGCCGCGTGGTACGTAAACATGCGATAGGGCTGCGAACCTGTAGAATTTTAATTCAATCTGCCTACTTTGACTTTCTATCTATTTTTGTGATTGTAATTTTTTTTTATTTTATTTAAACAAATAAAATATTTTGTGAATGGAATAGGAAGTGTTCAATAAAAATGCATGTTATTTTTTGACTGGAAGATTTCATGCAACCAAAAACAGCACAATATATAAACACAATATATAAATGTCATATTAAATAGGCACTCGCACTTATTTTGTATAAAAATCGCGCGATTACTGCTTAAAAAACAACACCGCCCGTTTGTCACTGCGGCACATTCTGCATGCCTTGCGCATACCGTGATCGAGGCGCGTAGGTATAACTCGTGTTTCGCACGTTTGTATGAAGTTAAACTACTGTATGATAGTATTACCGTGCATTCGTCCTTGTCACTTGTAATTCATATTGCCTATGCTATTGTTAGATTCGTTACCAATTCGCACTTAGATCACATATTGGGAGTCATTCTCCGGATTTGTTGGTGGACCTTTTTTGCTCATGATGACTTGTGATATTGTCGGGAGGTTCCGGGAGTGACGACACTGATCAAATAAGTGTGCTTTTGGCAAATATTCCTTTCCTCCCGGATATTGCGTATAAAGCGTAGAATTTATTATGTTGAAAGCGTAGAATTTATTATGTTGAATCAGGCATGCTTGTACTACAAGACTTACAGTACTATTAAAGATCAGCAGTATTGTCAGAACTGGTGCAAGATCATCTTAATCTGATGTCATAAGTTGATGCTTGGACGGCATTGCACTTATCATTAAAGATTAGTTCACTTGCGAAGTTTAGAACATGTCAGGGGTCTAATGTTGCTTGTATCTTAGGTGTAACAATAATGAGACTTTAGGCCTACCTAGAAACCTCTCATGCATATCATGTTTTTCTTCATATACATAGAGTAAACAAACTACGTGTGAGCTAACCTGTCAATCCCTTTTATGTGACAACCACAGAGCTTACAGCTAATCAGTATAAGAGGCATGGTCTTATGACTAATGACAAGAATAGGAAGTGTGTCTTCGAGTGACCAACAAGGGCACCAAAGACGAACACCGCCCAAAGTCACCTCAAACAAGTGCTGCCGAAAAAACGACCCGACCTAACAGTTCACCATGTATATTCAAATGGGTCCATGAGTAATACCAGTGGACTTTCACTAGCATTGTGGTACGTGCCCGACGGCTGGCGGTCAGCTGAGCGGAAACGGACGTGACGTCACGGGATGTTACCGTAGGTTGGTACTTGTCGCGTCTCGGCCGACACTCGTCTGCGTTGGCTCGTCACTCGTCGGCGGCCTCTGATGGACTTAGATTACACGTGGTTTGGTTATGCTTCAAAGTTAAACGCACATTGAACGTGGAAAGAAGTGGACTATTTTATGGTTGTCACATATCCAATGTTTTCTTCTTAATGACAATGATCATACCGCAGGTTGTATACAATAATGCTGTTCTGACGTCATCCTTTTTCAGAAAGCGTTGAAAGTTATCTTTTAATACTTCGGGGTGAGTCGGTTCCAAAAGAGAAAATTCAATGCTGTGAAACGACTTAAGCGTTGTGTCTAAGGTGTCTTCCTAACCAACAATGTCGGCATATGTACATACATGTTAGCGCAGTGTTTGACAATGTTGCGGACTCCGCTAAATTGGACGAGAATCCATTTTTGATTATTTTGATTTCGGAATGCACCTCTGCTACCTCTTTGTATATATATATTAGGTATATATCGACCCTCAACTGGGTTAAGGTTTTGGGCACACCCCCCACCGCCCTCTTCTAAAATGAAACCCTAGACCCGCGACTAATTTGATTATATATATATACTCAGCCTATCGCCGTCCACTGCTGAACGTAGGCCTCCCCAAGAAAGCGCCAACCATCCCGGTCTTGAGCAGCCCTCATTCATCCGTTACCCGCCACCTTTTTCAAGTCGTCGGACCATCGTGCTGCACGTCGTCCTACACTACGTTTGCCTAAGCGCGGTCTCCACTCCAACATTTGTCTGCTCCATCGGCCGTCGGACCGTTCGCAGACATGGCCGGCCCACTTCCACTTTAGCGCGCTAATCTTGCGAGCAATGTCAATGACTCTGGTTCTCTGGCGGATGACTTCATTACGAATTCTATCCACCAGAGAAACTCTAAGCATTGCCCGCTCTATAGCACGCTGAGCGACTTTGAATTTGTGGACCAGCCCTTTGGTGAGTGTCCACGTTATGGCTCCGTATGTCATTACAGGTAGGACGCACTGATTGAAGACTTTCGTCGACTAATTTGATTGTCAGCATATAATAAAAAGTAATTGAAATTCTTCCGTAAATGATCATAAGAAGTTTTCTTTAAGAAAAAAAGCAAATATTACGAACCCAACCTGTGGGCTATCAAAAAACATAATTTGGAACATAAATCGGCGCTAATCTGGTAGTAGAGAAGCGGCAACAGACAAATAACAGTGGTGCAGTGGCCACGCCCTGCGGCCATTAGCAACCGGCAGACATCAAACGGCGCCGAACGGAATGGTCAAGTCGCGAAATGTCTACTGTTGCCGACCGTAATATTGTAAATATTATAGTTAGCAACGTCTATTTGTAACTCAAAAGTGGCTGTGTTTTGGCACTACACTTGAAACATAGAGTTTCTGGGAATGATACGAGTGTCATTTCTTCAGTCATTTAATTTTTTCAACATTATAGATAGTAAGATGTTGTCTAAAGGTTTTTAACAGTCCCCACCCATACTTGGCTAAGGTTTTAGATCATTTTGCTGGTGGAAATAATAAGGAATGATTCGTAGAGTACTTGATACTTTATTTTGAAAATTTTTGTTTACGGTTGAAATGCGTGCAATGCACACATAATATAAAAGTCAGAGGCTTAGGTTTTTAGTTTTCTACGCACTTTAGCTAATGCTTCATCTTGTACTTTATAAAATATTAATAAAATGCGTAGGATTCAAAGAACAATACGCGTGCAAAAGTGGTTGTGAATCAGCCCTTGATCGTTCTGAAATAAATGGTCATTCGCGGGTGGCAAAATTATTTTCGTAGCAAAAACCTTTCGGCGATATAATTACAAGCGTTTTTTAATGTAACACAAATATTAGCGTAGGGCCGGCCACCTACGTGGACGAGGGAAAAAGTTTAATGACCGTCCGAATCCACACCTATTTGGATAAAGTATTTTTTTACAGTATTTCCTACTGCAATTTGACAGGTTGAGTAATTTAATGGACTATGAGAAATCAGCAATTTCGCACAGCTAATTATGCAATTTGTATTTTTTTATGCGATAAACATAATTTGAGCTGGATTGAATACTTATTCACACGAATTTGTTTAGTACCATGGATGAAAAATGAGTCATAAAAAATGTGCAATTTATAAATAGTTTCTGTAGAAATAGTATTTTCTATTCTTGGGTTTGCATGTAACCATTAGATTTATTTTTATAGATAACCTGTTTATACCGCAGATCAATAGTTGAAGTTGGATCTTTGGAGTGAATAAAAGTTCTAGCAGTCAAAGTCAAATTATCTTTATTCAAATAGACTTCTACAAGTTCTTTTGAATCGTCAATTTTACACTTTTTAATATTTTTTAAACTATTGTGAAGTGAAGTGATAGTATACTAAAATTAAAATAAATTCTAGCAAATTATATTCCTTCAGTTTAATATGGCATCATTGATGTTTTATTAAAAAAAATGAATATTTTTAGTTGAGGACAGGTAAAAAAGCTGTTTGTATTAAGCTTTGAACATCATCATCATTATCAACAGCCTATATACATTCCACTGCTGCGCACGAGCCCCCTCCACATCTGAGAGGGGTTGGCCTAATTTTTTCACCACGCTGGCCTAGTGCGAGACTACACACCTAAGAAATTCCTTTGAATGTAATACCTAATAAATAACATTAATGAGCAGCTTTGTTATTTTACTGAAAGGATTTTAATGAATTGATGTACAGGATTAAAAAATCTATAAAGTCGCAGAGGGAGCTTAAAATATACGCGAGTTATCCGTGACTACCAGCTATGTGACTAATCATCAACATCAGTCCATATACGTCCCACTGCTGGGCACCGGCCTCCTCCACAACTGGAACTGGGCCTTAGTCCATCACGCTGGCCTAGTGCGGGTTGGCGGTCTACACACCTAAGTAATTCCTAAAAACTTTTTAGGTGTGCAGGTTTCATGACGAAATTTTTCTTCACCGGTAAAGCACGGGATATTTCTTTGTGAATACACACATAACTTCGAAAAGTCAGAGGTGTGTTGTGCCTGGGGTTTGAACCTGTGGCTGTCGAGATTCTCGACCGCGTAGCTAAGCCTCGAGGCCATCAAGACTTATGTGACTATAACCTTCATAAAAAAAAAGCGCGCCATAAATAACAACCAATTCTAGTGAATCTATGCCGATATTCCGTAATACCTTTGGAAAGTACGTGCAGCGGTGTCGGCACTTTTCTATTTCGTCAATTTGTTTGTTGTGCTCGTACATTAAGCGTTTTGCCAACACTTTCCAGGAACGCAGCCTGTACGTGACGCGAGTTCGACACGCTACCGCCATCACAAAACGACACATTTAACTATTCGTTATACATTGCTTGCTTATAACCTGGTCACACAAAAACCTGCACAATAAAGCTGCGATGTATACTGCAATATTTCTGTCTCTTATCTTTGCATAACAACGATCTTTGACTTCTCCTGCCCGTTACTAATAAAGTAAACATTATGAATTCTATTTCAAGAAATATAGTTAAAATGTGTTACAGTATTTAGACACGGGTTTTAAGACCATGAAAAACATTGCATAAAACCAATGCAGCCTTATAACCGTTTTAAAAATCATATTCGCCAGAATTGCATTAAATGATGACAAAAATGCTATAAATTCGACATAGTACGAAAATAAATGATAGTTTTAGGTATTTCACATTTCATTACTCGTTAAGTGAAAGATGGTATGTGTGTGACTAGTACACGAGAAGTAAATTATGACGTGACGGAACTATCGCCTATGGTTCGGACACGGTGGTGAAGCGTTAAAGCCGGCCGGGGGGCGCGCCGCAGGTATCTCGATTGCATTCAAAAAAATCATCGCGGTCAAGTGTGCGCGTTCTTTTATTTTTTAATAGTTCAACCTTTTTAATTCCATGTACTTTTATTAATGGATAATTTTTGTTGTTATTTAATCCAATGAATTTTGTTCCGACAATTATGTGAAAAATTATGTGGAAGTCTATTTTTTACATTATAATTATTATTCTGCTTAGAAAGTATAACGCGAGAAGTTACGGGTTTGATGCTAGTGACATGCATGTTGTGACATCCACAAACTTAGTCGTGATGCTTATGTTTTTTGTTTATACCTTCATCCCAAAACACATATAGTATATCTATGATAACATATATCCATCCCTTTTTTATGTCCATCCTATGGTTGTCTCTAAAAGCCTTGAGCGATAACACCGCCAATTATACTGTTTTTCCCTTTTTTTGGTTTGTTCACTATCTCCCTGTGTACAATAGTGTTAATTAATAAATATAAATAAATAAATAATCTTGACCGTAATATGAACACACCAGTGTGAGGTGGTGCATATAAGTATATGTAAGTTTCCACAATATCTAAGTGAAGAGTCAGGACACAATGAATCAGTTATTCAAAAAAGTACATGGCCACTATTCTATTTTTAAAAATCCCGAGGATCTCCAAAAAAAGTGAAAAAAATCCAAGACAAGTGCAGGTCGACAAGTGGCGCGGCGCGTGACGTGCGCTCGCCGCCGACGTGGGAAACTACGGACACAGATACCGACCTGTGACGACATACCAACGGATCGACTAGTGTGGACGCTAACTGGACGGACACGATGTCCCATTCACTCATTCATTCATTCGGTTCGCAGGAGTTACGTGTTAGTACTGGTTGTCAGTGAAGAAAATATTGCTGATAAATATCGATCGACCGAGTCGCAATATCACTTTTGTTTTAATATTGATAATAATCTCCGTGACGTAAATGGATGAAGAACTATTTGAAGGAATGTAAGGACGTGGTTTTGGCTCTCACTTCGACTGTAACTATAGTAACAAAAATTCTTCCAGAGTTTCAGATAGATTGGAGACCAATTTTGTATTTTGGTTCGGCATCACAACTATGCATCAAATGGTTAAATATATTTATTAGATAATAAAACTTCATCATTGATCGCCATGTGCAATAAGGCCGCCATTTGTACCTTTCAATGTATGTTATTTTATGTTTAGTGTACAATAAAGTGTTAAATAATAATAATAATAATAACTTCTGCTAGTAGCCATTATATGGCGTTAACAAATGAAAAAGGATGTGTGATTGATAAAAATATTGAGCAGTTATCTATCCTACCCAATATATAGTTATAGGGCGATCACCTTTACATAAATCGTATTTATTCATTTATATAGCACAACCACATCACATATATTAATACAATTATAATTAATGACATTTGTTTAGGTATTATGTCTGATATACATGACACTTAAGGTGTGCATAGCGTTCTCCGAAAAATTATAAGAAAGATAGCTAAGTGAAGAGACAAACAATCAATAATATACAAGTATAACAATAAAAAAAATTTAACAACTAATAAGTAATTTACAATTTCATAACTAATCAATTAAAAATAACAATAAAAAAGTATATTAAAGTATCTTATGCGTACTTTCAAGTTATAAACCACCTTAGTGTCAATTTAAGACAATCATACATTTATTAGCAGGGTTTGCATACATACATACATACATAAACTCACGCCTGTATTCCCCGAAGGGGTAGGCAGAGGTGCATTTCTGCACCCACATTTCGCCAGGGATGTATCAGTCCCACGTAATAGGGGGCGAGCCTATTGCCGTTTTTCGGGCACATTTCCAGACTCCGTGCTGTTACTGAGAATTTCCTAATGGAAAAATCCAATAACACTTTGCCCGACCCGGGAATCGAACCCAGGACCTCTAGATCGCACGGCACATACTTGTACCGCGAGACCACGAGGCAGTCAGTTAGCAGGGTTTGCGTCTCGTGTATTTCTGTTAAACCTAAGCTATGAATAATTACGGATACAAGGGTAACTCCAAAAACATCTGAGATAGATAGAGATATAGACAAGGATAGAATCCACGATCAAGTTCTTGGTCGTTTATGTACAAACTATAGGCTCCATAACTATTTCAAGTTTAGTAATAACGATATACATAGATGGAACAGGGGATGTTTGGCGAGGCATCGTCTCGAAGTTACACTGAGTTTTAGTACGTTCTTATCTTCCGCAGACTATTTTATTTTGCCCATTCCGCTGCGATAGTTGAAAGGGTCGGTGTTTGTGCGGGAATTTTCTATAAATTTGAGTAGTGTAACGATTTGAAATACTGATCTTTATCACTTGTGAGATATATAATTAGTTTTGTAAAATATAAATTTAATAATCCAACATTATGAAAATCCGTGGGGAAGGTGAATAAATACTACTAGGGGTTTCCGAGTTCGTTTATAGGTCGGGTAAAACCTTATTGGTTTTAGCAGTGGAGTGGAGTAGAACTGCACGAGAAACGGCATCAGGGCTTGAACCTGAACCCTTGCTTGAACCTAGAGAAATTTAGATGTATAACAACCCTGCTCTCTTCTTTGGATGCATGTAAATGTATATAAATAAATAGACCCAGCAGTAACATACATTGTTCTGACCTCACACTAAGATACGAGTCTTGGGCCGTGGGTATACTAACAACTAAGTACATGAGAGAGAGTGGGTACAAGTGACTTTTCGGCCTCACAAACACCCAGACCCGAAACCTATATTTACAGATAACACAAACATTTGTCTCGATGCAGGGATCGAACCCGCGGCCTCTCGTCTCACATGCTGGTGTCTAGCCAACTGCGTCATGGGGCTGTATATGGCATAGAAAATCTTTATCAGCCCATAAACGTCCCACTGCTGGGCACAGTCCTCCTCTACAACTGAGAGTGACATAATAATTCAAACACTACCGAACAGCGAGCTCGACGCGTTCGTATTTGCTCGTAGTTTAGTGAGCAGCCTGGCTGCGTTAATGTGAGAGCGCGAGTCGCACGTTTGCTTCCAATGTTTGCTCTCTGCACCTCCATTAAATAACTCGGCGCGATGTTTGTTCTATGTGAGAACATTGTACGCTTCTTTATTGGGCGTTCTTTGAATGCCTCGCGTATTTTGTTTGGATACACTGCTTTGGACAATAAAAACATGGTTTTAATTTAGAGATTGGATCGGTTTGCCGCTTTTTTTATTTGATCTCTGAGGCCGTGAGTTCGATTTCGCTAAGTTATTTCTACTTATTTAACTTTAAAAAAAGGAACGAGATCTATTAACTTTATATGTATGTGATTTGATGTAAGTTACATAAATAAGAAATGACTATTTATTAACTAGTACATATAATATATACGTCCCACTGCTGGGCACGGGCCTCCTCAACAGCTGAGAGGGTTTAGGCCTTAGTCCACCACGCTGGCCAGCAGTGGGACGTATATGGGCTGATGATGATGATGATGACATATAATATAAAAAAGCAATCATTTCCTAATGTCAATTGCACTTTAAGCCATATTCTGTTTTTCTTTTTAATTGATTTGCAGCTTGTGTTAGAATCTAAGTGTACTTTACTTATACAGTTATATCGTAAGTATAAATCGTAAATCTGTTTATATTCGAGGTGCATGTCCCTTGACTGTCCTCAATGCAGACATCACAAGTTTTCTGACGATAAAAAATAGGGCCCGGTTCGATTGCGTGTGGGAACCTCTCACCATAGCCAAAGAGGGTACAACTAGCCCAAACCTCGGATCTGCTTGATTTCTTACAGTATTTTACAACCCTTACGGTGTTTCTGATTAGACCTAGGCTTAGAAACGAGAAAACCTCTGACTTTTCGAAGTTATGTGTGTTAACAATGAATTATCATGTACTTCAACGGTGAAGGAAAACATCGCGAGGAAACCTCCACACCTACAAGTTCTAAGAAATTTCTTAGGTAGTCCGCGCTAACCCGCACTAGGCCAACGTGGTGGACTAAGGCTTCAACCCTCATATTTGAAGAGGGTGCCCGTGCCCAGCAGTGAGACGTATATGGGCTGAAAATGATGACGATGATGATGCTTAGAAACTAGAATCCTAATTTCAGTTTTATTGATTTAATGTCCATCCGACTTTGCGATGTAATCTGATATAATTTGATCTTTGATTTATTAATAGAATCTATATATTAATTTTCAAAAGTTGACAGGTATTATTTTATTTTACTACTTAGCATATTACGTATCAAGGGTTATTTCATTTTAATAGTCTTTATTTATATATCATAAAGTAAATAAGTAAAGCTACTAATTAAAATTATTTAACAAAATTAAGAATGTTTTATCTAAAACGATCGATATTCTGTCTCGCGTGATTCTGTGTGTTCTATTGGAACACGTTTTTTACCCATAACCCGGTGAGCGATAATTAAAAGTGGAGGCTCGGTCACCATTTCTTTTTAAATTTTTTCTATCCATGGCTGCGAGCTGATTGGCTCCGCTGTTGACTAATTGACTTGTCTTTTTTATCTGTGCGTTTTTTAATCTGTGGATGTTTTGGTGATTGATAGTGTTGATGTTTGCTTTGTTTTTCTAGGAGAAATAAAAAAAAGCGTTGACTGTCTCTTGGAGCACAAGTGTGTGCCGCTTGACCTAGAGATCTTGGATCGAGCAAAAGTTATAAAGTTTTTGAGAGTTTGGAAAAGTAAATAAATAAATAAACAATAATGAATACAGCCAACAGTCTTATAAAATACAATTATTTTTATTTAAAACTATAATACTTATATTATTACGACTATGATAATGTAGTTTGGATTTTAAGGAAAAAAAATACAGCTTGAAAAGGGGGGGGGGGGAGCAAACCCAGGGTAGAAAGAGACAAAAAGAAAAACAGGTCAAAGAGCTGGAGGAAAGGGAAGTAGAAAGCAATAAGGACTGTTAACTAAGTAACAATAGTATGGAATCAATGGGAATGGGCTGTGGTTATTATTATAATGTAATGATAGGATAATGCTATATAGTAGTGTATTAGAATAGCTAGATATATACATAACTATATGTTTCCCTTTTTTGATGTGTCTGCTTCATGGCAATATGTTTTCCAACAATAAGCCAATTCTTTGTTTGATTACTCAGTTTATGTTTATGTTATGCCTATTGTGCCTATACTTATTGTCTTCATTGTTTTCAATCATGTAGTATAAATTATTGTATAGTGTACTAAAAAGTATAAATAAATAAATAAAAATAAATGTTTACCTCAAGAGCCATACTTGTATGAAAATTATTTTCACACGACCCTCTTGATGTCAAGTGGTAAATCTTTAATGTAGGCTCGGTATGTCACTTCTTCTTAGCCGGGTATGCTGAAGAGCGCCTTCTCTACTCAGTGCGTGTGCCAGTTTGTTTACGTGGACGGTCAATTTCTCCTGGTATTTCAGGCTGTTTTGAGCTATATCCTGCCGAACTGTTTTTAGACCAAGGTCGAGGTATATGTATCTATTACTTATACAATGAGGGATGCCAAACATTGTTCTCAGAGCTTTGGTCTGGAATCTCTCCAGGATAGTTGTATTCCGTAAGTCCAGATTGGCTTTATGGTAGTTTTGTACACTAGCATCTTGCTGTTAGGATTCAGTCGTGATTGGCGTCCCAATAACCAGTTCAGTGACCGCAGTTTTCTTGACCGCAGTTATAAATATGTTTCCCTAATAAAATGAAATAAAAATAATGCAACCATAACCATAGAAACATCATATTGGCAAATATCTATGACGTATTAGTTGGTTATTAATTTAAAGATATGCAAAATTTCGAGCGACTTTATGTTAATAACGATGCGAAAATAAACAATTTAGATGATACAGAAATATTTATGTAAATGTAAGAGGCAATTACGAGACGATCTGGCTCGCGGTGCTTCGACGCACGTTCCATACATTTTTGCAGTCTGGTGCTGTTAAGGGGCATACACAAGGTCCACTGACTATCTCTTAAAGGTATACACATATAGTTTCCGAATCCATGCCCTTTGGAGAGACCTAGGATTTTTTGGAGCTGACCTATGTTTGGCACTACGCTTCCTATAGCATGATCAAGTGATGTTGATGGCACAATATGATCTGATTTGATGATGATCAAGTGATGTTGATGACATTTAAATGATTATTAGAAAAAAGAATATTAAAATGCGATTAGACAACTTATTACCGGATCTAATACTCAGGAATCCGGGATCAGACTGGGTATATTCGTAACTTAGCTATATCCATTGAAATGAGATGATAGTTTATCTATCACGTAGGCAATAATATAGCATTTATGACACTACATGTTTAAAAAAAATATATACACTGGTCAATAAGTTTTATTTTTACTTGTATTAAAACTATGTAGGTATTTTAATTTTATTATAGTTCGTAAAAAGCACTATTATAACATTATATTATAAGAGGTATAAATGGACCATGGGATATGCTTATGGACCATTAGTGAAGAGACTGGCATCATTATGTCGACTCGTAAGATGTACTTGTAAATGATTGCTCTGTACTTATAATCAAGTATACTAGGTTTACCATAGAGGTCACTTTGCTATACCAAAATAAAAAGTCGACACGAGTGTGCCTTAACCAGCGGTATTTCACATCGCGCTCAGTGGGCGTGGTAACACAAAATCCTATTTAAAATACAACAAACGAATATTTCGACCATGTTACATTTCGGGGCTTAAGACCCGCCGACCGCGTCAAGGTGAATTGGTGCGTTTAAACCATTGGATATTGAAAATATAGATATATTTTAATCGTTACTTTTACTAAGGATATGGCTATTCTTAGTAGCGGATCGATTAGGGCTGCTCAAGACCGGGATAGTTGGCGCCCACTTGGGGAGGCCTTCGTTCAGCAGTGGACGGCGATAGGCTGAGTATATATTCTTAGAAGCCCCACGAAGTCTGGAAAATTGTCCGAAAAACAGCAGTAGGCTCATCTACGTGGGTGTAAAATGGAGGTAAAAAGGAGGATTTCTAACAAAGAAGGTTTTACACTCTTTAAAGTTATTTACCTTTGAAATCAGTTGTGACATCAAGAACTATTCATGTAGCGGCCATTGTAGAAACAAAAGGTATGTGTCCACATAACTATCGATAGTGGGACCGAGTAGATAAGATAGCATTAACGGAACATTGTGTTTTCCCACGCTGAGGACAATTACGCTGCAGTTGGATGGGGGTAGACAGATAAATTATAAAATGACCAATTAAATCAACAGTCACATTGTACGTTTGCCGAGTTTAGTAATTTTTAATCGAGATAACTGAGGAATAATAAATAATAAATAAATACACCCAACAGTCACATACATAGTTCTGACCCCACACTAGGATACAAGTCCTGTGTCGTGGGTATCAGAAACTACGAGAGACTTTTCGGTCTCATAAACACCCAGACCCGAAACAAATATTTGTGGATCACACAAACATTTGTCTCGGTGCGGGGATCGAACCCGCAGCCTCTCGTTTCGCAAGCTGGTGTCTAGCCAACTGCGCCACGGGGCTGTCAAATACATATGTACATATGTACATCTCATCATTACCCTGTCACTTTGGGATAGGCAGACTGCAGAGCAACAAATACTAATACCTATACCGTATACAGGGAGCCGTGAGATAAAAGGTAAACAAACTATAAAAAGGTACTTTTAAGGTCACGATTGATGAAGTGAATATATTTTATAAAAATAAGTACGGAAGTACACCACTGTAAATTATATTTTAGAATGATGTCAGTAAAACTTATGTAATCCTTTCAGACTTATTTGAACTCGATAACATAAATGCCTTAAATTATTTTTTAAATTTAAATTAATTATTTATTACATCGTTTACATGTAAAAACACCCAAAAAAGACTCGATTCCCAAACTTCGAACGCATTTAAATACTACTAAATTATAGACCACAGGTACTGCGAACATTTTACATTAAAATGTGTCGTTTTGTCATCGGTCGGGTTATATCCGCCATCTGTACTATCGATCAACTTGTTGATACGAGAATGTTGCTTCCCGATATTTTCGTTGATTTCTTGTTATTCCGTAGTCACTTTTGTTGTTTTCATTAAGTTTCTTGTTTTGTTAAGTTTAAAGTTATTTGTTGATTATTATTTTTTGTTATATTGACTATTTCGTGCTTAAAAACATGAGTGAACCTGGACCAATATAAAGTATTAGTAAAATAGTGAAATAAAAGTTTAAGAAACATTGTTTTCTTTGTTTACATTTTGTCTCAAGCCCAGATGAATAGGGTATAGGATATATTTAGAACGCATTTTGACGGTTAAGAAAAATGTCGTGAGGAAAGTTGGATACCCACGTTCCAAATCACAAATAATTTCCTAGATGTGTGAAGTCCACTCCTAGGTCAGCGTGAAATCAGCCTACTACTAAGCTAAGCCTTAAACCTCTCAATAGTAGAGAAGGCCTATGTTCAGTAGTAAATAGGCTGTTACAGACAGTGGCGGGACTTCCATAGAAGCCCAAAAAAGTTAAACGTTAATTGTGTAATGTCTATTTATATTTGCTTATTATGACGTGTTTATTTAATAAATTGCTTTTGTTAAATAAAGATTCCAAGCTTAAAAATTATTATTCGGAATTTTAAAAAGCAAACTAGGCTTTTGGGCTTCTATTGAAGTACCGCCACTGGTTACAGATCTATCTGTGAAATAAATACGATAAATAAAATTCACGTTACTTGTATGACAATCAGAAAATATTTTTTTATTAATAATAATGCGTCTGCTCCCTTTTATTAAATCAATAAAACAGGAACTAAAAAGTATTTTGCTAAGAAAACGCATCAAGAATATCAGCTGGTACAAATCATGTCGGCTCCTAACATAGTACCATGAACTGCCTTCTTGACTGGCGTGTTCTCGTAACAACAATGGTTGCCATGGAGACGGTAGTGTCCCGCCGCACGTAATCTCCACCACACCACATTCCTCACACAAAACTGTGAAGTGAAAAAAATATGGTCATGAACGATCTGTTTTGTACGGAACGGGGGGATTATTTCACTGGTAAACTGCAATTTTTTTACGACTTAGAACCAATTTGCAAGATTAGACTTGCTTCAACTAAAGTATAGTCCAACTGAAATGGCAGTCACGGCAGTGACAAAAACATAGCTGATGTTAGGATCTTGAAAATTAAGGGCCTAGTTTTACCAGTAATACGATACCAAGGCATTGAAAAGTATTTGCAAATTTACCCTTACTTCTCAAAACTTTTGCGTCCATGGAATATAAGGCAATTATCATAGCAGTATTCTAATCCGACATTTCTTTCGTTAAAAAAATGGGTTTTCTTTTCTCCTACAGATCTCTAATTCTAAACAAGCGGCACCGCGTACCCTGGAACTAGCCGCGGTACAATAACGCTTACCCATGAATAATAACATCAAATAAAATGAAAAAAAAAAACAACAACCTCCATTCGTGCGTCTGGAGTACAATCACGGATGCATGTACACACACGATTATGTTCACTACAATGCTGCGTGCTATCCCTTTCGCACTCGCAGGGGAAGTGGTAAGGATGTCTTCCATCTCCCTCACAGTTTGGAGGTTCTGATTGTGTCTTTGAGTCCTTTGTGGAGTGGACACAGGAGACAATCGAGACAGATTAAGATCGGTTCCTTTACTTGATTTTCGATAGCTGATTAACCAATTTGTTGTTGCTTATTATGTTGTTTTTTGTAATAGATTATAGGATTCTTCAAATAAGTAGCAGTTGATTTGACGCAGTGATTCTGATTACTGTTTATTAACACCTACAAAATCTGAATTCTTAGTGTTTTGGACTGGTTTTTTGTTTTTAACGCTTTGAGAGAAAGGAAATAGAGGATGGTGGGATTGAGATCTTTACAGGACTTCAATAGTCTAAAACTGATATAATTTTATTAGTTTGTTAGCAAATGTGTACATACGTTACTCGTAATCCGTATGTCCTATTTATTTCGTTTCAACGATACATCAGGAAATTGGGCTTACCTTAATATCACCCACCTAATAAATCCAATATCAAATTTTACGTAGATTTACGTGACGTAAAGGTCGAGTGACATTGTTTCTTTCGCAATTCAATTGACTACAGCATGGCTCTACCATACATATATATGCGTCGTGGTACATAAAATACCTCGTATTTTTTAATTTTGCAATTCTGCAGAAATGTTTAATGTTTTCCAGACATCGATTACCTACTGTCCCCTATTGCGTCGGCTCAATACCCTGGTGATTGGCAATCAGCTTGCGCCGGATTCATCGCCTTGACGACCGCCCAGGGGCTCCGGCCTTCACCTCTCTTGATAATACCGTCTGGCACATTACCTGCTACCACTAACCTAGTATACTAGTCAATTTCAACATATCCATTGCCGGTTTGCTAGGAAGATTTTATATTAGTGCTAACGATGTAAGGCAATGGAATTTTAATAAATAAGAATGGTCATGATTTAAAGGCTAGTTGAATATGGTGCATGGGGTAAGTTGCCCTTTAGTACCTTTTAAGGTCACCTTCCGAAGGGCATTACTTGTTTACTAGTATGTAGGGGAAGGCAAATTAGTATTATTTTGATGTTGTTTAAGATTAATGTTTGTATTAGTTGAGTAACGATAGTAATGCAAACTGATTCGACGGTAGGTTTTTACAAATAATATTAAATTAATGCGGTAGCTGATTGGACGTATTATTTGCTTAGTCACAGGCCTATGATATTCCAATCTTATGTAGTTTGCCATTTTCCCATAACATATTTTTGGGGTCAGCGTAGTATGTTTTATCCTTCCAAACATCCCAATCGTCATCATCATCACCCCTTTTTCTTTCTTAATTTATATTTAATTTATATTGGTTCATAAATTTATATTTTTTACCCCATAAACAGGAATAGACTCGCCCACTATTAAGAAACAATTGGCGACACGTTGATTCAGAATTGCACCTCAGCTTACCTCGGGGATACAAGCATGAGTGTGTATGTATTCATTGTGAATTGACTAAAAAGTTATTTAAGGGCCGAACAACAACGCCGGGATGACGCGCCAACAATGACGTTTCGCCTGTACATAATCTCACAAGGTTGTCGAGCAAGGGACTTAACTAGACGTGTCAGGGGTAGGATAAATATTCCGTTGAGACGGATTGTGAAAGAAGTCGTGGGGTTGAAATAAATGGCCCATATACTCATCATTAGTGAACATTATGGTGTGATACAGGAATTTGGCAGTTGGGTTAGCGCTTCTTAATGGTAGTAATACCACATTAAAAACGTTAGCTTAAAGAAAATATTCTTCTTTAAAATATTGAGGTTGGATATGATTTTATCCATCTAAGTTATAGTAAAAAAGAATAGAAATCGCTGAAGTGGTAAGATCGCCTTGTTATGAGAAGTAATGTTTAAACCTAAAACGTCCAATATTTTACTTAAATGGGTCGGTGTAATGGATTTGTTACAGTAAAAATCAACTTAGAATTTATACCTACATCAAAGTTAGCTATTTTCACTGATCTCCTGTCAAATAATTTTGTCACTTTATAGTCATCTGTACATCCTGACCTCGTGTATATTCGCAGTCTGTCTTTTAAGTTGCCATCAATTTATTTAGAGTGATCATGAATGTTGTAGGAATAGAGGAGGTGGTCAAACACCAAGATAATATGTGAATGCGCCTCTGCGGTGCATAATAATTACCATAATATGTGACAACCTGCGAACGAAGGCGGGCGTGTTGTTAGTCCGAAAAAAACTGATAAAAATGCATACCCAGCAATGGAACGTAACAAAAAAATATATTAAAAAGATCGTTTGCTGGCGTTATCTAAATTGGTCGTGTAGCGCTTTCGTCTGTTTTTTGTATATTTGCATTTAGTGGTATCGATTTCAATCACATGTTTGTTCTTAAAGGACTTAAACACGGACAATTAAGTATAGTTTATACATTTATTAATACCTAAAGCGGAGAAGATTGACAGCCCCGTGGCGCAGTTGGCTAGACACCAGCTTGGGAAACGAGAGGCCGCGGGTTCGATCCCCGCACCGAGACAAATGTTTGATTGACCCACAAATATTTGTTTCGGGTCTGGGTGTATGTGAGACCGAAAAGTCTCTCGTAGTTACTGATACCCACAACACAAGACTTGTATCTTAGTGTGGGATCAGAACTATGTATGTGACTGTTGGGTGTATTTATTTTATTTATTTATTAAGATATTTTTAAATTAAGTCACGACTAGGCCTATATTAACAGGAGTAAATCCACGTTGTATTCTATGAGACAATGGTACGGAACAGGTTCAATCGGTGATGTACCAACGCCTTAAAAACACTAATTTTGCTGTCATCAAACTTAATCACAGTAGTTATAAGCTAGTATAGATTTTAAAACGAGTAAAACATAATACTAGTTATGTTATTTGTCACTAAGCACTTCAGTTATGTTTAGGCTTGGATAGTTTTGTCTACAAGTTAGACCTAGCAGTACTTTTGCCACTAAGCACTCAATAAAAAGACATACTCGTTGTAACATTCTAAAAGCGAAATTGTTATTTGGAACGAGAAAAATGTATGCAATTGACAAAAGGAATGACGTGTTTTTGAGATTTATCATATCAATAATCTACATTTTGTTTGGTTGCTTTTAGATATTCCCTGCTTACTATTTACCTACTTAGAATTTTACTTAGTCCAGGGTACACCAGTCAATGTGGTCAATTCTCCGAACCACATATAAAACGCGTCATCATTCAGTACGTCATATTAGCACAAAGTATTTCACCCCGATGTATCACAATGCGAGGCGTGATTTTATTTCCAATGTTAATCAGAGTAAGCGGATTGCGTTTATCATTATGCTCGCATCTGCGTTTCCATCAACTTTGGGTGGCCTGTGATTATTATGTTTTTGTCCCCGACCAACGGGCCACACACCACAGCAATCATGGCGCCCGCCGAAATGTCTTTATTTACCTTTTTCACGACACTTTAAAATCGCAAATTTATCGGCACGCCGCAATGCTTGGATATTTTTCGCGAGTTTAATGTCTTATATGCCGATATTCGCAGTCACATTCGGTAAATTACGAGGACCATGTACATACAAGTGAATCATTATTTGGTTACAAAGAACTTTTAAATTTCCTAGTCGATGCGAGTTTTTGTTAATGGCATATTTTTTTCAATTAATACAAGACTCTTTCGTTGGTGCTCTAGTTATGGTTGAGGACAAATATCGTTTCAATTCCATCCGTCACAACAACAGAAAAATCCTAAAAAGGTTCTAAATGTCACATTTTTTAAACATATAATTAAAGAAAATGACATATCGATAACTTCGAGTTTAGGTAGCACACAAAATTTTCGTATATTATGGATTTTAGAAAGAACAACCATGTAAGACGTCCTCAAGTAGACTCAAATACTTTTACGAAACGTGGTCATGAGTTATTTCAAAGTTGCTTTTTAGACAATGAAACAATGACATTCAACAAAGAAGAAAGTGATGAAACTGTTGACGCCACGGAATTCGGCAAATATTACAAATTACATAAAGACGTCAGTGGGAAAACTTTTAATGCAAATTCTAAGGTCATCTTTAATGACGACGCCCAAGAATATTCTCAAAACAAAGGTAGGTTCTCTCGTAATTACCAAGATGACAAATCAATATGTAATATCCAAAATTATAATAGGAGCAACACACAAGAAATTTCTGACAGAAATTACCAATTTGCTGATAACCTTTACATGCCATGTACAAGTAGAGGGCAAAAACCACCGATGACTTTCCATAAACAGGCTCAGTTCCAAAGATTCGATAATGGTGAAGAAAAAACGGTTTTGACAAATAATATTTATTCTGTGAAATGTAATAGTCAAAGTAACTGTTCTGAAAAGTCTACGTATTGTCGTCCAGTTGAAAGTTATTATCGTCAACAGTTTATCTATAAGACCTTGGCTAAAAACGCAAGACTACAAAGGTTAGTCAAGCAATTATTGCTAGTAAGACAGAAACAGAAAGAAGAAGATTTATGGAATAACTTTATAAACGACCTGAAGAATAGGCACAAATATTCCCTAGACAATGAGGAACCATCCACACATATTCTAGAAGAAATAACTCCTGAAATAATTGAAGATTATTACGATACCAGACTTAGACCGAGACAATATGATCCAAGTCAGAATTTACTAAATGATTTTTATGGCGTCTACAACAATTTAAGCAGAAACGTTCACTTTGACCCGCGAAATGAAAATTACCCATTGCGCGCTAAAAATTACCCACAATACGTCTATGAAAATCAATCGGTTTGTTATCCGACTGCATCGCAGGGTGGTTTAATGATGATAAATAAAAAGAGGCAAGGAAATCAGTACAACCTAGAAAACAGTTCGCCAACACGTTTTTTTCGTGGTAACACTATATATGTAGACAAAGATACCCCTAAACCGAGGAAGTATCAAAAGAGAAAACTGCAACCAACGAAATCCACCAATACTATATTTTTTCAAAATTCCAAAACTTCTATCAAGAGTACCTCTATGCAGACGGATATGAAATGTTTGTATCCTATAAACGAGAGTGTAAATGACACCAGTAATGCTGGGTCAACTAGAGAAAGATACGAGCAGGCTGCAAAAAATGTGGAAAGGTTGAAACGAAAACTAGAGAAAACTAACAGTGATGCTAAGCAAATCGCACTAGATAACATTGAAAATAAGTTAAATAATTTGATACAAACACTGAACACGTTCATGGTTGATATTAGAACTAACAATCCGTTCAATCGAGATAGTAAATCACTTTCGTTGTCAAGCCGAGTTAGAGCTAATGATCTTAGCGATTTAAACGAGGCAAAAAGTGACACATTTGATGTTGCTAATCGTGAGGAAGCTATATGCCGTGTAGCCCATGAAAACACTACCGCAACGTCGTCTTATTTAGACTTTTCAAGTACGAAAAAGAGCAAAAATCACTATGACAAAATCAATAAAATTTTGAATGAAGAACTCGAGAAAAGTAACAAAGTAAAGAAAGATATTGACGATTTAATGTATCAGAAGACGCACTGTCCTAGAGCTGTTCAAATAACTTTCGATATTCCTACTAAAGAACGGTCTACGGAAGTAACGCAATCCTTGTCGGAAGCCAAAGTTGTGGAAAATGTGCCTATGGATAAAATTGAAACTGTAAAAACAGGTATTGAAAGAAAAATGACTATCGCCGTGAATACTGATCCTCTAGGAATATTAGGCCTCCTACGTGTCTCTTCTGAGGCTGTAAAGCAGATCCTATCCTACATGCCTAACATAGATTATTATGCCTACTTACCAATGTTACAGTTCCCAATGTCTCGTAACGGTATTCAAAATTTCGTGTGCAACATTTGCGGCGCCTCCTTCGAGCGGCCTTCACAGCTGAGCGATCACATTCAGTCACATAATTTGGGTTATTCCAGGTAATTATTATGTTTGCGATTTGAATAGTTTTGCTTTTGTTGACAACTAAAAAGTAAGGCTCGGACAGCTGTCAAAGCCACGACATCGGTCATGTCCCGATTTTAAAGGTACATGAACTGAATAATCTCAATTTTAACTCATCAGGACGTACTAACGTAGTTTGCAAATAGCTCATGGACTTAACACATGTAAGAAATTCTTTGTGAAGAAATCCCAGTTTCGGAGATATTGTGTATATCTTCTCTAATCATTATGAATGCTATAATACCCACATAATACTAGCTAAACGTAGTATATTTGACCAGGGATTGTTGCGTCTGCCGTCACGTGTTAGACATGAAACAGCGTCGGCCTGGCTTATTCAAGTGCAAGTACTGCGGCCAGAGATTCACCAGGGCTTATTGCTGCGAGCTACACGAGGAATCATGCGCTAGGAGACTTGGTATTCAACATGACGTCAATTCTAGTCTTAATCTGCTGCAGTAAGAGCTAAATCCACAATTAAGTATTAGGTAAAGTAGATTATTATGTTATTATATCTTGTTAGAATTTTTATTTCTCTCTAAAGCATCATTACACAAAAGTAAATCAAGTTTGTTAATGTACCTACCTATTTATGAAGAAGTTGAATTATTTTTTATGTAACAAGGTCTTTTTTGATAGTATTTTGTATATTTGGTTGTGAATGTGTTTTTGCTTTGTAAGAATAAATGTTTGTATCCACTAAAATACTTTTTATTTTTACAAAATATTTCCTAAAAAAGAGACTCCCTACTTATATATGTAAAGTATAGTGGACAATGACCGAATGTACACCCTGCGAGCACATTTTATCACAAAAAAAATACCTCAATAATGCTTCTAAAAGCATTATTTACTTTAAAAACAAACAGCAAACATTTTGGTACGTGCAAACGGACACAATCTTCACAATGTGGGCACGTTTAATTGGTGGCGGGGTGGGTTGTCATCCATCCTTTTGTGCCCGCCGCTGCCATCCATCACGGTTGTCGGGGGCATCAATTGTGGTGAAATGGGCAGAAAATTCCACGTCTACCCCTCAATGGCTAAACGTTACTATTATAATTATATTTGTTTGGCTATTGGTGAAGCGTTATGATGGAATTAGTCCTTTTTGTGCGGAGCTTCGGAAGGCTGTAGATTGCGTATTTATTGGTACAAAAAAAAAACTAATTTTAGTGCAGTTTGTCGTGATTTTTATAACATTGTCTAAATTACATACATACGTATATAACCTCACGCCTATAATCCCCGAAGGGGTAGGCAGAGGTGCATTTCTGCACCCACATTTCGCCAGGTATGTTTCAGTCCCACGTAATAGGGGGCGAGCCTATTGCCGTTTTTCGGGCACAATTCCAGACTCCGTGCTGTTACCGAGAATTTCCTAATAGAAAAACCCAATAACACCCTGCCCGACCCGGGAATCGAACCCAGGACCTCTAGATCGCACGGCACATACTTGTACCGCGAGACCACGATTACATTTTGATAAATATCTAAGATGGGGTTAATTTACCCAAAACTAATATTAGTAAATCAATTAAACTGCACTTAATGTTGACTGAAATTACTGATATTGTAATAGATAAATAAATTATGACGCTTTTTACGAGTACGAGAATCCGTGCCTGTGACTCCACGACATATTAATTACAAATGCTTTATTCGGTTATAATTGTAATAACCGCATCGGTATGTACTAGATTTAGATCGAAAATATGTATGTTTGTCACCAACACGCTGTAGCGTGCCTGTAGGCATACTTTGGTGTGTCGTCGGGATTTTGTGTCAATACTGTATATTTAATATATCAGAAGAAATCGTGCATTGATGACTAAGAACCTAAATGAAAAACGGCGCTTTATACTCCTAAACACAACTTGTAAAACGTTACCCAAGAACAGTTATACTCAGAACAGATTCATTCACAAAACTATTGAATGAGATCTCTGAATGTTTGCCGACAATAAACCCTCACTAACAGCGCGGGTTTGTCTGTAAAGAGTGCGTTTTGTCTGAATTCCAGCACGTAGTAACATTGGAGGTGTAAATTCCATAATAAAATGGTATACAAAAGGTTTTTGCGCGGCCCACCGGGGCGCTCAACGCGACAGAATTACACACCGTTATTTAGTGATGGCTATGTGAAATGTTGGCGGGAATTTCTTTAAGTAGTTTCCTTTTTGTACAGGATTTTGACTGGGCTTTAGTTTAGTCGATGGCAGGACGGATCGCAGCTTAAGATGGTCTTATAACATCAGATATCTATAAATAGACGCGGCGTAATTTTAGGCCAGCCTTTTTAATATTAGCCGTAACAACCAAAGATCAATAAAGTTTTTTCTTTGTATAGTATCAGGTTTTACAAGCATTTAATTTAAAAAAAAGGTTATTGTAAATATTAACTTTTAATAATATTAATTTAAAACAGAAAATACATAAATAATTGTAACTTCGCATTGGCAAGTTTTAGCCGTATTTAAGTTAGGTATGTATATAGTAATATAGTATGTAGTTATATAGTAGATATTATGCTCTATCCTATATATATCATTTAACACCACCTCTCAAATGTGATCTTTAAAATTAGGTTTTTAAAATGCTCACATAAAGAGGAGTGTTATGTTGCGCAACATCACTAGCGGCTCACAACATCGTTTGCTTTAGTGAAACTGACTCAACAACTCATGTAGGTGGTCTTAATATTGTTGATACAAATTGGGATTTCTTTTTCGATGCTCAATTAGATTAATTAACGCTCATTATGTGGGAATATCTCATACTTTTTAGTTTATAAATATTGTTGCATAAATGACAGTAGTATGACCATACATATTTCTAGATGCTTCTATTGGCAGCCAATGTTAGCTTGTGAAACTAGAACCCGCAGGTTTGAACCTAATAAAATCTAATTGTGCGTGAGACACATAAGTCTCTCTTAACTTATGATACCCACAACGCGAAAACTGTATCTTAATGGATCAGAACTATGTGACATACATACATAATTACATACATAACCTCACGGCTATAGAAAAAGGTGAATTTCTGCACCCATATTTCGCCAGATATGTAACAGTCCCACGTAATAAGGGGCGAGCTTATTGCCGTTTTTCGGGCACAATTCCAGACTCCGTGCTGCTACTGAGAATTTCCAAATGAAAAAACTCAATAACACTGTCCGACCCGGGAATCGAACTGAGGACCTCTAGATGTATATGCCGCGAGACCACGAGGCAATCCAACTATGTGACTTTTGGTTATAATATTTATTATTATGTAGAATAACCTCCGTATCCCAATGTTATCAAAGACAGCCGGATACGCTTGTAAATCGGGGGGTACAACAAACAGGCGATAAGGCCGCACGCGCCCCACTCGCTGCCGACTCTTTGATGAGCCACAAATATTGATACTGACTATCGGAATCAGCTATCCATCATTTGTTGTTTCGATAACGCAGGGACAGGTGGCCTATCCACATATTCAACATATGATAAGAAATAAGTATATTGGTTTACCTTAAATTCACCATATATTAGACACGGGCCCTAATTTATGAGGGGTTAAGGCTAAGGTCACAGATTTTTTTTAATCCATGAAGAAATTTTCCCTCGCTACTTGATCGTGGTTCATAATCTTTAGCCGAAATACGTCAAATGCTGGACATAGGTAGGGTTTGCAATCCCGCAGGAAAATTTAAAAATGTAAAAATATGCATATAATAATGCTTTGTTACCTGTAGTTTAGTTACACTATATTAAAAATTAATAATAATAGAAACATTCATACAATATCTAATAGAAAAAGTACTTTTTCATAGTTCTTATGAGGTTAGGTAGGGGGTTTGCAATCAATAGGGTTTCCTACGTGTTAATATGGACTTATCTTACCTAAACAAACAAATATAGTAAACCAATTTTAATCCTTTACTTCGCTCGATCGGTTGATCGATCTGACTGACGCGCCCGCGCTATTGTGATGGAGCTAATAGGCCTTCAGTAAAAGCTAAATTACCTTGCCGAGTCAAAAAAATGCGGGAACGCGGAATTGCAAACTCTAGACATAGGCCTGCTCAAAGACTTCCGAAGGTCTCAGTCGCAAGCGGCCTGCATCCAGCGGGTGAAAGACCGTGGTTACTATCAAGTATTGTCATTTTGATGTGTCGGTATAAAAATAAATATTAGAAGACTTCTAAATCTATAATACTAAGAGCAAGATTACTAGGATATTACGATATTTACTAATTGACTGCCTCGTGGTCTCGCGGTGCAAGAATGTGTCGTGCGATCTAGAGGTCCTGGGTTCGATTCCCGGTTCGGGCGAAGTGTTATTGGGTTTTTCCATTAGGAAATTCTCAGTAACAGCACGGAGTCTGGAAATGTGCCCGAAAAACGGCAATAGGCTCGCCCCCTGTTACGTGGGACTGATACATACTTGGCGAAATGTGGGTGCAGAAATGCACCTCTGCCTACCCCTTCCGGGAATACAGGCGTGAGTTTATGTATGTATGTATGTACTAATTGAAAGTTCATCATTAGCCCGCATCATAGGTTTTATTTCAAAAGAAAATTAGTAGGCTGAGAATTTTGAGGTATCTATTTGATTTGATTACGAGATTAGAGTATTCTTGTTGTATTTCTAGCAGTTATTTTCGTATTATTTAAAATTTAAGGAATAGAGATTATTTAGGGTTTTTCAAATGATCTCATAAAGTTGCATGATTTAAATCCATGCACTTCCAGCGCGTCATATATCGGAAACGCATTCTATAAGAGAGAATACATTAAGGTTAGAAATGTGTCCATTTGGCTAAACTAATGACAGAATATCCTGTCTTTTACGTACGTCTCGAGACCTTTAGTGTTTGACGGTGACTCACTTTCGGATGTCGATCGCTGTGGTATTGTAATTCTATGTAATTCATTCACTAAATGTTACATGTTTAGCCATAGAATTATTGTTACACGGATGTATGGAGGTATGAAAAAGCATTATTAGCAGAGCTACAAAAGATATATTATGAATAAGTACCTATGTATGAAAATTGCTGACTTCCTTAAAAATATAGTTTTGTAATTTTAACACATAAAAATTTAATAATATTTTATAATAACTCAAAATTTTATCAACTTTAATTTATTAATCTAAATGCGAAAATTTCAAATACAAACACAGATGGGACCCTAACTTCCTTTTCTTTCCGAGCAATGGTTTATTATCATTGAATGAATTATAACATAATGTATAGAAAACAGGCAATGTATGTTGATTAAACCCACTAAAGTTACGCACATAACTCCTGTATTCTTTAAGGGATAGGCAGGAGTACATTTGAGCACCAACGGTACGCCAGTTGCGTTTTAAGAGCCATGATACAGAAACGAGAATCTTTCCGTTTTTCAGACTTCGCGTTGCTAAGCATTTCCTAATGGTTAAATCCTATAACATGGGGTCTCTAGATAAAATGATGTAATCTATCCCGCAACCCGAGACCAACAAGCAGGCAAATTTAGTTTTTTTTTTTTATAATTTTATTAAGTTTACAATTAAATCTCTGACTGCCTCGTGGTCTCACGGCACAAGTATGTGCCGTGCGATCTCGAGGTCCTGGGTTCGATTCCCGGGTCGAGCAAAGTTTTATTGGGTTTTTCCATTAGGAAATTCTCAGTAGCAGCACGGAGTCTGGAATTGTGCCCGAAAAACGGCAATAGGCTCGCCCCCTATTACGTGGGACTGATACATACCTGGCGAAATGTGGGAATACAGGCGTGAGTTTATGTATTTAATTAAATCTATTGTGTTTCCTATGGAGTTGTATCACGTATGTAGTGACGTTTAGTCTGTTTCCTCGGCTAACGGATATCAATGCAAATGTCCATGTACGGAGTCGCGGGAGGCGCGTGCGCACGTGCCGGGACTCACAAAGCCTCGCCTCAGGAACTGGGAGACGGTGATTCAGACAGCATCATTGCCATAAGTAAACTCAGGACTGGGATTACTGGAGGGGTAGGTAGAGATGTTTTTCTATGTTAATTTTTTCTGGCGAGGTTATTGTCCCAATACACATTGTTCTACACCTGTGAGTAGAAATCGGGACCGGGGCAATCCATTCTAATATTTTTTTATTCATTATTTATTGCAGTGAAGTTGCAAACTATAGCCATGTCTCGACCATTACGTTTAAGTGCTACGTAATAGCACAGCTCTTGTTTGGAAAAGAGCAACACTAGAGTTTCTTGCCCGTTCTTCTCTAGCGATGACTGCCTTCCGAACAGGGTGGTAAACTAAATTTTTAAATGACTAAATCTAAGTGATGTATTTTACATTTTATAGATTCAATAAAATATTATTTCATTTCGTTATAGGAAGCAAGCCTATTGCCGTTTCCGGGCACATTTCCAGACTCCAGCTGGAAAACTTAATAAATCTTTACTCAGTATGTATCAAGTTCATTGTAGTCATTATAAAAGTTAATTTTAAGCCTTAAGTTATCTTTAATCATAATTTAATTTTGCCCAAATCTGGGTGGTATATGATTAACACCAATATATATTCATATCAAATATGAGTTTTTACGCATACCAGACAATGACCGATTAATATTGTCTCGCTTGTAACAATTGTGATCAGATCTTCATTGTCCATTCATTGTTAATGAAAAATAAAAATTATGTTTATACGTCATTGTTTCCTTCACTGAATACTTTCGATGTAAACTTTAAATGGCTGTTGTAGGAAGTAGTGGTAGAGGAAGTGCGAGGTCTGTCATCTCATCTTGGTAGTCGCAGGATGGAACGTAGAACATGATGTTATATTCATCTGCATGAATCTGAATTCATCATCATCGTCAAGCCCATATACGTCCCAACACAACAAAAACAACTAAGTGGGTTTCGGCCTTAGTCGTTGGCGGACTACACACCTAAGAAAGAAGAACTTTTTTAGGTGTGCAGGTTTCCTCACGATGTTTTCCTTCACCGTTTGTAGCAGTGATGGCCTAAAGATAAGCCGCGCGGTCGTAAATCTCGATGGTCGCGGGTTGAAACCCTAGGCACACATCTTTGATTTTTCGAAGTCATGTAGGTATTCACAATGAATTATCACTTACTTTGACGAATCTGAATTAAGATTATTCAAGAGATATTTCTTTAGAGAATTTGTAAATCTTATCCATATTTGGACCAACTACCAACCCACATTAGGCCAGCGTGGTGTAGTAAGGCCTAAACCCTCTCAGTTGTAGAGGAGGCCCGTGCCCAGCAGTGGGACGTATATGGTCTGATGATGATGATCCACACTTGGACTACGGCTTAGCTATTTTCAACCTTAGAGATGCATTTTGTCTGATCCAGTTATACAAATTTTTTATAGAAGTTGTTACAAAAATTACCTATCACTTAAATTAGTTATCACCTTTAATTTGTAAGACTTTTAAATACATGTACTTGTAATCTCCATGTTCATTACACTTAAAATTGTCAGCTGCAATGGAGTAAGATAGTACTACGGTAGGAATAAGTCGATCCGACCAGCATATTATCACATATTAACGCGAAGAGATACTATTGTTTTGTTCGGTGAGTGAGATTGTCGGAAGTCCTAATTTTTCCGTGGTAAATGCAGTCATACACACGAAAATAAATTCTACCATTCAATTAAAAACATGCCGAAGTAATTACATCAACAGTTTATTTCACTTCAATATCAGGTGCCAGAACTGTCGCTGCCAGTAAAAAAGTTTTTTAATCTATAGAACGAATCAATCAAGATGTAAAGCGAGGCGCGCTAGGTGGTGAGATGACCACTGGCTAAATCGTGTCAAATGATAAGGGATGCTGGCGCCCTCTGGTATTCCACACAGATTGATGATTAGAGGGTGTCACTGGATGTGGTATAGAACACTTTTAGTAGACAAGGTAAAAAATATTAATGTATACTCGCGGAAACGTTTTATACTAAAATGCGACTTCTTGATTTTAATACACAAGCCTTGTAACTTACTAGAGTCGTAATTATCTCTATCAATATTATAATAAAAAAGCAAGTTTGTCTATAACGCTTTCTCGAATAAGCCGCCAATTCGATTATAGTAAATCCCGGTATACGAGACGACGAGACGGTTATAGACTACATTTTTCATATTGATAGAAAAAATCTTCTCAACTTTTAAACCTTTTATTTATTTATTTATTTAAACTTCATATACATACATGTATGTATAAAGGCGGACTTAATGCCATAGGCATTAAGTATTATAAGTTGAAGTAATCATTTCTAGATACAAATATACTATAAGCCTCCCAACTCATGTCATGTAGGGCCTTATTCAAAAGCATAATACATACAGATGTAAACAAACCGTCATCGAAAACTAAGACAGGTATATTTACGGTGAATAATGTATTTGACATTGGCGCAAAAAAAAAGACCTTTTCTAACCACCATAAGTACTATCTATTTTTGTTGTACGTACCCACCGATCACAGTATGCTTACACTCTGCATGAAAGCTTAAATAATAAAAAAGTAAAAAAAAATACTATTATAGTTATGGTGATTAGGAAAACTAGAAAAAGATTAGGTAATATTTTTTTTATTTTTTTTGGGATTTTGTAGCAATGGGTTTGTTAACACCGTTAAAATTACGTGTCTTGGTTTTCGATGACGGTCAGTTTACACCTTTTATGTCTTATCATAGAAACTCATACTTAAAGTCCAAATTTTATATTACATAAATTAACTACTTAAAACCCTCTCTTAAAAAGGTTGGTAGGCACGCACTTTATTGTATGATAGCCACATCTAGCATCACAGAAGCTGTGTGGAGGCGCCGGGCGGTTTGGGCGCGGCGGTTGGCGGTGGAGTTTTTGTTCGTTTTGGCGCGGGTTTGGGAGCGCGGCCGGCCCACGAGACCACTACAGCCGCGCCGCTAAGCGACTAAACGTGTATTGTGTTCTCGGAACAGGTTCAACTGTGGATCCGATAAAATGTTTGGATGTGTCAATACTGATTTCGGTTATCAATAACTTATCCACCGTAATTTTGTGATTTTTAAAACCACAGGAATTGTAATTAAAAAACTAAACGCAGCTTCAAGTTAGAGCTGTTAATTATTTATTTGTATGTGAGCTCTTCACTATTTTTTTATTAAAATATTTTATTATTTTCTTAAGTAACGTTCTAATTTGATTATAGCAAGTAACGTTACGTTTTATGTAAAAAATAAACTGTTATATTAATTACGTTATATTTTTCCTTATTAATATACTTTGTATGCTTTATTGTACACTTAATTTTTTGTAATTAACTTATGCAAACATTTAAATAAAATAATTTGGTAAATATTTGTACAACTTAACGATTTTTAAGCTAATAAAAACAAGTAATTTATATTTAAAATACATCGCTAAATTTTAACCCCGTGTCCACTGAGCACAGTCGTTCACGGCTCCGCGCCAAGAGCGCCTGGAATGTGTCGGGCGCGATTTAAAAAACCTTTAATATAAAAAAAAATATATATATAACGATCCTTTATCAGATCGGGGCCCAGATAATGGATTGACCCATTTAGGACTTGAATCATTCATTGCACCCAAAAAACCTTTACATTTGCACTCCGCGAACCACCGACCGCTCTGCCATCGACACGCAAATAGCTCCACACAAACGCAAACCTAACTTGGTTATCGAAATTAAATTTTTAGTTCGATTCACCATGTTTGTTTTGAAAATCTAAATACGGTCAATAATAACAATAAATTATGATAATAATATTAAAGGGAACACATTGTGTACGGCGCTGAATGTTCCTTGTATGTCCTCATTTGCAAATAATATATGTGCTATTAAAATCATCATAAGCTCCTTATACGATGTTGTGTGGCTCGTAGCAAGAGTTAAATGGTAAGAGGCGTTTGTGAGGACATAATCGGAAATATAGATATGAAATTGTTAATAGCGCGGAGTCTGGAAATTTGTCCGGTAAAGGGCAATACGGTTGCTCCCTGTTACGTGGGATTAAAAAGAAAAATAAAAACAGCGCAACATAGGTGTTAAAAAGACCTAAATTTAACCCTTAGGACTTCAGGCACGAGTGATTTATACGAGACTTTTATATCAAGATAAGAATCTATTATATGCAATCACTCATCTCTTTTGAAAGAAAATGGTCACTTTTCCACAACATTATTTCTCGTGGTAATACCTTCGTCTGGATTTCGGAATCTATGTTATGTGATAGCCTTAAAGTATGTGGGTTCAATTTCAATATCGTCACTTCCATTTCTGAGTTATAAAAAAGGTCATAATTATATAATCATGCACTTTAACACTGGAGGAAACCGCTGAGAGGAATTTTATATATAATATACCCATGTGTTCTTTTTAAAGAGTTCTTTAAGTATTAAAATCCTATTAAATTGCAGTAGTCTTACTAAATTACAATGAATGTCATAATGAATTTTCACTTACTTTAACGGTGAAGGAAACCATCGTGAGGAAGCCTGCAAACCTAAAAGTTCTTATAAATTTCTTAGGTGTGTAGTTCGCCAACCCGCACTAGGCCAGCGTGGTGAACTAAGGCCTAAACTATCTCAGTTGTAGAGGAGGCCCGTGCCCAGCAGTGAGACGTATATGGGTTGATCCAGATCCAGATGGTACTGAGATCACTATGCTGTACTGTACTACTGTTCACAGTATATTCATTATAAGAAAACACCAACTGAAATTCACCAATTTCGTTATTATATTAACCACCGTTTGCCGGTAGAAAAACATTTCTATTGATTTCCGAAACTTTCTCAGAATCCGCTCATGTCGTGATGGGAAGTAATTTCGTATTGTTACGTATTCAAATCGTTTGGCGAGCATTTTCCCTACAATTAGTTTTATAACGTTTTATACGAGCACGGAAAATGTTGCGTTTAATGGAGCTTCATAAACATGCGTGACGTTTAGGGCTCGTGCAAATACGCGACTATATCTTACTTCATTTTGCACGTCGATTTTTTCCGTATATATTTTTGAAGAGTTTCTAGGCTAGCATTGCTTTTGGGTTCAGGTTTGATCTTCGCAAAGACTTACCGATTTTCTGGATATGGGATTTTAATATACATGAAATTCGTGTCTGTAGTGATTGAATGAATCTACTAAGTCAATTCTCTTACTTGGCTGAAAGAATTGTCAAAAACGATTAAAAAGTTTTAAATTATTAACTAAACAAGTCAAACCTTTTTTCTTTACATTATTTGAACTATATATTTTATTTTTTAAATATCGAACTCCTTTAATTTGTCGAATAATAAACAACTCTATATAATCAGAACAATATACTGCAAATTTAATGACTCAAATTTAATTGGAAGCTAGTTAGATAGCCTGAATTAAACATCACAGGAGGTGAGCCTTTTTTTCTTAAATAAAAAGCTAAAATGCATTTAGTTGAACAGAAGTACAAAATATTTAATAATATCAATTTTTGTACGTTTAAAGCAGTGATGAAACATGGTAAATCCGCAGGCACACTCCAAGCCTATTTCATGAATATTTTTGTGGACGGCGCGGAGACATAGCGTGCCATGTCTAGCTGGTGTAATTACTAGACCCAGTCTAGGCGACCTAGCCGACCTTCGCGTTTGCTCGCATATTGCTGTAATTTATGGTACAATTCTTGGTAATGCCGTCTAGACCATTTTTTCATTATATTTGTGATGCCAACGCTGCCGGCGACGTCATTCTTTTAGGCTTTAATTTCGGGTAATTGTCTATAGTAGTAGAATATTTTATAAATCAAAACCTGCCCATGTTTGTGGCTTTATTTACGTTTCTATATATTTTTTTCTGTCAATTTAGTAACAAAGTAGCCTTTATAACGGTTTATCAAACAATTTATCGTTGAACTAACTAACAATCGTAGAGACTGATTTATACGTTACTAGACGTACTAGTAGAAACGTTACATTGTTTGTGACGACAAACAAACACACTATTGCATTTATGATAGTAATAAGGTTTATTTTCCACGACACAAGACTCGTATCTTAATGTGGGGTCAGAACTATGTATGTGACTGTTGGGTGTATTTATTATTATTTTACACCTGGTTATTACTGCGACGTTAATTTGCCCTTAAAACCAAAAAGTCCTAGATTCGATTTTTCACATAGGCATAATGTTATTAGATTTATTTTTTGTACAAAGCACTCAGTAGCAGAAAGAAGCGAGTAACAACTAAAATTCTTATGTACATTATGAAAAAAAATAGAAATAAAAAATACACCCAACAGTCACATACATAGTCCTGACCCCACACTATGATAGTCTTGTGTCGTGACTCGTGGGTATCAGAAACTACGTGAGAATTTTCGATCTCACAGACACCTAGACCCGAAATGAATATTTGTGGATCACTCAAACATTTTTTTTTACTTATTTTTAAAATCACATATTTGCTTTTATTGATCTCATGTTATTTGTAAGCGTCTTGTAATAGGATTAGTCTCCTCTATTTTATTTAATTTTTTATCCCATGTTTAGTTTTATTTTAAATGTTAACAAACAGTGTTTTCTTTTTAGTTTTAAACAAAGATTGTTATTATTATTTTTTTATCCTATTTCGTTATTATTAATGTTTTCTACTTGCCTATTTTTTATTGTACGGATTGCCACAACTTGTAACACATTTTCGATAAATTCCTGCAAACAAAGGCCACTGCGACACAAGTTTAGCTTAGTGCAGGGCCCATGTATAATCTGCTTGTTTTAATTTTACACTTGTAGCTAATACTTAAATTTGTAAATGGTGTAATCTGTTTTTAATAAATAAATTATTATTATTATTTGTCTTAGTGTGGGGATCGAACCCGCAGCCTTTTGTTTACTGCGCCATCGGGCTGTCAAATTATAGAACAGAGCAATCTCAGGGTACACGTGAATAATCCTGATTTGCCTCCTGGATCACAAGCTACTTATGTAATATACATAAGACTTATTTGTTGTGGTCACCATCGTCTGGCAGTCGTTCTGGTCGACCGAGCGGTGGTCACCAGTGATTAACTCACACCTGCGTTATGGTCTAGCAGTTGCCGTCTACAATAATTCAGATTGACTTTGGTTCATTTCCCTGTACTATGTACTAATGATTTTTAACAAAGACCTTACTTCAAAAATGTGCTTATTATGCAAGTTATCTTAGATTAGAAGCGGACGGTAGAATCTGAGGTTGCGGGTTCGATCTAATGCATGTATATGAAGGAGTTAGCAAAAAAAATTGGTTTCCTCACGATTTTTTCCTTCACCGTTAAAGTACGTAATAATTCATTGCGAATGCACATAACTTGAACACACACAGAAATCTTGATTGCTTCAATATAATTGAATTTCCCCCCACCAAACATCAATGATTCGAACCTACGATCCATTCCAAATCTATTCTCAAATCAATAGATTTTCACCTACCTTAACATGACTCACGTGTCCCAAATTACATTTTTTGTCCCGCACACAAGTTGAACTTACCTGAAAGAAAAAAAGTACCATTAGACGGCGCACAATGGGGTCGGCAGAAAGGTTCGCGCATATGGTGTCTCATACTGGTATCCAATAAAGATTATTGAAAGGTGCAAAATTGGACACAAAAAAGACGAGAGCACATGTGCCGCTTAGCGGTTTGTGTTGTACCAAGGTGTACCGGTACGTTCATATAAAATACTATGAAGTAGTGTATCATTTAAAATTAAAACTTTATATAAAAATGCACTTAAAGTAAACTGTTCCTCACAGTGCGGAGTGGTGATTGAAAATCCTAATAAATCTGTTTTAAAAACGTATACTTGGGATTATATACGTGAGCTAGTATTCCTAAAAGTCGGTATCCTAAATTACAAAGATTCTAAAAAAAAACCGAAAGGAAAAACACAATAATACTATGTTCAGTCCAGTTTTAATCTGGGACCACTTCATTGCATACGTCAATTTGTGTCGCAAGACCAATGAGGTTATTATTTAAAAAAGTTTTATACTCAATTTCGACGATAGCCACTCTAAAGCAGCCAACTATCTTATATCATAACATTATTTTACTACCATCATGATAAGCAATCGCGACTTTTCTAGTAACTATACAGATGATTCTCCCATATTTTGGTGACATAAAAACCTTACCAATTAAACACATAAATCAACTCAAACTTCAACTCGGCAAACACTAATCCCTAATCAAATGAAGGATGTAGCGGAGTATTTGGCAAACAAACAAGAGTGCGCGGAACAGATGTGATAAGAGATCGCGTGGCCCGCAGCACACCTTGCCGCTCTTTTGTCGGTCCACGTGGGGAGCTTAAGAACCGAATATAAAACCGCTCACACCCTCTTCCTGGCGCACAGTTTTACAGCCAGTCTTATTTTATCAGGGCTGCCAGTGATTAGCAAATCTTATACAAAATGTAGGGCGTTATAGATAAATTAATAAATACACCAAACAGTCACACACATAGTTTTGAACCCACGCTAGGATACAAGTCCTATGTCGTGGGTATCAGAAACTACGAGAGACTTTTCGGTCTCGCAAACACCCACCCGAAACAATTATTTGTGGATCACACAAACATTTGTCTCGGTGCGGGGATCGAACCCGCGGCTTCTCGTTTCTGCACCACGAGGCTGTCGATATTTTATTAAATATATCCCTTACAGTTTCATAGTTCTGACTCAGCATTGTATATGCTAATCTTGTGTTATTGTTATCAAGAACAACTAAAGTTTTGAGTCACAAACATGCAAAGACGAAACTAATGATTAAGGATCACTCTCACATGGACAAATATTTGTATGCCTGGTCTTTAATAAATTATACCATTAAGTCTGTCACATAAAGAAAAACGAATGTTTGTGACCCAAAGCATTAAGATTTACGCGTAGAAATACTATAAAGTTCTGATGGCAAGTTGTTACAACCAGTGGCGATACTTCCATAGAAGCCCAAAAGCGTTACACGTTAATTGTGTAATGTCTAATTTATAATTGTTTATTGTGGGGTCAGAATATTCTCATTGAAATGTCGAATTGCTTTCGTTAAATAAAGATTTAAAGATAAATAGATATTATTCTGAATTTTGTCAGGCATGTTGGCTTTTGGGCTTCTATAAGTACCGCCCCTGGTTACAACAATCTACATATTATACATTTGAACGGGGCGAGAGCCTAGTTTATGGCACTAAATTACAATCTATAATGTACCTGACAAGACATAATATACCTAGTTCCTACGCACTTAGTGTTTTTAATTGGTAAACCTTATCGGCTTACAACACACTAATTTATGTAAAGTAGTGATAACTATGGGTGGCTGTCAATACTTTTGCAATCACAACCGAATAATTACTGTTTTCTTATATACCACTTGACTTATAAATTTTTATTCTCAAAATATTTTAAGTCGCAAAATATTAAAATATATATATATTTATTATTCTGTTATGTTAAAGCAAAACAGTACGGTAAATTGGCTCGTATGGCAGCCCTAATCGCAAGGGCTGTTGGGTAGAGGCAGGTGTGCTTCTACTTCAGATTTCCAAGACACGTGGCAGGGGCGACTGCCAGCTTTCGGCTTCCTAGTGGCAAATATAAACATAATTATATACTCTTCCGGTCTTGATTTGGCATATCAAGTGGTTTGGTGCGGTTTTAAGTGGATTTGGGGATGTTTGAACGATGTTTCTTGTTGATTCGAGACGCTGTCGACGGTTTGTCGAGGGTGGGATGATAGACCACCGCGGTGTACGTTGCTTGTTTGTTGGAAATATAATAGTTTGTTCATAAGCCCGTGGCGCAGTTGGCTAGACACCAGCTTGCGAAACGAGAGGCCGCGGGTTTGATCCCCGCACCGAGACAAATGTTTGTGTGATCCACAAATATTTGTTTCGGGTCCGGGTGTTTGTGAGACCGAAAAGTCTCTCGTAGTTTCTGATACCCACGACACAGGACAAGTATCCTAGTGTGGGGTCAGAACTATGTATGTGACTGTTGGGTGTATTTATTTATTTATAAAACTATACATTTATGCATAGGTCTTGATGAATTGACAGTTTTAGCGTAGGTCCTTGAAAAGTTTATCTTTTGTTATGTAATTACATGAGTTTAAGCATTTAGGACGGGAGATGGGTTTAGATATAAAACATACAATGTTTTTTCGGGGACAAAGTGAACAAATTTAAAGTAACGGATTTTAGATCATACAAATGCCTCACGATTGAAATTACTCGAGTAAAATGGTCGACCCTAGAACGACACGTGCATGGTCACCTGTAGTGGGATAATATCTTAGTAACTATTGGGATACAAATACGTGTATACTACAAGTAAACAACGCGCAAATCCATCAGTACGTACAGTTTCTGTATAACCTGGAATACTACATAAAGTCTCTGTATCCGTATCCAAAACTAACCAAGCAAATACTCAATTATACAAAACTTTCCAAGAATTACAAAGAAAACGATCGCGTGCGAGTTATTGGAGTGCAGATCGATATTATTAAAAGGGTAGGCATTTTTTTATTGTTCGCAGTTAAGGCTGTATTTGTGTGTAGTACCATTACTACTCCTCCGGTTCTTATGGATGGCAACAACCTTTATACTACACTTGTTTTGTATTGGCGGGTGATGAATTCTAGGTTTTCTTAATCACAAATGCAGTCACAGTCTCCCATAGGGGCAGGCAGAGACTATTTATCGAAGCACGCTACGGTCCTGACATACTTCCCTCATCATCATCAGCCAATACGCGTCCCATTGCTGGGCACAGGCCTCTTCTACAACTGAGCGGGTTAAGGCCTTATTCCACCACGCTGGCCTAGTGCGGGTTGGCCTACTTCTCCTGCTTCGTCCAAATTCATACATTTTAAAGGGGCACTTGACATTCCACGTAAGGATAAGATCATCTTTTCGTTTCCTAAACTAAAAAGGAAAAAATCGGAACCAATGGACAATTTCTTTAGAATCTTCTTGACCGAGTGAGATATAATTAAAAGCATATTTTTTAAATTATAGACATTTGCAATAGTAAGATACGAGTATGTTAGATGTTTTGCTAGTCTCTTGAAAATAGATGGAGAAATGAAGATGGCAGGGATATTTTGGGTTCAACTGACTTTACTGGTTGCTGATAGTAACGACAGTTAACCTTCACAATTCCTTACGTTTTTCATTTATTTCTACATTGCAGTCAATTTATGTAGTTTCTAAAAATGTGTATTTATACAAAATACAAAAAACTATCAGATAGCTCACGCAAATAAATAATTAGAAGTCAATAACCTTAATGTTTTATTCGAAATATCTCATACCACATTCAAATATATAATTTATGCTAAAAAAAAATATATTTTTTCTACAAGGTCATGAATATGCTTTGGCGCTAATAGTGCTGTCATGTCAAAATTCGTTTACTAAAAACGTTGAAAATTTAATAGGGTTGTTAGAAACGGTCTTACTGAGGAACAACGATATTTTGGAAGTAAAATTGGTAACAGTTTTAGTACTCAATACGAGGCATATCTGAAACACAAACTGGAAGGAAAATTAAAAGTATCACTTATATTGAAACAAACTTGCAAGGAAGAAAGAAAACAGCATTTGATAGCGATGTAGGAATAAATAATAATAATAATAAATAAATACACCCAACAGTCACATACATAGTTCTGACCCCACATTAAGATACGAGTCTTGTGTCGTGGGTATCAGAAACTACTAGAGACTTTTTGGTCTCACAAACACGCAGACCCGAAACAAATAATTGTGGATCACACAAACATTTGTCTCGGTGCGGGGATCGAACCCGCGGCCTCTCGTTTCGCAAGCTGGTGTCTAGCCAACTGCGCCACGGGGCTGTCAATACCTACATCTGCCAATACCTTCGTGGAAACGGTTATTACATACTATGTTTGTAGTTTAAAACAACATCTCGTATTATGGAGTTAGTTTTATCTATAACCTACGAGTAGAATACGGACTAAATTTCGTGTGTATTAACGTCATCTGTTAGTCGTGATGGCCTCGAGGTTTAGACACGCGGTCAAGAATCTCGGCCGTCGCGAGTTTATACCCCAGGCACACACCACTGACTTTTCAAAATTACGTGTGTATTCACAATGAATTATCACGTACTTTAACTGTGAAGGAAAACATCGCGAGGAACCTGCACACCTAAGTACTTAGTAATTTCTTAGGTGTATGTTTGCAAACCCGCACTAGGCCAGCCTAGTGTACGTAGGCCTAAACGCTCTCAGTTGTAGTGGAGGCCGGTGCCCAACAGTGGGTCATATATGGGCTGATTCAGTTTTGAGATCAATAAACAATAAAAATCGACTGCCTCGTGGTCTCGCGGTACAAGTAAGTGCCGTGCGATCTAGAGGTCCTGGGTTCGATTCCCGGGTCGGGCAGAGTGTTATTGGGTTTTTCTATTAGGAAATTCTCGGTAACAGCACGGAGTCTGGAATTGTGCCCGAAAAACGGCAATAGGCTCACCCCCTATTACGTGGGACTGATAAATACTTAGTGAAATGTGGGTGCAGAAATGCACCTCTGCCTACCCCTTTGGGGATTATAGGCGTGAGGTGATGTATGTATGTATGTAAACAATAAAAAGAGTTAATTTTGATAGTGACAGCCCTACTTGCAGTAGCACTTCGTTAGTCTTGCACAGAAACTAGTGCACGCGATGATTTCATGTCCAACAACACAGACGCTATCGCTTTTTATGCCTTTCTTTACAATGTTCACCTCTGACACTTTATTGAAGAGAGTTTAAAATTCTCTTTATTTTCATAAAATGGTCCTTAACAGTAAAGTTTGAGTGCGCGAAGAAAATTATATGCGGGAATCACAGAGCTAGTAATACCATAAAGTCACATCGAATCGCAGTACGAAGAGGTATATCACACGACAGAGAGATCCTGACTTCGATTCGGAATTTGCTATTGGGGTTTTGCGCTTGAATCTGGTTAATAACAGCCAGGTGTCTGAAAGTGTGTCCGGTAAAAGTAATAGGCTAGCGCTATTATATGGCACAAAGTAATTGGGTAAAACCAAGATTATACCCACAAATTTGACACATAAATCCATTTATGTCTAGGGTATTTTTTAAAAATAGTAATTTCGGCGGTCGCAGGTTCAAAACCCCGGCACACATCTCTGACTTTTGCAAGTTCTGTGTGTATTCACAATGAATTACCACGCACTTTAACGGTGAAGGAAAACTTTGTGAGGAAACCTAAAAAAAATTAGAATATCATAGGTGTTTAGTCCGCCAACCCGATCTAGGCCAGCGTGGTGGACTAAGACTTAAACCCTCTCAGTTGTAGGGGACGCCCGTGCCCAGCAGTGGCTTATATGGGCTGATGATGAAGATGATAATGTAAAATAAATTATAAAATATTCCGGAAAATCAAATTACCTCGGAATATATGTGTACTATATATCTGAAACGTTTAAAGCTGCAGTTTTAAGCCGTATCATATACATTAGGTATTTTGTCCCATCGCACGCCAATTCAAAGTGTAAGCATAGTACGTCGGGCACAAATTCGAGATTAAATCGGGCAAGTTGACAAATGGCGGGTGGGTCACGCCACGTACCGTGCGGCAGTGCGAGGCCTACTTCCCGGCCGTTTCGCCACCCCGACATGGGGGCGATATTAAATTCGGCACTATTCATATTTTTTTCTTTCAATAATCCAATTACGGGATTTGATCAAGATTGTCCGTGATTATGATTACGTTTGCTGTTACAAATATTTTTTATGGGTAGGCCTAGTTTTATAAAAACATGAATATTGAAACCAGAAGTAGCGAGAAAATATGTTTAATTCAATTATGTTTTTTCTATACTGTGGCTTTATCAGTGTTTCTCAAGTCTCGGTCGAAAAAAAAAACAATAATACTTCGAATGTGGAATTGACAGAAATCGAACCCGGGTCCTTGCAATTATACATTGTCATCATCATCACTAGCCTCTCTCACGTCCACTGCTGGACATTGGCCTCTCCTATGGCACGCCACTGGGCTCGATCTTCGGCCTTCCTCATCCAACCGCTGCCATACATTGTATCCTCACTTACATCTCTAATTTATCTTTGCCGTAATCAATCGTAAGTCGTGATGGCCTTGTGGGTAAGTCGTGATGGCCTTGTGGTTTAGGCACGCGGTCGAGAATTTCGACGGTCGCGGGTTCAAACCCCAGGCACACACCTATGACTTTTCGAAGTTATGTGTGTATTCACAATGAATTATCACGTACTTTAACGGTGAAGGAAAACATCGTGATGAAACCTGCACACCTAAAAAGTTCTTAGGAATTTCTTAGGTGTGTAGTCCGCCAACCCGCACTAGGCCAGCGTGGTGGACTATGGTCTAAACCCTCTCAATGGTAGAGGAGGCCCGTGCCCAGCAGTGGGACGTATATGGGCTGATGATGATGATGATGTAATCAATAAGGCATATTTTTCAAAAACCGAGCCAAATTCTATGTCCATAGCAACACAAAGGCTTAATACAGAATACCACAAACCCGTTTGTTTTTTAGTGTTCCACGGCGCACGCCAGATGGCGCTGGGTTCGATGACTTCTTAATTTTTTGTTGTTGTTTTTTTCTTGCGTAAATTCGCGACCCCTAATTGCGGTGAGCGCATTATAACACCGTTTAATATACACTAAGTAGCGATGTTGCGGTTGTAGACCAATTTTCTTGTAAGAATTGGTACACGCACTTTAAGGATTTTGCAAAATAAAACGTTTGTAGGCGCTTGGAATATTTAGGCTTAAATAACTTTTGCTGCCTCTTTGTTTACGTTAAGTTACCAAAATTCATCAAAATTAGCTTAACAATTAAAGCCCGTTAGGTCCCGAAAGCCTAAAAAATAAGGATGTGTGGTCCTATCAGAGTATCGTCTGGTAAAAAAGATTAGCGAACACCTCCTACTCATTAGCCACCTGTATATAACCAAATTCACACAACATGATCCCAGAATACGGCACATTTTTATGAACAAATACGCCAGATTTCAAAATATAGTCATATCAGCTGTCGGTATGATCTACTCACAAACATTGGCTATATTATCACCCCGCGAACATTTTACGAGGCCGTTCCTACCTTTCCCCAGGGCCTGGTGGGTCAAACGTTGCCCGTACTTGCGGAATCTACGTCTTGGTTGCTGCGTGGATTTAGGGTGGCTGGGGTGGGGTACAGGGAGACCCGATGGGAACGGTTCCGTCGGCCGCCTGCCGGTCAGTTGGGGACCTGAACCCGGGGACTCTCTTTCAAACTCCCTCCCCGGGAAGCTGTCCCGCCAACCGGCGAAAATCCCGTCGTGCAGGCGTCATGCCAGAGTGGGAGACTGGGGTGGATCCTGCCGTCTGCACGCGGGGGGGCATCGGGGGCCCTTCCGTGCTCAACACCTCATCCTCTCGGAGATCGCGCAGCCACCTTGCACTACGATCCGCATACTTTTACGGGTGCCGTTCTGGCAACGCCACAGCCCTCTATCCTTATACACTCTAATCCTATATGAAGCACAAAAACAAAAGAAGCAGGCATTCTACGGCGGTCAAAAAATCCACATTCAAAGTGGACTTCTGTAATGTCAGGGGTCTACACAGTAATCTCAACGCTGTTCATCACCACCTTGAAACGGCGCGGCCTGCCCTGCTCTTTTTAACGGAGACGCAAATATCTACCCCTGATGTTTCGTACCTTAACTACCCCGGCTACGTACTGGAGCACTCATTCCTACGTAAAGCCGGGGTGTGCGTCTTCATCAGGGGTGATATATGTTGTCGCCGCCTTCGGGGCCTCGAGCATAGGGACCTGTCAATACTATGGCTCTGTGTTGACCATGGGGGACGTACCCGAGTCTACGCATGCCTCTACAGGTCCCATGCCAGTGATGCGGGGTCTTCTCGATTATTCGAGAACGTCCAAGTGGGGACGGACAGAGCTCTCGAGCAGTACCCATCCGCGGAGGTGGTGATCCTTGGTGACTTTAACGCTCACCATAAAGAGTGGTTGGGGTCCCGGATCACCGACCTCCCGGGTCGGTCTGTTTACGAGATGGCCTTGGCTTATGGCTTCTCGCAATTGGTGACACAGCCCACCCGTGTCCCTGATATTGACAGCCATGAGCCCTCCTTGCTGGACCTTCTGCTGACCACACACCCGGATGGATGGACGGTGGTGGTCGATGCTCCTCTAGGGTCATCTGACCATTGCCTAATCCGCGCGTCAGTCCCTGTAGTGAACCTCAGTCCGCCTTCAGCGACTGGGTCTCGCAGGGTCTGGCGGTATGGCTCAGCAGATTGGGATGGACTTCGCGAGTTTTATGCGTCCTTCCCATGGAAGCGGTTTTGCTTCTCCTCCGATGATCCTGACAACTGTGCGGACTGCGTCAGGGATGTGGTTCTTTTGGGGATGGAGTTGTTCATCCCCAACACTACAATACCGGTGGGGCGCCGTAGCCGGCCTTGGTACAACAGTGCCTGTGCCGATGCTGCGCGCCTCAAACAGTCCGCATACTTGGCGTGGCACGTCGCCAGTAGGTGTCGGGATCCTATTGCCACGGAAGAGAAGCGGAAGTTTAACGCCGCTTCTAGGTCTAGTAAAAGGGCTATTGCCAAGGCCAAGGCAGAGCATATTGCCAGGATTGGCGAGCGGCTAAAGAGCTATCCCTCTGGTAGCCGGGCCTTTTGGTCGCTTGCCAAAGCGGTGCAAGGCAATTTCTGCCAGTCCAGTCTCCCACCACTGCGTAAGACTGATAACAGTCTGGCCCATAGTGCAAAGGAGAAGGCCGATCTCTTGGCTGAATCCTTTGCCTCAAACTCGACTTTGGATGATGGGGGAGCTTCTCCACCGATAATACCCCGGTGTGAGTGCTCCCTGCCTGGAATCCGCATCACTCAGCGTGCGGTCAGGCGGGAGCTCCAGCTCCTCGACATCCATAAGTCGAGCGGGCCTGACTGTATCCCCGCGGTGGTTCTTAAGACGTGCGCCCCCGAGTTGACCCCTGTCCTCACGCGTCTCTATCGACTTTCTTTTAAGACTAACCGGGTTCCGTCTTCGTGGAAGGTGGCTCATGTCCATCCTATTCCCAAAAAGGGAGACCGGTCGGACCCCTCCAATTACAGGCCGATAGCAGTCACGTCCTTGCTCTCCAAAGTCTTGGAGCGGGTAATTAATACTCAGCTCCTGAGGTACCTTGAGGATTGCCAGTTGATTAGCGATCGTCAATACGGTTTCCGTAACGGTCGTTCAGCTGGCGACCTTCTTGTGTACCTTACGCACCGTTGGGCGGAGGCTGTGGAGGGCAAGGGCGAGGCTATTGCCGTCGGCCTGGATATTGCGAAGGCGTTTGACCGGGTATGGCATCGAGCTCTTCTGTCGAAGCTACCATCCTACGGAATCCCCGAGGGGCTCTGCAAGTGGTTCGCCAGCTTCCTGGATGGCCGGAGCATAAAAGTCGTCGTTGATGGCTGTAGCTCCGCGACCAAGACCGTCAATGCTGGTGTTCCACAGGGCTCGGTGTTGTCGCCGACGCTCTTCATCCTGCACATCAATGACATGTTGTCTATTGACAGCATGCATTGCTATGCAGATGATAGCACGTGTCATGCGCGGTACATCGGCCAACGGAACGCCTCTCGGAGTTCAGTAGAGGAAAGTCGGTACAAACTTGTGTCTGAAGTCGAAGGCTCTCTGGGGCGGGCTTTTGAATGGGGAGAAAAGAACTTGGTTCAATTCAACCCATTGAAGACACAAGTTTGCGCGTTCACTGCTAAGAAGGACCCTTTTGTCATGGCGCCACAGTTCCAAGGAGTATCTCTCCATGTTTCCGAGAGTATTGGGATACTTGGCGTCGAAATTTCGAGCAAAGTGCAGTTTAGGAGTCATTTGGAGGACAAAGCCAAGTTGGCCAGCAAAAAGTTGGGCATCCTGAACAGGGCCAAGCGGTACTTCACGCGGGACCATAGACTGACGCTTTATAAAGCGCAAGTCCGGCCTCACATGGAGTACTGCTCTCATCTCTGGGCAGGGGCCCCCAAATACTTGCTCGACCCACTTGACTCCTTGCAGAGGCGTGCATTTCGAATCGTCGATGATCCCAATCTCACGGACAAAGTGGAGTCGTTAGGACTGCGGAGAGACTTCGGGTCTCTCTGTGTGTTCTACCGACTCTTCCATGGGGAGTGTTCTGAGGAACTGTTCAGCATGGTACCGTCGTCACCTTTTTACCATCGCACTACCAGACATCGCAGTGGAGTTCATCCATACCACCTGGAGACAATCCGTAGTAGTACGGTGCGTTTCCAGCGTTCGTTTCTACCACGCACGTGCAAGCTCTGGAATGAACTCCCTGCCTCGGTATTCCCCGAGCGCTATGACTTGTCCTTCTTTAAACGAGGCTTAAAAAGAGTGTTCACCACACGGTAGGCAGCGGCTGGGTTGTGCCCCTGGCATTACTTTAGTCCATGGGCGGCGGTAACCGCTTACCATCAGGCGGACCGCATGCTCGTCTGCCTACTAAGGCAATAAAAAAAAAAAAAAAAAAAAAAAAAATTTTACGAGTAATATTACATCACACATAAAATCAGCATCTATCAGTTAATTCTGTGGAGTTCACATATTTTAATGTTGAAAAAATTAATACATACATACATAATCTCACGCCTGTATTCCTCGAAGGGGTAGGCAGAGGTACATTACTGCACCCACATTTCGCCATTTATATATCAGTCCCACGTAATAGGGGGCGAGCCTATTGCCGTTTTTCGGGCACAATTCCTGACTCCGCGCTGTTACAAAGAAATGGAAAAACCCAATAACACTTTGCCCGACCCGGGACTCAAACCCGGGACCCCGTGATTGTACCGCGAGACTACGAGGCAGTGATCATCAAAAATTAATCTTTTTAATTATATTCGGCCTCATTTGTACAGAACTGGCAATATGTTCTTTAATTGTTTTTCCGCAATCCTTCCAAATATGAATTTTCAAAACAATCAAACGTGAATTTTACTTTCTGTTGAGAGAGCGTTTGAACAAGATCTGTAGCGTAATTTAAACGAAGAATCGGGAACTATCACCCAATATATTTCATAGAATAATTTTATAAACTCAACCCCTCTATAAGATTATAGTTGTGGAACCGGTACGTCCCAAAAGGGCTTGGAATAACAGACGCGTGCCTTGTAATTGTTGGACTGTGCTCTCACCTGCGCGCCAGACTGGATCCGCACGCGAGATCACGTCTTTTTGCACCCCTACTTGCTGTAATTACGCGCCATTGTTGGACCTATCCTGTATTTAGGATTCCGTGTTATACCTCTCATACTGCAAAGTGGTACGTGTGGTTTTTAAACAATAAAATCAATGCGTTTAATAACGTATCTGAATAAAATATACATAACCTCACGCCTGTACTCTCGAAGGGGTAGGCAGAGGTGCACTTCTGCACCCATATTTTACTGGTTCATCTCACGTAGTATGGGGCGAGTCTATTGCCGTTTTTCGGGCACATTTCCAGACTCCGTGCTGTTTCTGAGAATTTCCTAATGGAGAAGCCAAATAAAACTTTTCCCGCCCCTGGAATTGAACTTGGCACCTCTAGATCACACGGCATATACTTGTGCGGCGAGACCACAAGGCAGTGGTTTTGGCGAAGTTTAATTTATTATGATTCCCGGGTCGGGCAAAGTGTTATTGGGTTTTTCCATTAGGAAATTCTCAGTAGCAGCACGGAGTCTGGAATTGTGCCCGAAAAACGGCAATAGGCTCGCCCCCTATTACGTGGGACTGATACATACTTGGCGAAATGTGTGTGCAGAAATGCATCTCAGCCTACCCCTTCGGGGAATATAGGCGTGAGGTTATGGATGTATGTATGTAGTAAACGATGGTATAGTTAAAAAAACCTATAATCTGTAGTGTTTATAAATATATTTTTTATCTTCATTCAGATTGGCATATGAGAACGATGTTTTTCCAGTCAAGTGATTATCATGTCGCCCAGGGATAATAATTTAAATAATGATGTTTTTGTACTCTGAGAAGCACGCTATCTTTAATATCTTCAACAGGAAGGGGATTCTAAAGTCATTATACAGGAAGATTGGGAAGCTTTGTGGAATGGCAAGAAAATAAAGGCATTTCCTGATTGTAGTAACAACTTATGTAGATCAAATCGTATGCTGATAGCATAGTCATAAAAAAGAGTTTCTAAATACGGCTATTTCATATTATAACTCATTATTATGATCATCATAGAATACCATAACCCATCTTTCAAATCTAAGACAGATTCCTTTACCCCTTACGTCTAAATTGCTAAAAAAACCTATTGAAACGTGTGGTTTGCCAATGGTATTTATTTATTTATTTATAAACACTTTATTGTACACTAAGAAATAATGAACAAAACAATATATATAATATATCGGTATAATATCGGCTTATACCTTCATTTGTGTAGAATTCTTCAATGCTTAAAAAGGGCGTTAGCATCCTCTTGAAGAACATTAATGAAGTAAAAAATACTCCAATAGGCAAAAAAGAGGCATGTTTACTATTTAAGTCGTATGTGAAGGACAAAGCAGCATTCGCCATTTTTTCCATCAGATTTCTTTACATGGTCTAGACATAAGTCTGACCTATTTAGCAGGGCGACACATCTGTTAGCACTGCGCACGCGCGGTCCGGCAGCTGCGGAGACGCGCACCTGGTCTCGGAGCGCTTTTTTCGCGTTTCGCTTGTGCTCACAGGTCTGAGCGATTTGCTTACGGGACGTATTTATAATGTCTTTTGAATGTAGGAATTATTAGGGTGGATGTTTTAAATTAATGTTTGTTATGGAATTTTGTTTATTCGAAGCAACGCTTAAAAATCTGAGTACCTACCTAAACATATTTTTTTGTCAAAAACCTTTAAAAATCTTGTAAGAAACTTAATACGTATTATTCAATATAAGATCAAGGCACTAAGATTCTCTGATGACGTAGATTTATCTTTTAACCTGGCACGTCAAAAGACCAGTCTTCACCTGATTTAAGTTTTAAATATATTTCCATCCCGATACAGTTTCACAGACATCCAGCGATCGACTTTAGCTTATCTTGCTCAAAGTAGGTACCTACTCATCACGAGTATAAGCTCAAAATTTATAGAAATGAGGAACTTGTCAGTTAGGATACTTAAAGACAATTAACCTCCTGGCAAAGGTCAACGGTAGTGAAGAAAAAACTATTCAATAGTGAAATTATTTGTTAAGCAACGAAAGTATGCGATTTTTTATGACCATAATATGAACTTGTGTCCACATGTCTCCGAGACGCCAACTGTAGTTTGACGCAGGCTGTCATCGAGCGCAGGCGCGTGCGCACACGACCCTGCAGATCCCTACTCTCCAGCCATCTGTCGCGAAACTTGACACGATCTTTTAAACCACCCGAAAAACTCCAGAAAGAAAAAACATACCTTAGATCTCTGCTCATAAAGTTTAAAATCTATCAGGCATATCGACGATTGCAGGTAATCAAAACTGACTCTATCAACTCAGCAATAAGATTCAAATTAGTTTAAATTTCAATTTGGAAAGATAATCAAATTTGATCTTTATTGGTACTGCATTAAGGTTTGCTCGATCCATTAGCGCAAGATATATGGTTTTCGCGAAGGCGCGCCAGATGTTGATTTTAAGATGACACATTGCGGGGATGATGCGGCCCTTTTTTGCCCGGACTAGCGGTGCATATGATCCAGTTATGTGGGGTGAACTTGTTGCAACTTCATTGTAATTTATATACGTGGCTTTGTGAGCTTCACCTGCGTTCGAATCATCAGGCTATGACGGGGTTTAACAGTGTGATACATTCAATTTGTATGTTTATGTGAGACCGAAAAGTCTCTCGTAGTTTCTCATACCTACGAAACAATATTTTAATGTGAGGTCAGTACTATTTATGTGACTGTTGGGTGTATTTATTACTATTAGCTGAAAGTTATAAAATAAAAGTGAAAGTAGTATGTAATCATATATCTTGATTCGAAGAATATGATTCGTACATTAGCAACAAAAACCTAGATGAGTTTTACGTTTATAAGGAATTATAGAAATGTACACTATGGTTATTCTAAAGTTATTACAGGATTACAAAATGGGGTGTACAAATTGGAATTTCAATATATTCAAATTGGCCATTACTCACGTGGAAAATTCCCAAACCTCCCCTCTTTGAAGTCATTCACTCAATATTTTAAATATATTTTGTCAACCATTGTAAGAAAAACCCAGGAATCTATTTATTTTTACTCCTTTCTGTATCATAGTCAGAAAAAGTATCAAAAGGTTTTGCCATGGTATCACATATTGCTTAAATATTTAACTTAGTCTAACTAATAGGTTCAAACCCCAGGCACACACCTCTGACTTTTCGAAGTTATGTGTGTATTCACAATGAATTATCACTTGCTTTAACGGTGAAGGAAAACATCGTGATAAAACCTGCACACCTAAAAGTTCTTAGGAATTTCTTAGGTGTGTAGTCCGCCAACCCGCACTAGGCCAGCGTGGTGGACTAAGGCCTAAACCCTCTCAGTTGTAGAGGAGGCCCGTGCCCAGCAGTGGGACGTATTTGGGCTGATGATGATGAACTAATAACTTATTTAAAAGACAGTTTTGATTTTAGAATTAAATGCTTGTTCATGGTCATTTACAGTGTCTGATGCGCCCTTTTAACTCTCATACAAAAAGTCCCATAAAATGTAATTCGGAGTGATATCATACATTCGGTCACTTTGTTTGATCGTTCCAGCCGTAAAAGCTGCGTAGGCGCATCTAACTGTACACACAATTATTGATAATTTGTATTCCATATATAGTATACTTGTCTTTCTGTACGTCACCGGCGGTTTCCGTCCAAACGTATCTATTGTAGCCGAAATAAAGACGGTTTTATAGTTCAAATCGTTCCGATATATTTAAATTAATAGAAAAATAATTTAATTTCTGTATTTTACATTAACAATTATATGAAATTTATTTTCCTTACATTAACTTGACTTTACGTTTTTGATTTTGAATTTTGTGTTGCTGAAGGAGTTTCTTGACGTTTCTTCTCCACAGCGATTAAAAAAAATACTTAATAGTGACGATTCAAAAGCACTTGTAAAAGTCTATTTGAATAAAGATGATTTTGACTTTTGACTTTTTTGACTTTTGATACTTTACATAATTGGGCAAATAAAATACTTTTAATTAATTTTAAACACAATTATCCATTTTCAGAATTACATTGCATTCTTAATTCTTATAAATGACAATGTGGAATTACAACACCATTTTCATAACTTCGAAATTAATATACCACCAAAGCTGTCCATTAATATTTTCACACGACACAAGTCAATGACCTACATTTTTCACCGTATAGTTAGACCTATTCTTATAATGATTGATTTTCATAAGTGAACCGGGTTTTTTAGGTTCGAATCGCCTACATGGCGATAGGCTGAGCATGCTATTAGCACCGGGTAGGAATAAAAAGTAAAGTGATTAGTACTCCCACGTGGATTATACATTGGCAATTTCCTAAAAAAAAAAACAAGTTTGCGTTGTAACCTTCTTTTGTGCGTCTGTTCCAAAATAGATACTGTTGAGTGCCACATGCTATGAGCGCAAGCGATGATTAATATTATTTTTTTAAATTGCGGTAAACTAAAGCATAATAATAATAGTTATTTTTAAGAAAATTCCAATATGAAAATATATTTTAAAATATTCAGCTACCCTTCATGGCGAGGCCAGGTGGCTAGGAGCCCAAAGTGAGCGTCTTAATGCTTAGTGCCGTGTCCAAAAACCGCTTTTGCTATTTTACAAACTAGCAATTGGCTAAATTGAAAGCTCATTTTCAATAGATTTAAATCTGTAGAGTGAAGAATTAAAGCATACATCTCGTTTCCATTCTTGTTCCCAAAAAGGCAGGAACGCGCTTATTATTCACTTTTGGCTTGGGTAGATATTAATTTAATTCAGCGTACGACCAAGATTGATATAACATAATTGACACTATGCGGTAAGCTCCGTTTAAATATAAACCATGACTAATTGTCTATTACTTTAGTTGCATTTTTTCGTAATAGGTACTCTTTGCAATCTCGGCTGTTGCTCACAGCTTGCGGCATTCGACCGACGTCTGCGGTCCCGTCTGCGTAGGTGAAGTATGCACGGCGAGCAGACGCGACTCACTCTCGGCGGCGTCATTGTAATGTCGCATACACACCATTACCCAAAATCGTTTGATTCCTCAATCTTCACTCATGTCCTCGATTATATATGACAGCCTTGTAGCGCAGTTGGCTAGACACCAGTTGCGAAACGACAGGGTTCGATGCCCGCACCGAGACAAATGTTTGTGTGATCCACAAATATTTGTTTCGGGTCTGGGTGTTTGTGAGACCGAAAAGTCTCTCGTAGTTTCTGATACCCACGACACAGGACTTGTATCCAAGTGTGGGGTCAGAACTATGTATGTGCCTGTTGGGTGTATTTAATTATTTATAGAACTATTGCTGAGGACGAGTCTTTACCTTTTTGGCCATTGCCACCTAGGTACGAACTAAAAGGTAATACTACTGGGAGATCCAATTGTGAGACAAGGGTACTGTAGCTTATTAATTGCAGAAGGGTTTTCAAGAGTAATTTGAGGACCTACTTCAAAAAGAGCCGTGATTATTGAACCTCATTACGAACTATCAAGATTCGTAATCCTACCGAGAGATCCAGTTGTGAGACAAGGGTAGTGTGGTTCATTAAGTGCAGCAGGGTTTCAAGCGTAATACAAGGAACCAATAAGCGAGAAGCTTTGATTATTCAGTTGTTGGACGAGAAGTATGGCCGTCCTCTGATACCTGCTACTCTACAGATAAGACACTGGCCAAGACATCAGTGATTAATGCTGAAAATGTCCGGAGAATGCAATTTTTTTAAATCCTATCCGCCAGTTGTGCGTTGATTAACACACAGACATTCACCTACAGCTTCACTATTACGAGGGATTAATGGATTAATAAGCCGTGATGGCCTTGAGGTTTAGGAACGCGGTCGAGAATCTCGACGGTCGCGGGTTCAAACCCCAGGCACACACCTCTGACTTCTCGAAGTTATGTGTGTATTCACAAATAATTATCACGCACTTTAACGGTGAAGGAAAACATCGTGATGAAACCTGCACACCTAAAATTTCTTAGATGTGTAGTCCGCCGACCCGCACTAGGCCAGCGTGGTGGACTAAGGTCTAAACACTTACAGTTGTAGAGGAGGCCCGTGCCCAGCAGTGGGACGTATATGGGCTGATGATGATGATGAATGGATTAATCATACCCTTACTCATAAACCCGACTATCCGGGTACCAACACGATTCTACGTGAGGCACGTTTCCATCTCACACTCGCTAGGTTCAATTAATTAGTCATATGTGGATACACGTTAATTCATGTTTTGCGCAAATATCCGGAGTGCGAGGCGCCGCCGGATGGGCGTCGGAGGGTAGCCGGGGAGGGTGCGGGGGACAGGGCGTCGAGACGTCGTCTGCGCATCCCGTCCGGCGTTCAACCGCCTCGGATCGTATAGACATCTCCCGATTTATTATGCACTCGTGAAGATTTAGAAGGCACTTTGTGACAAGGACCTCTGTGTACGTATTCATTAAAAAATATTTTCAGAATTTTGAAAGTGGTTACTACTAATTAGTTTTGAACGAGCATTGAATGAGCACCTATTGTTTCCATTGCAGGTTTTCAATAACTTATGTTCTTATACATATTTTAATCAGACTTAGTTGAATTAGAATTGAAATTTCTTATACATATGAAATGTCTGCCTTAATACCCATAAAATAACTTAATAATCTGTATATACCATATACATATTTTAAGTTGCGAAAAGGATGTTTCCTTCCTCAGTTCTTTCAACACCGTCAGAGCCCTTGAAAGTTATTAGCTGTCTTTTTTTTTCATATTATATTTCTTGTTCAATTTCACGAGATTCGTGTATCTGTACCACGGTCTGTTGGGGGCCGCCGCCGTAGACATTTATTTGCAAACATACCGCTGCTAAAAGCAAATTTTACTTCACAACCAGACTTACCGAGAATTTCCTATTGTGCACTCCAAAATAGCGATATGCATTAGTAATACATCAAGTATCTAACAACATCATTTTGGTATGTCTTGCTATATTAATCACGCTGTGTAAGTGTGCGGGGCGTGAGCGAGAGGTCCTGTATTCGATTTTCGGGTCGGGATAAGTGTTAATAGTTTTTTCATTGGGATATTCTCAGTAACAGCACGAAGTCTAGACATGTGCCCAAAGCACAGTAATGTCCTCAAGCATATACTTTAATAAAAAACGAGGGAACCGCCAACTTTGAAGCTCATTAACAAACAAAATAATTAAAATGAAAATTTCTTTACACATTAAAAGATTGATGGCCTAGATAGGCGATGGGACACGCGTTTTCCTGTCGCTTGTATTGAATTGTACACAACGTCACAATTTATACAAGCTTAATAATGTGAAAGATCTGTATCGGAGGCAGTAAGCGACGGTCGCGAATAAAATGCCAATTGCGGTCGGCTAATGTGTGGGTAATTAATTTTTTGCGCCACGTACGGGGCGTGGCGGGTTGACGAGTGGAACGTAATTGTTTTATGTTTATCGGACAATTTTTCCATAAATACGAAGGGTTGCTTTTTATCAGCTGGCGGCTTTAAGTTGTCGTTTGCTTTTGATTTCCTTCGAGGCGTTGTTTGCAAAAGTTCATAATGATTTGAAAAGTCTAGTTATTAATTATACAGAGGACAATTAGCAACCAAGACATCATCTTTGTACTTAGGAGTTCCAATCCATTCATCTAACTTAGCGAAGTTATGTATAGAACAATTTATTCAACTGTTTTGTGAAGTTATGTATGTGTATATATTTTTAAGGTAGAGAAACATAAAATGACCTGATATTTATGAAATAAACTAGTCTATGCCTTCTTTATACGAAAAAGTGTTAGAATAATTGCTAAATAAAACATTAAAATGTAATTTTAATGTTACGCAAATTTAAACAGTTACGCCTATCTTTCCCAGATATTTAAGACTGATAAGACTAAAATTTAAAATTTAGAATGAATACGAAATTAATTGCAAATGTATTTTTAATTTTAAAACGTGCTTAATTTGATGGCTTCATTTACCTTTATGAGTGCAATTAAATTGTTAATAACAGTTCTACATAGGTATATTTATTTTTGGTTAAACGTTCGTCTAACGCTTGTAAACGAGAGGCCCATAGTTCGATCCTTACACAAAGCTATTGTATATTAAACTAAAAAAATCGTAGTTTTCGATAAGACATACATATATCTTAGTTGTGGGATAACTATTTATAATTACAATGAAAATTAAATCCGTTCAATTAACTCAAATCCGTTCAATGTATGTGACTAAGACTCAAACAGTGTTTTCTCATTTATAGGTAGCATATATTGATAGATTATTATTACTGATTGTAACTCCACTACTCTCGCAAGACTTTGGTTGGTGCAATCGAGGGTACTGAGATTGGTTCGCGTGCCGGTCGACACTGTGTAATTTAAAAATGCGCCTAGTAAAATACTGTTTTCACTGAGTTATGAGTAGAGAAATGCACCTCTGCCTTTCTCAGTGAACCAGACATGTATGTGAGCATATGATGAGAAGTAAGTCAGTGAGTTGGAATCCACCTCCTTCATATTGTCTGGATACGATATAATTGGCTGACGAGCGGACGTTGTGAAAATACTCAGTTATTCCGCATTTAGACGTGTCGCCGATATAATTAGAATAAACAGCACTTTAATTTTAGCATCCTTTGAGACGATTCCATTTTGTATCTAAATGGGCAAGGCGCGGAATGGCCGATTTTGTTATTTTGACATTTCGTTGTTTACGGCTAGGGGACGTTGGATGTTGTGTCTGCTGAAAATCCCAGTTTTTTTTAATGGAAATTGAGGATTGATTCTTTGCTTAACATGCGATGAGGCTATTTATATTATGACGGTCTACGTGGCGCAGTGGAAGAGGTGGGCGAGACACGAATATCTGCAAGTTCGTTGTCGTGGTGAGAAACGCATTGTAAAAATATAATATGGTTTTGAATTCTATGTGTTTTAGGATGAAAATTATCTAGACATTTTAACATCCATACTCGCTTTTATTACCTGAAGGAGTAGCCAAAGGCGCATTTCTGCAATTGTATTTTCGTCCCACGTGCCTAATAGGAGGCGAATCTAAGGTCATTTTTCGGCCAAATTTTTAAACTTCGTGTTGCTACTGAGAATTTCCTAATGGAAAAACACACACACACTCACACACACATTTTAAATTAAAAAAAAATAACGCGCCTAAAATTTTTAGGGTTGTTGGATGTTAAAGCTGCGCCATATTCTTTCAATACGAAATCTCGCCCATTTTTTGTGTTCATAAGAAACATTTACATTGGCGATATTGCAAATCCCTTTATCTTATGGGATGTTCCCCAGTTATGACGCAATAAATACAAATTTATGAGATACTAACTAGAATGAATTGTTTGTACGCCATGCCCTACATTTTATGAGGCCGTTTATATGTAATGTCAGTAATATATTCTCAATGTATATTTACTATTAAGTTATACGAGTATTTGCTGGGTTTCGTGAAAAGGTATAGAATGAAAATGTCCCTGTGAACCACGTTAGTGTTTGTCGTGTCAGTTTAACTTTTTTTTTTTTCTAAGTTTATTTAGGGACTTATGACCAACAATGGTATGTCAGTCCCATCGTATCCTAAACATTATCTAGCTTAAGACTAAAATTTGGAGACAAAATAAAGATAATTAATAACATTAATGCATAAACATATTAAACAGCATTCCAGCCTCTTCAGAAGTTGGTTGAGACAAAATTTGAGTGAAAGTGCCAACATCATATACATTAAGTTGTAATTTACGAATTAGTTGGTCTCTTTTAACTTGAAATTTGGCACAGTCTGTCAAGAGGTGCTGTACATCATCCAGAACCCCACAAACTTCACAATTTGGCGAATTAACTTTGTTCATTAAAAAACTAAATTTTCTAGACGGATAATGGCCAGATCGAATCCTATGCGCCAAAACAATATAGGATCTACAAAATTCTTTACTTGTCACAAACCAGGGCACGCGAGACAGTTTAACTTGTATTAGTCCTGCATAAGAATGCTATTAAAAAGTTTCGAGTTCGTTTTCAAGATCGATCAGTGTTAGTCGGTTTTCCGTTTAGTATTTTCAGAAGTAGCGAGAAAATTTAAAATGTTGACAAGCGGCAATATATTCCTTATGACGATCAAAAAACGAAGCGAAAAGAAAATATACACTTCTGGTTATACTTCTATTATAGTTCATCATCATCACCAGCACATATACGTCTTACTGCTGGGCACGGGCCTCCTCTAACACTGAGAGGCTTTAGGCCTTAGTCCACCACGCTGGCCTAGTGCGGGTTGGCGGACTACACACCTAAGAAATTCGTAAGACAATTTTTTTAGGTGTGCAGGTTTCATCACGATGTTTTCCTTCAGCGTTAAAGTAAGTGATAATTCATTGTGAATACTCACATAACTTCAAAAAGTCAGATGTGTGCCTGAGGTTTGAACCCGCGACCGCCAAGATTCTCGACCGCGCGCCTAAACCTCGAGGCCATCACTATAGTTATACTTCTATATATAGGTGTGAGTTTATGTACAACCGTAATATCAGTAAAATATTACCAAGCTAACACCCACACTGAAATTAATTACCCGCGCAAAATAAGACATTTCCTCACAGCCGAGAAGTACAAAAGGAGTTATTTGAATAGTATTGTAAGACGGCAAGTTCTTTGCCAAACGTCCATAGGCTTTATGTCTAGACCTTGTTCATTTGGTATTACTCCAAGGACGAGAAAAAAATCACCGCATAAATCCTGACTAGGGGTGCGGTATGTGTCGAAATAGTTATATATTTCTTTATTTATTTTATTCTCAGCCTATCGCCGTCCACTGCTGAACGAAAGCCTCCCGAAGTATACACCAATCATCCCAGTCTTGAGCAGCACTCATCCATCGGCTACCCGCCGTCTTTCTCAAGTCGTCGGACCATCATGCTGCAGGACGTCCTGCACTACGTCTACCTAAGCGCGGTCTCCACTCCAACACTTGTCTGCTCCACCGGCTATCCGACCATCGGCAGACATGACCGGCCCATTACCACTTTAGCGTTCTAATCCTGCCGGCAATGTCAATGACTCCGGTTCTCTGGTGGACAACTTAGTTACGAATTCTATCCACCAGAGAAACTCCGCGATTTATTTCTTTGTCAGTCCATTATAGGTATTCCACTGTTGGGCAATAGTGTCATTTACTGTTAAGACTGTTTAAAACCTAACTGGCTATTTATTTATGGTATGGCTCGTGGTCTCGCGGTACAAGTATGACCGTGCGATCTAGAGGTCCTGGGTTCGATTCCCGGGTCGGGCAAAGTGTTATTGGGTTTTTCCATTAGGAAATTCTCAGTAACAGCACGGAGTCTGGAAATGTGCCCGAAAAACGGTAATAGGCTCGCCCCTATTACGTGGGACTGATACATACCTGGCGAAATGTGGGTGCAGAAATGCACCTCTGCCTACCCCTTCGGGGAATACAGACGTGAGTATATGTATTGTATGTATGTAAATAAATGGGGTTTTACAGTCTTCGGTAAAATACTTGCATTGAAACATATAAGTAATATTACGTTATTTATGCACCTACTTTTTTATCTTTGCATCACCCTAGGGTCGACTGATAAAGAATGAAAGACATTAAATCCGCCTTTGTACTATTTGTATACAAACCATAATAAATAAATAAATAAAATAATATTAAAAATATCACATGCAAACTTTACATTTGCTTAAGTTTTGATTAAAAAAAAACATCGTTAAACTAACTCCTAAAACCCTTTCGTGGCCAGTCTCGTTAAATTTGCTTTTATATCAACGTTTTTAATCAAAACAATTTCAAGAGACATTTTAGTTCAGTGGGAAAATGCTTTAGCAACACGCGAAATGTTCTCAAATGTTTTCGTGTTCATATTAAAATATACACAGAAATGAAACATATTATATGTAGTCTAGACATTCTAGTTAGATGCAAGTCTTGTGTTGTAACATAAATTTTGTAATGGATCACAAAAATATTTGTATCCTGATCAGTATCTAGGCCAGCGTTGGGTGTGTGCCTTACCCCTCTCAGCTGTAGACGAGACCCGTGCCCAGCAGTTGTACGTAGGTAAATGGGCTGATGATGATTATGTTTGCTATCTCCTGGTTTATCGGTCGATCCTCCCATAGCGCCACAAATGCAGTAAAAGTTATCGTGTTAATTACTTGCTAAGCGAATCGACTATTTGGCGTTATCGATGTATTTTCTTTTGCTACGACAAAGTAACAACACTGCATCTGAACCATCAGATAGTATTATATCAGAGAGTATTACCAAATACTCCCATCTTACGTTAATCGATACCAATCGCCAGCTCACTAGGATGCTTCACCATACGTTCAAAATACCCAGGATTACAGGAAAACTATCACACAATATCGGTTTAATCGATACGTCAAAGAATCGACAATCGGTGCTATCACTAGAGTCCGCCCACGCACAGCGCGTAATTTATTTGTACAGAATGGAGACATGGGAAGTCCATGAGCAGCGGGGGTAGAGGAGAGGGCCGGGGGCGGTCGCCAGGCGCGTCTGTTGCCAAAAATCTGATCGTAATCCACTAACTGCTCCTACACTACGAGTAACTCTGATACGAGGTCATTCAACTCTGTCTATATATATTTTACAAACCCACTTTTTCAGTCAGTTGCGGATAGTATTTGAGATTTTATATTAACCCACATGCGTTTCACTGGCAAGGTCTTTGGCTACAGTTTTAAATTTTTGGCCTTGGTCCACCAGCTGGTATAGTGCATACTTAACACTATTTTTGTGGACAATCGCTAAATATGCTATTGTCCTATGATGTTTTCTTGCACAAAAACGTGCATGGAAACGTTAAACATTACTACAAACATGACTTCAAATAGTCAGGGATGATCCGATGTATTTCAGAATGTATTTCTTGTATATAATAATGACACATAATACCAAGAAAAACACACAATTAACATTAAAATCATTATGTTAGGATTGCTTCCTTATCTACGTTAGCTCCGAGGTATAAAATGGTGCAAGCGATTGAACTATGGTAAGACATTCATGGCCACCTTTGAGAATAACACACATAACTCAAAAGAATGACTCGCACAAGGTATCAGATACTGAAGATCCAGTTCGAGGTAGCTGCCATTAGCATTTCAAATGGTCAGCGATAATCTTAAAAGTTCTTCACCATTTAGGTAGTTTAATCTATTTGTAGTTTGTAACCATAGGTTTCTGTGACGTCACTACTTTCATAAACTCAACCATTAGAACAATGATCTTTTAAGTAGGACATGTTGATCAGCAAAAACATGTGCGCATCTAACTATGTCTCCGCTTTTGGGGAGCGTGATAGTAAATGTACATAATACACAAACACACTTCTTTCGCTTCCTCAAATGATATTATCCTCTTTATGCATGCACGTCTATTTCGAGGACTCTTTATATAACCCTTTTTAAATAAATCACCTATGAGATCTAGGTGCGCCTAGGACGTCCTCGACCGACTTCACCACTCACTTAAAATTTAAATGTAAATGTTTTTAATAACTCATACTGAAAAGAGTCAATGAATGAAAAATCATGGCGGTGAGTAATGGCAGACAAATAGCCAAAAAATAGATTTCATACTGTTCATTGATGTTTCGTCTGGCAGCCTGAGTTTGTGGTGGGCGATCGCCACATTCGGCAGTTTACGCACATCAAGCTCATTGACGTCTTTAACCGTGATCCAATGCTATTTTATTGCTATGTTTGACGTGCTTCATATTTTTTTAGGTTAGATAGGTGCGGGACCGTGTTTTCGGCAGTTCATTAGATGATTGAAATTTAAGTCATTATTTGATTTGGAAATTACATATTTTGCCTGCCTGTACTGCCTCGTGATTTCGCGGCACAAGTATGTACCGTGCGATCTAGAGGTCTCGAGTTCGATTCTCTGATCGGGCAAAGTGTTATAGGGTTTTCCTATTAGGAAATTCTCAGTATCAGCACGGAGTATAGAAATGTGTCGAAAAACGACAATAGGCTCGCCCCCTATTACGTGGGACTGATACATATCTGGCGAAATGTGGTTGCGGAATTGCACCTCTACCCATGCCCCCCAGGTATGAGGTTTTGTATGGATTTATCTAATTCTTGTTGAATAATCACAGCAAATGCCTACTCTCTAAGGTGGGGTTGTCAGCATCTGAGGAAAGGCCCAAGTAACAGAGGGTTTGTTGCCACAAAATACATTTTTAGGCTCCGTGCTTGACTGAGCCTATTTTTAAGATAAAGCTGAATGATATTTTGTCCAATTGGAGAATCGGGACCTCTCGATTGCGCGATATTTTTGCTACCAACGGACAATAACTATTGTACATAATATGTAAAACAGAAGTAATTAATGTTTCTGAAAAACTGAACAGCTTTTCTTGATTTCTCATTCTCATTTACAAGCCTAGTATATTAGAGAGGCCGCTTCTAACAGAGCGCTTTGGAAGTCTTTGGGGGAGGCCTATCTCCGGCAGTGGACGTCTTTCGGCTGATCATAATTATGTTAGAGAGGTAATTTTCTTCTTCAATTTTATGATAATAAAATTATATCTACTATATATATAGTTCATAATATATCGACTATGAGCACACAAATGGCACCGTTATCAAAAAACACGACGGTCGAAATTTTACGATGTTTGCCCTCAACGCATAAATTTGTTACATACATTATTCATTCAGTTAATTGATTAGTAAATCGATTGGAATCTAACGGAGGGCTGATAACAATGTGCCGCCGACGAATAAAATATACATCAAAACAAATTTAACACTAATTTTTATTGCCATTAATTGGTCCAATTTAGTATAGGAATTTTAATATAGATGCTTTTTGTAATGTTGCAGGCACCTGATGGTGAATGCATAAACGAATTAGGTATGGCATTATATTCCAAATAGTACTGTTTGGACGTGTTTCTCGTTTATAATAAAAAATACACCCAACAGTCACATACATATCTGACCCTACACTAGGATACAAGTCCTGTATCGTGGGTATCAGAAACAACGAGGGACTTTTCGGTCTCACAGACATCCAGACCCGAAACAAATATTAGAGGATCTGACAAACATGTGTCTCGGTGCGGGGATCAAACCCGCGGCCGCGCGTTTCACAAGCTGGTCTGAACTGTCAAATGCTTATGGAAAGGAAATTAAGTTTACAAGATTAAGAATAACGTGTAATCCTAGGTAGTAATGATATGCTAGAAGTTTGAGATAACTTCAAAAGTTTTGCTTGATGAGGCCTTCAGTCAATTGACTTTACTGTAAATCTCGTTAGTATAGTTTGGATTTGTATATTTCATGTTTTCCTACACCGTTAAAATACGTGATATTTCATTGTGAATACAAATATAACTTCGAAAAGTCAGAGGTGTGTGCCTGGAGTTTCAACTCGCGACCGCTGAGATTCTCGACCGTGCGCCTAAATCTCGAGTTCATCTCCATTTCTCCAAGAGCCGTGGATACAGATGATGAAGTAATAAGCGGATGATGTATTCGACCTATCCCTAGCGACTTGATCGTTGTATCACAATCTGCATAGTTTTGCATATAGCAAGTCGTAAAATTACGATGGAAGGGCATGTGACGTCAGACTAAAGAACAAATAGTAGGATAATGAATCCTATAATCGAAACCGATCACTAATGACGTAGACTGCAAGGGCGACACTAAATTTATATGATTCTTTAAAATACATTTTTTTTGGTAAAAATTATTGTATTACAATAAATGTAAGGAATGTTGTATTTTGATTGGAAATAAACGGGCTTTATTAAAAGCAGTGATGGCCTCGAGGTTTAGGCGCAACCTCGAGGAAAAACAACGAGAAAAACCTGCACACTTAAAAGTTCTTAGGAATTTCTTAGGTGTGTAATCCTCCAACCCGCACTAGGCCAGCGTGGTGGACTAAGGCCTAAGCCCTCTCAGTTGTAGAGGAGGCCCGTGCCCAGCAATGGGACGATGATGATGATGATGATGATTATTTTAATTAATATTATAATCGAAACCGAGATATGTATCATGCCAGAATGTGCTAGACACTTCAACAATTAATATTCGAAGATTAAATTTAAGTGTGTCTATACGAAAGCAAAATTTACTTACACATTCATTATTATTTAAACATAGTGCGAAAATATATCTAAAAGCTTCATTTATTTATAGCTTCCTAAAGGTATCCTAAAATAATTTATACACCGCAAAATACCCTCACCGGGCGTCGAACTCGCACATAAATCGTCCACCCCCAACCGCAACTCATCAACGGGTTATAATAATAAAAAAAACCCAAATTAGAAAGTGCTAATCCTGCTGAGACGGTGGGGTAAAACACTCCTGTTTTTTTAACCGAAGGATTCTCCCCGACAGACGGACAGACAAAAAAACTCGGGGCCCAGTGTAGGGACAGTCACCTCATGCGGTATACACGTAATATGAACATTTATATTTTTATTACTTTTTAATATTTCCGCTTGTGTTTAGTTTTCGTCTGTTTTGATGTTCGAAATCTTTTGTCTACGTGACTTGGTGACATTTTTTCTTACTGCCGCGGCAAATATTGGAATTGTAAGACATTTACAGCTGAATTGCTTCATCGACATATGTTATTACGTAAGGATATAGAAATTGGAATTATTTTGTGGAGTTTATGCAAATCAATGTCAGATACCACACTTTTTAGTGAGGAAGAACGGCGCTTAATTAAACTAAGAAATACGACCTGTAAAATACACCTGAACTTTTATACTGAAAATTTCCATAAATATTGATATTTAGTTCTAGTAATGAAAGCAGATGGAATACGCTCATGGTTCCTAGTTACTGAATTAAACGTATCTAACTTTGCATCTGTGTTTAACTTGTCGAAGCGCACAAAAAATGGTCACAGACAGCAACAGCGTTCAAACGACACAATAAAACTTAAAAACACATGTACCACTATCAAAACCATATCAGAATTTATTTAAAAGCATTTTATTAGATTATTATACACGCGAGGGCAAAAAGCCCGGCTGCCAGACTGTAAAGATAAAAAAAACTAAACAAAAACACAATATCGGCGGGCACATGCGCCGTATTTAAATTTCGAATCGGATGCGAAAAAAATCTACGCAATGTGCCAGCACGCGCCGGCCCCATATGTCGTGGCTCTAGTTTATGAAAAAATAATTTTTTCCTCCGCCATCAAACAGCCGAGGAGAGATAAGTATCAGAAAAAACGGTAACATAAGCTCCACATTAGTAGATCGGCGGCGTGTTTGGATAAAAACAGAAGGCAAAAAGTTATTGGGCGCTGCGACGTTGCGTTCGCTGATTGCGGCAGGGTTGGCGATCAAATAACGGTCTCACAAAATAATATATGTATAATGTATATCTTAGGCTGTTTGACGACTATCCAACATTTTATGACTATCCAGTGATTTTATTGAAATTAAGTATTACTCATAATTATTGAAAAACATCATCATTTTGTCTGCATTTGTGGACGTAATAACGCAGCGATTTACAAGTTGTCATAAACTACTAAAATTATGTAGATGCCTCTAAACATGCAATATTTGTAAGGTCTTAATATGTGTCTTTAAGTTAGTGGTAAAATTTCATAAAAATAGAAAAAGAAAATTATTTCAAATTTAGAATAGTATTTTTCTTGTCGACGAGGCATAATGGCAGTTTATGGTAAGTTTAGTCAAAAAGCTACCACAGCGATGTGAAAGCGCCTTAAGAGATAGTTTGTCCACACTCAAAAATGTGTGGGATTTAAGAAACCTGAAAGGCTTGTGTAATCTTAATTTAATTATTATGTGAGCAGCGTGACAACCCTAGCCGGCGCACGATGCAAAGCGCAGCGCATCTGCTGTCGCTATGTAAATTCATAATTAAAAACAAAAATAACCAACATTTACAAACATTCGGCTATAGGAAACTATTTACGGACACGGAAGTGGTAACAAGCTTGCAATATTTTCTATAGGGCACTGCTTCATTATGGTGAGGAAACCTGCGTACCTAAAAATTAGAAATTTCTGAGGTGTGTAGTTCGCCAACTAGTATTAGGCCAGCGTGGTAGACTAAGGCCTAAACCCTCTCAGTTGTAGAGGAGGTCCGTGCCCTGCAGACTACAGTGGGACATTTATGATGATGATGATGATTTTTATAATACGAGCTATTCATATCAGCCGAGTAATTTATTGATCACTTAGATGGGAATTAGTCTCCTCTAACATAGATCTATATCATATCTATATCATGGTATCTATATTATACTGGACTAAGGACATTTGGTATTCTGAATTTACTTTCCAAATGATTTTGAAGATTCGTAAGCAATCCTGGCCTATCGGGCCATTGGCTATTGTTACAGCATTTAATTTTATTATACACAGTAATAAGCTAAATTGTATGGTAGCTAAGTAGACTTGTATGCTCAAGACCGGGATGGTTGGCGCCTACTTGGGGAGGCCTTCGTTCAGCAGTGGACGGCGATAGGCTGAGAATAAGTAGATAGTAACATTTATTTAGCGCTAAAATAAATGAACGTATCATCATCATCAGCCCATTTACGACCCACTGCTGGGTACGGGCCTCCTCTACAACTGAGAGGATTAAGGTCTTAATCCACCACGCTGGCATACTGCGGATTGGCAGACTACACACCTAAGCAATTCCTATGAACTTTTTTAGGTATGTAGCTTGCTTCACGTTTTTCTTCACCGTTGAAGTACTTAATAATTCATTGTAAATGCAAAAATAACTTGGAAAGTCAGAGGTGTGTATTTGTGGTTTGAACACGCGACCAAACGCGCCCAAACCATCACGACCTAAAAAAACTAACTTTGAAGTCTTTGAAGTAAATAAGTGCTTGCTACCACTGAAATCAATGATAATTAATTAAACATAAATTTAGTCAGAGGTCTATCACAATCTGAGCGGTTTTTTATACAGGTTGTATTCACACTGTGATCGGAAACTGAGGCAGGTAATAGCTAAGGTGTTATGTGTGTATTTACAAACACCGTGACATTAAAAAAAATCCCGACAAAAAATTAAAAAAAAAATTCGTTTTCCTTACAACCTTTAATATCTACGATTGTTAGGAAAACATCAAAATGTTTATTTCTTATTGCCTTAGTTTCCGATCACGGTCTGAATTCATCCTGTATGTACAGTTTGCGATATGTGCAGTAAATGAGTCCTAATTCTTAGCTTGGCAATAAATCACCGTTCATTATTGGAGTAATTTTTGAAAACAATTTCCGAAATTGGCCGATGCTCTCCTTACATAAAACGAAGTCTAATTTAGCGGCAGCCGGCGAACGTTTGTGGGGTACTGTCTTTATGAATCCACAAAAAGTCTACAAGGTTTAGGCTGGGACGATTATTTTAGTTTTTTTAAATCATTTTAGAATTCCTGTGGATGTAGATTAAGATCAAGTGGTATAGGTTATATATACATACATACACATTCATAATCTCACGCCTATATTCCCCGAAAGGGTAGGCAGACGTGCATTACTGCACCCACATTTCGCCACGTATGTATCAGTCCCACGTAATAGGGGGCGAGCCTATTTCCGTTTCTCGGGCACATTTCCATCTCCGGGCTGCTAATGAGAATTTCCTAATGGAAAAACCCAATAACACGTTGCCCGACCCGCGAATCGAACCCAGGACCTCTAGATCGCACGGCGATACTTGTGCCGCGAAACCACGAGGCAGGCAGTATAGATTATAGTCGAGTTTTAGTCGTAATTCTAATGACGGTACGCGTCATCATCATTTACAAGACTTCTACTGTTGAAGTAAGTACTTCTCTGTGTGATTTCTGACTGGCGACAGAATTTTGTCAGCTTGTAGAGAGATTCTGAAACGCCACACATATTCTCTCTTCATTATGGTGTTTTCATCTTATGAAGAAGGCCCTTATCCAGCAGTAGACGTCATGAGACTCAATATTATTGGGTTCCAGCTATATTTTAGTTCAGTGAGAATTGTTATGGAAGATCTATGATTATCTATTAAGTGAAGTTACTTCAGACGTTCAACTAACAACATGTCATCTTTTATTCTACAAGCACCACATACCACCGATTACAAAGTTAACAAATAAAACTTCTTAGTGTGTACATAAAGTTTCTTATATTTTTTTATATCTAATAAATATGACAATGATTCAACGTTGTTTTCTGGACTTTAGGTTTTATAGTTATGTTAAGTAACATTACTAAGCGGTGACGCTTCAAGGTTCAAACCCCAGGCACACACGTCTGACTTTTCAATGAATTATCACTTGCTTAAACGGCAAAGGAAAACATCGTGATAAAACCTGCACACCTAAAAGGTTCTTAGGAATTTCTTAGGTGTGTAGTCCGCCAACCCGCACTAGGCCAGCGTGGTGGACTAAGGCCTAAACCCTCTCAATTGTAGAGGAGGCCCGTGCCCAGCAGTGGGACGTATTTGGGCTGATGATGATGATAAGTAACATTACGTCATCGTCCTTATGTTCTTCTTCTATATACGTGAAGATTTTTTACCTAGATTCGTTTTTATCAGTAGCGTCAGCTTATAAGCAGGTGTTGGGGGAAAAAACTGTCCCTTACAATTTGAATATTATTTTCCAGTAAAAAATGATTAAACACGGCCCGTGTTGATCTTTTGTCTAGTTTTTATTGATGAGCTTGCGGAAGTCGGCTTTTTATCGCGAACGTGTTCTCAAAATTATGAATAGGATACAATGATGCATCCAACTACTGCAGTAACTTTTTTTCGGACTAGCGCTTCTCCTGTAGGTGTATTAGACCTATGACTCATTTTGAAATTAGTATAAGCTGCATATGTGGACTGAGAAAAGGAATTCGCGATAAACATTTAAATAATAAAATAAATTAATGATGTAAAAAACAACTACATTAGAGGAGAGGGTACAGAAGACATAAGAAAGTATAAGAAATAAAATTTTGGTACAGATGGAGAGGAACATGAAATTGGCGTGAAAATATGACTCTGTGATGGTGAAGCAGTGGTTAAAAGGTTTTTATGGGAGATTTGTGTAATAAACACATTGTGTATCAAAAGGAACAATGCAAAGATAGGTCACTTCGTATCTCATAATTGGAACTTCTGTATTAAACTTCTTAAGTTAGCAAGAAGCGTTTAAGCATTTACCACAGTTGTAATCATTGGTCCAAAGTATGCAAATATAGCCGTTGATGAAAACTCATAAACATGCGCCAACGTTGTTGTACTTGTGACCAACATACTACTTGCACAATCTGAATATAATAATACGTATAACATTTGACCCAACGCGCACCCAACGTTATGAATGAAGCGTACTTATTCTATTTATACGTTGAAGGAAACCGTTCAGAGAAAGCTTTAAACTGTGGAATCCGTCGGCCATTCACGCCTCTTGTTGTTGCATTTATTATAAATCCACACATACTCTTTGTAGTCGGAGAACTCAACGTGAATAGCGCAGTAAAGATTTATACGCTTTGAATATTTTTGTATAATTTTAATAATGATATTTGAATACCGTCTGCAATCAGAATTATGTCCAGTGGGAAATAAAATTTGGTTGGGTATTACAAGCATAGAAGTCTGCGAACAATCTATCCGCCGATATTATTTACCAAACATAATATTTTTTGCATTTGTAATATTATTAATAATACAACTTAAATCTCCAAGTGACATTATTATCAGTCCTCGTGTCGTATTTACCGTTTTTTTGTCTTTTCCTATCTAATTCATCATCATCAGCCTAAATACGTTATATAATATAATATATTAAATACGGCCATATAATAATATATTAAATTATATAATATATTAAATACGGCCACTGCTGGGCACGGGCCTCCTCTACAACTGAGAGGGTTTAGGCCCTAATCCACCACGCTGGCCTAGTGCGGGTTGGCGGACTACACACCTAAGAAATTCCTAATAACTTTTAGGTGTGAAGGTTATGATGATGATGATGATGTGCAGGTTTTATCACGATGTTTTCCTTCACCGTTAAAGCAAGTGATCATTCAATGTGAATACACACATAACTTCGAAAAGTCAGAGGTGCGTGTGAACCTGTAACCGCCGAAATTCTCGACCGCGCGCCTAAACCTCGAGGCCATCACTGCTTCTGCTATCTAATTATTAACTCTCATTCGTTTAATTCCACCGGTGATATTGCTACATTGTATACCTATATTTGGTAATTTCATGAACTACGGTATATTCAGCCTGTGCTGGCAACGATTTCTCTGTCTTGTCATATGTCGCTACGTGAGTAAGTTTGTCGAAGACCCAACCAATGTCATTCTCCTTCTATCGACCATCAACATCTAACATCTCTTGGTTGTAAGTTGTCATGGGCAAATTGGGAGCTCTTGACAGTAAAGTTTATGCTTCGGAACCTAAAAGGCAGTCATAAATAGTTTTATAATAGACATTTTGAATCTAAAAGTACAATTATATTCTGAGCCTACATTCTCTTCGCAGAGAAGACCCGACACACGAACAATTCATTCACACGAAATGTGTTTTATTTAAATTCGACAGAACCATCAAAAAGCGATAAAGTTTGAAAATAAGATACAGCTAAATCTCATTGATCTTTTATCCGGCGTCTGTTGGAAATGACTTGTGTCCGGAAACACAAACAAATAGTCGTGCCCATGATTGAATTGTAGGAATTGTCAAAGTTGTCAAAACAATCGCCATCATTTTAATACTTCGATCGCATAGATAATGAATAATGAAAGTTGAAGGATGGAAAAGCAGAGGAAGACCAAAGAAGAGATGGATGGAGTGCGTGAGGGAAGATATGAAAGAAAAAGGGTGATTAAAGACATGACGGCTGATAGGGACGTTTGGGAGGATAAACCATATTGCGCCGACCTTAAATAAAGTTGAGAACAGGGCAAGAGGATGAAGAAATTCATCATGATGAAATCATGCTAGAGATGATGAAATAAGAATATTTCTAGTACTCAGCTTTATTCAAATGTATGAAACCTTGTTATCGTGAAAAAAGCTTGTATTATAGGTAGCTAAGTAGCGGCTATAGGTATCTATATATCTACAAATAAGATAATCATCAATAATAACAAATGACGCAATACGCTTTATCTATTACGCGTTAATGACTATAAAACATCACTTCTATATTACGAGAGAATAGAATATAACATACCATAGTTGTCACCTAACAAGACTTTTTTTAGGTTTGAGAAATAGATCAAACCGCTCAAAGCGTGATGGACTAAGGTGATGATGAAGATGGCCAGTGTCCAGTAGTGCGACGTATAACGCAGTCGCGGTACTTCCATAGAAGCCCATAAGCGTTACACGTTAATTGTTTAATGTCTTGTTTATAATTGATTATTGTGGGGTCAGGACATTCTCATTTATAAATGTCAAATTACTTTTGTTATAATAAAGATTTAAAGCTTAATGATTTTTAATCGGAAATTTTTAAGGAAAGCTGGGCTTTTGAGCTTCTATGGAAATTAACATAACATTTGGGATCATACAGGAATCTAATAATCTGCTGCGAATCTAAGGCTGGAGTAAGAGTAAGAGGAGTAAGAGTTATGAACAATGAATACGCAATCATGACGTATTATAAGCAACAAGAAAACCGTCGTATGAATGCCTTCATGTCTAAAGTCGTATGAATTTCACTAACTCGAATTAAGTCATAAATGGTCTGAGACTTAAAAGCAGAACCAGGCCATGCCCAGCAGTGGGTCTTACGTGGGCCGACATAAAAGCTGAAAACGACAAACAAATTCTATTAAACAAAAAGTTAATAAACTCGTTTCGGTCATAAGATTTCGTCAAAATTCAATACAATGGAATCATAATTAAGAAAGACAAACTAGATACTGTTCATGTGACAATGAATGCGCAAGCCTTACGTTTTATAATCTTTGGGATAAATGAGCACGCTACCTGCTCTACGAAATGTTCCCACGCCTAGGCCTACTAGTCGGAATTAAATAAAAAAACAAAAATAATTTTCACACCTTCGCGGAAAGGTTTTAAAGATGGTTTTATTACGAATGTAAAATAATAATGGACGCATTAACTTTCTTGAGGGTGTTGTGAGAAAGCGTATTGCAGCGACATCTAGTTCGTGTATTACGTACTACTGAGTAGCGCCATCTAAGTTTCTTGCAAAAGACTACACCGTGGCGTTTCGATGAAAAGGGCACACTAGCGACATCTGTGTTAGAAATCAGTAGCAACATTCACATTGTCCGTTCTGGTTCTTAAAGTAATCCATAGATGGCGGCTGAAGCATGGTAACCGGAACAACAACAAACTTCGGTACTCAGATGAAAACAAATGATTTATACATCATTTATATCTTGTAATTCGTTACATTCTAAAGATATGTTTACAAAATTTGTAGCTGAATGTATGTTTGAGGAGAAAATGTATTTATGTAATAAATTAATGTATTTTTCTGAATATATGCAATATTTGTTACCATCAAAAAAGTGTCGATCGCGATAACACAATACTTTATTTAATTGTTACTAATACTTATTTCGTTCTTTTACTTGGTGTACAATAAACAAATAAATTTTCACTGATTTTTTTCTGTATTCTAGTAGTTTTCAAATTTGGATTGGTGGTCAGTACGTTGCCCGATTACATACAAAATACATGAAAAACCCATTAATGTGTCAACTTTAACAATTATTATTTATCATATTATTTACAAATATTAAGATATCGTGCTTAAATGATGGCAGTCTCCATTACTTCCAAAAAATACAATAATGAAAATGAACGAAAAAGTCGCTTACTACTTCTATCCAAGCGTGTTGCGAGTAATTCAACACACATTTCCACTCAACAATAGTAATAAATGGCCGTGTTTTAATAAGCGTTAACTTCTGTCCGACAAACCCTCGCTAGCAATAAATCGGCAGGATTCCAATAAACAACTCAGTGGTGCCATCTGTCGACACTGCGCGCACTCATTACTTTGGTAATAAATCAAAAATATGACAGAAGAGGGCGCAAAACTTCCGTAATATATCTACCAAAGTTGGAGGAAACCGGGGCAAGATTGTATTTACGAGCACTTTCGTAACGACGGATGCAGGTGCGAATGGTGAAATAAGATTTTTATTGCCCGAAGTTCCCGGAGACGTAGGAAAAAGATTTTATTAAAATGATTCAAACGCTTGCAACTTTTGCAAGTGAAAATCTTTTCCCATATTTTGCTTGTAGTTTTATTTTAAAATATAGATGTTGAAGACTTCTACGATACGTTTAATCACAAAATATTTAACAAAACCTAAGTTTTCCAGGCATAAGCTACCTTATACTTCTTAACTTCCATGTCAATGGACTACCTTCTTGTTGTCAGTTCGGCTTTGAGATGTCGTTATAGACTATGAAAACAAGAGACGAGAAATAAATATAACTGGTTTACAAACACATTTGCGTTAACATAGTTACGAGTTACGTTCTACAAACAAATAGTGCGACAAAAATGTAAAACATTACGTATACTTGAAATCACGGTAGCTTAATGTTTTTAATACTAGCATTTAAATTTCCCCTCAGAGAATTATAATTAAAGAAAGCAAGAATGTTAACAATTACAACGGATAATTTGCTCTTTAATACCCTTATTATGTAAAAAGGTAATACCTTCCTAAGTATAATATTTAACGTGATTAGAAAACACGTAAGTTTATATATTTTATTACAACTTGTTATGTCGCATGTTATCGACTTAAGCATTTAAAGTAATGAACTTTCTAGTCATAATACGTCGGCGAAAAGCTGTATAAAATTAAGATGGAATTTTTATAGAAAATGGTAATGTTACTTCAAGTTAATATTTTTACTTTATGATAATTTTATGGGACATGCGGATACCTCTTTTAAAGATTTTCGTCAAATACGTTCGTTTTTAAACTACTTGTATCACGCACTTAGGTGGTAAAGAAGGAGGTGATTTTTTATATGTGAGTTCTTATGAATTCCTATTCACCAGCGTAGGACTAAAGTCCAACCCCTCTCGATCTATACAATAGAGCCCACTGTATTAATCCTAGTAATTTTTCACGAAATTATAGTCTCTCGCGACTTGACGTTCTATTAAGACAGCATCGTGCTTCCATCAGATCCCTTGGTTGTGGTAATATAAAAAACTTAATATGTTTGCCAAAAATTGAGGCTCGCGTAGTAAAAAATGACGCTTTTAAGTCTCACTCAACCACTGCTGGGAGTGAAAAAGGTGATATTAAACACAATGCTAGCAGTGATATACACAGCACACAAGTTGGGAGTGATGTGAGCCGCACGCGGTTTAATGGGCCGTGCGGAGACCGCATGCGGTGCGACGACGCGGTCTTTGTCACAGCGGATATATGGCCGAGACCGCGGACCACGCACTGATTTATGGCGCAGTATAAGTAGTTAATTAATTAAATGTTATGTGTAATTGATTATTTGTTTCCAAGGAATTTGTTTTGTTGATTTATGTGAAAAAAATTAAATCGAAAAGCTGATCTGTTGTATATTTTAGTTACTTGTTTTCTTTGACTGCCTCGAGGTCTCGCGGCACAAGTATGTGCCGTGCGATCTAGAGGTCCCGGGTTCGATTCCCTGGTCGGGCAAAGTGTTATTAGGTTTTTCCATTAGGAAATTCTCAATAGCAGCACGGAGTCTGGAAATGTGCCGGAAAACGGCAATAGGCTCGCCCCCTATTACGTGGGACTGATACATACTTGGCGAAATGTGGGTTCAGAAATGCACCACTGCCTACCCCTTCAGGGAATACAAGCGTGAAGTTATATATAGTATGTATATATGTTGTTTTCTTTATTTTAGTATAGCATCGCTCATAAATTAATTATATAACTAACACTGATTTTACGATGAACAAGCCCTAAAAAATATTTTAAACTTATTCTATTTAATAACATACACTTCCATGGAAGCTTATATTAAACGAAATCAATTATACATGAAGATATTAACGAAGCTAAATGGTTACATTCCTATCTTCAATAACTTCGTTTTTTTGTAATAAGAATTTCTTATCCAATTGTGGTTGATATAACCTACTATATATTAATCCCATAGCACTGCAAATATTTGTTGTAATCAATGACTTCCTCAGACTTACAACAATGAATTATGAGTTTGTGAACCCAGCAATTTTTATAAATGATATAATAGGCAACGTTCCCACGGGAACTTCTGAATGAATTCGCGGGCAAGGGCTTAATTAGAAAGAGCGCAATGTAGGAATCTGTGGCAACATTTCTCAAATGGCGGAAATGTTTGACCGGTGAATGCACCAACAGAAATTGCTATTTCCTGGAATTGCTGTAATTGCTCCTTTGAAGGCTGATTTTTTTTCTATAAAAAGGATCTGGAGGACGCAATTTGTCGGAACTTTTCTGGTTGTAGTATATTCGCAACGTTTCATATAATGTCAAACCCGCCTTGGAAATTCAAATTCCAGTGTAAGTGTAATCCTAATGTACAATATATCATTTTTTTGGTAGGTATGTATTGAATATATAGCGCTTATTGTATACATTAAGAGATAATCGTACTGCTTTTTTGTCAAACCATAGTCTATTCTATGCCGTGATATTGATAAGTAATGAAAAAGCTTGAAGATTATTATTCGGAAATTTGTAAGACTAGCTGGGTATTGGGCGTCTATGGAAGTACCACCACTGATCATATTTATGTAACATATAGATAGTATCATAAGTACATTATCTATTGTTTATAGATATATATGTATGTAGATATGGATTCAACAAATTTGAATTAAAACATTTTTATTATATTTAAAAAGTTCGATTTTCGTAAAAAGACGAATAATATTTTTGTATAGCATTGGCAAGCTGGCAAGCGTTTCACAAATTTATTGTCATTTGCTATGAAATTCCCATGGTAATAATACAAGCAACAAACCATAAAACATATGAAAATATTTCCCCATTCCCCCGTTGTTACTAACCAGTGCGCCTCACAATATCATATATTGAGCACAGAGCCATCTGTGTTTCGTAACACGAAAACGAAGCGACGTGTTCATAATTTTGTGCAAAGTTAGGGAGTGTAAAACAATAATTCATTATGGAGCACACGTTGTGCATTGTTTATGTTATTATAATTATGTTGTATGTTTGTTATCATTATGTATGTATGTAATACACGAAGAAGAGTAAATGCCAATTGGTACCTAATCTTTATGATGTATGTCAATAAATACAACTATATTTTATTTCCGTCAATTTTTATTAATCAATTTTTTGTCCCTATCCCACCACACACCCGCCACTGTAACTCCTGTGCTCCAGGATCAACAGCGGCACGCACAGTAATGACACCGAGCAATGAAGCTCAGCGGATCTAAGGGGACCTAAATTTGTCATATTCCCGCAACGAAGTTAATCAGAAAGACAATATAAGGAGGAGTTGAAAAACAAAGAGTTGTTCACTTCCCTCCACAACAAAGCGGGTGACAAAACATTGAGCTATGAGGTTTTACCTTCACATAAAAAAGACAATTACATTTAGTGATATTAGACGCAAGTAACGCACCACGGGTAAGAACTGTATGAGTTTTATTGACTAAATTGGACCTAAAGTGCGAGCTGTTATGCTGATTATTAATCAATTAGTGAAATGTATTTATACCGATTGCGATTTGTCTGTCAATTTATGTGTTTGACTTGAAGTCGGTCTCGTATAGACACTGAAATGGCCAAACCGATTTAAATAAAAAATTCATGTTTTAAAACTGGAATCATTACTTAAATTTTTGTATCCGTTTTATTTCAATTCTTTTTAGAGTTTCATGCTGGCATTAATTGCAACCGTACGAAGATATAATGAGGTGGATACTATAAAATAAAAATAGAATTCAGGATTTTAGTGTGTGGACCGCCTACCTTAGTCACTTACTCGTAGCATATAATATTAGCGTCTGTGATTGCAAAGTCCCGGGTTCGATATTTTAAGCGGGCGAGGTATTATTGCTAGAATGGAATCTTGCAATATACAAGGTAAACAGCAAGGCTCGTTCCCTATTACGTGGGAAATATAGCTTCCGCAACGTTCATGTAGAAATACTCCTCTGTCTATCCCTTTGGTTACACAGGCGTGAGTAATTGACGTAATATAGAATACCAGGTACCAGTACCTACGTAAGCATCGTAAATCCACTTATGTTTTTGATACACATTCCTTTGTCGTATTTGAGTAAGCGTGTGTCCTCGTATTTATAACTAGCTGTTGCCCGCAACTCCCCATGCAAAAAAGACTACAATTTTTTTCCGTTTTTGCCACATTTTCTTTGCTACTCCGCTCCTATCATAGCGTAATGATTTATCATCACAGACAACCTAACCTATAGACTCCGCTTCTATTAATTTTAATATGAAAACAAAATCGCTAAATCGTGGCGGGGTACGGGGGCAGTCGGCTAGTTTTCATTGGACGCTTCAAGACACTGATAACATTCTAGTGCGCACTAGAGATGGGATAAACTAATAATTATCGATAATCTACGAAGTTTATAGTATAAAGGAAAAATAAAAAAACATATTAATTTTCATATAAATTTTTAATACTTATAAGTTAAACAATCATCAAAGTCAAAGTCAAAGTCAAATTATCTTTATTCAAATAGACTTTTACAAGTTCTTTAGAATCGTCAATTTTACACTTTTTTTAAACTATTGCCGCTTCGCAACGTGTTATCGCTGTGGAGAAGAAACGGCAAGAAACTCCCTCAGCAACACGACATGTCGGTTTTTCTTTAAAAAATAGCAATATATGTTTTTTTCATTACAGTATTTCAATTTTACATTATAAATGTCATAATGATACAAACTGTAGCAACAAAACAAAACTCCAATCAATTTACTTACTCCCAAGGCTTATTATCTTCAATAAACTCTGAAATTTTATAGTATGCTTTTTTATAAAGCTTATTTTTAATTGATTTCTTAAATTTTGTCAAGGGAAGCTCCCTAAGAGCCTTCGGAAGTTTGTTATAGAAGCGTATACATTTCCCCATTAAAGAGTTATTAACTTTCCGGAGACGAGAAAATAAATATTCGTTACGAAAGTAAATATTCATCAATTAAAAGTAAATATTATTTATCAACTATTGACTTCTAAAATGTATTAATTTTGTATAAACTCTCCTTATTGATTTTGATTCAGTTTTTTTTGTTAAATAAGCCAAACGTATGTCGATATATTTATTAATTACGCATTTTATTAAATCAATCAAATGATTGACGTTTTCAAAGTCAAACTGATGGTGCAGTAAGTCGGGGAATAATTCTAGGTTTGCTAAAGAATTCAATGTTTTACAAGAAAGATACATTGGATAGCTCTTTGGTTTATTAAATTTCAAATAATTATTATTATTTATTCAGTTTCAAATAGAAAACGTCGAGATCTACCAACAATTCGGAAACAATCCCCAGTAAAATGTCGCGAACAAATAACGTGATTTTTTCCAGGAAACCAATTATCATCTCGTTTGGTAGCGTCAATCCATTTTTTTTTTCACTTCAGGGCACTTGGGAAACCTTTTGAACAACAGACAAACAACGATATACAGTCTATAAAAATATCGATCTCAATATTATTTGTCGATAAAACAATAATTATATTGTGTCTCATTACTAGTCTGCGTGTCAAAGAGAGAGCAAGATAATGTTATATGAATTCAAATAAGAAAGAAAGAGATGCAAATACGACTTAAACGCAAGAATTTTTAATATTTTATTTTTAGTATATAGTTATTTTAGTGATTAATGAAAGAATAATAACTTACCTGTGAAATGTAATACCATCTTTTGCAAGACTAGATGTTGTGCTGCTCTTTCCACAAAATTTCACTGAACAATACGGCATTATGACAGTTAATATTTTTAAAACAGGGACTATATGTCACTGCGACACTCGGCGGCGGAATGAGTCACGTTAAGGGGCGGGGCCGGCGGTTATGTCGTGTCAGAGCATAACGTCGGCGAAAGCATGTCCCCAGTAATGCGTCGTCTATAGGTTAGGTTGTCTGTGTTTATCATATAGTCTTCCTCGATAATTTTCCAATCCGAACCAGTAGTTCCTGAGGCTAGCGCGGTCAAACAAACAAACTCTTTAGCTTTACAATATTACTATCATCATCAGCCCAAATACGTCCGCGACACGTCAAGTACACGCTGGACTAGTGCGGGTTGGCGGAATACACACCCACGAAATTCCTAAGAACTTTTAGGTGTGCAGGTTTTATCACGATGTTTCCCTTCACCGTTAAAGCAAGTGATAATTCATTGTGAATACACACATAACTTCGAAAAGTCAGAGGTGTGTGCCTGGGGTTTGAACCTGCGACCGCCGAAATTCTCGACCGCGCGCCTAAACCTCGAGGCCATCACTGCATAATACAATATTACTATAGATACTACAAGTTCCCACTCGGTCAGCATTCTGATCAGACAGGGGTTTAATAGGAGCAATTAAACTAGTGGAGTTAAAAGCTCCCTTTGAAGTCGGCGATGTGTTTTACGATGACAATAAAATCGGCGCGGTTCGCTCTATTACAACCACGCCAGTTCTAAAAGTGTTCAACACCTTTTAACGGTTTCGCGTGTCCGATGTTACACGACTGGAGAAATCCAATCAACATTTTGTATTTTTTTTTTTATACACCCAACTGTCAACCGTCAACGTGGGAGATATAATTTGCGCCACGTTGATGTAGAAATAAGTAGAGTAAAATAGTGATGGCCTTGAGGTTTAGGCGCGCGGTCGAGAACCTCGGCGGGTTCAAACCTCTGACTTTTCGAAGTTATGTATGTATTCAAAATGAATTAACACGTACTTTAACGGTGAAGGAAAACATCGTGATGAAACCTGCACACCTAAAAGTTCTTAGGTGTATAGTCCGCCAACCCTCACTAGGCCAGCGTGGTGGACTAAGGCCTAAACCCTCAATGGTAGAGGGGGCCCGTGCCCAGCAGTGGGACGTATATGGGCTGATGATGTGTTTTTGCGTGTATGTATACGCTAAATGAGTCTCCAAAACGTATGATAATGGAAACGCAGTAACCAAGTAAAATGAAAGACTGCGCCGGCAAACGACAGTAGCGAGTGGAAAGTATTTCCACTACATTGATCGCTAATTGGGCAGGGGGTGGTAGATAACGTCGCGCGGAAGGGTGGGTGATTTCACGGAGTCGCGGTTTTACCACTTCGAAATTTTGATGGTTTTCATAAGTGCAGTGATTCTGCGACATTACTTTGATTAAACATTTTTGTGTTGCGAAGTTTCAAATTGGATCGGCTAGAAGCCGACTGTGAAATGAAAGTCTGTGGGTTCGATACATGAAGCGGGACAAATACATTTGATTTCACAATTATTTGAATTAGACCTACAAGAGGCTTGTTTCCTCAGATCTTGTTTTGTTTATGTGTTCTTATACTTGTAACTTTAAACTTTAATATCTAACGTCTTAATGCAGACATTATTAGCATTGCCGAGAAACCTATGTGGTTTATAAATAACATAAAAATAAATACTGGGTGTATTTTTACAGTCACATACATAGTTCTGATCCCACACTAAGATACAAGTCTTGTGTCGTGGGTATCAGAAACTACGAGAGACTTTTCGATCTCACATACACCCAGACCCGAAACAAATATTTGTGAATCACACAGACATTTGTCTCGGTGCGGGGATCGAACCCGCGGCCTCTCGTTTCGCAAGCTGGTGTCTAGCCAACTGCGCCACAGGGCTGTCAAAATATGTTTGTGTTTTATTTTGAAAATTGATGATAAAAAAGATATACACTAGAAGGCAATTACATGGTGTGCTTAATGTGTTTTACTGCTGGGTTTATCATTATTATGGTCATTGTGAATCGTAATAATAAGTTATCCATTTTAATAATAGACGAGCCACTTCACACTGCAAATAATGCTTCCCCATAGGCTAGACATTTGTCGTTTAAAAAAAACTCTTGGAAAAAGTTTATTCTGATCCCATTCTACTCAAGTAAATTAGTACCCAGTGAACACATGACCTTAAAATGATGTCATACGTAGATCATACAGAAATCATCAAATTTTATGACGTAGTGACGTAAACATGACGTAATGGTGACTTTATTTATGACCTCAATATGAAGTCATATTGGATTACATCATTATGACATGGTACTGACATTAAATTTGACTTTAATATGACGTCATCTTCATGAATCCAATGCTACGTACATGATACGTCATATACCGTCATTCGGGTGACGTCATGTCGAAGTCATGTTCTGACGTAAAAGTTACATAAGAATTTCATCATATTCTTACATAAAATATGAATCAATATTTTGATATAAAATTTACGTAAAAATTCCATCACATTCCCGACTAGAAAAAACATAAGGCGCAACCAGATCATGTATCTGGACCCGATCAGGATAGAATGAGGCATGCCAGATCCGGCAAGCCCTATCAGGACCAGATCTGGTCCAGATAAGGATAGCCTGATGTTAAATATAATCAAGTATGGTAAGGCATACTGGATCAGGACCAGGTCTGGTCCAGATAAGGATAGCCTGATGTTAAATGTAATCAAGTATGGTAAGGCATACTGGATCAGGGCCAGGTCTGGTCCAGATAAGGATAGCCTGATGTAAAAAAAATTCAAGTATGGTAAGGCATACTGGATCAGGACCAGGTCTGGTCCAGATAAGGATAGCCTGATGTTAAATGTAATCAAGTATGGTAAGGCATACTGGATCAGGACCAGGTCTGGTCCAGAAATGTAATTTAATATACAAATGTAGGCTTATCAAAAAAAAAAAAAACTAAAGAGTTATTAAAATATTTTGTGTAGGTATAATACCTATAACAAAAATATGTGTATCAAACATAAATAAATATCCTGATATCTAAGTGTGTTGTGCATTAAATATAAAATTACATTGAATTGTATTCAATAAATAAAAAATTACAAAAATATTAATATAAACATGAAGGGTAACACTCGTTGAGAAACAAGTACGTCTTCAACTTTTATATTTCTAACAACTTTTATATTTTAAAATATCAATCCGTCTTGCAACTGACAATTCCAACGACTGAACTCGAACTGCTCAGCGACACCATTTTTATACACATCAATTGACGGTCTTATTTTTAAATATTTTTATAAAGTCCAATAATTAATTTATATTAATCAAGATTATATTCTCATTAAAGTTATTGACAATTTTAATTATACTTATAAGTAATAAAATCATCAATATGCAATTTTACTATTACTACAATAATTTAGTAAAAGGTCTGTACGCATAAGCTTTTAATAATGTAAATATATAATATTGTAAGGTATTATAATGAAATACATTTATAATTACTAAATATTAATATTTAGGCTAACAAACACAACATTAGCAACGCATGGGGTGTATAATATAAATTTAGTGACAGCGCGTGACGTCATGAAGCAACATGTCGGAACTTGTTCACAGTGTAGTTGAAGTGTTTATCATTTAAAGACTTTTGTGTCATAAAAAAGCATTATTGAATGTATCACTAATTATACTTTTTATATTATTTAAAATTGTATATCGATTAGTATATTAATGTAAAATATAATGTAGGTGAAGATTAAATAAGTTCAATACAAAAACCTAATCACCTTAACAGTACATAGTTAAGAATAATTAATATATTGTATGTTAAACAAAAAAAAGTGTATCAAGTACTATAAACCTATATCTAGACATTTACTCAGTGTGTATGTGTAAAAAATACGAACTTGCGGACTAAACTAACTAAATACAAATTTATGTGTTGTGTGTAAAGCTTCGTTTTTAAGTTTAATTACCTACGTAAAACATTCAAGGTTAGTAAAAAATCATTGAAAAAATACATTACAATTCTTTGCTATTTTTAAAATAATTTTATATTTCAATAATCCGTTTTTTTTTCAGATGACTTATACTTATGCATTAGTTTTATTTGTAAATGATTCATCCAATAAAGAAATTGATATACTACCAAGTTCTTGGTTAGATCATTACAAAGAATATGGTGGTGGTAAATATATGCCTGAATCATTGTTAAAAAGTGCTAAGTATTGTAAATTATTACAAACAATGGTGAAACATTGTGATGAGCCTGATCCGACATGGCCAACGTTTCATGTTCAAATATGTGGCACAGCAGGTAATTTATTGTTATTTGAATTATAGATTTGTGAGAATTGATATCTTATTGTCAGAATAATAAGAAAGTAATGCATAATTACAATTAATGTTATCAGAAACAATGGAAGAGGCAGAGGAAAAAATAATAAGATTGGACAAAGAACCCTATGCTTTCTCTACTGATAATGAGCAGTCTAAAGCAAAAGCAGCTGCTGTAGAAAAAACTTCCAAATTAAAAGCATTATCAAAGGATTGATTAAAAATATATAATATATTTAGCCAAACAGCGGTAGAGTTGACTGACAAACCCGCTGAAATTGCAGGTAATATTTATTGTTTAAAATGTAAATATTGTTGAATAATTAATAATAATTTTTTTACTAATAACTATAACTTAAAATAAAAATCAACTCAAATTTGAGGGACATAAATATGGGTATAGAAATAGCACATAAAGATGTACATTAACAACAATTATGAAGATATAAGATACATTAATTAAGATAATTAAAATACATTAATGCTATAAAGCAAGAAAGATAAAAAAAATAAAATTAAAATACATATATGAAAGATCTAATATAATATGTAGTTGCTCTATCTGACAATGTTGAAATTTATACTTTTCTCTTTATGGGAAAAATACTACATAATATGCAATGAAATAATATTTATTTAATCTATAAAATGTTAAATACATCACTTAGATTCAGTCATTTCAAAATTTTGTGTATCACCCTGTTCGGAAGGCAGTCATCACAAGAATAATTATAAAGAAGAAATATTGATACATATTAAAGACTGAATTTCTCAAATTAAAGCAGTTCATTAATACATACATACATACATAGCATACATGCATAGATACATACATACATAACCTCACGCCTGTATTCCCGGAAGGGGTAGGCAGAGATGCATTTCTGCACCATTTTTTTATTATTACTTATTTAATTAAATACATAATTAATTCAAATTTTGTATTTTAGATGCAAGAAGACATAAATACCAAAATAACCAAGAAATTATTGCAATAAATTGCATCAAGCATTGTCTTCAGTATTGAATAATGCTAAAGATTGGGATGGCTATGGGATGGGTAGCCAGGATCAAAAACAACCATCTAATGAAGATAAATCACAAGCAAATAATAGCTTTTATTTTATTTACTTTAAAGAAAAAAAACTGTGTAACCAAAACAAAAATAAAAATGATATTTAAATTAAAAACAAAAAAAAATTGGAAAAATTAAATGTAAATAAATATAATAATATGTTAAGTAAAATATATATAATATCAATTCATAAATAGTTTTTTTTTTAATTAAACATATTTTTCAAGACTATACATTCATGTTTTTTTTAAAGGACCGGACCGGGCATACTCGATTTGGATCAGGCAAGGTTTTATAACGCAGATGATTGATTTGAATAATGAAAAAATGGAATACAACCCGACTATAAATTTTTTCGTGTTCCTTAGAAGGACCGGACCGGGCATGCCCGATCTGGACCAGATAAGGTATGTAACGCAGAAGATTGGTCTGGACCCGATCACCACCACCACCACTAGGCCAGCGTGGTGGACTAAGGCCTAAACCCCCTCAATTGTAGAGGAGGCCCGTGCCCAGCAGTGGGACGTATATGGGATGGGATCATACGTACGTCATGTTTATTACGTAAAAGTCTTACGTCAAGAAGTGTGAAATAATGATTCACAGGTGACTGAAATCTGACCTATATCTTACGTAAATCCTGACATAGCGCAATATCATATTGACGTCACTTTGACGTAATCGTGTTTACTGAGATATATGACACCTCTATGACATCATTGTTATATCAGCTTAAGGTCAGTTAGGTAATAATGATGTCAACTGGACATCATACGTACGTCATGTTTATTACGTAAAAGTCTTACGTCAAAAAGTGTGAAATAATGATTCACAGGTGACTCAAATCTGACGTATATCTTACGTAAATCCTGACATAGCGCAATATCATATTGACGTCACTTTGACGTAATCGTGTTTACTGGGTATTCATCTACTTTGGCAATTTAAAAGTTGGACAATTAAACAAATGAAGACGTCGGCACGGCCGGGAAAGAGCCTCGGACCTCACGTTTGGGGAGTTTAATTACCGAAAGCGCGAGGGTGGAATTTTATATCTGCACCGTTCACTAATTTTATTTTGGCAATCAAGAGCTCTGAATTAATTGAGAATTTTAATTTGGAAGTTTTAACTTTTATAGGAGTTTAGACTGCCTCGTGGTGTCGCGGCACAAGTACGTGCCGTGCGATCTAGAGGTCCTGGGTTCAATTTCCGGGTCTGGCTCTTATTGGGTTTTTCCATTAGGAAATTCTACTATGTACATATTATGTGACTGTTGGGTGTAATTATTATCAAATGTTTACTTATATTGTTTCAGGTAAGGTTCGTTGCACAGTGGCAATAGTTTAAAAAAAACTTCATTGACGATTCCAAAGCACTTGTAAAAGTCTATTTGAATAAAGGTGATTTTGACTTTGACTACCTACACCATGCTCGGTAATCGGTAAGAACACGGCTTAATCATTTGCTTCTTTGGGCTACAGTTTGAACCCCTCTACCAAAAAAGTTATTGTTTCAACAGAAAAGCTTGAAAGATAAATAGCAAAATAACAAACTGTAAGAGTGAGTGTGGATAAAAATGGTCCGCATCAATTGCAGGCGCAGCGAGGGGCCCGGCCGCCATGATTTATACACTTTGGGATTAAAATGTTGCGCTTAACAGGGAACATCGGATGGATCGTGTGTTTAGTAACAAGAGAAGCGGAAAGCGGTAACTATTTTGAAAAAAAAAAACTTTTGTTGCTAGAGAGAGTAACCTAACTGGAAAATTGTTAAAAAAAAATATGCATTTTTATGTAAACTACTAGAAAATTATGTAAAAAATGCCACAATAAACACTACTAGTAGTGAGCATAATATCATACATCTTATATCATATATCAGGACGCATATCCATTTAAGTTACTTTTTACTTTTCCCTGACATACGATAAAACATTTATGACTTTTTGTAGAGTATTTCAAAAATAAGGTGGCATTACGATAAATATAACACTAAAAGAGTCTTCTACCTTCTCGAACAAAAAGTCTAACAATTTTCGATTACCTGACCCTTGAATATATCACATCAGTTGACTTGACGCATAGCGATATCTCAACTTTTTAGAAAATGGGATAACGAACGTCTAAAGCCAGAAACATTGGAACCAAAAAGTTCGCCAACCTTTGCCGCACCATCAAGCTGTGGAATGGTTTGCCGGCTCACGTGTGCCCTCCTTCCTATGATCCTGGATCCTTTAAGCGAAGCGTGAAGAAGCATTTGTGCGAGCCGGCATAATTGTGTCGACCAGCGTGTGACCATATCGTTTCTCGCTGGTCAGTATTTTTTTTTGGACTCCACTGTGCTTACCATCAGATACAGTGGAGTCACTTTGCCGTGCCAGTATAAAAAAATATATATCACTAAAACTGAAATAAGAATCGAACCCGCTTTTCTATGTAATATGCCTCAATGTAGAAGCAAGTAAAACTGCGAGGTGTTAATACGAAGTGTATGAACGAATAGCCGGCTTACTGTACATCGCGTTTGTCACGAGGGGGATAATTAATTGCACCGAGAGCTTTTTACAAACGAAATGTCTCGAAATAAAGAAACAAATAGTGACGCGAGGCGCCTTTTTGATAATTTATGGGACTTTGTGGTGGAACTTAATGTTGAGGTATTAAAAAATTCGCTGTTAAAATAGCAAAAGATTAATGTTGCATTTTTTTTGCTCAGATTGTTGTTAAAAATGTTTAACAATTCAATTTTTTTGGTATACATGCGTTCATCCCTATTATTATGCTTTTAAAAAAGCTATCTTTAGCTTGATTGCTAGGATATCTTTATCCTAATATGAAGACTTCGCATTATTTTTATAAAAAATGCTGAATTTTCTTAAAGTATTTAGCATCAATGTGTTTGTATGCCAATGTCTTATACGTTATACTACTTATCAAAGTGTCAAGTAACTTAACCTCTGTATAAAAAAACACTTAATAACTACACTTTTATTGATTTCAAAGTCAAAGTCAAAGTCAAATTATCTTTATTCAAATAGACTTTTACAAGTTCTTTTGAATCGTCAATTTTACACTTTTTAATATTATATTTATATTATTTTATTATATTTATATTATACTATTTGTAAGAAAGAAAGCTAATAACTTCCTTAACAGAGCCACAACTATAAAATATACCTATCTCATAACACAATTCGGTTACTATCCCCAACTCACAAATGAAGTTAGCACGCAGAATTTATGCGGATGACGTGCACTGAATAATAACTGCACTATTGACAGATTAATTAACTTCGGTTGTAACATTCTGGCTAGAGTATTACTAATGTTTTACTATTCATTATTCCACCACACTGACCTTAGGCTTCTTGGTAGACATCACGATACTAATAATAATATTGGTCAGAGACTATTCCTAATGACGTTATATTCTTTAAAGATTATTTTAAAAAGTTGTATCCAAAATCCTCTATCTAAAGCATATTACGACGCTAAAATAAGGTCTTAAGTTTCATAGTTCATAGGACTAATCTCCTACTAATACACATATGAGAGGGTTGCAATACATTAAATGCAAAATGGAAGATAACACCTCGTTTGATTGCCGTCGCCAATTCACAACATATACACAATGTAACATATTTGGACACCGTAAATCTAATCTAAAGAGTCTACTTACCCTCTCACACGGTGCTGGCGCGTGGATCTGCCTCGCTTGCCCTCTACCCAGCGCCTCCCGTTTCCTCTGAGCGCTGAACAGCCGAAGCTCCTTTCTTTCTTCATCTGACAGCGCATGGCAGTATCGCACCTGGAAATGTAACAATATTTTTTTCATTCACAATAAATTCTTAGCGGTCGCGGATCCAAAATCCAGATAAAACTGTTTGAAGCTATTAGTCTACAATGAATTACACGAAGTCTAGTAATAAGAGTTAGGATAGGATTTTCTTAGGTATGAGTAGTTCGCGATCTCGCGCTGGGCCAGAATCGGCTAATTTCACTTAGTAATAGGGGAGGTCCATGTCCAGGCATGTAGGGGTCATTTACCCCGACGCGACGGTTGAACACACTTAGTCCCAAATACTAGTCTTGAGATGGAGGCATAAGAATACTTATAGGCAAAAATATCTACAGCACACAAACATTGCCCTCGGATTAGTAATCTCTATCTAAGGCTGTCAAAACATCGAAAAATACAAACCTCAATGGAAACCCTCTTCCAATATATTATTTTTATATCATTACTAGATCGATGAGGCGATTAATTAAATCACACTTATCATTAATCTTTTTTCAATTGTTTTGTCTTACCTCCATAAATCATTCGTTAAACTAATTATAAATTCATTATGCAATGAATTAGACGTTGAGTCTAACATTGTCGATGACCGAAATTGGACCCATTATGGTGGTACTTACTCATAAACGTAGATTTTTTGGCTTAATTTATTAGTTTTATATCCAAGATCAGCATTTACATTGATACGAAGTTCTGTCCCTAATGTTAATGATTTAGATTGGTTACGAATCAATACGTTTACTTCTCAACAATAAAGAACATTATGGATGAAATGTAGATTAGAGAAAAAATAAATAAACTGCTCTGAATCTGGTTAAATAGAGACGTCTTTCTTATTGTCTGTTGTGTTGCATTTTTTTTAAGAATATTGCATATTTCCCGATTCTTGTTCATTAGGTAAATTTATTTTTAAACTAGAATTTTTTTAACCGCTTTGCTTTACGGCAATAGTTTAGTTCAAAATAGCTTAAAATTGACGATTCAAAAGAACTTGTAAAAGTCTATTTGAATAAAGATAATTTGACTTTGACTACTATTTTTGCAGAACTGTGGTGACTTAAAACTATATATACTGTATAAATTCAACAAGTTATTCTTCCGGCTTAGGATGGACGTGATTCCTGACCTCATTATCCTGCGGTGGTAGCTGCTGGAGGAGTTGCTTCAGCCGATACCTCTCGCCCACGCTGTTCACGTACGGAACTTTGTCTTCTGGCAACGCTGAGAAATACAGATGCACCTGGAAGAACGAAAAAACATTTTAGCTTTATAAAGCTATATATTTCATTGGTTCTTTTCCACAGTTGACAGCCCCGTGGCGCAGATGGCTAGACACCAGCTTGCGAAACGAGAGGCCGCGGGTTCTATCCCCGCACCGAGACAAATGTTTGTGTGATCCACAAATATTTGTTTCGGGTCTGGGTGTTTGTGAGACCGAAAAGTCTCTCGTAGTCTCTGATACCCACGACACAGGACTTGTATCCTAGTGTGGGATCAGAACTATGTATGTGACTGTTGGGTGTATTTATTTATTATTTATTACAGTTGTAACACGTATAAAAATACTTTGATTACTGTTTTAGCTCTATGATTGATTTTGTTGTTCATTCATAAGTCATAACTTGTAGAAAAAGAAAACTTGGTTCTTAAGTAGACCATTGAGAACCAAGTTCGATATAGTTCCACTTTCAATTTTAAAGACATCAATATCTTAGCTGAATACATTTTGTTATTGAACTTCGTTTTTTTTTTATTTATTTATTGATGACTGATGATAATTGAAAACTGATGGGGATGAACCACATGAATCATTATTTATATTGAGAACAAACGCCCAAGACTGCCAATCGATAAGTTTACGATAGAAGCAGTTAACTTTAAATGGAATCTAGTTTCAATAATAGGTCAGTTAAAATTATTTAAATTGAATGCGCTATATATATAAGTTAGCTTCGTGATCTGCAAAGATGTTGGAGGCAGGTACAAACAAAGCAGTCTTCTGTTTTAAAGTTACTCCTTTATTCATTACTAGCATTTACATTGTGGCTTAATAAGGCCTTTGTATGTGAAGGGATCTTCTTATTTAAGAATTCTTAGGTATATCCTTCTAATTTATATTTAATATTGAAAAGTTGACCAATTTTTTTTATATAATTTTATTTATTCTAATAATCATTCGTTTATTATTTTATCATAGATAATATATAATAATTATATAATAATTATAGAAAAATAATAATAAAAAAAGATAAAAAATAAAAATATAAAAATACGTACACCAACATTCACAACGGACATTGAGATTTATGAAGCCTAATACTTTTTAAACTTAAAAGAGATTCATATCAATCACATACATACATACATAAACTCACGCCTGTATTCCCCGAAGGGGTAGGCAGAGGCGTATTTCTGCACCCACATTTCGCCAAGTATGTATCAGTCCACGTCATAGGGGGCGAGCCTATTGCCGTTTTTCGGGCACATTTCCAGACTCCGTGCTGTTATTCATTCATGGAAAAACCCAATAACACTTTGCCCGACCCGGGAATCGAACCCAGGACCTCTAGATCGCACGGCACATACTTGTACCGCGAGACCACGAGGCAGTCAGTCATAATATATCGATCAGTAACTTAAATATAGACATTTAGTAGCCTATTGAAAGATGGTAAGACCAGTGTAACGGACTAAGACCAAACGCCAATTATTCGCAGAGAAGACCCATAAGCAGTAGAACGATCAAAAGCGGATATAGATAGATATGATGAATGTAACAAACAAGAAGCAATCTTGTAACAACATAACAGAGATATATGAACAAGTTGGATCGTGTAAGATTCCGAGCACGTCGAGTATTCATTAGCGCTTCCACGGACTGAGACCATAAGCCGCTTTATTAAACGAGCAGCTCTAATGAAATGGGGGCGCTTTATTGATATCATTTCATGTAATATTTTGTTGTATTTTTGTTGGTTTAGGAGGTAGAAAGATAAGTTGCGTTAACAGTGGTAGTTGGTTTGAATCTGAATACGAAATAATATACTTTCATGAATTTTGTTACTACATTACTTTATTTAGCAACTCATCTTGAAACTTAGTCAAATTATAGAAGCTGATGGAAAATATGCTGAAACACACGTACTTGGTAATACCTTTTACAATATTAATCATCAGCCCATATACGTCCCACTGCTGGGCACGGGCCTCCTCTACCATTGAGAGGGTTTAGGCCTTACTCCCCCACGCTGGCCTAGTGCGGGTTGGCGGACTACACACCTAAGAAATTCCTAAGAACTTTTTAGGTGTGCAGGTTTCATCACGATGTTTTCCTTCACCGTTAAAGTACGTGATAATTCATTGTGAATACACACATAACTTCGAAAAGCCAGAGGTGTGTGCCTGGGGTTTGAACCCGCGACCGTCGAGATTCTCGACCGCGTGCCTAAACCTCAAAGCCATCACGACTTCAATATTAATAAAATACTTAAACTACATTAACAATTGAATTTGATGTATTACAAAAGACACGGATTAACATGGACTTTTATTATTTCTCACTAAATTTGATTCAATACTTAATTTATTTTATTATTATCTCTTCTCACACAACCCTGAAGTTTTGCAAACGTCTCCGACAAAAAGCCAGCATCTTAATAACAATGGCATCTAAACAAAGATTTCAAAATTGCTTCCTCATCTCAAGTCAAGCAATTATTTTTGGAGTGTTTAAAAAGTTTTCTTAAATTCATCCCGTCATTAGGAAGGCGTCTCGGAGGGCTCGGAGGTGCCCCGAGTGCCGTTTTAATTTTTTGCTCCACCGCCTCCCGTCTCCGAACCTCTTAATACTTTATTTTAACTGTAATTATAAATACCAGAGTATTTGTTATTCAAAGCATTTTGTCTCATTACCGGCGGTTGGCCCGCGGCGCCGCCTCTCCAAGCTGTTGTTTTTGTATGAACAAGACGCTATTATTCCAAGCATCGGAAATGAGGTGCTTTTGGCAAAGGCTTAGTTTATTTTTTTAATTCTTCATTTTTCTGGGGTAATATACATACATATATGTATAGTGATAAAATATTGGTTTCAATACGCCAGTATCTCTTCAGAATGACGAGACCAGGAATTTGAACAGCAAGACTAATATCATTGACGTAATAAGTACTCGTATAGTTGTAGAAGTAAATATATAACACTATTTTTATTATCAGTCACGGTTCGTCGATTGTGTTTTAAGTCCCACCTAACACGTAGGACGAACCTATTACGGTTTTTTGACACATTTCCTGACACCATCTTGCTACTGAGAATTTCCTAACGCTTTGCCCGACCTAGGAATTGAACCCAATACATTTACATCCTATAGCTCACACATGTTCTATGCCATTAATAAATAGACATTCAAAATTCTCAATAACATAATTTTCAATAACAACTGATCCAAAATGCCATTTAAATGACGATGATATATCTTAAAGCCAGAGAGCACCGCAATAGCTTCCAGCAGTTCTGACATCAGTGTAATATCAATATAATAATATGTTAAAGAAGTAATGATTTTTAACGACTTAAACACCCCGTGCAAAATGCGATAATGTTCTTATAATGATTGGGAATGACAGCCACAGTACGTACATATAATAACTCATAAAAATGCTTTTGAATTAAATTATAATTGTTGGGTAATAAATTATTACAAGAGAGTCGTGACAGACTTACAGACGTGAAACAAATTTTACATATTTTGTGAAATGGATATTCCTGTACCGAAATATATATATATATATATGTATATTTCGGTACAGGAATCGTTTCCGTGGCATTTAAGCAACTACGCCTCGGTTGTCGTATTTATCTATCAATTGAAAAAATGCATGAAAAAATATTCAACGTCGTATAAGTTATATGTGTAACTCTCAAAAGATCAAAAATTAGAGATTTGTCTTTGAATCGAACTTGAAATTAAATATACACAGCTGAGATATGGCATACATAATATATTGAAATGGTTATAGGATATCTTTGTTTAAAGCATTGTGACTAAAGAGGAATTGACTAACAAACTGCAAATACCATTCAATTTGGACGTTTATAACCTGATAAAGATATAAATATATATTGAAATTCCAATAACATTTACGCGAATTCATTCAGCATTGACAATTCATCCATTAGGGATCATTTTCATATCAACATTTTCAATTTCCTGTAACTATTCATGACAAAAGGCCTCAAAGAGTGATTGTCGAAATACATGCAAACTTCAGCCGAACAAAAGCTTTGTGGAGCGGACAAAAGCAGGTATCTGTGCGACGCACAACCAACGCTGTGTCTGAATATCTAGATGTTACGTGTTTTTATTGTTACTATAGGACTGCAGTAAGTAGAGGTAAAAGTGGACAGTTTATCATAATAAAAAAATAAGACTTCGAGATAGAGAGCAGCTAGTTAATGTTTTGTTGAATGTTTCTGTCTGCATACACTGCCTTAAATCAGCATATTGACAGGCATCTACCTGCAATATTAAACTGATAAGAGTTGCCTCGTGGTCTCGCGGTACAAGTATGTGCCGTGGGATCAAGAGGTCCTGGGTTCGATTCCCGGGTCGGGCAGTGTTATTGGGCTTTTCCATTAGGAAATTCTCAGTAACAGCACGGAGTCTGGAAATGTGCCCGAAAAACGGCAATAGGCTCGCCCCCTATTACGTGGGACTGATACATACCTGGCGAAATGTGGGTGCAGAAATGCACCTCTGCCTACCCCTTCGGGGAATACAGGCGTGAGTTTATATATGTATGTATGTGAGTTTCTAAAAGTCTGAATACTTCGGGGAATTAAATTGGGCGTGTCGGTACGTGGTGATGACTTAAAAAGTTTTAGCTCCTACGGTCCTTCCGAACCCAATGGTACATCAGCTTGTTTATTAGCTATTCGTTATTCTATATCGTTGCCAGAACATTTTGTGACAATTCATAACGTATACACAAAATTACTAAAAGTTTAGGAATCAAAATTACGATACAAAAGTATGGCATGTTGAACCGCAAAATTTATCACGCACATAGAATTTTACATCTTCAAATATACCTACAACTATGACTTCAAATATAAGTTAGATCTCAAGTAAGTGCAGCAAGTCTATACCTCTTGTTTATCTGAAATACGAGCAAACGATTCTGTCTCGCCTGTTAACGTTTCGTTGAGTCATGCAGATTTGTATCAAATTCATAATGGATGATTAAGCCACTTCGCAATCGGATTCGGCGGAGCGCGACGTCCACTACGATGCTAGTAATTACACCAATAATCCCATGTAGATAAATTCAACAAACATATTCGAATTGATATCGTTGATAGCTGATCTAGATAGGTGCGTCTTCGAAAGGTAGTTAAATCGATCATAGAAAGTAAAATTGACAACCCGTGGAAACAAGCTTGTCATAAAATTGATCTTGGTATAGAGATAATAAATTATCAATTAATATTAGTACCATTTATAGGTATGTTATATATAATGTGAGGCACTATTAAATATCTATGGTCTTTTTTATTATGTGCTGATACACAATATACTTAGTGACTAGATATCCTGTTTTAGACACATTGAAAAGTCATTTGATGTACAGATGACAGGAGCCAGTCGCAGATACAAATCAAGGCCTGGGGATTATCTTTACCAAGTTAATTCTTATATATCACAGATTCCTGATCTATTACGTACTACTTGAAGCTGCAGAAACGCGCGTGTAAAGATATACGTTTGTTTTCTTCTTTGAGGATATGCGTTATTGTATGTTGGCAGACAAAGTAAACAAAAATTACATAAGGTTCATTTACATTAAGATAAGATGAAAAATGCGCTCGCATATTCAACTCGATCCTAATAATAACTAGATGTAAGTGAAATATTAGTTGGGAGGGTAGTGTATTTAAGATGTAATTGAAAACCAAGATAGACTAGACCAATTAACAAGTTTGCGATAAAGATTGATTTATTGTAAAAGCAAAATGTTTCTTGTGCGACAAAATGGATCAGAACATACAATCACTGGGAAAGTTAATTGTGCGATAAAAAGATTTGAAATATTCTATCTATGTAGTTGTTTTGGTTAAACAAGATAACGGCAAATAAATTCATTTTAGTAAATTTAAAAGTGTTTGTTTAATTAGCTTATTTATCTTTTTAGTATTAGAGTGCTCTTCAAAGTGATTATATGAGTAATTGATTTACATAAGGCAATTTAAACTTGACTTGCAAAAAATAGGAAACATTCCTTTTATAAATTGTATTCGTATTATTTACATTCCTCCATAACTTCACGCCTGTATTCCCCGAAGGGGTAGGCTGAGATGCATTTCTGCACACACATTTCGCCAAGTATGTATCAGTCCCACGTAATAGGGGGCGAGCCTATTGCCGTTTGTATAATTTATTACACTCAAAATATAGCTTTACTTGGATTTGATCGATTCCATTAAAGATTTTCAAAATTTCTCTTAAAAATATGCCAATAGTATCTTTTTTTTAAATAATAAATGGGCTAGTAATAAAATATTACCTGTTCCGGCCGCAGTCCAGGTGGCACCCAAGTGTACTCCTCCAATGCACATCCCGAATCGTCATCACTCTGCGAATGCCGATGAGGGTCTGCTGGCTTCATCAGCCGCTCAGCATGCTCCAGCAACCCTCTGAACTTGCCCTGGGGCACAGGATGAGGTGATAGCGACATGGCCGACTGTGGAGACTGGGGTGAGTGGTAACTCTGTCCAGGTTGGTTCAATTGTGATACGCTGTGACTATGCAGTAGGTTGAACTCGGGGTAATGGCCTTGGAGTGGTTGGCTTCTCCTGTAGTTGGGGTAGGAATACGGGTGAGGAGAGTTCGACTGGCTTGGGACTGAGGATCCACTGTGGCTGGGCTGCGGTGATGGTAACGACGGTCGTGGTGAGGTGATCGGAGATGCTGGCGCTGGTGGTGGCGGAGAAGACGGGTGCTCGTGGAGCGGAGGTGGTGATGAACTCGTTGGTGACACCACGCAGTTTCTGCACACCGGTCTGAAAAGAATATAAAAATGTGATTATGTATTGTAAAATCTGATGTAAGTACTTGTAAATATTAAACGAGAAAACACATTCAAACTAAAATTTTAATACATCTCTCGGTATTTTTATATCAAAATGAGTTATTTATTACTATTGCCAATTTAAAAAATAATAATTCATTAAAAGTTATTTTTTTAATAAAACAGTTTTCGATAAATGTCATTTAGCGAGCTAATCATATAGATCCCACTCATTTGCACTGCCTTGATCCATTCAAGACCGTAAAATCGCATAACCAACTAAGCTACCGCAATTATTAAATCTCTCACGTATATGTTTCATCTGAATCTTACAAACCGCTTTTAATGCTGTGATATTGTGATGCTGTGATCCTATTTAATCGCAATATATCAACCGCATGATCTAATTCACGAAACTCTTCTACACCATTAGTCATTGACAATAGATCGTGACGCGCTACCATCGCAATACATCTATTGGAAATTATATCGTATAATGCGCCTTGGCGAGTGATTTATGGTTGTGGTTCGACGGCGGCCCGTTTTGTGCCTGATTAATAACTCAATATATATCAGATCTTGGAGATTTCATAGGTCTGCTTGACGAGATTGGAAAGTCGGGAATGAAGAAGTTCGACTTCTCGAGATTATCAATAATTGTTTAATAATTATTATTGGTATAGTAACAAGCTTGTAACCTATTTCGCTGGACTTCGATAAACGAAGTTGATGTAATGTAGGTAAAGAAATTCCTACTTATCTCTTCGGAAAACCTGTCATATATTATATAAAACCTGACGTGACAGATATAGTTTCACGGTTGCTGTATGTTGAACTACAACGACCTAAACATACCTTCCTTGATTTACTTCGTCAATTGTAATTATTAAATCAATAATTAATTAGTTTGTACATACATACATACATAAACTCACGCCTGTATTCCCCGAAGGGGTAGGCAGAGGTGCATTTCTGCACCCACATTTCGCCACGTATGTATCAGTCCCACGTAATAGGTGGCGAGCCTATTGCCGTTTCTCGGGCACATTTCCAGACTCCGTGCTGTTACCGAGAATTTTCTAATGGAAAACCCAATAACACTTTGCCCGACCCGGGAATCGAACCCAGGACCTCTAGATCGCACGGCACATACTTGTACCGCGAGACCACGAGGCAGTCAATTAGTTTGTTACATTGTATAATAAATTAAAAGTATCATTAGTAAATCACAGTTATCATTAATCAATAATAATTGTCGATTATCGTATTACAATACGATAATAACTGATAACTTAACTGATAACCGCTTAACTGAACCTTGACTGATAACTGCATCCTACCAAATGAATTGCTAATAGAGATTGTATGAAATCTGATGGTCTAGAAGGAGGAGCAGTAAATAATTGTAAATCCAGGGCAAATATAACTCGTATAGAAATTTACTTCACCCAAACGAGTAACCCTGGAAACTATCAAGATGTAACAGATTGTCGAAGCGACCTCAGTAAATATCGAACGCTTATTAGAGAAAATATCAAATAACTGAGCGAATATCTACGTAGAAAACTGGTAGCTAGTCCATTATCGAGTCAGTGGAGTCAATTTGTTAATTTACATAAGAAAGGCGGTCGGCGAGTCTGGGCATTAAGTTATTAGGTTGCTAGCTCTTAAACGCTTACTACCTTCAATAATGTGGTCGAAACCAGTTTAATTTCACTGTATTTAACACAATGCTGTGAAGACCTTACTCCAAGGAAAGCGTTTTATGTCACAGGATGAAGATATCATGAGATTCTTGAAAGCATTTGTGGCGAATTAACTAAAATTTAACAATGAAAATGATAAATAAAATAATATCAACATATTAACGTTGTAACTGTAAGATTTATTTATTTATTTACATTAAAATACAACATAAGCTTACAGTATGACATCAAAGCGCTTAGTTGATTAATAATTCATACACCAAACACAAAAATAATAATAAAAAAAAATTATACAAAACAAATATAACTATAATAATATTTAAAGGAATTAATAATATGCATTACAGCATCATCAAATAGGTCGACATCTTGGACCCCAGCGACAAAACGATTCAGCAAGTATATAGCTTTAACCGTGGGGGCATTCGCACCCTGGAGTGTACGTAGTGTTTCCGGGGGCATAAACAGACTCAGTCGACGACGACAAAGACGCACGTAGTTGTCAGGGACAAAAAAGCGAATACAACTGAGCTGCTCAGGAGAATCCATTTTATGTCTCAAAATAAGAATATAATGCCGCACCAGGAAAACTTTACGCCTTAGTTCAAGGGTGTCAAAACATTCCCGATACAAAAAGGGACGAAAGATGAATGGACATAAACAGAAGACTACGGTTCAGAGTTTTCAAACGCTCTCGAGCATCACGCTGGCTTAGTGGATGTTATCGAATTTTATTTAGGCTGAAAATTCTTTATGAATAACTATCAGGTATGCAGATTTTTATTTAATTATCACTTGCTTTAACGGTGAAGGAAAACATCGTGATAAAACCTGCACACCTAAAAAGTTCTTAGGAATTTCTTAGGTGTGTAGTCCGCCAACCCGCACTAGGCCAGCGTGGTGGTCTAGGCCTAAAACCCTCTCAGTTGCAGAGGAGACCCGTGCCCAGCAGTGGGACGTATTTGGGCTGATGATGAATGCAGATTTTATTACTAAGGGATATAGGGAAATCCCTAGCTGTTCAAAAGAGCGGTAATTCCTTATACGTATACACATAACATTGAAAAGTCAGAGATTGTCTGGTATTTCGCGTCTGCTGCTCCGTTCTTCATTAGACAGCGGGTCTGACCCCTTAGTATTTAAAACTTCGAAATATATTTTTTTATATCTTTATCTGAAGAACACATCAAACGCCACATCGCTTACTAATGCAGATTTATGCAGTATCATTTGTCAGCTAACCGAGCAAGCGTCGCGCCGCGGTTGGTATCCGGGGGGAATGCAGACGGTCCGACAGACCCTCTACGTTAACCCAGATACGATCTGGATGATAAGCAAACGCATCACTCATGCATGTAGAACACAACAAAGTATTGGAAACCATACGTCATAGGTGCTTATTTAGATTTTTTTAAGTCATGTCCATCTATTTCTTCATATCTCATATTTCGATATGTTTATTTACACATTATATCCAAGATAAAATACTTGAAATTAAAGCAAATTACTGGTTTTATCGTCGATGGCTATCACTTTTAGATTATTTCGTAAAATTAGTTTAAATATTGTTATCATTATTATGTTTATCTCATATTCTTACGTCTTAACCTTTAAGTATACGTTAAGAGGTAATATGTAAAGTACGCCACCGTGGTGTCAAATGTCTCATTAAAAAACTTTCTGTAAGTCTATGGGCTGTCTATGCCTTTTTGAAATGTTTATACGTGTGGCCAGACTCCTGTACCTATAAATAAATCCAGCTTCTAGAATTTGCTTCATAGATGACGTAACGAATTTTGCGTGGACAGCCAGCCAGTAATACAGATTTATTGAGTATCATTTGTGTTACCGTGCGAGCGGCCGCGGCATACATCGTGGCATGCAGGCGGTCCCGCTTCACAACGATACGATCGTCGGCTGATAGCTCTGATACATCAGTCTTGTGTGCCGAGCCGACGTCTATGCACCCAATAAAAAATCACCAATCGCCTCTTTAGTACTTTATAAATGTTATTTAGGTAATAAAAAGGTTCTTTAAAGTAGGTTTGATATTATGAGTCATAATCATCATCATCCGCCAATATACGTATCATTGCTGGGCATCGGCCTCCTCTAAATTTGAGAAAGATTAGGCATTAGTCCACCACGCTGGCCTGATGCGTGTCGGCACACAACACACCTAAGAAATTCCTAAAAACTTTTAGGTGTGCAAGTTTTCCCACGATATTTTCCTTCACCGTTAAAGTAAATGATGATTTATTATAAATACACACGTAATTTCGAAGTCAGAGGTGTGCCTGGGGTTGGAACCTGCGACCGCCGAAATTCTCGACCGCGCGTCTAAGCCTCGTAGCCATTACTACTTATTGTTATTAATAAAGTGATTTCTGACAATCATAACATGGTTCTTCCGTGTGCTTAGAATTGGTGCGTGGGGGCTACAATAAATGTTGATTGAATCGTTCATACATAATGCATTATTTGATCGCTGCATGTTTAGTGGCTTCGATGACTTTATAAAAAGAACTTTATAGTAAAGAAGCTTGAAGATTTAAATGATAATATTCTACATCCATTACATCGTCTATTTGCCAACATACATACATACATAAACTCACGCCTGTATTCCCCGAAGGGGTAGGCAGAGGTGCATTTCTGCACCCACATTTCGCCAGGTATGTATCAGTCCCACGTAATAGGGGGCGAGCCTATTGCCGTTTTTCGGGCACAATTCCAGACTCCGTGCTGCTACTGAGAATTTCCTAATGGAAAAACCCAATAACACTTTGCCCGACCCGGGAATCGAACCCAGGACCTCTAGATCGCTCGGCACATACTTGTACCGCGAGACCACGAGGCAGTCAATTTGCCAAGTCGATAGAATTCAACTTGTCTGTAGTATTGGGAGTTAAAGAGGTCGAAAGTAAACCTGAGCTGAATGATCCTAAACTAACACCTTTGTTATTTTTTGCTGGAAGGATAACGCCACCGATGTAGATGCATTTTGGGCTTCGTATCGAAAACAGCGATTTGAATCGATTTCAACCCCTAAACAACTTTAAAGGACGAGGAATCTAGAATTTTCTAGAAACATTCCGATAAACATCAGACATTTATTAGAATAACCACAAAAACACGAATTTACTAAAGATACTCCACCACAAACGTTGTTTTAGCAAAATGCTTTCAACTTGACTATACATACATCGATGAGTATGTTTTATTGTACCGCTGTTACCATATAAAAAAAGCTTTATATTTTGTCATTAACCGTAACCTAGCAGTAGAACTTATAGGGATCTAAGGATAACCCTGCATTTGCATATTTATGATGTATACATAATATGTGCACTGCTTGAAAAAGTTTGCCTATTAAAATACCACGGCCATACAAAGCGTATTGACTTGACCGCCCGTCCGACTGTTACGACCGGGCCGTTTGAGGGTCGTAAAAATCTCTCAACACGTTTTTATTAGCCAGCACTTTTATTAAGTTATTTACTAACCCGTTTTTTAATTTAACGATCGTTTTGTGAGAGTGTTTCATAATTTATATGTCTAAGGATAAATGGGAGTGTTGAACGGTACATGAATTCTTCTTTTATAAAAGTACGGCATTGTGATTTTTCTTGCACCTGACGGTACGTCTCTACGAGGTCCTTATTTGGGGAGCTGTAGGCAGGCAGATTAATTTGGGAGAAATATGTTGCGATTTTAGAAAGAAAAATCAATAGACGCGTTAAGTCAACAATCAAACAATTCATTGATTCAATCGGTCATATTTCATGTAAAACCGTCATTACATACTCTAATAACATTTTGCTTGAATCAAGAATTACATTACATTACACAGTACTTTTATGCTGCGGGACTAACGAGGCAATCTAATGTAAAGTTTAAATGAATAGGTAATCTTAAGTTTGGATCCTAAATAGTTTGATCCAACGTTTAATCAAATGTTTGCGCAAACAGGTCCGGTATAAAAATGAATAATTCATGAGCGCAAGGTGTAATACAGAGGTACAGCTGTGCGCGTACAAACGGACAATAGTCGTGGCCATATTAGATGCTTGAATTGTGGTTACACGGTTCATGGAGTTGTTGACACCGCTGTTTCTTAGGCGGAGCGAAATTTGTGATCTTATACTAATATTTTAAGAAGTGTATGAGTTGTTTTCAAAAAAATATACTTTTTATAATGATCACAAGTATATGCCATTCGATCTAGAGGTCCCGGTTTTGATTCCCGGGTCGGGCAGTGTTATACGGGGAGTACAGGCGTAAGATTACATATATATGTATGATGAACATCTATGTGATCGTACACTGCTGTACGAGAAGCGACCATCTCCTGCCACTTGTTACAATCACGCCGGCCTATTCTTCGCGTAATGGCTAAAATATTTAAGGCTAGGATCCGTAGGCCAAGAATGTACGAATTTGGGAACATTTAAATATACTAAATAATTAGGCTTATACCAAATTACATCACATCTAGTCCTGATTCTATAAAAAGTGAGTTTAATTTTATGGGTATCAGAACCTATGGTAGACTTTTTGGGTCTTATGAATACATAACATCATCATCATCATCATCAGCCCAAATACGTCCCACTGCTGGGCACGGGCCTCCTCTACAACTGAGAGGGTTTTAGTCTACCACGCTGGCCTAGTGCGGGTTGGCGGACTACACACCTAAGAAATTCCTAAGAACTTTTAGGTGAGCAGGTTTTATCACGATGTTTTCCTTCACCGTTAAAGCAAATGATAATTCATGGTGAATATACACATAACTTCGAAAAGTCAGAGGTGTGTGCCTGGGGTTTGAACCTGCGACCGCCGAAATTCTCGACCGCGCGCCTAAACCTCGAGGCCATCACTGCTTCACACATAACATACTCGCAACGAATATTTAAGTAAATATTGTCACACGTATCACAAGATTGCGCCACAGAGGCTGTTAATCATCACAGCTATTTTAAGCCTCAAAAATCACGCCCCATGACGATTCACGAAATTTCCCACAAGCAAGATATGCGTAATGTATTAAAAATCTCATAGAACCACTATACACCTAAATCATAGAATGATACGTCCCATAAAGAATGCGGGAGGTTGAATTTTTATACAGAAATACAGACGCGTGATTTGAATATGAATTGCGTATAGTTAAATGGTACACGGACGGACATTCCCATGGCGCAGGGTCGGCTGTGACGGGAATCGCTAATAAATAAACATTGTAAAAAATACTTTACGTCTGCCAGACGGTTAGAGTTAGAAAGTATTATAAGTAATTTAAATGTTTATAAAATGTGGTAGAGCCAGTAGTAAGTTTAGATTAGAGAACGATTTCGAAGGCTTAATTGGGATTGCGTCATAACCGATGTGAAGTAAATTTAAAATGAGCTTTAACTTTTTTTTTGTGGAATTTACCAAACCTCAAAGTACCGATTAATTATTTATTTACACAAGATGTACAGCTGCATTTGAGGCTACAAATTGAGAGAAATAAAATATCTAGTCTTAGGTCCTCTGCAATGAGAAAGGTAGAACGTACAAACAAAGCTTAGGGTTGTTTAGGTATAAACTTGAAAAAACAGTATCGTGCAGCGCGTGTATGACAAAACAGGTCTTAAGATAAGGTCACTTATTAACAACTGAAGTGCTTGTCGCTTAATACAACAGATGAACTAAGGCAGTGGCGGTACTTCCATAGAAGTCCAAAAGCGTTACATGTTAATTATGTGATGTCATGTTTATAATTGTTTATTGTGAGGACAGGACATTCTTTTTTATATGTCAAATTGTTTTTGTTAAATAGAGATTTAAAGCTTATTATACGGAGTTTTGTAAGGCAAGCTGGGCTTTTGGGCTTCTATGGAAGTACCGCCACTGAACTCCATTACACTTACCATCAGGTGCAATGGGGTCACTTTGCCGTGCCAGTATAAAAAGAACTAAGGCCTAAACTCCGTTCGTTGTAGAGGAGGCCCGTACCCATCAGTGGGACATATTATATGGTCCGATGATGATGATGACAGCAGATGGATTTGACAAAAATAAAGGAAATTAGTATAACGTATCAGAAAAATACGTATTTACGTCAATATAATTTTTGACATTTGTAATAGCGATTTCGTTTATTGAATGTTACGTTGTCTACGGCCACACGTCACAATCACTAATATTCTAAAATCTAAAGCATACAGTTACGCTCTAATCTCCATATTATACTGTTATGAGGATGCAGCGTTACAATGTGTGATTGTAACAAAGTCATATCTTATCAATGAAAGGTTTCCGCACAAAGGTTAATTCCCATGAAACTACACAAGGAGCTCTTACATAATTCCATCGGTTGCTATACGAGATAATGTAACAAGGGTTTGTTGTTACGTAATAAAAAACTGTGCAACAAAATCTTTTATTCGTCTTTTATTTTTATCAAGTTTTTTATTTTGACAGCTGGCTGTAATTTGCTGTGATTTATGTATAGATAGAAATCTTCTGTGGTGGCTATCAGAAACAATGAACTATAGTCTAACCTAAACAAACATTTGTCTCGTTGCGAAACACAATTCCGGTTACACAGCAAAACATATTTTGATATAACAACATTTAAATTTTGAAATTATCGATAGATGGCGCTAAAACATCATTACAACAACTACCCTCCCACGAGTGTTATTAGAATCGAACCGAGAGCCGCCGCAGTGTTGTGTAATTAAACAATTTTTTTCGTAAGATCCAGTGGCAACGACCTCCGGTTGCAGTGGACCGGAAATAGCTGAGATTTGGGTTTTAATGAGTTTTTGTTCGAGTACTGACGTTGAGTTCAGATAAGATATGATGGAATGTTGTCAACAGTTTTTTTTTAAATATTAACCTTTTGAGGTCGACAAAGCTGTATTACTACACATATATGTATCCTTGTCGGTTGTGTTTTAAGCCCGTTTGTTGTGTTATAACAACCCGGAGTCTGGAAAAGCGGCAATAGGCTCGCCCCCTGTTACGCGGGACTGCTACATACTGGTTAATTGTGGGTGCAGAAATGCACCTCTGCCAGTATGTATGTTGTTTTAAGCTCCATGTGAAAGGAATGCAATGCCGTTTATCGAACACATTTTCATGCCTCCTGTACTAAGAATTTCTTTAGCGAACAACTCTGTTACAATTTGCTTGGCCCGAGAGTCAAAATCAAACCTCTATAAGGTACGCTGCAAGCTTACATCGCTGTAACCACGAGGCGAGAAAGTATTATTGACAGCCCCGTGGCGCAGTTGGCTAGACACCAGCTTGCGAAACGAGAGGCCGCGGGTTCGATCCCCGCACCGAGACAAATGTTTGTGTAATCGACAAATATTTGTTTCGGGTCTGGGTGTTTGTGAGACCGAAAAGTCTCTCGTAGTTTCTGATACCCACGACACAGGACTTGTATCCTAGTGTGGGGTCAGAACTATGTATGTGACTGTTGGGTGTATTTATTTATTTATTTATTCAAAAATGTCAAAGTTTTCAAAACACTGATGCACACACATCCATCGAAATAGCTAGAAATTTTCTATGTATTTTAATAAATATAAGTAGTGCAAAAACAAGATGTGAGTGAACGCCAGTTGTTTGTGAGACGAGTGGCTGATTGCACTGCGCTATTCCACGCATTCCCTGTCTACGCGGTTGATATAAGGAAGCACTTACACAATCAGCTTGCGGTTTCCAAACAGATACGACTTCAAGAAGAGAGCCTATATTTCTTTTCCTTTAAGGGCGGCAACACACCGATGATTCCTCTGGTGTTATGGGTGCTCATGGGCGGTGTTGACCACTTAACATCAGGTGGCTCACTTGCTCGTTTGCCTCTTTTTTCCATTAAAAAAAACCTAAACCGAATTACTGAATCGATCTATAGTTACAGCGATTTTTGCAACCTGTATTTAAAATTGTTCTAATTTATTTAAAACTAGCTTTTGCACGCGAAATGTATGCGAAACTTCACATATTTCATAAAAGTATTTTTCTCTGTTCCATACACCTTTTTTATTGCCTGTCCGCTCCTATTGGTCGTAGCGTGATGATATATAGCCTTCCTAGACAAATGGACTAATTAACACAAAAATAAATAAATAAATAACTAGTAGCTACTGTAACAAACAAAAAAATCTACAGCTTTTTATATTATATAAGTATAGACTGTACCATCAGAAGCTAGTGCTGGCGATACTATTTTGCGATAGTTCGCGTTAACAATATTTTGGTAAAGAATGTTCGAGCCATGTGTAACACTACCGACAAAAAGTTTGGAAGCACTTTTAATACTCTCAATTACTTTAGAAATAATATAAGATATAGTATTATTTAATTAAGAATGATTAGGTACTTAATTAAAACAACAATTAAACTATGAAAAAAAACCATATCCTTATTACTAAAATAATATTATATTTTATTACAACATCGATAAAATTTGTTATTATCAATTTGCTATTTCGTCGAGGAATCAGCAACACCACCAAGCTCGATTTTTATCGAGTAACGATACCATCGTTGAATTCGTATTTTCAATTTTATAAATTCAAATTTTACCTACAAGTTTATTTGAGAAAACAGATAATGTCATTCATCATAGATATCGAGAAAAACTTCAGTCAATTAGGCCTTGATGGACGAAAAAAATCGGTTTCTTTCTCTCTCCTGAACAGTTGTGAAAAACGAGCTTGGTGGTGTTGCTGATTCCTCGACGATTTGTTTTTACAAAAATTATAGGTGCTTCCAAACTTTTTGTCGGTAGTGTATGTACATACAGGGTGTAAAAAGACCGTGGCCGAAAACTAAGACTGATAATAATCACGGTGACTACAAACACATTGACGCGAATAAAAATCCCGAAAAAAAAATACGTTTCTTATTCTCTTATTCTTATTTTTTTAAATTAATTGTATTGAAAATTTAAAAATGACTTTTATTAAATTCAAGTGTACAACACCTTTATATGGACACACGAGATGCGGAAACATTCAACATTAATAATTAACTTCAATTAAGTTACAATTATTAACAGTTATTAAAACTTCCTGCGACTGGACGTCCGCGTAACTTGAGCAACTTAAGTAAATAACTTTACTTTCAAGTAAACATTCAACATTGCTTGTTAGATGACCTGGAAGTAGTAAGTGAGGAATTTTACCGCTCATTTACTTACTGATTATTACAGCAAAAAGCTTATTAGTTTACAATGATATTGCAAACATAACTTGCCTGCCCCAATGGCATACATACATACAAAGCCTCACGCCTGTATTCTCTGGAGGGGTAGGCAGATTTGCATTTCTGCACCCACACTTCGCCAGGTATGTATGGCTCCCATGTGATATGGGGCAAGCCTATTGCCGTTTTCTAGCCGTTTTCGGGCAATTTATATTTACGTGACCTTCTTAAATTTTCAAGTCTAGTGATGAACATCCTATCGCTAAGAGAAGAAAAATAAAAAATGAAAGTAAATAAAATAATTGAAACCAAAAAAATTTTTACAGCCTATTGCCGTTTTTTGGGCAAATTTCCAGCCTCCGAGCTGTTACAGTGAATTTCCTAATGGAACAGCTCGATAACTCTGCCCGATCCGAAAATCGAACTCAGGACCTCTAGATTGCACGGCACATCCTTAGTCGCGAGACCACAAGTTATACACGTTATAATTACGCATAAACACTAATTAAACCGCAAAAATACCTAAATAATCCTAATAATAAAACCGATAATATATATCAATAAAATCACAGAAATCTTACTACCATAATGTCCTCTTATTAATAAATCCTGCCTCTATAGTACAGCCGTTTCAAATTGGACGTTTATGAAATCTAAACTCTGAGCGCTAACGAAGCCAATTCAATACTAAACCTCCTAACCATTTTGCACTGATCTTGGTAATAATAATGCTAGTATTGAAATAGGTGTCTGCGAATATTTGTGAAATAGACAAATATAACTTGACATTCTTTAGATATATATTTCAAATGGTTCTTGTGTATAATGACCAGTTAAGTTGACCCTTACATCACATAGCTATAATCATAGAAGAAGTGTCAGGTCTGATGGACGTAATTGGGTCCTGACTGATTGTTATTTAAGAGCCCTTAGCACTGATTTACATTTTATAGTTAAGTGTACCCGTTGACATAAGTATTTTAACGAGTTGTGGAATAAACGTTTCGTATATATCGTCTAAAAGCAGCGATGGCCTCGAGGTTTAGGCGTGCGGTCGAGAATTTCGACGCTCGCAGGTTCAAACCCCAGGCACACACTTCTGACTTTTCGAAGTTATGTGTGTATTCACAATGAATTATCACTTGCTTTAACGGTGAATGAAAACATCGTGATAAAACCTGCACACCTAAAAAGTTTTTAGGAATTTCTTAGGTGTGTAGTCCGCCAACCCGCACTAGGCTAGCGTGGTGGACTAAAGCCTAAACCCTCTCAGTTATAGAGGAGGCCCGTGCCCAGCAGTGGGTCGTATTTGGGCTGATGATGAATGATATATCGTCTATAAGTCTTTAAGAACGAGGATGTCTCTCTACTTGGGGCATACGTTTGTTCCAATAATTGGACTTAGATTTCTTAATATTAACACTACTATTAGCGCCTAAATTCATGCCACAATTTAGCGCAAGCTAGAGGATACATTCCAAAATATTTAATGCAAGAAATTACCTCTTATTCATTCATAATGTTAATTGATTAATTCACGTAGCAGTACAATATTGGACGCTTAGCTTCTTTAAAGCAAGCCCAATCGGAGAATTTCATAACAAAGCCCAATATTATTTTGCTTATCTATACTAATATATAAAGCTGAAGAGTTTGTTTGTTTGTTTGTTTGTTTGGTTGAACGCGCTAATCTCAGGAACTACTGGTCCGATTTAAAAAATTCTTTCAGTGTTAGAAAGCCCATTTATCGAGGAAGGCTATAGGCTATATAACATCACGCTACGACTAAAAGGAGCGGAGCAACAATAAATTATGTTTCAAAATCGGGGGATTTTTTTCCTTTTGAGAACTTCCGCTGCGTGCGCTGCGGAAACGGTTAAAGTTTCGCTAAAATAATGTATGACAGAATTATTCCCCTTTGAAAGTTCTAAAAAAAAGTCCTCGACAGCATATGTCTATCTTTTAAGGTTGGCTCACTATAACCTTTTTTATGCTAACCAAATTTGTTCTGAAATAAACCATTATTTGTAAATGGTGTTTTCATAAATACGATATTAATCCTTATCCAAATAAATACGTTATTCATCACAAGTATTTAATTTAAAAGAAATTTGCCCTTTACATCATTTGATTTCAATGAGTATCTTAGAAGATATCGCAGTTTTAAAATAACACCGCAGCGAAAAAATGATAAAGCGCGCAATGATGTACAAGGCGCCGGCCGGCCGGTGCGCGGCGGCACACGTTTCACGTCTATTTGACCGATTTGAATGCTTTTTGGTATGGACATAAATGGGACTCTGTGGAGTAAAATAGACTACAAATTATTTTCTTTCTGAACCCAACCATGTAGTCTACGCGGACGGAGTCGCGAGCAAAAGCTAGTTGTATTATAAGACCACTCCAGAACTCGTATACTGTCGTAAAAGTCACTACTGTGGCATATATTGCCTATCCATATCACTTCTGCATCATCATCGTCATCAGCCCATATACGTCCCACTGTTGGGCACGAGCCTCTTCTGTAACTGAGAAGGTTATTATTTCAGCAATCAGCATTAAATGAGGTACATGTTTGACTCGATCAGTTGAATCAATAGAAAAATTGTTTCTTGCCCCCTTTTTTTGGTTAAAACTTCCTTACAAATATTGAAGATGAAATTGAAAAATTATTAAGACAGCACATTCTAAAACACTTAGTGAATAGTAACTAATATTACACAACCTTGAATATTATAAGCTGTGGGAACCAAACAAGACCATTTCAATTGTCTGGTCTGTTCGTTGCTAGTACCAATAAACAACTGTTTTAGTTTTATGAATTAAACGATTTGACCCAACGCTACAACACTCACAGGACTGAACCCGTGTAGATCTAATCAAAAAACAAAATTCTATCGGCAATAAAGCCACTTATTGGCTTCTCATAATGGCTCATCTAACATTACTTTGAACTACACCTTTCTGTTGTAAAGTGATTCATATTACTAGGAGATAAAGTTCAAATTCAATTAACCTTTTAGAACCACATGCAATCCCGTTTGCCATATTAATATAAGCTTCATGTAACGGTAATAAGGATTAAGTTTGATTGACGATTAGAGGAAACAATCTGTGTTGTACAGTTAAAGGAAATGTTACATATTACGCGTCATTAAAATGGTTTTGTAATGCGTTAACGGCTTAGAATCTTGGTGCTTTCCTACGGGAACATCAGGTGTTCCTTGTTTGTATTGATTCTACATCTAGGTTGTTGCATAATAGTCCTTGTTTAACGATTGTGGTTGGCGAGGAATATCATTTATTCAACTGAGTTTGTTCCTAGTTATACTAAGGTGAAATGCAGAAAATTCATTTTTGAAAGAAAGCCGTACAGGTTGTAACATTGTATTCCAGTTATATTGATTGATAAACAGTGACATCTAGCGGTATATCTATGAACTACTTCAAGTTCGTGATGTGTGCAGCCAAGCAAGAAGTCTAATATACGAATGCGGGCGTCATGTAAAGCGACACCTTCCAGACCACATGAGACTCCATGCGTAATCCGAGCCGGGAACTTTCACGGGTCGCGTGGTTGCGGTGCAGACGAGGCTCGTGTTTCATCTAGGGCTGTCATTATTGAAGAGTAATATTAAGTAACTAGCAACAGAATTATTTGCATTCAGACGCAATTTATCTAACTTAATCACACTTAAATCCTAAATATGAATTTCTATGCGGTAACTACAGGACAGGGTTGTAAATATAAGTTAATAAAGTTTAAGAAATATCCTTCTCTCTTGTCGCTTTATACAATCATGCCGGGTTGCTGAGAAGATTATTATCAAATAACTTAGGATTGAAGAACTTGATGGCAAAGCAAAGTATGTATTTGCGCAATTTCTTTTGAACCGGGATGATATTGATGATGATGACAGCGAGGAATTGTATGCAACAAATCATGGTACAATTTTGAACTCTGCCAGCCCTAGAGAGGCGCATCATAGTCACACGACATACATCGCTTTTCTTCTGTTCGCTCGTGCGTCAGTTCGTGTGTTGCGGTGTCGCCGCGACTTTCACGCGCTCGCTTGTAGATGTAGCGATTATGTCTATTACAATTTTGTATGTGGTTTGTTGTTAAATGCTAGTTCACGTTTAATACCTTGAGGTAAGGAATGTTATACCAGGGGCCATATATAAGTACTAAACACTCGTGCCTTTGTGTTTGAAGACATAGGCAATGTATCGAAATTATATTTCTATGGGCATATTTAGGAATGTGTATATGAACTAGAAATAGTGATGGCCTCGAGGTTTAGGCGCGCGGTCGTGAATCTCGACGGTCACGGGTTCAAACCCCGGGTAGGTACATAGTACATATACCTCTAACTTTTCGAAGTTATGTGTGTATTCACAATGAATTATCACATACATTAACGGCGAAGGAAAACATCGTGATGAAAACAGCACACCTAAAAGTTCCTAGGAATTTCTTAGGTGTGTAGTCCGCCAACCCGCACTAGGCCAGCGTGGTGGACTAAGGCCTAAACTCTCTCAATGGTCCAGGAGGCCTGTGCCCAGTAGTGGGACGTATATGGGCTGATGATGATCATGATGATGATATGAACTAACACTTAATAGAAAGCGATTTTTTTTACCGTTCTTTCTCAGACACATTTTCAGACTCCGTTCTGTTAGTTACAACACTTTGCCAACCACACCACAGAACGTACTGAGGATGAAGCAGTCGTTCATGGGAACTCAAGAAACTGTTACTGACAAATCAAAAGCCCCTAATGGCGACGTCATTCGTAGCTGTCAATAATGACTACCGGACAATGGATAACATCTAAACGCATGTCGACCTGTGTCACACTCGCTTGACATTATATCTTTCATCTTAATAAGCCACTTAAAAACCTCTTAATCTCGCCATCTTTACGCAATGTCAAAACAAAAAAACATAATTACAGAACTGACGTCATAATGGAACGCCTTCACATCAGCTGGAGGATAATAAACCTTATTTCAAGTGTAATAACAGTTACTTGTCCGGACTTGGTATATTTGGGACAAATATATTACGGAAGTTTTTTTAAGAAAGACTTTTTGGATAAAAAATCAGGATTCGAAAGATTAGACAATGTGAAATTAATAAACAGTTACTGACGAACTGAAAAACCTTGTTGGGCATTTTGCAATAAGGCCTAAGCCCTCTCCAAAGTTGAGGAGTTTCAACAGCGGGACTTATATGGATCAATATTTATTTATTGACACTTTATACAGTGATTTAAAGGTGGACTTAATGCCTAAGGCATTCTCTGCCAGTCGAACCTTGGTGATGCAGAGATGATACACAGCAGGCGTAGAAATAAAATAATTTATAAACAATATAAAGCACTGATGTCCTCGAGGTTTAGGCGCGCGGTCGAGAATTTCAGCGGTCGCAGGTTCAAACCCCAGGCACACACCTCTGACTTTTCCAAGTTATGTGTGTATTCACAATGAATTATCAATGGGTTTAACGGTGAAAGAAAACATCATGAGGAAACCTGCACACCTAAAAAGTTCTTAGGAATTTCTTAGGTGTGTAGTCCGCCAACCCGCACTGGGCCAGCGTGGGGAACTAAGGCCTAAACCCTCTCAATTATAGAGGAGGCCCGTGCCCAGCAGTGGGACGTATTTGGGCTGATGACGATGATGATGATAAACAATTTTTAAAATATTTCACCTAAACTTACTCCAAATACATCCCAGAGGTGCATTAAGTGCATTTTTTTCTGCAAGATGATATTCGCTGATTCGAATTTTTATAATGAAACAGGGATATCAGGTTTTGCCATTGTGCGCGCTTAATTGAGCTTCCGAACGATGTTTTTTATCGCGACCACAAAATATCAGAGAATATTTTGCGGTGCGCGTTGATTATGTTCAATATGAACTTGCGGTGATGTAGCGGGAGGCGAGCAGAATATGCGGCATAACCGACTTTCTTGTTTCTCATGGATTTCAAAATATGAATGAAGATCGCATACTTGACAATTCTACCGAATTCTTTTTTTAAGGAAGAAAGGTATGTACATTAATGTCTAAGCAACAATAATAATCTTATTATATTTTCTGATCTTGGAATTGTATTTTTCATACCCGTTTATTAGAACAGCAAAATTATGAGGGAAAATCGTGATTGTTTTCTCGGCAGTTGGCAATTTGGAACACTCTATGCACTATAATTTTTATCGCTTTACTATGAAAGCATAAAAAATACATATATAAATACGTAGGTACTCCCGTCTGTATTCCGCGAAGGGGTAGGCAGAAGTGCATTTCGCCAATTGTGTTTTTGGTCCCACGTTATAAGGGCCGAGCTTATTACCGTTTCTCGGGCTCGTTTCTAGACTTCGAACGGCTACTGCGAATTTTCTAGTGAAAAAAAAACTATAAAACTATTCCCGACCCGGGAGTTGAACCCAGCACCTCTAGACCACAAGACTCTAGACATACTTGTGCCGCGAGACCATAAAAAATAACGAGTAAAATAGCGTTGTGAACTATAAAGAAACTTGACATATTCCATTGAAAATTCCGTATAGAGTTGTATGGAGTTGAATGTTAATATTATATTTTCTTAAAATATATTTTATTCGCACGCAGACGTGATGCGAATATGCGCAATATTCAATAAATTATTGCAATACGAGCGGTATCATATCCTTTTTCATTCAAATGGGGCACTTTTTATCTAAGACGGGAGCTCATTTGAAGTGCTGTATAGAATAAAATATTCACAGCCTTCGTGATGCTGCTTATCAGAGGACAGAAAATACTTCAAATGTGCAAAAAAGTTGTTCAATTATTTTATTTACTTTCGCTTTTTTTCGTCTTTTCATCACTAGACTTGAAGATTTAAGAAGGTTAGATATATTTAACAAGCTGCACTGTAATTCACTGAAGGTTATTTCGAGAGAAGGTATAAGTATGCAGATTCCTCAAGACGTTCTCCTTGAACCTTTTTTATAATTTTTCATAGTCAAAGTCAAAGTCAAAATCACCTTCATTCAAATAGACTTATATAAGTTGAATCGTCACAATTTTTTTTTAACTATTATATACTTAGTTATAATAGTTATAACTATACCTTTCTAATAATTCTTGTAAGAAATTATTATACTATACTAATAGGTATTAAATGAATGTCTTCTATAATAATTCCGCGTTGAACTTTCTAGACAGAATTAAATAACACTAGACAATACATTTCTAATAAAGATGTAATCGACATGAAGCCTCCCACACGTAGGTGCTCGGCGCACAACATTTCCCAATACTTAATACTTCGCTATATTAATATTGCCCGAGGACTAAGGATGTGACTGTGGTTCTCAAAAGATATTAAAGAAAGGAAGAAAGCAAGTGAAATCCAATATAAGGCCCACTAGTCTCAAGGTCTCAAATAAGTGGGGTAAGGCCTTCATCTGGTTGGGGGTCGACACATATCTAAGAAATTCCTTCTGAAGAATGGTGTGCGGGTTGTCTCACGATGGTTCTCATAACCGATAAATAGCGTAATGATTAAATGTGGACAGCCCCGTGGCGCAGTTGGCTAGACACCAGCTTGCGAAACGAGAGGCCGCGGGTTCGATCCCCGCACCGAGACAAATGTTTGTGTGATCCACAAATATTTGTTTCGGGTCTGGGTGTTTGTGAGACCGAAAAAGTCTCTCGTAGTCTCTGATACCCACGACACAGGACTTGTATCCTAGTGTGGGGTCAGAGCTATGTATGTGACTGTTGGGTGTATTTATTTTTTTATAAACATAACTTTGAAATTTGATGATTCCTCTGGTAATGTAGGCGTTCATGGGCGGTGTTGACCTTCTAACATCAGATGGCTTGCTCATTTGCCTCTTATTTGCACAAAAAAAGAGTTGGTCGCAAAAAAATCGTTCTTAGCAGTGATGACCATCTAACATGGCTCACTTGGTCATTTGACTCGTTTTCCACAAAAAAAAACAGAATTGGTCACAAAAAAAATGTTCTTAATGCACAAGACCTACTCGTACATTAATAGACTAGAGTTATACTATTCAAATAAAACCGACGTGTACGTATGTGTAGTGTTTGTATTTTGTGTTGTCTCGGGAACACGAGTAGTGGGGAATATCGTATCTGTGTAATTGTAATTGTCTCGGGGACACGGGTAGTGGGGACAGTCTCGTGAGAGCCGTTGGCGAGAGCGGACGTGTTACTCTGACTTCTGGTGACGTAACGAGCCAATACTTTACCGTTGTGAAGGCACGAGTACTACACATGGTAATTGGACGTAGCTTTTGCCGTACAAGTTAACCGTCTTGATGACATACTCAAATGTGTTATCAGCCAGTGGCGGTACTTCCATAGAAGCCCAAAAGCGTTACACGTTATTTGTGTAATGTCTAGTTTATAATTGTTTATTGTGGAGTTAGTATATTTATATGGCAAATTGCTTCTGTTAAATAAAGATTTAATGCTTAAAGATTATTATTTGGAATTTTGTATGGTAAGCTGGGCATTTGGGCTTCTATGGAAGTACCGCCACTGTTATTAGCCTGTGTCTTTTACAGGGACAGCATAGCATTTATCGATCGCATAATAATGACGACGACTGCTAAGTAACATCATCATCAGCCCATATACGTCCCAGTGCTGGGCACGGGCCTCCTCTACCATTGAGAGGGTTTAGGCCTTAGTCCACCACGCTGGCCTAGAGCGGGTTGGCGGACTACACACCTAAGAAATTCCTAATATATATTTTTAATAAACACTTCAATCAGATCGCAGTCTTATTACCATCACCATCGTTACAGCTAGTGAGAATACTTGACTTAAGGTATTAAAATATTTTGTGATGACACATTACTCATTAGTGAAGTTTGAGAACCGTTTGGTTATAAGATAGAACGAGCAAGTGGCTTTGATGTATAGCGCCCCTCTCGCCGATACCAACACACGTTCCACACACCGGGCTATCGGGCCACCTGCATTAATGTCTCCACTTAGGGTAATGGGGCGGCGGGGATATCGATTGAGAACCGTTGGTTGCTAATCTTTATTTATATACATCGGATTAGAAGCATTAATACTTATAGTGGAAAATCGATTTGAAAAGTATTGACTTTTGAAATGAATTTCTTTTATTCTTTCTTGTAAGAAATAATATTAGTATTGAACTGAAGTTATCATCAGCCATACACAAACTTTTTCATTTCATCGTATAGTTTTATTCTTACCCGGCAAGCTAAAATATGGCACCTGATCGTGATCGTGCACGCAGTACCTACATAGCACGAGGAGTGATAAAAACCTTTACCTCTAGAAAATCTTGTAAACTTTCTAATTTTTTTAATTATTATTATTGTCCTATTATATCGTACCAATTTACTCTAAGGAGATCGCATTAGATATTTAACACACCTTTATACATAGACACCAAAAAAACAACAATTACATTTCTCCCACTCACAGCCCTATCCTTAAGCACGCCAATAGATCTATCAACCCTAACTCAGCAGACTCAGCACGAATAATGCCACGTCTCAGAATCACTCAGCATACATCACGGCGTCGTGTCGTGTCGATACGCGGCGCCTACGCACCCCCGTATGTGGGTGGCGCTGGGCATTTTACACACGATCCTGCGAGGTGATTGCGTTTTCATGACATTCACTTGGCATATTTGAATACGGAATATTGGGCGTAATGCGAAATTGTGGAGGGAATTGCTGTTGAATAGCATGAGCAGGGTTGAATTTGAACTGTGAGGCTGTGAATTCGGTTATTCGAATGGACATTTGTATTTGATAAAATGGTTGTACTTCGAAAAAGTAGAAATAAAATTAAGTTTTCAAAATAATACGAGTAAATACAAGTCATGGAATGTGTTATGTTAGTTAATTGTAAATGAATGTGAACAGACCGATCGAGAAAAACGAAACAATAAAAACTGAATATAATTACCTACTGATATTTTATAAACGAGGCTTGTCTTAAACGCTTTCATCATTTTACGTTAAACATTGTTCTCGTACACTTGATGTGTCTATAAATCGCGTACTTGGTGCGTAAAGCGGTGCGTCGCCCATAAAGATGGCAGATACGCCGGTGGCGCAATTAACCAACCACCGACGAACGTAAAGCTAGCACAGATGTTATCCGCCTGTATCTTCATCTGTTTTGTTACGAACTCTAGTGGGGATCACAAATGTTAGCTAAAATTTCTAGAAATCCGCCAGGATTGTGTTTCGGTAAACCACGCGTCTTTATTATGTTGTTTTCTGTTTAAATGTTGTACAATAAAGTGTTTTAACCCCGTGACGCAGTCAACCACCAGCTGTCGGAACGAGAGGCCGCGGGTTCGATTCCAGCACCGAGACAAAATTTTGTGCAATCCGCAAATATTTGTTTCGGGTGTTTTTTGTGAGGCTAAAGTCTCTATAATTTCTAATACTGACGACACAACACTTGCACCTTAGTGTGGGGTCAGAACTAGTATGTATATGACTGTTGGATGTACCTACATACCTATCTGTGTCTTCGAGGCCATTGACTGCCACTAAGATTAAATAAATGTAAGTAATTGTGTAAAATAATTGTTCTAAGGGTCTTAGGTTTTTCCCGGGTTGGGTAAAGTGATATAAATAAATAAATACACCCAACAGTCACATACATAGTTCTGACAACACATTAAGATACGAGTCTTGTGTCGTTGGTATCAGAAACTACGAGAGACTTTTCGGTCTCACAAACACCCAGACCCGAAACAAATATTTGTGGATCTCACAAAGATTTGTCTCGGTGCGGGGATCGAACCCGCGGCCTCTCATTTCGCAAGCTGGTGTCTAGCCAACTGCGCCACGGGGCTGTCTTCATTGATATTGTTTTTTTCATCAGGAATTTTATCTATCCAGTCTACAAATATGTCCAACAAACGTTAAAACACTCAACCCCATTGCGCGGGACTTAGTAGTAACGTTGTTTCTGAAAAGTGTCTCTACCAACCCTTTTGGCATACAAAAAAGCGAGTGTATTTATGTATGTACATTAACAAATTTATCTTTAAATCATTGAACCAGTCTTCCATACCAAACCAGCCAAAAAACAGGCAGTGCATGTAGGTACCTTTTGCTTTATTTCTTTAATCCCGGTTGAAGTTGTCAGCGGTACGAAAGTCAGCAGAAGGACTTAATCATACTTGGGACGGCTGCGTCAAGTCTGCATACTCTTTTTCGCATTCGCATGTCTTATTACTGTCAATGTTCGTGTTTAATTTATTTAATGGCGATAAGATTCGGAAGAATTGATATGGTGGGTTCCTTACATAATTTTGTGGAATAATACGTATATTTGCTTACATAAATAATGAACAATAAATGTATTTTCAAGTTTGATGATAGTAAAATATCAGAGTGTAAACACTTTGCATACATACATAAACTCACGCCTGTATTCCCCGAAGGGGTAGGCAGAGGTGCATTTCTGCACCTACATTTCGCCAAGTACCTATGTATCAGTCCCACGTAATAGGGGGCGAGCCTATTGCCGTTTTCGGGCACATTCCCAGACTCCGTGCTGTTACCGAGAATTTCCTAATGGAAAAACCCAATAACACTTTGCCCGACCCGGGAATCGAACCCAGGACCTCTAGATCGCACGGCACAAACTTGTACCGCGAGACCACGAGGCAGTAACACTTTGATAGTTCTAAAAACGTCTTTGTAATTTTTATATGACTGTAAGATGTGTATGACGCAAAAAGAAACAAGCTGTGGCTATATGTACGTAAATTTTCATGACGATTGGATGTATATAAGGCATTTACACTCAAAAAAATAACAAACTCGTTTCACATTTACAATATCAGTTAGTTTAGTATTTCAGCATAAGTTGACTTTATATTCATAGGTTAATAAAAAATAAATAATTTTCCTAAAATTTATTCTAACTTATTTTATTAAACTCTTTCTCCTAAAATCGTGTTTCTCCGAGGTAACACCTGCCTATATACGTCTCACTGCTGGGCACGGGCCTTTTCTGCCACTGAGAGGTGTTAGGCCTTAGACTAACACGCTGGCCTATTTTAGGTTTCTATACACATCAGTTAATTTATCCTTAACCAGTTGATTAATGAATGAACTGAAATGACATTAAAGTATTACAATAAAACATTAAAACACCTGTTGCTTTAAACTACATAATAATTAATTGCATTAAACACCACACTCGGAATGCGATGTTCACGTAATAGGAATATAAATTCATGTATAATATTACCACAATCAGGTTCCGAAGGTCCTTCCCTACGTTGGAAGCTCAGTAATTAACCGTTTAGCCTCCCGCAATGCCATTTAAAATTACAAGATACAATATGAATAAAACGAGCGTATGCAAAACTATTACGCGTTAGCGCGCATCAGTAATGTGATATCGAGCAGATCCTCTATTAAAACTATAAATATACTAAAATATCAGCAGCGAAACGGCAGGGGGATTTTGAGTTCTGTAGATACTCGTATATATGTTCTGTAGATATATTTAACAGCCCTGTGGCGCAGTTGGCTAAACAACAGCTTGCGAAACGAGAGGCCGCGGGTTCCACCGCCGCACCGAAACAAATGTTTGTGTGATCCACAAATATTTGTTTCGGGTCTGGGTGTTGTGAGACCGAAAAGTCTCTCGTTGTTTCTGACACGACACAAGACTCGTAATTTAGTGTGGGGTCAGAACTATGTATGTGACTGTTGGGTGTATTATTTATTTTACTGACACGGCAGAATAACAGCATTAGACATTAATGCACTACAGTAATACAATATTGACTAGCAAGAAACAATTACGACAGTCGCTCTCCGGTTAATACAATAATTCCGGCTTGATAGATATTGCACATTACGCCAACTGATCGACATATTGATAATAAAACGGTCTTCATTGAATCAGATTATGACAAGTACAGTTTCTGAGTTTCCTCAGTAAGCATTCCCATAGAAGCAAGAAAAAGAAATGCTTCCCATTACACGGTAGGTAAATCCATGGGTTTGTTACGCCAGCCAATCTAATTACTTTATCTCCACTATCACGGGTTTGATTGGCCGATTAAGCACGGATTAGTACCGCTTCGAATTAAGAACGGAAGAGACACGAACTATTAATTTTTTAGTAGTTTACTGCTGGATTTAATCTTAAAATTTTTATCTTTGAAGCTAATACGGTCAAAGCTCAGTGGTTATCTGTGAAGTGAGAATTGTTTTTTCGGCTGCTTCTTAGTGGTCTCGCCGCACAAGTTTTTTTAATGTGATCAAGAGATCACATAAAAATGATTTGATTCACTCCTCGGGTAATGTTATTGAGAATTTCCCTCACTAGGAGTACCGACTGCGTCCGAAAAATGCCGATAGCCCCGTCTCCAATTAAACAGGTTGTATTCACAACCATAGGTGTAAAATGTATGTCGTCAAAAATGTTATTTTTTGTCGGGGTTTTTATTAACACTAAGGGGTTTGTAATGACCTTAGCTGTTACCTGCCTTAGTTTCCGATCACGGTCTGAATACACCCTGTATAGGACTTCAAAGAAGTTTCGCGAAATGTGGGTACGGAAATGCATCTCTGCCTACCCCTTCCGGGATACAGGCGTGATGTGTAATGTGTGCAATGTATATGCGACATAGCACATTAACACGTTAAAGTGGCACTGAGCGGGGCACCAGTACGTAGCTGGAGCGAAAAGATTCTCGAGTGTCACGACAGGCAGCGTAGGACGGCGGGTGGGTGCATGAGGATAGATAATTTGATAAAGATTGCAGGAAACCGTCCAATGCTGAAACATTTTACTAGCCTATGTGTTCCCTATTTACCTGATCCTTTAAAATAGCAATGAAGAAGCAGCTTAGCTGGCCAGCATGAACTATAGATCGCACTCAGTAGGGTATAGTGTATGATAGGTATACCATATGATGTGATCTCGTCAATTGTCTTAAATGATGCAGGTATTACAACAGTTGACATATTTAGAGCAACCGAATATCTATCAGAACTGCTGATTCAGCAGAGATCTCACGATGAAGATTACATACATACATACATAAACTCACGTCTGTATTCCCCGAAGGGGTAGGCAGAGGTGCATTTCTGCACACACATTTCGCCAAGTATGTATCAGTCCCACGTAATAGGGGGCGAGCCTATTGCCGTTTTTCGGGCACATTTCCAGACTCCGTGCTGTTACCGAGAATTTTCTAATGGAAAAACCCAATAACACTTTGCCCGACCCGGGAATCGAACCCAGGACCTCTAGATCGCACGGTACATATTGAAGATTATTTCGCCTTTATCACTTAACCAGGTTTGGACCAGTTAATTGATTTATAAGATTTTCTTAGTAAGGCTGATCGGCTCATAGATCGATGGCACTGCTTTTTCAGGGAATACTTTGTCAAGCAGCAGGATTCCTATGCTAATGAAGAAATACAAGGCGAAGGATCCGCTATAGCTTTTTGCACATACTACTAATAGAAGGAAAAAGCCGTTTTCGCACTTATACGGAGTTGGCGCGTTTTTATAAAGGTCGGAACAGGTTGAGGACGTCAACGTGTGGAGAAATCGAGACTACATTAGAATATAATTTCTAATGTCCGCGCCGCAACCCGACCAGTCGATGTTCACTTTCTACCAGAACTAGGACAAAAATTAATCATTGCAAAATGTAGGCGGGATGTATTACGCGTAATTTGCACTGGTTTTGAATTGACAGCCTTCGACGGTTATGTTTATTGAGTGACAAATGATCGAGTGAGCGATAGACTTGTTAGAGTTAGAACGAATTGAAGGTTATGATGTTGAGTTTTTATTCGAACCTTCGTGTTCTTATGCAGTTGATTAGGGTTGCTAAAAAGAAAAACATCTTAAGATACTGGAGTTTTGTATTAAAAAGGTGGGGTCCTACCATTATTTATACTTGGTACAAGCATCCATTAGTGTTTAACACAACATTTTTAGACGAAGACTCAATTCTCGAATAGCCTGACGTCAGATAAACACTCAAGATTTCAACAAAAACATGTTATATCATTGTTTGTTATTGTTGAAATATTTTATAAATATTGAAGAGCTGGCTGTAGATTTATGTGTTTTGACCAATCATTTGTGCTTTTTATATGCCCACACTATCTAGATTTTAGTGTCATTTAAGGCACCATTACACTAATCTTTTGCAGTAGTTGTGACTAAGATTGATTTATGTTCTCAGCCATAATAAAAAACTCAAGGTATTTTTTTTCATTTTATACGTCTTTTTATTACACAATTGCGGGACTCTAAAAATATTAATAAAAATACCACAGACTACTATAAAGTGCGTTGTATCGGAGATAAGACTGCGGTCGCTCCGGCGCTCGGACAAAACGCTGCGCGATCAAATAAAAAGACCTTTAAATGCTCTGAACACAGACCGCTGAATATGAGGGTTGTCACTTTAACACTAATAATTTTTGCAGCCATTAGTCAATGTATGTAAGCGCATATACCTTCGAAATTTCATTAGCTATAAGGTAAACAGCTGAATATTTTTTTCATGGAAGTTAAAGCATAGACAAATCTGATTATAGTATAAACCGATTTTGTATTAGTTTTTTCCTTAGACCTTATAGCATATTGTATTCAAAAAATTGTTTGTTTAAATTAATATAAACACGAGCGAAGTTTGTAGTATCTTGCCTACCAAGACACGGCAACCTCCTCATCCTAAACAGACTTACTTAGTATGAAGCTTTAGACTTTTATTTAAAATAAGAGTCAACCCTACAACGGAAATACCTACTAGAAAGACGATATGCTCTCATTGCAGACTGAGTTCCCCAGTTAATGAATTTACATATTAGTATTAGTACCTGGATGACCGAGCTTTGCTCGTATTTTTTTTTTTAATTGTGTTTTTTGGAAATTATATTTAAGTACGAATTACCAATAAAATGATGAAATATGAATAAAGTTACTTAACAACGCCATCTGCTGTTGTGTCGTTAAAGCAATTAGTTGCTCACAAAAAATAGTATTATTATTCGCCAATAGATGTCAGGAAGAGTCTACTTAAACGCCTCCTTTTTGTTTTTTTTCTTCCAAATGACATTTTCTAAAAATGATTCCTAGCTAGATCGATTTATCGCCCCCGAAACCCCCTATATACTAAATTTTATGAAAATCGTTGGAGCCCATTCCGAGATTCCAATTATATATATACAAGAATTGCTCATTTAAAGATATAAGATTGAAAAAAATAGCAGTCAACCCTGCAATGGAATTAAGTTGAGAGTTAGTACGGTTGCGTGCTGCCGCGGTGACGTGTCGGCTGCTCGAGTGTCAGACGCTGCCAGCCCGGTTCAACAACGTTCGTATTATTTTTCATGCAGTATAAAACAATCCTCATTATGCTAAAGGCTGCTGAATACTACTAAAACATGCTAGTACACGATTCTTACCACCAACATAGTAGCAACACCTAATGTGCTCATACTATGTTGGGCGGAAAATATGGAAAAAATTGTAGTAGTAGTAAGTAGTGATGGCCTCAAGGTTTAGGCGCGCGGTCGAGAATTTCGGCGGGCTCAGGTTCAAACCCCAGGCACACACCTCTGACTTTTCGAAGTTATGTGTGTATTTTCAAAGAATTATTAGGTACTTTAACGGTAATGGAAAACATCGTGAGGAAACCTGCACACCTAAAAGTTCTTAGGAATTTCTTAGGTGTGTAGTCCGCCAACCCGCAGTAGGTCAGCGTGGTGGACTAAGGCCTAAACCCTCTCAGTTGTAGAGGAGGCCTGTGCCCAGCAGTGGGACGTATATGGGCTGATGATGATGATGACGCGTGCCTCGTTGATCCCGTGGTATAAGTATGGACCGTAGTGTTAGGAGATGGAGTCGATTGTCGGGTGCGGCCAAGTTTTATTAGATTTTAAGCTTACAAAAGTTTTTGGAACAGCCTAGATTTTAAAATTTAGCTGTAAACTCGCCCGTATATCGGCTTGAAGAAACATAATAAGCTGAAATCTGGTGTGAAAATAAGATTGTGTCTAACTCAGAGATGCAGGTACGTATGCAAATGCACATATATTTTTATAAGTCTAATAAAATAAGTGGTGCATTTGCCTTAAGTGGTGACTTCCATTTAAGAATGTACGCAGTACTTGAAGATACATGTAATGAGTAGGGAGATAAGGCAGTAAACGGAGAGGATACAGAAAGCACAGATGGTTGAAGTCGGGACTTCTAAGCATAACATAAAAAATTCAATTACTGTCGGTAGTCGGGTGTTGATACTTCTTCAACACTAATTATGCATCTGAAAGCCAAATTTAATAAACAATATATATATAGTTCGAACGCACAGACTCATCAGTAAATAACTTGTTATTGGGTAAAATTTTGGGGACTTATCGGTAGTATCGGATTCGTTGTAGAAACATTTTAGTATTTTACTTCGGGGCAGACATAATTTTTATCAAAACATCCTACAAACCCGAACAAATAATAATAAGCGAAACATAACTTTTACGCAATTGAATCCTCCGGACGGAGATTGAATCAACCACGTCCAAGTTCTCAGACTATAATGCCACAAACGAATTGGAACGATTAAACCTCTTTATACTGAGTATTTAATACACCTGTACCCCTAGCCATAATAAAAATGCAACTTTAAGAGCAATGTAGAGAATTAGTACTCGATTTTATGCGATATGAGGTAAAAAGCAACATCTGGAATTCCTCCCATGAAAATAACACAGGACGAGAAAAAAGTTATTAAGAATGCTCAAATTAAAACTGGTATATTAAAGTTTGTAATATCAAGCGGAGCATAATTACCGCGCCCAATTGATTTCCTTCGGTTATTATTGAAAAAAATGTTTTAATTTCATACCTGTTCATACAGAAGGCGCGTTTGCGTTGACGCACGTCTGTCAATCTTTGGACATATTTTTTTACTTTTATTCTGGGTATCCAACTAGACCTTATTTTGGTAATTTCTATATACATTTGAAACTGATTCCACTACTCCCCTCGGGTAGGCTTAGGCAAGTGCCACAAGATAAGACCTTACACCTACGTCGCCTTCAGCATTCAAATAATTTATTTCATAAATCCATCAGTAAAGAATATTCCCAATATTTGAGCTAATTGGATCTTCCTGCGTGTCTTTCATAGACATATCATGACTTTAAAACGTTCTAAGCAACCGAAACGTCTTTGAACAAATAGTTGTAGTTTATTTATCATCCGCTGAATTAAATAATTCTTATGTGTTTCTAAGTCGATCCCAATAATGAAGCAATTGGGTTGAATTTTATAAATGACTCTCGAAAAAAAAAATCCCAAATAAATCCCATTTGAAAGTCCATCCTGAGGTTACCTCGAAAAGATCGACATGTGCGATAAGGCCGCCTTTTGTACTCTTCTCCAGTATTGTATAATTCTTTTTCTTCTCTAATACTGTTGGAAAGTGTACAACAAAGTGTTATAAATAAATAAAATTATTATCATAGGTTGTTTTTGAGCAATCTGAAGACAGGGATCAAAATTATTTATTGAAATTGGCTGGTCGTTATATTTATCACTCACTTGCTTAGATATTATCTAAGCAAGTGAGTGATAATTTCTCGTGTCGTATACGACAATGCGACTAGACATTGGTTCATAGCTCATCAATCACAGTGCAGCGGCAATTTGTATGACGGATGAGCTTGTTTATTACTCACCATGCACTGTTAATGTGCACCAAAACTACATTTGTTATGCAACTGATTGGATTCATTATGTCGGTCCTAGTGGGAGTTATGTTGGAAACTTCTTTTAGATAAGATTATTACGCAGTAAGATGAGAATAAGCGCGTTGCAACGATTGCCAATTTTGCATCGAAGTGTAGTCGTATTTACCAGTAATTTTAATGTCATTTCAGCCCATATACGTCCCACTGCTGAGCACGGGCCTCCTCTACAGCTGAGAGGGTTAAAGCCTTAGTCCACCACGCTGGCCTTGTCCGGCTTGGCGGAGTACACACCTAAGAATTTCCTAAGAACTTTTAGTTGTGCAGGTTCCTCGCGGTGTTCTCCTTCGCCGTTAAAGTACGTGATAATTCATGGTGAATACACACATAACTTCGAAAAGTTAGAGGTGTGTGTTGTTTGAACCCGCGACCGCCGAGATTCTCGACCGCGTGCCTAAACCTCGAGGCTATCACGACTTTAATGTTTCAAATAAAATTATTCCATAAATTATATTATGAGATACCGGTTACTCATATAATAAAAATCATATTAGAAGTATTAATAGAATATGCTTCATTTGGTTTTAATGAATTACCAAGTATAACTTTGCGGTTTTCACCACATGGGAAAATGGTCTGGTCTAAACTTACTGTTCTGTAGACTCTTGTTAAGAACATGACTGCGTACTCACCTGAAACAAAAAAAATGCAATTAAATCCAGGAAATAAAAAATATCGTCCACACGTCACATAGAAGACAAGATAAATATCGGTGGTTTAAAATACCTATTAATGACGCGTAACATGGTAATTGAAATATTTCTTATAATATTGGCTCTGTTCTATTCACATTTCATACGTAACGTTTTACGTCCATCATCATCATCATCATCATCAGCCCAAATACATGCCACTGCTGGGCACGGGCCTCCTCTACAACTGAGAGGGTTTAGGCCTTAGTCCACCACGCTGGCCTAGTGCGGGTTGGCGGAATACACACCTAAGAAATTCCTAAGAACTTTTAGGTGTGCAGGTTTTATCACGATGTTTTCCTTCACCGTTAAAGCAAGTGATAATTCATTGTGAATACACAAATATCTTCGAAAAGTCAGATGTGTGTGCCTGGGGTTTGAACCTGCGACCGCCGAAATTCTCGACCGCGCGCCTAAACCTCAAGGCCATCACTGCTCATTTTACGTCCAACTAACTTCATATTAATACTATATCGCTTTCAAAGTGACCAGAAACTGACACAATAATATATCATAAAAATCAATTAAAATTTTGTGTAGAAAATATTTTACCTCAACACACTAGTCCGAAGAATATAAATTACAAACAAACAGTGGTATTAAATATGTTCCTTTTACGGCATTAAATCACTTTAATGGCCGTATTATCATAAAGTCCATATATCGTGAGTTGTGTAAATCTTTTCGACGAAAATGTCTGTTTAATAAATATGAATTTTGTCGTGGTGTCTCACTACGTGTCAAAATTGAAATACAAGTCTTTTGTTGTTGGGTAACAGACACTAAGAGATTTTTCGGTCTCACAAACATCCTGAATCCTGAACCTAAACAAATATAGATGTATGGATAACACAAATATCCGGAAATACGAAGGACTTATTTCTCGAAAAAATATATTTGTCTCCCGGAGGATTCGCACTTGCCACCTTTTACATTATTTTATTGTCTGAACAATTAATTTATAAAAATATAATAATACGATTATGACGATCATAGATTCTATCGGTTTTCTAGAATTAAGAGAAGGCTTTATACTACCATCAAACTATCCTTAGACTTGGCATACATCAGAAATACATATATTAAAATTAAAGAGACCACTGTCAAAAATATTATACTGATAAAAATCTTTCTTCAAAAAATATTGTTATATCATTGATTTACAAGGTCAACAAACTTTTAGACTTATTAAAATAACTCATCAAGGCGGAACATAATAAGCCACGAGCTACCTCTATTTTTCTCCACTCACCCAAAAACCCGTTTATTGATATTTTGTTATTAAATATTTTCAATATCTGAGTTGTGTTTGGCTGCCGACCTTGCATCCACAACGCCCGTGACCGACACGCTTCCGTAACGATCGCGCACCGTGAACACAATAAGCTTCGAAACAGTAACAAAACTAGTTTGATAATTGTTATTCACTAGGTATTACCGATGTTTACTAATGCTGAAGCTTGCTATTATTTATTATCTTAAAATTATTATATTTATTTATTATTTATCTTAATGGTCGTTTGTGAATAAGGAATATATATCCCATTGCAGATCCTCCTATTATTTGAACATAATTCGCATTCCTTCATTCCATTTCATTATTTCTATTTGATCCTGACGTTATTCCATTAATGTAAACCACATATATAACTTAGGAAAATATAACATATAACCTTTACTTTTTGTTATAGAAACAAAAAGTTTTTAAGCAAAATTTAAGTTAATAGAACCAAAATTTATTTCAACGTGCTATATATCCAATATATTTCGACGCGGCAACATCGCATAATCCAAATGGCTATTTATTATTTGCCTACCAAGTGTGGCTGAGCGCCCCGTGATATCAGAACGAAAATCTTAAGATCTTTAATAAGGATTTTTGGGAAAACTATTAAGTGGTTTTTACTCGAACGTGTATATCGTGAAGGGTAACACTCGTTGAGAAACAAGTACGTCTTCAACTTTTATATTTCTAACAACTTTTATATTTTAAAATATCAATCCGTCTTGCAACTGACTATTCCAACGACTGAGCTCGAACTGCTCAGCGACACCATTTTTATACACATCAATTGACGGTCTTATTTTTAAATATTTTTATAAAGTCCTATAATTAATTTATATTAATCAAGATTATATTCTCATTAAAGTTATTGACAATTTTAATTATACTTATAAGTAATAAAATCATCAATATGCAACTTTACTATTACTACAATAATTATTAGTAAAAGGTCTGTACGCATAAGCTTTTAATTATGGAAATATATAATATTGTAAGGTATTATAACGAAATACATTTATAATTACTAAATATTACTATTTAGGCTAACAATCGTGAGACAATACCACCACGAACACATGGTTTAATTTAATTAACGTTGGAATCTGGTGTTATTGCAGTTCCCTGAGATGCCATTAAAGATGTAGATGAAAAAATCATTCAAGTTGAAAGTTCACCACGTAAAGTCCCTACTAGTTTTATTTGAACAAAACTTTAAGGTATGGATATTTCCTTATAACATTTAAAGCGTTACCTTCAGTGTGAATTCAATTTTCAGAATTTTGACAAAATCTACGAGAAATGAATACATCAAACATTCACATATATACGTTCAATCCCGCATCACGATAACAGTCTTGTGTTGTGTCATTTATAAAAGAGTTTTTGTTGCCACTAACTCAGCCACACAACAAATATTTGTCTCTATGCCATGTTCAAATCTGCTGCCTCTTGTTTTAGGCTGGTATCATACCAATAGCTCTGCAGGCTGTCTTAGTTGCAACCTGTAATCTATTTTATCACTTTTTCCAACCCAACTACCCATTGATCAGAGAATCCCTTTAATATTCCAAGCAGAGTTCCAATCTAAAACCTCACTTTTCCAGTCCATGTGAGTCCTGCCTGAGGGCATAGTGTTGCACTCACGTCGATATTCAATACAATAATTACGTATAACTTATCGAACGTAATTAGACCGCTGTATAAACATTCCAAGATAGCCGGGGGCACGAACTAAAAATACTTCGGAACGATTAAAATTTCAAAACAGCCTTTTTGCAATTCAATTTTGCTAAACACCATTAAGCATGTGGGGAATTTGTTTGTAAAACAGATTTAATTATACCATGCTGATAGTGGACTAGTTTCGTGTAACTGGTAGCCGATTGTGGTATTTAAATTATACTTTTTTTGGACTTGGGCGTGGCACATCAACTGATGAGATTTAAGATTAAACGAATCTCACAATTGGGTGATTTATATTTGACATAACACACATTATTTATTATATGAAATGTATATATTCTAGAAAAAACTGTATTATTTTCCAGTGAGTGAAATTTCCGAGAGCTTAAAAATATTTACTGCTAGGTTGATTTGTTTGGTGCGATGATTTACAATGACCACGAAACCAATGGTTGAAAATAGTACTTTTGATGTTCCTGCTTATTAACAATAAGGAGCTATAAAGCTATAAGCACAACACCATTTTACGACAACAAAAAAACTAGATTTAAGGATAGTTTAGCTCCCATTAACAAAAAAAATAAAACATATATATTAATACAATTAATTACGTACAATGAATCTCTAACTTAATTAAGCATTATAATTAAATAATAATCTCTTTAGGCCATTTATGACGATCAAGAAATGTCATTCATTATTGCAATGCTCCTTTCTTTGAGCCTACAAGAACTACAGCGTGGAAGGAGGGATAAGGCTTCCATTCTCCGCAAATAGCTCTAGGATGGCAACTCGTTCCGATTCAGGATAAATCCAACTTAGAATTCATCTCACAGTAGAAACGTTTGTAGAATTATTATTATTAGGATCTGACGTGCGATAGGAGCAAAAAGTTAATGTACCTGTTAGTAAGAATACACGTCGTCAAACTGGTTGACTAGAACAACTAGATAACGGTCAAGTTTGCGCTCTTATTGCACCGACGGTTGAGGGGTCCGTAGTGGCACTGTATTAACAAGCTAATGCTTGTAGTTCCGTTCGCGTAAATAGAAACACACTCACAACTAAATCTCTGAAAATACATGTAAATTTACAGGTTTAGAATAATAGACTAATTAACGGGTAAAGACTAAAAACATCGCGAGGAAACCTGCACACCTAAAAAATGTTTTTAGAAATTTCTTAGGTGTGTAGTTCGCCAACCCGCAGGAGGCCGGCGTAGGGGTCTAAGGTCTCTGCCCTGTGGCAAGGGGGCGTTAGAATCCCACCACGGTATCCCCTGCCTGTCGTAAAAGGCGACTCATTGGGGCCCTTGGGGTCACTGGACGCGCTGCGGGGGTAGTGCGTCTACATATAATGTGACCCCGAGAAGGGCGGCGGCACGGTGGCCTGTGTCCGTCGCGGGCGCCCAAAATAGAGGCGCCCAAATCAAGTAAGTGGAGGTGCAAAGGCGCCCATTATTCAAGAAGTCCGAGACGCTTTCGTCTCGGAAGCGCACCGGGCGGCTGCGGCACTATTGTGGGCGCTTCTCGCCCACGCACCGTGGTCGCCCCACTTGGCGCGAAGATGGCCACCGGGGGGTTTTGGTCGGTATGCCGGCGTAGGGATTTGGTTAGGGACCCAGCTCGGCACTAACATCTGCGCGGACGTGACGCCTCGCGCGCCGGGCTGGAAGGCCGGTGACCCCGACATACGCTTCCTGCCCCCTCCCCCAGGGTTGGCGGGAAGTAGAGCCATAAACAGCTTTCCCCTCGAGAAAAAAAAAGGGGTCTAAGGCCTAAACCCTCTCAGTTGCAGGGGAGGCCCGTGCCCAGCAGCGGGACCTAATTTGGCTGACGATGATGATGAAAGACTATTAAGTGCCATAAGCTTCAATTCTGACACACAATTTTTTGCTTCTTCAAAATCAATACATCTCCTCATACACATTTTTATTAAGACGATTATGGGTACTCCAACATCCCGAACATTATCTGTGTAAATTTTAGTTGTATGTATTGATAGCATCCTTGGAGCCGTTGGTTAAACAATAAGGTAACATTGAGGGACGGTACGATCCATTCTCTCGTCGAGATAAATATTGATATAGTTGTCTTAAGATCTGCCTCGTGGTCTCGCGGTACAAGTATGTGCCGAGCGATCTAGAGGTCCTGGGTTCGATTCCCGGGTCGGGCAAAGTGTTATTGGGTTTTTTCCATTAGGAAATTCTCAGTAGCAGCACGGAGTCTGGAATTGTGCCCGAAAAACGGCAATAGGCTCGCCCCCTATTACGTGGGACTGATACATACCTGGCGAAATGTGGGTGCAGAAATGCACATCTGCCTACCCCTTCGGGGAATACAGGCGTGAGTTTATGTATGTATGTATGTTGTCCTAAGATGAGGTACTTATTGTCCGATAAGGATAACTTTTCCATGACGTCAGGTTTAATTGTAATGTTTGATTGTCATTTCAGTTAGTTGAAAGATAAAAGAAACAAATGTATATGAAACGAATACAAATGTATAATAGACAGACCTTCTTATCAGCCTTGGGCTAAAACCCTTGAATTTTTTAATCCGGTTTAAAAATTTACATTGTATCATGTAAATGAAAGTCATGCCGTGGTTTTGCATTTATGAATAAATTTATTTTATAATTTATTGATCAAATTTATGTATTAATAAGCGTTTCATTACTCATGTTTTTGATTATCCTGCAAGCCACTCTGAAGTTCACGGATGCATAGTAATCTACGGGAGTTACGGCTTAATAAGTCGTAAATATAATTAATGGCAAATCGATATACCAGTTTTATGTCTTGAGCATTTCAGTTTACGTACAATGTTGATTCACACACTTACAATGATGCCTGTGTCGTTGATACGGGAGGTAGAAGTATATTTTTCCAACCACGTCTCGATCGTGTAGGTAAATTGCCATTTTTTTTAACATTTTTATGGCTCCGAGGCTACTGCATTTACTGTGTATACTTAGACATTAGACAACCCAGCAAAATACAAGTCGAGATTCTGGATCGCAAGCTATAGAATCGATAAGGCAGTTTTTTAATATCCCAGATTAACAAATACTAATCAAACACGATAAATAAAATAACATGTGTTATGATCTGAATTGTAGTACCAGTCGTACACAAGTGCTACTTCGTAACGCACTATATGAATTCACGATTTTAATTGCAAAATACTAATGATTGGAGGCTTCTTTTTAATTTCATCCAGGATTTTTGTTATAAAGTGTTAAATAAATAAAATTAAGACCCTATAGGTACTTAATAATGGCAGCCCCGTGGCGCAGTTGGCTAGATACCAGTTTGATTCGATCGATTCGATCTCCGCACCGAGACAAATATTTGTATGATCCACATATATTTGTTTCGGGTCTGGGTGTTTGAGAGACCGAAAAGCCTCATTTTAAAGCAAACAATGAAATGTAGAGTACATTTGATTACCCTTTTAGTTGTTTCAAGATGTTTTTATCAACACTGAAAGCGTGTCCCGGTACCCTATTGCATCTATGTTCTACGGCCCATAAAACAAAAGCCAAGGAGTTTTTCAAACAAACAGGTTTGCGTAGTAACGGGTAATGGACAGGTCACGATCAACGGGCGGCTTCTGTGAGAGAAAAAAAAAAGTCTCACTTCTATGTTATAAGTCATCTTTTTGAGTGACGTATAAGACAACTTATATATGTACATCATTTTAAGTTATCTAACTACGGAATATTTGTGACGTGAGGCTGACAGATATGAAGAGAAAAAATACGGAGAAAACAGCGACAAAACGAAGACAGCCTCTGTGACGTAGTTGGCTAATCACCGGCTTGCGGAACGAGAGATCGACCCCGCACCGAGCCAAATGTTTGTGTGATCCACAAGTATTTGTTTCGGGCCTGGGTGTTTGTGAGACCGAAAGTCTCTCGTAATTCTGATACCCTCGACACAAGACTCGTAACTTAGTGTGGGGTCAGAACTATGTATGTGACTGTTGGGTGTATTTATTGATAAAAAAAGGGAAATACTTAGAAATAGAATACGAAGACCAATGCACCTGAAGTAAATTAAAAAAATCTTGTAACTAAGAAACCAGTGGATGTCAAACTTCACCTCTGCCTACACCATTAAGAATACAGGCGTGAATGTATGTACAAATTACATTATTTTTGGTGCTGTTGCTTGCTCGCTTCTCAGTAGTATGTGATAAAAATCATAGACTAACTTCCAAGTATAATTACAATAATTCGTCAGGTAGGTTGTTATTTTAGGCGAGGGGTGGAAATTGGGGTGATCCGCTCGAGTGCTTTTAAATTCTTTTCTCACGGCATACTCTATTTTTTTATGCTTAAGACGCCACTTCCGTATAAGTGATTAATTTTCAACCAACAGCATGTTAAAATAACAATACCAAAGAAGTTACAGCGTAAGAAATAATGAATCAAACTACATCGACTACTTCTTGCTTTACCGACGAAAGAAAACGTCGTTATATGTCCACCACGCTGGCCTAGTGCGGGTTGGCGGAGTACACACCTAAGAAATTCCTAAGAACTTTTTGGTGCGCAAGTTTCATCACGATGTTTTCCTTCAACGTTAAAGTAAGTGATAATTCATTGTGAATACACACATAACTGCGAAAATTCAGAGGTGTGTGCCTGGGGTTTGAACCCGGGATTGCCGAGATTCTCGACCGCTCGCCTAAACCTCGAGGCGAACTTTTGAGACTTTCAACATAAATGTACTCAATGGGCATAAACTTGACTGACCTATATACCTTCATTTTAAGTCGAAAATAAGTTACATAAGCAGTAAAATTACAGTTAAACGATGTTAACCCGGTCTAGATTACTACGCAACAGCAATCACAATCCATTAATATATTATCAATTGACAATCAGTTACGATCAATACGATGCTTGCTTTCAATAGGGCCATTAAACGTACGGGTACCAACATCACGGCACCACGTCAATTAGTACCAACATAATAAGAGCCAAAGTCAGCCCACTCATTAAGCCAATCGGTTGTCCCAATGATTGTGAATGGACGATGGTTAATTTATTGAAATAGTTACCATCTGGTAACCATCTGGTTGTGGTTCTGCACGTATATATACCCGGAAAAGCGTCAAATGAGGTGATACTAATTGCTTGTAGTTGAATAGTCGTATACACCACATATAGTGTACGGCCGATGAAGCAGACAAGTTTTGGAGTGGCGACCGCGGTTAGGCAAACGTAGTGTCGGACGACCTGCAGCACGATGGTCCGACGACTTAAGAAAGGTGGCGGGTAACGGATGGATGAGGGCTGCTCAAGACTGGGATGGTTGGCACTTTCTTGGGGAGGCCTACGTTCAGCAGTGGTCGGCGATAGGCTGAGTATATATATTGATATGAGAGACTATTGCAAGGTAAGGTAGGGTGATCACTGATATCTGATGATAAGGGAAATGCAATCTAAATAGAGTAATGACTGACAAGATACGATAAGATTATCTCTTACCAGTTGAAATAAATATTTGAAGCAAAATGTGCACAGGGTAATATTTTTTAGGAAAGGTATGAAGCGGCTATGAGTACGATTCAGGACCATAGACTTAGTTTAATTTGATAAAATTGAAATAGGCGCAAAATTAAGGTTTGTGATGCTTATTATAATACAGGTACATAAGTACATCTAACGATAAAGTTATCAGAAGGACAGTGAAAAACTTATCAAATTGTAATGTATGTAGAAAATTTGGGATGGCCTCGAGGTTTAGCCGCGCGGTCGAGAATTTCGGATGTCGCGGGTTCTAAACTCAGGCACACACCTCTGACTTTTCGAAATTATGTTTGTATTCATTAATTATCACATACTTTAATGGTGAAGAAAAACATCATGAGTAAACCTGCACACCTAAAAGTTCTTAGGAATTTCTTAGGTGTGTAGTCCGCCAACCCGCACTAGGCCAGCGTGGTGGACTTAGGCCTAAACCCTTTAAGTTGTAGCCAGCCCAGCAGTAGGACGTATATGGGCTGATGATGAGTGATGACGATGATGAAATTGATTGTAAAAAACTTATTATGTACCCACAAGCACACAATCATTTTGTACATTAGTTTTTTTTTAATGTTTATAGATACTCATTGACAAAGTCCACATTGTTTACCGCACAGATTGATATCAACGAGCCACTTTTATGATTGAAATGGTCACGACACTCGCCACACCCACCTATACACTATTTATGATATCGGGTGGTAGTAAAAAACTTACCCAATACGATCAATGGCTCGGGGGAATGTTAGATAATGCATTCGGAACCACTAACCGCCTCAGGTAGCACTAATTTTTGAAATATACAGACGATTATTGTGTTCGCAGACGTTTACTTTGACCTTGATAAAAAAGATGCTTTGTAAACCGATTTGAATGAATTGGTATTTGCTACTGGAATATGTTAAGGTGCGTGGAGATTTAGTAATTTTAAAAGCTTATAGGTTATGTTAGCATAATTTAGTAAATTTAAAATTGGATATATTTGCAAAATAATCAATAAATAATCCATTTCGAAATTTATCAGTATCTGAACTTTGGATAATTTTGCAAATATACAAATACTGTCTTAAAATGAACTTTTTAAATATTTAATATATTAAACAATGAAATATTCAAGTTTTTTTTAATTTGTATTTGAATATTATTATTCAAATTATTATTATTAGTTGCATAATAAATTACACAATTAACTTTTTTTTAAATAAATCTTAATAAGTAATGAGTCGTGATAGCCTCGAGGTTTAGGCACGCGGTCGAGAATCTCGACGGTCGCAGGTTCAAACCCCAGGCACACACCTCTGACTTTTCGAAGTTATGTGTGTATTCACAAATAATTATCACGTACTTTAACGGCGAAGGAAAACATCGTGATGAAACCTGCACATCTAAAAGTTCTTCTCAACATTTTTGATTTAATTTTATTTTTTTAATCGCAGCGTTAAAGTGCGCGATAACTGTCCGTATTTTTCAAGTAGCTTGCAGCTGTCTTACAAATGAAGCGTATTCGGACGGTTTGAGCTAATTATCGGGCAGTTGTTAGAGCCTTAACCGGCGGCGCACGCTCCGACTACCCGCTCTACATTAGGCCTGTAGAGCTAATGGAACCGGAATGTAATGCTGTTTTAAGCTTAATTTTGTATAAATAGTTGCAGGTTCGCATAATGAAAATAACAATCAATGGACTTAAAAGGCAGTATAAAAGTTACACCAGACCGTCTCTAAAGCTTCCTTGGTCTTGCGGAGGCGGAATAAGTGAGCGGTATGAGAGCGAGTGATACTGGGTATGAGTCTCGGGTCAATTAAAATGTCTTTTGTTTATCTACTAGGAATTTTTCAATAGAATGAAGTCTCCCAGCAGTGGGACATACATATATATGGGCTGATGATGAGAATGAGAGGTCTCAGATCAAACAAAACGTTAATATGTTTTGTATTAGAAAGTTCTGAATAGCAGAAAGAAAACTGGAAATGTTTTCGGAAAATGCTCATAGACTCGTCTTCTCTTACGTGATACTTAAAACGGCATAAGTGCATTGAATTGACTAGTGAAAAATTCTTACAAATATAAATTTGTAATCAGATAGTGCAGATTAACAGAGTCTATAAACAAACAAAAGGAGAAGTACTCCAGAACTAAATAGACAACTTCATTATTAAGTAAATTATGTTATAAAAGATAAGTGATAAATACTACAAGCAAGTGGATTTACAACAAAGTTTAACGCTAAAGAAAGTTGTTTATTATAGCAGCGACCTATCATAATGTAATAAAGTAGTTTGTATATTTCAATAACGGTAGTCACGTTGCGATCAGCTTTATCTGTTCTATTAACGGTTTGGTGCTACTGGGGCAATGTCTATGTCTATAATTTACAGCTTTATAGTAACGTTCAATTTCGTCATTTTAGAAACCCACAAGATGGACTGATGATATAAAAAAAATCGCGGGAGGCCGTTAGATGCCAGCCGCTTTCGACAGAGCGCTTTGGAGGTCTTCGGGGGAGGCCTATGTCCAGCAATCATCAGTCTTTAGGCTGATGATGAGTCTTTTTTATGCCCTATCCCACCACACACCCGCCACTGTAACTCCTGTGCTCCAGAATCAAGAGTGGCACGCACAGTATTGGCGCCGAGCAATGAAGCTCAGCGAATCTAAGGGGACCTAAATTTGTCATAATCCCGCAACGAAGTTAATCAGAAAGACAAATAAAGAAGGATTTGGAAAACAAAGAGTTGTCCACTGATGATGAGTCTGGAAAGGCCTAAGTATTTCTACTTATCTTTATATTATATGTACAATTTACATACATACTCTCGTTTATAACCCAAATCTAGATGTGTTTCTGAACTCACCTTACGCTAATTGTGTACAAGTCCACGTAGTAGGGATGGAGCCTTTTGACTTTTTTAAGGCATCGAGATGTGCCTGCCGACTCTGTGCTGCGAAGTTTCCTAATGGAAAAACTGAATTACAGTTTTCCAAACACGGAATCAAATCAATCATGCATTATTATTGTTGTCTGTACACTCAATGCTTACATCGTTTAATAATTAATATTATGTAATGTCTAAATTAAGTGTACCGTTTTCGAGTTTCAGATCATTCAATAAAGTAGAAATTAAAAGATAAATGACATGGTTTATATAATATTGATATAAAGGGCCCTTTTATGAAATATGGTCTTAGCCTTTTACAAAGACTGTGTTCATAAAAAGGTGCTGCCCTAATACTATAAATGCGAATGTGACTTTTATTGATCATGGAGTTTCATGCCTATTTTTATTGTTATGAAAGTTTGTGTATATGTTGTCAGGGATAGGGAAAAGGGGATCAGGCACCCTCTGTCTATAAAAGAGAACTGCTTACGAAGTTACGAGTATATTAAAAAAGAAGAAATCTGAGGACAAACTCTAAAATAAGTTGAAACCTTTTTGGTTCCAGATGTATCATCTTTAATAGTTTTTCATTTCTGTTTTATTCCTTGACTATTTTATGCCGATTTAAAACCATTCGTGGAAAAAAAACATATCATATTTTTTTTATATCAAAACGAATCGCTCATTTTAAATACCAGAAAACAGCTTCAACCTCCTTTATTATAATGCATTTTAACCAACAGTGATTTATTTAGCCCTAAAGGTCATCACTACTTCAAAGTATTAAAAAATAGGTATGATTGACAAAAAACTTAAAATTAAAATCACTTATACCTCATTTATCATACCAAGTTGCCATATAACTGTAACTGAGTTGTCAGTGCAAGCTCCTTGCGCCATCACTTGGCGACAGGTCAAAGTCGTAATGGAGCAGTTGGTTATCACGTTTATGGGCTATGAAGGGTTACTTCGCGGCAAACACAACCTTTTGTGACGCACTTAACGCACAACCATACAGGTTTTTAGTTTGATTTTATGATTTCTATTCACCTCGCCGCGGTAACATAGTTGTGAAATGGCTTCACTTGACATTATGTGGTCTATTTTAACGTGGCTATGTATTTAACCAGGTGATGTTTGATAATGTAATATAATGTTGATTTAACACACAATATTATGACTGCCTCTTGATCCCGCTGCACAAGTATGTGCCGTGCGATCTAGAGGTCCTGGGTTTGATTCCTGGGTCGAGCAAAGTGTTATTGGGTTTTTCCATTCAGAAATTCTCAGTAGCAAAACGGAGTCTGGAATTGTTTCCGAAAAACGGCAATAGGCTGGCTCGCTATTACAGGGGACTGATACGTACCTGGCGAAATGTGGGTACAAAAATGCACCTCTGCCTACCCCTGTATACCCCATACAGGTGTGAGGATAACCTCAATACACGAGTATGTATGTATCTATTGTATATAGGTAGATTGATAGTTATAAATAAAACTTAACGATTTACATTTTTATAATAGTTTGTCTTATACTACTATATCATCATCATCAGCCCATATACGTCCCACTGCTGGGCAAGGGCCTCCTCTACCATTGAGTACCATATACTAAATATTAATACATATGTATTAAAAATGTGAATGCTGTTTAACAAATTGCAATCTGCATAATTAAATATTCGAATTACAAAATATTTAGAGAAATATATGTATTTTGACTCCTTTTTGTAATTTTTTTCAACTGATTCATTAAAATTACATTTGTCTTTCAAAGAGATGCAGGGGCGGTACTTCCATAGAAGCCCAAAAGCGTTACACGTTAATTGTGTAATGTCTAGTTTATTATTATTTATTGTGGGGTCTGAATATTCTCATTTATATGTGAAATTGCTAAGATTTAAAGCTTAAAGCTTATAATTAATCGAAATTTTGTATGATGGGCTTTTGGACTTCTATGGAGGTACTACCATTGAAGAGATGTATTAAGTTATTAATTTATTAGGCTGGCAAATGAGTAAGAATTAAATGGTAAGTGTTCATCAAATGCACACTTAGGTACTATACGTACCATTTGTATAATTACGGTTCTAAGGTACATTTACATAAGGATGAAAACAGTGAAGGATGTATTAAGTATATATTCACTCTCATAATCACTAAGCCTTCTCCGGACCACCTAAGTGGAAATCAGGTTACCCTTTCGCAATGCGACAAAGTAATGAAAGCCATTGCGTCTTGATCGCGGTTTCATATTAATTATAATTATCATGAGAAATCGTACATAGTCATTACGGTTAATATACGGTACGATTCTCACGCCGTACTGAGTATCAGGTTGTGTACGCGTTATATAACACTATTGCTGCTATTGATACACTATATTTGGTTGCAAGGTTGACAAACTGTCAACCATTGAATTTTCGTGTTTAATTATAGATTGATTTATCACCAATGATTTGTCCCGACTTTTCGTAAAGTTTTATGTTACTCTGAATAATTAGAAAACTAATCATTATTAAATATTAAAATCTGTTTAAGTGTTTTAAACTTATCATCTAGACAAAAATAAATTTACATGTGAAACAAGTTTAAGTATGAAATTTTTTATTTTTATTTTTGCATCGATAAATGAAAGTATATTTTGAAAAAGTGTTTTTTATTTACTACAACTAAGACCAAAAACTCAGAGACCAGATTTAAACATTAAACAAGGTTTTTAAAAGATCGTCGAGCGGTAAATCACGAAACTAACTGCACTACGCTTCCTCGAACAATAGACATCAACGCGCTCTCGACGACAACCGACGTACTATAATAATAAAGTTTGGAGTTATTGATTTTTGTTACTTAATCCCACCAGAAACTAATATTAATTATAGTATAAATTGCATATACTGTTTCATCCGTACAAACCTATGTTTGTCGTGGATTGAATGTATATTTATTTTCTGTACATATTTATTTCCCTACAAACCATAAACTTTTACTTTTAACTTTACAGTTATATCACTTAGGGATCTATGCCACATACTACCTTTGCCTAGAAGCCTGCCTCATTAGGAGGCGGTAATAAGCGTGCGACGACAACGCCGCGTCGCGCTTGTACAACGGACTTTACAAGCCACCAATTAATGGAGGCTTTTATTTATCGCATGCTAATAGGCATAGCTTTGAGAAAGCCGGAGTGAAAACTTGGGTGATGTAAAATTGTATAATTTTAGTTTAGTAGTTAATAAAACTTTTTATGGTCAATATACTTCAATTCATGTGGTTTGTATTTATTTTGGTATAATTCAGGTGTGGCTGTTGCTAACTAACCATAGATTACGTAAAAAAGTTTCTTCTATCTGTCTTTGGAAACCGTACGCAAAGTTAACGCTTTTTGCGGGTCCAATAAGGAATCGGAAAATTTTAGAATGGGTTTGATATACTGCAACTTAAGACCTACTTGACGTATATATAATATGTATATAAAATATACCTTTATCTTTACCTTTTGGTCTACGAATGCTACCAATACAACAGAAACATACAATTTTAAAAAATATATTAACAAATTTCTTTACAGCAAAATTCAAAAATCTTTTTCATTTCGTATTACTTATGGTTTTTTTTTTTCATTTACAAGATTCTGCGTTATATTTTTCCCCTAAAATGCACCTGACATTGTTATAAACCGCGCAGGTTGCTCGGCCGTGGGTCCACAACGAAGGCAGCCACCTGCTCCTGGTCAACGTAATTGGAAGAGCCAACGTGAGTCGATTCGAGGGCTCCGCAAACACCGCGACGCTCTCGCGAGCTACTGAGAAATTTAACATTCGTCTGTCTCTTTCTCTCTTAAGTTAGTATAAAGGGTTCAGTATAGTAATGCTATGTTATGCTGCATATATTTAATTTAATTTTAATTTAAGTGTCATTATATTAAAAATAATTAATTAAGATGGATAGACGAGATTTAGGCGTAATTTTCTTTTTGGATATGTATAAACTCGTTTAAAAAAATTACGATTACCTAAAAAAAAATCTCAACTTAATAAGTTCTCTTATTTGAGGTTTTAATTTATTTGAGTCAAATAGGATATGATAAAAGCATTGCCTATAATGGTGAATAACGGAGTTGAAAATCGTCATGAAAGTCTTTCGAAATATTTTTCTCACTCTACGTGAAAACGAGACAATAAATTGTCCGCAGAAGGTGCGAATAAAACTCTATTGCTATTGAAATATTAATAGTGCGAAGTTAACTACGAGTACTTACGAGTGCTTTTGAAAATAAAACACGATCATACAATTAATAAACTTCAATCCATCCAACCGGTTTTCTTCCATCGCTCGCGTACCCCTAAGCCCGAACTCACTCGCGCGTCAAGCACACAAAGACGTGTGAACAAACACTACTAGTTTCTGATATTTTAAATAGATGCACTACAAAACGGTGGCTTTATTTATTTAATGTGATGTCGTGGCGATGGGTGCTCGGGCGCTCGGTAATTATTTAAGTACATATAGTACGACTTGCATTAAATTCCATTCTGGTATGTCGCGTGAGCTGCTAACTAGAACATTTAGTGTTGGGTGATAGTTGTTATAGAGGACAATTGTTATTGGCTGTCCTGACCGGGAAATTGTTGTATACAGATACTTCAAGCTATACAATATTACTAAAAATGTTCTTAATAATCCCCTACCGTCAAAATTGTTTTGAGTTTATTGCCAAAACAGTAAAAACATTTATTTATTTTATTTGTTTCTTAGTTTTAATATACACAACATTAATCTTAATATTCCATTTAAATTATTAATATTATATCCGTAGTTAATTGATTTTTCTTACAATTTCATACCGCCTCAAAACGGTTACTTGATGTCATCAGGAAATCCATAAGGCTTTGGACTTACAATTGCCTAACATCGATATTCAAATCGAGAGAAATAGTTTAGTGGGAAGATGGAGTCTGGTGACAGCAGTGGTAAGATCAGGATGTCGTTTACTTCTTCGCCAATATATAACGCTGATCTTTGATAGCACTCGCAAAAACAATAGGAATAAAGATTAAGGTTGTTGACCTCCTCAGCAATCTTACAGATGAAACCAACGTTATCAATAGCATATACAATGTATAAAAGTAATTATAAACGCTCGTGTTGCAATTAATCGTGCAGTGGTGCGTGGTGGATTTCAATGCTATGCGGTACTCTGCGCGGATGGCGAGGGAGCGTGCGCATGCGCCGCCACGCCGCGGATAAATCATGCGCCCGCGCATGCGATTTATGAACGCCGGACACGGCACTTGGAACTTGCAAATCTGGATGTGAATGCTTTGATTTTACAAGTTGTGTGCTTATTTCATGTTTAATTTGAATTATTACTGATCTCGGATTTGTTATAGTTTTAAATATATAAATAAGTGAAAATATTATGTTCCAACTGATAAATAAACAACATTTTAATAGTTTTTAGAGTTAGCAATTTGAAACCTCACCTCTTGACTTACCAAAATTAACTGTTACTTTTAACGGCAAAGAAAAACATTATTAGTCTTCATGCTTGAATAACCCTCTATATCAAGAGAGAAGACACAACCACTTTCTTTTTTCTTGTCCCTAGACAAAATCACACCTGAGACGCTTCCTAGCTCAAACTCAAAGGATCCACATGTACAAAAGACAATAGGAGAACTAGTAAAATATTTCACAGCTCGACAGTACAGAAAATATATAAGCTAGCGTACTTTTCCCTTAAAGTCTTAATATGTTTCATGCAATACCATCCAGTCTGGCTACATTCTGCGTATATCCTCTCCGGCGCGTTTATGAAGTCATCTTACGGAGTAATAGGATTCGATCTCCTCCGAAAGACTTACGACTGCACACCCTTATTAAAATATTTTTATTATTTAATTAAAAGCGCACGCAGGACTCTCGCGAAGTATTTATTGGAATTGGTGGCGGTAAGATTAAATATATGACGCCGATGGTAATTGCTGCAACTTGGTGGTCGGTGGGTAATGGAGTTGAAATGCGGAGTGGTTTTTTTTTATGTATATAGTAATGCTTTTGTACATAGTTCCGAGTACTTAAGCGTTAGTACATGCCGGCAATAACACTTTCAATTAAAAGATAGATAAAGAAAATGGGAAGGTTAAAATGGGAGATATATAAATGAACTAAATTCTAAAAATATGGAGTCTTCAAAGTTACATGCAGCAAGAGACTAGTAGTCAGTCTACGAAGTTACTTTTCACGTTTTTTACATGCTATCAATTTATAACTGCCTCGTGTTCTCGCGGTACAAGTATGTGCCGAGCGATCTAGAGGTCCTGGGTTCGATTCCCGGGTCGGGCAAAGTGTTATTGGGTTTTTCCATTAGGAAATTCTCAGTAGCAGCTCGGAGTCTGGAATTGTGCCCGAAAAACGGCAATAGGCTCGCCACCTATTACGTGGGACTAATACATACCTGGCGAAATGTGGGTGCAGAAATGCACCTCTGCCTACCCCTTCGGGGAATACAGGCGTGAGTTTATGTATGTATGTATATGTATCAATTAATGGATTAAAACTAGGCTATGATTAATCGTAATTTGTCATTCATTATTCAACATACTTGAACTAGCCACTAGTTATCAAGAATTAAATGGACGTATAGTAGAAACTTACGTGTTATATAGTACATTTATGTATAGTTGAAATTGAGGTTGAGAGAATATTAATTTATATTGAACAAGGCGTATCGTTATGGACCTCGTTCACGAGATGAACCGCAGCCTCGGTACCGCTCGAGTTGGTTGTTGCCGGTACGACCGTTATTTTGTCTAAAGCATGCGGGATATTTATGAAAAAACCTAGATATAAACTAAAACTTGAATGGATATGAATGTGTTAAACAAATATGGATTTTGTTTAAGGTCAGTTACTGAATTATTTAAACAAATTTAATAACACAAGTAGGTACTGTTTAAATTAAGGGTTATCACTTATCAGATCATCTCCTAGACGTTGATAAACCCCTTTAAATGGGTGATATTTTGTTTTATTTTAAAATATGAATTCAATGCATGAAAAATTACCAATTGATGGTAATGATGTCCATGATAATTCACCATGGACATTAGAAAACATCTGTTATTGGATATCAAAGGGAACAAATTCTTAAAATACCACGACCACCGTACACAGGGCGTAAAACCCGCCATAGTGGCACATGCAAGTGTGCCGCGTTCCGGGATCAGCCAGTGTATATCCGGTTTTCGGGGGGGCTTCAATCATGGTGAAAGGATGACCGTGCCGGCAATTTTTTTGGCCGGTTTGTCGCGGTCGGTCCTTTGATCGCCATGATTGATAGTCCCCCAAACTTCTTCACAATAAGGTGAAGAGGTATTCGGCCGGCATGATTGTGTCGACCAACGGGAGACCATCATCTCTCGCTGGTCGGCACTTTTTCTGGACTCCATTGCGCTTACCATCAGGTGCAATGGGGTCACTTTGCCGTGCCAAAAAAAAAAAAAAAAAAAAAAAAAAAAAATATAATTTTGTACTTATAAGAATTTATCACCAAATAGGATGATGTTATTGAAAAAGGAATGATGATTGTGTGTGCCAGACATAAGAAACACCAGTGTTAAAGCGCATTCGGCCCAGCTTTCTTAATGCTCATCCATAAATTAATGGCGACCCCGAGGTCCTTAAGTAACAAATCATATTTAACCAGCAATTGATTCCGTGGTCCCAAAGACAGGTCGTAAATACTTATTCATGAATGTAGTAACTCTGCTATACATTAAAATAGTGGATGTTTCCAATAATATTAAATATGCCAACTTTCTCGTGCGCCTCGCAGCAGGGGGGGATCGGAGGAGTGATGCACGCTCATTATAAACATTGGATTTTCATTTTTCATTCGATTCCGATTTTATTCAGTATCCGTGTGGCCAGTTAAAAATTTAAAAGAATTTATTGAAGTTCGTATTTTAAACTGCGTTATTTACTGTAATTTTGATTTGTGAAGATGATGTGTGAGGATAAATTAATAATTGATATTATAAAAGTCTGAGGTGGCTAGTAACAGCGATAAATGAAGGAAAAATATATATTACTGACATACTTAATTGAATAACTTTTACACTTAGATAGCCAATTTAATGCAGATTAAAAAAATATATTATCGGCAGGATATATTTAATGGATAGTTGTTAAAATTCACAAAATAAATATTTTAGATTTGCTTATTTTGCTATTGGATTTGGAAGGCAGTTCAATATAGTAGAACTCAGTGCCACGTAATAGGGGATGAGCCTATTGCCGTTTCTTGAGCATATTTCCATACTTCGTGCTATTACTTTGAATAAGTCAATTGCAAAACCCATTAACACATTGGCTGACTCAGGATTCGGGACTTCTAGATGGCACGGCACATACTTGTGCCGCGAGACCACGAGGCAGTCAATATTACAATTTTATCTGCACCATAGCAATTTTCTTACATAAGCATAAACTATAATCGGCAACGAAGATCACGTACTACATATTCATGTATGGATTTAAATCGTCGATATGTAAAATTATAAGTATAAAAAAATGTAGTTAGTATAAGAAGTCTAGTGGAGTTTAGAGTAAACTAAAGTCTTTTGACCGTAGAGAGACGGAACACCTCAAAATTTTTTTGACCATAGAGAGACGAAACATTACACCTCATTTTAAAATATGCCATAGTTAAATAGGACCGTAGTACGAAGAAATACGTTTGGCTAGGGACCTACAGATGATTAATTTCGTTGCATAAGTATGATTGCTAGAGAACAAATTTGCAAGCGATAGGATTCATAACGTACATAGTGCGAATTGTGCGCAAGAGTAAATCTTGACAACTGTAACATTAGTTAAAGAATATTAAAAATCGAGATCACGAATTTATGTATTTTCCTATTCGACACTCATGGGGACTGTACTATTTGATTGTTTTACCCTATAATTCGTTCTTAGGCGGTTCGTACACACACTATGATGAATTTCTAGAAATAATTACGATGATCGCACATTTCATGCTCACTGACATTTGTTTTAATTTACCGCAATAAAATCACTCACCACACCTAATAAAAAAACACGTACTTATTAACAAAAAGCAGCGAGGCCCTCAATCGATCAATGGAGGCTGTATATTTCGACGTCAGTGCCTGTAAACGGTAGCCTATACGAGATAAAATCGTCTTGTCTCTGGCCGGCGGACGCCATCTTTTTTTTTCGCGCGCGGCGACCAAAGGCCCCGTGTACAGACTTGTCGTTAAATTGCGCGGATTAAATTGTGGATTGGACATACACTTTACCGTTTAGATTGAAGCTCGAGTAATAAATTCCGAGATAAAAATCAGAGATTTTATTAAATGGGTATTAATCGAGTTGCCATTCAATTGATTTTCGCTTACGGTTTATGTTTTGCTGATCGGCTCGTCTTAGACAACGGATGAGAAATGTCATCGCGATGAAATTATAAATGCAATCTTGAGTTTTATGGATGTTTGCGGCTCAATTAGGTCGCGAATGCTGAATGAATTTGGATAAAGTTGATTGGGTTGAAGATTTATATATTTAATTTACATATGAGCCCGGCCGTTTATATATGGGCCTGGTTTACCATGTTCATCCCTAGATGGCAGGGAAATCAATAAAAAAAATTAAGGATGCCGTCTGTGTGGTTATATTAAATCCTTTTTTACTTTTAATGCCTACATTATTGTCAGTACGTACGTCGCGTTACAGAATAATTTTTTGAGTATAGATTAGATTTTCAAGGCAATATTTTCGGAAAAGTGTCACGTACCTATCGTTCCAATTTATACAAAGTATCTTGTTTCTCTATTTAAATAGAACTATGATATATACCTTAGTTCCACTGCAAATGTCATCATCATTCGGCGGTCCGCTTCTAGAAATAAGACTCACCAAATACTTGTCACAGTTAATGACTTACGATTTTCATTACCCACGCAAAGCCAACTTGACTTTTCTTTTCCATTCCAAGGAAGTCAAGTCAAGTCAAGAATTGAAAGGAAGTGGGCGAGATTTATGATCCAAAATTTATATTTAAATAAAATATGATGAGTGCATCTTTGTGATATCAGGGAGAAAGCAGAAGTACTGTAGGTAACTTCAAGGAAATTATAATATTCAAATGCAATAATTAAGATTAGATAATGATTTTAATTGCCGGATGTTTATTGAAAGGAAGTGAAAGGGCCATGTTGAAATCATTTCTGCAGATAAAACCTAATGCCCAATCTGATATTAATTATAATAGATTAAATGGTTTGGTGATAAAGTTGGTTAAATTACGTAGGAGATCGAACGTTAGATCCCAGTACTGAGGCAACTGTTTGTGTGATCCCTCATCATCATCATCATCATCAGCCCATATACGTCCCACTGCTGGGCACGGGCCTCCTCTACAACTGAGAGGGTTTAGGCCTTAGTCCACCACGCTGGCCCAGTGCGGGTTGGCGGACTACACACCTAATAAATTCCTAAGAACTTTTAGGTGTGCAGGTTTCCTCACGATGTTTTCCTTCACCGTTAAAGTACATGATAATTCCTTCGTAACGTAGCTGCATATTAAAATGTAAATGATGTATAATTGAATCACAAGGAAACAAGCAAAACAGCTGTACTTTGAAATAGTTACAGCTTCTTGAAATTTGCAGGTTCACAATGTTTTCCTTTACCGTTAAAATACGTGATCATTCATTGTGAATACACACATAACTTCAAAAAGTTAGAGGTGTGTGCCTGGGGTTTGAACCAGCGGCCGCCGAAATTCTCGACCGCGCGCCTAAACCTCGAGCCCATCACTGCTTAATTTTTTTTCTGCAATATTTTACTCCTTGTATTCATAATGTAATTAACACTTCTATTATCTATTTTATTATTATATTCTACCTATTTATTATTGACAGCCCCGTGGCGCAAATGGCTAGACACCAGTTTGATCCACACATACATATATATTAGAGTTTGTTAGACTAAAAAGTCTTTCTTAGTTTCTGATATATGAAACAATTTTCACTTGAATTTCATTTTAATGTACGGCTAGTATTTTATATGCGACTATTAAGCCTGTTTATTATCTTGAAGGCAAAAGACAACATATCGATACTAAGTTATACTAACATTTCGGTCTCAATCTATTCTATATATTAAAGAGCACAGATAACTAGAAGTGAAGAGGATTATTGCTAAAATTATACCTCAATAAAATTATATTTTTCCTAAACAAAAAACCGAGTAATACGATATCAGGTATTAAATACCCATTGACTTCAGAATTGTAGATATAAACAAACCAGCATTGATAATCGTGACAAGCAGAAGTGCGGTTAATTTGACAAAAGAGCGTGACTTTTTGAACTGGTCTCGGATTTCTGACACATTTTATTGTCTTGTGAAAAGTTGGATAAATTATACATGTTTTTAACGATATAACACATCGTTAAAATGTATTGTGTGACACAAAGACTGATTGTTCAGAGGTAAAATTAAAAGACTGTGTGAAATGGAGTGTTTTGATATTGGCAGCGTATTAAAGATTGGGGTGGCTGGGCGTACTGCGGGGGCGGTACACTATGATAGCAACCCCGAGATTTGCGGCAGAGGGCGTGGCCTCTTGACTGTCGCGGACGTTCACAAGAGGTGAACGTCCAAAAAAGCGTAAGTGGAGGGCATCGGAAGCCCTCCCAATTTGGAGGAGTCCAGAAATGGACGGTGCGCTGGGCGGACGCGGACCATTTAGGGCGCTTCTCGCCCTGAGATGCCGCAAAACCGCCCAAAATGCGCGAGATGGTCACCGAGAGGTTTTAGTCGGTATGCTGGCGTAGGATTTTGGTTAGGGACCCAACTCAGCTAAAGCGGACAATTGTTCCGCGCGCCGAGTTGGAAGGCCAGAGACCCCGACATACCCCTTTAGGCCTCCCCCGAGGTACCGAACAGGGGAGCTTAAAGAGCTTTCCTCTCGTAAAAAAAAAAAAAAAATGCGTATTAAAGATGTTTTCTACTGTTATTTCGACAAGTAAGAGAAATTATTTGGACACTAGCGTTAAGAATTCGGTACGTGGTAACTAATAGGCTTATGTTCTACTTTTTCAAACATGGGTAGTGGATTTAAGTATTTCAGGTCTATCTTAATGGTAGAGGAGGCCCGTGCCCAGCAGTGGGACATATATGGGCTGATGATTATGATGAAAAAAAAAGAAGTATGGTAGTAAAAAGAAGTAAGCGTGTGTGAGGAATTTAATAGGGAGGAAAGGTCATCAATAAAAAAACTTATAAGATTTAAACCATGCCTATAATATTATTAACGCGAAAGTATGCTCGGGTATTTGTTACTCTTTCACGCAAAAATAATATTATGCATGGATAAAACATAGGCTACAATTTATTAAGATACTAGCTTATTTTCTTCTCCAATATCTACTATGTTATATCATCACGCTGCGATAAATAAGATTGGAGCATAAATATTAAGTTGAAGTTTCGCGGGCAACATCTTATCGAATAATCTGACTCAAAATAATAATTTATTATTGATACAGGTGGCCTTATTTTTGTATTTAATAAAGCACAACCAGCCTTTTTTACTGCTTTAAGATAATCGAAATAATAATAAATACCGGCAGATGCTCTATTTTCCGTATTAAATTGACCACCAGGTGGCAGTATCGACTGCCATGTCCAATTACTTTGAAGTCACGAACTCTAACAATACTAGCTATTTGTTCGTCTGTAAGTTGCAGTTCGCAATCCATCAAGAATCCGTCAATAGGACAGTTAAACGGTTCGATGGTACTGTCCCACGGCGGTTTCCACGGCGCAACCATTGTGGCATTCCTTGTAACGTCATTATTGTAGGAACACAGGTTGTGGGGAGCGCGTGCGCATCAAACAATGCACCACCACTTTCCATACTGTTTACGACCATCGCGGTTTCCGCGAATTCATATTTCTGTATGTATTTCGATATAAAAATGTTAAATTGTGACAAAGGTTCAAATGATAAAAAAAATATTCTTACGTTTTATAAACTTGTAAGAAAAAGAGTCAACCCAACCAAAAATACCTGCGTGCATGTGAGGATGGTAAGGTTCTGAATGCCAGTGCCCTGGACGTAAATAGGTTTACATAAAAGGAAAAGTGTCCAAATACATACATGTGCTAATTATCTTGTACCAGTTGGTATAATTATGCGGGCCTGTGGTGTAAACTGTAAAATCCACAAACGAGTCACGACATTGTTGTTTAAAATCATAAAAAAATATGTTTTATAGAATACTCACTCATTACACGAAGTAACAGCAGTCTGCGACACCGTAACCAGCGTTGTAGTTGTAGTGGTGACCACATCACCAATACACCTCCTTCGCGAACACTCATCTAGCACCCTATCTTCCTTCAGAGGTTGGAGCACCTCTTTACTCCTATTCGGACCAGTTTTCACCGAAGACCTTTGAAACTTAAGACTTGCTGCTAACCTTCCGTCCGTAGCTACCTCTGTTTCCTCAGTAACCACTGCACCTTTCCTCGTTTTACTAACAGTTTTAACAGATTTGCCGATCATATCACCATTCTTTACTACTTCTTCTTTAGTATCTAATAACTCGGTCTCTGGAAGACCGTTCTGTAGCATTGTTTTAATGCTATCTGCACTAATACATATCCTATCTAGCTCAGTTGTGTTCATATACTCGTAATTCTGTGTTATTGGTTGCCGTCTTTGGTCTTTTTGCCATGTTTGGTATTCGAATCCGTAAATAGGTTCAGTCTCAACTCCGAAAGTCACTCTTTTCGGGTCTTCGTCAGGAGCCGGTTCTATTTGTGGGTCCTCGAAGAATTCGTCAGTGAGTTCTGTGATTTGTGCGCCGGGTCTCTTGGTATCTTCGTCGTGGAAATTGAAGAAGTTGCTGTTGTTCACTTTTCTCTTGCCGTACAATTGACGGTAGTACTTCTCTTGGTCACCGTACATCCAACACACCTTCCACCATTGTTTGCACATCAATATGTTGGCTGAGTTGGATGCTTTTACATGTCTTGTTGCGGTGGCGGACATTTTGTTTGGATTTTTCTATGGATATACTAACATTGCATTTGGAAGAAAACTTTGGTTACCAGAAAATCATTATTTTTAATAGTTTCTCAACCTAGCTTGGTAATGTTACATTGCTAAATCTAGGCGTTAAGACGTTAGACCAGTTAAGCAGTTTATGTAGGAGATTAAAATAAAAATTATCGTGAAAGTTTATGATATTTAAATAAAATTTTGGTGATGATACGTCATAGCTCGTGACAGCTTGATGGTTATTTCATAACTTCAATATACATCATTCATAAACAAATCCTAATTCCTGATTGCCTCACCGAAATCAATCGTGCCTAATTGAATAAATTTCAAAATTGCCACAAAAGATGTAAATATGTTCAAATTTGAATAACAAAGTTCCAAATGAGAAGTAATAAAAAACAGGTTTCATCCTCATCAGCTACAATATATACGAATGACACATTTATTAGGAATTTATAACAGTGTTTATTGATTGTGCGAGAGGATTTATTGTCGTTGTTATTATGTTCATGTAAGATCAAAAAAACCGTGGCGCCACCAGACGAAGGTGCGATGCCTTTTTGGATACCTTAGCATATTCAAATAAAAATTATTCATTTTATGTTTGCTTTAATTGAGTAAATCTTTATTCATTTTTATGAGTGATTGTTAATGTTAGAAACATCAGGAAATAAATACGTGTAATTGAAATTTCTTAAGGTCAATTTTGATTTTATACTGACACGGCAAATTGATCGCACTGCCGTCTGATATTGAGCGGAGTGCCGAATAGAAATAAAATATGGACTAGTAAGAAGCGGTTACAACAATTTGAAGCTCTCTGTTACAGTTTTAATGATACTTGTGAAATTATATTTAAAAATTATGGCTAAGATTATAATTCAAAATTAAATTGCAGCATTAGCCCCGCAGTGATGGCCTCGAGGTTTAGGCGCACGGTCGAGAATTTCGACGGTCGCAGGTTCAAACCCCAGGCACACACCTCTGACTTTTCGAAGTTATGTGTGTATTCACAATGAATTATCACTTGCTATAACGGTGAAGGAAAACATCGTGATAAAACCTGCCCACCTAAAAGTTCTTAGGAATTTCTAAGGTGTGTAGTCCGCCAACCCGCACTAGGCCAGCGTGGTGGACTAAGGCCTAAACCCTCTCAGCTGTAGAGGAGGCCCGTGCCCAGCAGTGGGACGTATTTGGGCTGATGATGATTAGCCCCGCAAATATCTTCATTATAGAAAGTATGCCTACCAAACACAACCATGAAACCACCATATCCATAAAATATATATAACAACCATTGTTTAGACTTTAGCCCAATAATTTTGAGTCATAAATCTAGAATCCTATTTCTAATATTCCCCCATTTCACATCGAAACTCTATCTACGCGCACTGTAATCTCTACCGATCATAACGGTGGCGGGGATCTGCGCACGCGCACCCATTACAACCTCCCCCCACTTCTCGTCCCCTCCACCGATTTCGCATCACCCACTTCATCTCGCGATTGCGGTTTCGTGTTATTATGCTTTATTTATTTCCATAATCTTATCCGAGACGTGATTTACGCGTAATCTATTTTGTAATGACTACTCGTAATTTAGAAAGAATTCAGTTTGTATCTTCACTTGAATCTTGTAAAACATCTAAATATTCAAAGGTATTTGGTAGGTTATATGGTTTTACAGGTATAATATTCATAAGAAATTCTTTTGACGTCAAAGAAAATTCTCCATAAATTTCAAAGACTAATTCCTCCCAGTTCTAGAAACTGCCCGTACCTAACCGTTGGACGAATAGAGGCTGATATAGTAATTTCAAGGGTCTCTAAGCTTCACCTATGCACATGAAGTAAGCATAATGGTATAGTAGGCTACTCGTATAATACCTATACAAAGTTAGTATGTGGCCATATTTAATAAGCCGTTTCAGTTTAAAATAGACCTTCTTAGAATATTTAGAGTATTACATCATTTCTAGTTTGGAGATGGACTTCACACCCCAACTCCTTTAAACCAGGATCGATAGTGGCGCACAGGGAAATGACTGAAATGACACTAAGCTGTGAAATTCAGCGAGTCTTTCTAGTGATCTACTATGTCATTACGCCGCAACGAAATTAATCAGAAGAAAATAACTAGAAGGAGATTAAATTATTTAGCAAGTATTATAGTTACAAATGACGAATTTGGATAACTATTGGTTGCATACTAACCAGACATTCTTTCTTAGAAGCCGTTTGTAAAATTGATGTTTCGTGGTCATAAAACATAACAAAACGATTTGAATGTGGCGTGACTAACCGAGTTAACTGGAATGAACACACCAATTCTGTGAACGCTTTAGGGCAAACGGTTTCTGAATCTCGCTTTAACAAAATTACTGCTGAGACTGTTAGATTACGTACAATCTAAAGAAGTTGAAGATTAGCCCAATCAATATCGTTTTTTTTTATTAGAGCTCTAATTAGTCCCACTTCTAGTGCTACTGCAGGTTTTATCAATTTCGTATAACTAAGAATTTCCTCGTAAAATTAAAAGAAAGAGAAAAATTAGAGAAAGGGTGAGCTTAAAATTACTTTAGTTATTTTTAATGGGAATATTAGCTCTTCGCTAGTCTATTATTTGTCTCTGCTAGCATATACTCTTCCTATGTTCCGCGCGCCGAGTTGTAAGGCTAGTGACCCCGACATACCCTTTTCGACCCGAAGTACTAAAAGGGAAGCTTTAGGCGCTTTCCTCTCGTAAAAAAGCATACTCTTGTTACTACGTCACACAAGTCTCCGGTTGACTTGGGCAAGGTATTGGTCCATCACACTGGTGTAATGGTTCGTATTCACAACAGTCTTCTGTTACTGTATTCAACACTGTTGTGTTATGTAACTCTACTCGATACCAATAAACATCCCGAAAGGAGATCAAAGTCGCCTTAATTAAAATTTAATTACCAACATTAAACACGAAACATCCTCAAAAATTTTATCGCCGTCGAAACAACACCAATTAAATGGATTCCGTCGTGTATTAAGTCATAAAAAGGCTCAATTTAAAATGTCAATGACGGAACAAAAAATATTAAGTAATATATTTTTTTAATGTCAGGTACAAAGATTTTTTATTTTCCATAATAAAGATGTTTGTACATACATACATAATATTGTATTTGCAGGCTGCTTCCAACAGGTCCCTGTGGAAGTTATTGGGAGAGGCCTATGTATGACTTCCATTGGCTGATGGATTGAATTGGATTGGAGATCCACACTAGGTATGCAAATCGTGTAAGTTTTTGTCTGGCAATAAATTCGAATATGAAATATGAAATTCTACGTCATTTCGATGCCAAAACATTTTTTTTACAATTCAGTTCCTAGTACATCTCTACATGCGCAGATCGAACGGAAGAAATCACGAATCAAAGCAACTAAAAGCACCATCAAAGTACGAGTACCTAATACATATTTGCATAACTACTGGAACAGTAATCTAGATTTTTTTTACCTGTAATACCGCTACATTTTATTTTCGTATGCTGTTAATAACGTCATCACATAAAATTTTGCAAGTCGACAGACTGGATCCATTAAAGTTTATTATAATTGATTACCATAAAAAAATATATATGAGGAACTTGATTGTAAAAATTAATGAGTCTTTTTTGTTTCGCGGTTTTGATGACATAAATATTTACAAACATCCTAAATATAAAAAAAATATATTTCATCACAAGTTTTGTAGAAATCAGAATAATCTGCATAACACGACCTAATCTTCCAACGGTACATATCCAAAGCATCAACTCCTTTCACTTTTCGCCGGCATATCACCCGCTGCGCCGGAGGTCATCACAATTAACACGATCAAAAGATCAAGACCAATTAGCAGAGCCTCAGCCTCACAATGTACTTCCATTAATCATACAGATAAAGGAAACACGCCGTACAGCCTTATGTATGCCAATTTAACCGGCCGATTTGTTCAACATCTGTAGGTATTGGACAATCTGGCATGCTGTTACACCGTTATCGTATTTATAAATCGCCTTATTAACCCCGTACACGGAGGACCGAGCTTACGCACAAGCGTGCATGTAAATGAGGCGAAAAAACGATAAACACACGCCGTCTCTTTCACTCGTGATGTATTTCGATGAAAGTGAAAGAAGCAGCTATATTGTTCATTGCGTCGGTTATGTTAATGCGAGATTTCTGTACGAGATGGCTACTGAACGGAATTCAGTTTGAATAGATTGTGCAAATATTGTGTTTTAATTTTTACATTATGTAAATCGAGATTCAGTTACATATACTAAAACATTCCATTCCAACGTTAATGGAAAAAAATATTATAGCGCCTTATTTAATGAGCTTTTAATATAAATTTTCAGTTTAGTGCTTACGTTAAACTTTATTTAATACAGCCTACGTCTTTAATTTGCTCTAAAACCAAAATGTTCAATATATTAACAACAATAATTATAAAGCGCTTTAATAAGCTTTAATTATCTAAAGCTATAAATTTCCGTGTGAGGCAGGCAATCTGCAGGGAGACCTCCATGAAACCTAATCATAAAAATAACACGCTAAGGGAAACAACTCCTGGAATTATAAGGCCAAATAGCATCGTTGAAAAATTCCATTAAATATGAGGAAAAAAATAAGGACACCGCAATAATCAGTAGTCACAAGGTGGCCCCGGGCGGAGTCGGGTTTGAAATGCTAACCTGCCAACCGACTACTTCCATTCATAATTGAATGCAAACGAAAACCATCTCTGCACCACCCAAACAAGGTTTAATTTTAATCACTTTACACTTGGTTCAAATTTAAACATTTGTCAAACGATCTTATACTATACGACGTGGCGCCTAAGTTCAATTTAGATTGCCGACGATAAATTCACTTGCAAACATAATGAGAGCCCCGGGATAGGTCCCAGTTAAATTACTGGCTTCTCCCGACGACTTGGTACCAAATGAAGGTTGTGTTACCTTTGTGTCTCTGGTTAAACCACCGGGTGCGAGATGCGTTCAAGTGGGGCGTTTGTTGGCATCTATAAAATGTCAAACGGCGACGCACTGTGAGAACACGCAAGCTTATCCGCTCTAATAAGTAGTATCAGCAATTACGTATACATATAAATACACCCAACAGTCACATACATAGTTCTAATCCCACACTAAGATACAAGTCTTGTGTCGTGAGTATCAGAAACTACGAGAGACTTTTCGGTCTCACATACACCCAGACCCGAAACAAATATTTGTGGATCACGCAAACATTTGTCTCGGTGCGGGGATCGAATCCGCGGCCTCTCGTTTCGCAAGCTGGTGTCTAGCCAACTGCGCCACGGGGCTGTCCAATTATTGTGCAATATCATTTCATATTGTTTATTTCTTTCGATTAATTTGTTATCTTTTCCACAGATCATAGAGACAACTTTTGGTGCTCAAATGCTTGTACTTCGGTTTCATTTACTGTGTCTTTATATGTAATTTATCCTTAAACTGCAGTATGTAATGAGACTGTGTCAATTTGTACCTAATTTGTATTATGTACACTGACCACAAAAATTCTTAATTCTACATCGCCTATTACGGTATCTTGGCGTTGTACAAGGAAATTTTATGTAGCTAAAATGTAAAAGAGTCCATTTCGTAGAAATATGGAACGATATTGCAAGTTGCGAAAATGTTGACGGTAAACTAAACACATTACTTAACCTATAAAAACGTTACAGGATATAAAAAGAAATGGAATTTAAAAACGGGAGATGTCACGCTATGGATATAAATAACGACCTAAAGAAAATAAAATAAAAAGACTAATAAAATGATCCTCATAGATAATTGGAGGCAACAGAATTAGCAAAGAACTAGTTGAAAACAATCTTCTCACACTGTTGCCGAGTTTATCAAAACTTCCATGTAAAACAGACAACAGGTGAGCAAAACTTAATCAAAAAGCTGGCAATACAACAGACCGGTTCTTATCTTATCTACATTCAGGCTTTAAGTCAAGTTAATTCAGCTCTTTTGATATTTTTACAACTCAATACAAAAAGTCAGACTGGTTTTGTGCGGCGCACGAGTGTGAATAGGGTGTTTTAGATTCAAAAACCGATTTCAATCGACGTCAGAACATACGTCTACAGCGAACTGTAGTTCCAAAAGGCGGCAAATTTTCTCCTAATTTTTGTTTGAATACTCATAAATCCGCAGAAAGGAACGAAACTAAAGGTTTTTAAATATTCATGTATTGTGGCAATTAGTTATCACTCAGCAGAACATAGTTTGTCGCGGTTATACCATAAAAAAGAAACGTGCGCATGAATTCTATCAACCTGCTCTCAAACGCGAGCATGACAATATTTTTTGTTTTAAATAATACAAGACGCAAGTGGCCCAGTGATAGTTTAACCAGACTACGGTTGAGCACGAAGCGAATAAATCACGCTTTGAATGAAAAGTGCGCGTTGTAAATAGTACATCGTAAACTCAGTGCTGGAGCGAGTGTCTAATTGTCAATTCTTTATGATCATATTGTGGAATGTAATTTATGTTCGCATAAGAATTGATGGAAATCATATAATTAAGCAGTATGCAGTAATTGGCAAATATAAGAAGCAGTGATGGACCTTGCATTCCTGAAGGTTTACACATAAAATTGATCTCCAAGGAAAAGTTTACATGCCTAGAAGTTCATCAACCTGCACTAGGCTTGCCTAATGGATTATTCTCTAAGCTTCTTCATTTATTGACGAAATCTTGTCCCGGATTGGATAGGCATGTCATCTATGTCCAATCACTCAATTGTACGTAAATTTAAGGCCGCGTGGCGCAGTTTTTTTAAGCATACGAAACGAGATAGATTGTGTGATACACCAATCTTCGTGTCGTAGTGTAGGTTAGCGAAACTGGAGTTGCACGTAATTTACCCACGTCTAAAAGTATTTTAATATGCATGAGGACTATGTTATTTGTATCCTTATTTTTAAAAAAATAGGCCAGATCCTTATGAGCCCATCATATTTAGCTTCACCCCTATGCAACAGCAGACTGCCATCAATACCTTGTCATAAATGTATTATTTATTTTTTATTAGCTCTTGAACCACAATGAATTCAAATACAAAACCCTCGAAGAAAGTACAACGGCCCTCGAAGCCAGAGGGTAGACCGCTATTACCAGAGAATGCCACTCCTAGAGCGGTGCCAAGTGCCGGTCCATCGGAGTGAGACGTTTTTCCGGCCCGCCTTGCCCGTAATTTGCTTCAACAGAGCACTAGTTCGCGCCGCGACGGAAACACGCGACATTTCAATGGAGACACGCGATTTATGCACCCTGGATGTGACCGGGCGAAATTTTATTGTGGCCATTATCGGCGATAATTATTGGGGATCAAGTAAATCGTGTGTGCTTATGTTTGTATGTGATTTTGCTGCCTTGGCTCATTGATAATTTTTCGAGAGGTTGTCTTTTCATTGATTTTTGTCAGATTATAATTATTATGACAGGCATATTAAGTTTAGTAGATTTAATATGCTTTCGGGTTCCTGTAATTTTGACATAATTTGGTCTTAACAAAACAATATAGGTTTTTCGCTACAAGAAAGACATATATACTGCACGTAATGTACTATTTAGATCCTTACTGTGTAATTTTCCAAAGTTTTTCTATGTGAAAAGTAAAAGCGATTCTAGGGTAGATAAACTTTTAAAAAAATCCTAGTAATAAAACAACGCTCTTAAAATAATGTCCTATCTAGCACCACTACAGCTATGTGCAGATCTATCTTTGAGCCGCGTGTCCCTATATTGCCTTTTCCGTAAACCGAGATTGGCAGGTAAAAGGCTGGCTCTTAAGGTTTTTACACCGGACCATTGGTTCGCCACCTTAATGGGCGCGAGCGCGGCGCGTTTTAGACAACTGAGTGATTTGAGGAGACTATTCATTAACCTGCGAGACTTTTCGCACATTTCTTTCTATCACTGCCTAACACCTTATAATACTTAAGTTCAACGAATTTTGAACGTGATTTTTTTAAACGAATTAAAATCAAGGCTGGATATTTTCCATGCATAGCTTTGGTGACTTTTTATTAGCAGTACAGTCTTTTGATTTCGATATCGGGAATCAAATCGGAGCCTCCTGGGTGAGAACCAGGTAGAAGCCAGAGCCGTGCTTAAGAAAAAACAATCGCTTTTCATTCAACATGGCTTACTATTTACTTACATAAGTGGGTGGGAAAAAACAAAAAAATATTTATGATTTAGGATTCAACTAGTGTAAATGAAAGAAGTCGTTATGGCCTCTTGGTATAGGAGCGCTGTCAAAACATAGCCACAAACCTCTGACTTCTCGTAGTTATGTGTATTGAATGATTTATCATCCACTTTAAAATTGAAGGAAAAAATATTTAATAAACCTACACATTCTCCACAGGGAATTTCTTAGGGACATATAGTCCGTCAACCCGCACTAGGCTAGCGTGATGGACTATGGCCTAACTAACCCCTATCAGCTATAGATGAGGCCCGTTCCCAGCAGTGTGACGTATATGGGGCCCATTCAAGTATTACGTAATCACTAAGGAGGGGGGTCTTCGCTTTGCCTATTTTTGATGACATCACACAATAGGGGGTCTTAGTGGTGATTACGTAAACAAATTTTTTTGTCGGATTTTCTACAAAATTTTGTCCCGATTTCTTGAATAAAGAAAGAAACCATAACGGATTAAAAATATGTATTGTGATGCTTACGAGAGCATAGGAGGGAGAAAAAAAATTGCTTACGTAATACTTGAACAGCCCTCCCTAAGGGCTGATATAGTAACCTTTACATTTAGTTTGGACGATTGCTAATAATAAGTGTAGGACCCAGGAGACCTGAATTTTCTTATTTCACCCTTACTCTAAAATAAATACTTAGCAGAAACTATGGGAGATAATTGCACTCTAATTTCGTAAACACCGTTCGTTCTTTTTCATCAAACATTGCAGTTTCATTAACAAAACATTGTTGAATTAAATGAATTATCGTATTAATTAGTTTTGGCCCGCTACAGTTTCTAATTATCTGTTGGTTTCCCACGGAATTCAGTTATGAGCGGCGGTGTCAAACGACTCCTAACAATGGACGCTGAATTAGCAATTTCGACATACATTTTCACTGTCATATAATTTTGTAACACTTTATATTATTGTACTCATTTATTTGTATCTCAGCGGCTTTTTCACAAGTATTCTCCGCATTTGACCGCCTTGTGGTACCGCGGCAAATGTATGCCGTGCGATTTAGTATCTCGGGTTTAATACCCGGGTCTGGCAAAGTATATTTGGGTTTTTCAATTCAAACATTTTCAATAGCAGCACGGAGCAGAAAAAGGAGGGGGGGGGGGGGGGTACAGAGACGCAACTCGGATTACCAGTTCAGGGATATAGGCGTGGGTATGTGTGTGTATCGTAATATTATTTAGACGCCCAGTGGGTTTTGCCCTCTCGTAATATATGTAAGAAGTAAGTAGGTATATATGTACGAACCTTCTGGTAGAAACTATCAAAATCCTAGTGAAATCTAAGTCAAAAAATACGTCAGCGTTGTAAATAGAAGATGAGGATATAATTTATTACCCAATATTGTAATATCATACCTGATAAATATCATATTTTTATCTCGGTAAGTCATATAGGTAAACAATAAAGAAAAATTCTCACTTTGGGCTCCTAACCACCGGTTGCTTGGGTCTTGGGCCTCGCCATCGGCGGCTGTATTTTTAAATATATTTTAAATGTATACAAAAAATGTATGTTTATTTATTTTATTTAAATAAATTGAAATAAATTATAACAATAATAAAAATAACTAAATGCCTCCAATTGACGGAATGTGAGTGGTAAACTAGCACATATCCTTTTTTTTTTTTTTTTTTTTTTTTTTTTGCATGGGGAAAATCCTCTTGGATCCCTGCTTGTTTATAACAGCAGGGTATGTCGGATTCTTACCGACTAAAAACCCCATGGTTCTCGCTTACCACGTGCGAAGGATACCGGGATCTCAATATGAACGCATACCGGTAATCCTTCGTTGGTTTGCCTTTATGCGCTTCATAGATTATTCACTTTAGTGCTATTATCAAGTTTCCAGGACTTGATATTTATCAATTCTAAGGGCTGATACCTATTGTACTACTCAGCGTTTGTAGTAGCTACTCGGCCTCTTCGTCTCCGGGTAGGATCGCCCCTTTCACGATCCCTCTCCGCGGCTTCTTTCTTCGTCATGACTGCCTCACAAAAACAGGCAACGGCATTCCACGATGAGGTAGCTTTAAGCATCTCCGAGATAACTTTTCGTAGGCAGAGGTCTTGTCCTATTACACTGACTAGGATCCGTCGCTCCTCAGCCCAAGCGGTGCATTCAATAAGTGTGTGCGTAGCGGAATCCAGACTACCGGTGTCACAGTGTAAGCAATTTGCTGTTTCTTCGCGCCCTATTTTGCACAAATACTCCCTAAAACAACCGTGTCCGGTAAGTATTTGGGTCAATCTGTAGGTTAGTCTCCCGTGTTTTCTGTTTATCCAAGTTTCGAAAACCGGCAGAATTGCTTCAATGACTCGTTTGGTGCAATAGGGTTCCGCAGAGAGTCTGGAATGCCACTCCGCAAACACTTTTACGTGTTCCTGCTGCCGTATCGCTGTCTCAAGTGTCCTAGTCAGTGAGGTGCCATTCTCCTTTCGGGCTGTGTGAATTTTTTCATACACCCTTGCGTCCATGTCCGCCAGTATGTCCAGAGGCGGAAATCGTGCTAAGATCGTTGAGGCCTCAAATGATATGGTGCGGTACCCACGCACAATCCTTATAGCCATCTTGCGCTGCATGCGGTTTAATTTAGACCTGCAGCGTCGCACTTTCAACCGGTGTGACCATACTGGTGCACCATAGAGCGCAATAGATCTAATTATTCCGGCATAGAGTCGACGAACTTCTTCCTTTGGCCCCCCTAGGTTAGGCAGAAGTCTGTGCATGGCACCTGCTATCCTCTCGACACGGAGGGAAAGGCGGTCGAAGTGTTCCTCAAAGCTCCAGTGACTATCCAGAGTAAGGCCTAAGTATTTTATATGCCTGTTTGCCCGGACATAAGTATCACCTACCTGAACCAATGTATTAGGTGGTACCCTTCGTCTCCGTCGCTTGTAGAACCATAATGCTTCTGTCTTATGGGGCGCGACTTGAAGGCCTAATTCGCGGATTTTTGCGATAACAACAGCCGTCCCTCGCTCGGCAAGCTGTATGGTCTTCTCGAAATCTTCTTCAACCGCTATAATAAGGGTGTCATCCGCGTAACATACAATGTTTACGCCTAGAGGAAGTTCGGCCCGCAAGACTGAGTCATATGCTAGGTTCCACAAAAGAGGCCCCAATACGGAGCCCTGCGGAACACCGCAATGCATTTCTTTTCGGTGCAAACTACCGTCTCTACCCCTATATTGGATATGCCTCTCACATAAGTACGCCCTAATTATGGCCTGCAAATAGAGGGGCATAGAGAAGTGTGTTAATGCCTCTTTGATCGCAATCCAGGGTAAGGTATTAAATGCATTAACAATGTCTAAGCTTATCACTAGTGCAACTTTACCCATAGAAATCGCATTTTCTGTAAGAAAGCGGACGCGGAGTATGGCATCAATTGTTGAACGTCCCTGCCGAAAACCATATTGATTTTCTGCTAGGTTCGGCCCAACACTTGATAAATGTTCGTTAATTCGATTACCTACTATTCGTTCAAATAGTTTGCCTGCTTCGTTTAGTAGACATATGGGTCGGTATGCTGAAGGACAGTCTGCGGCTCTACCATGTTTTTTTATAAGCACCAGCTTAGCTTCTTTCCATACTGTAGGAAACGTGGCCGTTCGAAAACAACTGTCAAAAAGACCTCTTAGGCTATCACCTAGTATTTCCAACGCTATCACCCAAGCCTTACCGGGTATTTCATCCGGGCCTGGGGCTGTGGTACGGGTGTTCAGCCGTTTGATGGCCCGATCCAGCTCCTGTTTCGTTACCGCCAAATTATCGGACCAGTCCGATGGTAACACAGGAAGGTCAGAAGAGGGCGACGGGGCTCTAGGGAAGAGATTTGTGATAATCCGCTCCAAGAAGTCCTTTTCTAGTGTTTCTGTTAGTGGAGGCATCCACGGGCGCAGTTTTCCCAGTACAATTTTATACGGACGGCCCCACGGATCTCTATCGATGCTATCCAGAAGCTCCTCCCAGCATTTGGATTTGGCAGTTTTAATTGCTCTTTGCAGTATCATGGTAGCCTCGCGGTATTCTTTATATGCAGTAGTAACCTCATTGATATTAGCATGCTTTCTTCTTCTGGATCTTGTGAAGCGGCGACGACTTTGTAGACAGATCGAGCGTAGTCTCGCAATCTCTGATGTCCACCAGTATACCATCTTTTTTCTGGGATTTCTGACTCGAGGCATTGACATGTTACATATTGCTGTCATAGTATGTTGGAACCAGTTTGCCCCGTTTTCTGGGTCAGGAAGAATCTCTTCTGGCTTCGCACTCCAGGCGATAACATTTGATGCAGCTCTATGTAGGTCTTTGTTTAGACCTTTGAGGGCCCAGCGTTGAAGGCGGTGCCCATTTCTGGATTTGGTGTTGTCCTCAGGGCGATTGTGGGCCACATGAAAGATAATATGACGGTGATCAGAAAGAGTAACTATCTCTTCTGCAACTCGCCAATCTGACAGAAGATTAGTCGCAGCAGGAGTCACCCAGGTGAGATCTACAATAGACTCTCCCTGCCATCTCACACAAGTACTCACCGATCCTTGGTTCATGAGCCGGAGATCAAGTGCGGCTGCCCATTCATGTAATAGTTCTCCCCTACGACTATTTCTATTGTTGCCCCAGATTTTTGAGTGGGCATTAAAATCACCTAAAATTATAGTTGGGCGCGGTAGGCATCTATGAATACAGTTTGCAATGCTATCCAGGTATGTCTCGTAAGCATTGATTGGAATATTAGGGGAGATATAGCAGCCCACAATAGCTAAGGCTCCCCATTGGACTGCAACATAGCCTTGTCCCTTTTCTAATAACGAGCACGTTGGATCATCGCTTCCGCCTCCCCAAAAAATGGCAACAGAAGCCTGCTCATCTCCAAACCAGCGAGGATGATTTGGAATGTTATATGGCTCAGCTACCACGGCTAGAGCAATGGACCATTCCGTAACAGTTTGCAGAAACAGGGCCTGCGCACTGCGGCAATGGTTCAGATTGCCCTGGAGAACTTTTACTGCTGGGAATGTACTATGTCCATTTTCTCCAACGTGCAAGAGCCTGAAGGCTGTTCTATTATTTTGGAAGCTTTTTGTGCGGGCTTGGAAGAAGCCTGCTTATTCTTGTCGTTGCTTTCCAAATATTGTGTGCATTTCCTGCCTAAACGATGCCCAGAAGGGCGACCCATGTCTGCGCAGAGGGGACACTTGAGTTCTTCAGCTGTGCATTCATTTGCTTTATGCCCAAGTTCGCCGCATGCATAGCATCGGTTACTCCTGTCACAGTCATTGGAGCATTTGATGCCCACGTGTCCACCTTCTAAGCATCGAAAACAGTGAAGCGGTCTCGCTTCTAGCACCTGAATTCTCGCCAGTCCCCAGCCTACGCGAATACGTTTGACAGAGGCTATCTTGTCAATGGCTGTGAGAGGGCATTTAACAAAGCAGGTACCCATCGCCGCGGGTGTTCTTCGAATCTCTCCAACTCTTATGTGGTCTAAAGAGCAACTCGTCGCTTCTGCGATGGATACTGCTACTTCATGCTGAGTAACAGCGTCATCTAAGTCCCTCAGTCTTATGTCGCCAGTTTTAATTGGACGTCCGATGCGGACATTTTGGTCAAAGATTACTTCTCGTATTCGTGCGGCTAAATTATCAGCCTTTGCGTCACACTCAGGGCCCTCTATCACCAACAGGAGCCCTCCGGTGATTGCTCTTCTCTGTCGGAGAAGTTCAATGCCAAGGTCCGATAATTTTATTTTATTTTTCAATTGTTCCATGATTTCACAATAGGTAGCTGAAGAGTTTTCGGCCACTGTGATTGAAACAGCTGCAGTTACAGGAACTGGTTTCTTTTTCTTCCTTCCCTGATTAGACAAGGGATTGATTGGCTTGTCGGGTTTTGCCTTCTTCTTCTTCGCAGTAACAACGCTCCATTGTTGTTGTAGTGTTGGCATAACCCGCGATGCCGGATTGTCAACAGAAGGCAATTCGGCTACGGGCGGGTGATTATTTTTCTTCTTCTTTCTTTTACTCCCCTGCAGTATCGGTGATGCCTGCATTTCTTGCTGACTAATGGAAGGAGCCAACTTCCCAGTGGTAGGCTTTGCGGTTTTTTGGGGAAATAATTCGGCCCGAAATGCCGCAAATTGGTTTTCAATGAGAGTATTTATTTGCTCCATGAGCATTATCTCCGATTGCGAGTTTTGGGAGGTTTGAAGACCACACTGCCCCGATTCTGCGTTGTGGCGACGATCAAGGATGTCAGATGTCCCCGATGCCCGTCTTTTAAGCTTTTCCATCTCGGTAGTAAGGTAGGAAAGTTGGGAGCGCAACTGTGCTACCTCATTTTCCAATTTGGTGGTATGTGAGTCGGGGATTGAGCGTCGAGCTAATTCCTCCGTTGTGGCTTTAAGCCATCGTACAGCCATTTTCAGCTCGTTACTATATTCACTTTTTAAGTTACGAGACTTTTCCGTAACTTTTTCTATAGCTAATAGGTGTTGGTTTATATATTCGCCTAGTTGTTCGTTCGGCTGTGATTGTACAAGTTGGCTCAATTCCTCTGTTCTGGGAAGAGTTCTATTTTTCGTCCTATGCGTCTCCTCTTTTGAACTATGTTCTTCTTCTGTTTCTACCTCTGATGCGAGTCCTCTTGTCGTTGTCGCTTCAGCAGGAATGCTTAAGCGCTTCGGTGTAGGCTCAGTATGAGCGTTAGTTGGTGGTCTACCTCTTTTTCGCGTCCTAGATGTATTCGACGCAGTTGACGCTAGAGACATGTGCGACTCATCCGATTCACCGCCGTCACTGAGCGCAGCGTAAGCGGTTATAGGAGCAGTAGGCCGCAAAAAGCATCCATCCTCATCTCGTGTTAGCTCCAAAGGTACTGGTACTACAACCCTCTTTTTAACTCTTTCATTGCTTTTATTTATATTTAGTTTATTAGGCACATTCATTTTGTTCCCACGAGTATGGGGGAAATTGACGTCCATCCAGGCAGAGCCCCCTGTACCTGGATAAGCCTATGTGTAACCCACCTAGGGTGTCGGCCGGTTCCCTGGTGGGGGTCGCACTAGTGACTGAACTACCCATCAGCCATGCATCCTATCGCGGTGCGCCGCCACTTAGGATTCGGGGTAATTTTTTATAGAGGTTTTCTTCCTCGCGGCCCGGCCAATTAAGGCAAGACCCTCGATCCCAATTAAGGCTGCGAGACATGACCACATCACCTTAATTGGGATTGCGATGTTGTCGAGGGTAGATAGAATAACTTCTATACTACCCCGCTCCGTGGCAGTATAACTGTTCACTGAGCATTTCTCTACTTCACCCTCTGCTAAACAGAGGGATATGAGAGAATTGTGCTAGTTTTGGTCCGCGCCGTTACCGGTACCTCCGTCCTAGTTGGAGGAGGCCTTCCCCTATCCGCCACCTTGGGGACGCGCCCGATGGGAGACTAGCAACTCCGCACGGGAAAACTAGCACATATCCTAGAAATTCTTAATGGGAAGCCATAGCGTACGGCACACGCTACCTGTTATACTTGTAATAATAAAAAAACAAAAGATCAAAAACCTCGTTAATCCTCAAGCGATTAACAAAGAATGCCAGAGACAATAAAAATGAAAATTTCTAGTATAAAACGCGTTGTGATCAGTAATTTATTCGCAAACTCGTATCGCGGACTAGGCTTTTCTCATATAAATATACACTTCATTTTCATATAAATTGACCTCAGAACGGGCTCGTGTGACGGAATCTTAATCAACGGTCTTACACTTTACAGGGACAGGGTTAATTGAATAAAGGATTAAACATTTCACAGTTTAATTATAAATTGAGGCTTTATTTTTAACACTATTTATTATTATTTTACTATTGAGGCTTTTTTTAAGACTCGTGGTCTCGCCGCACAAGTATGTGCCGTGCGATCTAAAGGTCCTGGGTTCGATTCCCGGGTCGGGCAGTGTTATTGGGTTTTTCCATTAGGAAATTCTCAGTAGCAGCACGGAGTCTGGAAATGTTCCCGAAATATGGTAATAGCCTCGCCCCTATTACGTGGGACTGATACTCGTACATACCTGGCGAAATGTGGGTGCAGAAAGGCACCTCTGCCTACCCCTTAGGGGAATACAGGCGTAAGGTTATGTATGTATGTATAAAAAGCTTTAGTATTTTTATTGGAGATTGCGTCATACAGTACTTTCCCTTTTTTTAAATAACACCGGTCTACATAGGTAAGTCCTCTTTGGTTATAAGACTGCAACGTGCGATTCAGTGATTCTGGGTGCGATTGCGTAGGCAAGTAGTTATTATTGTGAACGAAAGCTTTCTTGGCGCAGAGGAAGAGTATATACTCGATAATGTCATAGATAGATAGTATATGTATAATACACATCATCATCAGCCCATATAAGTCCCACTGCTGAGCACGGGCCTCCTCTACAACTGAGAGAGTTTAGGCCTTAGTCCACCACGCTGGCCTAGTGCGGGTTGGCGGACTACACACCTAACAAATTCCTAAGAACTCTTAGGTGTGCAGGTTTCATCACGATATTTTCCTTCACCGTTAAAGTACGTGATAATTCATTGTGAATACACACATAACTTCGAAAAGTCAGAGGTACACATATAGAGAAATAATTAATTACATACATACATAAACTCACGCCTGTATTCCCCGAAAGGGTAGGCAGAGGTGCATTTCTGCACCCACATTTCGCCAGGTTTTGTATCAGTCCCACGTAATAGGGGGCGAGCCTATTGCCGTTTTTCGGGCACAATTCCAGACTCCGTACCAGTATTTATCAAAATAAGTTGAGCATTGAGATGTTTAGGTTTACCACGAAATCAACAGACTGATAATATATTTTATAGAATATGATAATATAATTTAAATAGATTCAAATGAATTACGAATTATTATCATAAGGTTATTTCATTATTATCAGCCCAAACGTACCCACTGCTGGGCATAGACATCCCCCAATGCTCAGTCTAGATGTTTCGAATAGTAGCGAAACATCTAGCAGATGTAGCGCATTTGACGTCGTGGTGAGGCTACAGGTTCGATCTCTATATAGGTTATATATATAATATAAATATTTGTTTCTAGTAGGTTTATAAGGCAAGATTGTATTTGGTATTGATTTGGTCTACTTTTCTATAATTATGTTTTTTGTTTGGCTATTGGAATGAACAAGGCTAGAAATTTTTCTTTTTGTCTCCCTGTTTACTATTTACTGTGTTTAATAATATATTTACACTAATAATTTTCAGTCAATGTTTATTGCCTTTGCCTTTTAATTAATTGTTTTCTAAAGTCAATCTTTGCCAATATTAATTAGCACTTAGGTATTATGATAATGACTGCGTTAATTGATGGAATCGTATAATGTTCACGTCTTTAATCACTATCAGGCGGACGAATATTAGTTTTGGTTTATAAAGGGGTATTTATAAATAATTTCTATGACCTCAGAATTGACCAAAAGCTAGTCACGTTTACGAGGACACTTCAGCCTAAAAACAACGACTCAGTTTCCTTCCAAATGCAATTAATTACCGCAGAATCGGTCTCACGTGGTCCACACTGTAATCCTTTGTGATGTCTTCACTTTCTACGCAATACAACACTTTTCATACACTTTTTATCCACTGCACTGAGGCGGAACACGCGAGCAAGCGTGGCTCCGTCGGCACATCACATCACCACATCCAAACACCATCGAGCAACGCACAACAAATCCATCCAAAACGCGCGAAAACAAATCAAAATTTAAAAAACAAACGCCTCACGCGACAGCGCATGCGCGACTGAGTGACGAACGCAACCGAACGAACTGCGGCTAGAGGCGCGAGACAAAAGATATAACATCACCCACGCCAGAAAGAGATAGAAAACCATCCCTTCATCCACTCAAATTCGCCACGATGTTCTACAATAATCGACAGAGCTTATTGCTATGTCGCTATGCTAATCATATGTGTCGTAAATAAAAGTTTCGAGACTGTTTTACGTTTAATTAAAGATAGAAAGCCGATGATACTGGTACCTTCGCGAGATGAGGTTTTTAATGGCGTCGTAACAGGCAGATTTTTACTGCCCAATATTAATCGAAGTTTTAGAATTTGTCTAGAGTACTTCGGTGTTATTTATTATAATAACTAGTATAGGTTATGGCGCGCAATCAGAGTAATTTATAAAACACATAGAATAACAGACGGGGCAGGAATTTACGAGACGTAAAGCATAAAGTTGGCATGTGTTCAAAGGGTTTTATTGTAAAATTGCTTATAAATTAGACGACCTCCGAGGTGCAGTCGATGAAAAGGGGTCGTAGACAATTTTATCTGCGGTGATTAAAAAGTTCGAGTAATCTATAAAAAAATGGTTTTGTGTTTAGAATGGGTTTAGAATTATTATTGTTGGGTTAATACAGCCCCGTGGCGCAGTTGGCTAGACACCAGCTTGCGAAACGAGAGGCCGCGGGTTCGATCCCCGCACCGAGACAAATGTTTGTGTGATCCACAAATATTTGTTTCGGGTCTGGGTGTATGTGATACCGAAAAGTCTCTAGTAGTTTCTGATACCCACGACACATGACTTGTATCTTTGTGTGGGATCAGAACTATGTATGTGACTGTTGGGTGTGTTTATTTATTATTTTTTATTTACCTATCCAATAGATTAATTAATGGCAACCTATGTACATCCCGTTGATAAGCACGGGCTTCGTCTAAAACTGAGAAAGGTTAGGTCTTAGTCCTGTGCGCTAACCAAGTACAGGTTGGCGGACTATAAAAAAGGCTAAGATGTTATTTATTGTTAATAATGTTGTTTATTAATGTTTGATAGCCAATTTCCAGGATCATTAACACAAATAAACTCACCAACTCACATAAAATAATTAATATTATAAAACCTAGTCTACACTGGCCTAGTCGCACTAGGCCAGCGTGGTGGACTAAGGCCTATACCCTCTCAGTTATAGAGGAGTTCCGTGCCTACCAGTGTGACGTATATGGGCTGATGATGATGATAAAACCTAAGGGAAATAAGAGGTGTATATCTTCATCCTCATTTCACTAGTTATGTTTTGGTTGAATCTATAGATGCTGACCGAGATTCCGTTTTACTGACAATTTTAAGCAAAAAAAAAACGGTTGGCGCTCCGGGAGTGCCGGCTGAAGTGAAAAATTCAACATTAACGTTGTGCATCTTTGAATATATTGGAATGGTTAGGGAATAAATTCGCACGAGTTGCTTTATTTATCAGTATAAAAGTACTATCATTTACTTGGTAAAATACAATATTTATTGCGCTATCGTACATAAACATGACAATTTATATTACATAATGCGTCTTACGCATTTCCGATCAGGGTCACAGGTGCACAGCGCCGCTAAATAAGTTTTCACTTCAAAAACACATTTTCCAACTCTGAAATCGAAGCAAGACCTTTTAAGCGTTATTTATACCGCGAGACCAACTTGACAATCACGGTATAAATAAAAATAACCACCTATTAATGCCTGCATTTCTTGATCACGACCATTTGTCACACTAGGTTAAGATGTTCCCCAAGGAATGCGGGGTAAAAATTGCAAGCGACGATATTCCTGGTGGAACGGGTCGGGATCATTCGCTACCTCGCAATCAACGTAATGACTGCGGCGGTGATTCCACAGCCGGCATTATCATAAGAACTCGCACTCGATTGGAAATTTTAATTCTAATCTGATTATTTTTTATATAATATCTATGCCTCGTGGTTTCGCGGCACAAGTAAAAACGGCAATAGGCTCGCCCCCTATTACGTGGGACTGATACATACTTGGCGAAATGTGGGTGCAGAAATGCACCTCTGCCTACCCCTTCGGGGAATACAGGCGTGAGATTATGTATGTATGTATGTATATTTTTGAATCTATGATTTCCCTTCCCATTTGCTGCATAACGTCGATAATAAAATGGTAATTTCTTTAAATTCCTTTTTAAAAATTACTTACATATTTCAAAATCTTCATGAAGCAATGAAGTGACAATATTAAATGGCCCAAGCTTAGTGAAATGTGGGAATGAGATAAATACTAGCTATAAAATTATTTAGAAACACACGCAACAAGTTAAGTGGCCGGTAAATGTGATTAATCACCCGCCATTTATAAAGATAAAACTTGTGCGACAGGAAAGTTATAGTTTTAAAAGCGTTAATGTTTTTGTATTATAAACAAGTTAAGGGACGTACGTCGTAATGGCCTCAAGGTTTAGGCACGCGGTCGAGAATCTTGGCGGTTGCGGGTTCAAACCTCAGGTACACATATCTGACTTTCCGAATTTATGTGTGTATTCACAATAAATTATCACAAAACCTACACACGTAAAAATGTTTGTAGGATTTTTTTAGATATGTAGTCCGCCAACCCGCACTAGACCATCGTGGTGGACTAAGGCCTAAACCCTCTCAGATGTAGAGGAGGCCCGTGCCCAGCAGTGGGACGTATATGGGCTGATGATGATGAAGGGACGTTCTTACACTGCTGACAAGTGACAGCCTCCATGGCGTAGTTGGTTAGACACGTTCTATCTTAACCGAGACAAAAGCTTGATTGATCCACATATTTTTAGGGTTTGATTGTCTGCGAGGCCCAAAAATCTCTTGTGCTTTTGATAGTCACGATACAACACGGGTATCTTGATATGTTTGCCGGCTCACGTGTTCCCTCCTTCCTATGATCTTGGATCCTTAAAGCGAAGCGTGAAGAAGCAATTGTGCAGGCCGGCATGATTGTGTCGACCAGCCGGTTACCATATCGTTTCTCGCTGGTCGGTATTAATTTTTTGGACTCCACTGTGCTTACCATCAGGTACAGTGGAGTCACTTTGCCGTGCCAGTATATAAAAAAAAATGTAGTCAAAACTACATAATAATGTAATAGATGAAAAATACTTAATTAAACAATACAATAAACCTTCGCCTGACTCGTGAATCCCACCCGGATCCTTACATTCGCACGTCGCTGATTTATGTATTTCGCCAAACCGATAACCCTTCGGGGAATACAGGCGTGAGGTTATGTATGTACTATGTATATATGTATATACTATATATATTACATATACATATATACTCAAACTATAACATGAGAATATGTTATCTACTATGGTATTGGTTTGTTTTAATATTCAAAATGGAATAATTTTCTATTCAAAAGGTGTTATTTAACTAAGACAGTTCGCAGTATCAAATATCGACAAGTTACTGATTACGCAGGGAAATGAGTCTGAAATAAATTAAATTGGTTTTTGTCGGCCGGCGTTATCTGAGCAACTTTTAACGGTAGATCCATTTCTATATACAGAGATTGTGATATGGCTGCAAGATTATCTAGTGGTTTAATTAATTGCTTTGTTAGGGTATAATAAAGGCGAAAATATACACTTTTTGCTTAGCTCACAAACATACGCCTTAAAAGAAAGGCACACACATATTTGTGCACCCGAGTTTCGCCAGCTGTGTTTCTTGGTCCCACGTTCATCATCAGCCCATATACGTCCCACTGCTGGGCACGGGCCTCCTCTACAACTGAGAGGTTTTAGGCCTTAGTCCACTACGCCGCGCTGGCCTAGTGCGGGTTGGCACGTTATTCAATCACATTTCTAGATTTCGAATTGCTGTCAGAAGTTGGCCGATTCGTGAATTGATTGGACCTCTAGATCGCAGTCGTCAATAGTCGTTCCAACACTATACTTATGATCATTTGCAGTATTATTACTTTGTTGTGCCAGTTGCCAGTATGTAAAAATATCATTAAAACACATTTAAAAAGCGAACAACATCGTCTACAAAACAAAGGGCGACTACACTATCTTCGCCACCACACAATGGGCACGAAAACTGGAATACCGCATACCCGACTTTGTAGTCAGTTTTTACGACATCCGCACTTTATGAAGCTGTGTCCAAGCTGGCATTGCAAGGAAATTCCTTAGCCTCAAGTGAGATACTTTCTCGCGTCGATGGTAGCTCCGCGATGCGCACGCGCCGATCGGGAATTCCATCGCAACATTGATTTACTACTCAATAACCCTTTACATAGATTGCATTTGTTACTGTTTTATGTATAGGGGACCAGTATTCGCACCCTGTGGTAGCAGGCTTTCTAAAATGCGTGCGATCAATATTTCAACATGTATGATTTATTAATATCAGCAAGCAGTTTAAGCAGTGATGGCCCCGAGGTTTAGGTACGCGGTCGAGAATTTCGGCAGTCGCAGGTTCAAACCCCAGGCACACACCTATGACTATTCGAAGTTATGTGTGTATTCACAATGAATTATCACTTGCTTTAACGGTGAAGGAAAACATCGTGATAAAACCTGCACACCTAAAAAGTTCTTAGGAATTTCTTAGGTGTGTAGTCCGCCAACCCGCACTAGGCCAGCGTGGTGGACTAAGGCCTAAACCCTCTCAGATGTAGAAGAGGCCCGTGCCCAGCAGTGGGACGTATTTGGGCTGATGATGATTTATTAATATCTGTGTATAAATTCGGTGATGTTGGTTAGAGAACAAGCTGTGAACCGAGAGGCCAGGGGTTCGATCACGGCATTGAGATAAATATTTTTTATCGATATGAGTACATATTTCGGTTTTGGAAGATTTTTATACCGTAATATAAAGTATTTTGTAGTTTCACACTCACGGCATGAAAATATTTGTGTCTGCGTGGAGCAGTTTCGATTTATTTTTACTACTAAACTTGCCCTATACCGGCTGTGTATTAATTCTATAATCGACTTTTTTTTATTGCATGAATCGTTAGTATAACTATTCAAGAATATGTGGTCAAAATTTCAAAGCAAAATTCCCATTAGTTCGAATGATGAATGAATGCGAATGATCTCGCGCGTGACGAGACAGAATAGGCGCAGCTCATTGGAGACGAAGGAAGCTCGTATAGCTCGTCAAGTGGAGTTGCAAGCTAAAAATGACGCATATGAGCAAGAAGAGGGATTGCTATATGGTGCTGGAATAGCTGATTAACCGGTGAGCATTTTTTATAAATAATTACTGCCTTGAATTTCTCGTTTTCGCTTTATTTTATTTCAAACGCGTTTTTCTCGAAACAACATTTTTTCGACTTGCGTACATTATAGCTCAAAAAGTTATTGACCAATCGTTCTGAAATTTAGTGTAGATATTCTTTATTCAATTCCACGTAACATGAATCAAATTCGGGGATTATATTGTTATTAAAAATATTTTTTTTTATGCAAGAAAGATGAAAAAATACAGTATAAAAACATGACATTGTGTTCAAACACCTCAAAAACATGCAATTTTCAATTTGTTTGATCAAAATTTGATTCATATTCTTAGAAAATATGTTTTTAATGAAAAAAACAAATCCTGATGATTACAGATAAAAATTACGATGTCAGGGATGTACGCAAGCCAAATCCTCGGATGGCAATCGCCCATGGACTGCATGCGGTAACTCCACTGTTTCCGGCAGAAATCGTTTGAATTTTTTTAAAGTGTACTTGAAAACATAAATAAAATATCCTCCAAGTTTAAACAATTTGTGATCATTACTTCCTGGTTAAAAAAAATCATGAAAAACAGCAAAATTTCGACCTCATAAACTGGTTTCCCCCCTTAATATGGCACGAGACTATTATAGTCTCTAGAAAAATCTAGACCCGGTCTTGCTACTACGAATTCCTTGATAAAAATTCCAATATTTGCTTAATTCGTGATCCTAACAAGCAACCTCTTAATAGCACACTTTTGCACCATTTAAAATCTCCCTCTTAATCTGCTATATCCACAAAGAATGCACTACATCTCTAATTCATCAATTCCTGAGTAAAAACTTAGACTATGCCTTGAATGAAGTCAACATCCATAGATCCGTTATAGCCGGTCGTCACCGCCCCGTAAATCATACTGAGCCGACACAATGGCTCGCGACCGCTGTTTGTGTTCAATGAACCCGAATTTTGTGGGGGGCTGGCTGTTCAAGCGTCTCTCGGATGCGGCACTCCCCAAAAATCACTACCGAGGAGAGGATTTCGATGTAATTGCTTTTGTTTCCGGTATTTTTATGATTCTTACTTTGAGCACTAACATCGATAAGTTATTGAACGTTGACTGGTTCTAAGTTATGTACATTAGTTATTAGAGCCTCGGTATCGAATTAAATATATGTGTGACTCGAAAAAGGATTTTCTAGAGTCTGGGTGTTTTTGAGACCAAAAAGTCTCCATAGCATTCAATACTATAGACACATCACTTTTATGTAAATCATGGATTAGAACTGTTTGCGACTATTGCATTTTACTGAATGATTTCCCTGACCTTTTATTTCATCTATGTTACTCCCTCCTATTGGTAGTAGAATGTCTGTATCAGTAGCGGTACTTCCATAGAAGCCCAAAAGCCCAGTATGCCTTTCAAAGTTCAGAATAATAATCTTTATGCTTTAAATCTTTATTTAACACAATAAATTTGATAAATAAAGACCTCACAATAACCAATTATAAACTAGACATAACACAATTAACATAAACGCTTTTGGGCTTCTATGGAAATACCGTCACTGGTCTGTATATAATTAGTTAGTGACTAGCCTAAAGACTGCTTCGTGGTCTCGTGGTACAAGTATGGTCTGGAAAATTGTTATTGGGTTATTCCATTAAGAAATCATCAATAGCGGCACGGAGTCCGGAATTGTGCCCGAAAAACGGCAATTGGTTGGCCCCCGATGGACAAAAAGACAATTGGCACAATGTGGGTGCAGAAATTCACTTCTGCCTACAAGATTAATTGCCGGCAACAAATATATAGATTACAATCTTCTACTATGCCAGTATTGTTGACTCAAGCCTTGTCTTCTTTGCCTATAGAAGAGGTCCAGGCCTAGTAGTAAGAAGTTTGGTACCGTTATCGTCAGGGTATACTGCTCTCATGCGCATTATTGAATTCCATACTGATGCCAGGAAAATATGTCATTTTTATCGGGATCCAAGGCAGGCTATGTGTTAACCAAAAGCATTAGCTATTTTCATGCCAAATCTATTAAGTAGATTTTGCGTGAAAGAGTAACAAACATAAGTAATATAATAGGCTGATGCAATACCAGTTATACATACATACATAAGCTCACGCCTGTATTCCCCGAAGGGGTAGGCAGAGGTGCATTTCTGCACCCTCATTTCGCCAGGTATGTATCAGTCCCGCGTAATAGGAGGCGAGCCTATTGCCGTTTTTCGGGCACATTTCCAGACTCCGTGCTGTTACTGAGAATTTCCTAATGGAAAAACCAAATAACACTTTGCCTGACCCGGGAATCGAACCCAAGACCTCTAGGTCGTACGGCACATACTTGTACCGCGAGACCACGAGGCAGTCCCAGTTATATTTGATGTATTAAAACACGTTAATTGTAATTAAACATGTATGTAAATGCACGATGGGTTTACAGTAAGGTATAAATAATTTCAAAATGCCGCGAGATACAACTAGTGTACGTCAGCCGAAACGTGTTTTATCATCCGGCGTTCTCCGCCTATTCCTCGTCCACTTTTTACCCACGCCCTCAGGTCAGAAGCAATTATTTTCGACTGCCGAAACAGGCCAAATTGGTCTTTAATTATATTTGTATAGGGGCTACAGCGAAGACTGCATCTGATCTCGTTTTTAAGTGTTGATAAATCGTTTGTTAACAGGCAAACAAATTATTTCTTAGAGAGAGCTACCTTTGTAGGGATGCCAAGGTTGCCTGATGGTAAGTGCCACTTATGGCACAATACACTAACGTATTGAAGTTTCTCATTTCCTCTTTGTAGAATGGCTATTTCAAACGACTTAGTCAGTTTCACACAAATATTGGTGCTAATTTTCTAAATAATTAACGTTTGACAAATTTATGTGATTCATAAATTTAACATCAATAAAACGTTTTCCTAAATAGCTTAAAATTATTTAATTTACCTGTTTTAAAATGTATATCCAAAATTCTTGATATCCAAAAATGTCAAAATACAAGAATTTTCCGTCATAATCCTATATATACCAACATATCTAACTCTAAGCTATGTATATGCACTAATAACCCCTTAAACGCCTTGCAAAGAGCTGAACATATTCGACAGCGAGCACAAAAGAATTGACTTAAAATCCAAAGTGGTCATTATCTGCGGCTCCATCGTGGATTATCACAATAAGGCCTTCGCCACCGCATTACTTTGACGCGCTGAGAAATACTTTATCTCGAGATATGGCCAATGTGAGTGGAAATGCTCTGGCATGTATTCGAATTAAATATACACTTTCTTCTCTCTTATATCTTTATTAGTATAAGCACAAAATGTTTTATCAGTGGCAGTAATAATAATATTTAAATCACTTGGAAATGCAATGGCAAATCAGTATTTTATCACTAACATTTTGTCCATCTTTATGGTTAGACACTAGTCTGAGAAAGGAAACGTGGGTTTGATCTCTGCTGGAGTCAAAATTTATGATCTACCAAAATAAAAATATACGTGGACTATAAAACTATTAGAGTAGTTTCTTATACCCACGACACAAGAGTTATATTTAAGACTAGGTTAAGACACCTATAGTTTAGAAATTAGAATATTTTTATTGCAATTTTAAACCTTTCATGATATTTTTCTTCCAAGTAAATCGCTCCGTAATGTACCACTAAAACACGAATAGTAAACGGGCACGTTACAAATTGAGCACAATTTAGAGTAATATCTAATCGTAATGTCCGTCTGTCTGTGGGAGCCGAAACACCGCCTAATGACAGCTTACGGGACGGATTGAATCTATTAACATTGCATTAAAAAATACAATTTGGAGTCACAAACAAAAGACTACGTTTCTACTCAATAGAATTGATGACAGTTGAAAAAAAAATCTTCATTGTTTGATTTTATTATAGCATGCGGATTGAGAAAATAAAGGTGAAGTATACATTTATACACCGACATACCTCAGTGCCTGAAGACGAAAGTCTTCGATACTTGTGTGTGTGATGACATACGGCACTGAGACGTGGCCTCTCACTATGGGCCTCATTAGACGGCTCAGAGTTACTCAACGAGCTATGGAGAGGGCTATGCTCGGGGTTTCCCTACGAGATCGAATCAGAAATGAGGAGATCCGTAGGAGAACTAAAGTAACCGACATAGCCCAGCGGATGAGCAAGTTGAAGTGGCAATGGGCCGGGCAGATAGTGCGCAGAACTGATGACTGATGGGGCCAAAAAGTTCTCGAGTGGAGGCCACGTACCGGAAAGCGCAGCATAGGACGTTCTCTGACAAGGTGGTCAGACGACCTAATAAAGGTCGCGGGACGTCGCTGGTTGCAGGCTGCTTCCAACAGGTCCCTATGGAAGTCATTGGGAGAGGCCTATGTCCAGCAGTGGACTTCCATTAGCTGATGGATTGGATTGGATACATTTATATATACAAATACTCCGCAGCACACATCTCCGGGGTAGGTACTAGGCAGGTATTTCTCCACTATTACTGAGGTCTTTTATCGTTCTGCTAATGAGAATATTCTATTGGAGGGAGCATGTTAAATAGAAAATCGGTTTACTTACTTGGTTCCATTACCTAGGTTTTTATCTGTATTAATCAACCGCCTTACTCTGTCTGGATAATGATGTGGTTATTATCCAATAATTCTTACCTGCAACAAAAGAAAAATAACAATTTAAACGGTTCTCGAAGAAATGTTTTACTGTATTTTTAAATTCCATTTTAAAGCGGGAACAAAACATACATATATAGGACCTTTAAAAAAGCTGCAACATCCTAGTTTTAGAACATTCGCATTCGACCGTATAGCGGATTCTGCACTTCATCTTAAGATGCCTCGTGGTCTCGCGGTACAAGTATGTGCCGTGCGATCTAGAGGTCCTGGGTTCGATTCCCGGGTCGGGCAGTGTTATTGGGTTTTTCCATTAGGAAATTCTCAGTAACAGCACGGAGCCTGGAAATGTGCCCGTAAAACGGCAATAGGCTCGCCCCCTATTACGTGGGACTGATACATACCTGGCGAAATGTGGGTGCACTTTTTTTTTTTTTTTTTTTTTTTTTTACGAGAAGAAAGCGCCTTAAGCTCCCTGTTCGGTACCTCGGGGGAGGCCCAAAAAGGGTATGTCGGGGTCACCGGCCTTCCAACTCAACGCGTGGAACTATTGTTCGCTTGGTTGAGTTGGGTCCCTAACCAATATCCTACGCCGGCATACCGACTAAAACCTCTCGATGGCCGTCTTGCGCATTTTGGGCGGTACGGTAAATACAGGGCGAACGTTCCCTTAATTGTTTCCCGTTGCCGCCCAGCGCTCTGTCCAGATGTGGACACCTCTGCGATAGGGGGATTTCAGATATCCCCCACTTGGCCTTATTTTGGACGCTCACATGGTGTGAGCGTCCGCGACATTCACGAGGCCATGCACTCTGCCGCACATCTCGGAGTTGTGCAACTCTTGTAAGGGCGTACCTCCCCCGTAGTACGCCTAACAACCCCGATAACCCCTATTAGTCGCCTTTTACGACAGGTAGGGGATGCCGTGGCGGTATTCTTACGCCCCAACCACAGGGCAGAATGTGGGTGCACTAATGCACCTCTGCCTACCCCTTCGGGGAATACAGGCGTGAGTTTATGTATGTATGTATCTTAAGATGAAAATCATGATATAACAGGTGCCACAAAGTGAATGTAAATGCAGAGATTGTCCCGGGACGTACCTCATTACAGCGTGGTCATTGTGTGTGTCATTGTGGCAACTTTACCTTACTTTCTATATTAATGTCCAAAGTTTCCAGCTATTTGTGGACGCTCGTATCTGACAAACGGAAAAGAACGGGAAAGTAGCAACGCTGCTCGTAATGGCTACAATCTCTAATAACTTGACATAATCCAGCCAGCTCATTAAGATTCTTCGCTACACTACGTTTAAAAATACCTAGGATTACAAGGGAGATGTGAGAGGTGAAGTAATCCACAACTAGATGATACACCAAAAATATAAAAGGAACTTGTTGATTCGAGTCAGTGTGGTAGCGAATGCGTCATCATCATCATCAACGTCATATACGTCCCACTGCTCAACACGGGCCTCCTCTATAACTGAGGGGTTGGCGGACTACACATCTAAGAAATTCCTAACAACTTTTAAGTGTGCAGGTGTCCTCACTACTGCGCGCATGCGTGGATCTGTTATAAAAGGAAGGTTCATGGAATAAGGTTCAACAATCTCTGGGAAGCAGTCGGTATTCCTAAATCGTGGAATGTAAGTGAAATTTACATGTGTTTCTGTAAATGGCATACCCGACTAGAAAAAACATAAGGCGCAACCAGATCATGTATCTGGACCCGATCAGGATAGAATGAGGCATGCCAGATCCGGCAAGCCCTATCAGGACCAGATCTGGTCCAGATAAGGATAGCCTGATGTTAAATATAATCAAGTATGGTAAGGCATACTGGATCAGGACCAGGTCTGGTCCAGATAAGGATAGCCTGATGTTAAATGTAATCAAGTATGGTAAGGCATACTGGATCAGGGCCAGGTCTGGTCCAGATAAGGATAGCCTGATGTAAAAAAAATTCAAGTATGGTAAGGCATACTGGATCAGGACCAGGTCTGGTCCAGAAATGTAATTTAATATACAAATGTAGGCTTATCAAAAAAAAAAAAACTAAAGAGTTATTAAAATATTTTGTGTAGGTAATACCTATAACAAAAATATGTGTATCAAACATAAATAAATATCCTGATATCTAAGCGTGTTGTGCATTAAATATAAAATTACATTGAATTGTATTCAATAAATAAAAAAATACAAAAATATTAATATAAACACAACATGGGGTGTATAATGTATTAGTGATAGCGCGTGACGTCATGAAGCAACATGTCGGAACTCAGTGTTCCCAACTTGGGGGTTTTCCCCCTAAATTTGGGGGGAAAAAATGTGGACTGGGATTTTTTTTGGGGCTTTATATTTTTAGGGGTATTTTTGGGGATTAATCCATCCCCTAAATGCTAAGTTTCTTTAATGTCAACATGTATGATTTTCAATAGTTTGAACCAGAATAAAATGAAATAATATTTGACGTATGAAATAATTTATAAATAAAGACTATTAAACAATATTGCAGAATATAATTTTGTTTTTTTTTTGTTTTACAAAATGTTATTTAGATAATTATTAGAAAAAATGCAAACAGTCGAAAAATTATGATACAAGTGAGATTCGAACCTACGACCTCGGCTTTACGCGCCACGCTCACATCCAATTTTTTCTAATTCGTAATGCTAATAGCTAATAAAATTAGAATTGTAATGCCTAACAAGAATGTGTGATATATATTATTTTTTTAGGGGGTTTTCAAATAATTGTGGCGATTTTAGGGGTTTTTGACTTTACATTTAGGGATAAATATTTTTGGGAGTTGGTAACCCTGTCAGAACTTGTTTACAGTGTAGTTGAAGTGTTTATCATTTAAAGACTTTTGTGTCATAAAAAAGCATTATTGAACGTATCACTAATTATACTTTTTATATTACTTAAAATTGTATGTCGATTAGTATATTAATGTAAATAATGTAGGTGAAGATTAAATAAGTTCAATACAAAAACCTAATCACCTTAACAGTACATAGTTAAAGAATAATTAATATATTGTATGTTAAACAAAAAAAGTGTATCAAGTACTATAAAGTATAAACCTATGTCTAGACATTTACTCAGTGTGTATGTGTAAAAAATACGAACTTGTGGACTAAACTAACTAAATACAAATTTATGTGTTGTGTGTAAGGCGGCCCCTAGACCTACAATAACATTGTACAATACATTTTATTGTACAATAAGATTGAAAGGTGTTTTGCATCCAAACGATCAATTTGCACAAAAATACGAACTGCTCAATGTTTTCGTGTTCAGTTGGAGCATCATATTCCAACAAGATGCAGCTGCAGCTGAGGTGTTATTGCTAATGGCTAAACGTAAACGTAAACAAACACGTCGCTGGTGTAAAGAGTGGTACAAGAAAAGGCAGAAATACACTCAAAGAGTTGAATCTTTTCTTCACATCATCTTTGCTTGCCCGTGAAAACATCTCTGCAGTATATTTTTTTAAGGCGTTCATAATATTCTGTGCTCTTGACATTCCATAGAGATGATAATTCTCTCTCCTTAACTTTTAGATTCTCTTTTCCCGCCATTTCTGCGCAGAGGCTAAAATAAAAAATATTGCGCAATACTGGCCCTACATGATGCAATGGAAAAATATGGTACAATAAAAATTAAAGTCGCTCAAACTTTTGTTCCATCATTGCGCAATCTTCAATATTTAGCCTAATCAATCAATTATATTGCATAATTCGAAATATTGCGCAATATAATTGATCGTCTAGGGGCCGCCTAAAGCTTCGTTTTTAAGTTTAATTACGTAAAACATTCAAGGTTAGTAAAAAATCATTGAAAAAAAACATTACAATTCTTTGCTATTTTTAAAATAATTTTATATTTCAATAATCCGTTTTTTTTCAGATGACTTATACTTATGCATTAGTTTTGTAATATTGTAATGTGTAAATTTGTAAATGATTCATCCAATAAAGAAATTGATATACTACAAAGTTCTTGGTTAGATCATTACAATTTACAAAGAATATGGTGGTGGTAAATATATGCCTGAATCATTGTTAAAAAGTGCTAAGTATTGTAAATTATTACAAACAATGGTGAAACATTGTGATGAGCCTGATCCGACATGGCCAACGTTTCATGTTCAAATATGTGGCACAGCAGGTAATTTATTGTTATTTGAATTTATAGATTTGTGAGAATTGATATCTTATTGTCAGAATAATAAGAAAGTAATGCATAATTACAATTAATGTTATCAGAAACAATGGAAGAGGCAGAGGAAAAAATAATAAGATTGGACAAAGAACCCTATGCTTTCTCTACCGATAATGAGCAGTCTAAAGCAAAAGCAGCTGCTGTTGAAAAAACTTCCAAATTAAAAGCATTATCAAAGGATTGATTAAAAATATTTATTTAGCCAAACAGCGGTAGAGTTGAAATTGCAGGTAATATTTATTATTTAAAATGTTAATATTGTTGAATAATTAATAATATTTTTTTTACTAATAACTATAACTTAAAATAAAAATCAACTCAAATTTGAGGGACATAAATATGGGTATAGAAATAGCACATAAAGATGTACATTAACAACAATTATGAAGATATAAGATACATTAATTAAGATAATTAAAATACATTAATGCTATAAAGCAAGAAAGATAAAAAAAATAAAATTAAAATACATATATGAAAGATCTAATATAATATGTAGTTGCTCTATCTGACAGTGTTGAAATTTATACTTTTCTCTTTATGGGAAAAATACTACATAATATGCAATGAAATAATATTAATTTAATCTATAAAATATTAAATACATCACTTAGATTCAGTCATTTCAAAATTTTGTGTATCACCCTGTTCGGAAGGCAGTCATCACAAGAATAATTATAAAGAAGAAATATTGATACATATTAAAGACTGAATTTCTCAAATTAAAGCAGTTCATTAATACATACATACATACATACATAGCATACATGCATACATACATACATACATACATACATAACCTCACGCCTGTATTCCCGGAAGGAGTAGGCAGAGATGCATTTCTGCACCATTTTTTTTATTATTACTTATTTAATTAAATACATAATTAATTCAAATTTTGTATTTTAGATGCAAGAAGACATAAATACCAAAATAACCAAGAAATTATTGCAATAAATTGCATCAAGCATTGTCTTCAGTATTGAATAATGCTATATACTCGATTTGGATCAGGCAAGGTTTTATAACGCAGATGATTGATTTGAATAATGAAAAAATGGAATACAACCCGACTAGAAATATTTTCGTGTTCCTTAGAAGGACCGGACCGGGCATGCCCGATCTGGACCAGATAAGGTATGTAACGCAGAAGATTGGTCTGGACCCGATCAGGAATTCCTAGTCTGGACCAGATCAGGAATTCCTAATCTGGACCCGATCAGGAATTCCTAATCTGGACCCGATCAGGAATTCCTAATCTGGACCCGATCAGGAATTCCTAATCTGGACCCGATCAGGAATTCCTAATCTGGACCCGATCAGGAATTCCTAATCTGGACCCGATCAGGAATTCCTAATCTGGACCCGATCAGGAATTCCTAATCTGGACCCGATCAGGAATTCCTAATCTGGACCCGATAAGGTTTTCCTGATCAGGTCCAGACCAATCTTCTGCGTTACATACCTTATCTGGTCCAGATCGGGCATGCCCGGTCCGGTCCTTCTAAGGAACACGAAAAAATTTCTAGTCGGGTAGGTCTCACATCGTTCCACATAAACCAATATTTCAACAGCGACACAACAAGCTTCGAGATTTAATACATGCAGGTATTTACCGAGCTTATAATTTCGTCCGGCACAAAAAATGCGACACACGACGCGAGTGTGAGAGAGAGTGATCGAGTGTTATGAACGTAAACTGGCTACTGGATGTAAAAACTTGTCCGCACTTGTTTTACAATGTTTGTAGATCGGCGTGAGGTGTGAGAGGGCGTGTGCTAACGATTCTTAATATATTTTATTTATTTATGCTTTATATATTATACAGAGTACATGGTGTATTCAGACCGTGATCGGAAACTAAGGCAGGTAATAGCATTAGTCATTACAAACCCCCGTTAGTAAAAAAACCGACAAAAAATACGATACCATCACGGTCTGAATATACTGTATAAAGGCGGACTCGACGCCTAAGGCATTAGTTACTATTTCATACATACACAACCTCACGCCTGTATTCCCCAAAGGGGTAGGCAGAGGTGCATTTCTGCACCCACATTTCGCCATTCGCCTATTGCGGTTTTTCGGACAGAATTTAGAAAACACAATAACACTTTTCCCGACCCGGGAAACTAACCCAGGACATCAAGATCGCACGGCAATACTTGTGCCGCGAGACCACGAGGCAGTCCTACCATTTTATAATATTCATTTAATATTCAATTGAAAGAAAGTAGCTTTCGTTGATGTATCGCACTATTTATACATAGTGTTAACCGACCGTGATTAATAAATGAGACAGATTATAGTTACGATGATTACAAACACATTGATGCTAAAGAAATCCCCAAGAATTTTTTTTTTATATATGTTGAAGCGTCGACGCATCCCCACTGTGCATCCAACGTAGGGTATAAATATAGCCGCTCGATCGAGAATGATTCATTCTCGCTCGGAACGCCGGACCGAACGGAGCTCTGTACTAAGTTTTTGAAATTACCTCCTGAAGTTTTACTGTCACTATTTAAAAAAAACAATAACGCTCAAGACTTTCCGACATATATTATACTGGCACGGCAAAGTGACCCCATTGCACCTGATGGTAAGTGTAATGGAGTCCTGAAAAAGTGCCGACCAGTGAGAGATGATGATCTCCCGTTGGTCGACTCAATCATGCCGGCCGAATACCTCTTTACCTTTCTTGTGAAGAAGTTTGGGGGACTAATGACATGGTGAACAAAAGACCGACCGCGACAAACCGGCCGAAAAATGCCGGCACGGTCATCCTTTCACCATTTAGATGCGGTCTTTACGGTGTTGTCACTTTATCGTGTAAAAAAAGACACCCTCTGATCATCAGTCGTCCAGTTCTTAATTGTTTTATGCTACACTTTTAAACAAGGATTATACGAAGAAGAGAGCACGTGGGCCTGGTATTTATACTTTTGGCACGGATTTAACTTGACCCCACTCTCCATGTCTCAATTTCTCAAGCTTTAGACCGCCGACCACACCTAAGTTTATAAACGCATATCACTTAGCGTTTTTCCAGCGGCGGCAAGGAGTCACCGAGCGCTGTATAATTTGACACCTCATATTTGCAATTCAATCGTACAAGCCGAGTATTATTGCTAATTTTACATCCTTGCGGATGAATAATAAAAGTCCCGCGATAACCAAAGAAATGCTAAGAGCTATTATTTGATTATTTTATAAGACAAGAACAATAATATGCCTATTAATCACTTATTCAATCACAAACTAACTAAATCATTTTATTATTAATCAAATTAATAATAACTTATAAGAAATTTGGATTTAATTACGTTTTCAAACCGACGTTTTCAAAACTGCCTCGTGGTCTCGCGGTACAAGTATGTGCCGTGCGATCTAGAGGTCCTGGGTTCGATTCCCGGGTCGGGCAAAGGGTTTTTCAATCAGGAAATTCTCGGTAACAGCACGAAGTCTGGAAATGTGCCCGAAAAACGGCAATAGGCTCGCCACCTATTACGTGGGACTGATACATACTTGGCGAAATGTGGGTGCAGAAATACACTTCTGCCTACCCCTTCGGGGAATACAGGCGTGAGGTTATGTATGTATGTATGTTCAAACCGACATTACAATTCCTGGTAAGAAATTAAAAAAATCTTCAGGAATTATTAGACAATTCTATTCCATTTAAAAAAGGTTCCTACATACTATATGTAAGTGTATATTCACGTTTGAATTTCCGAAGCAGTAGACAGGAGTGTGTATATAGATGTACACGTTTAGACTTTAGCCAGTAATATTTTAAGTCCCACGTAATAGAGAGCTACTACCAAACTCCGAGCAACTGCTGAGAATTTCCTGATAAAAACTCAGTAACACTGCGACCGATGCGGGAATCTGAGACGATAGCAAGCCGTACACGAGACAATGTATAATGCTTATAATTATAACCATCCCACCTTGCAGGTCATCCATGTAAGCGATGACTTGCTATCGTCAACATCACAATGAGATAATCTAAACGTTTCCAAACGAGCACGCCACAAAGGCTGCCCTTATACGGGTGGATGGGGAAAACCGTTAATTTATCGGTTACATGCTCATACTGCAAGCGCATTAACCCAACAGCTACTTATAATTATAATTTCGCATGGAAATTCCTGCAGAAACTTGCTATTCTAGTCAGATATTTTATATCAATAGAACAGGTTCAAAGCAGTGGCGGTACTTTCATAGAAACCCAAAAGCGTAACAAGTTAATTTGTAACGTCAAGTTGATAATTGTTTATTGCGGGGTCAGGCCATTTATATGTCGACAGCCCCGTGGCGCAGTTGGCTAGACACCAGCTTGCGAAACGAGAGGCCGCGGGTTCGATCCCCGCACCGAGACAAACGTTTGTGTGATCGACAAATATTTGTTTCGGGTCTGGGTGTTTGTGAGACCAAAAAGTCTCTCGTAGTTTCTGATATCCACGACACAGGATTTGTATCCTAGTGTGGGGGTCAGAACTATCAGTGGCGGTACTTCCATAGAAGCCCAAAAGCCTAGTTTGCCTTTTAAAATTCCAAATACCTAATAATTTTTAGCCTTGAAATCTTAATTTAACTAAAGTAATTTGTTAAATAAAGACCCCATAATAAGCAAATATAAACTAGATATTACACAATTAACGTTTACGCTTTTGGACTTCTATGGAAGTCCCGCCACTGAGAACTATGTATGTGATAATGAAAAAATGGAATACAACCCGACTAGAAATATTTTCGTGTTCCTTAGAAGGACCGGACCGGGCATGCCCGATCTGGACCAGATAAGGTATGTAACGCAGAAGATTGGTCTGGACCCGATCAAGAATTCCTAGTCTGGACCAGATCAGGAATTCCTAATCTGGACCCGATCAGGAATTCCTAATCTGGACCCGATCAGGAATTCCTAATCTGGACCCGATCAGGAATTCCTAATCTGGACCCGATCAGGAATTCCTAATCTGGACCCGATCAGGAATTCCTAATCTGGACCCGATCAGGAATTCCTAATCTGGACCCGATCAGGAATTCCTAATCTGGACCCGATCAGGAATTCCTAATCTGGACCCGATAAGGTTTTCCTGATCAGGTCCAGACCAATCTTCTGCGTTACATACCTTATCTGGTCCAGATCGGGCATGCCCGGTCCGGTCCTTCTAAGGAACACGAAAAAATTTCTAGTCGGGTAGGTCTCACATCGTTCCACATAAACCAATATTTCAACAGCGACACAACAAGCTTCGAGATTTAATACATGCAGGTATTTACCGAGCTTATAATTTCGTCCGGCACAAAAAATGCGACACACGACGCGAGTGTGAGAGAGAGTGATCGAGTGTTATGAACGTAAACTGGCTACTGGATGTAAAAACTTGTCCGCACTTGTTTTACAATGTTTGTAGATCGGCGTGAGGTGTGAGAGGGCGTGTGCTAACGATTCTTAATATATTTTATTTATTTATGCTTTATATATTATACAGAGTACATGGTGTATTCAGACCGTGATCGGAAACTAAGGCAGGTAATAGCATTAGTCATTACAAACCCCCGTTAGTAAAAAAACCGACAAAAAATACGATACCATCACGGTCTGAATATACTGTATAAAGGCGGACTCGACGCCTAAGGCATTAGTTACTATTTCATACATACACAACCTCACGCCTGTATTCCCCAAAGGGGTAGGCAGAGGTGCATTTCTGCACCCACATTTCGCCATTCGCCTATTGCGGTTTTTCGGACAGAATTTAGAAAACACAATAACACTTTTCCCGACCCGGGAAACTAACCCAGGACATCAAGATCGCACGGCAATACTTGTGCCGCGAGACCACGAGGCAGTCCTACCATTTTATAATATTCATTTAATATTCAATTGAAAGAAAGTAGCTTTCGTTGATGTATCGCACTATTTATACATAGTGTTAACCGACCGTGATTAATAAATGAGACAGATTATAGTTACGATGATTACAAACACATTGATGCTAAAGAAATCCCCAAGAATTTTTTTTTTATATATGTTGAAGCGTCGACGCATCCCCACTGTGCATCCAACGTAGGGTATAAATATAGCCGCTCGATCGAGAATGATTCATTCTCGCTCGGAACGCCGGACCGAACGGAGCTCTGTACTAAGTTTTTGAAATTACCTCCTGAAGTTTTACTGTCACTATTTAAAAAAAACAATAACGCTCAAGACTTTCCGACATATATTATACTGGCACGGCAAAGTGACCCCATTGCACCTGATGGTAAGTGTAATGGAGTCCTGAAAAAGTGCCGACCAGTGAGAGATGATGATCTCCCGTTGGTCGACTCAATCATGCCGGCCGAATACCTCTTTACCTTTCTTGTGAAGAAGTTTGGGGGACTAATGACATGGTGAACAAAAGACCGACCGCGACAAACCGGCCGAAAAATGCCGGCACGGTCATCCTTTCACCATTTAGATGCGGTCTTTACGGTGTTGTCACTTTATCGTGTAAAAAAAGACACCCTCTGATCATCAGTCGTCCAGTTCTTAATTGTTTTATGCTACACTTTTAAACAAGGATTATACGAAGAAGAGAGCACGTGGGCCTGGTATTTATACTTTTGGCACGGATTTAACTTGACCCCACTCTCCATGTCTCAATTTCTCAAGCTTTAGACCGCCGACCACACCTAAGTTTATAAACGCATATCACTTAGCGTTTTTCCAGCGGCGGCAAGGAGTCACCGAGCGCTGTATAATTTGACACCTCATATTTGCAATTCAATCGTACAAGCCGAGTATTATTGCTAATTTTACATCCTTGCGGATGAATAATAAAAGTCCCGCGATAACCAAAGAAATGCTAAGAGCTATTATTTGATTATTTTATAAGACAAGAACAATAATATGCCTATTAATCACTTATTCAATCACAAACTAACTAAATCATTTTATTATTAATCAAATTAATAATAACTTATAAGAAATTTGGATTTAATTACGTTTTCAAACCGACGTTTTCAAAACTGCCTCGTGGTCTCGCGGTACAAGTATGTGCCGTGCGATCTAGAGGTCCTGGGTTCGATTCCCGGGTCGGGCAAAGGGTTTTTCAATCAGGAAATTCTCGGTAACAGCACGAAGTCTGGAAATGTGCCCGAAAAACGGCAATAGGCTCGCCACCTATTACGTGGGACTGATACATACTTGGCGAAATGTGGGTGCAGAAATACACTTCTGCCTACCCCTTCGGGGAATACAGGCGTGAGGTTATGTATGTATGTATGTTCAAACCGACATTACAATTCCTGGTAAGAAATTAAAAAAATCTTCAGGAATTATTAGACAATTCTATTCCATTTAAAAAAGGTTCCTACATATGTAAGTGTATATTCACGTTTGAATTTCCGAAGCAGTAGACAGGAGTGTGTATATAGATGTACACGTTTAGACTTTAGCCAGTAATATTTTAAGTCCCACGTAATAGAGAGCTACTACCAAACTCCGAGCAACTGCTGAGAATTTCCTGATAAAAACTCAGTAACACTGCGACCGATGCGGGAATCTGAGACGATAGCAAGCCGTACACGAGACAATGTATAATGCTTATAATTATAACCATCCCACCTTGCAGGTCATCCATGTAAGCGATGACTTGCTATCGTCAACATCACAATGAGATAATCTAAACGTTTCCAAACGAGCACGCCACAAAGGCTGCCCTTATACGGGTGGATGGGGAAAACCGTTAATTTATCGGTTACATGCTCATACTGCAAGCGCATTAACCCAACAGCTACTTATAATTATAATTTCGCATGGAAATTCCTGCAGAAACTTGCTATTCTAGTCAGATATTTTATATCAATAGAACAGGTTCAAAGCAGTGGCGGTACTTTCATAGAAACCCAAAAGCGTAACAAGTTAATTTGTAACGTCAAGTTGATAATTGTTTATTGCGGGGTCAGGCCATTTATATGTCGACAGCCCCGTGGCGCAGTTGGCTAGACACCAGCTTGCGAAACGAGAGGCCGCGGGTTCGATCCCCGCACCGAGACAAACGTTTGTGTGATCGACAAATATTTGTTTCGGGTCTGGGTGTTTGTGAGACCAAAAAGTCTCTCGTAGTTTCTGATATCCACGACACAGGATTTGTATCCTAGTGTGGGGGTCAGAACTATCAGTGGCGGTACTTCCATAGAAGCCCAAAAGCCTAGTTTGCCTTTTAAAATTCCAAATACCTAATAATTTTTAGCCTTGAAATCTTAATTTAACTAAAGTAATTTGTTAAATAAAGACCCCATAATAAGCAAATATAAACTAGATATTACACAATTAACGTTTACGCTTTTGGACTTCTATGGAAGTCCCGCCACTGAGAACTATGTATGTGACTGTTGGGTGTATTTATTTATTTATGTCAAATTGCATTTTTTAAACAACGATTTAAAACCTAAAGATTATTATTCAGCACTTCGAAAGGCAAACTGGCTTCTATGGAAGTACTGCCACTGATTTTATCGATATTTGGATAGAATCGTGGCCACTATCAGGTACAGCTTTGTCACGATGCCTCTTTATCCCACATTTAAAGGACCTTGGATGATAGGAAGGTAGGACACGGATGCTAACAAACAATTCCAGCCCCGAGGCGCAGTTGGCTAGACACCAGCTTGTGAAACGAGAAGCCGCGGTTTTGATTACCGTACGGTGACAAATGTTTGTGTGATCCACAAATATTTGTTTCGAGTCTGGTTGTTTGTGAGACCGAAAAGTCTCTCGTAGTTCCTAATACCCACGACACCACTTGTATTGTGTGGGGTCAGAACTATGTATGTGACTGTTGGGTACATTATTTATATTTTTATAATCCACTGCTTCATATCACGGCGAAGATTTTAGATAGGTGATCTGGTGGATAGAATTCGTAATGACGTCATCCGCCAGAGAATTGGAGTCATTGACATTGCGCGCAGGATTAGCACGCTAAAGTGGAAGTGGGCCGGTCATGTCTGCCGACGGTTCGACGGTCGTTGGAGCAGGCAAGTGTTGGAGTGGAGACCGCGCTTAGACAGACGTAGTGTGGGACGTCCTGCAGAACGATGGTCCGACGACCAAGAAAAGGTGGCGGATGGATGAGGGCTGCTCAAGACCCGGATGGTTGGCGCTTTCTTGGGAAGGCCTGTGTTCAGCAATGGAGGGCGATAGGCTGATTAATAATAAGATTTTTGAAACATTTTGGTTCGAGTCAGTGTGGCGGGTGACCACAAAGCTATGGCATAGCCAGCTAGCTAGTAGCTAGTGAGGTTCTGTTAACAAAAGGAGTGGGCGGTATAACGTTGAGACTTGAGCATCACCACTAAATATATATACAAAATACACTCACTTACAAAAGTGCTTGTCATTCTCATCCCGTCGTGAGAACCGTTTAACTTAACTATCGTTTACGCGCACTTTAAATTGAAAATGTATATCAAGCGTCGATTATTGCGTTACAACCATACAATTTTCACACAGGCATTAATCGCGGATACATGACGAATAGGCTGAGACGCCCAGTTTGTCCGCAACACGGTCTGGTTTAATGTCGCGTATAATTGAATCGATTAGGGCTGCTGTACGCGGCGCATCTCAATGTTAGGCCACACGCACGACGTACAGACGGTCGGACGTCATTATTCAATTATATATGTTAATGTGGAATTGATGCGCTGCCGGACGTTGTGTGCTATTGCTGATTTTGTTGTTTAATGTCGCATGGTGAAATGGATTTCCAATCGGGAGAGGAATGGCGAAGCATTTTAATGAGCTATTCGCATACCCTATTAACAATCTAAATTTTGGTTTGTATGATAGTTTATGAAGTAGTGATGGACTCGACGTTTAGGCGCGCGGTCGAAAAACCGCCCGGGGGTCGCAGGTTCAGACCCCAGGCACATACATCTAACTTTTCAAAGTTATTTGTGTATTCAAAATGAATTATCACGTACATTAATGGTGAAGGAAAACATCGTGAGGAAACCTGGACGGCTAAAAGTTTTTAGGAATTTCTTAGGTGTGTAGTCCACCAACTCGCACTAGGCCAGCGTGGTGGACTTAGACCTAAACCCTCTCAGTTGTAGAGGAGGCCCGTGCCCAGTAGTGGGACGTATATGGGTTGATGATGATGATGTTGATGGTTTTAGTAAATTTGTATCCGCTCGATTGATGACCATTGAAACATAAAGTTTTTTTTAAAATTAAACGTTGTTACTGATGAAGAATCATTTCCCGCATATACATACTTTGGTTTCCTTATTTAAATGTCTTAGAAAATTTCACTTCATAATCAGAATTCACCCATTTAACAATCATCTTCTTTCCCATACGAGACTCACGCGACGCTTACACAATCCAATCTCAACTACAATGTAAATTCTCATAAGCCCGCGACTATAAGACATACAAAAAGCTATTAACGGCTCAACAAGAACAAAACGTCTACGTAATCGGTGCGCACACGCAAAGCGCGATACCATCGGGAGTCGAACCCGGGACGGCTAATTAGCCGCCTCGGGCTGCGGACAGCGCTACCTGAGCATGCGTGCGCTTTGTCCAAGCCGCGTTGTACTTTCTGCTTTTATTTGAAATTAATTTTTTACTCGCATTGCTTATAAAATAGCATATCGCTACTATGCATCTTGGGAGACTTTTATTAAGAGTTTTGAACCAGCTATGTATATGAATTAATTAATAGTGTAGTTTTCCATGTGAAAATAAAATAAATAATCAAATTTAATAAACATATATTATCCTGTTATAACAGATTACCCTATCATCTTTTTAAATATCCGTTTTGTAAAATAGGTTGTCTGGAAGAGATCGCAGTTAGTGATAAGACCGCCTATTGTTCACTTAATCTTAAGCTTAGATATTAATATTCATTTTTTTTGTATGTATTCATGGTGTACAATAAAGTATATAAATAATATATAACTTTTAAAAGTCATGATTCTAAGCCCGCGACCGCCGAAATTCTCGACCGCGTGCCTAAATCTCGAGGCCATCACTGCTTTTGATGACTGACTTCTTTTACGGCTCACGTATTATTTTTGATGGTATTTGTATAAAAAAGGGATCCATCATCATCATCATCTGCCCATATACGCCCCACTGCTGCGCACGTGCCCCCTTTCAACTGAGGGTTTTAGGCCTTAGTTCGTCACGCTGGCCTAGTGCGGTTGGGTATTTCTGAGAACTTATTGATTTTCTGAGAACGTGTGCAGGTTTACACACATAAATTAAAAAAAGTCATCTCGGCGGTAGCAGGTTCAACCCTGAGGCACACACCTCTGACTTTTCGAGGCTATGTGTGTTAATCTATTATCTAATAGATAAAACTTTGACGAGAGGCTGAGAACAAAATGAGAAGCTCTCAACTCGGCACGAGATTAATAGACCACGTCAAAATAATAATCAATAGCGCAATTTAAATATTATCATAACGGAACATTGCACCTTTCACCGGGACTCCGCATTAAAACTAAATTAATTTTTCATATAATAAAAAAACCTTGCATGTAGGAGCACCATATATCTGGTGTTGCTGGGACTGTACTAGCAGGCAACAAATTAAGTTAAAACTAAGTATACTCATGCTAGTGTTGACTACATATTAAAGAACTAGAGATTTCATAAATATTTCGAACTTTTGACTTCTGATCATTCGAAGTCATGTGAGTAATTCGCAATGAATTCGCAATCACGTACTTTAATGGTGATGGAAAACATCGTGGAGAAGAGTTAATGTATATATATTTTTTACTTATACAATAGATGCAGAACAGTTGTGCTATATCCGATTTCGGGGTCTAACAGGTCGACAGCCTCGTAGCGCAGTTGGCTAGACACCAGCTTGCGAAACGAGAGTCCGCGGGGTCGATCCTTGCACCGACACAAATATTTGTGTGATCCACAAATATTTGTGTCGGGTCTGGGTGTTTGTGAGACCGAAAAGTCTCTCGTAGTTTCTGATGCCCACGACACAAGCCATTTATCTTAGTGTGCCATTAGAACTATATCTGTGACTGTTGGGCGTATTTATTAATATTTTTTAAAACAGTGCACATTGTTTAAATTAGGAAATAGCAGCATGGATTAGTTAGCAGTTAGCAGCAGCTACAGTACAACTCTCATAGTTCTTAAATGTCCTCCAATTTTTCAAAACGATGGCGATATTAGTAAGGGGGGTTATTACCGAGGCGTTAATTCGGTGTGCGGCGCGTACGGCACGCAGCGGCGCCGGTGACAGCCGTGCGGAATCGATGATGGATGTACTTGCACCTCCACACTGGGGCTGTATTACGGAACGATGCGATAATACCGGCGTCAATTAAGAACAACGCCATCTAGTGGTGTAAAGTTACAACACGTCGACCGAGATAACGTTAGATTACAGTTAATTATCGTATGCTTCGATATTTATTATGTATTGTGGGAAAGCACATAATATTTCGATATTAAATCCGAATTTTTCTATGCACACGTATGTCTATCAACATTTAGCTAATAGAGCTTTCTACAATATTAGCAATATAACGTATACCTAACAACAGTTTCCATATCGCAAAACGTCTAAAAAAAACACAGCTCATATACTTCCATATTAAGTTATATTTACGAATGAATAATGTTTTAACTTTGACTTTCCTATTGTTACGGGAAGAATAAGAAATATTACCGCTTTTAGTTGCCGAACAATAACAGATCAAAGATAATGACGAGAATTTCATTTCACCATCTACAATAGAAGATGGACAGATAGCTAATGGCATATCTGGCGTGACTACGACTACTATAAAAATGTTAATACATGATGTCAGTTACTTCAAAAAGCATAATAAATAAATTAAATAAGTAATTATTTAAGTATTATGGTGTGTACAGTTGTTGATACTAATAATGAAATTATTAATAAAATTGTTATGAATTTAATCATATATTTTCAATTTCATTAAGCTTTTTTTATGGGAAAGGAGGCAAACGAGCTAGTGAGCCACCTGATGTTAAGCGGTCAACACCGCCCATGGACACCCACAATACCAGAGGAATAACCAGTGCGTGGCCGGCCTTTGAGGAAAATATAGGCTCTTTTTTTCATACCCATTGTAAACGGAATAGCCCAAAATATTGCACAAAATTTAATTAAATTAAAGGTTTATAAGAATACAGAAGTAAGTTTAGATGCACATATAATATTGAAAAATATAGTTTAAAGAACAGAAGTATGGATAAAAAAAGTGTTTTACCGCATAATAAATAACAATAAATAGTATTAAAAAAATAATATAACTTCTGTATTTGGCATAAGTGTCACTAGGGGCGAAAGACCATATTTTCATAATCTTACATCTTGTAGTGCCAGTACATATAGGATCAGAATAGATAAATCGCTCGATCATAAATATAAAAGCTATTTAGACAGCTCTATGGCGCAGTTGGCTAGACACTAGCCCGTGAAATGAGAGGCCGCGGGTTCGATTGCCGCACCGAGACAAATGTTTGTGTGATCCATAAATATTTGTTTCGGGTCTGGGTGTTTGTGGCACCAAAAAGTCTCTCTTAGTTCCTGATACCTACGACACAAAGTTGTGTAGGGTCAGATACATAGTTGTGACTGTTGGGCGTATTTTGAAGTTATCCTTCTTTTGGCGCGTTAGGGAAAAATGATGAGAGTAAATTATTACGATGAGTGCGCACACCGTCACGAAAAAGTTATTCAAAAAAGTTTATATGCTTTAGAATTTAAAAATGTACAATAGTGACAGTAATAAAAAGGGATTGACATATTTATTAGTTGTTAAATATTTATGAGTACGTAGAATAAGGAGAAAGATAAAATTTTAGTATAACTTCTATACGCGTGTACATAAGTACACACACACTTTTTTTTATTTATATAGGTCATCAGATCTATCCAACTTACAACATATCTAAGCAGAAAATTAGCATTACAGCCTGAGAGGCAATTCAATCGTAAATACACATTATAACAATGATTAGTACTCGTGTTCATTCATTCCATTAGTTTTTATAGCTTTAATAATTGTCGGGTGGTCATAATAACCGCGATAAAACACAATGGTTTTTGTACACCATACGCTAATACTCTGTAATTTTATTTCGCGATATTTACACAGCAATGAAGTCATTATGTGAATTTGCGTGCTTCGACGAATCTCAACATTTTTGGTATTAAAATTATTTTTTTGTTCAAAACGGAATGGCAGGGATTTCAGATATTTGGTTCGAATCTAAGGCACTTTTTATAAGGATTTGGGTTTTATTTTTAATGTAATCGTTCATGCCTGTTGCTCTAAAGGTGTAGGCATAGTTAGATTTCTAAAACCAAGTTTCACTAACCCTTTTAAGTTTTACGTAATAATGATTTGCAGTTTTTAGACATATTTGCTGTTATTTAGTATTTATTAATAATACAATACCGAACATTAGGCCAAAGACTTCACCATCTGAGGGTGAAAGAATTTTTTATATTTTTAATATAATTGTATATTTTTATATAAAAATTTATATTTAAAATGTTAAAATAGCTGAAATTAATAAAGGGAAATAAAGTACCGAACTGCTTATATGTATATACTGAAGTTGAATTTAAGAGGCCCGTTTACGAATAACATACAACATTAACAACACAGGTTACTGTATTTATTTCCCTTTGCTTATCAGAGAAAAAAGATTCAACGACTTTAAAGAAATTATTCCAAAATTTCATATTACGAACGGACGCAAACAAAACACTCTATAGAAATGGTAACACGAATTCCAACCACCAAAATCACAAACCAGTTTCTGTGGGTCCAATTTCCCGCGCCCAAGGCCGGAGGACCCTAGAATTATGTGCCATTATAAAACATATCTATGGAGATTTATGTCCGTCTGTCCGAGGGAATTTTTATAATCTGTGCCGCCATTGTGAATTTAAAATATAATACGTCGTAATTGACTTAATTTTTGTTATTTAACATTCGAGTATTTCGTAGTACAGTAATTTGTACCGGGTACAAACCAAATAGCATTAATATAGTATGGAGATAAATAAATATGTGCCGTGGGATCTAGAGGTCCTGGGTTCGATTCCCGGGTCGGGCAAAGTGTTATTGGGTTTTTCCATTAGGAAATTCTCAGTAACAGCACGGAGTCTGGAAATGTGCCCGAAAAACGGCAATAGGCTCGCCCCCTATTACGTGGGACTGATACATACCTGGCGAAATGTGGGTGCAGAAATGCACCTCTGCCTACCCCTTCGGGGAATACAGGCGTGAGTTTATGTATGTATGTATGTATGGACTACGTCTGTGAATGTTTTAATGTACACACTAACAGATGGCGCGTTTTGATTTGTTGATGTAATTATCGTTGTTTGTCCAGTACAATTCCAGACTGTGTTGCTACTGAGAATTTTCTAATAGAAAAATCCCGACCTGGAAATCGAATCCGGGACCTCAAGATCGCTGGGAATATACTGATGCCACGAGCCAATCCATACATAAGTAAGATTTGATATTATATGACACACACACACTAACAGATGGCGCGTTTTAATTTGTTGATGTAATTATCGCTGTTTGTCCAGTACAATTCCAGACAGTGTTGCTACTGAGAATTTTCTAATAGAAAAATCCCGATCTGGAAATCGAACCCATGACCTCAAGATCGCTGGGAATATACTGATGCCACGAGCCTATCCATACACAAGTAAGATTTGATATTATATGGTAAATAAATTTCGGTTATCATACCATAGTCTTCTCAAGCGTAGAGAAAGCCCAATCGTAGCTGTGTCGTTGATTGGTTTACATAGTTAGTGGCGTGGAAATGTATTTTCACCATAGAATTTCATTTTTACGTTCCGCATCTTCGCGATGAAAGTAGTGAGAGTAATTGATCGGCACACGCGAACTTACGCGCCGTGGTAGCGAGCGTCGGGATTCCTCTTTAATATCAGCAATTACTTGCACAGTGTGGTGGGATAGCACATGGACAAAATTCACAATGTTATCGTTTCTTTGAGCAAATATACTATAGAAATACATACATACATAAACTCACGCCTGTATTCCCCGAAGGGGTCTCAGGTATGTTTCCCACGTAATAGGGGGCGAGCCTATTGCCGTTTTTTCGGGCACATTTCCAGACTCTTTGTTACTGAGAATTTCCTAATGGAAAAACCCAATAACACTTTTTCCGACCCGGGAATCGAACCCAGGACCTCTAGATCGCACGGCACATACTTGTACCGCGAGACCACGAGGCAGTCACTACTATAGAAATAGTTATGCAGAAATTAGTTCAAGAATAGATATTTAGTTTCCGTTTTTTTTTAGTTTTAAATTGCATTTCTTTTATTATTATATTACAATTTTTTTTGTAACACCACGACCACCCTTTTTATGTTTACTTTTTCTGGGTTGTCTGGAAGAGATCGCTAATACCGACCTTTGTGACACATTCAATATAAAAATTTAGTTTTATTTTATTTCTGTTCTTTTGGTATCCAATAAAGTGTTTTAAATAAATAATTAAAAACACACAACAAAATTATCATTAAGAACCACTATACCGAGAGCTGTCTAAAAGGTATGTACGTGAAGTCCACCAACTCACAAGTTAACCTTTTCAAAAGGAAAATAAAAATGTATGGCCATCTCCTTAAAAAAATGTTCGTATGGAAATAACACCTTAGGGTATTATTACACGCTGCAATCGACGACATTAATATAAATCTAACCGTACTGCCAGTGAGTATGAAAGGTAAATTAAATTGAAATACAAATATAACAATACATTATAGATGTAATTCTAGATAAGAGCCGCCAGGACAAATAAAAGTAATTAGCTGCTTTGTAAATTTGCTGATTGGTTTTATTAAAATTGCTTCAATAACTTTTTGTTTATTAAGCGCTTTAATTGCGCTCTGGACTTAGCGATCGATCGGGTTATAAAAATAACAATCGCAAACAGCTATTTTAATTTGGAATGTTATTTTTGAATTTAATTTTAGAAAGTTATTTTTTATAATTCGCTAGTCTGTTATTTTCTCAGAGCGTGGGATCGCAGGCACAACCGTTTGCTTTTGAAAAAAGTTTTTGCATTTCATATTCGCTCTTTTTGTCAATTTATTGATTTGACATAAAGATTACCCTATATCACGTTATGATCCTAGGAGAGGATTAGCATTTCAAAAAATAGTTACCATAATATTTGGACTAAGTAGGTAAGTGGTAATAGTTTAACTTAATATATTTTACAAGGTAGAACAAATATTTTACGAAGTCGGAATTCGCACTACCTCATATATTTCATACATGAAATATGCGCATGGTCATGTGCTTAGTAGAGGGTACTTGTATTGCAAAAAAGGCAAATATATAACAAGAACTGATTTTTTATTTATTTTGTCCATCGCTGCCTGATTGTGCCCCTCAGGGCAGTTACGCGACATTCTTTAAAAAGCGCTTTATAGTTAGCATTCATTAAACCCAACATCTCTGTCGTAATTCTCTTTCACTAAATCCAGTGACTAAAGTTCAACTTTCTTATGATACACCGCATGGACCTGATTAAGTTTATCGCTTAAAGTGGCTATTGTAGTCTTTTACAAAGGTATTTGGAAGAAATTAAAAAATATATAGGCCAGGAATGCATAAGGAAGCAGCAAGGGTGTATAGCAAAATATTAGATAATTATATAAAAAAAAATAAGCTAGGCTTTTTATGACAAAGTTTGTCATGTTATCCATACTAGCTGACCCGGCGAACTTCGTTCCGCCTAACAGTCGATTCTTATATATTTATTCTTATAATTAATTTTTTTTTAGTCTAAGTTACTCCTTATTACATCAGCTATCTGCCAGTGAAAGTCCCGTTATAATTGGTCCACCCGTTTCAGAGATTAGCTGGAAAAGACAGACAGACAATAATTGTACAAAACGTTATTTCGGTATATGTACCGTGTATACATCCATATGCATTTATTAAAAAGCGGTTATTTCAATCTTACAAACAGACACTCCAATTTTATTTATTTGCATAGATACATAGTTATAACATTTGAGATTTAAAATGCCATCATAAAAACAATTTCGCAGCCGGTAGGATTCGAACCTACGCTCCCAGAGGGAATCTGATTTCGAGTCAGACGCCTTAACCACTCGGCCACGACTGCTGTTGCAGGACCTGGTGAAACTTGACACCGCCGTTCAAAAATTACAGGATATTAATCTTTCATCTATTGTTGGTCCCACGAATAAAATGTGTGCGACCAATTCGTTCTTAGTTTAATTTCTTATTAGGGAAACTTTTGTATACACCCCTGTCTACCTCCATAGAGGTATACATTTTATAGGAAGTTATTTCCTAAATAATCACTTGATATTTTATTTCTGATAAATAGTCTTAGTCAATCGAAGAACTTCACAACTTCGATAGATTTAGGAAAGTTTTTGAATAATATGCATAAATCTGACACCTAAGCTATTCAATCAACTTGATCAGAAATTATGACTACTATGATTTAATTGATTAAATTTTTAATCATTAGATGTTGCTGAATTATTAGTGATTAAAATTATTAGTTAAAACGAGTTTACAAAAATCTCACCTCACCTCTCTTAAATAAATTGAATTCCATAAAATTTTATGTGATAGGTCCCATGAATCCTTATAATCCAAGCAATAAAATTATTATACAATTGCAACAGTATTTTTGAAAACAGAAATAAAATGAAATTTAACCGCCGCGGCTATATCGGAACGAATGCAACAATAAATTCAAACCCAATAGTATTTGCATATTACTAAGCCCGGCTGTTAACTTTTACGACGCGATCGCCGCTGCGGGCGATAGCGGAACCATAACGAGTAGGACTCTTATTGCCGATCACAGATGGCGCTGTTTCGAACAAATGCAATTCCCTTGGCGTGAATTAGAACATATTGTTGAGGGCGGGAAAGGGCTGCATATTCCTGTTATAAAGATTTTTATTGCAGATAAAGACAAAGGGCTGTTACAAACGATTATGACGGCATTCCGCTTAGAATACTTTGTTTAATGTGATATTATTAATACGAAACCGGTTTTAGGAGGGGAATGAACAGACATGGTCATATTGAACAATTTAATTTGGGCGTTACGCTAATAGTGTAGTCATTATAATGGAAGCATTATTTTGAATATATATTAACTTTTTTGCATATTTATTGGCTTGAAAACAACTTTTTTCATTAATATTGTTGCTTTGGAAGCAGAAATCTCAGCTTGTGTTTTAAAATAAATGTTTTCGATTTTAAAACACGTGGATCAAATTGAGCCCCGATACAAATGATATTTTATACATAATATTAATAAAATGAAATGCGGTTGTCATGAATAATGCACAATGTTGACGTAGCAACAAGGAAAATGGTTCAAGAATCGTGGAGACGGTATTTCCTTAAACAATGTCGTACAATTGTGGGCGACGACAGCTGAGAAGGCATTTTACAAATATTATGTTACAAATTATGGAACACAAGTCAAAGTCAAATTCAAAATAATCTTTATAAATACCTAAATAAGTACACCCAACAGTCATAGTGTACATAGTTCTGACCCCACATTAAGATACAAGTCTTGTGTCGTGGGTATCAGAAACTACGAGAGACTTTTCGGTCTCACAAACACCCAGGTCCGAAACAAATATTTGTGGATCACACAAACATTTGTCCCGGTGCAGAGATCGAACCCGCGGCCTCTTGTTTCGCAAGCTGGTGTCTAGCCAAGTGCGCCACGGGGCTGTGTGAATTATACTTTTACAAGTACGTATTCATAAGTATGAATCTTCAGTGTTAAGCTATTGGCCTATTGCCGCTTCCGAACGTGTTATCGTTGTGGAGAAGAAATGGCAAGAAACTCCCAAGCAACACGAAATGTAATTTTTTTCTATGATATATAACAACAGGCTCAGATTCTCAGAGACACAAGGATTTTCTCTAAGTGTTACTTCGCTTGACTGCCTCGTGGTCTCGCGGTACAAGTATTTGCCGTGCGATCTAGAGGTCGTGGGTTCGAGTCCCGGGTCGGGCAAAGTGTTATTGGGTTTTTCCTTTAGGAAATTCTCAGTAACAGCACGGAGTCTGGAAATGTGCCCGAAAAACGCAATAGGTTCGCCCCCTATTACGTGGGACTGATACATACCTGGCTAAATGTGGGTGCAGTAATGCACCTCTGCCTACCCCGTCGGGGAATACAGGCGTGAGTTTATGTATGTATGTATGTATGTTAGTTCGCAACTATATGTAACTTGCGTTTTAATCTTACAATTAGTGTAGGAATAGGTTTACCTATCCTTTCTAGAATGTACTGAATATTGTATTGGAGTTTCAATTAGAGCTAATTGTTAGTGCTAATTAGAACTTGACTGATTCTTTTCTTGGTACAATATCATATGCAGAATTAAAATATATCGTATAAATAGTGTCCGCCAACCCGCACTAGGCCAGCGTGGTGGACTAAGGCTTAAACCCTCTCTGTTGTAGAGGAGGCCCGTGCCCAGGACGTTTATGGGCTGATGATGATGATGATAGAATTTAATATAATATATCCATCTTGTTTTATTGAGCGCGTTGCGAAATTTATTTAAATATTCAGATTTTGTTTAGGTACCTACTATAGCAAAGTGACAATGACCTTAGTCACTACGGTGGCCTGTTTCTCGACGACCTACACATACGTATAAATTTTCTTGTGGAGACATATTTTTTTATTTTTTTATACTGACGCGGCAAAGTGACCCCCTTTGCACATTGTTGAGTCTGCAGGTACATGTCACATGTTTTGAAGGGCGACTCTATTAAATCTTTGACTCTGCACTAGTACTAAGAATCTCGAAATGAAAAAGCCCAATAAAACTTTACCTAATCCTGCATCTCTCGATCACAAGCAGCTTACTTGCGCCGCGAGACCAAAGAGATCTAAATAAGATAAGAGATTAATTAGATACGGAAATCAGCTATTAACAAACTCTATACTAATGTGAGCGAGGCTGTAGGCAAAAGCTAGTAAAATAAACACCAAAAATATATGCATACATAGCAACAAAATTATGTCATTCATTTAATATTGCGACCGAATTTACAAGGTTATATTACTTAAAACAGTATGCCTAGCTAGGTCCCAAGCGGTTCACATAGAAACAATTTAATATTAATTCATTATCGTTGTTTTTTTTTTTTTTTTTGGAAGATTGCCTCTAATTAAGCTTTGTGAAATAAATACACCCAACTGTCGCCAAAGTATTTCTGTCCTCACATTAAGTAAAGTTCTGTGTCATGAGAATCAAATAATAATGAGATTACTTTAGTCACGCAAATATGTTGTTAATGACAAAAACTTTTGTCTCCATCCGGGAATTGAAGCTGATGTCTCTGTTCCACATACTAGTCACGGACGCTGTCAATAGCTACTGTAACAAATAGCCCGCTAATCCGCACTAGGCCAGCGTGGTGGACTAAGGCCTAAACCCACTCAATTGTAGAGGAGGCCCGTGCCCAGCAGTGGGACGTATATATGGGCTGATGATGATGCTGTCAATTAATGTTAATCAATAAAAGTATTTTAGAGAACTTATTCTTTGATTACTAAATGCATTGTAAGACATATTAAGATTTTATATTATTAAGGTCTTTAAGTTTTCTTTGATTACTTTTTTTTACTTTTAATTTTACTTTTCTTTGACTGTGTAACTTTATTTGCTATCGCTTGAAGAATCTACTGCGCAGGTCGTAGGACAATTTGCCTTGATATTTTTAGACAATTCCTGCATGACTTAAGTCTATATGCAAGCCTGACAAAATTTAAATACAAAAATATACCCAAAAGTCACAGCTCTGACATCGCCATTGCCTCGTTGGTCTCGCGGAATAAATACCAATTTCAAAATATAATCGAGAAGTTCTTGGTTCTTTTTCTGTATCAGACTGTGTTATGGGGTCTTTCAATCACAAAATTCTCAATCATCTTACCTATTACGATAAACATTAAGATTTAATAGCTAATGAAATGTTGGTATAAAAATACTCCTCTGCCTTCCCTTTTGTAGGTACAACCGTGAGAGATTACGTAAACAGGACAAAATATTTTAGAAAATTACATCATGCCATAGATACCATGCATACGAAATTGTAGATGCGGAAGAGAATCGCCCAAACCTATTTTAATAATCATCATTATCAGCCCATATACGTCCCACTGCTGGGCACGGGCCTCCTCTACTACTGAGAGGGTTTAGGCCTTAGTCCACCACGCTGACCTAGTGCGGGTTGGCGGACTACACACCTAAGAAATTCCTAAGAACTTTTAGGTGTGCAGGTTTCATCACGATGTATACCTTCACCTTTAGAGTACGTCATAATTCATTCTGAATACATACATAACCTCGATAAGTTAGAGGTGTGTGCCTGGGGTTTGAACCCGCGACCGTCGAGATTCTCGACCGCGTGCCTAAATCTCGAGGCCATCACGACTTATTTTAATACAATGTACATTGTTAATTTAGTTTTCGCTGTTGCCATCCGGGGCATTAGAGCGCTTATAAATAGCTTCGACAAAGGTGAAGGTTCATTTACTAGGAAGCTGATGTATAACGAGTAAATTATCGCGAGTTCGATTCCCCCGTATATCATACAACAGATTACATATCGTTAGAAATTGAAAGTATCTAATTTGGCTTTTTCTTAACAAAAATATCGCCTTTTCTCATTTCGACTGCGCTGTGGTCTCGTAGCGCAAGTGTGTGCCGTGTTATGTATAGGTTCCGGGTTCAATATCCGGGTTGGGCTAGGTATTACTGAGGTTTTTTCATCAGGAAATTGTTTGTAGAAATACGAAAATGTGCCCGAATAACGTCATAGGTCTCGCCCCCTATTCCGTGGGTCTGATACATGCATGTATCTGATGTATCTGTATGTACATTGTACACATACTAATTGCGTCGTGGTACAAGTGTGTTAAATCTTATGTAAAGCAGTGATGGCCTAGAGGTTTAGGCGCGCGGTCGAGAATTTCGGCGGTCGCAGGTTCAAACCCCAGGCACACACCTCTGACTTGTCGAAGTTATGTGTGTATTCACAATGAATTATCATTTGCTTTAACGGTGAAGGAAAACATCGTGATAAAACCTGCACTCCTAAAAGTTCTTAGGAATTTCTTAGGTGTGTAGTCCGCCAACCCGCACTAGGCCAGCATGGTGGACTAAGGCCTAAACCCTCTTAGTTGTAGAGGAGGCCCGTGCCCAGCAGTGGGACGTATATGGGCTGATGATGATGATGACAAGTGTGTGCTGTGCGATATGGAGGTCTCGGGCTCGATTCCTATCCACGCCAACTGTTTTTTCCATTAGGAATTTTAAGGAGCTCGTAATCTGAAAATGTGCCCGAAAAGCAGCAATGGGCTCGCCTCTGATTACGATAAACCTAAAACAGTATTGGTGCATGTGCAGAAATGCACCTCTGCCTTCCAGTGGCGATACTTCCATAAAAGCCCAAAAGCCCAGCTCAGCTTACAAAATTCCGAATAACAATCTTTAAGCTTTAAATACTTATTTAACAAAAGCAATTTGACGTATAAATGAAAATATCCTGACCCCACAATAAACAATTATAAACAAGACATTACATAATTAACGTGTAACGCTTTTGGGCTTCTATGGAAGTACAGCCACTGCTGCCTTCCTCTTCGGCGGATACAGGCTTACATAAAAATATATTCTTCTAATCTAAATGCCATAAGCCCATATACGTACGTCCCACTGCTGTGCACGGGCCTTCTCTAACATTGAGAGGGTTTAGGCCTAATCTAAATGTAAAATTCATAAATTATGTTATATATTATTATAATATTTAAATTCCCTTACATCCTGTCGCCTACAGATTATCAGTCATTAAAGTAGTCTTTTTCTTTCTTTCTTTCTTTCTTAAAATATTACACGAATATCATGTTGGTATTCTAAACGTCGCGTGTGGTGCACACATTACGACCACGGTGTGCTTTATTTCATTATAATGTTCAATTATTGTCGTATTTTTAAGTAATTTAGTTTTTCCGCGTAATTGTTTTTTAAATTAGGTTTTTTGGGCCTACTTTGCCCTTGCGTAGCCCAAAAGCATTGGCTTTCGACAAGAAGATGATAGATAGAATATAGATGGAAAAACGAAAATCTAATGACAGCCCAGTTGGCTAAACGAGAGGCCTCGATCCCTTTTTTTTCCGCGGGGAAAATCCTATTTACGGACTCACCGGCGACTTCCGACCCAGCATGGATGTTACCGCCCGTTTTCGGGCGGCCGCTGGGTCGGGTCCCTACCAAAAATCAATGCGCCATAATACGCCTCGATCCCTGCAAGACAATTGTGTGACGGGAAAGTCTCTCGTAGTTTCTGATACCCACGACACTAGATTTGTATCTTAGTGTGGGGTCAGAACTATGTATGTGACTTTTGGGAGTATTTATTACTAATAGAGCCAAGTATTAGGTGAAGAGGCCGAGCACCAATTGTTTGAACGCCATGTAAATAAATATGTACACGCGTTAGAAGTTATACCACACGACTGAATTGAAACTTATAAATACGCCCAACAGTCACATACATAGTTCTTAGTTTACACCACATATTACATTTCTGAACACATAAATATGTCAATCCCTTTTTATTACTGTCACTATTCTATATTTTTGAAGTCTAAAACATATATATTTTTTTTAATAACTTCATGGTGTCGGTTTTCCGTGACGGTGTGCGCGCGCATCGTAAAAACTTACTCTCATCATTTTTCCCTAACGCGCCAAGAGAAGTATAACTTCAAAAAACACTTATAAATACGAAAGTCTGTCTAAGACGTTATTATTTACGATTTGTTTCCCACACCATACACAAGGAATTCTTTAAATGAGGTTTTTTTTATACCGACATGCTATTTTAATGAAACAACAACTAAAAACCTCATGAAAATCCATTACTAATCACAAATGTATGTGAGAACAAACAGGCGGGCAGGAATTTTAAAATTGTCCTTCAGGACAGCTCTCAGTGCGAGGCACCCATAGAAAAAATAGTATAGTCACTATCTTGTGACGTGGTATTTTAATGGCGTTGCGTCGAGGCTACAACTTTAATCAAGTAATGGAAACCCGGCAGGTGGTGGTCAGGTATCGATTAGACAACCAGTTACTCGGAAAATGAAGAAATTTCTACTATACAACTTCATACAACACTTGTGCGGGTACACAAGCCTAGTTATTAATATTTTTTTTTTTTTTTTTTTTTTGGGAAATATACAGAACAATCACAATCAAAAAATACAAAACAAAAATATAAACACAATCCAAAGCAATTTCCACTTATAGGTAAAGCACAAAAAAGAAGAAGTGAACGACTAAACTAACAAGAAATTACATATTTCGCAAATAAATACACCCAACAGTCACGTACATAGTTCTGACCCCACATTAAGATACAAGTCTTGTGTCGTGGGTATCAGAAACTACGAGAGACTTTTCGGTATCACATACACCCAGACCCGAAACAAATACACGTGGATCACACAAACATTTGTCTCGGTGTGGGGATCGAAGCCGCGGCCTCTCGTTTCGCAAGCTGGTATCTAGCCAACTGCGCCACGGGGCTGTGAAATAATCACCATCAAGTACTAAATAGTGACTAACACAGGTTGTAAATAGACCGCGATCGACGAGTAATAGTTACGGTGGAGACAAACTCATTGACAGTAAAAAAATCCCCAAAAAGAAATAAACATTTTGACGTTTTCCTTATCACCATATTCTACAGGAGAATTTTACAAAATATCAACATAAATTACACAGCTTATGCACAGGGTTTTACACAGGTAGTTAGGAAAACGTCATATTTTTCCTCATATGTTTTAGCGTCATTGTGTTTTTTATCAGCGTAACTATTACTTGTCTTAATTTTTCTTCCTTATCCAATGGTACCTCAGTTTCATTTACTATGACGTGACTCTACTTATAAAAATCATTAAACTACCTATTTAAATAAATAATTAAATACACCCAACAGTCACATACATAGTTCTGATCCCACACTAAGATACAAGTCTTGTGTCGTGGGTATCAGAAACTACGAGAGACTTTTTGGTCTCACATACACCCAGACCCGAAACAAATATTTGTGGATCACACAAACATTTGTCTCGGCGCGGGGATCGAACCCGCGGCCTCTCGTTTCGCAAGCTGGTATTTAGCCAACTGCGCCACGGGGCTGTCAAAATTTTTATTTTAACTCACCAAATTATTCACAAAGTTTATTTTTAACGCGGCCAAGGTTACATTATTTCCGTATACGGAACGAAACTACAACAATGTATCGACAATGGAGGTAAAATAAACATCGATTAAGTTCTAAAATAACGTTATTAGACCATGCAATCCTTGGTTTAGTAATCGAGATTTGAAGGGTTCATTCTTTGCGTTTTTAATGAATTGATTCATATATTCACGCCTGTTCTCTGAAGGGGAAGGTAGAGATGTATTTTAATATCTACGTTTAGCTAGCCGTGTTTTTAGGTTCTATGTAATAGGGGGTGATTGCCGTATTCCGGCCACATTTTAAGACGGTGCGGTGTGCTGCTACTGAGAATTTCCTAATAGAAACCCCCAATAACACTTTACCTGACCTGGGATTAGACTCGGGGCCTCTCGAGCGCTCGACACAATTGTACCACGTGAACAATTATGCAGTTTTTTAAATGTACTCAAAGTATTTCTACAAGTTATATAACCTTCGCAATGGCGTCGAAGATTCTAGAGAATACACATTCCTAGGCTCCGTGCTGCTCCAGGCACATTCCATAAAACTGTAAAATTGTTTTAAATAAATTCGCTAATAAAATTGATAATAAACTAGACTCCGTCGGTATTAGTCAGTTAAACAGCTCCTTAATACAGTTTCATGATTCCCATGGGACACAACCCTAATTAACAGAAAGACCAATTAACCTTAAACATTGCTCACGAAATATATGGTTACGGCTTTATATTTCACACAAAGGCTTTTTTGTGCGTCAACAATGGGCTTTGTGTTGATCTAAAAGTTTTTTGAATGTATTAAAATGGTTTATGCCGAATTGTTATAATGTGGTGGTCACGTATAGTTACATTGTATTGTTTACTTCATAGATAAACTGGCTATGAAACTGGTTCCCTACGCTTGAACAAAATATTATATCCACCAATATTTACGACGAAGTCTCTAGCGTAAGATATCTTTGATAAGATAATTTTTTCATAGTGGAGGATCGGAATCATTGACTGAAGTTAAATTAATTAATTTTGTTATTCATACTAACACACTAAGACTCTAAGACGTGTTAAAGTTAATATATTTGCCTTTTAGGGGATAGCTTAACACACTGCCTGACCCGGGAAATGAAGTCGGGACCACTAGATAGCACGATAGACACTTATCCCGCGACAATACGAGGCAGTGAAATAATATTATTTTAATATATCTTTAACGCAGTCGAAACCGCGGAGCAAGGTTATTTATTATTTATTCGTATCATCATCAGCCCATATACGTCCCACTGCTGGGCACGGGCTTCCTCTACCATTGAGAGGGTTTTAGGCCTTAGTCCACCACGCTGGCCTAGTGCGTATTATTCGTATACCTACAACTTATACCAACCAGCGCGGGAGAAAGGCTAGCTATATACCAACAATGGCATAAAGTACTGAGTGGGCCAGAGGTGTATTGCTATACCCGCAATACACTAATTATTCTAAGCAACCAAAAACAATCTTAATAAATATAGATAAGATCAGATAAGAAAGACGTCATTGACTAAAAAACAGTAATTTTCGTCACAAACATTACTACTCCCGATAAAATATACAGAACTATATAAACATGAAGCAAAACAACGTGTTCTACTAAAGAAAAAAACTCTTGGAACTCCAAACAATACGTATAAAATGTTAAACAACATCACAATGCTTGTAAACAACAAATTCTTTGTACGCGACGGCAATAGCACATTTTTGTTTAAGATACCGATCGCGACACACGGGACGGAAGTCTTTGAATTATATTAATAGACTCACGAAAAATGTATTGAGGCAAGAAATCAATGTATATACTAGTGCATTTGAGAATACTAATTAATTTGTATTTAGATTAACAAATCTTCATGAAACATGGAAACAATAATGAGGTTGACAAGGCAATTTTAATAGATGATATGAAACCGAATTTGTGTTAGTGGAATCGTATATACAAGTCAAAGTAAGCCAATATAAACAAGCATAAAAATTTAAGACAACGAAGATTTAAAATGTAAACATAAGATCATTTAATAAGATGCAATGACATCGAACGTCACCGATGAGCTATGCAAAATTTGTGATGGTAGAATAGAGTGTGCTCCGACCGCAATTCTCTTAATATCTCTAGTTCATACACTGTATGGCCATATTGCTCCAGAACCTGATTATTTTGGCAAGAACAAGGATCTTTTCCATTCTGACATGAAGACTATATCTAAAGAAGATATGGACTTGGTGAAATTCAGGCAGTTCATGTACTTCGACAAGTTCCCGGATAAAGTTGACGATGAAGATGTTCCTGTTTACGATTTTGTTATAGTCGGAGGAGGAACAGCTGGTTGCGTTTTAGCTAGCCGACTATCGGAGAATAGGAAGTGGAAGGTAAATCATAATTTTTAATACCATCTAAAATTTGTAAGAGAAGAAGTGTTATATTTAATTTGTGTAGCAATCTTTATATAAGACCAATTTTAGTTTTAGGATTTTAATATCATACTCCTATTCAACAGAGAATGGCAATTTCCTACCGCAAATACTTGCATTATTCATAAAAATATTTGTCGTCTTTGCCTCGTGGTTTCGCAGCACAAGAAGTTGCCGTGCGATCTAGAGTTCCCGGGTTCGATTCCCGGGTCAGGCAAAGTGTTTTTGGGTTGTTCCATTAGGAAATTGTTAGTAGCAGCACAAAGTCTAGAAATGTGCCGCCTAGCCGCCTGTTACGTGGGACTGGCTAAATGTGGGTGGAGAAATCCACATCTGCCTGCGAAATATAGGCGTTAGATTATGTTATATGTATGCACATACTACATATGTATATAAATGTTATATTCAAGTGACATGAAGTACAAGGAATATAAAACTTGTCGGTATTTTATTCATATGCAAATACAACGTTACCATTATTTCTATTTACTTGTTCTAACATACTGTGTGTGTAAGGTCACCTTTTCTGCCATGATTGCATCTATTGAAAACAATAAGTGTAGTAGTTAGTAGATAGTTATTAATGTCAGTAATTTTAATCGCAAGAAAATAGGTTGTTCTTACGCATTAATATATCATACACAAAAGAGCGCTCTATGTACCTTCAACCTTCAAGATGTCTATAGAAAATAGATATTAATTTTTGTTATAATGATTATTTTAATAGTTTTGTGTTTTCTGTCGTATTTTGTTCAAGGTACTGCTGATAGAAGCAGGACCTGAAGAGCCCAAGATGGCGCTCATACCAGGCTTGACGAGCGAATTCAAAGGATCCACTCTAGACTGGCAATACAGTATGAGGCCAAAAAAGGGGTGAGTTTTAGTCTCACAAAAGTAATTTTGAGAAGATCCGTTGATTGTTTTATGGTAATGCAATTAGCAGAAATAACTTAAAATTCTTATTATTAGAGGTGTGTCCTCAAGTAGAATTACAATAATTAAAATAAAGTAAATTTGTTCTTTTAAGTCGTTCAACGGGTCTTCTGAAACAAGCATTGTTATTCATCAATCGTTTAGTTGTATCACGTTTTAGGTTCTGTCAGAATCTTGTAGAAAAGGGCTGTGAAGTCGTCCAAGGGCGCGTACTTGGAGGGACATCGACTATAAATGATATGGCATACATGAGAGGCAGTCCAGCTGACTACGATGAATGGGCGTTGAATGGTAATGAAGGCTGGAGTTACAGCCAAGTACTGCCCTACTTCAAGTACTCCGAAGGAAACTACGATAAAGACATTGCTAAGAACAAATTCTTTCATTCCGCTCAAGGACCACTGGATGTTGGACGATACCCTTACGTTGATGATAATGTGGATGTACTCCTTAGTGCCTTTAACGAGTTAGGCTATAATTACACGGATATAAATGGTAGAAATCAACTCGGTTTTATGCGAATACAAACCATGTCATACTATGGTGAGAGAATTAGCTCATATACTGCATTTATTGAACCTGTAAAAAATCTACGATCAAATTTAGACATTACTACCGAAGCTCTTGTGACCAAAATAATTTTGAAAGAGGTCAGTGACACGGTAAAGGCAATCGGTGTAGAATATATAAAGAACGGTACAAAAGTCAGAGTCAAAGTGAAGAAGGAAGTCATAGTGAGTGCTGGTGCAATAAATTCTCCGAAATTACTGATGCAGTCTGGCCTAGGGCCAAAAGAATACTTGGAGTATGTAGGCGTTCGTGTTTTTTATGATTTACCAGTTGGAAGTAATTTTCAAGACCATTTATCTGTGTGTTTACCAGTGATAAAGTTATCTAAAACTGCAACAATGTCAAAGTTTCCGGAAAAGATGAAAGATATTACTGACTACTACGCCAAAGGCGTTGGACCCTTGTCAGCTAATTTTCAGGTCGTTGCTTATATTGAATCGAGCCTGTCAGATGTTTTAGGTACTCCTGACATTGAAGTTAGATTTAAAGGTCACAATTCAAACATGTATTACGATAGAATGGATATGTGCGTCTCTTTATTAACCCCAAAGAGCAGAGGTCACGTAGTCTTGAATGCAACAGACCCTGTATTTGGTAAGCCGTTAATTTATCCAAACTTTTTAAAAGATAAGTCTGATGAACGGAAAATATTGGAAGGGATAAAGGAAGTAATAAGACTTTTTGATACAGATGTGTTCAAATCTGCTGAATACGAATTTGATCCTCAACCGATTTTGAATAATGATTGCAAATATCATGAAAGTGTTTCAGAAGATTTTTGGTCGTGCATTATAAGACATTTTTCTTTGCCACTTCACAATTACGTTGGCACATGCAAAATGGGAATCGCTAAAGATCGTGAGTCGGTGGTAGACAACAATTTAATGGTGTACGGTGTGGGAAATTTAAGGGTTGTTGATGCGTCGATAATGCCTAAAATTACAAGAGGTTCTACTGCAGCCCCGGTTATTATGATTGCTGAAAAGGCCAGTGATTTAATAAAAACTACTTGGTATTAAATAGTATTTAATTTACCTACAGCCTTATTGTCATCTATTATAATAATGACCTTTGTTTTCCTTCCAGTCTTTCAAGATCATTTTGGCACCTTTTTCTGCAATCATCATTGTTGCAGCGTATATTCCCCCACGCACGTGGGTCGGCATTACTGAAGCGTCGATTATTCGGAGGCCTTCGACTCCGTGGACCCTCAATTGATAGTCCACTACAGATTCTGTGATATTTTCTCCCATTCTACAAGTTCCTACTGGTCGTCCCATTGCTTTGGTATAGTGTCTCGTGATACAATTCCATTGGTCTCTGTTAGTCAGCCTGTCACAAGGGAATAAATCAAGCGGTGCAATTTTAACTTCTGCTTTTTTCATTTCTTTAGTGTCAAGAAGCTGTAAAGCTATGTCAACGCTGTCGACTAGCGTGTCCAAATCTTCCGTTTCTTTTAGTAGATTGGCTTGTATGACCGGTCTTCCATACTTTGGGTTTCTCTTATTCAACATGACTTTTCCCCTACTTTTGGGTCTTAAGAGTATAGGATAAATATTGACTAGATTATAATAAGGTAGTGGCAGATTTGATTCTTCCGCCGCATGTACACTTACGTTTGTAAGCATAAATTTATCGCTCCTAATAAAGTTGCCTTCTAAAGCCAGTTCTACATCTGCCGCGTTTGTATTTTCGTAGAGTTGTATGAACGTGGACACTTGATTTATGCCTCTAGAAGCTAGAGGACCACTTCGATTTTGGAACCAAGTTTTGAAATCGTTTATGACTTGGCTCTCAGTGACTGGTGCAACATCGCTTAAAATGAACGCTAATCCTCCCGTAGATACTTGGTCCTGGTAATTGAGTCCAACCGGAAGATTGAGTATGGCAGTGATGTTATGTTTTTTTAAATCTGCCACTGGCCCTACTCCAGACAGATGTAACAACCGAACGTTGTTTATAGCACCGCCAGTTAATATAATTTCTCTTTTTACATACGCAGGTATTTCCTTTCCCTTTTCGATTTCGTATAAGACCCCGTCCACATTTTTCTCATGCTTGTTGATAACAATTTTGGTAACGGTTGCGCCTTTCAAGATTGTTAGATTTTTCCTATGTTTAACAGGCTTTAGGAATGCAGAGTTAGTACTTAATCTGGTGTTATTGTGTACTGTGAATTGGTTAAATACTACAGCCTCAGGTACATTGGTGTTGATGTCCAAGGTTCGGAAGCCCATCTCAGCGAAAGCATTAGAGAACACTTCTATATATCGGTCTGCGTATTTGAATTTCTGGACTCGCATTTCACCTCCTCGAGCGTGGTAGAATGAGTTCATGAGTATGTCGTAGTCTCCTAGAATTATAAAATACATATACATATATAGCAGAGGCGGTACTTCCATAGAAGCCCAAAAATCCAGCTTGCCTTATAAAATTCCGAAAAATATAATCTTTCAGCTTTAAATCTAAATTTAACAAAAGCCATTTGACATATAAATAAGAATATCGTAACCCCATAATAAACAATTATAAACTAGACATTACACAATTAACGTGTTACGCTTTTGGGCTTCTATGGAAGTACCGCCACTAATATAGAGATAACTACACGCACGTAATTTTTTGCTCATGGAAATCCTACCGATGGGGGCATCGAACACATGATTACTAGGTTTCATGGAGCACACTTAACACGCAATTGTGACGTCAGAGTTGCTATCACATATTTCAAAAACATTTCAAAGCCCCTCCTCCGACATATACGTTCTTTATACATCATAATATCATTATACAGAAGTATTGTTTTACGAATGCAATATAAATAATATCTGACCATAACGCTGCATACACTCTTCCCTGTTGCGCTGAAGGGGTAAAAGCAGAGACTTATCTCTAAATCCACGAAGCGCTTTTTAAAGTCCAACTTAATAGGCGTTTTGGTAATATTCGAGGACATATTTAGATGTTATTCCATTCGTTATGAAATTTCTCTATTTGCTTCTTATCATTTTGACAACCCCGTGCCGCAGTTGGCTAGACACCAGCTATCGAAAAGACAGAACTTGAGTTCGATACCCGCACCGAGACAAATGTTTGTGTGATCCATAACTATTTGTTTCGAGTCTACGCGTTTGTGAGACCTAAAAGTCTCTCGTAGTTTCTGATACCCACGACACAAGACTCCTATGTTAGTGTGGGGTCAGAACTATGTATGTGAATGTTGGGTGTATTTATTTATTTGTTTATTGATCTCACCATTGTCCTCAGAAGCTTTGAAATATTCCAGCAAATTCTCAAATTTCCAGTCCAATGAGCCTAAAGCCCCTGTGCTGTGCCATCCATCATAGTCCACCTTTGACCCTCGGGTGTACTTCATGTCATTTATCACGCTGGACCCTCCGAGGACCTTGCCGGTTTTGACCTCACAACTACCTCCGGGCCTAGAGAGGCAAGAATACCCATTCCTCTCCGTCCTGAAGTTCCAGAGGATGGGACGGTAGTCCTTGGTTGGGACGGCTGGTATATCGTAGTCTACGTTTTCATCATCACCGGATTCTATGACTAGAACCTGTTTTAATACGGAAAGCGTTAGTTAAAAATGCTTATCGCCTAACATCGATTGACTGATGTAAAACTCAACTAAATTGCTATCACAACTCGTATTAAGGAACATGAATATTAATTCATGTGATTATATTAAAAAGACTAGCTGTGCCCGCGACTTCGTCCGCGCGGAAAATTAATTTTTAATAAGAAAATTTATAAACTAAAAGTAGCTTAAGTTACGTCTTATTACATCAGCTATCTGCCAGTGAAAGTCCCGTTAAAATCGGTCCACCCGTTTCAGAGATTAGCGGGAACAAACAGACAGACAAAAATTGTAAAAATCGTTATTTTGGTATATGTACCGTGTATACATATATTATATTCATATATACATGTAGTAAAAAATGGTTATTTCAATATTACAAACAGACACTCCAATTTTATTTATTTGTATAGAATAGATATAAAATCACGTTGGTATTTTTATGTACATTTTTGAAGCTCAATCGACAATACTATTGAATAATTCTTAATCTTCTTCGTTCATTTAATAGTTGTACTAAATATGTCTTTCTATAATTAAAAAAAGGCTGAAAAATAATCATTAAAATCAATTTCTTTCTTTGTTTAAAAATCTTAAAGGGATTTTGATATTGATAGCATAACTAGTCAAAACAATAATTTGGCAACGGTTAGACAGATCAAATATAGCCCATATTTCAAGTCAGTTCAGTCAATTTTTAGTCTCTATAATCGGCTCCATCATTTTACCTTCCAATCCGGGACAGCTGACAGTCTGTTGGCAAGCACACAGCCGGCCGTACCACCGCCCACAATTATAAAGTCGAACACGCTGTTCCTAACGTCTCTTTCATCTGCTTTGGTCCTCGTTGCCTTTGAGAAGAGATCAGCTTTCGTCAACCAAGTTAGAGAGAAGATTAGGAATACCGGAGCGATTAGGTACAGCCTGAAGATTGGAAGAATTCATATTTATTTAATGTTTATATGACAAGTAACATATACAGAGATCCAACAAAAAGATCAGAAATTCAGTGGGTATCAGAAATTGCAAGACTCTTCTCACAAACACCCAGACCCGTAACAAATATTTACGAATGACACAAATATTTGTCGCGGTCCGGTGACATAGTACGCGACTTCACCTTCAGCTAAGATTATTCCGAATATTTAGTAATATATGTTTTCTGTGTTTTTTTGCCTTGGTGCGTGATTTGAATATGTTTTATTACTCTTAGTAGTAGTAGTACTCGTAGGCTCAACCAACTTCTATCCGTTCAATAGTTTTATAGGTGTGCGTTAATAAACAGGCTTTTTTCTTAATCATTTTTGTTTTTTATTACATTTAAAACGTTACTGTAACATTGTAACAGACTGACGCGTATAATTATAGAAGTACACAACACTTACGTCGAAGTCGTGATGGCCTCGAGATTTAGGCACGCGGTCGAGAATCTCGACGGTCGTGGGTTCAAACCCCAGGCACACACCTCTGACATTTCGAAGTTATGCGTGTATTCACAAATAATTATCACGTACTTTAACAGTGAAGGAAAACATCGTGATGAAATTTGCACACCTAAAAGTTCTTACGAATTTCTTAGGTGTGTAATCCGCCAACCAGCACTAGGCCACAGTAAACAGTTAAAGCCTCTCAGTTGTAGAGGAGGCCCGTGCCCAACAGTGGGACGTATATGGGCTGATGATGATGATTATGATGATGATTATGATGACAGCACTTACGTACAAAATTATCTTTATTTTTGATTAATTGCTTTAATACATACGTCTTCGTATAATGTAACACAAAAATGTAACACAAAAAAGCTCACATAACAATAATAATAAATAATAATAAATACACCCAACAGTCACATGCATAGTTCTGATCCCACACTAAGATACAAGTCTTGTGTCGTGGGTATCAGAAACTACGAGAGACTTTTCGGTCTCACATACACCCAGACCCGAGACAAATGTTTATGGATCACACAAACATTTGTCTCGGTGCGGGGATCGAACCCGCGGCCTCTCGTTTCGCAAGCTGGTGTCTAGCCAACTGCGCCACGGGGCTGTCAAACATAACGTGCAAAGCATTCTGTATAAAATATGGCCGAATTGTAAACATTATGTGATAAATGGTCATGATGTTCTTTTAAGTTCTGTTAATTATTTTTAATTGGACGTAGTCGCCGTAACGTGGATGATCGGCGGGTGATATATTAACGCTGGCAACACTTGTTTAATGTAACGCGGTGTTGCCAGTTTTTTGTGCATGTATTTTAATTGTTTAAATTTGTTGATATGAAATGTGTTACGCGTTTGATCTGAGTTATTTGGTGATTGTTTTTTATGATACATATGATACCATTTTTGTCATAATTACATATATTAATTAAGCTGACCTGTAGTGTTAAATTGTTTCCGGCAATTTTTTTGTGTGCGTAACTATTTCATAATATATTTACAGTGGTGTGAAAAAATATAGACTCATACCTAATTATCTACTTTATTGAAAAACAAATGGATATATATTACAATCATTATTATAAATGAATAACGCAAAGAAATTGTATTGTTAATAGATATAAACGTTTTTTTATATTTTTACTTTAATTAAGAAATTTCCTATCCCAATGAACAAAAGATGTGAAAAATTAATATCAAATTCAAATTCAAAATATTTTATTGTGGTACATAGGTGAAGAAGAAGGTGTTACATTGGCTTATTTAGTACAGCTATGACCCGCCATATTGGCATACAATAGTTTAGGATACACTTTTTTAAAAAACACAACAAAATAAATTAAAAATATAAGACATAACAACAAATTAAAAATATAATAAAAAACTACATATCCAAAACCAAAAAAAAAAAAAAAAAATACAATAAAATAAGCAAAATTAACAATTATTCTTATCGTTTAAATAGTCATTTAAATTATAGTAGCATTTACTAATTAAAAATCTAAACAAATTGCTCTTATAATTATTTATCTCATCTAAATCTCTGATTGACTCTGGTAATTTATTATAGATCTGGGGAATTACATGGAGTGCGCTCTTGTGAAATAAAGCAGTTTTGTGGGCTGCATATGTCATTTTGTCTCTGTGTCTGGCTCGACTGCTATGTTTATATAGGTGAGTGTGTTTCTTAGCAAAAATAGCACATTCATAAATATACATAGAGGGTAGCGGTAATATTTTCAATTCTTTAAAGTATGGAATACAAGAGGTAGTTGCATCAATGTTAACCATAGATCTAATACACCTCTTCTGAGCTTTAAAAGCTAGGTCTTTGTGTGTGGAATTGCCCCAAAATATCACTCCATACCTCAAAATAGAGGCAACGTGTCCGTGGTAAGCGCAGAGGACTGCAGATTTATCGGATATTTTGCGTAGATTGTAGAGAGCGTATGATTGCTGGTTAAGACGTCTGCATACAAAATCTACATGTCTTTTCCAATTTAGCTTTTTATCAATATAGAGGCCTAAAAATTTTATTTCATCTATTTCCTCAATGGCAGTATTTTGGAATGTTATGTTTAAATTAGCTTTTGTTTTATCCCTTTGTCTGAAGTTCATAATTTTAGTTTTTGCCACATTTAGTTTTAAATTATTTGAGGAAAGCCAGTCGGTTATATTAATTAAAAAAGTGTTAATCTCCTTATTTATATTCGTCTATAAATATATATATAAATTAATAATTAGGTATGAGTCTATATTTTTTCACACCACTGTATATCACTATCATCATCATCAGCCCATATACGTCCCACTGCTGGGCACGGGCCTCCTCTACCATTGAGAGGGTTTAGGCCTTAGTCCATCACGCTGGCCTAGTGCGGGTTGGCAGACTACACACCTAATAAATTTCTAAGAACTTTTAGGTGTGCAGGTTTTATCACGATGTTATCCTTCACCGTTAAAGCAAGTGATAATTCATTGTGAATACACACATAACTTCGAAAAGTCAGAGGTGTGTGCCTATGGTTTGAACCTGCGACCGCCGAAATTCTTAACCGCGCGCCTAAACCTCGAGGCCATCACTGCTTAATTAGGTATGAGTCTATATTTTTTTACATCACTGTATATCACTATACTGTAATATAAAAAAGAGATAAGCTTAATTAATGAGAATAGTGGCCGACGTGAGCTCCAGTCCAAAGCACAAATCATTACAAAGAGTAATACGAGAGTAAATAATTATTGTTACGTATACTTTGAAGAAAAAAGATCGTACTGATATCTGCATACTATTGTTAAGGCTAGTATGTTGGACTAAGGCCAAACTCCTTTTAGCCGTTTAACTTGCCCGTGACCAGTAAAAAAACATATTATGAGAGATGATACAATAAATAAAGTAGATACAAAGCCTGTATCCAAGAATAAGGAGAGGTGTAGTAGTTCTACGACACGTTTTTGCCAAAAAAAAAACATTACAGTAAAAGTAAAGGAGTTTCACAATCTCACGAAAAACTAATATGAAGCAAAAACTTCGGTCTTTTTATCGCACTTATGTGAAGTTACATTTGACGATATTTCTGTTTTTAAAGGTGAAAAGGTATATAAGCGATATATTTATAATCCATTATTTATAAACATATATTAAAAAATTAAAATATATCTAACATATTAAAAAATGAAATTTTGGTATGCAGTTTTTCTGAGATAATTTACATTCGCTGTCATTGAAGTCGATATTAATTACGAATACATATATTTTAGAACCCGGAATAGGCCAGCGCAGTGGACTAAGGTCTAAACCCTTTCAGTTGTAGAGGAGGGACCTACATGGGCTGATGATGATGATAATATTTTTGAAAAGTCATTCCATATTTGAACCTGATCGCCAATCCGAGGCTTACAGTTTTTGACTCGTTAATACTTTTACAATATAAAATAATTATTACCTAATTAAAAAAACAGTCATAAAATATTTATTAAGAGCAGTGATAACAATTGTTTCGATAACCTTTTAGTTTGGCTAAATTTTAATGTATTACCAACCAAACTCATTTATTCAAAGAAGATTGCATTTGATGTTAATTAACTCATTCGACTATTGTTTACTGCCGATCGCATGTCAAGGATATTTTGAGTTCAAGGCTTGATTTACCAAAACACTGAAGATTTATTTTTTTGTATAACTAGTAACAAATAATATCACTACATTTTTTTTTATAAACAGTATAATATTACGTTTATAAAAGTGTTTGTACGTAATACGGGTATCTATTAATACATAAAAAGTATATAAAATGAAGAGGAAGAAACCCAAGAATTTCGCTATTATTATTTTGTATAATTATGTTCTATTATACAATGAGTATATAAAAATTTTGTTAGTTAAAAATTAAATACATACACTCAACAGTCCCATACATAGATCTGATCCCACACTAAGATACAAGTCTTGTGTCGTGGGTATCAGAAACTACGAAAGACTTTTCGGTCTCACATACACCCAGACCCGAAACAAATATTTTTGGGTCACACAAACATTTGTCTCGGTGCGGGGATCGAACCCGCGGCCTCTCGTTTCGCAAGCTGGTGTCTAGCCAACTGCGCCACGCCACTGCATATATCACCCTTTCTTGTTTATTTTTATTACATAGGAACACGAATACCCATCTTTTTTCATTTCAAAGGAAATTCCAATAATATTTTAAGTTTCGTTGTAAGTATCATAACAATGCATATGGTTTGAAAGCCGCCGTAGCGAGATTTCCAAATGTGCCACATGTCAAAGTCAAAATCAAAATCACCTTTATTCAAATAGACTTTTACATGTGCTTTTGAATCGTTATTATTTTTTTTGTTTTTTATTGCCGCTTCGAAACGTGTTATAAAATGAACACTATATTTATCATCATCAGCCAATATACGGCCCACTGCTGGGCACGGGCCTCCTCTACAACTGAGAGGGTTTAGGAATTAGTCCGCCACGCTGGCCTAGTGCGGGTTATTACGTGGGACTGATACATACCTGGTGAAATGTGGGTGCAGAAATGCACCTCTGCCTACCCCTTCGTGGAATACAGGCGTGAGTTTATGTATGTGACATTGTGTTTATTCCGCATTGCGCTTATCGGGTACCAAAACGGTGTATTTACTCTGCCAGTTTAAAAATAATCTTGCTATCGCGAGTTTCATTAGAGTGATAATGTTATAAAACAAAACTATATTTTTATTTACATCAACAGTTATTTAATTCTGACCCAGACATGAATAGCGTTTAATTAAAATAGTCATCATCTTCATCATCAGCTCATACTCGTATACGTCCCACTGCTGGGCACGGGCCTCCTCTACAACTGAGAGGGTTTAGACCTTAGTCCACCACGCTGGCCTAGTGCGGGTTGGCGGACTACACACCTAAGAAATTCCTAACAACTTTTAGGTGTGCAGGTTTCATCACGATTTTTTCCTTCACCGTAAAAGTATGTGATAATTATTTATGAATACACACATAACTTCGAAAAGTCAGAGGTGTGTGCCTGGGGTTCGTACCTACGACCGTCGAGAATCTCGACCGCGTGCCTAAACTTCTAGGCCATCACGACTTATTAAAGTAAACAAATTAAAGCAGTACAAAAAATTAAAAGAGTGCAAAAGTCACTTCATTTTATAAATGTACTTGCGTTGGGACGAAACTTTTCTTTGGTGCAATCTTAAAAACCAGTTACTTAAGTCCCTTCGCAAAGTCTGATCTTTCTCTAAACCAAAAACCATCCATATCCGTACAGTGGTTTAAGAGTCAAAGCGTAACAAACACAAATAGACGTAAATGGACCTTCACATCACATTAGTAATATAAACGCGAAAGTTAATAGTAGGTATTGATGTCTGCATGTTTAACTGTGAAGTCAAAGTCAAAAGTCAAATTATCTTTATTCAAATAGACTTTTACAAGCTCCTTTGAATCGTCAATTTTAAGCTATTTCAAACTTAACTATTGGATTGGAAAAGGAAAACATCGTGAGAAAACCTGCACATCTAAAAATTCTTAGGTATTTCTCTAACGTACATACATACATTCATACATAAACTCACGCCTATATTCCCCGAAGGGGTAGGCAGAGGTGCATTTCTGCACCCACATATCGCCAGGTATGTATTAGTCCCACGTAATAGGGGGCGAGCCTATTGCCGTTTTTCGGGCACAATTCCAGACTCCGTGCTGCTACTAAGAATTTCCTAATGGAAAAACCCAATAACACTTTGCCCGACCCGGGAATCGAACCCAGGACCTCTAGATCGCACGGCACATCCTTGTGCCGCGAGACCACGAGGCAGTCTCTGACGTGTAGTTCGCAAACCCACAATAGGTCACCGTGGTGGACTAAGGGCTCACTCCTCTCAGTTGTAGAGGAGGCCTATGCCCAGCGGTGGGACTGGGCTGATGATGTGTGCATATTTGTTAATCACTCATCATAAGCCCATATACGTCCCACTGCTGGGCACGGGCCTCCTCTACAACTATGAGGGTTTAGGCCTTAGTCCACCACGCTGGCCTAGTGCAGGTTTCATCACGATGTTTTCCTTCACCGTTAAAGTACGCGATAATTCATCGTGAATACACACATAACTTCGAAAAGTCAGAGGTGCCTGGGGTTTGATCCCGCGACCGTCGAGATTCTCGACGGCGTGCCTAAACCTCGAGTCCATCACGACTTTGTCCATACAATCATACAAATTGATTTATTGGTGAAGCCGTGAAAGCGTAACAGACAACTTTCGCACTTATTATTATGGATGGGTTTATTACCTGAGCACTGTCATATTTCCACGAGCACAATACTATCACAGGAGGCAACCGTCTCTCCCCGAGTTGTTGGTACGATTGGCCAATGAGGAGTAGCACGGTTGGCTGCCTGCCGCGTTGCGCAGCCGGATGATGTGAAACGGCCGGCTGAGGGCTCAGGATATTCTGCAGGAAGGGAAACCTCACTTCCACCTGTCGAGAGGAGCCTTGACTCGTCCACTATCAAGGATCGCTTTCTGAACGCCTAGTCAGTTTATAAATACGGTGTTTTTTATATTTAGCAAAATAAGACTTTGATATTTTAAGATTTATGTATTAATTGAATTAAAACTATGTCAGGTATCAATGCGAAAATTGTTTTTTTCGTTTGTTACGCTTTCGCACCTAAACCGTTTAAGTGATTTTGACGATATTGGCAAATATGAAGGCGGTGCCTAATGACTGTTTTAAGATATTTTTTGTATAGCTTTATAGATAAAATTGAGTCTTCAGAGAAAGCTAGTAGCATTAAATAAATACACCTAACAATAACACAAATATATACCTACTCATTTTAAAATAACTTGTGAGTACAAGATTTTACTAGAGACTCATCAGGCTCACAAACAGCCACATCATCATCATCATCACCAGCCTCTCTCACGTCCACTGCTGGACATAGGCCTCTCCTATGGCACGCCACTGGGCTCGATTTTCGGCCTTCCTCACAAACAGCCACATTGAATCAAAATGTCTCAGTGCAGGAATCGAACCCACGTACCCAGCATATCCTTAATCTACTGCGGCATAGATGCTAGATGATTACGCTTTGATAGCCAACGTTCAACGACCAAGGAATCTTCACTTAATCTCTTATCAGTGATAACGGTCAGCGGCCTCGTATCAACACTTTATGTAAGTGTTAGCGATAAAATCTCATTACACGCTAAATGTACATATTCCAACGCTATTTACTTTGACTACTATTCAAGTAAGTATGCTTACAAACATATTGACAGCCTCGTGGAGCAGTTGGCTAGATAACAGCTTGCGAAACGAGAAGCCGCGGGTCTGATCCGCGCATCAAAACAAATGTTTGTCTTCATCTTCTTTATCAGCCCATATACGTCCCACTGCTGGGCACGGGCCTCCTCTAAAATTGAGAGGGTTTAGGCCTTAGTCCACCACGCTTGCCTAGTGCGGGTTGGCGGACTACACACCTAAGAAATTCCTAACAACTTTTAGGTGTGCAGGTTTCATCACGATTTTTTCCTTCACCGTAAAAGTATGTGATAATTATTTATGAATACACACATAACTTCGAAAAGTCAGAGGTGTGTGCCTGGGGTTTGAACCCGCGACCGTCAAGACTCTCGACCGGGGCGCCTAAACCTCGAGACCATCAGAGGGTATGAGGGCCGTATGGCGTGGATGAAAAAGCATCCACTTTTCGCCATTTGTATTTTAAATGCCCAAAAAATATCATGAGGCTCGCCCCCTAGGCGACTGATTTACAAAAGCTGCTAGTTGTGAGTTTTTCTACTCCACTGCCTACCACGTCGGAGATACAAGCTTGACTATACGTATGTTTCAATGGCGGTACTTCCATAGAAGCCCAAAAGCGTTACACGTTAATTGTGTTATGTCTAGTTTATTGTGGGTTCAGAATATTCTCATTTATATGTCAAATTGCTTTTATTAAATAAATATTCAAAGCTTCAAGATTGTTATTTGGAATTTTGGAAAGTATCGCCACTGGTATGTGTGTATACGCAAAAATTTGCGACCGTGCGGGGTCCGAACCCACTGTCTCATGTCACGGTCGGCGCCCAACCCATTGCGTTATGGTTGGTATTATAGATTTATCGTGATGAATGAGTTTTTATTGCATTTTTATCAATGTTATTATGATTAAAATATATTGAGTTGCGTGCATAGGCTTTTTGCTTTTTGTAACGTTTGGCATATTTATAAAAAAAATAGAAAGCGTAGAGTTATTTACCCCACTGGGAGTCAAACTGCGATATTACAGTTGACTCTTCAAGTTTAAATGATAAAAGACAGTACTAGAAATATAATATGTATTTTTAAATGTGTTAAATAATTTATACAGCCATTAGAAAATCAATTTATTTTGGTCCCAGACGTTTAAAGCGGCGTAGAAGCCTCACAACAGTTTGAATTTCTAACAATATTATAAAAAAAAAAAAACAACGTGCGTATTATTGCTTCGTGACACGAACCTTGACGCTAACAGCGAAAAAAATACACTGGCAGGACATTTTTGACAGCTCGCGTTTGACAGCTCGAATAAAAAAACAACACTAACGACACATAAAAAAATATTCGCTGTCAAAAAAGTTTTTATAACAATTTATTAACTGGCACTTTGCAAATACATAATTAAAATAGTCAACATACATTAACTTTCGATTATTACGTTATAGTAGGTAATAAATATTTGTAATCTCTTATGAGTATAAGCGTTTATACAAACTTAACATTTAAATACACGCACGGCCTACAAGGCTCAACGGTAAACCGTAATTAATAATTACACTTCAGGTTTCCTTAACCCGTGCAAATGCTCACACATACTGCACAGGTCATAAGTCTTCTTCGTAGATGTGGATGTGATCCTCGGCTCTCGGACACATCCTTTCAGCTTGTTATAAAGGCACTTTTTCGTCGTCTCAATAACGTATTGTTCTTGGTGCGACGCCTGTGCGTCGAGACGGCTGTCGGCCAGCGTGACGACCGCATCATACTCCGTCAAGGGCAGGAATCCTTTGTTGTTCGTGATGAAGCACTTGCCGCAGCGCCGCGAGCTGAACACCTCCGACCCGTCGGCGTCACTGAACGGCGAAGATTTTGGCGCCACCAAGTATATCAGTACGAACTTGTCTCCCAGCCGAAAGTCCTCACTGACAAACGACACTGTCGCCTCCGGGGCGATCTCGTACGAGATCACGAAGTACAGTGTTATGTACAGCAGCAGTATGACAGCGTATCGTAGCACTTTTGACAGGTGTCGCCGAAACATCGCTGCGTGCACGTGAGCATGTTTTGCGTGGCCGCGCGTCGTCCGCCCGCTGTCGCCGCGTTCTCGCCCGCTTCTGAGCGACAGAGAGAGCTAGCGGTCGATACCCGATGGCTGGCCACTTGCCCCAACGCAGCACACCGACAAAATTACACCTTATCACTCGCCGATAAAGTTTAAAATTGTATTGCATTATCCTCTAGCCGCGCGATACCAGACTACCCGTACGACGGGTTTGTGATTCATTTTTTTAATCAATCTGCTGTGGTTTTGAACTTTAACATTTGTTTTATAAGGTCGGGTATTGGTTGGTGTGCGTGGGCACGCTTGCGCGTACGTCAGATGACGTGTTCCGAATAAAGTTTGCAAAGAATGTACTTTTGAAGGAGCAAAAAAGTTTGACTTTTGGTGCCCTCAGCGTGTGGATGAGTTTGGCGCCAGTTTTATTTGTTCACGCGTTACGTTTCGTAACGGAAACATTTTAAAAGTAATGCGTGCCATAAATATTTATTTCTATTTGAGAATTTACGAATATTCTTTCTTCAACAATCAGCCATTACTAATATTATTAATGATTTATGTGTATATCCAATATCATTCTCAGATGTCAGCTACATTATATTTTCAAACGAGAAATCTGTCTAAAGAACAAAATTAAATTTACGATTTTTCCCAGACATGTAGCCGATAGCCAACACAATTCACAGCGTAAAAAACATTGTTTCGTCTCAATCTGCGCTAGTGATTATTTTTAAAATTCAAACTCAATGCCAATTGCCTAAAAACTTACGAAAGCCGTCTTAATAACAGTAAAAATATAATTAGTTCATATTTTTAGGACATCGACATACGAGTACATAGGATAGGCAGAGGTGCAATTGTGCATACAAAATTAGGTCGCTTAAATTAGGTCAGTTACAACTCGCCTGACATTTACGTTAAAAGTTCGGCATCTATTTTTTAAAGAATTTAGTTGATAATATACAGGATGTATTCAGACCGTGATCGGAAACTAAGGCAGGTAATAGCTACGGTGATTACAAACCCCCTGGCGTTACAGAAAACCCCGACAAAAAATAAAAATTTTGAAGTTTTCCTAACAACCATAGGTATCAAGTTCATAGGAATTTCTTAGGTGTATAGTCCGCCAACCCGCACTAGGCCAGCGTGGTGGACTAATGCCTAAAACCCTCTCAGTTGTAGAGGAGGCCCGTGCCCAGCAGTGGGACGTATTTGGGCTGATGATGATGATAGGTATCAAATGTAAGACTTTACCACTCAGCTGTAAAGGCCAGTGCAGAAATGGGACATAGTAGTTTGATGATGATGATTATGCAAAAAATATTAATGGCCTACCGATACGCCAAACCAATACGCGGTTCATATAGAGTTAACAGATAAGATCTGCACAGTGTATTTATACTCCGTACGCCGGATGTTAGTGAGTGTTAACTTCTGAAGTTCGCTTCGACCTTGCTGCAGATATACCTACATAGCAGTCGTGGTACTTCCATAGAAGCCCAAAATAGTCAATTGTGTAGTGTCTAGTTTATAATTGTTTATTGTGGGGTCAGGATATTCTCATTTATAAATAAATAAATACACCCAACAGTCACATACATAGTTCTGACCCCACATTAAGATACGAGTCTTGTGTCGTGGGTATCAGAAACTACGAGAGACTTTTCGGTCTCACAAACACCCAGACCCGAATTAAATATTTGTGGATCACATAAACATTTTTCTCGGTGCGGGGATCGAACCCGCGGCCTCTCGTTTCGCAAGCTGGTGTCCAGTCAACTACGCCACGGGGCTGTCTAATTAATATGTTAAATTGCTTTTGTTAAATACAGATTTAAAGCTTAAAGATATTATTCGGATTTTTTTAGGCTAGCTGGACTTTAGGGCTTCTATGGAAGTACCGCCACAGCTATATAGTATACTGTATTCGTGGATATATACCTATTTCTAAACGCCTGCTCCTTACAAAACGAGATTTCCGTTGGTGCATATGATAAAAACATCAAAAATATGCCATGTCCTGGAATTAAAATATTACGACCACTGCCTCGTGGTCTCGCGGTACAAGCATGTGCCGTGCGATCTAAAGGTGGTTCTATTTCCGGGTCAGGCTTGGTTTTGGTTTTTTTTAATTAGGAATTTTTCAGTAGCAGCACGGAGGCAATGTGCCCGAAAAACCGCAATAAGCTCGCCTTTCTATTACGTGGGACTGATATGTACATACTTGGCGAAATGTGGGTACAGAAATACACCTCTGCCTACCCTGCCCCTTCGAGGAATACAAGTATGAGTGTTGGTATGAATGTATGTAAAATATTACTAAGCAACCAAAGAGGACATCTTTGGAGGCTCTCAATCGGTTGTTGGGTCCAAACCCAGATACAAAAAGCGTTGTTATTAGACACGGCACGCATCGTGAGGCGGTTATTAACTCTTCGCCTCTAACCAACAATGTTTTGGGTAGTAGACCCCGCCATCTGCAGCCGAAAGTTTAAAAAAATATTTTTAGAAATGTAATTAAGCTTAAATTTAAAAACATTAAAAAAGGTTAAAGTAAATAAAGGAAAATAAACAATTAAAAATGATGTTACATAGCTTTCAAATCATTAATAGACGCACGAAATGAGATCAGACTTGTGACAAAAGCGTATTTTTCCGGTGTTTGTGTGAATCGAACCTAATACCTCCCGATCACATATTTTCTAAAGAAATGCGTAATAACTAATAATGTCCAACGGGTAAATGTCACACTGACCCTTTAAATCATAGTATCCCTTATCATAAGAGTTAAGGGGTTGTAACTAAGTTAAGGGTTGAAAATACAGGAAATTAAACTGACCACCCCACCCGCCCGCCGTAAAGTTTATCTGTCTCGTATCATATCGAGGGATGATTTACTGCGATCAACTAGTTGGGTTAACTTTCGTTGTGATTAAGGACATTTTGAGAGATACTTTTTGTGTAATCTAGTTTTGGGGTATGAAGTGTCGCGTGCGATTAAGAGGAAGTGAATTCGAGTCCAGGTTAGGGATAATTGTTAATGAATTTTTGTTTGATAATAAATTTAATTAGATACTTTTTTCGGTCATAAAAATCGATTCTAATATAAAAACCATTTATTCACATATTGTCAAAACCCACTTAATTAAGTAGCTCCTGTAATAGAAAAGCTGAAACCGTCTGTCGTGGTATGGGCATGTTATGAGGAGGGATGAATCATACGTAGGTATAATGTTGATGAATATGAATGTAGATGGATGGGCGAGCAGAGGAAGGCCAAAGAAAAGATGGATGGAGTGCGTGACTGAAGATATGAAAGAAAAAGGGGTGAATTAAGACTTGACGGCTTATAGGAATGTTTGGAAGGATAAAACATACTGCGCCGACCCCTAATGAAATTGGGAACAGGGCAAGGAGATGATGATTGTCAGAACCCACTTCTGAAGAGGCTAGAGCGAACCCAGCGAGTTTTTTAAACGAATAAAACCAACTAATTAACTTTACCACTAATTTTGCTTCAGCCATGAAAAAAGAGCTAACTATTTATATACCACTTCAGCACGTGTATCGTATTTTTGTAAATACGTGTTCGAAGTGCTGACGTAACAATGGTTGGGGGAAAGAAATCCGGGACAAACTTTTGTCACTTGTGACGTCATCAGTGTGGAGTAGCGGTGGCCTCGAGGTTGAAGCGCGCGGTCGAGAATCTCGGAGGTCGCGGATCAAAACCCCAGGCACACACCTCTCACTTTTCCAAGTTATGTGTGTATTCACAGTGAATTATCACTTACTTCAACGGTGAAGAAAAACATCGTGAGGAAACCTGCACACCTATTTTTTTTTATCTTAGGTGTGTAGTCCGCATTCCCGCACTAGGCCAACGTGGTGGACTAAGGCCTGAACCCTCTCAGTTGTAGAGGAAGCCCGAACCCAGCAGAGGGCCGTTTATGGGTTGATGATGATTATGACGTCACACTACGTCGCGATCTAAATACTTCAATGTGTTTTGCATGACTTGTCATTCTGCCAAGTGGCTTTATCGGATGGCGATTATTATAATTCATAAAATATAATTGTTTTAGTATGACAACTTTATAACTAACTTTTGTGCGCGAATTCACTCGTTGTAGTAAGGAGTTCGACAATTTATGTTATAAAAGTATCCCTAAGGAATGTAACTTTTTTCTGGAATAAGATTATAGACGTCTTCAGGACCATCATATTTTCTCCCGGAATATTAGGTACTTTAATGTTTTATATACGTGCATATGAACTCTGTATATGTATATATGCACTATATATATGTGCACTCTTCAATCAATCAATATCTTCTTAAATCTAGAAATAAAATTGTTTTCATTTTAAATTTGTAGATTTTTTATTCGTTTACTAAATTAATGATGTTAACATTTATACAAACATAAAATAGCCTACATATTACAATAATGTAAAACTGACTTCTGCGTTGAATTATTCATTATAATCTTATCTAACGCATCAGTAATATTCTGAGTGGCATTAAATAATGTACATTTGTATTACTACTTTCCATTGGCTAGTTGAGTTACGTTAACGCCATCTATGTTAAATATGTGAAACTATTATAGTGATTTCAAGGAGTTGTTGCTACTGGACGGTAGATGTCAGTATAGTACTAAATATTAAATAAAATTAATAATTAAAATTAATAAATTTATTAAAAACAGATGTAGTTATTATCAAAAACGATTAAAAAAATTATATAGTCATGCGACATGTTTTATTAACCTATTATAATGACATGACAATTCTTCACAATATAGGCCTAACCTATATGGCTTTCAATGCAACAAGATGTTCCGTTGAAGTATATTATTCATTCTGGTCTCAAACAAAATCATTTTTAGAAAATAAAGACATGTCCACGGGGCTGCACTAATATCTAATTAAAACCCAGGTTTTATTTCAGATCATTTAGCTGTGATTGCTCTTGACATTATTAAAACGGAAGTGTCTTCCTTAATGATGAACAAATTACATTTTTATGTAGTGCTGTTCATAACATTAATATTATGTTAATGCTTTACTTTTATTAGGTCACTATGGAAGTTATTGGGGGAGGCCTATGTTCATCTGTGGACTTCCTTAGGCTGATAATGATGAATGATGATGATGATGATAATGCTTTATTACGTTTGTTAATTATTTTCTATGTTCACGTGCCTAAATTGCTGTATCGATGAAATTGGAATCTAGAAGTTATGGAACTCTCAAGATTTCTGTTTGTTCTTTTATACCATTTATACGTCTATTAACTCGAGTAGCTGCTAAAAGCTGGCGACATTTTAATTCTCAAACACGACCCTATAGAAATTATCGCGAGAAAAACGTATCTATATCGTATTGAGACGATAAATCAGGGGCAGAGGCGACAGGCGACAAGCGACAGCCGGCGACACGCGGCGTCGCGGGGCGACAAATTGCGCCGGCAAGCCCTGCGCTAGATTTATAGCCGCGTCTAGCAGCCAGTTTTGTTTTAATGTCGTTTGTATGTTTGTACACGGGTTCTCGACGGCGACAAGGGTTCGGTGGATATTTAAAGCTATTGAATTAATCACTGAGACAATATAATATGATCGACTTCTAGTCGTAGAAACTTAAGTCGGTAGTTTAAACAAGAGACTACTGTGACGACATGTCAATAGTCTCGTAAGACTCCTTATAGTAGTCGAAATATGATGAAACTATTTTAAGTTTATGATATTTAGGTATATTATTTGGAGTAAGTAATGGTCAGTGAGCAGCGGATTGTCAAGACAATGGTCACCGCTTCATTCTAAGGGTTCAAATTTCACGATAAACAATAATACTAGTGGCCCATCCCAACTTTGCATGGGCTCAGTATTTTTCTCGTTTTTATTCCACTTGTCTTCTATCAAAACCCAATACACCGCCATCTGTTCGAATCGTGTGGAAATCACTAATAATTATAAAAATCTGTTAAATAATAAATAGATAACTTCAGATATTAACTAACCTGTCGCTCAAGTTGGATCAATCTGCACACAGTGTGCAAAATTTGAATAAAATCAGTTTAGTACTTTAATTAACTTAAACAATAATATTTTATGAAAACTACAATGTTTATAATGTCTAACTAGTATAAACCGACTACCAAAACCTAATAATATTATGTACTAGCATATTACTGTTAAATTTATCTAAAAAATATCATTAAATCTTCTTGCTACTTAAAGATTTCAAAGATGCACATCCTTACTAAGATCTAAAATCCTTTTTTAATTGCTAAGCGGGCGTCCAATAACTAACCGATTCAAGGCGAGGCACAAGTGTCCATCGTGACTTAATCCCGCGAATCCCGTAATCCCGCGCCCGACGGGATCGTGGACAGCTGCGTGTAATAACCTTGAGCTGACTAATCGCCAGCGATTTGTCTTGTCCATCTTAAGACATCGGAGGACGGTGCTTCTGAGCACAAGAGGTGGACATTTTAATGTTACTACTGGATGTGTCTGTAATCTGTATGTATGGTATATACATAACTTATTTTTTTGTTCAAGATCAATCTATAGATGTGTACAATTTAATACGACTTTTGAATGCAGTTTGGTAAATTATTTGGACTGCCTCGTGGTTTCACAGCACACGTATGTAGAGGTCCTGGATTCGACTTCCGGGTCGGGCAAAGTGTTTTTGGTTTTTCCAAGAAATTCTCAATAGCAGCACGGAGACTAGAATTGTGGCCGAAAAATGACAATAGGCTCGCCCCCTATTACGTGGGACTGATACAATAATGGCGAAATGTGTGTGTATGTATGTATGTAAATAATTATTAACTTAAAATATGTTTTATTCAAATCTGGCGAAGTATTTAACTGCGGGAAAACGAATAAATTAAACAAAATGGCCGTAAAGTAAAGTTTACACGGAGTATGTCTCGATGAAATTAGTTTGAGATTTTTTTTTAATTTCTAGCTAGTTCTAATAATGGATGGATTAAGTCCTAAGCTTTGATTAGAAAAGGAAGAAAAAAATTTAGCACAAAATTTAACAGTAAAATACACTTACCTACTGTCCGATCCAGCATCTTAACCCTACGACGGAAAACAGAAGTCTTATCTACAAGTGGACGAAATGACCCCGAGGGACCAAATGACCGGGATTCGGACATTGACGGCGTAAGATTAGCTTTAAGAGGGTTCAGTCTTGGATTTGTTTAAATCTATAGACGCTTTATACCCCCGTTCGAAGGAAATCGGGCGCAGTTTACGAAATGCTTCGTATTTACGTGACCTTTTTCGTTCAAGGGATACGAATTGGTAACAAGATGTCTTGAAATCCCCATTTTTCTTTTTAAAATGGTTAGATAGATAATGGCGAGGTACCTATGACTATAGTGGATAAGGCGCGCTGTCTTTTGGGGCTATATCTAGGCAGTCGTAGGTTCTAATCCCAAACACATATTTGTGACACTTAGCAGGATACTTTCATAATCTTTCGATGGAAAATATGCACATAAAACATACATACATACATAAACTCACGCTTGTATTCCCCGAAGGGGTAGGCAAAGGTGCATTTCTGCACCCACATTTCGCCAAGTATGTATCAGTCCCACGTAATAGGCGGCGAGCCTATTGCCGTTTTTCGGGCACAATTCCAGACTCCGTGCTGCTACTGAGAATTTCCTAATGGAAAAACCCAATAACACTTTGGCCGACCCGGGAATCGAACCCAGGACCTCTAGATTGCTCGGCACATACTTGTGCCGCGAGACCACGAGGCAGTCAGGCATATAAAATTAAAGTGTAATTAATATGTATATAAAAATACCTTAATAATGTTTAATGTAGCAATACCGGCGGGCAATTGTAGTACGAACATACCTGAAACAAAAAAGAATTTGTTAGTTTAAAGTTGTTAATATCAATAATTAGACTGTATTATATTTTAGTCTAAAGCGCTAGACTACTTCTAGACCCGTTTTTTTTTTTTGCGCAAGTAACGACAATCTATTAAAAAGTAACATAAAATATCGCGAGGTAATTTGCAATAATAAATCTAATACTGATTAAATAGCGAGTTTAAACTTCAATTTATAGTTTGGCCGTAGTCCAGAAGTCCCGCCGCGGTCTCATAACGCACGCCCATCCAGTCGCATTTTGGATATATGGACTGTTTTTATTGAATAGTTCAGACCGACCGCAAAATTAAGCGCGGAAATATTGTTCTTGTTTATTTTATACACCCTTGTACTGATTAAAAATATCCATGATGTTTTAGTCTCATATTTGAAGAGCCTATTGTCATTTAACAAGCATTTTTCTAGACTTCGTGTTACAAAGAAAAACACTAACACTTAGCCTGGTAATTAAACCTGGGACCATTCGATCTCAAACTGCTACACTTTTTTTTTTTTTTTTTTTATACACCCAACAGTCACATACATAGTTCTGATCCCACACTAAGATACAAGTCTTGTGTCGTGGGTATCAGAAACTACGAGAGACTTTTCGGTCTCACATACACCCAGACCCGAAACAAATATTTGTGGGTCACACAAACATTTGTCTCGGTGCGGGGATCGAACCCGCGGCCTCTCGTTTCGCAAGCTGGTGTCTAGCCAACTGCGCCACGGGGCTGTCAAACTTGTTTAACTGTGTGTGTCAAACTTGGTTAAAGTCATAGTCATGTTGGTCAGTGGTTGAAAAGTAAATCGATCTTTTTTTAAGTAGGTAGTGGCACACCTGATAGTAAATGCAATTCGAGTTGTACACGTCCCACTGCTAGGCACGTGCCTCCTCTGCAACTGAGTGGGGATTTTTAGGCTTTTTTCCACCACGCTTGCCTAATGTGGGTTGGCGGACTACACACATAAGAAATCCCTAAGAACTAGGTGTGCAGGTTTCCTCACGATGTTTTCCTTCACCGTTAAAGTACGTGATGATTCATTGTGAATACACGCATAACTTCGAAATATCAGAGGTGTGTGCCTGGGGTTTGAACCTGCGACCGCCGAGATTCTCGACCGCATGCCATCACTACTTACAAAAACTATTTACTTACAAAATAAACGGGCTCTTCTTAATCAAATCATAATACATCAAATCAAATCAAATCAAAATCATTTATTTGCGAATATGGGTTACAAACAGTTCTTATATAATACGAGTACAAATAGGTACATAAGCCATATCCTACCCACAATGCATGCAAACTAAATTAAAGTGTAATTAATATGTATAAAAAAATACCTTAAGAATGTTGTACATAATATATCTGTTATGTTGAATTTTACATCTTATTTATATTCATCATCATCATCATCAGCCCATATACGTCCCACTGCTGGGCACGGGCCTCCTCTACAACTGAGATGGTTTAGGCCTTAGGCCACCATGCTGGCCTAGTGCGTTATTTATATTAATGTATGAATAAATAAAGATAATTAGTTTACTAAGCATACATGATTTGACCTGCATGGGGTACAATGACCTATGCACCACATGAATAACACTGTTTTGTATTCTATCCTTACCTTCTTGCACAAATAACAGAGATAAAAATATTACTAGTTGCAATTGTACATCAAGATTCTTTACTATTTATTGTACTGATTCGTAACTATTAGGATTCTACCTACAGCTATTTAAATCTTTTTGATATTGGCCAATAATTTCATGGATCACATCTAAGTTTCATTTTTATATACATATAAAACAACAGCATAAAAAATTAAACCTAGATATTATGAAAATACTCCAGACGCACACGATTATACGAGTATAAGAAAAGAGCTAAAATAAATCCAAATCTCAAATATAAATCCTTTATTATTTCATTAGCAGTTGTCGTACATTTTATTACAAATTATCAGCTTGCTATAGATTGTAATAAGGCTGACAGTGCCAAAGGATTAACTTCTCAAGTCAGCTTAAGCAGGTCTTGTTGTTCATAATATCCGCTAGATGGCAGTAATTTATAAATCTGTACTTACATTTATATCTCACAACAGATAGAAATGAGGCATAAGTTGGAATTTTGATTATAATTATAATTTTTATTGTAAATCTACAATATTATAGCATTAATAAGGCATGCTTTCAGAGTACTTATTTTATATGGTCCTTTTATTTATCAGTATAAGCTTTAACTTATTTTATTAAAAAAACTTATACAATATACATCCATATTTTGTATGAAAGTTGAAGGATGGACAAGCAGAGGAAGGCCAAATAAAAGATGGATGCTGTGCGTGGGAGAAGATATGAAAGAAAAAAGCGTGAATGAAAACATGACGGCTGATCGGGATGTTTAAAGTCTAAAAGATACTGCGCCGACCCCAAATAAAATTGAGAACAGGGCAAGAGGATGATGATCCATAATTTACGTAAGATTTATAGAAGGTTTATTTAATATTTAAAAAAATGGAATACTTTTTACCCCGAAATGATAAGATGTTCCTAATGAAACGTGATTGTAAATGAATTGCCGTCAAAAAATCGAAAAGTCGATCAACGAGAAACGGTTTTAAGATTTTAACAGAACATCCACAGAATTATATAGGCCGGGATTTGCTCAGTATGAGTCCATAAAATATACTATTAAATTTTTTTATTTATGAAAAGCTGTAAATGACTGTCTTGTAAGTTTCTCGTTATAGGTAGGTACACAGCACTGAATCGACAGGTCCTAGTTAAGATTGGTATATTTTCAATAGCAACATAGACTCTGGAAATGTTTACATAGAACGGCAATAGCATTGCTCCTGATTATATAACTGACAAAAATGTTAGAGGAGGCCTATGCCAACCGGCACACTGAGCTCAGGACATACTATAAAAAAAAGGATTAACATAAAAAAGAGCTCAGGATAAAAGGCTAAATGAAATGAAATGAAATGATATAACTGACGAAACGTGGATGTAGGTAAACATTACGTATACTTTCAATTCAACATCATCATGATCATGGTCATCATCATCATTATCATCATCAACCAAAATACATTCATAGCGACAGTATGTATTGTGTGATCTAGAGGTCCCGGGTTCGTTTCCCGGGTCGTTCAAAGTGTTATTAGCTTTTTCCATTAGGAAATTCTCAGTAATAGCCCGAAGTCTGGATATATGCTCGAAAAGCAGCAATAGGTTCGCCTCCTATTACGTGGGACAAACTGGCGAAATGTGGGTATAGAAATGCACCTCTGCCTACCCCTTCGGGGGATTTAGGCGTGAGGTTATACACTTGAGGTAAATATATTAACGAACACAGTGAGAGCGAAGGCTGAGGGTGTGCAAATTAGTAATATATGAGACAAATCCCTAATCGTGAGTGTAATGAAGAATTATTTAGGAGCGCGCGCATGTCGCGGGATTAACGTACGCAAATGTGTTCTGACTTGGTTCCCAATGTCTTCCGATATTTTTTTTTTTTTTTTTTTTTTTTATTCTGGCACGGCAAAGTGACTCCACTGTACCTGATGGTAAGCACAGTGGAGTCCAGAAAAATAATACCAACCAGCGAGAAACGATGGTCACCCGCTGGTCGACACAATCATGCCGGCCCGCACAAATGCTTCTTCACGCTTCGCTTAAAGGATCCAGGATCATAGGAAGGAGGGAACACGTGAGCGGGCAAACTATTTGAAGAGTTATAACCCGTTTTTCCTAGTGACATCTGTTTTTTTACTGGACTATAAATTATAACAATTGAGTGATCCGAGATGATGTATTCAACATATTAATTCAACGGCATGTTTGTTAGGTACAGCATTTTCTTTCAAAACTCATTAAAAGATTAGTACCTATTGAAATATAATTTTAAAAGGCGCATCATATATAAAAGCAATAATAAGTCGTGATAGCCTCAAGGTTTTTTTTTTTTTTAATACTGGCACGGCAAAGTGACTCCACTGTCCCTGATGGTAAGCACAGTGGAGTCCAAAAAATTAATACCGACCAGCGAGAAACGATATGGTCACCCGCTGGTCGACACAAACATGCCGGCCTGCACAAATGGTTTAGGCACGCGGTCGAGGTTCTCGACAGTCTCGGGGTCAAACCCCAGGCACATACATCTGACTTTTCGAACTTGTGTGTTTTCACAATGAATTATGTCGTATTTTAACGGTGACGGAAAACATCGTGATGAAACCTGCACACCTAAAAGTTCTTAGGTATGTAGTCCGCCAACCAGCATGAGGCCAGCGTGGTGGGCTAAGGCGTAAACTCTCTCAGTTGTAGAGGAGGCCCGTGCCCAGCAGGGGGACGTATGTATATGGGCTGATTATGAAGAATGTTGGTTTTAAGTGGTTTAGCTGTATTGGCATACCCTCTGAATATTTAGAAATAACTCTTAAGCTTAAATACGACGTTCTTTTTCTTTGTGTTCCGTTCAATTGACATTTTACAAAACAATTCAACAACTAAATGTCTGCGGCACTAATTATGAAAATCAATTGCATTAAGTAAGCCTCGATATATTCCGTGAAATTTCACTCATGCCAATGGAAACACAGGGGCGTGTCACAGTAACACAAAGCCCTTTGAGTTAATGCGACGCTAAACACATTGTTGTGTCGCCGGCGAGCCGAATTAGCCGAGTTCAGTTGTAATTGTTTCATACTTAACCGATCTTAAATAACGCAATCACAATACATTTAATGACAATAATAAGTAATATAAATGTTTTTTTTTATAAAACTTTATACTTAACAATGTAAAAAATAAGTTAAAATAAATAAAGGAGTCATAATAAATACATCCAACAGTCTCATACATAGTTCAGACCCCACATTAAGATACGAGTCTTGTGTCGTGGGTATCAGAAACTACGAGAGACTTTTCGGTCTCACAAATACCCAGACCCGAAACAAATATTTGTGGATCACACAAACATTTGTCTCGGTGCGGGGATCGAACCCGCGGCCTCTCGTTTCGCAAGCTGGTGTCTAGTCAACGGCGCCACGGAGCAGTCATAACACAAAAGATTTGAGCTATTTTGCTTCTCGACATTTTATCTGTATTTCTTATACTTATACCTACTTCATGCTTGAGAATTGTCTGTGACATTAGACGAAGTTACTTTTAAATGTATTTATATACAAGTTAAAAGTATGTCGTTGTTGTAGCCTCGTGTTCTTGCAGCGCAAGTATGTTCCGTGCGATCTAGAGGTCCCGGATTCGATTGCTGGGTCGGGCAAAGTGTTATAGGGTTATTCCATTAGGAAATTCTCAGTAGCAGCGATGAGTTTGGAAATGTGCCCGAAAACGGCAATAGGCTTGCCTATTCCGTGGGACTGATACATACCTAGCTAAATGTTTTTTTTTTAAGAAATATATTATTTATTTATATATGTAGGTATGTATGTATAAAGGCGGACTTAATGCCATAGGCATTCTCTGCCAGTCTATCTTTGGGGTATGCAGAGATGAAACCTGGTAGGTGTATAATACAGATTTTTATATATTTATATATTATATAATTTTTTATATATATAAGTAGATACTATTATTACGTACCCACCCGCTCTGTTTTTCTTATACTTTCCAGTCCATCCTATGGTTGTCTGGAAGAAATCGCATTAAACGATAAGACCGCCATTTGTTCCACGCTTTTTCTTACTTATTTTATTCTTAATTCATGTTTCTATATGTGTTGTGGTGTACAATAAAGTGTGATAAATAAATAAATATTTTTTTTACATAAATAAATGCAACATACATAATATTTATACATACAAATATATAAATATAAATACACTATATATATACATATATAAATGAATAAACAGTTTATTCACAAATTTTTGTTATCATTTTTTCAATTTTACATCATAAATGTCATAACGCTACAAACTGTAGCAAATAAATTAATATAAAATTTAATAAAATTGCGACGTGTTCTCAATTCAATTGACGACGCACTATCCATTATAATTGTAAAAGTGTATAACCCTTGTTGTCGGGCAAATTCCTATGTGAGGTAGGGTCGTTGGCTTGAAGGACGCGTGTCCTCCCAGAGGTTCATCACCTGCATATCAATACCTCCATTAGCATTCCGCATGTGGAATAATTTACACTCGTTCGCATTAATTACGCATTTTAATGCTTAAACAATGCTTTTGCATGCCCATATCCTACTCTTACGTGGGACTCTTAACTGTTGTACGACTTATGAAGGGACAGTATGTGCCGTGCGATCTGGAGGATGCAGGTTTGATTTCTGGGTTGAGAAAAGTATTATTATTCGAAATTATGTATTAGCAGTAGCACGGAGGCTTGTAACTTCTTTTTTTCATCGGATTTTATAATAAAGAAGTAAATAATATCTGATTGCCTCGTGGTATCGGAGTAATTTCCATGCGATCTAGGGATTCCGGGTTGGATTCCCTGGTCAGGCAAAGTGTTATTGGGTTGTTCCATTAGGAAATTCTCAGTAGCAGCACAAAGTATGGAAATGTGCCCGAAAAACGGCAATAGGCTCACCCCCATTACGTGACACTATTATATACCTGGGGATATGTGGCCTAAACCCTCTCAGTTGTAAAAAAGGCCCGTTCCCAGCAGTGGGACGTATATGGGCTGATGATGAAGATGATAATGTGGATGCCGAAACTTTGCCTACCCTTTCGGGGAATGCAGGCGTGAGTTTATATATGTATGTAGAAGTACATAAACTTGAAGATCATGAGCTAGTAATGTAAATTAGTACACACAGTGTTGAAAGGGTCAAACGTGATCACTGCTACAATGTACAAAGTGTCAATTAAACACCCAATCACACTTCACATAATTACCGTCTTCAGAAGCTTCACGCTTGTAATTAAAACGCCTTTCAATTAACTATTAGGTCTTCTTGTTTCATACGAGCGTTTCTTTGACGCCAAATTTATCACGCGGAATTTTCCAAAGAATTTTAATTTTAGATTTTAAGTACGGCTAAAATAGAAAAACCTTGTGCTATAAGTGACAGTGAATAATTTAATCATATCCTAAATGGATTGATAAGGTTTCCAAAAAACCCATCATCTAGCTCGCAAAGCCATAGATTAGTCACTGTTTCTTTTTAATAATGGACAATTCATATGTTCTTTGACAGAACCGTGGCGCAGTTGGTTAGACACCAGCTTGCGAAACGAGAGGCCGCGGGGTTCGATCCCCGCACCGAGACAAATCTTTGTGATCCACAAACATCGTAGTTTCTGGTACCCACTACAAAAGATTTGTATCTTAGTGTGGGATCAGAGGTATGTATGTGACTGTTGGGTGTATTTATTTCTTTCCTTCGCCCTAGTTTAATGATGATATTTTCAATAATAAATCCTCATCTTAAGCGTTAAAAACGCCAGTGTGATAACTTTAAATTCTAAACAAAAAATAATATAAGCGCATAGCGAAGTGTCAAGTTTTTATTCATTGTCCAGTTTTCACTACAAAATGGTATCCACACCAAAATGGCGGCTGTTCGTGGTTTGTCTAATTTCATCCTGTTTAAGAAACGTCCTGGTTTCAGCCTCTCATGAGGTTTTGAAACAGATGTCTGTTGGATTCGGTAAGGTTTTGGAAACTTGTAGAGCCGAGGTAAGTCTTAACGAGGTAACTTTTATACTATTACAAATGAAAAGTTTCATACAATGTTATTGATGTTAAGAGAATATTATCCAAAGTAACGTTGTCTGTAATATTACAGTATTAATTATATTGATGTCTCAATGCTGTAAGTAAAAGCTGAAGAAACCTTTATTAATGTGTTTTCTTATCTTAACTACTATACTATAAATCCTACTTTTACTTAATCGATTCATTGCTTTAAAAAAAAGACTGTCTCCCCACCTCTTAACAATTCATTTTACACCAAGTAAAGGACTAAAGCTGGACTAAGGCTTAACCCATCTCTCATTTGTGGAGGAGGCCCGTGGAGCAGTGGGACATATTTAGGCTGATGATGATGATGACACCAAGTAAATCTAGCGTCAAAATTGCAGTTGAAAGTCGGTGACCACATCATACAAGATTTCTACAACTTCTGGCGCGAAGACTATCAGCTGCTGAACCGGGACTTCGGCTGCATAGTGCTGTGCATGGCGGCCAAACATGACCTTATTAACGAAGATATGAAGATGCATCATGCGAACGCACATGCTTTTGCCAAGACCCACGGAGCTGGTTAGTTTTAGTTATGACAGCCGCGTGGCGCAGTTGGCCAAACACCAGCTTGCGAAACGAGAGGCCGCGGGTTCGATCCCCGCACCGAGACAAATGTTTGTGTGATCCACAAATATTTGTTTCGGGTCTGGGTGTTTGTGAGACCGAAAAGTCTCTCGTAGTTTCTGATACCCACGACACAAGACTCGTATCTTAATGTGGGGTCAGAACTATGTATGTGACTGTTGGGTGTATTTATTTATTTTATTTATTTTAGCCTTAGTTACTCCTTATTACATCAGCTATCTGCCTGTGTTCCGTTAAAATTGGTCTACCTGTTTCAGAGATTAGCCGGAACAAACAGACAGACAAAAATTGTAAAAAAGCGTTATTTTGGTATATGTACCGTGTATACATCCATATGCATTTATTAAAAAGCGGTTATTTCAATATTACAAACAGACACGCCAATTTTATTTAATTGTATAGATTATCTGCATATTATGATTAATATTAATACGGTTAATTTACAACCAGTTATAACACTTTTTAGCCTATAAAATACTTAATAATAAAGAAAAATAAACAGCTTTCTGTATCTCCAGATGACGACACAGCCAAGCAGCTGGTGGCCATACTGCACGACTGCGAGACCCAGTACACTGAGATCGCGGACTTCTGCAACCGAGTGGTGGAGATCTCCAAGTGTTTCCGCACCAAGATCCACGAGCTCAAGTGGGCGCCCGACATGGAAGTCATACTTGAAGAAGTCATGACTTCTGTATAGAGAATGAGAGTATATGATCACTTTTAAGTAAAATTTTAAGGAATTGTGACTTCGTTTTTGAAGAAAGATATATTGGAAAAAGAAAATGAAACTAAAAGTCAGAAATATTTTTGCAAATTTGATGAAGTATATAAATCAAGTAAAATTTCAAAAAAAGGTTTTGTAGTATTTTTAGGAGATGTTAACTTAAAATTTAGATATATTATGTCTTATATGGATAAAATTTTAAAGTGATCATAATATTTTGTAAAACGAAACGACTTATGGCGCGTAAATTGATAGTGATTTTGTTATTAACATACATAGATGTAATGTTCCTCCAATACTCGTCAGTTAGCCTTGAAATTTGTATTTGGTGGTGGAATATATCGTATTAATTGAAATGTGTTTCTTTTACTGACCAGTATCAGAAATTATCACAAAAATTGTCGGGTCTACTTACAAATTAACAATTCCATCTGATTACTTAAATAGTCTATCGCGACATTCTAATTTATATACATTATTGGACAAACAGTTTTTTACTTCAAAAAATGTTATGGTAAAAAATGCCACACACTTCATACTAGTAATCAGCAGTCCATTTACGTCCCGTTACTGGGCACGGGCTTCCTCTACAACTGAAAGGGGTAAGGCCTTAGTCCACCTCATTACTAGTATTTCAAGAAAACCTCTATTTTAATACAAAGTAGCAAAAATATTTCATAAGATAGTTCTTGCGAATATCGTCACCCCACCTAGCCAGAGGGCGCTCTACACTACGTTTGCCGAGCCGCGGTCCCCACTCCAGAACCCGTTTTCGCAAGGTGGCAAGGAGGGCCGAAGATCGAGCCCAGTGGCGTGCCATAGGAGAGGCCTATGTCCAGCAGTGGACGTAAGAAAGGCTGCTGATGATGATGATGATGATCAAGATAGTTCTGTACAGAATTCGTTTATGAACAGTTTAGCTTATTTTTAGGTCTCCGGCAATCTCATTCACCGTATTCGACAAGTATTTACTTCAAATCGGTTTTGTGTGATACAGTGTCTCCATTCTAGTCGTGCCTGCCTTTAAACCTTATTTCAAGTTACAACAGTAGCACAAATGCATTTTATGCCATATTTCATAACACCCTGTTGTCATTCCCCCTTTCCTTATTTTTATTCGCGAGTAAACAGAATGCGGAATAAAAGAATAAAACCCGATAATAAAATAACAAGCACCTGCGTCCGTAACAATCTATACGGAAGATTTTCTAACACGAAAATAAATAAGGAAAAAACTACCGTACTCTTATCACACCCCTTGATGGCCAGGGTCGGAATTTTCTCTGAATTGGGGACTATTTGTATGTGCTGAGTAATATATATAGCATATAATATGTATAGCCACTTTTTTTTATTCATTGTAAAATTGCGAACTGTAATAAATCTAGCATATGGTGTGAAAGTTTAAAAAGACTTGTATGTTATGCGACCATTGAAGCATCTATTAAATCTGTTTGGTTTATTTAAACCTAATCTTGTGGGGTTCTTATCAATACTAATCCTTAAGATAAAATGCGATGAGAATGAGATGAGATGAGAATAATATTAATTTTGGTGACTTTTCTTATCAATCAATTAAGGATATAAAATGAAACATACGCATTGTGCTGAAAAACAATGTTTTAAATTGCCCAAAACACATACAAAATACAAAAAATTGACTGTTTGATGACGTAGTTATGCGAATTTAAGATTATATCAAAATTAATTTAACATTATCTGCTGTATAGTGTTATAAGCGATATGGTACATACTGTAAGCTTGTGTTTTTTTCATGATTTTATAAACTCTGGGAGGTCGTGTCTCCCACATTAACCTTCTGAATGCGTTCCCCGCTGTAAACAATAAGAGTAAACGTCGTTAGGATAACGGCCGGGCCCAGGTGTGGGCGCGTGTCGGGACGCTTTGTCTACTTTATACGTGTTACGTACGTGATTTAACATTTATACAGCTTTATTTTGGGCCCCGTGTTGGTACACTGGATTTGTGAATTCCTTTGGTGTATAGTTTCGACATAATATGTATACGACTGCCTCGTGGTCTCGCGGTACAAGTATGTGCCGTGGGATCTAGAGGTCCTGGGTTCGATTCCCGGGTCGGGCAAAGTGTTATTGGGTTTTTCCATTAGGAAATTCTCAGTAACAGCACGGAGTCTGGAAATGTGCCCGAAAAAACGGCAATAGGCTCGCCCCCTATTACGTGGGACTGATACATACCTGGCGAAATGTGGGTGCAGAAATGCACCTCTGCCTACCCCTTCGGGGAATACAGGCATGAGTTTATGTATGTATGTATGTATAATATGTATAATCTATTTAATTATTGTACATATAAGATTAAAACTATGGAGTAATATGCGGTCTTATCGTTTAAGGCGATCTCTTACAGACAACCAACAAAAGAAAGGATAATAAAAATAAATGATATAATAATATGAAATATAGTAAATATCAAATATTAGAGAGGTAGTTGTATGTTTATTCGTTTATTTACAGTTAATACCTATAGGTAGATCTACACCTACATATAGATATAATTCAAATGAAATGATAAGTTGAAGAATGTGACACATAATGCCGTAATGTAGGAGGGCAATAATTTATTATCAGGCTGCACGCAGAGCACAGCTAACTCCATATAACCTTTAACGGTTTACACAACCATGTGAAAATCATTGCAGGACATAGTAGTTCCAGTATATCCGTCATTTCATTGGGGAGAAGACTTACGACGTAGTTTGACCAAATAACTAAAAATATAGTTTATCTTATGGCTTCTGGAGGCCATGAAAAATCAAATTAATTTAAAATAGATTATTTAAACCCTATTAGCTTTAACACAATTGATATACGATTATTTTACCACATAAATAAACAGCTATTCTTTTTTGAAATGTTGCTTTCATTTAATATTTTTGCTTAATCTAGAATCATTTTGTAACGAAACACCTCACAAATTCCGCACTCCCCATTACATTGTAAGACACGACGGTAGCGTGTACACTTAATACTGCAATAATTCTAGCCGTATCTAGCCATTACGGTAGACAGGACAATCGGGATCCCCTCCCCAACACTACCTTCCCCTCCACTACCATCCAGTCAGCTTAATCGAACAGCGATGAACCGATAAAGCATTGTCGTGTAATTTAACTTGAGCTCTTGGACTGATTGCATCGTCTCAGAACTAACAAAGGGATGAAGAGAATATGGTAATTAAAAGCAATAGAATGTTGTACTCTGTTGTATATTGAAAATGAAGGTCTTAATCTAGTGAAGATTATTCTGGAGATCTTGTAAATAAGGCCTCGAATAAAGATTTGATGGCGATTTGTTTTTAGAAAATTGTTGTTTGCAATAAATAAGGTTGAGTAAGAGAGTCTAAGGCCTCACATATATTCGAGGACGCACACAAGTGTACGAGAGGCCTATGTCCAGCAGTGGACGTAAGAAAGGCTGCTGTTGATGATGATGATGATGATGATGATGACATAAATATTTCTTCGAATCACAGAAACGCATATATTTAATATCTGGGTATTTGTGAAAAGTGTCTAACAGTTTTTGAGACGAAACTAGACTTTTTTGGTGTAAGGAATATTTATGAATTTATTTAATCAGTTATGTGAGGCAGTACCACATCAGTCAAAGCGACCCATTAATAGCCCGGAAAAAAACTAGCACTTAAAAAATCAAAACAAATATATGAAACAACTTTATTGAATCCCAACGATTCTGACCCCGGTCCCAATTTAGATTTCAGTGAGGACCTCGTCCACGATGACGTCCAACTTGGGCGACCAGTTCATGTCATGGATGCCGGTGCGGAAACACTTGGCTACCTCCAGGACTCGGAGACACTCGTCCTGGTCACTCTCGTGCTGCTTCTCGCAACCATGGATGATACCCACCACCTTGCCCGCTACTTCTTCAGCTATAATTATTTATTATAGAAAGATCGAGAAGATAATAAGTCTAAGTGTGGGAATTACTTATACATATATTAATATTTTTAAAGAGGACTTCTGGTCAGTTTTTCCATGGAGATGAATCAAGTAATTGATTCATCATCATCATCATCATCAGCCCATATACGTCCCACTGCTGGGCACGGGCCTCCTCTACCATTGAGAGGGTTTAGGCCTTAGTCCACCACGTCAAGTAAATGATTAAGATATTTAAAAGCAACTAAATTTAGTGGTATTGGGAACATTATTTAAACGCTGTATTGACAGAACGATTACGAGTATAGCACAATCTCATATTCAGGATCTTGCGTATGTTGATCTTCTCTGTACGGATACGAATAATTTACCGTCAGCAACTTAGGTTTTCTATAAGCTAAATTATCGAACGCGTTCATTTTATATAACACCTGTTTAACCAGCCTTAATCAAAGCAACACATTCACTTCTTAAATGACTTCTGTTATCTGTTGTGTTTGACTGCCTCGTGGTCTCGCGGCACGGTCCTGGTTCGATTCCCGGGTCAGGCAAAGTGTTATTGGCTAATTCCATTAGGAAATTCTAAATAGCAGCACGGAGTCTGGAAATGTGCCCGAAAAACGGCAATAGGCTCGCCCCTATTACGTGGGACTGATACATACCTGGTGAAATGTGGGTTCGGGGAATACAAGCGTGAGTTTATGTATGTATATATGTACATATGTATCTGTTGAGTTTAAAAAAAAAGGAGAAGAGAACATACAAGCGCCATGTTTCAGGGCGAATTCCTGAGTATTCCCGTGATGCATACGTCCGCTACTGTCTATAAGGTCAAGCTTTTTGCTCATGCAGATGAGAGCGCAACCGGTCTCCCGGTTCAGGAGCGAGTAATCCAGCTTCCAGTAGTGGTACAAGTCCGCGACAATGTGGTCAGTAAGGCCTAGCTGAAATATTAGATTGCTGTCAAATGTTGGAGGTCTGGTTAATGACCTAGTCACCTTTTTAAAAAAAAAAACTTAAATGTCTTCATCATCATTATCAGCCCATATACGTCCCACTGCTGGGCACGGACATCCTCTACAACTGAGAGCGTTTAGGCCTTAGTCCACCACGCTGGCCTAGTGCGGTTTGGCGGACAAGAAATTCCTAAGAACTTTTAGGTGTGCAGGTTTCATCACAATGTTTTCCTTCACCGTTAAAGTACGTGATAATTCTTTGCGAATACACATATAACTTCGAAAAGTCAGTGTGTGCCTGGGGTTTGAACCCACGACCGTCGAGATTCTCGACCGCGTGCCTAAACCTCGAGGCCATCACGACTTTCTGTCTTAAATGTGCAGGAGGCTTTTTATGTTTTGCAACTAGCCTTTTGGTTTTGTTTTTCTTCGAGATTATATTACGCTAACCCAGAGTCAGTCTGCGTGACTCTTGCGAATAACAAAATTGCTACTTAATGATATTGTCATAACAATACTTCTCGTAAAAACTCATTAGCGAATAATATTTCGTTGTGTTCAGATATCCTAGTTTCAATCGCTTAGCAATAATTATATTCTTTTGCATAAACATCCACAATCGTTTTCATTAACACCTGTCTTAGAGAATAATAGTTTTTTAATATAAATACTTCAAATAAATTACCTCATGCTTACACTGATCCAGAACCTTAAGGAAACCAGACGCGATAGACTTCATCGCGTCTGATGAAGACGATACTCGTATCTCTCTAACAGTGGCCATCAACATTATCAACGCACAGAATGCGAGCAGCTTTGCCATTATTAATTCAGTATTGGACGCTGTAATTCAAATCCCATAAAAAACAAAACTTGTAAAAAAAAACAAGTTTCGTAACTCATTTCTTCTACCGTAAAAAGTTGTGATATCCATGTGATACCAAGTCGATAAATTTATTCAGTCCCAGTTTAAGGGACCTTCTGTCTTAAGTTATTATGCACTTTGCTTAACAGACAACATCTTATGGTGATCATATCAATATTAAAAATCTTTTATGTTTTAAATAAAATAGTCAGACTTGGCAATCCCATGAAAACATAATGTATCTCACTTTTGTAGGTAGTCTTCCTCTTCTACATACGATTCAGTATTGGACGCTGTAATTCAAATATTCAATTGTAGAAGTGCCCAGTGGAGTGTAGAAAATCTAATTAAAACTATTTACCAAAATACTATAAATCTATCACACAATGTATTGATTGTGGCTTTGTATAAAGGACTAAGGTGCAGAGTAAACTCAATAGAATTTGTAGTCAAAGTTACAGTCTATGTTTGTTCATATTGTTCTTCACAAGATCTTTTCACTCGAAGTGACAGTTGCTATAGATCGGAATTAAGCCGATGTCGAATTGCAAAACTTAATGGTTTTAAAATAAATTGGGGGTAAAGGATAAAATGATATTTGTGGAAGTAAATTAATTAAAGTCATGATCAGAATGTGAAATAATATAAATAAATTTACCTTTTAAGTCTTCTTTTTATATTTTAGTGATTTTTTTCACAAAACATGAATTGTTCCTAGTCGTGACTGTAACCAGCTTGCCCTGAAGAGCAGACTGCCAGTTCTTGATACTTTATAGACGTTTTAATTGTTACTTCTCGCCTCTTTGTGAACGAATAACAGTTAGCACGAATAGATCATGTGTCTCGGCCTCGGGTGTATTATTATCACACGTGCAAAGTGGGAGTCGTTATAATATAGAAAAGTACTGCTCTCGGTTTAGGCAGATTAACATAAACTTGTGTGCGCCAGAGAAAATATAGGAGTCAATTTTTCTTACTGGGACCGCCTCGTGGTCATATAAATAGCAAAATAATAATTATTTCAATTCATTAAATATGCGATATGCGAATTTAAAAAAAAAAACACTTCTGTAGCATATTATTTTTATTTTCTGTTCCACTTTCAAAGTTGTATATTTAAATAAATAAAAAAATATATATGATTATTAATGTTTATCATAAAATATTTTTAAAGTACCGGCAACCAATTAAATTCTTTCACTCCATCGCGACAACACTTGCCCACTTGTAGAATGACGTCACAATCGTCACGAGAGCTTAACGAGTTAAAGCAAAAGTGATACAACTGCAGCAATGCTTTTGCCATGACGTCATCTTGAAAGAAATTAAATTTATTCATTAATTTAGTTTAATAAATTAGTAACCGCAACTAGTATTGTCCGCCAACCCGCACTAGGCCAGCGTGGTGGACTAAGGCCTAAACCCTCTCAGTTGTAGAGGAGGTCCGTGCCCAGTAGTGGGACGTATATGGGCTGATGATAAAATTAGTACAAAATACGTGATGGCCTTGAAGTTCGGGTGCGCATTAGAGAGAAATCCTCGGCGGTCGCGGGTTCAAATTTCAGGCATGTACCTCAGGTTATCAGTACAGATTATCGTCGCGGAAGATGTATAAGCCTAATAGGGGGCAAGGCTATTGCCATTTTTTGGCATATTTCTGGTCTCCGTGCTGCTACTGAGGATTTCGCAATGGGAAAACTCAAAAACGCTTTGTCCGGGAATCGAACCAAGGGCCTAGTTCACGGCACGTATACTTGTGCCGCGAGACTACGAGAACGTCAACAATGCAGTCAACGTACCTACATACGTTAAAATTCCAGGTAAAGTGAAAGGCGAAAAAAACAGACTTTTTTACCAGCTCCATTCGCCTTGAAGAATCCATCGGCGTTTGCGTCGTGCAGTGTGTGGTTATCATGAATAAGTTCCAACTTCAACAGGATACACCGGAACATGCAACCCATTTCCCTGTCGATCAAAGGATGGCCATCTTTCCAAAATTTGGACAGGTCTTTAAGTATTTTATAGTCAAGTTGTATCTAAAATTCCAATGTGTGATTAGTGTTATTTTGTTTATACACTAAGGGTTGTTGGAACTTCTCTCGTGGTTAAGAGTTTGTCAACGAAAGTTTTAATTATTTTAATGTCATTTTCCAGGACATAATTGAGCTTTCGAGGTCATATTCACAAAATATATAGAGCGTGTGACAATTTTTAGGAGGCGGTAGAATCTGATCTTGCCAGCGACTATTAATCGACTTACTATACCTATACTGTCATCATCAGCCCATATACGTCCCACTGCTGGGCACGGGCCTCCTCTACAACTGAGAGGGTTTAGGCCTTAGTCCACCACGCTGGCCTAGTGCGGGTTGGCGGACTACACACCTAAGAAATTCCTAAGAACTTTTAGGTGTGCAGGTTTTATCACGATGTTTTCATTTACCGTTAAAGCAAGTGATAATTCATTGTGAATACACACATAACTTCGAAAAGTCAGAGGTGTGTGCCTGGGGTTTGAACCTGCGACCGCCGAAATTCTCGACCGCGCACCTTAACCTCGAGGCCTATACTGTATCAATTAATAATTAATAGTCAATAATCACCGTAACTATTGTCTAAGTTTTCGATCACAGTCTTTTACACCCTGTATATCATCACGCTACGAACAATGGTAATTGTGCCAATAACGGGGAAAGAATATTCCTTTTGCAGTATATTTTTTTACATACGGAGTTGCGGGAAACAACTATTTAAATAAAATAAACCCACCTCGTTTTGACAATCATGAACAGTCCGTCCAAAGGTGTAAGCGACAGCCTTCATCACCTCCTTTCCTTTATAAAATCCAAAGACTAATGTAAGCAGGTGGACAAATACTAATATAGGAAAATTAATTTCCATACTTTAGTTTTAAAAATATCTTTATATTAAATTAATATTTTTAAAATTTGTAAATTACTTTGAAGTAAAACATTAAATTTGGTGTGTTGTTTAATTGTTGAATTTATAGAAAATATATAAACATGACCAGATCTTTTCATTGCCTGATTTTCTCCTCACTTTCCAATCTAATATTAATTATGCAGTTTTTAATTAGTGAATGTACCTATTGGCGTCGTAATTAAAAATTACCAACATCACAGTAATCACTTTAATTATAAATCTTATTTACAGTGGCGCAGTTGGCTAGATAACAGCTTGTGACACGAGAGGCCGCGGGTTCGATCCCTGCACCGAGACAAATGTTTGACTGATACGCAAATGTTTGTTCCTGCTCTAATTGTTAATGAGACCGAAAAGTCTCGCGTAGTTTCTGATATCCACGACACAAGAATGTGCCATAGTGTGAGGATAGAACTCTGTATGTTACTGTTGGGTATATTAGTTTGTTATTTAAAAATAAAAAGCACAAATTGTACAAAAATAGAATTCGTTTGAACAATTTGGATATCTTTACGAGGATGATCAATGAAACGCCTTTTCAGCATGCATCTATTCACAATTTTATAACTTGTAAACGTTTTTAAATTTCTTAGGTGTGTAGTCCGCTAACCCTCACTAGGCCAGCGTGATGGACTAAGGCCCAAACCCTTCCAGCTGTAGAGGAGGCCCGTGCCGAGCAGTGGGACCTATATGGGCTGATGATGATAATGACGATAAACGTTTTTAATCGTAGGCATAATTAAGAAAACTCCATTTAACCGCGTGTCTTCTCATGATGCCAAAATTAAATTAAACTATATGCCTATCCCCGCTAAAAATATAAGTGTAACAAAGACTCGCATTATTGTTGTACCATCTACACTTCCCCATCTTTTCTCCCCTTTTATCATAAACAGAAAAGAAGACACATGGAGAGGTTGTATAAAATGCTATTTACGAAAGATATCAAACGAATATGAAAGGTAGACGAATCGTGAATAAACGATCTACTCCGTAATGCGAAAGTCAGGAGAATACTTTACTACTAATGTGGAAGAGGTAATGTAGATGTCGCTCAATAGTAATTTCCTACCCCAATGGGGGAAAATCGTGTCTGTGCATGTACCTTTACTACTAATCTATTGCTTACAAACACATTTATTTAATTTAGTCACATTGTCCGTTTAAAGAGGGCGGGACATTTCTTACAGTTTGCAAATCGGTAATGAAAAAATAAACAACAAATATTGGCACAAAGACTTCAAAGACTGCCTCGTGGTCTCGCGGCACAAGTATGTGCCGTGCGATCTAGAGGTCCTGGGTTCGATTCCCGGGTAGGGCAAAGTGTTATTGGGTTTTTCTATTAGGAAATTCTCGGTAACAGCACGGAGTCTGGAATTGTGCCCGAAAAAGGGCAATAGGCTCGCCCACTATTACGTGGGACTGATAAATACTTGGTGAAATGTGGGTGCAGAAATGCACATCTGCCTATCCCTTCGGGGATTATAGGCGTGAGGTTATGTATGTATTTATGTATGTAAAGACTTGTATATTACAACACTAGTAGCACATACATAGTGATGTATCTATTAGTTTACCTTACAGCAGCTTAGGGGAAAGTGGTTACCCTTCGTACACTTTTTAGATTTTATTTTTTTACTTTATGATTAATTGTCGAATTTATCTAGTTTATGTACCTAAGTGTAACAAATATACTGTAGTTTGTTACAAAAAAGTCTAAAACTCTTATGTCAAAAGGTTAAAGGGTTATAGCCATTTTTCAACGATAAGATATTTGTACGAACGTACCCCACGTATGGGGTACGTTCGTACAGTAGGTGGGGTACTTTCGTACGCCATGAGGTTGTATTTAAAAAGCCAATTAAAGTCTTTAATTTTTTTAAATTATTATTAAAATATATATTTATCTAAGAACTAACTTAATAATATGTGACTTGACTCATAGTCGATAAATCTTTCTTTAGAAAAATAACAAAAAATAAAATCGTTTATCCCTAGTTTATTTATTGATAATTCTAAGCTTTACAATCAGCCTAAATGAGATGTTTACCATAATTTTGTATGACATCGTTGTACAGTCTTTGAAAATTTAAACTTAAAGTAGGTAACTAAAAAAAAAAAACATTTAGTTGAAGGGAACGCTGGTGGAAGGTTGTGGTTCTAGAGCGACAGTATTTGTTTCCGGATTAGGTGGCACATTTACCAAATTATTTGAAGCATACACGTCAATGGTACACGTCCTGGTGGTTAATGAAATCTAAAGGGGAACATTCGTACGCGTACGAATGTGCCCCCTGTCTGGCTGTCCGAATGCACCCCATGCCTTTGCATAAAATTAAAATACAACTTTATACAAATTCTAATTTGGTTTGAGAAATATTACAATTGAAACTCAAAATAAACAATGTTAACATTAGTCAATCATCACCATTTTGTCAAAAACATAACAATTCTACTTACAATTACGAACTAAAGTTAGGTGAAGAATTTAGTCACCGCGCGCGAAAACGCGTTATGTCTTGTCAGCTGATACACCGTAGTGCGATTGGCGCGACACTCCGCTAGCAATATGTCGGCCGGTATGTCTATACACACAAGCAAAGGCGTTTTTGTGTGCCTTGTAGATTTTCTGTTATACTAATTGTACGAATGTGCCCCGCGTACGAATGGTGACCACTTTCCCATATGCATATCTCTCTAACTTTGTACACTTATCTCCTTCTAATAACTTTCGGCTGCTTCTTGGCATTACTTCCAATCATTATATAGACGTTGTAGTTAACAATTAAGTTGATCTGATAATTGGAGTCTTTTTAAGTTGCCTATCATGCTTCATAAATTTTACAACACTTGACAGGAGACAGTCAGTTTGGCACGTCAAACTAAATAGGCAATAAATTAATATCACTCTTGCCTTGGCGTGAAAAGTGGTACACCATGTCTATACAATTAATATCAGATACAACATTCTGACTCTGTAGGTAGTGGCATAAGTTTGCTCTATTTTTGTTTGCAAGGTTTTTGTTCCCGGGTCGAATGAAGTGGTACTAGATGAATGGATTTCGCCTTAGAAAATTATTACTGACAATACGGAGCCTTGAAATGTGACCACATTAATGCAATTGGCGTACTACTCAGGAATAAGAGGCAGCTGGCGAAACGCTTTTTATGTTGGATAAAGCAAAGGAGTTGAACTGATGGTAAGTTGTCACAATATATCGTACAAATATCGCGAGGAAAAGGGAGATTGAATACCTGCGATTAGTCTAGACGACTATGTCATGAACAAATATAAATAGAATGAAAATAGTCACGAATAAAAATAAATATTAATTCATAAATGCTTTATTATCATCACTAAATTACATTTTAGGAACATTAGTATGCCTCTCCCACAAAGAAAAATCTAACACTAAATGAAGTAGTAAAGAATTCGACAACAAAATACATACAGAATAAAATCAAATACTCGTATACCTATAATTTGACACAAAAGGACAAGAAATTAGATCATCTGATAATTTAATAAAAAAAAGTTTATAGTCCATCGTAGTGTTTATGTGATTTTTTATCAAAATTTTATTCGTCATTTTTCTTGTGAATACTATATACCAAAAATTGTTTCACTTTCAATATATTGTTACAGCAATATCGAATTTAAGATATTTATATAAAGATATCAAATACACAGAAAAGAAAATCATAGAAACATAGAAAATCATAAAACTAAAATATTTTGTATATACTCGTATTCGGTAGCCAAGTTTTTTGTGAATTATCTTCACATATCCGACTTATAACGCTCTAGACTTCTGCAAGCACTTCTCCGACCACCAAGTCCATGTTTGGTGCCCAGTTCAGTTTATGGATCTCCGCTTTGAAGCACTTGGCTATGTCAAGAACCTTTAAGCAAGCATCTTCGTTTGGTGGAGTAGATTTTTCACAGTTGTGGACTATGTCAGCAAGTTGCTTCGCCATTGCATCGTCTGGTTGGTTAAAACGAACGAATTATTATTAGTGTAAAATTTATAACGAAAGGACAAAAGGCACAGACAAAAGGAAACCTATTTTCAGTGGACGTACTCGCAATGGAGCTGTCATTGATGACCATTATGATGATAAAGTTGAAACTAGCAGCATAAGCCAGACATGTACAGCAGCAATAAGTGTTAAATATACTGTCAAATTATGAATAAATTATAGAGAAAATTTACCCAAATTCAATTCAATACAGGATAGAAATTTCACTTTTTGTAGAAGTATATGGTGCTTAATCAGATGGGTACGCCCATGGATCTCAAAAAGCAGAATGTAAAACTTGTTTATAAAAAAAATATATGAACCAACCAGCGCCATGTTTCTTAGCGAATTCCATAGCATTGCCGTGATGGAGGTTGCCGTCAGGGTCGATCATGTCCAATTTCTTCGACAAGCACAAAATGGCACATCCCGTGAATCTGTTGGTAACTTCATAATCTTCCTTCCAGAAATTAGCGAAGTCTTCCATTATCGAGTCAGGAAGACTCATCTACGGAATTTGCTTATAATAAGTAAACATTCAATTTCTATTTTTTTACTTTACATCAATAAGAAAATATCTTTTAGAATTAACATTTTCTTTTTCTTTTTCCACATAAACGTTAGCCATTGTTCGTTCAATAACAATCTTGATAAATTTAATCCAGCTAGGTTTTAACTCTTAAATGCATGTTTTTTTTTATTAAAAACATATTATAGGTAGTATAAGTAGTAAATACATATACCGAAAAGGTTATAATATAATTTTTTTTTTTATGGATTGTAGACATTTGGCAACAATTTGCATTTAAGGGTTAACTTGTTGAAATTCAAAATCATTACATTAAAAAAAATTACCATTAAAATTATTAATCAAATCACAAACCGTACCTCAGCCTTGCACTCATCCAGCGCCTTTCCGAAATTTAAGCAAAGGTTCTTCATAATTTCAGGGGAAGATTTCACGTGGCCCACGGCCAGGACGACCACAATAACCAACACAGTGTACTTGGTCATCTTGATACAGTTGTAGAAAGACTTGAATAGTACTCCTTTACTCCTGCTTACGTTTATATACGACATTTAATTACTCTAGGCGTGATGGTACGTGTTTGTTTAATTAGTGAACGATTGTTGTTTTCCGATGGTTTCAACTTGGTCATCGCAGTAGATTAGATGTTTCACGCCGCGCATTATTATTTGTTAATTACCCGAACGTGTCTGAGTTGACAGAAGGCGTAACGCGTTCAAAAGATCTTGACATATTTAATAATTTTTTTATGAATTTAAATTAGTATAAATGAATGCTTTTCACTGTTGCTTTATCACAAGCGATATAAATTATATAATTCTTCGTCTGTTGCATGTCTGCGACAATGCAAAGAATGCTAAATGCGAGCAAGGGAAGGTAAAACCGTATCAAATAGCGAAATTGTCCTTCTCTCGCGGGCACGCCTAAACACTGCAGCTACACAAAAACACAACCACATTAAAATAAGGAAGAAATAATACATACATACATAAACTCACGTCTGTATTCCCTGATGGGGTAGGCAGAGGTGCATATCTACACCCACATTTCGCCAGGTATGTATCAGTCCCACGTAATAGGGGGCGAGCCTATTGCCGTTTTTCGGGCACATTTCCAGACTCCGTGCTGCTATTGGGAATTTCCTAATGGAAAAACCCAATAACACTTTGCCCGACCCGGGAATCGAACCCAGGACCTCTAGATCGCACGGCACATATTTGTACCGCGAGACCACGAGGCAAGAAATAAAAATAATAAAAAAAAGTTAATGTATCGCTAGATGAGTTGTGTAAGAAGTGGGTCCTTACCGAAATCGTTCCCGAGTCAGGTAGCAGACCATTAGTTCTCATGTCTATCAAGGATATGATTCATACTAGACGTTAGAAAAGAAGAAAAATTTTAAACATCTGGAATTCTTGTTAGATTTTGTTTATTTATGTAAGGATGTTGGAAGAACATTTGATTTTCGAACAACGATTACGACATTTATATTATACTAGCTGTGCCCGCGACTTTGTCCGCGCGGAAAATTTATTTTTAATCATTTTTAATAAGCAAATTTTTAAACTAAAAGTAGCCTCAGTTACTCCTTATTACATCAGCTATCTACCAGTGAAAATCCCGTTAAAATTGGTCCATCCGTTTCGGAGATTAGCCGGAACAAACAGACAGACAGACAAAAATTGTAAAAAACGTTATTTAGGTATATATCCATATACATTTATTAAAAAGCGGTTATTTCAATATTACAAACAGACACTCCAATTTCATTTTTTTGTATAGACTAAACGTTGAACCCCGTTTCTCTTCGGCAAAATTTTATCAAAACAAATGTCTGTCCTTCATCCAGGTCCATATATCTATCTCCAGAGCAGAAATACATCAAAATTGCTGGACTGTAATTTAGGCGGGAACGCGAAACAGACATACCTTATTTATATTAATATAAATAAAATTCAACAATAATGAAGAGACAATTTATTATTATTTTATTTATGTGTATTGTATAATATTTTATTGCTTTCGCTGCAGTATTTATGCACCTACACTTCTTCTCTGCATCATCAACCTTAGGTGACCGGTAGAAAATATCTGCAGTATTAAGTCCGCCTTTATAAAATAAGAAAAAAAAATACACAACTAAACTACTGCATATAAAAGGGAGCTCGTGATTTTATTCATATTAAAGTAAGTTCCATTATTCTTACTTATACACGATAATTAAATTATACAGTCGTGATGACTTCGAGGTTTAGGCACGCAGGAGAGAATCTCGGCGGTCGCGGGTTCAAACCCTAGGCACACACCTCTAACTTTTAGAAGTTATGTGTGTATTCATAATTAATTAACACATATTTTAACAGTGAAGGAAATCATCGTGAGGAAACCTACACACCTAAAAGTACTTAGGAATTTCTTAGGTGTGTAGTCTGCCAACCCGCACTTGGCCAGCGTGGAGTTGTAGAGGAGGCCCGTGCCCAACAGTAGGACATATATGAGCTGATGATGATGAATAAATTATACAAATTATTGGAACGTCATTTTTACAGAACCTTCTCATTATTAAAATTGAATTGTCACGATGTCCCAGCCATTTCCTTTGTCTAATAATTAATTATTCTGAAGCTATCTTAGGTGTTTTGTAATTACTACGCCTATATATATACGTTTAGATACTCATCAGAATCTAGTCTCAATGGCAGTCAGATTCGATTAAACAGCGACACATGCAATACGTTTCGATTGACTCCACCAACCATCAGCCCATATACGGCCTTAGTTGGTGGACTACACACCTAAGAAATTCCTAAGAACTTTTAGGTGTTCAGGTTTTCTCACTATGTTTTTCTTCACCGTTAAAGTATGTGATAAATCATTAAGAATACACGCATAACTTCGAAAAGTCAGAGGTGTGTGCCTGGGGTTTGAACCCGCGACCGCCGAGATTCTCGACCGCGCGCCTAAACCTCAAGCCATCACTACTTGTTTCGATTCAGCCTGTGTTAAAATGTGTGATACGAGAGAGGTAAATACATATATACAGATTCGTGCCATAATCTCCGAAGAGGTAGGCAGAGGTGCAACCTGCACAAACCTTTCACCAATTGTGTATTTTTTCTAGTCCTATGTAATAGGGAGCGAAGTTATCGCCGTTTTTCGGGTACATTTCCATACTCAGTGCTGCTACTAAGAAATTCTACTTTTCGTCGCCCAGGGTTGGAGAAATAAATAAATACATTGTTAAGGATAAATACTATCCTAGGATAGGGTTTATTTTTGGAATACTGCATCACAATCCTACATCATTCCTGGGCGTTATATAGATAAGTTACTTTTGGCTGGAAGACTTTAGGTCTTGAAGAGGAGTAAATAACTTAAGATAGAAGTTCCCTTAAACGGGGACTGAATAAATTCATCGAGTTGGTATCATATGGATCTCACAACTTTTTACGACAGAAGAACTGAGTTGCGAAACTTGTTTTTTTTTTTACAAGTTTTTTATGGTATCTCATTTCTTTTTGTGATAGTCCTACTTTTTTTTATTTTCGGTACCTTCTACTTCTTGAGTACTAACAACGGTTTTTCTTAAAGCCCACTCTCTGCTTTATGAGCTTTGCTTACTTTTGTAGGTAGTCTTCCTCCTCTACATACGAGACAAGAGCGGCCGCGCCATGATCTTTATTTTAAAATACTAATTATATTTTGCGTTAGTTAAAATTTATATTTATGTACCTAACAGAAAATTACAACATAAAGCTTAACAGAGGTATAACATGAACTAATTTACGGCATGAACTGCCGCACTCAGTTTTTTTAAATGAATAAATTACTTGACCCTATATGAAGATTTCCTCACGATCTTTTCCTTCCCCGTTAAAGTACGTGATAATTCATTGGAAAAGTCAGATAAATGTGCCTAGGGTTTGAACCCGCGACCTCCGGGATTCTCGACCTCACGCCTAAAACTCAATACCATCCCTACTTATCTAGCTACACCTATTATTCCATTATTTTATACATATAGGTACACTAATTTATTCACTGCAAATGTATCTTTGTAATCCTATATGTTTATATGATATTACAAAGTTATTTATGCAGTTTCTAGAAAACTAGACCGAAATTGCAAGATGTTTTAATTTTTCCTTAAATTATACACTGAACACTAATTGTGTTCCAAATTTGAAGCTTCTATGTCGGCTAGAAGTGCCTTAGAGTTTTGATGATCGGTCAGTGAGTGACAAAATCGGGAAGTTTTATTTGGATACATACTTTGCATAAGCAGCTATGAAGCTACAAAATAAATTTCAAAACTGCGACTTTCTATTTTCGTAGTTTACATTCAGAATCGACGATGATAATTTAGGAGTAAACGCCAACTGTTTAGCATAGGTTACGGTTATTTAAAATAAAAATCCCAGAGATTATAGATTTTTTAACATTTATTCCGCAAAATAATAACCGCCTTTTGACAATACTGTATAATTACACAAAATAAAACGTCATTTTTATTTAACCGTTTTTATTAATTTAACACATTATAATTATTTATTTTTTGGTATAAATAACACAAGATGGTAGGAACCCACAATACAAATAGCTTACATTTGAAATATGAAGTCATTCCCTTCTATTTAGCTCAATTGGAAATTAACAATATATTTAATTGAAACTACCAAATAATCTTACCAAAACTTATTTATTTCTAGACCTCAGCCAGAACCTCTCCGATCAGGAGATCCATATCAGGAGCCCAGTTGAGCTTGTGTATCTCCACTTTGAAGCATTTGGCTACGTTGAGGACTCTGAAGCACTCGTCTTCATGGGCACCCACAGCTATCTCGCAGTTGTGGATAATGTCTACCAGTTGTTTTGCCATAGCGTCATCTGGTAAATAGCCAACAGTTGTGCATATAGGGTTTCACGTATATTATCAGTATGTTAAGAATATGTCTTGATAATCTTGCAGCCTACGAATTGACTACTCGAAAACGGAAGTCATGATAACATGGTACCCGATATCAATGTTTGGAAGATAAATTAATGTAAAATGACATTAAGGGCTACAGCGTAAAAAATACATTCTAATTTCATTTATAAATGTGTTCTTCAGTAATTCTTTATTTTTGCCAAAAACAGACATGGTGGAAAGGCATAGTTTAATGTGAACATTTGCCTAAAACGCTGATAAAAACTAGGGTCATAAGACTCAAAGCCAGTAAAGCACATCTCAATAAAGTGGTACTATATTCGGTTACCTCAGTTTCAATAAATTCAATCCGTAGGTAGACTGGAAAAGTAATGTTATAACTATCATTTGCTTAGGACCTTTCTAAATGAAAAGTTTGTATGTATGTATGTATGTATCGAGGAATAAAAGACGATCGTCTTTTTTGGTTCTTATTTTATCTTGAGAGCGTTTACCATCACGCGTTTTGTTGGTGCAAAAGAACCTTAAAAATGAAAACTAACCCGCTCCATGGCTCTTGGCGAAATCATGCGTGATACCGTGCTGAAGCTTCCCAGTGTGGTCAACTATATCCAACTTGCTGGAGAGGCACATGATGGCACACCCAGTGAAACGGTTGCTGACATCGTAATCATCTCTCCAGAAGTTTTTGAAATCAACGTATATTGTGTCGGGTAGGTCCATCTGGATAATAGGAAGTATTATTATTTGGATAGAATAATTAATCGTTGAAATTACTTTAAATCATAAGCATTAAAAATACGGACGAATTGATAACCTCCTTCTTTTTTTGAAGTCGTTCAAAAAATATGTAAAAATTATTGTGAACATTAGAAAAAAAAAAGTTAAGGGAGTTTCTTGCTGATTATTTTCCACAGCGATAGCACGTTCTAAAACTGCGGTAATCTATTTAAACTGACGATACAAAAATACTTGTAAACGTCTACTTGACTAAAAATTATTTTGACTTTGAATTTACAATTAATGAGCATGCATTGGTTAATATGATTTGGCGCACTGGCAGAAAATTAGGGAAAATAATCGGCATGGGTAGATGCATAAAATGTTGCTATAAGTTTATTGAATTACCATCAAACATATACGAATAAAAGTAGAAAAGTTATTGCTAATCACAACACAAAAAAGTAAGACAATAAAAAAGTAATATAAATTCGGACCTGTGGAACGTGCCAAAATATGAATTCGGAATAAAACGTACCTCTTCTTTGCAACTATCCAGAGCCTTAACAAAATTCAGCGACATCTTTTTCAATATCTCTTGCGACGACTCCACGCGATCTATCGCCAAACAAACCAGAGCAGCCAAGAAAAGTTTGATCAAATGGGACATCTTGCCTTCCTTTTAGTATTGTAAGGAAAATAAACAATAGAAATACTTCATCTCCTTTTATATAGTGTCAGGCTTGTTAATTGGCATATATTTTTTTAATTATCGCACACTGATTGCACTTAATTTGAAGTTTGCTTAGCATAACCCGACATTATGGTTTGAAAAACATACCTAAGATTCCTTAACCACACGTATGAGTAAACTATTTTAGTACATTGTTTTAGTGTAGGTACTACTAACAGAAAATATGTAGCAATTACATAAAGAGAAGTATAGCAATAACAACAAAGATAGATTGAAGAAATAAAAAGAATGAATAGAATAGAAAGTTTTTAAATAACATATACAGTGTTTTTTTTTACTGCCTCGTGGTCTCGCGGTAAGAGTATGTGCCGTCTAGAGGTCCTGGGTTCGATTCCCGGGTCGGGCAAAGTGTAATTGGGTTTTTCCATTAGGAAATTCTCGGTAACAGCACGGAGTCTGGAAATGTGCCCGAAAAACGGCAATAGTCTCGCCCCCTATTACGTGGGACTGATACATACTTGGTGAGATGTGGGTGCAGAAATGTACCTCTGCCTACCCCTTCGGGGAATACAGGCGTGAGTTTATGTATGTATGTTTTTTTTAGTAAGTACCGAAATAAAAACTAAAATCACAGATTTAATTATGGAAAACAATGAATAGAAAACTTAATATTTATTTCGCTAAATTTTTTGTTAGAATAATAACTAGGTTCTTTTTGTGATAATAGCTTAAGATAAGAGTTAAGACCTATTTTCATGTGATTACAAAATGATAAAGATATAAGCCTTCTCATTGTACATTATAATTAATTTTCTGTGATTAAAAGACTTTCCCTTTATTTTGTTTACATTATTCTTCTGGATCAGCGATCAGTGAGGTTTAGACGCGCGGTCGAGAATCTCGACGGTCGCAGGTTCAAACCCCAGGCACACACCTCTGACTTTTCGAAGTTATGTGTGTATTCACAATGAATTATCACTTGCTTTAACGGTGAAGGTAAACATCGTGATAAAACCTGCACACCTAAAAAAAGTTCTTAGGAATTTCTTAGGTGTGTAGTCCGCCAATCCGCACTAGGCCAGCATGGTGGACTAAGGCCTACACCCACTCAGTTGTAGAGGAGGCCCGTGCCCAGCAGTGGGACGTATTTGGGCTGATGATGATGATTCTTCTTCTGGATCAATAAAAGAAAGCAGGCATTGATACGAAGGATAGTGCGTTTCTCATTGACGGTCATGGTGTGACTTAAAAATAACTATTTCGTGTCCGGGTGCTGAGAAATATAAAAGACTCTAGTAGTTTTTGATACCTACGCAAAGAAATGTATTTACATATGTAATCGAGAAGAAAACATTTAGGAGTGTTATTGTTACTACACATCATCGGCCCAAACACGTCCCACTGCTGGGCACGGGCCTCCTCTACAACTGAGAGGGTTTAGGCCTTAGTCCACCACGCTGGCCTAGTGCGGGTTGGCGGACTGCACACCTAAGAAATTCCTAAGAACTTTTTAGGTGTGCAGGTTTTATCACGATGTTTTCCTTCACCGTTAAAGCAAGTGATTACAAGCAAGTTACTACACAGTAATTCCTTAATAAATGCTTGATTTTTTGTAATTAACTTACTAGAATTACATGAATTACATAGAAGTGGTAGTACCACGTTGCCGTTACAGGCTGTGGCACTAATGAACTGGCTTGACTGGAGTGACACCACGGTCTCACAGACGACATATGTGACCGTATTTTAAACTTCTATGTCAGGCTCTAAGTTTGGTTTGTGCTTAGACCTTTTTTATGCTAAAAATCGACCCTAGCTCGTCTCGCTCCATGAAAGCCATGCAGGCATGTAAGTATATTGTTTACAAAATGTGTTATGAGACTTGCATTGTATTAATTATATTAGCCCCGTGGCGCAATTGGCTTGGCACCAGCTTGTGAAACGAGAGGCCGCGGGTTCGATCCCCGCACCGAGACAAATGTTTGTGTGATCCACAAATATTCGTTTCGGGTCTGGGTGTATGTGAGACCGAAAAGTCTCTCGTAGTTTCTGATACCCACGACACAAGACTTGTATCTTAGTGTGGGATCAGAACTATGTATGTGACTGTTGGGTGTATTTATTATTTATTTATTTTAATTATCACGGAATCACTGAATACGAAGTGGACTTTGGATGTTCTTAATTCCATGGTTCTGTTATATGACAAACAATTTGCTTTCAATTTTTCTTTGCAATATGTATTTACTCTCTCGTCATCGTATCGTTCAATTATAACTACGTATTCTAGGGCAACATTAATTGTACTTACTGCGAATACAATAACGTCCATACAAAACACCAGTTAATTTATAGTAACTACTAGCTGACCCGGCGAACTTCGTTCCGCCTAACAGCCGATTCCACAATATATATGTATATATTAGCCTAAGTTACTCCTAATTACATCAGCTATCTGCCAGTGAAAGTCCCGTTAAAATTAGTCCACCCGTTTCAGAGATTAGCCGGAACAAACAGACAGACAGACAAAAATTGTAAAAAACGTTATTTTGGTATATGTACCGTGTATACATCCATATGCATTTATTAAAAAGCGGTTATTTCAATATTACAAACAGACACTCCAATTTTATTTATTTGTTGTATAGATTGTATGGATATCAAGCGATTTTATTTCATTTGTTGTTGTCCGCATATCCGTGTAAAATATTTTTTTTCCCGTATTTGCCACATTTTTTATTGATTTCCCGCTCTTATTGGTCTAACGTGATATTATATAGCCCATAGCATCGATATATTGGACTATTCAACACAAAAAAGAACCACTAGTCTTGAGATTAGCGCGGTCAACACAACGATAAACCCCAGTTTTATGATCCTTCGCAATAATTAGTACCAATACCCGTACCCAATAGTCGTAATGGCCTCGAGGTTTGGCCACGCGGTCGAGAATCTCGACGGTCGCAGGTTCAAACCCCAGGCACACACCTCTGACTTTTCGAAGTTATGTGTGTATTCACATAGAATTATCACGTACTTTAACGGTGAAGGAAAACATCGTGATAAAACCTGCACACCTAAAAGTTCTTAGGAATTTCTTAGGTGTGTAGTCCGCCAACCCGCACTAGGCCAGCGTGGTGGACTAAGGCCTAAACCCTCTCAGTTGTAGAGGAGGCCCGTGTCCAGCAGTGGGACGTATTTGGGCTGATGATGATGAATACCCTAACTGACACTGTTACTATTCTGAAGGCGATAACAAAGCATTGCATCTATTACCCTGGGTGGTCGTTTCAACAATTTGTATTCTAAAGTCACTCTATATAGGACCTGAAATTAGGTTTCAGCAAATAAGTTTTTCATGAACCAGAATAATCATCTACAGCTTCATGATACAAGAAGGATATGTATGTATGTGCGGATTGTTTATATGTAATTATTTCCTAGATTTTGCTCAAATTCACATAAATGCAGTAAACCAATGTGATACAAAAAATGTTACGAAGGATATTTTTATTTAAACTACGGCTTCTTTGATATAAATCAAATTAGAAACCTTCATTATGTATACAATTTCACTTTTTAATAGTTACACCTATTTTCAACATGTACCATTTTTTTTTAAATGAATACCTTTCTTGTAGAAGAGGCCCGTATCAAGCAGTGGGACGGATGTATATTGGCTGATATATTATGTAGATTACAAAAACTTTTACTTTTAACTTTGACTGCCTCGTGGTCTCGCGGTACAAGTATGTGCCGTGCGAATTAGAGGTCCTGGGTTTGATTCCCGGCTCGGGCAAAGTGTTGTTGGTTTTTTTCCATTGGGAAATTCTTGGTAACAGCACGGAGTCTGGAAAAACGGCAATAGGCTCGCCCCCTATTACGTGGGACTGATACATACTTGGCTATATGTGGGTGCAGAAATGCACCTCGGCATACCCCTTCGGGGAATACAGGCGTGATTTTATGTATGTACAAAAAAAATATTTATCTTGACTTTGAAAAATAAAACAAGTATAACCCTTGATCATTTAATTAAATGGTGATATTTATCTTTTTTGTTTTTTTATATGCTTTCCTTAACCTATTATCATTGGGATTGCCAGGTCGGGTGATAACTCAGTATTATCGTTATCATCAGTACTTTTCTATAACAGCTTCTATCATCGCCACTTCTGGTGCTATACCTTCTTTCTTCGCGTCTACTTTGAAGCATGCAGCTACTTTAACCACTCTCTCACAATCGTCAGGGATATCGTCATACTGCTGTTCGCAATTGTGGATCAGCATTACCATCTTCTCAGAGAGGACTTGGCCTGAAACATTTCATGTTTTAACTTCACGTATTTTTGTTATAGTTTTCTTGCTATATGATAGAACAAGAATCGAGAATGAAGATAAATTATGTGATGAAGCGATTCCATAATCAATATTCAGTTTGTACTGGATACTATCTGTGCACTTCTATATGTGTAGAATAAAAGATGGTGATAATGATGGTGTGAAACCTCATCGATTAGGCTAAATGGGTGTGAGATTTATGCTCCAGCTTAAGTCGCAGTCACTGCCTTTGTATTATTACAACAATTTATTACAACAAATTATTACAACTATTATTATAGCAATTTATGTCAAGATAAAGTTTTATTTTAGTAGCAAGTTTAGTATACATCATTTTGATTGAAACTATCCTTTGCTTGAAAACCCTACTCATCTTACTGGTAGCTAAACGACGCTGGTTGTAAAACAAATATTTCTGTGAATGATTATTTAGTCAATTATTTATTACCATCAACTGCTTCCTATCGAATATCAATTGTGGAGCATTCTAAAATACTAAAAAATCTAACCATTAGGGAAGCTCTTCACGTAATCGTGCATGTTGACGTGGTGCATTCTGGTGTCATCTTTTAGTAACGAGAATTTATTGGACATGCAGATGATCGCGCACCCTAGCTCCCGATGCACCACCTCGAAGTCTTCTCGCCAGAAATGCTTGAATTCGTCTAGTATATCCGCTGATAATCCTGACTGAAAGTCTTTTGATTAGTGATTAGACACGATCATCCATGCCATCCATCCATGCTTTTTATTTTATCATTTATTTTAATTAATATATTCAAGATACAGACAATTTTTGATCAAGTTAACTAAATGTCTATAAATTACTCGGAAGTAGGTGCTGATAGCTGTTATTTTTCTGCTTCTTAAACTTATTAAAGCCAGAAAAAGGTCCTCATTCCAATTACTGTTGGGATTTTATCCCATTTTTTTTTTCATTTTGCTACAATGAGTAATATAACAATAATTTTGTTTTAATTCCTTCTATATTTTAAAAATTAACTTTAAGATCTCTCACCTCCTGACGGCACTCTTCCAAAGCCTGTCCAAAATGCGCAGTGACGTGGCTCATCACCTCCGCAGTCCCCATCACCGAATCGGTGATGAATGCCACCAAGAACATTTGCACTAGCCGACTGACCATCGTGACGAGTCCCCACGCCTTTCTGGCTTGAACCCTGAGGCGTCTCCTCATTATATCCTTGTATGTTTTTTTTAGTTTACCAAATTATAGCTTATTAGCGCCACAAATATTAAGTTTCTTTTATGTTAATCTTTATTTCTTTGGAAGTAAGGCTTAAAATCCTCCAGCTTAATAATATAAGTAAATTGGCGGGGTAATCACTCGATGATTTGTTGCAAGGCGTAATAAGGTATGTTCGATGTAATTGTATTATCGCCAGTCATCATCAAGTCTGTGGTTGAGTTAATGAATAGTCTTTGGATTGACCTTCCTCCATACCAGCATTTATGGGTTTTTATTGCCAATTGCGTTAGGCTTGCCATTTTTTCGCTGTGTTTTACATCCATTGCTGTTTAAGTTGACGATGGCACTTTGACCTCATATGACGAGTAGTCAATGATGACTTCAGCATTCAAAATATTATTTTTCTCTAGGGTCCACTTTATAAAATACATTTATAAAGTGTATACTTACATATTATACTTTTTAAAATACAAATCAACATTAGGCTCGCTTCCTGTTACGTCGGACACACTAAACTAACTGGCGAAATATGGGTTTTGAAATACACCGTTGCCTCCACTTGAATACAGGCGTAAATATTATGTATGAAATAAGAATTTCAGTATAAGTACATGCTATTCATTTTCAAAATACAATTTTAACATACAAGCTCAAAGGTCCTGACTTCTCATTCAAAAAAACGGCGCTTCGTGTTATCAAATAGAACCACACCTTTATAATAGAGCCTACGGACAATAATGTACTTTAATTAGAAATATTATGTAATGGTTACCTAATTACGAACAGAAACGTCTATTCAATTATCAATATTCAGTAATACCTATGTTACTAAGTAGTAAATAAACTAGATCAATTCAAAATTACGCCTCAGTCCGTAGTGAATTAGCATAGCCATAATGGACTTCTGATAGCCACTGAAATTCACACGTGTACGTGACTATTAAAAAATTCCTATTGTTCATAAATCTCGTAAGCCTTAGGGCGCTGATCCATACATCAAGCCAACCGCGACGTTCGCGCCGCCAGCCGGGATCGCGTGACGCTAGGGAATGGACCGTGTGATGGGATACGTGCAGGGAATAACAAGATTCATGGATATTTTAGTATAATACCGTCATTGTAGGGAAAAGGAGGTTTAATGTAAATGGATTCAGTTTAAAACAGTAGTATAAGTCATCATAATCAGCCACGTGTGACGTGATGACAACTGCCTGATATAAGCTTACTCAAATACTTCTCAAATTCCTTGTAAGAAGTCTAAAAATAAGTGATGATGACACACAATGTAATCATTAAGAATATTTGATCGATCAATTGTGTACAGAAAATTTTACTGAATCGGACATAATTTTATTATTAAATTTTTAGTCCACATAACTGAGGAAACTAAAATCATCTTAACTAAATAGTTAATATACATAGAATGTAATTTCACAATTAACACCATTCTTATATTGATTTATATATCTGCTTAATTTTTAAGTATCACTGAGTTATATTTTTGATTACAACTTCTTAAAAAACGTTTTAACGTTTTGTTTATAAGTCAATATCAATCCTCAGGATTTCAGTAAATTATAAAACACTTTTACGTCAACTGTACTAACACATCTTCATATATATTTTGTTGGCCCAAAAAATATATAACAAACTCTAAATTTAACCCCGACGGCGGGTTTGAAATTCCTCAATCGACCTTAAAGCGAAGTTGTCTTGAAAATATACAACGTAACCAACACCAATAGAAGCAGACCCTTACATTAGCCGGGAATAATCACCAGTTTTAAAACTATCATTAGCGGAACTAATTTTCCCGAGGCACGGAAACTTGCACTATTATTTCTAGCATCATCTATCATACGTCTCAGGGTGGTGGGCAGCGAAATAATCCGTCAAATTGTACTGAAAGTGACAGGTCGGGGCGAAAAGAAAAATGTACTTTCGTCGTGCCAAACTTTTTCCTCGTTTATTTGATTATTTCGTCAATTTATCGCTTTCGTGAGACAGGTTTGTTGAACCTTTTATTATTATTTTTTTATGTCCAAGAGTTACACGTGTACATAGTTCTAATCCCACACTAAGATACAAGTCTTATGCCGTGGGTATTAGAAAATACGAGAGACTTCTCGGTCTCACAAACACCCAGACCCGAAACAAATATTTGTAGATCCCACAAACATTTGTCTTGGTGCGGGGTTTCACAAGCTGTGTCTATCCGACTGCACCAAAGACATAATTTTAATACTAAATAACACATATGATGGCTTAGCAACTTTTTCATTTTGATTTTTTATATCCCTGAGTACACAGATAAATCAGATATCATGAAATTAATTTAAACCACGTATAAGTGGCCGTATTCCTTTCTTTACAATGTACAAAAATTGAGCATTGGTAATTTTGCCAAAAAGTCTTTTTACACTCAGTATATCAGCATCAGTCCATGTACGTCTCACTGCTGGGCACGGACCTTCTCTACAACTGAGAGGGTTTAGGTCTTAGTCCACCACGCTGTATGTTCCCTTAAATTTTGCTTCAAAAATACATTTTGCTATATCAAAAAAAAACTAGCGCATACTTATGTAATATTAAAAAAAACTGGTTTATTTTAACGGCATAATGGTCGGGACCATCTGTATGAACAAAATCGCAAACAAAAGCTTATAAATAACCAAATCTCGTAATGCATCTTCCAACAATATATATACAGAGTCTACAACAAACGTTACCATAAATTGTAGATGAATTACAAAACATCGGCGCAGAACGCATTCTATTTCGTATAGCAATGTCTGGCAACACCTGATCACGTTCTATTTATATGGCAAACAATAAAATCCGGTTCGCGACACCCGGCAAATTCACTTTGAATGGGAAAATATAAAAATTTACATGTGGAAAACAAGTGCGCGGGTGGAAAATATTTATACGTCCCCTGGCAACACTACGTGACGGGAATAGCTCCGCGCCGCGCTGGCAACACTATAACTCATTCTATTCCCCGTTTGTTGTGAGATGAGTTTGCACTGATTGTTTTTGCGATATAAGATGTTTATAGATATAATAGGCTTTTTACGAAAGGAACGTATAACAGATGTAATTTTGTTAAAAACATATTGGTGCCGCCGCATGAGTGAACGGCTTGTGACAGGAAAGACCCGTGTTCGATTCCCTGGTCGATCAGAGGTGTTAAGTTCACATCAAGGCATTTACTATGCAGCAGGATGTCTGCAAATGCTCGAAAGCAGCAATATCATGTATAGTGTATGTAGAAATATACCTCTTCCTTCAAAGATAACAGTGTCAGTATCTAAGTGTACGTATATTTTTAAGTTTATGTGTTCGTTGGTGTTTGTAGATACTCGTATATTAAACGATCAAGTGATTTGGCTAAAAGTGGAACCACACTCAATGTACAAAATTTTCGGTGCTGTTGTCTTTAAAAAGAAATAGAAAAAGAAGAAACGTTTTCAGACCCTGAGCATGATTAAACAACTTTTCGTTTTCTATGAACCAATGTTTCATTAGAATCTTATACCGTCACAATGAACAAATTATCATCACACGACAATAGTGAAGCAATAAAAACTTAGACGGAAATTTATTTATAATCCCTCTTTTAAAATACAGAATATAAGAAAAAAACAATTAAGTAATTTTCATTTACTAACTGAAAAGACAACTTTTTTATTACAAATTATACCTAGTAGATTTTCGTGTACCTATGTACTTTCACGATGCACAAAAGTTTGTCTCGAGTTGTCTACTAACTAACTTAACATTTTTTTAAATTCAGATTGACATTTCTATATCTCGAAGGAAGGTACAAAAATTGTATTTTTTAACCTACTACTGCCATCTAGTAGCTATTGTTAACAACATTAATTGCAAATTTACTAAGCTTGCCGCATTGGTTACATTAAAATAACACTATAAGTTCTTAGAAAATAATACCAATAATGTTTTTTTTTTTAAGAAATAATATACTATGTAGATTTCTTCCGTCTGTTATTTAAATAAATAGCGTAAAACACCCGAATAGTTCAGTTGGAAAAGTTACAGTTCAAGGAAGGCGTAAATACACTAATATCAACTTTAAACGAAATACAGTGAGACTGCTTCCATCCATCACGCTGTCACTGTTTTCTACCACTGTTATACCACCAAATTACAGTTACCATCGTACTCCTTTGAATTCCATACCAAATATGTGTTTTGCAACCGCACTCTTAACTTTGCAGGTTAACATCATTAGAGATTTCCTTTAAAATTGTTTGCACACAAAAACAGACCCTATTTCTAAAACAACAAGCATTAAAACCCGCATTATGAATATATTTCGTAAATAAACTGACTGCAGAATAGGTGCACGCGCGACCAAGTTGTATTTGCGTTTGTAAAACACATTCCTAAGCTAAGTGTGGTAGAGTATTCAGTTTTGAGACCGCAAAGATATATTGGTTCCGAAAAGCAATGGATTCCGCGGGGAGTTGAACCATTTTTCAAGAAAACAACGCTGTGAATACTAATGTAGGGAAATAGACTTGTTAATGAGGTAGAGTTACAAAGAAACGCATATTGCTTTTTTACATTTAGTTGGGGCGGGTACAATTTAACGTAACCCTTACTGATTATAATTTTTTTTGAGCAAAAAACAGAGGTTTGTGGGCAATTTTTTTTATCCTATAATTTCTTTGATAACCTTCACAGCACTGTTAGTCAAGAATATAGTTATGAAATTGCTGTTGCTACTTCAGCACCCGAATTGAGACAAATATCTGTTTTTTAAACAATCTTCTTTACATCTATTCTATACATTCTATACAAAAAAATAAAATCGTAGTGTCTGTTTGTAATATTGAAATAACCGCTTTCTAATAAATGCATATGGATGTATACACGGTACATATTACTACCAAAATAACGTTTTTTTTTTCATTTTTGTCTGTCTGTCTGTCTGTTTGTTCCGGGTATCTCTGAAACGGGTGGACCAATGTTAACGGGACTTTCACTGGCCGATAGCTGATGTAATAAGGAGTAACTTAAGTTAAAAAAAATAAAAAATAAAAATTAAAGAATGGTCTGTTAAGCGGAACGAAGTTCGCCGGTTCAGCTGGTATATTATAAGAATGCAGAGGAATCGATTCTATCATGCGAAACCACAACTCGGCAGTTACCAACTCGAACCAAAAAGTTTACAAGTTAGTAGGTATATTTTCCCATTGTCCGTATCTTAAACAGAGAAAAGGTATTTTTATTTTGTTTAATAAGATAACTTGCGGTTGGGCTTCGCTTAGCCCGTATACAATGTTAAAAAAAATTAGTCTATGGTCTCCCCAAGATCCTCTCTATGTACAATTACAAAAGTTTGAGTAATCCACAAATATTTGTTTCAGCTACAGGTCACAGTGTTTGTGACACTAAAAAGTCTCTCGTAGTCTCTGATACCCTCGATACAAGAGTCGTATTTTAGTAGTCAGAACTATGTATGTGACTGTTGGGTGTATTAATATTGTCTTACCTGGCAATGGTGTGCAGATGAGCGCTGGTAGCTAATTTGACAAGTGGCCGGTGGGGGGGTCGACTGGGCCTGGTAGGAGGGCTGTAAGTGTACTCCGCGCTCTCCGCACCAGTGAGCCACGACCAATGCTCCGTCATCTTGATGCTTTACACTTCACTATTGCTTTTTTAATATTTTAATGATTTTATGCTAGTTAAATTGCTTTTAAGTATCATTTGTGAAAGCTTGTTGATTGTCAATTTTTTTCCAGTTTATATTAATTCATAAGTACTTATTTTTGGTCTTCTTTCTGTATTCAGGGCTATTGTTAATATCAACAATTTATGCTAGTCCGATCTTTCGCCATATTGTAGTATAAAGAGCATATTATGTTGAAAATCACCGATTGAAACGGAAAAGTAAAACTGATGTTTTATGCGGATCTTATCGAAAAAAGTCCAGTTTAGTGGCGCTATTGCTTTCAAATTTGATTTTGCGATCACGAAACTACAAACGTATTGAAAATCCGCCATCGAATTGTCTAAGCAGAAATTTACAATTATTACGACTATTATCAGCTAATATTTCAAAAATCTGAAGCTTTCATTGCAACTTGGCGAAGCCATCTGTCATCTTTCAAAACTTAATAAATTTCCAGAAGAATGATTGATAGCCACATTGCTAGTCACTTCTCTCGGGCACATGTTAAGCAAAAATACACTTTATTATTAAAAGGGTACGATTTGAATCAGAGTTCACGTTAAATAACCAGCCAAAGCCCGCGCGGCTAAAATACTAACATTGAAAAATCCCCTTTACGTACATAAATATAACGTCCAATATTGATAAATTGCGTTACATTCGCAGTATGAAATACCATTACTCCCTTCCAAACTTCTAATCAGGATTATAGGATCAAGTACGTTTTCAAGTCTCAAGATCTACCTATCCCTGTTACTCCTTTACGGTGTAAAAGAGAGGCGAACATATTTGAAATAGTTGGTAATGGCAAGTAATAAATCTTACAGCCCTTAACGTCTGGCGTCTGAGGTATAGTATAGGAAATGCACAGTATGAATGCTACTGAATGACGTCATGCTGTTTGTATGAATATTAGGGAAAGGTGAAGTATTGTTATTTTGTCTATTGTGTGAGGTAAGTAATGATCCGTGGAAAATCCTCATAATTTTATGACACGTTACGTACTCAGGGATCGTAAAGGTTTCGAATCAGAAATGAGGAGATCCGTAGGAGAACTAAAGTAACCGACATAGCCCAGCGGATTAGCAAGTTGAAGTGGCAATGGGCCGGGCACATAGCGCGGAGAACTGATGGCCGATGGGGCCAAAAAGTTCCCGAGTGGAGGCCACGTACCGGAAAGCGCAGCGTGGGACGTCCTCCGACAAGATGGTCGGAAGACCTGGTGAAGGTCGCGGGACGTCGCTGGATGCTGCTTCCAACAGGTCCCTGTGGAAGTCATTGGGAGAGGCATATGTCCAGCAGTGGACTTCCATTGGCTGATGGATTGGATTGGATTAGAAAGGTTTCATAAATGTATGTTGAAAGTTTCTTTACATATCTACATAATTGTACTAGCAAAAGGGTAAACCTTCTTTCACTAAGCAGCAGTGATGGCCTCGAGGTTTAGGCGCGCGGTCAAGAATTTCGGCGGTCGCAGGTTCAAACCCGAGGCACACACCTCTGATTTTTCGAAGTTATATGTGTATTCACAATGAATTATCACTTGCTTTAACGGTGAAGGAAAACATCGTGATAAAACCTGCACACCCAAAAAGTTCTTAGGAATTTCTTAGGTTTGTAGTCTACCAACCCGCACTAGGCCAGCGTGGTGGACTAAGGCCTAAAACCTCTCAGTTGTAGAGGAGGCCCGTGCCCAGCAGTGGGACGTATTTGGGCTGATGATGAAAGGGTAAAATGCATTTTTAACACCTGCGTTTCGTCAGCTGCATTTATGAAACATCAGGAGGTGAGCCTATTGCCGTTTATTGATTACATTTCCAAAATTGCTGCTACTGAGTATTTGTTAATATAAAAAAAAAAAACCATCATCCCAACCGAGAATCGAAACCCGGAAATCTCTATCACTTGCCTTACATTATGCTATGGGGCTACCGATGCAGTAGCAATCACTGGGACAGGCCAGAAAACATAGAAAATAGAAAAATCATACCGGCTTACTTAGATACATAAAGATGTACTTATGTAGAGTAAAGTCTATGCAAGAGTAAAAATCATTACATATTTTTGCATTACATTGCTGTCTTAACACACAAAAACACTAAAAAGAGTAAAGCCAACACGACATTCATTACGTACAACAATTGCCAACACCGCTAAACTGACGTAAACCAGCATGCAAATAGAAATTATGAACAGCATTGTAAATGAACATCAGTCATAACAACGCGTTGTGCCCCCGGTGATTGCGGGGTGCCGGGGCCTCGGGCGCGAAACATAACCGATGCGTTTACAAACACTAATGGTTTGAACGGCTTCGAGCGAAATCTTTAGCTATCCGGGATATAGGAAAGGGATTGCAGATTTATCTGTACAAATATAGACATGGGAGATTTGGATTACTATATACGACAAACATTTTTACATTGGACATTTGGGATGTTTGAGCGATTTAACAGCGATTAGACCGCCATTTGTAGTTGTAGTATTGATTTTCAAATTTTATCGGAAAAAACAACTTGTACTAGAACACAAAAAAAATACTAAATTGTTCATAAGCTCGACTGACCGTTAACGCATAGATAGGCAAAATCAATAAATTTTCCTTTTCAACTATAACAGACTTTGTACTGAACGGTGGTCACTAACCTAAGCAAACATTATTCTATTAAATAGGATTTTCAGCATTCTCAATATCAAAAAAATTAAAAGCGTAGAGGAAAATGAAAATGAAAAACTTTGGTTTACATCGCAACGACATTAAACACAAGCCGCGCGTACCCTACCGTTTAAACTACTAGAATACAAGCACACTTGTGAATGTAAACAGCAAGTTATGTCAATCTAGTTAAAGTGTGGCGGTGCACCCTCAAATGCATTGATGCGTCGACCTCCCCCGCCCCTGATTCCATTTGTGACACGCCAGGAGTAATGTAGAATAATTTTACGTAAATTAATTATTACGTCTTCAAAGGGGAAAGGAAGACCTGTTTCAAGGTTTTCAATAAGGAATTTCTTGGGTATGTAGAGTCAAATAACCCGCACTAGACAGACCTAACTAACTTAAACTTGAAATATGAGGGGAGCCTTTGCCTTACAGTGGGATATATATTCTTAAATATATACTCAGCCTATCGCCGTCCACAGCTGAAGGTAGCCCTCCCCAAGTATTGTTGATAAAAGTTTAAAAAATCAGCTAAGTTAAGGCCATGAGACCAGCATGGTGGACTGAGACTTAACCGGCTTTACAAGACGACGATGTAGTTTGATTACCCGTGAGCTTAACAGTTTATCTATTTCCTTCTTAGCTTCTGAAAACCCAGATGAATCAAAACTTAGTTACGAGAAAATTGATCAGCGCTTATGAGTAGAGCTGGCACAAATTTTCCTCTACGAGGAATTATAAAAAATCTCCAACTAACACATCGCGCGGGGCTGCCGAGTTAATCCTCCCCTGCGAGGGCGCGTACCCTTTATTGCCGCTGGTGATTTATCGGCATGTCTCCCACGCGGGCGCTAGCCTCAGTTTTCATCATTATTGAGTTGGAATCAATGAATGCTTTCGCACAGTTTTATTGAACGACTTTTATCAATTGGGTGAACAGAGTAAAAGACTGGAGTTGATTGAATTTGATCAGCGTTTTTTATTTTAATTATTATTACATACATACATAAACTCACGCCTGTATTCCCTGAAGGGGTAGGCAGAGATGCATTTCGGCACCCACATTTCGCCAGGTATGTATCAGTCTCACGTAATAGGGGGCGAGCCTATTGCCGTTTTTCGGGCACATTTCCAGACTCCGTGCTGCTACTGAGAATTTCCTAATGGAAAAACCCAATAACACTTTGCCCGACCCGGGAATCGAACCCAGGACCTCTAGATCGCACGGCACATACTTGTACCGCGAGACCACGATTTTTAAATTATTTAATTATTTTTTAATTATTATTTTACAAATAAAATCTCTCATGCAAGTCTACGCGGAGGAGTAACAGAGAGGTCGTTCCAAAAATGGATGTAGACGAAACATGATTCATTAATTATATTTATTAGTTCCGCATAATAAGATTAACCCTATTAGTGTTGATGCACTCCTTGCACGTTTCCAGACACTTTACTGATACTAAGAATTAGGAAATGGCTTGGGATTTGAACCCGGACCTGTCGATCAACAATTTGTCTCACGAAACCAAATCACGAGGTCAATTTATGACATGACATTATAAAATATATACTTTAGAAGTCGTAAAGCTTCGCTGTAGTGAGCTTCCATCACCACCATCATCAGCCCATATATGGTACATACGTCCCTCTCCTGGGCACGGGCCTCCTCTACAACTGAGAGGGTTTAGGCCTTAGTCCACCACGCTGGCCTAGTAACGGTTGGCGGACTACACTCTTAAGAAATAAAAAAAGTACGTGATAATTCTTTGTGAATACACACTCCGAAAAGAGGTGTGTGCCTGGGTTTTGAATTCGCGACCGTCGAGATCCTTGACCGTGTGCCTAAGCCTCGATCCTATCACGACTTTAGTAGGCGCATAAATAACGTTTGGGTGAAAACAATATAAAATAGACCACTAACATGATACATGTATATTGTAAACCGCTTATTGTTTAGTTAAATACTACAATGGTCGTTCAAGTACTACAAATAGCGAACAAAACAGACGAGACAGATGCATTCAGCAGTAATTAATAACACCTAAACATACTTTCCATACTTCATTATCTCGGGCAGGGTCGGATCAAAACAAAAGGTTTCGCCTGGCGAGTATAAGCTCTATTTGTAAACACTAAAAGTTCATTTTCCCGTGTGGTTGTTAAGAAGGGGTGAAATCCCCAATTTACGCGCAGCCTACACAATTCTGCAGATAGAATTAAAAAATCTATTTTGTACTTTGCACTTAGCAATTGTTCTGATGCGATTTAACGAGAAAATGTGAAATAATGAACAAAATACCATTTTTGAAGCCCTTGTTTTATATTTTGGCAAACAATGCTTTTATATAGCCGTCTTCTGACACATGTTTATACTAAAATCATAGCAGTTTATGGTAAATACAATTCACAACGAATCATCACTTACTTTACGGTGAAGGAAAACATCGTGAGGAAACCTGTACACCTAAAAGTTTTTAGGAATTTCTTAGGTGTGTAGTCCACCCACCCACACTAGGCCAGCGTGGTGGACTAAGGCCTAAACCCTCACAGTTGTAGAAGAGGCCTATGTCCAGCAGTGGGACGTATAAGGGCTGATGATGATGATTATGGTAAATAAATTGGACACCTTATTACAGAAACTATTGTAGGTAATATTATTAAAGTGCTGTTAACTAAGGCGCCAAACTATACATAAGTTTCCAATAGGTATAGAGAATTTACTTAAGAAAAAGGTTAAAAAAATATTCATTGTATATATATTGTACATACAATATAGCGTTTAATACATATTAATCATGTGAAAAATATACACCCCAAAGCGCATAAGGCTATCAAACTATTTCTTCCATTTCTCCGTGCATAAATCCAAAAAAAAAACACTAATCGATTTATCATCCTATCGTTATCGTATATTTTCATCTCCAATTAGCGGAATCGATAAACCCAACTGGCCAGACACAAACTCCTCAGACTCACAAATAAACGAGCGGGCGGTCTTGTAAAATTGTCCAATTTTGGGGGGAATCTTTTAGATATTTTTTATCTGTGACGTGTGAAAGGCGCCGCCTGCCGAGACGCGGCATGAGTCACGGTAAAGCCCCGGCAAGCGGTGCACCCGCCCGCCTGTGAAAGGAGGACTTAGTGACAGAAGCAGCGGGTTTGAGTCTTGTTAAGGTTTATTTTATTGGATAGCTAGTCATTGAATTTGGGTGTGGGTAGTTTTTTAGCTTTCATAATTGTCTTAAAATATTTTGTACCTTCTCAAAAAAAGGAAGTCAATGGGGTTGTAAGGAAGCTGTCTCTAAAATTATAAACCAAAGAATTCTCTAATATACATGATGATGAGATTTGTTCTTCTTCACGCTTCTATGTCCGAAATGATGGTAGTATTTACATAAAAAAGGGTTGAAATATTATAGTATAATTTTAATTTTTACTAAACGACAGACTATTGTAACGATACCTATGTAATGCAAGCGTATATGAAGTATAAAAGTTAATTAGGTTCGTACTTAATCAAAAATATACTAGATATACCACATCCGAGCTCGCTTTTATCTCGCCTTTTGGGAGATGGTGGCCAAGTTCCTTGAATAAGGGACATTTTAATAACACTAAACCACCCCTTATGTTAGTTTTTAATCAATGAAATGGACTCGTTTGAAACTCCCTGAGCAACCAAAGTGCATCTCAGTGGTCATAGACAAAACTTTGTTATGTGACTGGTGTCTATTGTTAATGGACTGGCACGTATCTATGGTATAAAACATGTCTATCTTAACCATAGATTGGAATAATATTAACTTTTTCTTTAAATCATTTATCAGGTTGACATAAGGCCAAAACCTACTCAAATTTAAAAGGCGTTTTAGCAATTATGCTGATTCGTTATAGTAGGTACCTACTAGATTTTGATTATTAATGAAACCCATGTCAAATAAAAAAAATGTATACAGTAGATAAAAATATTGTAGCCAAGTTAAGTTGATAGTAATCTAGTATTATTATAAAATAAAGTGTTGTTTATATTATTTGTACGGAAAAAATTGATCTGAAATGCAGCCTATATTTTAAGATGTGTGAAATATTTTTTGAATTTGACATTAGAAATGACTAGTCACTATTCTATAGTACCCCTTGTGTTCTGGTAGCCCGCGAGTGCTCGCCCCAACGCCGCCCGCCTTACCGGGTGCCACTTTATGTGAAATCGATGCACGCCTGTTTGTAAACACTTGCATTTCTGCTCGTTTATTTATAGAGCGACAGAGACAAAACACAATGCCAAAAATACTAAACTAGAACTGGAATGCCATTTTGACAATCAACAAGTTGCATTTCATTATTTTGTTTTAATTACAAAGAACAATAATACACTGAATTAAAATTAAAATACAAACGAAACCCACGTAAACACATAGACAATTTTTGTTATTTTTGACAGTCACTTCACTATAACGGCATTCACACACTGACATCACGATTCGAATGTTACCACATTTGTAATTCACTTTTTAAATTTTGAATTCGGAATGTCAAATGGTTTATTTTTTAAATATATTTCGCGGGAGGTGGCGCGCCCATGCGGCCACGTTGCAAACTAACCTAACCTTGCTTCATGCAGACGGGGCGCGATCGTAAAACCCCGACGTTTGATAATCTTGATCCTAGACTTATGTGTATGAAAACGTGTTTTTGAATAAAATAGCATTTGATTTTTAACGGTGATATAAAATAGTGACATATTTATAGATATTTTTTTTTTGTTAATGGCGACCGATTTATTATTTCACGACAATTAACTAAGACTAATTTATGATGTCTAGCCATGTTTACAGCTATAAACAGTTGAGTTTCGAACTAGTTTTCAACCATATTAATTTATGATAGTCTATTTTTTCCAGTATGATTACTGCCTTGTGTTAAGAAAAAAAGTTAATGTAAAGGTTTTAGATAGTAGTTATAATATCCTAAAAGTATTTTTATACTTTCTTGTAATACTAGCATACATAACATTTTCACCATATATTAAGAGTCACAGTCTAAATAGATCAAAATAAAAATGTATATTATACAGCGTGTATTTAGACCATGATCGGAAACTTAGGCAGGTAATAGCTACGGTGATTACAAACCCATTGGTGTTAAAAAAAAAACCGACAAAAATAAAAAAAAAATACATTTTCCTAATAATCATAGATATTACATTTAATATCTATGATTATTAGATGTGGTTGTAAGAAAAACGTTTTTTTTTTGTCGGGATTTTTTAAATGTCACGGTGTTTGAAATCACCGCAGCTATGATCTGCCTTAGTTTCCGATCACGGTCTGAATACACGGTCTGTATAATAATAGTTAGAAGCTACATCAAGTATCAATCGTGTGGGTCGTAGTAGTTAATGTAGCAGAGGGCGGCGTGTCCGGCGGGCGGCGGGCGCGCACCCCTCGCGTTTCATTCATCGCTGTTTACTACGGCGTGTGGCGACACGGCGCAACGCGGCCAAAGAGGGTTGACCTTGTGTTCGTGTACTTACTATACACTATTTTTAAAACCACCGCCAATTATACAATACTAGCTTTTGCCCGCCATAGCTAGACTACAGGGTTGGGTTCAGAAAGAAAAAGTTTTAGTCTATTTTAATCCACTTTGAGCCCCATTTATGTCCATACCAAAAATCATTCAAATCGGTCAAATGATTTAGGCGTGAAAGCGTAAAAGACATATATAAAGTTATTTTCCCGTTTATAACTATACCCCTTCGCACGGGAACATAACATTTTATCGGGATAAAAAGTATCCTATGTTACTGTGAATCCCGTCTATCCCCATTCGAAAAATAATTTAAATCGTTTCAGTAGATCATAGTTTTTTTTTGTAGGTAAATATTTTTTAATAAAAAGTATTATATGTTATTTCAAATACTTCCAAGAATATGTGTACAAAGTTTCATGACCATCGGTGGAGTTGTTTTTGCGTGAAAGCGTAACTAACATCTCTACATTCACATTTATAATATTAGTAAGAATTTCTTTATCAGCCCATAAAAGTTTCGCTGCTGATCACAAGCCTCTTCTAACACTGAAAGAAGTTGGGCCTTACATATCTAAGAAATTTCTAAGAACTTTTATTCGTGCAGATTTTCTCACGATGTTTTTATGTTTGCATGTATCTGAAGACTATTGAATGGATTTTAATGAAATTTGAATAAATTATACTTTTAATGAAATTTTATGTTCACTTAATAAGTAGACACTTTTTATGTATAGATTTTTGGCGCAGATATGTTAAAAATTTGGTAACGTAAAAAACCTAAAGATACATTTAAATGAATAATACGTCGGATATCCATATAATTCATTCCACTCCATGGGGGATAAAGTATTATTTTTCTAGTTTGGGGTGGAATATTCTCGGCCCCTCTATTTTCTGCATCAATGAAAATTACGTGTTCGTAATTATTTTGACAAAATTGATGTGCCGCAATTATTATACGGCTTGGCGGCTTACATGGCGTTGTTGGGTAGACAACAGACGAATGGCAAAGCTGCAGGTTCAATGCCGGAAAGAGAAAAAATGATTGAATGATCCCCGAATATTCGTTTCAGACCTCATTGTCTACGAAACCGAAAAGTGGAAAAGTTATTAATACCAACCATTTTTATTTCCTAACGGAAAAACCCAATAACACTTTGTCCGTCCCGGGAATCGAACCCAGGACCTCTAGATCGCACGGCAGATACTTGTACCGCGAGACCACGAGGCAGTCTACATCGTAAATGTATAAGTAGTTTATTACGCTATAACGCCTGAGATCCCTTATGAAATTAGCTTATATTTAGACTGAAAAATCTTGGGAGTACGGAAAGTAGACTATTTTTTTCAATAAAAATGCATTTTTGTCGATATCTATATTCTACATACTCGTATAATAATGTTTTAAAGCAGAATTGTTTGTTTGCTTGCTTGAACGCGCTAATTTCAGGAACTGCTGGTCCGATTTGAAAAAATCTTTCGGTATTGAATAGTCCATTTATTGAGGAAGGTTATATATCATCACGCTACGACCAATAGGAGCGGAACAGTAATGGAAAATGTGGAAACGGTGAAAGAATATTCCTAATGAAGTTTTATGTTTTAAAAAAAATGCATCACACGCTCCCGAGGAAACAGAAATAACTTATTATTGAAATACAAATTTGAGAAATCAAATTAACTTTACGAGACATAATCAAATATTGTCGAAACTCACAAACGGGACACGCTGTCCCCCTCCGCATAACGCATAAACATCGTGCAGTCTCGGGTTCTCATCCCCTCCCTCCCGTCCGGGACACCTCGATGTTTGTACGCACCCTTACTATTGTTCGGTATTACTTTTATTGTCCTGTAATACCATTGTAAATAATTTAGTAGGTACCTACAGTCTTTTATTCCTCTTAACTATTTATATCATTTGGTTTGTAACAGTGAATAATATTTTAAAATTGTTATAGCAGCGTTAAATTTTGTTCAACATCCGAATTTCGTTGAAATGCACACACGCCTACATCCCGGAAGAGGTAGGCAGGGTGCACTTGTACCCGTTGACCCCGACATACGCTTCCTGCCCCCCCCCCCCCTCCTCCAGGGCTGGCGGGAAGTAGAGCCATAACCAGCTTTCCCCTCGACAAAAAAAAAAAGAAAAAAGAAAAAGGGTGCACTTGTACACTTGCGTTTCGACATATGGCAATTTCCTTTTTTTGGCCTGAATTAACAAATGTAACAAAAAAAGCTTAAAGACATGGATAAAATTATTTCACAGTTTCTTTATGCCCTAATGGGATACAAGCGAAACATTATGCACATGGATTGTAAATCCCATCATCATCTGATGATGGCTGATGCCCATATACGTCCCACTGCTGCGCACGAGCATTCTCTACAACTGAGAGGGTTTAGGCCTTCGTCCAGCACGCTGGCCTAGTGTGGGCAGGCGGACTACACACCTAAGAAATTCCTAAGAACTTTTAGGTGTGCAGGTTTCATCACGATGTTTTCCTTCACCGTTAAAGTACGTGATAGTTCATCGTGAATACATGTGAACATAATTTCAAAAAGTCAGAGGTGTGTAAATCCCGCACCTCGGAAAATAGCATTCAAAATTTTCAAATAAAAATGTCTTTGTATGCAAGAGTTAAAAACATTCGCTAAGTAATTCAATTAGTTTAAAAAATCTCGTATTCTGCTAATTTAGTCGAGCGAAGAGTGTAATTAACGCGAAACGCTTAAAACAAATGAAAAACGCTTAAAAAGGACTTTTTAAAAAGGCTGACGTCAACTTAATAAAAGCTACAATGAACACAGACTGAAAGAGGATTTTCAACAGAGAACACTTCCATTAATTGTATTTAAAAGTCCCTATACTTACTTAAAACAATGTTCTTAGACTGTACGATAATTTTGTTCGTCAATGCCATATCCTTTTTATTCTTTAGCAACAGTTATTAATAAAATGTCGATTTGGACTGCCTCGTGGTATCGCGGTACAAATATGTGCTGTGCGATCTAGAGGTCCCGTGTTCGATTCCCGAGTCGGGTAAAGTGTTGTCGGGTTTTTCCATTAGGAAATCCTCGATAGCAGTACGGAGGCTGTTGAACGGTAAGTGGAGGACGATATAGGGTAAACAGACCGTGATCGGAATCTAAGACAGGTAATAGTAAAGATGATCGGTGGCGGTACTTCCATAGAAGCCCAAAAGCGTTACACGTTAATTTGTAATGTCTAGTTTATAATTGTTTATTGTGGGGTCAGGATATTCTCATTTTATGTCAAATTGCTTTTGTTAAATAAAGATTTAAAGCTTAAAGATTATTATTCAGCAATTTTAAAGGCAAACTGGGCTTTTGGAGCTTCTATGACAGTACCGCCACTGACGATGATTACAAACACAATGACGCTAAAAAAGTCCAAAAAATAAATACGTTCATACGTACTTACATACAACATAGGTACATTACATACAACTAACTAACCATAACTAGGTATCCATCGTAATGATCATCATCAGCCCATATACGTCCCACTGCTGGGCACGGGCCTCCTCCACTGAGAGGGTTTAGGCCTTAGTCCACCACGCTGGCCTATTTCAGGTGGTGGACTACATACCAAAGAAATTCCTAAGAACTTTTAGATGTGCGGGTTTCATCACGATGTTTTCCTTCACCGTTAAAGTAAGTGATAATTTATTAAGAATACACACATAACTTCGAAAAGTTAGAGGTGTGTGCCTGGGGTTTGAACCCGGGACCGCCGAGATTCTTGACCGCGCGCCTAAATCTCGAGGCCATAACTATTACCTGTCTTATTTATTTATTTACCTACACTTTCTCTTCCAGTCAAACCTTATGTGTTGCAGAGATGAAAAGCATAGTAGCGTGTATTAATTTTCGATCACGGCGTCTTTACACCCTGTGGAATAAAACGGTTCCAACCAATTACGCCATGCTCGAAACATAAAATAGAGCCTCATTATGTCGAACCTCGATACGTTGAAAACCTCCAAATCTCGAAAAAGTGTTTAGTAACCTTCCGTTCAAACAACGAAACCTCCATTACTCGAAATCTCAACCCTCTATTAGTCGAAATAATCAGTGAGTCCCTCCAAGCCATTTTAGTACATAATTTCCCTCCATAACTTGAAAAATTAAATTGGACCTCCGTATCTCGAACATAGCACAATCTATCTCACTCAAAATGTATAAGAATATTATTATTATTATATTTATAACCTCGTTATGTCGCACCAAAATTCGTCTAAGTCGAAATCTTCCATAAGTTGAAAACTCTATATCTCGATATTTTTGGCGCTTGGTGTTTGACTTATAGAGGTTCTACTGTACAAATATTACGAGATCCAAAACACGATAACAGCGTCAAGGTGTCGCGATCGTGACACATCTCTTATCTATTTTTCCTTTAACACCTTTAACACTTCACTGCGGCAGAGGAATAGTGCTAATTGTTACAAAACCACTTTTGTTGGATCAGTTGGGGTTCTTACTCAAAAGTAACAAGGTTTTGTGAAATGTGGAAATATTAGCGACTGGACTAAGCTTCGTCACGGCGCAATTGCAATTGAGAAATTATTCTTATTTTTTTTATGTAATAGCAAAGATCATATAAATTGTTTTAATAGCTTCGGCGTAACAGACCGATCTACCCTATTTCGCATTCATAAGAACAGTTTGAGTGAAAGACGCAGTTTTTCTGAAAGTTATAGAATGATTTTTTTTCCTAAACAAATATGGTCCCTTTCCTCTATTTTTTTAATTTCCTTCTTAAATCTGAAACCTAAGCTCACGAAAGAGTCGCGGATAATAGCTCACAAATTATAATACATGTATACAAAAGCTAATTATCCGTCATATACCTGAACGTAAAATAACTATGGTCGTTATGTTTGAACGCCGAATCAATTTATACCTTTGTACGAAGATAAATAAATAAATTTATTTATTTTGAATTATGGCGATCCACAAAAATTGGTTCACAAAAGAGGCTGATTAAGCCATTTACGGATCTATACGAGTAAGAATGCATCATATAAAAAAAATACGCGTAAACACATGCACAAATTACAAATTAGTCTCTAAATTTCGTATAAACGGGATCCTAAAAACACACATGATTTTTTATATAAAACTTATTTCTAAGTATACATGAACGCACGCAAAGTCGTAGTACAAGCTAGTGTTTATGAACGGAAGATAAACAGTTACCCTTTAGCACCGCCAGGTGGCGGTTGTGATGGCGCATAATTCGGTCCTCTGTTGGCTAGGGTCCGGTAACCGCACCGAATTAATTAACCACACCGTATACTGAAGAGGACTTACCTGGAACAAAAAAAAGTAAATTAATAAATGATTTATGAATAAATTTGCTTATAAATATGTTGGGGATAGATATTCTTGACATCCTGGATAAGTATCTGAGCAGGCCGGCATGAGGGTGTCAAGTGACAATTGGCAACAGCTTTGCCGTGATAGTAAAAAAGAAGTTATACGTTCACGACTGCATCCCAGAAGGGGTAGACAGTAAGATAATGTAGATAAAACATGTACCAAAGCCGTAGGCATAAGCCGACAAGCCTGCAGGCTTAGCTATATTGGGATATGGGAGCTATATCGATATTCAAATTATTGTGCACTTATTTTATGAAATAAATATCTGGATCCAAGTTCGCCAGCGGAGTTTTAAGTCACACTAAATAGCATAAATAATATAATAATAGCAATAAATAGCTCGTCTAGCTTACGCTTTTTTTCAATACAATACAGGACTCTGTATCGTATGTTGTTCGAGAAAATTTCTCGACTGAACACATTGCCCGACCCGAGCATTTAAGTCAGGACAATTTTTACAGCAACAACAATTATGCATAAGTCCCTAAAAACGTAGGCTAAACATCAACGATGTAGTCATAAAGAAGAACGTATAAAAATCTAGATCTAAATTCATTTTCCCATGTCAGAGACTGTGCAGTATCTGGGATGCATTAATAGCGAATCTTCGTAACTGCAGTTCACGGAATGTAAGCGCGTCCGCGTCGCCTGTCGGTCTGTTCGTTTTGTGCATGCGATTAGTGAATCGAAACGATAGATTAATTACTAAGTAATATCTTACGTTGAAATTCTTGGGATTTGAATAATAGAATGGTGAAGTTTAACGGAATGGTCGCCTATCCAGGATTTGGGCGAGCAAAGCAATATTTTTTAACACGTAATAAATCTGCGTAAACATAATATCCTCATAAAAATATTGATAATAAGATTCATTGTTATTAAAGATTTTTGTTTGTTATCGCATAATCATCGAATTACGCATTTTTAATATTATGTTGATTTTTGATGATTGGTTTATAGATGGCGCTAGTTGTATGCCCTGTCCCATATAAAGAGGTCTACAAGCTATAGTCGTAGGCGCAATTAATTAGTCTGTGTTACTTGCATAGTGTTGCACGATTATATTTAGCCAGGCATCGAATCCATATTTATGGTTCGGTCTAAATACAGTGGTAAATAGTAAGTTATGTCCATATTATTCTCAGCCTATCGCCATCCACTGCTGAACGAAGGCCTCCCCAAGTAGGCGCCAACCATCCCGGTCTTGAGCAGCCCTTATCCATCCGCTACCCGCCACCGTTCTCAAGTCGTAGGACCATCGTGCTGCAGGACGTCCTACACTACGTCTACCTAAGCGTGGTCTCCACTCCAACATTTGTCTGCTCCAACGACAGACATGGCCGGCCCACTTCCACTGCTAATTCCGTCCGACCGTCGGCAGACATGCCGGCCCAAGGCGAAGTGTTATTGGGTTTTTCCATTAGGAAATTTTCAGTAGCAGCACGGAGTCTGGATATGTGCCCGAAAAACGGCAATAGGCTCGCCCCCTATTACGTGGGACTGATACATACCTGGCGAAATGTGGGTGCAGAAATGTACCTCTGTCAGGCGTGAGGTTATGTATGTAAAAAATTATGTCACCATTGCAATGTATAGCAAAGGTAACAGAAATATACGAATTTGCGAATACGTTCCCTATTTACATTACACACAGAATAGCTACCGAGTCCCGACGCGTCAGCAAGTCGCTTCCAACCCCGCCACTTGTCGGCTGCCCGTCTTTTTTCAATCTGTGACAAATCACTTTGAATAATATTCATATTTTCGCACCGTCAGGGGTGAACCGCTGACTTAGCTATAGGAAAATCAAGACACGGCACTGTCTTTTTTGTCGAAAAAATCAAAATACTGTCTTTATGATCTAGTTCATTTTGCTCGATGCTTTTCTCTTACTAATTTAGATTTTGTTAGCAATCTTTATCAAAAACAATAAATGTAACAGTCTCCAGAATCGCATCTAGTTTTATATTAAAATTCATTATCATCTATTAAGTCGTGATGGCCTCGAGGTTTAGGCGATCGAGAATCTCGACAGTCGCGTGTTCAAACCCCAGACACACACCTCTGACTATTCAAAGTTATAATATGTGTATTCATAAAGAATTATCACGTACTTTAAACGTGAAAGAAAAAACACCAAAAAGTTCTTAAAAAATTCTTAGGTGTGTAGTCCGCCAACTCGCACTACGCCAGCGTGGTGGACTAAGGCCTAAACCCTGTCGGTTGTAGAGGAGGCCCGTGCCCAGCAGTGTAGTGTGCAGGTGTATAGGTGCACCCACAGAAATAATGACGTAGTCTATTTTATGCACACACCAAAATTACTACAGCTACTACGTCATATCTAAACATTCTAACCCCCAAGCGTCATATCTCAAGCTGACAGATTCGCCGGATGACGAAAATATCGACGACGTCACAACAAAACATTCCTATCTTAATAGAATATCGAGCTCCACAGCCCGCCGTCCCACGCCGCAGTGATTTGCATAAAGAAATACCCTGTTTTCATGAGTTTACAAAGGATTGCCACTTTACGCAACAGCACCGTGGGGTATGAATGAAATTACTATGTAAAGTTACCCCGTTTTGCTGAAAACAAGGTTGTTTGTGAAATACGTAACGTAGCTTAGTTAGGAATAAAATAAATTTAGACGGCTCAGAGTCACTCAACGAGCTATGGAGAGGGCTATGCTCGGGGTTTCCCTACGAGATCGAATCAGAAATGAGGAGATCCGTAGGAGAACTAAAGTAACCGACATAGCCCAGCGGATTAGCAAGTTGAAGTGGCAATGGACCGGGCACATAGCGCGGAGAACTGATGGCCGATGGGGCCAAAAAGTTCTCGAGTAGAGGCCACGTACCGGAAAGCGCAGCGTGGGACGTCCTCCGACAAGATGGTCAGACGACCTGGTGAAGGTCGCGGGACGTCGCTGGATGCAGGCTGCTTCCAACAGGTCCCTGTGGAAGTCATTGGGAGAGGCCTATGTCCAGCAGTGGACTTCGATTGGCTGATGGATTGGATTGGATTGGACTGTCTCGTGCTTTGTGTACGGCACAAGTATTTGCAAAGTCAAAGTCAAAATCATCTTGATTCAAATATACTTTTACAATTTCTTTTGAATCGTCTATATTACACTAAGAAGCAGTGATGGCCTCGAGGATTAGGCGCGCGGTCGAGAATTTAGGCGGTCGCAGGTCCAAACCCCAGGCACACACCTCTGATTTTTCGAAGTTATGTGTGTATTCACAATGAATTATCACTTGCTTTAACGGTGAAGGAAAACATCGTGATAAAACCTGCACACCTAAAAGTTCTTAGGAATTTCTTAGGTGTGTAGTCCGCCAACCCGCACTAGGCCAGCGTCGTGGACTAAGGCCTAAACCCTCTCAGTTGTAGAGGAGGCCCGTACCCAGCAGTGGGACGTATTTGGGCTGATTATGATGATGATATTTAACTAAATGTCGTGTCAATTTTTAAGATCGTGTAATGTGTTGTTGGGTTTTAGCATTAAGAAATTCTCAGTAGCAGCACGGAGTCTGGAATTGTGCCCGTAAAATCTGGGATTGATACGTGGCGAAGTATGGGTCAAGAAATGCATCTCTGCCTACCGCCTCGAGTAATACAGGCGTGAGGTTATGTGTGTATTTTTCTTAACTCCGGGTTATAACTAAGAAGTTCCTAATAAAAAATACATAATTAAAACTTTATTTGTCACGGAATAGGTCTATGAACATTGAACATTATTATACTAATAAACATTCTGAAGTATTGTTATACTGCCTCATGGTCTCGCGGTACAAGTATGTGCCGTGCGATCTAGAGGTCCTAGGTTCGATTCCCGGGTCGGGCAAAGTGTTATTGGGTTTTTCCATTAGGAAATTCTCAGTAACAGCACGGAGTCTGGAAATGTGCCCGAAAAACGGCAATAAGCTCGCCCCCTATTACGTGGGACTGATACATACCTGGCGAAATATGGGTGCAGAAATGAACCTCTGCCTACCCCTTCGGGGAATACAGGCGTGAGTTTATGTATGTATGTGTTATACTTACATAATGTAATGTAAGTACTGATTTATCATTACTTGATAACACAATCAAGCTCAACGCCAACTGTATGGTTGCAAGGAGTTTATTACCATACAGGTTCCAAACTTATTTTCTCAATTCACGTCGAATTAAAAGTTTTGACAACAACTCGCAAAGTCACTAGAGCAAACTAACACGTTTAGTTAAAACGTGTACAAAAACCCAATGACACAGCGCTTTAAACCCTCCCTATTTGGAATTTCATTAAAACTGATCTGGGTTTTTGCCGCATCACATGTCTTTGACTAGGGTGGGATGAGCAGAAAGACTGCCATTACTATGTAGTTAAATATGGGTGTCTTCAACAACTGCCACGTGGTCTCGCGGAACATGTATGTGCCGTGCGATTGAGGTCACGGGTTCGATTCCCGGGTTGGGCAGTATTATTGTGTTTTTCCATTTGGAAATTCTCAGTAGCAGCTCGGAGTCCGGAAATTTGCCCGAAAAACGGCAATAGGTATGTCCCCTATTACATGGGACTGATACACACCTGGCCATATGTGGGCGTAGAAATGCACCGCTGTCTACCCTTTATGTGAATACGGACGAAAGTTATGTATACATATGTAAATACTATTTTCCCACGCATCTATAAAAATCTTGTGAAGTAACCTAAGTTCATACAGAGCACTAAAGGTCAACGGACTCTGTGAAATAAATACAAAATGCACTTGCATTTACGCCCTAATTAGTCTAAGCCAAGAGAGCTAGCCTCTTAATTATAGCGCCCTCATAAGAGCCTAATAATTTACTTTTAACGCACACATAAATTTGAATGTCAAAGTCAAACGCCTTTAGTTCGAACCCAAGTTGCCAATTTATATATCGCACTAATTATACAATAGTTTTGTAACTTAAAATACATTAACAACCAATAATAAAAACTATATTTTTTTAAGAACAAATTAAAAAAGTTAAAGTAAGATAAATAAACCCAACAGTTACATACATAGTTCTACCCCCACACTAAGGCACAACAAGTCGAGATAGGAGAATCGTGAGTATCAGAAACTACGAGAGACTTTTCGGTCTCACAAAAACTCAGATCCGAAACAAATATGTATATATTTGCGGATCGCACAAAAGTTTGTCTTGGTGCGGGGATTGAACTCGCGGCCTCTCGTTTCGCAAGCTGGTGTCTAGCCAACTGCGCCACGGGGATGGCAATATAATTGCACAAAAGAAAACATATCTTAAAATAAGGCAAATCAAACCATTTTTTTATAGTAGTAATGGCCTCGAGGTTTTGGCACGCGGTCGACTTAAAGCTCGGCGGTCGCAGGTTCAAGCCACTGGCAGACACTTCTCACTTTTCGCAGCTATGTGTGTATTCGCAATGAATTATTTCGTGCTTTAACAGTGAAGGAAAACATCGTGAGGGAACCTGCACCAAAAAGTTCTTAGGAAATTTCTTAGGTGTGTAATCCGCCAACCACTCTCACATAAGTATGTTGTAGCCACTATGTGTGCCGCACGTGCCAGCTAGGTATCAAGTCACCATTACGTAAATCTAGTCGCGAACCCCACTTTGAGAAACCCTGGACTAAGGTACCTACTTAATAGAAATTCAATAATATTTTCTGCTAATTCTGAAAAATGATTCATTTTGATTTACAACACTGTTGTGCCATGAGTGCGATGTCACATCGCGCGCCTGCAGCTTAGAATACTGTACTTAAAACCGGAACTGTCAGCCTAATACAAACCAGTTTAGAAGTAAATTGTACACAGGAAAAGGACCATTTCGTATAGGTGCGTATTATTACGTTTGCAGCGCTTTTACAAGTACGGTACACACTGTTACAGTTAATACGAGTATCCGGTGTACAGCCACGTGCGCTCGCCTCGTCTGACCCGTTGGTACTGGCGCAAGTTACTAGCACGAGGCAAGGCAAGTGAGATTCAAAGACATTTGAGTTAAAAGTAGAACGCTGAGAGCTCTAAGATTACTAAAGTCACGTTATTTACCGCGCGCTAAACCTCGAGGCCATCACTGCTTCATAGATGTATGCTTGACCATAATAGAGCATTGAGATAATATTGAGCGTAGGTTACGTTTGATGATCAAATTCAATGCACAGACCTCTAAAGCATGTTCACTGCTTTTTCCTTCCCTCAAAACAGTAGATCCACGAGTAGTTTCTTTACTACTAATCTGGATCTTCTAAGCGCAGCATGAATCATCTTAGTAGGTAGGCATAAGTGTGATGCTCAATTTGCTACTTACAATCAGGTGCGTTGGTGTCACTTCAGCGGTTTACTGACACATTGCAAAGCCATATAATTAAATGTTTAGATCGCATCAGGGTATTTCTCCCCCAAGCTAGTGGGGGCGCAACTGCGCCCCCTACACACTCCGAGACGGCCGAGACAAATACGTCTCGGAGGCGCACCGGGCGGCTGCGGCATTACGGTTGGCGCTTCTCGCCAACGTACCGTGGTCGCCCCACTCGGCGCGGAGATGGCCACCGGGGGGTTTTGGTCGGTATGCCGGTTTAGGGATATTGTTAGGGACCCAGCCCGGCACTAACACCTGCGCGGACATGACGTCGCCGCGCGCTGGGCTGGAAGACCGGTGACCCCGACATACGCTTCCCGCCCGCCCCTCCCCCGGGGCTGGCATTTCTCCCGGAGTGCCATTTAAATATTGCGAGGTCTCCATCATTTGTTTCCGATATCTGCTGTCACCGCACGACCTTTGCTTGCAGGAAGGAGATTCATCTCGCGTATTCGTCATTATAATCGCGATCTTTACGACTATATTTCAATGTTTCTGATCGTTTGATACTGGTAAGTAATGGACATGTAAATATACGTTGAGTTCACGGACCGTTTGCGGAATTCTGTGTGGGTGAATGGAAAATTAGATACATTTGTTTTGAGAATAAATCATAATATTGTATATTCCCGTGCCTTGAAATTATAAAATTGATTTTTTATTTTATTTTTATTTTATTATCTTTGGGAAACATACAATACAATTTCTCTTAAAAGACTAAATTTTAAAATAAATACATAGATCAAATCAGTTTCCACTTATAAAAAAAATATTTAAAGAAAATTTAAACTTTAACGCTTTAGAATGTAACAGCATTTTCAACACTTGATGGTATATGTACTACAGTATAGAGGGTCGACTGACGAAGGAAGATTACGTCAGACTCCAAGCAGTCAAAATAATTATTTATTTATTTATTTACACTTTATACATACATGATGTAAAGGTGGACTTAATGCCTGAGACATTCTCTTCCAGTCGAACCTTAGATGGTGCAGAGATGAAAAGCGTAGGTGTAAATTAAATTATGATATCATACTACAAACGATATTAAAGCTAATACATAAATACAACATATAAAACATAAATATCATAAATACATAATAAAATTATAATATATATACATAAATAAATACATAAAGGTTTAAAATACAATAAATACATACAAACTATTGTTGTGAAGAATCTGCCATTCTGTTTGTCAACAACTTTCGAACATTCAGCATAACGATTCGTACTTGTCCTGATTTCCATTATATTCCATTAATTATGCCGGGTATGCTAATTTTGAAATGCGCCACATTCATGCATGTCACTATGGAAAATTCTCATCTGATGTACGAAGCTCATCATCCTAAATCAGACCACTTTTTTTGGTGCAACACTTATTTACCACCTTTAAAGAAGTATCGCATAAACCGGTCGTACAATAACTTTACCTTAATAAATAGATTACACAAAATCTAGAAGGAGTACCTTACTCTTTAGAATAATTATAAGCACTTTTATAACATTAGTTAACAAATTGTATATTATCTAGTCGAGCACACAGAACGCGGCTCCGCGCGGTGTCTCGGCGGCGCGGCGACAGATTTAACTTAACTTTGTTTATAGGTTTGTTAACTTCAGTTATTTCGGTCCGGCCAGTTACTGCGTATGTACAAGGTTGTTTGTGTGGCACATGCACTTACTAACTAGCTGTACTCTCTCGTTTCATTTAGTCATTCGAATATTCATTGCTTTTTCAACAATTTACGATCCATAACTTATCTATCTATCTTTATCAGCCCATACTTTCCTACTGTTTTGCAAAAGTCTTTCTAAGTCCCATGTAGCTATGAATCCCAAGTCTAAGCCATCTGTTCACAATTGGATCTAAATTTCTCCGATTTACCTTTAGATCTGTCGAGTGATGTTCCAGCTAGGGCAGAGAGCTTGTTTCAGCCTAGAAGTCATCTGGGAAGACACAGGCAATTTTGTATAAAATCTGGACCGGGCTGTTAGCAGCTTTACATTCTACATTGTAAATGGAAAAATACGCGTCAGTTATTGATTGGATTATTTTACTTTCCTTAAATTGTTTGTTAATACTGATGCTTGGCAATAACATATGAAAATGAAAGATTAACCATTCGCATTTCAATTTTAACGTGATTCACAACCATTGTGGTTATTTATTATAGAAAGTCTACTGCAATAAAGTCATGCTGTGCCCGTCGTAAATGTACATTAACTTTATATAAATACGCTTAATGATAGATGAAGGTGAATCGACTATTGACTTTCACTGGGACAAAATTATTTACAGATAGATTCTGCCCGCAAAGCACTTCAATTTAAGAGAGAAATATAAAGTTATGACTAATAAAGCCTACGATTTCATTACGTTTCATTCATATTTGCAAAAAATATATTCACAAACGTTAATTTGCGTTGAGTATTTTAATTGGGGAGAATATCTAGTTTTCTTTTCATATTATTCATTCATTTCATATCATTGATATTATTTTCATATTACTTCATATATTTACAGTCTAAGAGAAAAATGCCAGTAATTTACTGGATGGTACGTAGGTGATAACAAATGTTCATCAACACCTACAGTAGGTACTCTAGGACTGTAAGTGACTTGACTTTCACAATGAGTGGGAGAGAATAAAGGTGATATTGATTGGAATTGGCCTCTCGTGGAACCTTTGTAATCAAGGAACTTGAGTCAAATTGTTGACACATTGATTCTCCATGAGAGCTGTACAAGATCAGTCCAGTTGGATACCACACTCCAGACTGACTATTTATTTATTTATTTATTTTATTTATTGAAACTTTATTGTACACACAACATTAAAACTAAGGAGTACAGAGAACTAGAAAAGTACAATGGGCGGCCTTATCGCACGAGGCGATCTCTTACAGGCAACCTGGGATGGAGATGCAGGAAGAGAGACTATATCTAGCACTTATTAAATAAGCAATAAAAATTCGCTTTCGTTCGGTTATTTCGCAAAAGTACGGACGGCGGACGTAGGACGGATTACGGAATCCCACCATTAACCAATTATAAAGGAATAAAAATTCCCCACATATTTTCGCCAATAACAAAAAGCTAATGATCTCCCGATCAGATAGCGTGGAGCGTAATGTCCACTTAGGTTTCGACGCGGGCAGGCGTACGCTGCGTTTTGCTCGTTAGTGGACCGGCGGCCTTATCAGACTATCGTTATGGCAGCTTTTAATGCTTTTGTACTGCATTTTATTCTTATTTAGAAGGGAATAAGTATTTGATAGTTATTTTAAGCGTTTGTACGCGTGTCTTGGCTGGCTAATACTGGGTTATATGGGAATCTGAAGGTGGGTAACTTGAGTCTTTTTCATTCGGTTTCCAGTGGCGCTTGTCAATAGAGAAATTATCGTGTTTATACGTATTTGTGCTATGTATTGATTTGTTTTCAATACATGTAATAGTAGTAGAGAAAGTAACGATGTTAAATGTTGCATTGTTCATGTGTCATGATGTAAAATGGAAACTTTTGTCTCTGACGTTGACTATTAGAGAATGCCTTAGGCCTTTCGCCGTCCTTTGTACATTGTATAAAAAGCATAAATAAAAAAAGGCTGTATATTATCATGACCCAGAAGTTTTTGTGCGTTGGAAGCGAACACATTATAACGGCAACTGTTGTGATGGAGCAGAATAAATCATATAACTCATCTGTACTTACCAAATACATTCTTTGATAATTTTCCATTTAAATTTGTTAAATGGAAATAAATGCCTATAAACGCTTTATATTTATTAATAATAGCTGACCCGGCAAACGTTGTTTTGCCATATATATAAAATTCTCGTGTCGCGGTGTTTTTTGGCAAACTCCTCCGAAACGGCTCGAATGATTTTTATAAAATATTGTGTGTATATTGTAGGTAGGTCTGAGAATCGGTCAACATTTAAGGGTTTAACATTTAAGGGTATGTTTTTTTTTCTATTGACTTAATTTTCTTTATTTTTTATAATCCAGCATTGATAAATTATTATAATCATAAATTTTCACCCTTCTACGATCAACCTCTATCTTATACTGGCCATTTTATTTTATTAAAATGTAAATAAATGATAATAGGACTGAAATATTAAAATGATACGTATAACAGTCACTGCTTTGATCGATATACAAATTAAACAAAAAAATTGTCAAAATTGTATAGAGTGAGATATACATATACATCTATATATATAAAATTCTTGTGTCACAGTTCGAAACAGCCTCCGAATCGGTTCGACCGATTTTGATGAAATTTTATATGTATATTCAGTAAGTCTGAGAATAGGTTGTTATCTATTTTTTATACCCCTAGGATGGTCCAACCCGAAAAGTATTTTATTTTTATTTTGTGGACATTTTTTGTTTTTATTTTTTTATGATTCAGCATTGAAAATACATATAACCCCAAATTTTCACCCTTCTACGAACAACACCTGTTTTGTAATCGCAATTTTTATATTTTTATAGCTTTTACCCGCGACTCCGTCCGCGTAGACTTCAGGGTTGGGCGCAGAAATATAATAAGTGAATCTATAAATCGTCCCCCAAGTGCCCAAAATGGCACTTACTGAATTTAAAAAAAGGTGCCTATGTCCTTTTTTAAGGTCCTGTTTTTATCCATCACATCAAATAACCCAATCGATCAAATGGTTGAGGCGTAAAAGTAAAACTCTGACAGATATTTTCGTATTTTTAATAATATGTTTATCCCAATGGGAACATTACATTTTCCCGGGATAAAACATAGCCTATGTTACTTCACAGGGTCTCATTTATGGTCATACCAATTTTTTTGTTTTTGCGTGAAAGCGTAACAAACATCCCTACATTCACATTTATATAATAGTCAGGATAACCATTCCCACCTATGTTACTTCGGTGGGTCCCACCTATCTGCATACCAAAAGTCATTCAGATCTTTTTTCAATCATTTTTCAATTCTTTTATCCTCCGTATTTTTTTTTAATAAGAAGAATCCTATGTCCTTTTTTATATCTCGAAGACTATGTGTACAAATTTTCATGATAATCGGTGAAGTAGTTTTGGCGTGAAAGCGTAACAAACAAAACATTAACATTTATAATAGCTGACCCGGAAAACTTCGTATCCCCTAACATCATAGTCATTGAATGTTACATATTTACATATTACCTGAATTTTATTTTTGATTGTATGGAAATAAATATTAAGTTCAGCACTTTATTGAGATAAAAATACAGAAATAAATAAGTACGAAAATTAAATGCATCAATCGTGTCTCCGCAAGTCATGATTTAATTAAACATGTACATATGGGATGGGATGTACCTAGTCGGTTTTAATTCTCTTCATTGAAGCATCAGTGTGGTGGACTGAAGCCTAAACCCTCTCAGTTGCAGAGAAGGCCTATGCCAAGCAGTGGGTCGTACATATATGGGCTGATGATGATGATGATGCACCTTGTGATATACATTTTTAATATATTTTTTAATTGTCTAAAAAATCACAAACATCTTTTGTTAATCGTCATTGCGAAGGCATGACGAATCGGGAACTGAATTCGTTTGAACTCAATGGTCATACCCGTTAGGATCAATGAAATCTTAGATCAATCTAATTGATGAATTCTCAAGCACCAATTCATCTCTAAGTTGTCTTTTCAGTATCGTCACGTGAATAACATTACTCAACAATTTTCTTAACGCCAAGCGCATTCCATTGCATAGTTGTGGGTGTTTTAGATTTCAAACCGAACCTGCCTTCGTTTGTAAATCAGGTACAACCAAGGAGTTTAAAAATACATTTCTGAACGCACGCATAAATATTTGACAACCAATAAATATGTCAATCCCTTTTTATTACTGACATTATTCTACATTTTTAAAATCTAAAATACGCAATTATTCGAATATTCTGGATATATGTTGTCGATTCAAAACTTTATTTAAATACGTTCTTTAATTTGAGGGGACCCTTAACCATATTGACGGGATAAACATAAAATGTTTGACAGAATATTAGGTAGAACAGTTTATATGAGAAAATTAAATTGTTGTTTTTACCATATTCCTCGCAATTTTCTTAACTTTTTCTTTCATAAGATCCTTCTCCTAACGATAGCGAACACAACAAAAAAAGAATTAGCGAAATCGGTCCAGGCGTTGTTGAGTTATGCGCTTACCAACACATTTTGCGATTCATTTTTATATATAAGAAAGAAGATAAACACACCTAATAGTCACATACATACATAGTTCTGACCCCACACTAAGATACAAGTCTTGTGTCGTGGGTATCAGAAACTACGAGAGACTTTTCGCTCTCACACACACCCAGACCCGAAACAATTAGTCTCGGTGCGGGGATCGAACCCGCGGCCCCTCGTTTCGCAAGCTGGTATCTAGCTAACTGCGCCACGGGGCTGTCGGTTTTAGGTCGCCATAATCTAAAGAAAATTTTGCCAGCACTAACTTTAAATTCTAAAATCAACGTCAAATAAATAGATTCAAAAAAATTCATAACAACATTAACACCACTAAAATGTATATATGTACTAATATATCAAACATTGCCTTTCGTCTTCTTTGACGAATCCCAATCAGCGCTAGTGACCCGGAAATGGTCATCATCCAATTTAATACGCTACGTTCTTCCCACGCAAACAACACAGTTTTAGTATGAATAAGAGCAGTTTATATTTGTCTCGTGTAGTACAAGCTGTAGTAAGCTTAATACATTCGGTTTAACATGTATTTAGTCCTTTAATAGGAAAAAAACTCAGATCGTATCGTTTCTTAGTTAATGGTACCTCGAGCGCTAAATCAAAATGAGGTACGGTAGAAGAAAAAGTGATTTAATTGCAGTAAGAATGATTTCTTCGCTTCTCTTATAAGTGAAGTACGTATATTAAACTTACGCTTAACTGAAAGTGGTATCCATTACTAGTTACGCTTTATAGCCTCTCTGTGTTTAGGGTTTTTATGACATTAGATATATCGTTTCGCGTAATCGGTGTGAAAAATTAACATTTAATAAGTGTGTTGTGACTTAATATGTCTTAAAATATGAAACCATATTCTGCCTATCAATAGAAGAAAATTCGAAGGTAAAATTTTCTGTACTTATTTATATTGCCATTGCAAATTATACTAACTACTATGGTAAATACGAGGTTTGTTTCAACAACTTAGGGTATTTTTTCTTTCTTGTTCTTCTACTGTCGTTTAGATAACATTTAGCTTCTATCTGTACTTAAATACTACATTTCTTGGACTCTGTCGCCATTTTTGACAATGTAGTATCAAATCAGTCAGCCGTCTCTGACGTCAGTAGGTAATTATTTACACTCAAATATATGAATTTTAGATTATTATTTTAATTTTTGCCAATTCACGATCAACTTAATGCGTTTTTTATTAACAGCATTATGTTTATTACGAATCCAAACAAATTTTATATCCACAATAATCTTTTAAGCTTCACAAAAAAGGTTATTTATGTTGAAACGAATGGTGAATTTCCTTAACGCTTACAGTAGATATTTGAGTGTAGTAACATCAATAAAAACCCACAATACCCTGGATGAGAGACGTTGAGTACCTCATATTGAACCACGAAGGTCATATTCTAAGATTTTTTGTCTAATGTACGAGTATAAGTAATCAAGTTTGGAGATTTTAGTAGCATTGCTATCTTTACGTGGAAGATCACTTGAATGGAGCGAAGTATAAAATATCTATGTTTTTCATGCTTGTTCGTTAGCTTTTAGTCCTTGAAAATAAGAAATGTATCCTCAAAGAATTTTATTTAGCCAATATACCATTAAAATCTAAGCCAAGTGTGAATAATTAAATAAATCAATTGTCAATATATCGCGAATTCAATGAGCTTCATTAGAATTTTAATTTCTTTTTCGTGTCTCTAGTTTTTATCGTATCAATTCTATCATCCCTAAATTAATCGAGTCAGCTTGTAGACTGACGTCCTTTACTTTCAAACATTTTTTCTACAAATAGTTCTCTTAAACTCACTTCTAGCTGTATACAGAAAATGAAGAGATTATTTGAAATGTGCAATAAATTTTTGCACACGTAACAACAATTCTTCACATAAATTTCTAAGCCCACATGTTAACTTTTCTTATCATTTAACTTTGCGTTCTTCGTATCTCAAGTGCCTCCGGGAAGCTATGAGTTACTATGGAACTTTGTTTTGTAATATCTTTGAACATCGATATTAAATGCTCATTTTCCATTACTTTTAAAGTCAAAGTCAAAATCATCTTTATTCAACGGCAAAATGTGGGTGCAGAAATACACCTGTGCCTACCCCTTCGGGAAATACAGGCGTGAGGTTATGTATTCATTATTTACCAGTCTTCAAATGAAAATATCTTTAAAGTTTCTTACAAATTTATTGAATGAGTGAAAAAGCAACTTATCTTAATGTTATTTTTTTTGACAATCTTTATAATATTATGTATATCTACTAATATTATAAACGCGAAAGTAACCCTGTCTTTCTGGTACGTTTTCACGCCCAAACCACTGGACTGACTGGGATGATTTTTGTTATTTACGTAAATGGACCTTGGGATAGGACATAGATTATTTTATTTTATAAAATTATAGCCGGATGAAGCGGAGTTTAACGACTTGTATAAGATATTTCAAAAAAATATACCAAACATCCTAGAAGAACGAGAAAAATAGCAATATAAAATATCTAAATTTTGTTGAGGTACGTATTATGGGTATAAGAAGACTTACCTTAGCTCTTGATTATTACAATACCGACTAACGAACACAAAAAATTGGCAACGTCAATTCACATTAACACAACCATAATTTCATGAAATATTATCGTCTTATTAAAATATTGCACTAATAGGAAGACAGTTTGATAAATTCAGTCTTTTTATTCAGTCAAAAATTTTGCACAACTTTAATAAAACTCAACACTGCTCATGAACTTCGCGTCGTAACTTCAGACTGAAACGTCGGATTAAGTTGGAGAGATCGCGCGGAAGTTGCAAGATAGGGCGGGCGCGCGAGTAGGGCGGGCGGTCCGTGCGACGGCCCGGGGCCGACTGCCGCGAAATGTGACGTAGGGCGGGAAGAAATCCGGGAATGGGGTTTCGTTTGACTTACTTTTGTTATAAGAATAATATTGACAAGATGCTTATTTGACTATGATGCAGTATACGATGGGTTGTCTGGAAGAAATCGCAGCTAGCGATAAGACCGCCTGTTGTAGCTATGTATTTTTTTTTATTAATTCTCCTCAAAGTTGTTTGTTTTTTATGTTATATTAAGTTTAGTATATAGTGTACAAAAAAGTATATTAAATAAATAAATAAATATTCGTGTGTAAAGGTAATAACAAAGTATTAGCATACATACATATGTAATTCTACTTCCATATTTTGATAGTTATATTTAATAAATAATGTCTATGTATATGGCCTATATCCAGTAGTGGACGTCTTTCGGCTGATGATGATGATGATTTAATAAATCCCACGTTATAGATAACGATAAATTAATGGAAAAATTGAAAGAGAACTAAATAATATTTTATATGAATTAGATAAACATATTAATTAAATTTTATTTCTATGCCACCTGTTGCAAGTAAGTCGAGAAAAGTGTAACTTGTATAAATACATATTTATTTAGTACAGTAAAAATTTGTAATTATTCTGAAAACCACTGTCACGAATACTAATGACTGTACGATAATATTGAAAACTCAATAGTTCGTTATTATTACTAAGAAACAGTTGTCACAAAGCATCATACAACATACTTATCACATTTAATTTAAGCCATGGAAGAAAGGAAAGAAGTACAAGAAAAAAATAATCCATCATCATCATCAGCCTATATACGTCCCACTGCTGGGCACGGTCCTCCTCTACAAGTGAGAGGGTTTGGGCCTTAGTCCACCACGCTGGCCTACAGCGAGTTAGACTACACACCTAAGACATTCCTAAGAACTTATATCCAGGTTTCCTCGCGATGTTTTCCTTCACCGTTAAAGTAATTGATAATTCATTGTAAATACACATAACTTCGATAAGTCAGAGAGGTGTGCCTGGGGTATGAACCCGCAACCGCCGTCACTATTTCTTTACCCTTTAAGAATACGCACGAATTATTATGGTAATACTGACAATCTTCCAATTGTCGCTACAAAATTATCAGGAGAGCTCCGCTGTAGAATTGCACAAGTTGCAATTAACCGCGCCGGGAACCGAAGCGGTGTGCAACCGGTCCGCTCTCCCGCGCGCCGTCCGTTACATCTAGATTAAGCTGTAACACTGTGACTATGGGCTTGGTCAAAAATATAATTTATATTTTTTAATAGCCTCAAAGTCTTGCGGCAAAAGCAAATGTCTTGTGGTTGTAATGTTTTCCTTCACCGTTATTGTACGTGTTAATTAATTGTGAATACACTCATAACTTCGAAAAATCAGAGGCGTGTGTCTGGGGTTTGAACCCGCAACTGTCGAGATTCTCGACCGCATGCCTAAACCTCAAGGCCATGACGACTCCTAAAAAAAATAATAACTTAATCATAATCATCATCATCAACCCATATACATACGTCCCACTGCTGAGCACGGGCCTCCTCCACAACTGAGAGGGTTTAGGCCTGAGTCCACCACGCTGGCCTAGTGCGGGTTGGCGGACTACACACCTAAGAACTTTTAGGTGCGCAGGTTTCATCATGATGTTTTCCTTCACCGTTAAAGTACGTCATAATTCTTTGTGAATACACACATCATTTCGAAAAGTCAGAGGTGTGTGCCTAGGGTTTGAACCTGCGACCGTTTAGATTCTCGACCGCGTGTTTAAGCCTCGAGGCCATCACGACTTACTATAAATAACTTACAATAGATTAACTATTGAATTAAATTTATCAATAAAACAGTTAATGAAGATAATATGTCTGTAGTAACACCCCCCATATTGGTAATATCGACAGACTCCTATTTTTTTTTGTTCATAACTCCTGATTATTGTCATAATATAATGTTCATATGTGCAATTTGAAACGAAAGCACATAAATTTAGGAATAATTACATCCAACATAGGTTTTTCAACATTTAAAAACCTTCCTCAAGAAACATGTCCTAAAATGAGCATTAAAAATTATACAATGTTTACGTCAAAATTCCCAAGTCCAACATTTATGCAGTTCGCCTACACAATATACAACAGACCGGGGTTGGTCAGTAAGGCAGATTTATTGCTCATCAGTACACAGTAAAGTAGTGTCGGATACGTCGTGTCGCCGGCGCGTTACCGTTCACGCCGCACACTGTCCCCGCTGAACCGGTGCCTGTTATCTTGAAGATATATTGATTTCCTCTGACTGAAATGCGTAATAGATTTTAGTATTAACAGAGCTGGAAATAAAACCCCGATAGTCGAGCCCATGTTTATTTCTACAATTTTAACTTGTTGAATAAATTCTGTATGTCAGTTTAATTTTATAAAATCCTATCTTTTATGTATTTATACCCCTATTTTTCGCCAGCTGTGTTAATACATAACCTCACGCCTGTATCACCCGAAGGGGTAGGCAGAGGTGCATTCCTGCACCCACATTTTGCCAGGTATGTAACAGCCCCACGTAATAGGGGGCAAGCCTATTGTTGATTTACGAGGACATATCCAGACTCCGTCCAGCTACTGAGAATTCCCTAACGGAAAAACCCTATATCACTTTGCCCGTCCCGGGAATCGAACCCACGACCTCTGGATCGCACGACATTAACTTATGCCGCTAGACCACGAAGTAGTTTTAATATGAGTAGACCTTATTTCCGTTCTTTCGTTCGGATATTCGGATACCGCTGTTTAAGCGAGCGACGTGTAAATCTGGGGCTCTGGGTTCGCTACCTGGCTCGGATAATGTCACTGGGTTTTAGATGAGAATACTTTAGTGACTCAAGAGGGTCTCGTAAAGTGTCCAAAAATCATTGTCAGGCTTCCTTCTAATCACGTGGGACTTAAAAAAAGCTAGCTGAGTGTATGCTTAGAAATACTCGCCTATCTACCCATTTAGACAGGTTCGGCTTGAGTCTGCCCTGTGGCAAGGGGGCGTTAGAATCCCACCACGGTATCCCCTGCCTGTCGTAAAAGACGACTCAAAGGGGCCCTTGGGGTCGCTGGGCGCGCTGCGGGGGCGGCGCGCCCGCACCGAGAGGGGCGGCGGCACTGTGGCCTGTGTACGTCGCGGGCGCCCACCCACAACCGGGGCGCCCGAACCAAGCTAGTGGGGGTGCAACTGCGCCCGCTACACACTCCGAGACGTCGCCGCGCGCCGGGCTGGAAGACCGGTGACCCCGACATACGCTTCCCGCCCCCCCCTCCCCCGGGGCTGGCGGGAAGTAGAGCCATAAACAGCTTTCCCCTCAATAACAAAAAAAAAGGTTCGGCTTGAGTGTGAGTTTTTCAACTTACGTTGGCACCTATGAACAATAATTTAATTTAATTGCTCGCTGACATAGTTAAAGAAATGCAACAAGTCTTACGACCAATTAGTTGTAAAATAAAACAGATTTTATCTCTAGTTATGTTGACTTAATGAGGCACAAGCCAATTAGCTTTTTACTCGAGAGATTTAATCGCAATGTTTCAATAACATCTGCAATCGCGTAACACATATTATTGTTCTTTTGTGAGGTTTAAGATATCATCACATCAGGTCGGAATAATTGCGTAGACTGGATCTGTTCAGGGTTTAATTCATTATAAGCTTAAATACTGCAAGCCTCCTAAATAAACAGGGTTAAGCCTTAGAGTATCACGGTGGCCTAGTGCTGGTTGGCGGACTATAGTACTAAGAAGTTCTCAAGAACTTTTTTTGGGTGCAGGTTTCCTGATCATTTTTTTCTTCACCGTTAAAGTACGTGATAATTCATTTTGAATACATAAATAGCTGTGAAAAAATGTTTTACTAGATTTTAGTGGATTGGAGTCACACTATGTACGTAGTTTCTTTATACTGAAATAATGACAGCCCCGTGGCGCAGTTGGCTAGACACCAGCTTGCGAAACGAGAGGCCGCGGGTTCGATCCCCGCACCGAGACAAATGTTTGTGTGATCCACAAATATTTGTTTCGGGTCTGGGTGTATGTGAGACCGAAAAGTCCCTCGTAGTTTCTGATATCCACGACACAAGACTCGCATCTTAATGTGGGGTCAGAACTATGTATGTGACTGTTCGGTGTATTTATTTATTTATTATACTGGCACGAACACGTGATAATGTACCTGATAGTAACTACGATGGTCAACGAATGAATTATTTTTTAAAGAATGTTACAAAAATTCAATCAGACAATTATACATGCCCTTATCGTATACAGATGACCACCGGCCAGGAACAAATGATCGCAGTCACATTCCCACGGATGCAAATTAGCGCGCACGGGGCGCGGCGCAGATACCATCGTGTGGTGCGCATGCGCAGCATTACCACACAAACCCTTTTATACTGGCGCATTGTGCCTTTATGGCATTCGCGAGCAGGTGTCGACCGAACCGCAATTTGTTTACGCCGATAGATAATTTCCTATTGTTCGTATTGAATGGTAATATTTTATTGCATGTTAATGCGATTGTATGGGTTTCCAGCTTTTAAAATAAGCATTCACGCCTGTATTTAGAATCGGTAGGTAGAAGAGTATTGGTACGCACATTCAACACCTTTAAGTTCGTCGTAATAAGAGTCTAATTGGGTTTACCGGGTTCATTTTAATACTCTGTTTTGCTATACAATAAAATTAATAATAAAATTGCCTTCTTAATTAAAATGAAATAATATTAATTCAATAAAGTGACAAATACATCACTTAGATTCAGGCATTTCAAAATTAAGTTTACCACCCTGTTCGGGAGGCAGTCATCACTAGAGAAGAACGGAGAAAAATTAAGCCGGAGATAAATACCGTAGGACCATCAAGTCACCTGTATCTCAAAAAATTGATACAGACTTAGTGAGCTTTCATTTCGTTAGTGATGTTACTAGAGGACCAGTCCTTATTTCGAGATTAACTCTACCTCGTAAAAATCTACTTCTAAACTTTACCTCGTAAAAATCAATTCAATATATTCTGCTTTATATATTTCCTTAACCACAAGTTCGTTCAGTATATAAATTAATACGATACTGAAACAGACAGTAAATCATATCACAATACCAGTTCATAGATCGTAAGATAAGCTGCGCATGCGCCGGTGTTTGCACATAGCCGGACAATTGAGTGTTAAACTTGCGCTGAGTTATTGATCCTTTGTGTGCCAATGTACCTGGCAGGTGTTGCTGTTGGAATCTTCTAGATTCTAGGAACTTTACATGTTCCTATTGTCTTAGATTTAGAACTTACTAGAAAAATTGTAACTCCATTCAAATTAACAGGGTGGAAATATTGTGGATAATGAATTAATTTCGACGTCTAGCCATTTGTATGACAATGTCAGTAGACCAATTCATCATCATCATCACCTGCACATATACCTTTGCTGGGCACGAGCCTCCTCCACAACTAAGACTTAGACTTTAGTCCACCACGATGCAGGTTGGCAGACTACACACCTAATAAATTCCCAAGAACTTACTTAACTTTTAGTTGTGCAGGTTTCCCCACGATAATTTTCTTTGCCGTTAAAGTACGTGATAATGTTGGCAGCCCCGTGGCGCAGTTGGCCAGACACCATCTTGCAAAAGGAGAGGCCGCGGGTTCGATCCCCGCACCGAGACAGATGTTTGTGTGATCCACAAACATTTGTTTCGGATCTGGGTGTTTGTGAGACCGAAAAGTCTCTCGTAGTTTCTGATACCCACGACACAAGACTTCTCTTCTTCTTCTTCTTGATCTTAATGTGGGGTCAAAACTATGTATGTGACTGTTGGGTGTATTTATTTATTCATTTAATTCATTGTGAGTACATACATAACTCAATTAGACAAATTCACTAAGCCGTTATTCCACGAAACCCATGGCGCCAGGACCAAGCTCGCCAATTACCAAGACTAATTCGCCAGAACTCCATCAGGAGCCGGTACACGCGTCGGGATGCAAATGCTGACCATGACTGCTCTTGAATAACACAGTAGGGCATGTGTTGAGACTGTCAGTACTGAGCTGCAGTTAGGAGGAATACTAATCAAGTTGTCGTTGTTTATTGTAAACTTGTTTTGATTGTCTTGTGATGTTTGCCGTGCATTAGAGGTCACGAGTCCAATTCTCGAGTTTGGCAAAGTTGTTTTTTTTTTTGAGGAAATTTTCAAAAGTGTAGGTATCTGGAAATGAGCCCGAGAAACAGCAGTAAACTTGCTTTTTACGTTGGATTTTTAGCAGTTGACGAAAGGTGGAAACAGAAATGCACCTCTGCCTGCCTTTTCGGGAATAGAGTAGTCAGTGTCTATATCCATAGAAGCCCAAAAGCGTCACACGTTAATTTGTAATGTCGATATTCTCATTTATATGTGATCCACAAATATGGCATGTTATGAGGAGGGATGAATCATACGTAGGAAAAAAGGTGATGGATATGAAAGTTGATGGATGGGCGAGCAGAGGAAGGCCAAAGAAAAGATGGATGGAGTGCGTGACTGAAGATATGAAAGAAAAAGGGGTGAATGAAGACATGACGGCTGATAGGGATGTTTGGAAGGATAAAACATACTGCGCCGACCCCAAATGAAATTGGGAGCAGGGCAAGGCAATAATAATGTGATCCACAAATATTTGTTTTGGGTCTGGGTGTTTGTGAGACCGAAAAGTCTCTCGTAGTTTCAGATACCCACTACACATGACTTGTATCTTAATGTGGGATCAGAACTATGTATGTGACTGTTGGCTGTATTTAGTTATTTATTAAATGAGAATACCCGGACCCTACAATAAACAATTATAAACAAAACATTACAAATTAATGTGTAACGCTTTTGGGCTTCTATAGAAGTACCGCCATTGGTAAAAATATTCTTGAGCCACATTTTTTTTCGCACCAAAAATAAATTCGCAAGGACCTATGTATTTGAATGTAAATTCGCCCGTATCTATTCGCCGGCGTAAATTGATGAATGCGAACGCGTACACATGTCACGTCACGATCGCATACATATGTAAGATCCCGTCGATACGCGACACAAAAGGACAAAACGAAAATGTTGAGGAGCCGCTTTTCAACGTCATATTGTTTGTTTTTTATTTCGAGGCTGACGCATGCTTTTTTTTTAATTTTTCCTCAAAAGGCGAACACGTTCTGAGGGCAAGAGTGCATTGCGATATACAATAATGTGTTGTTAAAATAATTGATATTTCTGGGAAAACATTTAAATGTTTATATGAATAATTATTGCATTGCCAAGGCTGCTGATAATTTAAATCTTGTGTTTATTTAATATATATTTTTAATATTTTCTGGAAACTTTGACACAAGTTTGAGCTATGCAACTTAAGGTCCTAGGTTCGATTCCCGGGTCGGCAACGTGTTACGTTTTTTCATTAGGGAATTCTCAGTGACAGACCGGAGTCTGGAAATGTGCCTGACAATAGACTCACCCCCTGTTACGTGAGACTAAAATCATGATTTGCAAAAAGTTGGTGCAGATGTTCACCTGTGCCTATCACTTCATATATACGCATAACTGTGCACGGGTGTATTTTATTAATTTCCTCTGCTGTATATAAAAAATAAACTAAAAAAAAGACGCTTAATGATACGAACACTGACAAGATAAGACGCGTTAGTAATTATTATCAAAATCGAAGTACAGGTCCACGTTGTGACTCACGTTTTAATTTTTATTAGGTCCCCAGTTTAAAATCTTCGTGAACTAAGTCGCGCGTGAAACCATTATTACAATAAATTCTGAACAACGAGACAATTGTAGCCCATAGCAGCATTAGCAAGACAATGCGTTTAGCACATTACGTCGTAGGGTCCCCGAACACCGTTCTTAAGATTGAAAATCTATCCACTTTTATTATTTACACGGATTTAGTTAGCATTGGAACGGTCATATTATTCTCATATTTGAAATCTATATCAATCAATCAATCATCAGCCCATATACGTCCCACTGCTGGGCACGGGCCTCCTCTACAACTGAGAGGGTTTAAGCCTTAGTCCACCACGCTGGCTTAGTGCGGGTTGGCGGACTACACAGTACACACCTAAGAAATTCCTAAGAACTTTTTAGGTGTGCAGGTTTTATCAAGATGTTTTCCTTCACTGTTAAAGCACGTAATAATTCATTGTGAATACACACATAACTTCGAAAAGTCAGAGGTGTGTGCCTGGGGTTTGAACCTGCGACCGCCGAAATTCACGACCGCGCGCCTAAACCTCGAGGCCATCACTGCTTTTTTTTGAAATCTATATCGTACTTCTATAATAAAACAAAGATGAAATATGTAAATTTTTGTGTCATATAAATTTAAAAGTGTTTAATCGATTTGAATAATTCCTGTTATACAGGGTGTATTCAAACCGAAATAGGAAACTAAGGCAGATAATAGCTAATGTCATTACTAACCCCATGGTGTTAAAAAAAAACCTACAAAAAATATAGTAGGATTCGATAGGAAATTGCGGCAGGAGGATTTTCCACAAGACTGAGGATGTATAACACGCGGGTGAAGCGGAGCTTATTGCTCGTTATTAAATAAATAATTACACCTAACAGTCAATAAAATAGTTCTGACCACACTCAAATATCAATTTATTTCCAGAAGCTACGAGAAACAATACAGTCTCACAAACATCCAGACCCGAAACAATTTTTTGTTTTGCAAATCACCCATATAGTTATCTGGATCCAGGGATTGAACCCGCGACCCATTTCATAAATGTTTAAGGAACTGTTTTTTCTTCAATTGCTAATTTAATAGACATACGTACAAACACAAGACAAGAGAGTGTTATATTAATGATAAAAACCAATTAAAACTTAATAGCTTTTATATTACACTTTATATAGCTTTTGGAGTTGGTTAATTGAAGCTTTATAAGGGTTAATTAATTTAAAGTTTCTTGTATCTTTCGTCAATCTGTAAATTAAAGTACATGTAAGTAGTATTACAAAAGAAATATTTGCATATTTGGTACAGGATTTTTTTTGTTGTAACAGCACACTCCATTTTCATCATCTTATTTATTTAATACTAACATTTGCCCTCGATTTAGCTCACATGTTTATTTTGTATCTATTACTAAATAAATACATTTAAGAAAATAATTCAGAGTACGTTAATAATATCGTAATTATCATCATCATCATCATCATCAGCCCATATACGTCCCACTGCTGGGCACGGGCCTCCTCTACCATTGAGAGGGTTTAGGCCTTAGTCCACCACGCTGGCCTAGTGCGGGTTGGCAGACTACACACCTAATAAATTTCTAAGAACTTTTTAGGTGTTCAGGTTTCATCACGATGTTTTCCTTTACCGTTAAAGTACGTGATAATTCATTGTGAATACACACATAACTTCGAAAAGTCAGAGGTGTGTGCCTGGGGTTTGAACCCACGACCGTCGAGATTCTCGACCGCGTGCCCAAACCTCGAGGCCATCACGACTTAATTATCGTTACATAAAATAACTTATCTACAGTTTTCAATATTCAAAATATTTATTGCACATTTTTAGCTACTTTTCAATCAATCGCCACTGCTGGTACATCTAGTTCCATGCATCATTGACGTAACCAGTGAAAGTCCCGAAGAGAACCGGCGCAATGAAGCACAAATCTTGCGAATCTCAGCCGGGATTATCGAGTGGGGACACGGGACGCCCCCGCCACACTACGTACGGGAACATATTGTGACCGTCCCCGTTAGAAATTTTAACAGCCGAATAATTATCTTACATACACCCTTATACCAGTGGCGGTACTTCCATAGAAGTCCAAAAGCGTTACACGTTAATTGTGTAACGTCTAATTGTTTGCAAATTAAATGTCAAATTGCTTTTGTAAAATAAAGATTTAAAGCTTAAAGATTATTATTCGGAGTTTTGTATGGCAAGCTGGGCTTTTGGGCTTCTATGGAAGTACCGCCACCGCCTTACACATATATACTAACGCTTGTATTCTCGTAGGTCTAGCCAGAGATGCATTTCTGCACCCACATTTCGCCAGGTATGTATCAGTCCCATGTAATAGGAGGCGAACCTTTTCCGTTTTTCGGGCACAAGTCTAGACTCCGTGCTGCTGCTGATAATTTCTTAATGGAAAAACCCAATCCCATGAAAAACAAGACTTTTCAATAAAAAAACAAGTCTCGCAACTCAATTCTTCTACCGTAAAAAGTTGTGAGATCCACGTTATACCAAGTCGATTAATTTATTCAGTTCCTGTTTAAGATCCTTCTGTCTTAAGTTTTTATGCACTTAGTTTACCATACAACATCTTATAGTAACCATATCAATATTAAAAATCTTTTAGGTTTTAAATAAAATAGTTAGACTTGGCTATCGCATGGAAACGCAATGTATATCCCTTTAAGTGTGATCTGATCAAAATACACGACCCAACTCCTTAAACAACTATGGTAGGCTATGTAGGTACTTCAGTATTTATCCTTGCATTAGTATTAATAATTTTCAGTTCAGTTATTGAAAACTGGCAAGAAAGTTATATTTAAATTAGTTAAAAATATATTTTTTTTACTTTAAGACACCTAATGACTACATAACTTACAAAGATTTAGCCACGTATTTACGCATGGGTTAATATACCTATCTATCCTCAAACGTATTTTTCTCACAATAATATATGCAATGTACGACGCGTTATAAATCCAAGTCATGACAAAAATCTCCGCTGCATACAATATTAACTCGTATTTTACTTAACACTTGATAAAACTGGTGTATGAGACAACAAATTCCGTCTTTTTTGACCTCTATTTCACAAATTTAAATGCCCTTTCGTTTTATACGCAAAAATACAGGCGGTATATAAACCCTGCACGCGGAGATAATCTTTAGTTATCCTCATTACACCAGAGTGCACTGTCGTCCTTACAATGAATTTTGAAAACAAAGTCGTGATTATCACTGGCGCAAGTTCTGGCATAGGCGCTGCTACAGCCGTAGCGTTTGCCAAACACGGTGCTAACGTAGTCATTGTCGGAAGAAACGAAGAGAGGCTCAAGAAAGTTGCAGAAGAATGTGGAAGACATTGCAAGAAAACACTCGTTGTTAAAGCTGATGTATCTAAAGATGACGAAACGAGGAATATTGTGGACCAGACCATTGATAAGTTTGGTAAAATAGATATTTTGATCAACAACGCTGGCTTTTTGGGTTATTCGACGATCCTTAAAGAGGATTTGATGGAAGTGTACGACAAAGTGATGAGTACGAATTTACGAGGCACGGTACATTTGACGAACCTCGCTGCTCCATACATAGTGAAGACTAAAGGAAACATCATTAATATATCAAGCGTTGCTGCTAGAAGCCTCGTATCTCCAGATTACATAGCGTATAGTGTCTCCAAAGCTGGTATGGATCATTTTACTCGCTACGTTGCGGTTGAATTGGCTCCTTATGGAGTTAGAGTGAATGCCATCAACCCTGGACCAGTCAAAACTGCAATCTTCGATGGGCCAGGGGCGCCTTACGACGCAGAATCTTTGGGAAAAATGACCGCGTTGAGAAGAGCATCGGAATCTGAGGAAGTCGCCGACCTGATATTGTTCGTGGTTAGTGATAAAGGTAGAAGTCTTACTGGTTCTAATTATGTCATTGATAACGGCTATCTCCTAAAATAAAAGAACTTGTAATAATACATGTAAGTCATATGATAAATTAATTGTAATCGATTTTATTAAAAGCTTTGCGTATAAGAGCCGAAGTTCATCATGCTATCATTTAAACCGGCATGAACATACGGAGATGACTTATTACTGTAACTAGGTGAGAACTAATGAGCATACCTAATATTTTTTGAAATATAGTAAATGGCATTGTACAATATATCACAAATATTATTTAAAAGTATTTTGTTAATGTTAGAATGTATTTGGCTTTATGAAATATTGTTAAGGAGTCATAAGTCAGTAACGTTTTGTAAAGAAAAAAAAAACACCGATTAAATAACAAGGGCCTAATCAAAGCTAATTAATAAAGCTCGGAATCGCGTAATATTGACATCAAATGTGATAAGTTATTCAACAACATACATTTACGGCTTTCAAGGAAACGTGTAATTACTACACCGCTATACAGAAGTAATGTATTCAAAACAAGTGTTAGAATAACAAATGATTGTTTGTAAAGAGCAAAGTAAACTTATTTAGTCGCCCACGAAGACACTTCGTTCACAATAGGACTCCGTCTTGTGACTACTGTAGTTGGTAATGTAAGAGTTCTTATGAATAATTTGTGTTAACTTGTTTATATGCAATTGGTTATCAAAAATATGATTATAATTTGTATGTTTTTAAAGTGCCTAGTCTGCATAACTTTAACAATTAAAATAAAATTACTAATTAATCAAACTGTTGTAATTGGTAGTAAATATTATTAACCCTCTCAGTTGTAGAGGAGGCCCGTGCCCAGCAGTGGGACGTATTTGGGCTGAAAATGATGTTGTGTGATGCAGTTGCCCAACATGCTTGTTTTACTTAAGGGTTGGTGAAGATGCATTTCTCTTTTACTTTGCCGTTTAAGAGATGTCAGCCTAAAAAATTCATTCATAAAAATCTTCTTGTTTTGATAAGTCAATCTGTTCAAGATTTATGATACGTCCCGTATTTGGGCTGATGATGATGATTATTATTAACTTAATTAAATGTTTCGCGTAGCGCCATCTATCTATTAATTACTTTTGACAGCTCTTGTCACTCTGGCGTTTATGTCTTTGCTTTTTTTTAACTCTGTGATTGTTCTTGTATTGAGCGCAAGTCTTCAATAAAGTTATGGTGTATAAAATAATGTTTCTTTAATAAATATAATTAAATTTCTAACACTAACAATTCAAAATAAATTAAGCGGTAGGTGCAAAAAAAACGTCTGCCTATTTTTAACCTCCGACGCAAAAAGAAGGGTGTTTTTAAATTCATCTATGTTGCTTAGTTGGGTAATAGACACATACATACATAAACTCACGCCTGTATTCCCCGAAGGGGTAGGCAGAGGTGCATTTCCACACCCACATTTCGCCAGCTATGTATCAGTCCCACGTAATAGGTGGCGAGCCTATTGCCGTTTTCGGGTACAATTCCAGACTCCGTGCTGCTACTGAGAATTTCCTAATGGAAAAACCCAATAACACTTTGCCCGACCCGGGAATCGAACCCAGGACCTCTAGATCGCTCGGCACATACTTGTACCGCGAGACCACGAGGCAGGTAATAGACTATTTGTAATTAAATTATTAGGTTTGGAGCGGTCCCCCAATGCGACGTATTTTTTTAGAATTATTAATACACACTTAGGTACTTTAAGATTAAGTTTTTTTTTATTATGTTTTACTTTTTAAAGGGATCTTAGGTTTATGTGTCAGGGTTTTTTAAATTTTTAATTTAGTTTTTCTCGGAAGTAGAGACGTAAGTGAAACTATGTGTGTTCAAAATTACGCAGCGTGGTGGACTAAGGCGTAAACCCACTCAGTTGTAGAGGAGGCCCGTGCCCAGCAATGGGACGTATATGAGCTGATGATAATGATAAACATATATCTTTATTCAATACTAAGTTTTGACAAAAACTTAAACATTGTTACAATTATTATTACGCCTTCTTTTAAGTATTTCTATAATTGTGCCAGACACACTGTCACAGACTTTCATCGGTTTAGCAAGTCGCCTTCAAGAACGCAAAAAGTAAACAAATCTTATTAAACAGGCGTCTAAAGTATAAAAACATATTTCTTTTACCATTAAACCGCAGCGCTACCAAGCGGAACAACTCCCCCTGTGTTTTCCAATATAAGCGCGAGGTTAGGGCTGGTCCAAGCTCTCCAGATTGCCTGATTTGCATCCCGATGTAATCAAAGAGACAGGAAGACGTTCTTACCGATTACCGAGCGTGATGTAGTCACTGTGCATCGAAACTTACCTGAAACAATATTAGTAAACATTTGATAATAATTACACCCAACAGTCACATACATAGTTCTGACCCCACACTAAGGTAAGTCTTGTACCGTGGGTATCAGAAATTACGAGAGACTTTTCGGTCTCGCAAACACCCAGACCCGAAACAAATATTTGTAGATCACACAAATATTTGTCTCGGTGCGGGGATCGATTTTCGATCGATGGCCGATCGATCGATCAGCCTCTCGTTTTTTAAGCTGGTGTCAAGCCAACTGCGCCACGGGTCTATATTTATAGTATAGGTTTGTATGGGTGTCATTATCATCAGCCCATATACGTCCCACGAGAGGGTTTAGGTCTTAGTCTACCACGCTGGCCTAGTACGGGTTGACGGACTACACATCTAAGAAATTCCTAGGAACTGTTAGATGTGCAGTACGTGATAATTCTCTGTGAATACACACATAACTTAATAAATTCAGAGGTATGTGCCTGAGGTTTGAACCCGCGACCGTCGAGATTCTCAACCACGTGCCTAAACTGAGGCAGTCATGACTTTTTGGATAAGTGTATGAACCCCGATTTAGATGTTTATAAGGCAAAGGTGCAAATATTAGAGAACAATGAAGTTGCGGGATCAATCCAACAAAAGGTTTGTGAATCACTTTACAGTTCACAAATATAAATGAGTTATTTTGTTTTGTTTAGTTTTTTGCAGTACAATGTTACTGTTTCTAGGCCCAAAAAAAACGATATTGTCACTTTTATGTGCCACAATCCGAAACATATACCTACAACAATTCTCACTCAGCTCATTTCTCGATTCCTTTAACCTTTAGCTTGGTGCGGCTGTCGAGTTTGCATCAGTAAAATTGTATGTCACCTTAACCTCAATTTCTTTTTAAATGCCGTAAATGATTACAGTTTCGTAATCCAAGGTTTCACCTACCACCGCAATAAATTTAATCAAAATTGGGCCAGCCGTTTGATAGTGAAGATGAAACAAACTTACTGACTGACAAACTTTGTTCTTTATACTATTCGTGGGAAAGTAACTGATTCTTGTAGAAGAATATTAGATACCTTGTACGACGAATAACCATCTTCATCATCAGCCCATATACCTACATCCTACTGCTGGGCACGCGCCTCCTATACAACTGAGAGGGTTTAAGCCCTAGTCCACCATTCTGGCCTAGTGGGGGTTGGCGGACTATACACCTAAGAAATTCCTAACAACTTTTTAGGTGTGCAGGTTTCATCACGATATTTTGATGTCAGAGGTGTGTGCCTGCTGTTTGAACCCGCGACCGCCGAGATTCTCGACCGCGCGCGTAAATCTCGAGGCGATCACGACTTTGACGATGATGAATACCCTGTGTCAAATAATCACTTCTCCGAGCCATTGAAATAAAAACAAAAATTGTTTAAGCAATAGCTACTGGGCAGCTTAACGCGCAGCCGTGGCCGGCATTACAATACAATAGTATCAAGTTCGTATCCACAATTATTATATTTGCAAATTCAGTTATTGGCGCGAGTGGCGCCACAACCTACCATCCCTTGTATGGAATAGGACTTTTTGCAAAACCCATTGTTTTCTCACGTCGTCAACAACGGGCGAGGAAGGCTGGTGAATTTATAGTAATGTATATTTTATAGCATTTTTATAATTCTTCGTGGTCTCGCGGTACAAGTATATGCCATGCAATCCAAAGGTCCCGGGTCGGGCAAAGTGTTTTTCCATTAGGAAATTCTCAGTAGCAACACGGAGTTTAGAAATGTGCCCAAAAAACGACAATAGGCTCGCCTCCTATTATGTGGGGCTGATACACACACATCTGGTGAAATGTGGGTGCAGAAATGCACCTATGCCTACCTTATTTCCATTTTAAATTCGAAATTATATTTCTACTAAATTTAAGCTACGAACCTTTGGGCGCAGATTTTAGAATGACTCGAAAAATAATAAAATAATAGAATAAATGGTCGATTCATAATTATATTTTGATATGACTATTTTCAGGGACTATTCGCGGCTTCTTGATATTTCTGTTAAGTTCAAATTTCAAATACCTACAATAACACACAGCCAAATCCAGGAATCGAAACAATTATCCGTAAATTAATGGAACTAATGAGACTGTCACACAATATACTTTAGTAACATTATGTTTAATAGGATTTTTGTTAGCCATTTCACAGGCAATATCAAGGAGTCGTAAACATAAAGCATAATGGTTGTTAAAACTGTCGCCAGGCCAATCTCAGCGGGACATCGACTACCAACGCCATCTAGTTTGCATATTTTGAAACTGTACTACGCGCTACAATAATGTATTCTACAAAGACTAGCAACTGCATCATTTGCTCTAAAAAAATGTCCGAACTTCAATATTTAAAAGTACTTGCAATAGTTGTTTTTTTAATGGAGACCTTGGAAATGGGGAATTATTGGTTTACGTCAATACTAAAAGATGTATGAAAACTTAAGCTGGTTACAAAATTGTTATCAAAACACGCTGGCCTAGTGCGGGTTGGCGGACTACACAACTAAGAAATTCCTAAGAACTTTTAGGTACGCAGGTTTCATCACAATATTTTCCTTTACCGTTAAAATACGTGATAATTCAGTATGAATACACACAAATTCAAAGCAAATTGCAAACATCTAATAGCAAGTGTAAAAAATAAGAGAAGGCCTTCGTGCGGCTAAGTTATTCTTTGCCATATATTTTCAGATGCACAATAATAAAATTATATGACTACTAACCCAAGAAAAAATATACCATATTAACAAGAAAAATAAATTAAAGTAATTTTTAATTCAGTTGCCAAAATCTCGTACCTAGTTGCACATTTAAGTAACGCGCGCTGTGTTGTCGATGGGTTTCTTATTCAAAACGTTTCGTTTAAGGGCTAAGGGTTGCAGGGGGTGACCAGGTGGGGGATGGGGGGTCTAATAACTTAATCTAATCCGATATCGATCCCTTAACTGCTTAGACGTTTACGTGAACCAAATTACATAGGCAATCTCAAACTTCGGGCAGAAGCCGGGCAGTAACTTTAAGAACAAAATTTATCTAATACATTAACTGCTTAAAGTATCGAAAAAATCCTTAAAATTATTATTTTCATAGTGATAATGATGACTACATTGCAACGATTATAAATACAAATATCTAGGACGTATAAATAAAATAGCTTGAACACTTCTCTCATACACGCGATGCCTGTATCCGCGAAAGAATTTTTCTACACCGTACTTTTCGCCGCCTCGTGGTCTCGCGGCTCAAGTATGTGCCGTGCGATCTAGGAGTTTTTAAATTTGGAAATTCTCAGTAAATTCTCAGCAAGGAGTCTGAGAAAGTACCCGAAAAACGGCAATAGGCTCGCCCCCTATTACGTGGTACTCACAATACAATTGGTATAAAACTACACCACTGCTCACCCCTTTGGGACACTTACTACATGCTGAGTGACGAAAAACGCACCCAAACAATGACACGAAAATCATGCCAATATACAATTTAATTTCATGACATACGAAGCCGAGACGTGGACACTGACGATGCGGCTTAATCACCAATTTAAGGTCGCTCAGCGAGCTATGGAGAGGGCTATGTTGGGGGTTTCTCTGAAAGATAGGATCAGAAATGATGCCATCTGCCATAGAACCAAAGTTATATTAGCCCAGAGGATTAGCTAGCTGAAGTGGCAGTGGGAAGGTCACATTTGTCGCAGAACCGATAACCGTTGGTGGAAACGGGCTCTGGAGTGGAGACCGCGACTCAGCAAACGTAGTGTAGGGCGCCCTCTGGCTAGGTGGAGTGATGATATTCGCAAGGTGGCTGGCAGCGGTTGGATGAGGAGGGCCGAAGATCGAGCCCAGTGGCGTGCCATAGGAAAGTCCTATGTCCAGCAGTGGACGTAAGAAAGGCTGCTGATGATGATGATGATACAATTTAAATAGTAAAATATTTTTTTGTATCAGTTGATGCCAACATACAATTTACCATTAAGCGCATATCTTTTATGAAGCAGTAAACAATTTTATTATTTATATAGATTTACAAATCTATTATTGATTTACAAATCTATTATCATGCTCCAGTCGACAGGTTGGCGGAGGCCATAAGTTCTATAAATAAAGATCTTACATCTATAAACGTATGGAGTATAACTCACGGCCTTAAAGTCAATCCGTCTAAAAGTCAAGTGATTGTTGTCGGCAGCCCCAGGATGGTTTCCAGAATTAATACTGAGTTATTACCTCAGGTTGTCTTTGATGGTTGCGTCATACCTTACAGTGACAAAGTCAAGAATCTGGGTATCTATTTTGACAAAACCTTATCCTGGGGCCCCCAACTGCAAGAACTCAGCCGGAAATTGTTCGCTGCTGCGGGGTCCTTAAGAAGACTACGGAATTTTCTGCCTATTCCGACGAAGATTGTGCTTGTGCAGTCCCTTCTGCTTCCTCTTCTTGATTATGGTGACACTAGCTATCTTGATCTCACCGAAGCCCAGTTTGAAAAACTTGAGAGACTTCAGAACTTCTGCTTAAGGTTTATATTTGGCCTTCGCAAATATGACCACGTTTCCGAATTTCGAACTAAGCTCAAGTGGCTCCCTGTCCGCCATCGCCGGAATACTCGTATTCTTTCTCTCCTCTATTCTATCCTTTTCGTTCCTTCTACTCCCCGTTACCTCAAGGAACGTTTTAACTTTTTAAGCGACACGCATGCAAGACCTCTGAGATCGGTACAGAATTTAACACTAGAAATTCCTAAACATAGCACATCATTCCTGAATAATTCATTTACGGTCCATGCAGCTCGCTTGTGGAATGAACTGCCACTGTCAATACGACAAGCTAAATCGCTTCTTACATTTAAGAGACTCGTCAAAGAATTTTATTTACTAAAATGTTAGATTTATCTTTATTTTATGTTAATATATTGTACTCTAGCTGTTTTATGTATTTTTTTTTCTTGATTTCTTTTTTATTTTTCGTTCGTTTTGTATTTTGACTGTTTTTTTGTATTTTTTTTTTTTTTTTTTTTAAGTTTAAGTACATCATTGTGTTGTTGTTTTTTTTTATTATTGTAATTATTATCCTGTTATAACTGATTACCCTAACATCTTTTTAAATATCCATTTTGTAAAATAGGTTGTCTGGAAGAGATCGCAGTTAGTGATAAGACCGCCTATTGTTCACTTAATCTTGAGCTCAGTTATTAATATTAATTTTGTATGTATTCATGGTGTACAATAAAGTATATATAAATAAATAAATAAATAAATAAACATTTCTGCCCCATAAACATAAAAATACCTAAATAATTAGACGTAACAGCTCAATAACCAGCCATCTCGGGCATTATCTAAATAAAACAGTTCCGATATCGCGTTCGAATATTTCTATCGTTGATATATTATGTGTTGGTGCGTGGGCTGGTATTGAGCCATAAAAGCGGTCGGCTTAACAAATATCATGATTGTACGATCATAAATCTTGAACAGATTGACTTATCAAAACGAGAAGGCTTTTATGAATGAATTATTTTAGGCTGACATCTCTTAAACGGCATACACCTATTCGGTAGGTACCACTGGATACCTGAACACCTAAAAGTTCTTAGGAATTTATTAAGTGCGTAGAAACGTTGATGAAGAAATGCATTTATTTATAATCTTCACCAACCCTTAACTAAAACAAGCATGTTCGTCAACTGCATTACACAACATCATCTTCAGCCCATATACGTCCCACTGTTGGGCACGGGCCTCTTCTACAACTAAGAGGGTTTAGGTCTTAACCACGCTGGCCTAGTGCGGGTTGGTGGACTACACACCTAAGAAATAAATAAAAAGAAATAACAATAAAATTTTATTATGCGTTACAGAAGAAAAATAGCAAAACAATATATAAGTACGCACTCTTTGGTATCTTTATTTATCGCTCATTTGATTAATATTTTAACTAGATTATTACCCAACACCTACAACAATTGGGTCATTTCACCTCATCAGATTCCTCTGATCATATTTAAAGAACGAAGTCGATCTAGTTAGTGGACTATAAAGCACTCAGCGGGTGGGCGGGTGTAGCAGGTTCGATTCCGTGCCGCGGTCCCGTGCTCAAGCGCTATTAATTACAAGTGGCTTGATAACTGCACCGCTGTGCTACCGCTGGATAGTGTGGAGACGGAGTTTATAGGCCATTATACGTTTTATGCTAAACAAAAGATATTAAACATTTGTTTATGGTAAGAATATATTGTAGATCGAAAAGTCATGAGTAAGTATTTATAAGTGCCGTGCGATCTAGTTCGATAGATCTAGTAGATCCGGTTCGATTCTCGGGTCGAAAGTGTTATTGTGTTTTTCAATTAAAAAATTCTTAATAGCTAGTCTGGAAAAGTGCCCGAAAAACGGCAATAGGCTCCAAATAAGGATCAACAAACAATAACTATAAAATAATAAAGATAATTTGACTTTGACTTTAAAAGACTGAGAAAGACTTAGAAATTTGATAGTAAGCAAAAGTGTATATGTACAGACTCCGTGCTACTGAGGGGATCTTGATGAAACGGTCAATAATACTGTGTTCTCTAACCTCTTCGGACCACACACGCAAACACACAATACAATACTCAACGTACCAATACATAAAATTGCATTTACCGAAATTACAGTCCGTAGTTTCAGAACGATCTATTGACAAAAGCCGTCTCCATAAAACCTGACCGTTTTCCCAAAACATTTTCCCACCCGCTCTATACATCATACTGGCCGTTATCAGGGACCTTCCTGCACCATTACGGATTAAAAAATACACTTCGGACATCCACACAACAACACACGCAAAAGACTTAAACGCCTACTCGGAAATACATAGCAAATTTCACTGGAAAACAAGAAAAGCTAAAACAATAAAGTTTATTTTCGAATGTAGATAAAGGATGGATGGTATATGGCAATTTTAATTCGGTGGGCTCGTTCAGTGAATTAATAATGGAATTAAGTGGCCGCAAGGGGCGCTCGGTTGCCGCAATGAAAATGGGCCATTGTTTTGGAAAATTGGTGCGGGTCGGAATGAACGCAGGTTGTATAGTTAAGTTTTACGTACAACTTCGTGATGATTTTATACCGTTTATTATTGCAATGCATTTATTCTATTGCTTGACGACTGTTTTGACGACCGTTTTATGTTATTTTCGTGTCAGCGACTATGTTTAATAATTACACGTGCTACTTTTTAGTATCGTAGAAATCGTGTTCATAATCGCAAAAGAAAAGAGGATTTGTTAGAAATAAGCAAAAAATGAAGACATGTATTACCTACTGGCACAAAATAAAGAAATAATTAGAAAAGAAATCAAATTGTTCCATTTACAAGGTAATTAAGTTCTAACTGTAACGCTGGTTTTTAATGAGAGTATACATCGTAATGAGTGCCATCGAGTAGTCTAAGGTTCGATGACTGGAGCTAGAAAAGTGTTATTGGGTAAAATATCCTACCCTAATGCTGTTTTTCGGGCATATTAATTGACTCTACCACAACATTTTGCCTGTCCCTGAATTTAAAACTAAAAAGACATATATAAACGATTTCTATCTTTAAAACTGAAGAATTCCCTTACAATTCGGCTTTATCACTCACAGTAGCGTTAAAACGAGCGCAGTCAAAGCGACCGCAAGCGCAGACAAATGGCTGCGAGGCGTCCATTAAGTAAACATCGCTATATTTTTACGTTAAAGGAGATTTGATTAATGGGCGTCGACCGCGAGGTGCGCAAGAGAAACTTGATTTAGATCTCACTAAGATTAAGCCTCTAGATGAATAGCTTGATGATCTTAGAGAATAAGTTAACATGGATTCTATATCGTTAATTATGCGTAGGCAGTGCCGTAAACAGGGCCACCGGTGTCCAGGCACAGGGCGTAGACACTGGGGAGGCAGGACTATAATTTTTTCAGTTTGCTCCTAAAATGTTCCCGCTACCCTCCTAGTATCGACCTCTAGGGGTACGTACCTATATTATCTAAAAAACAAAAACACGCACTTAGAGAAGATCGCGAAGGGCGCAGAAAAGGCTATTTACGGAACTGTGCGTAGGTACAATATCTTGATCACTATCATCTGCTTAATTTCACTACCGCACAACACACTAGAAACCGATTTTCCATTCCTACCATCTAGTCTGGGTGAACGGCGTTCCTCAACAGTGCAGTCTAAACTGAGTCTTCTCCGTCGCGCAACATAATTTTGGAATCAGCTATTTCGGCGGAACTCCCAAACGAATACGACTTAAGGACAAAGAGACAAGAAGGTCATAGAGTTTTTCCATTAGGAAATTCTCAGTAGCAGCACGGAGTCTGGAAATGTGCCTGAAGACGCAATAGGCTCGCCCCCTATCACGAGGGACTGATACATACCCGACGAAATGTGGGTGTAGAAATGCACCTCTGCCTACCCCTTCGGGGAAGACAGGCGTGAGGTTATGTATGTATGTATGATTTAATTATACCATCAAAAACATCAAAGGAATAAAGGACATTTTTTGTATTTCACTGACGATGTTAGTCCACATAAATTTTAAAGCACATAATTCGAACGATTACCGCCAATTTCGTTTTAATGCGAACACTTTATAAAAACAGAATATCAATAGCTAATTTAATGCCACCATAAATTATGCCCTTTAACAAGCAATTCCGCAAATGCGTATATAATTCGCGAACGTTCGCATCACGGAGCCATCAGAATAATTCAAGCATGGGTCATCATACCTTCGAGAGTGGCTCCATCTATCATGCCGATAATAATTGTAATTTATATAGGACACACACGACACGGCCGCTCACAACATGACTTATGGTACTGCATTAACATCGCGAGATGTAATGAAGCTTCTCGGACTTGTTGGTACTGATATATTGAGGATGGAACATCGGCTACTACTGAAAGCGGATGATTATAAAGCGATTAATTTCCTTTTAAACCAGCCGCTTTGGTTGGTTAAAATTTTGAATGATATCTGAATGATAGTTGAAAATATCATTATCAGCCCATTTTGGTCCCACTGCTGGGCACTGGTCTCCTCTACAACTGCTCTCAGTTAAATATCTGGTTTAGGCCTTAGTTATGCTGGCCTAGTGCGGGTTGGCGGACTTCAAACTTAAGAAATTCATTAGAACTTTCAGTGTGCAGGTTTCATCACGATTCTTCACCGTTAAAATACGTGATAATTCTTTGTGAATACACACATAACTTTGAAAAGTCAGAGGTGTGTGCCTGGGGTTTGAACCCGCGACCGTCGAGATTCTCGACCGCGCGCCTAGACCCCGAGGCCATCACGACTTGAGTTGAAAACATCAAGACCAAAATAAATTATGCATGTAGTAGAGAAAAAGACAGGCTTAAAATTCGGAAGTGATCTAAATGTTGCAATCAATATCTGTCGTGAACTAGAGCAAAATACATACATACAAAACCTCACTCCTGGTTTCCCCAGAGGAGTTGGCAGAGGTGCATTTCTGCACCCACATTTAGCCAGCACTCTATCTGTACCACGTAATGGGGGGGCGAGTCATTGCCTTTTTTGAGCACATTTCTAGACTCCGTGCTGCTACTGAGAATTTCCTAATGAAAAACTCTACAACACTTTCCCGACCCGGGAATTGAACCCGGGACCTATGCATCGCATGGCGTATACTTTGCCGCGAGACCACGAGGCACAATAAATAATTTAAACCAAAACGGCTCCTGCAAAATTGTATACTATTAAAGTTTGTAGAATACCATTTACATAAATTATGACACCTAAAAGTAGTTACTTCGCTATTTATAATCGATTTTTAGGTAAATTTTTTTTTCTTATAATTACATCTATTATTTTAATGTTCTGCAATTACAGCAACTGATCGTAAGAAATAAGGCAGGAAAATTATTTTAATACGATCTCTACCAGTACTTTATTTATAGGAACAGCTACGACTTTACTCGACTCTTGATAAGTACCTTTTCAAGCAACTATGGCCGGAATTCTAATGTCGACTGGCAGGAGACAAGCTTTGACATTCTATTTGATTGACAAAGCCCTACTACTAGTACATTACACTTCACTTCACATAAACTCAAGCTTAACTTAAGAAACTTCCGCTATGCAAGTTTCGCCACGATGTTTCCCTTCATCGGTAAAATGAGCTACCATGCTCTGACTCGATGGCAGTACTTCCATAGAAGCCCAAAAGCGTTACACGTTAATTATGTAATATCTAGTTTGTAATTATTTATTGTGGGGTCAGGTTATTCTCATTTATATGTCAAAATGCTTCTTTTAAACAAAGAATTAAACCTTAAACCTTATTATTTGAAATTTTGTAAGGCAAGCTGGGCTTTTGGGCTTCTATGGAAGTACCGTCACTGCTCTGACTTCAAAGTTACCTCCGTGGGACTTAAACCCGCCCTTCAAAAATCTCAGCAGTTAAATCAGCTTCAAACTACACTATCACGCACTTTAATTAACTCCTTATCGTTAACATGTAAATCTCATTATAAGTCCGACTCCTTTCTATACGTAAATAATGTTTTAATTACCATAACTTAACACACCACCGGCGGTCCTATCTCTGACACCAAAAATATGGCTTGGTTTAATCACATGTTAATTCTCAATATCATTCAACACTTGCAGTCCAGGCCAGCTTCAGCCGATCAAAACGTTACCTTTTTTTAAATAAACAATACATCCTACAGTAACATGTCCGCTACTCCGTACTAGGCCTCCTCTACAACTGAGAGGATTTAGGCCTTAGTCAACCACGCTGGCCTAGTGCGAGTTGGCGGACTACACACCTAAGAATTTTTAGATGTGCAGGTTTCCTCACGATAATATCTATTCCTCGAGGTTTGTGTCCGGGGAGCTAAAATTTTGCTTGGTGTGGTTTACTCTCCCCCCTCCCAAGACTATTTCTCCAGTCTCGAATCGATTCTGGAATCTTTAGGGTCTGAATATGCACATCACATCATCATGGGAGATTTTAACACCAATCTCCTTGAACATAAATCCTGCCGAGCCCATAAACTACACAATATAATAGAGTCAGCCAGTTTGCATATTCTGCCACTGCAGCCGACTCACCACAACCCTGATGGTAATGACACCTGGCTTGATCTTATCCTCACTTCTGTTCCTTCCCTTGTTCCTTGTCATGGTCAACATCTCGCCCCCGGCTTTTCACATCATGACCTTATATACATGTCCTATGCCCTAAAACCTCCCAAATTCCCCACTAAAGTCTTGCACATGCGTTGTTTTGGACGCATGGACACGGATCAACTTTGTCAGGATGCTGCTTCTTTAAACTGGGACTCGCTGTTGGCAGCTTCAACAGTTGACGATAAAATTAAAATTTTTAATAATATCGTCCTGAGACTTTTTGATACCCATGCACCAATAAAATCGGTGAAGGTTAAACGACCTCCAGCTCCCTGGATGACGAGTGAGATTCGGATGGCGATGAGGCGTAGAGATCAAGCATATCGCAAATATCGAAAGGTCCGTTCAGATGAAAAGTTGAGTCAATACAAAACAGCAAGGAATCGATGCAACCAGATGATACGCAACGCCAAACGCCACCATATTCTCAATAATATTTCCTCTTCATCATCTGCCGATATTTGGAAGTTTCTTCGCACTCTCGGAGTTGGAAAACGTAAAAATATCGAAATACAGAAGACATTTGACTTGGACGTTATCAACCGTTATTTCACCACATCTCATCAGATAGATGGACAAGTCAAGCGTCAAGCGCTGGATTATTTGGCAGGGCTTCCACGCCCTAATACTAATCCCTTCATATTTTCTCCAGTTGCATCGGTTGAGATTAAGAAGACAATCCTCTCTATCAAATCCAACGCCATGGGCTGCGACAATATCAGCCGCCGCATGATCATGGCGATCCTAGACTATATCCTCTCACCACTTACACATATAATCAACTTTTCGTTCAGCACAGGTATTTTCCCATCGTCATGGAAAAGTGCCTACATTATTCCTCTTCCCAAAGTTCCAAACCCAACTCTTCCCAGTCATTTCCGTCCTATTTCCATACTCCCATTTTTATCCAAGGTGCTGGAAGCGTGCGCCCACAAGCAAGTGTCCAATTTTATTTATCAAAACAACTTGATAAGCTCGCTTCAATCTGGTTTCAGACCTGGTCACAGCACCACGTCCGCTCTCCTAAAAGTGACTGGCGATATTAGGGCAGCCATTGAGGATACCAAAGTCACTGTGTTGGCTTTGGTTGACTTTTCAAACGCTTTTAATACTGTCAGTCACGATATCCTTCTGTCTATCCTTTCCCATCTTATGATCTCACCCGTTGCTCTGGATTGGTTCTCATCATATCTTCGTGGACGTCAGCAGTCGGTGCGCCTAGATACAAGCTTATCAAATTGGAGTGAGCTCGACTCTGGTGTTCCACAAGGTGGTATTCTCTCTCCTTTATTATTCTCAGTATTTATAAATCTCATAACCCACGGACTTCAGTGTTCGTATCATCTGTATGCCGATGACTTACAGCTGTATGCTCAGGCGTCAGTTGATTCCGTCTCTATTGCAGTAGACCTTGTTAACAGAGACTTGGAATATATTAGAAGCTGGTCTCAAAATTTCGGCCTTGCTGTGAATCCGAATAAGTGTCAAACTATTATTATTGGTAGCCCACGGGCTATACGTAAATTGGACACAACACCTATTCCACCAATAATATTTGACGGCACGATTATAAATCTATGCCCCACTGTTAAGGATCTCGGACTTCACATTGACAGTACACTGAGCTGGCAACCCCAAGTAACCCATGTCTGCCATAAAGTCACTGGTATGCTCCGCGTTCTCTATCGCCTGAAGAATTTTCTCCCATCTAAAACCAAGGCGATGCTTGTGCAAGCTTTAATCCTACCTATAATCGACTATGGTGATGTATGCTATTTCGACCTGAATGCAGATCTCCTCAATAAACTTGACCGACTTCTCAATAACTGCATTCGATTCATATTTAATCTCCGTAAATACGATCATGTTTCCTCCTATCGCTCCCAGCTCAAGTGGTTGCCAATTCGGCAGCGTCGTGACCTGCGAGCACTTTTGACTGTATTCTCTTATCTTACGTCTTCTACTGCACCTTCGTATTTATCCGACTTCTTTCAATATCTACATGCTAACCACGACAAAAATCTTCGCTCTAAAAATAATCTCCTTCTTCTCTGTCCTTCTCACACCTCTAGTCTCGTTCACTCCTCTTTCCCCGTACAGTCTAGTCTTTTATGGAATGCACTTCCCCTAGAGATGAGGATGTGCAAGACTCGTCAGTCGTTTAAATCAAAAGTTCGTGAGTTGCTGTTAAAGAGAATCTCAGAATCTCTATGATAGTATTTTTGTATTTATTATATTTATATATATATATTTATTTATATATATTTGTATACTTATTATATTTATATATTTACTATTAAACCTATATTCATAATTCATTACTTCTTTTCTTTGCCATAAATATATAAGTTTGTGTATGTACATATATATATATATATATGTGTGTATCTTCATAAATTATTTTATTTGCACACCTGCTGTTCACATCTCTGCATCACCCAAGGTTCGACTGGTAGAGAATGCCTTAGGCATTAAGTCCACCTTTACAATTATATCATTGTATAAAGTGTAAATAAATAAATAAATAAATAAATAATTCATTGTGAACACACACATAATTTCGAATGAACCTGCAACCGCCGAGATTCTTGACCTAAACCTCGAGGCCATCACTACTTCTGCATATCTAATATTAATTTGAATTCCTTAATAGAGATTGCTAATGAAATAATTAAGTAGAAACGTTTAATAATACCCCCAATACATAGTAAACGATCAATACACAAAAGATAACAAGAACTTAAGTCCATTAGACATAATTAAAGCGAAATGGCGGCACTCAATCTTGCGGAGATAAGGTGCGTTCGCTCTCCGCACTCCGCAACGGTGCTTCCGATAACCAACCCAAAATAAACATCAGCCCATCGCGTTCCACCACCGAGAATTAAAAGCATACCTCCTGCATTTCTTTAAGGACAGGTTCTTCGCACCATGCATTCCGGTACGACGCGATCGCGATAAAACAGCCCATCTGCCGATCATGACGTATTGGAAAATGCACTTTATCGTGTGCCACCTGGTTATGTAATTGCTTGTTACTAGATTATATAGGTTGTTCTGGAAAATTGTGCGTGAATTTTTTCATGATACAAAACGTGATATATGCCAATTGATTGGATAATAAAATGACTTTTATTTCCATTTGAAAAGGGCTACTCTGGCGTGCGTATGTCTGCATATATTTTGATTGTAAGTTTATTCGCCGGACGAGCGAAATCAAGTCACTGCAAATTGAATTTAATGTTGTCGATGTTGAGTTTAAATCTGTGGGTTTCGGCCTGGTTTTTATAGGCTGTTACGTCGTGTTGTGTCGTCAATTAGCGTGGTTGTGGACCGGTTGCCGTGGCGCTGCGATCTGCTCCTAACGTTTGCCCTTCTAGTTTGGAGAGAAAACGATCGTGAGAGTACCTTATTCCATACTCGCTTTACATCTGCCATAGGGTCCCACGGCTACATTCGTGCGTCACCATATGGTAGTTTGATTGAATAGTAATTGACGTCAATAGAATTTCCCTTTGAAAATGAACTCGATATTTACATCGGCTAATTTACAAGCGTCCGAGGAATTCCAATTAAATAAATTCTTAACGTATACTGGAAATAGCTATATGGAAGATCGCAATACCGTCTCTTATATAAATTTTTCTTCCTCGTTAGACTGGCAGTATAAGTGTACAGCGGGATATCAAGTGCTCCCGAATACTGTTTCTGGGTCTGGTGAAGTTTGGCTTTGTCCTATAATTCTCAGAAGCAGCACGGAGTCCCGAAATGTGCCTAAAAAAGGCAACAGGTTTTCTGTCTTCTACGTATGGTTTTCATTGATTTAAGATTTCGAAAGTCTCGCCGCGCAACTGACTAGACACCAGCTTGCAAAACGAGACGTTGCGGGTTTGATCCCCGCACCATGACATATGTTTGTGTGGTTCACAAATATTTGTTTCGGGTTAGGGTGTTTGTAAGACCGTAAAGTCTCTCATACTTTCAGATACCTACCGCACAAGGCTTGTATCTTAGTGTGGGGTCAGAACTATGTATGTGTCTTTTGGGTGTATTAATTTATTATTATTAAGTGTCAATTGTTTTTATTTAACCAAATCCGCCTTCATAGTTCATCTATACTAATTTAATAAAGGTGAATTTGTATGTATGTTACTCCTTCATACGCAACTTACTCTGCACCCAAGCCGCAGTGTGGTAAGTTCTACGTAATGGGGGTGAACCTATTGCAGTTTTTCCGGCAATGACACTTTCGTGACCCAGATATCGAATCCGGGACCTCTAGATCGCACGGCACACACGTAAACCGCGAGGCCATAAAGTAATCTAGTACTGAATAAATAGCAAACCGATCATATCTAAATCAAATTACAGAGTAACGTGATAAACTTCCCCCTAAGATTATCCACAATGAATAACCGATGACGCATCCATATCGCTTAATCAACATCCCGTCTATTATCTGAAATCAATCAATATGGAGATTCCGATTTAATTAATATAAATGTAAAGTTTTTATTTATTGGGGATGCTTTATCATAGAGATCAATAAATATTTTATTGGTATTTTTATTGAAATATTTGCGAAATATTCAATTTATTATTTTTGTTATAGTACCTAATAAAAAAATAATTATCGGTAGAAACCTGATCCGTCGAGATGGAAATCGTGAGTTTAACGCTTAAAACACTTTTGTTTCTCTAGTTTGAAAATTAATCATCATTAATGACTTAAAACGCAATTTGATGGTGAATTTAAACATCGTACATACATAAACTCACGCCTGTATTCCCCGAAGGGGTAGGCAGAGGTGCATTACTGCACCCACATTTCGCCAGGTATGTATCAGTCCCACGTAATAGGGGGCGAGCCTATTGCCGTTTTGCGGGCACATTAACAGACTCCGTGCTGTTACTGAGAATTTCCTAATGGAAAAACCCAATAACACTTTGCCCGACCCGGGAATCGAACCCAGGACCTCTAGATCGCACGGCACATACTTGTACCGAGAGACCACGAGGCAGTCATTCATCATTTAAACATCGAAAGGTTGAAAAAAGAACTTTTAGGTAAGAAATACCAGACCAGAGAGAGAGTGAGCAGAGAGAGCATGGACAATAGTACCCGAAATACACGATCGAGCAAAAATCGAAATAAGTTTCTAGGCAACGAGCTACTTTTGACCCGAAAAACTTAGAATCCGGACTCCAGTGTGATTTTTTTAACGAATGTAATACTAATTGTTTCTTAAATCAAACCTCAAGCTGTAGGTTGTAACTTGTAACAATCATCATCAGCCCATATACGTCCCACTGCTGAGCACGGGCCACCTCTACATCTGAGGGTTTAGGCCTTAGTCCACCATGCTGGTGTAGTGCGGGTTGACAGACTACGCATCTATGAAATTCTTATGAACTTATAAGTGCGCATGTTTCTTCACGATGTTCTCTTTTACCGTTAAAGAAGGTAATAATTCATTGTGAATACACACATAACTTCTAAAAACAACTTCTAAAAGTCAGAGTTGTATGCCTGGGGTATGAACCCACGACCGCCGAGAATCTCGATCGTGTGCCTAGACCTCTAGACTATCACTACATCAACTTGGTACAATGTATCGTCACAAAAAACATAAGTCTCTTCTTACGGATGAACCAACCGAAGCAGGAGCATTAATGTATGTAATTTCTTGTTCTACAAAGAGGTTATTACGCGTTGTTCGCGCTCGCGGTGACCATAATGTTATCATTCAATTGGCAACGAGGAGGCCAGTAATTTGGAACCATCTGCAATTAGCCGCGAGCGTGAGTCCTCGTGTGGTCCATTAAAACGCATTAATGTCCATATACTTTTTTTTATAAGACCGCATCGACTTGGTAAGTGCAAGGCGTTTTAAGTAGAGTGACATGAACGGACTTAGGTAAAGTATCACCATTTGACAAAATTGTGCCAGCCTCTTGAGATGGAGAAGCAGAGGAGTTACAGTAGCGGGTGTGTGGTAGGATAGGGCCTAAAAAAACATAGAGGGTAACATCACCTCCATTATCCCCTAAATCCGTCCCCTTCCAGTCCGATGACCTTGCCCACCATACGTAACTCATAACCGGACACTGTTTGGTAAACATAATGTCTTTACAAAGTTATAACGATGTATTAAAAGTGTAGTTGATTGTGCCCCATAAACATGTAGACACATTTTCATTGAAAATTATATAACACATTTTAACCTACGCGAAACACTTACGCTCTTAAAACAAGATAACGGCTTTGTTTTGACGGATGAATATATTGTTATAGCAAGTATTTTGAAGCACCTTTTAGACGCAGTTGAGATAGAATGAGAATAGAATCAGCCAAACTGGATTTATAATGAGATATTCATCAAGTTATGCGTACAACAAAGTAAAATGATTTCAGTTTCTTCACCAATTAAAGGATTTTACAAAACTTATTATTACAGTTGTTGACTGCCTCGTGGTCTCGCGGCACAAGTATGTGCCGTGCGATCTAGAGGTCCCGGGTTCGATTCCCGGGTCGGGCAAAGTGTTATTAGGTTTTCCATTAGAATTCTATTCCTATTACGTGGAACTGATACATAGTGACGAAATGTGGGTGCACAAATGCACCTCTGCCTACCCCTTCGGGGAATACAGGCGTGAGGCTATGTATGTATGTATGTATTATTACAGTAGCTGCTGCCATATTCCATAAGGAATGTTTATCCCCTTGTCTGCCACTTTCATCATTGCTGCTCTGTTCCTATCGGTCGTAGCGTGATAATAATAGCCTATAGCCTTACTCTACAAGTGTGCTAAGAGATGGATGGAGTGCGTTAGGGAAGATATGAAAGAAAAAATTGTGTATGAATACTGCCCGACCCTAAATAGAATTGGGAGCAAGAGGATGATGGGCACGGGCCTCCTCTACAACTGAGAGGGTTTAGGCCTTAGTCCACCACGCTGGCTTAGTGCGGGTTGGCGGACTACACACCTAAGAAATTTTTGTCCACTATAAAGGGGAACAATATTGAGTCTATAAGTACCTATGCTTGTTATTGATGTGCCGGCCTCTTCGTTAGAGGACATGAGCTGGTGCTAGAACGAGACATTTCGCTAACATACTATAAACTGACTCGTGGTCTCGCGATATAAGTGTTTGCCGTGCAATCACGAGGTCCCGAATTCGATTCTCGTGTCGGGTTAAGTGTTACTGGGTTTTTCCATTTGGAAATTCTCAGTAGCAGCCTGCAGTTTAGAATTGCGCCCGATACATGTTAACAGGCTCGCCCCCAATTACGTTGGACGATAACATAGTTGGTGAAATGTGGGTGCAGAAATGCGCCTCTTCCTACCACCGCGAGGATACAGGTTTGTACGTATGTATATGTATGTATACTAGTGTGTGTTTCAAAGGGTTTTACATCATAATCACGTTGGCAGCTATTCTGTTAGGTACGATCTACCGCACTTTAAGTTAGCTTTAGCGTAACTCGACTACTATTCACTGTGACACGAATTGTCTTGAGCCTTTAACACCGAAATTCTTCGCTATGTATATTACATTAACCTCATATTATTCTTAAAAGACAAGTTTCTTAGACAAGCTTAAAATCGCTTACCCTGTTTTGTTTCCATTACAATTAACCACAAATATTCCGCATTATTTTATAACCCACATCTCTCACTGAAAATGTATTTTGTATAACACAAAAAAAATCATATACAGATAAAACAAAACAAAAACAATAGCTAGAAATGTGTAATAATTTGATGATATTCCAAAGCACGAAAAGTAAAAGATCTGAGAGAGGTAGGCGGGCGCGTGACTCGGCTGCTAACACGGGTTATTCGATAAAACTACAGCTGAAACCGAAGCCAGATGGAGATATAAAGTAGGCTACGGGAAATCACGGACAGAATTGTAATGGTGTTGTAAGAGAAACAGTTTTATACCGAAAGCCTCCTTTTAAATTGAAGCGGCGATAGAAAAGTCGACTGTACGACAATTGAGAGACAAATATATATAATTGACTGACAGAAACATTTTCTCTTACACACAAGTTAATGTAGCTACTATTCCCAATAATCTTCGTATGTCTCTAGGCAATTATCAAAAGACAATAATAAACTTAACAACACACAATAATTGAGAAAATTCGGGCCCTCCTTATTAAGCTGTGTAATAAGTTCTTTTAAATAATATATTTTCATCCTAAATTAAATGATCCCTTCTGGGCACACTTTTCATCTTAATTTATTTATTTATTCACACTTTACGAAAGGTAAAGATGGACTTAATACCTAAGGCATTTTCTTACAGTCGAACATAAGTTAATGTAGAGATGACAATTTTGTTGAACTATTAATTAATTTTAATCATATTATTACAATAGAATCTAAGAACAGTCCAAAATGTATACCTTAGTATATCCATAAAATTGAATCACAAATTCATTAAAATGTGCGTGATTAGCATTGAAATAGAGAAATTTAATCAACAATATAAGTTTTCACATTTCTATTATATTTAATTTTTTTGCCTATTAAGTATACATAATGAAAAAGATTAATTATCTTTAATTGTTCTCTACTCGCATCCACACAAACTTGCTCACTTATCCCCGACACTGAAGCTACGATGAAAAAACAAAAGAAACGCAATGAAACATGAGCAAAGATTAAACCATTAACAGATTATAGGCAAGTAAGCCGATACGAGATCTGGTCCATTGTTACAAGTTAATTATTGTTGAATTACGTTGGCTTGCGTGGGCCTGTCTGTAGATAATGTATCTGTGAATTGCTCAACATTATTAGATAAACTGACAACCTTCTTAGTAATAGTAAAACAGAAAATGGTTGAGTGTTGAACAAAGTATAGTGGGATTAAATAAAATTATCATTTCACAATAGGCTCATAGTGATAGTAATACAAAAATCTATTTGACTTATTAGAAAATATCTTAAAATTTTTATATTTATAAAAAAAAACTTTATTTATGTGATCTTTAGGAAAAATGCGTGAAATTATCATTATTATTATCACGAATTTTAACGGCAAAGGAAAATATCACGAACCTCAGGGAATTTCTTAGGAGCATAGTCCGCCAATACAAGACCCAAGCCCTCTCAGTAGTAGAGAAGCTCTGTTCCCAGCAGTTGAACATATATTGGCTGATGCTTACAGCTATTTAATAATAGAACCTAAACTGAAATTCAACCCCGCGTACGCGCTGATGATCTTATTTTTTATTATTTTATAATATCTTTTTTGACTTAATTTTCTACACACAAATGCAAAAAACAACCTCTTTGCAATATTAGTCTAGTTTATTGGTAAAATTCGTGACGGGCGTCGCCGCAACTAAATGCTAAGCCCAATAAATTTACTTAACAATCAAAATAATTGGTATTTACGATTGCAAATCGAGTTATAGACCATTAATTGAGTAAAATAGTTACTCCGCGGTACATAAATAAAGCATTAAGCCTTACTAAATCTATTAAATTAGTGAAAATAGTTACTATTATTTTATGTAAACTGTCTCGTGGTCTAGCGGCCCATCTTTCGTTCGATCTAGAGTCCGCAGGTTCAATTCCCGGGTCAGGCAAAGTGTTATTGAGTTTTTCACCGAGACAAATGTTTGTGTGATGCGCAAATATGTATCTTACTGTGGGGACAGAAATATATATGTGACTGTTCGTTGTATTTATTATTTATTTATAGTTAAAGTGAAATAATATGACTATTTTTACACAAAATTTGAACAAAAATACCTTTTAGCGTAATCTTATCCATCTATCTCCTCAAAAAAGGCAATATCGTACAAAGCCACCTGATACTATCACGTACACAAAACCGTTATGGAAAACTTTAAACCACCCGATCGTATCTTAATCCGGCAATAACCTCTGGAAGGCACGGAGGGCTTGAGGGCTGGAGGGCTAGAGGGATGCTGTGTCACTCAGTACCGCGGTCACGTGCCGCGTCATCTGCGGGAACCAAGAATTTTTTGTTTCCCTCGATCCGGTAAAATGGGTGCTTTTTAAATTTGACGTTTGAATATTACTTTTTAAAGTCGATAGTTTCTGATTTGGATTGGAAAAGGTGAATAGTATGATAATAAAATAATAATCATAAGCGATGAATAAACATGTTTTATATGAATACGAGTAAAAACCGTTGTAATTCATAGCAAATATGATAATCTTAATTAAATGTTTCGTGTAGCGCCATCTATCTATTAATTACTTTTGACAGCTCTTGTCACTCTGGCGTTTATGTCTTCGTTTTTTTTACTCTGTGAGTATTCTTGTACTGTGCGCAAGCTTACAAAAAAGTTCTAAAATAATGTGTCTTTTATAATAATACAATAATAATAGTACACCCAACAGTCACATACATAGTTCTGATCCCACACTAAGATACAAGCCTTTGTCGTGGGTATCAGAAACTACGAGAGACTTTTTGGTCTCACATACACCCAGACCCGAAACAAATATTTTGTGGATCACACAAACATTTGTCTCGGTGCGGGGATCGAACCCGCGGCCTGTCGTTTCGCAAGCTGGTGTCTAGCCAACTGCGCCACGGGGCTTAAACCACAGTCGCAGCGCCACTCATAACTATGACGCAACTACGACTAAATCCACGCTAACACACTTTAATTATTTCTTAAGCACACAACCCAAACGAGTATTAAAAAAAAGAACGAATGAAATCTTGATATCGGACGAGTTGAAACATTTTATTTTGTTCAATCGACAGTAGCTGTTAGATTCTGACAGCCGTCACGAAGACCGGAAAAGTTAACCAGATTATAAAGCTCAATTTAAAAATGATGTAGAAGCGAATGCCTCGTTTGAAGTCAACCGTAGCTTAAAAGATTTTGACTACGAATAATACAAAACGAGTGGTAAATGAGATTGGATGTAACAGAAAAGTGTCGAATTTTAAGCATGAATATAATGAACATTTCTTGTAAGCCGAAGTGGAATTGGTAACTTTGGTACTTTTGTTAGACTAATTTTTATGACTAGAAACTTTATTTTAAAACAAAAATAAAAAAGCGTCTCTTATGCTTATACGAAAACAATATGAGTGACCCGGCACACCTAAAAATTCTTAGAAATTTCTTAGGTGAGTACCTAATACGCCAAACCGCATCAGGCAATTGTGGTGGACTAAAACCCCTCAGTAGTAGAGGAGGCCCAGACCCAGCAGTGGGAAATATATGGGTAGTAATACATATATATTATGATGATGATGATGCTTATACAGATAGGTTTGAACCTTAGACTCTTATTCAGCAATAACTATTAACCTCGCCTTTTGCATTTTCGTTTTATTATTCCTTTTAAAACCGTCAACGCATCAAAAATTGATTGAATATAGTACATACAAATTTGTTAAATTTAAATAGCTTAAATCTTGTATATTTCAATTACATCTTTTTCGAATAGAAAAACAAATAAAGCATTGGTGGGTAGCTCAAAAAAATGATGTCAAACGTGATGATCGGAACGTCTGATAAGTTTTTAAGTCAGTCTTAGTCGAGCATCAGAACTGAGAAGTTGTTTTCTGATATTTTGTTAGTATTATATTTTATTAAGCATACAGATTATTAAGTTGTTATAATAATTAAGCATATTAAAGAAGGGTTGCTCATTTCAAATATAGCTATTGTGTGTCTCCAAAATACATGATATAACAGACACGTCCTATACCGACCTTGCCTTACCAGTTCTATCAATCTTGTGTGCTTCAAAAACCATCTTCAACACACCGGCTGACAAAAGCAGCAATTATTTTTTCAAAAGGCATCGAAGCAACACAGGCCTTACATTTTAAAATTTCTCTTGCAATGTTGTCAACGCATGTTTCATTGTCCGTAGTTAACGCAAGCCATTGAATTAGTTTCCGTCCAAGCCATCTGTTTGTTTCGTGACAGCGTGACAGCCGTGTCGAAACGGGTCGTTCATCACGCCGCGCCTCTTGAAGGGTAGGCGCCAATAATACGCTTACCTTATTGCCTCGTTGCGAAAAGAGTTTATTCGCAGCCGGTGATATTTCACAGTGGGCGTGTCTTAACTCACTCAACTTGGCTTGCTCATAAATTATTTGCGATGATTATTTTGTCTGGGTTGGAACAATCAATTAGCAATGGTCTTAAGTTTATCTGATTTTTAAGTAGCACTCTCTCTCTCTCTGATGGTTGAGTAGCACAATGCTATTCTCCTAGAGCAGTAATTTTTCACTGTTTTCCAACTTGACACCCTTGATGGTCTAATCTTAGAACTTTTTTTAACTATAACTGGCCACTTATAGTGACTGATGCTTATCAGAGACAAACAGCTTTTAAAAGCAGAGTTATGAAGGGACATCCATTCAAAACCATCAACTCAAAAAAAATGTTTTATCCCCAAAGAGTAAATGGTCCTTAACATTCTAATCCCACTAATGAAGATAACTACTGATAAATAGGTATCTCTCAAAATCAACACAATAATTAAGAGCTGCTTAAAAGAACATATAATGCTGAGATAGAACAAAAAATCTAAATCGCCAATTCACAGCTTAAGAACTTTACCCATGACATTTTAAACACCTTAGTATTGCAAACGTTAGCACGGCCATTTCGAATAAAGAGCCTACTTTAACGGAGAACATGTGAAGGGCGGTTCTCAAAACCCTAGTATAAATCGACTGGAGAAATCTATAAGTTTAATGTGTAGTGGTTGGTGAATTGGGGTGGCGACCAATGCAAGTGCTCTTAACATAGTTTCGATTCCGATTTAAGCGCTTAAGGGTGCCTCGGTTTGAAATGAAGGTCGAGATTTTTTATAGCATTTTAGCTAATAGAATTGCTTTTTGCAGCTCTGATTTTTAGTTTAGAAACGTCGCTTAAGTTCTAATACCGAGGAAGTCAAAAATGTCAACGTTTCCGGAGAACAAAAATTGTGCCTTTTTTATACATCGATATCATAGCCCATATATTTCTTTATAAAAATATATGTATGTACCATGATCGTGATATATATATATATATATATATATATATATATATATATATATTTATAAAAAATATACAGGTTGTATTCAGACCGTGATCGGAAACTAAGGCAGGTAATAGCTACGGTGATTACAAACCCATTGGCATTAAAAAAAATCCCGACAAAAAATGAAAAAAATTACATTTTCCTAACAATCATAGATATTAAATGGATGTGGTTGTAAGGAAAACGTATTTTTTTTTAATCTCTTGTCGGATTTTATTTTTAATGTCACGGTGTTTGTAATCACCGCAGCTTTTTTATCTGCCTTAGTTTCCGATCACGGTCTGAATACACCCTGTATGTACTATGATCGCGATATGTTAAAAGGCACGGGTTTTTGCTCTCCTGAAAAGATGTCATTTTTTACTTCCGCGGTGTTAGAACTTAAGCGACGAAAAGCTATTTTAGCGATACTCTAAAAGCTAACTTATGGACCTTGAGTAGTTAAAAAGTAGCAAATAATCTAGCTCAATTTTGGATTTTTCTATAAAATATTAGGTACTTTTTTTTACCTAAAATAACAACTGCATTTATCCTAGTTCGGTAAGAAGACATTGAGTTGTTCCCGTAATAACACAGTGACAGATATCGCCTATAAACGCCCACGATTCGATGTTATTGTAGATTTTAAAACCTTTGAATGATTTTACTAAAGAGATGAAGAATTATGACATACATACATAAACTCACGCCTGTATTCCCCGAAGGGGTAGGCAGAGGTGCATTTCTGCACCCACATTTCGCCAGGTATGTATCAGTCCCACGTAATAGGGGGCGAGCCTATTGCCGTTTTTCGGCCACATTTCCAGACTCCGTGCTGTTACTGAGAATTTCCTCATGGAAAAACCCAATAACACTTTGCCCGACCCGGGAATCGAACCCAGGACCTCTGGGGTTTGAATAAAGAGATAATAAAGATCATGTATAACGCAGTAGTAGAGCCAATAATTCTCTATGGGGCGAGTGCGTGGGCATCGGCCTCAAATAAAGTCTGTATCAAAAAACAATTCAATGCTCTCCAACGTGGCTTTGCTCAGAAGATGACGAGGGCTTACAAAACCGTATCATTAAACTCGGCCCTGGTGCTTGCGGGACTGCTACCTCTTGACATAAGAGTGAGAGAAGTGGCTCTTCTCTATGAGACAAGGAGGGGGCACTCCACGCAAGTTATTGGGGACCTAGAGACGGAGAGGCTAAAAGCCTACACGGAGATGGATCATCCCGCATACCGGAGGAGAGAGGAATTCCAGTGCATCGTGGATCGTGCAGAATTGGGAGAGTACGTCCGTGACAGACTAAACATCTTCACGGACGGAAGTAAAATAGATGGCAAAGTCGGGGCAGCACTTTCCCTATGGAAAGATGCTGCTGAGATAAAATGTAAAAAACCTTAAACTCGCCCAATGCTGCACGGTCTACCAGGCTGAACTCCTCGCTCTTAAGGCTGCGACGGAGGAGATATTGAAAGGTGAGGCTCGCGAATGTAACATCTTCTGCGATTCTAGGTCTGCTCTTGAAGAAGTATCCAGTGGCGAATCCCTCCATCCACTAGCGTTTCAAATAAATAAAAATATTAAGACCATAAGCGAACGCAACAAAAAAGTATTCCTTTTTTGGATTAAAGCACACGTTGGATTGGAAGGCAATGAGAGAGCAGACCAGCTCGCAAAGGATGCAGCCAAAACCCTGAAAACGAAACCACATTACGATGCGTGCCCCATCTCATTCGTGAAAGGATGGATCAGACAACAGTCAGTTCACGAATGGGATGAACGATATAACCTGGGTGAAACGGCTTCGACCACAAAAATGTTCTTCCCTGGTGTCGTTGAGGCGCGTAGAGTACTTAAGAAGGTAGACCTGGATCCAACGCTAACACAGGTTCTCACGGGGCATGGTGGGTTCTCCGAGTACTTAAATCGCTTTAAGTGCAAGGAGAGCCCATCATGTATCTGTGACCCAGAAGTAAACGAGAGCATTATACACGCATTGGTCGACTGCCCCGTGCATTTAAAAGAACGAACAGCCCTAGAGATAGCGATAGATATAAGAATAAATGTAAATAATTTACCATTAATCATAGGAAATAAGGAAAGTAGATATAAGTTTATAAGTTACTGTACGAAAGTTGCAAAAGTCTTGATAAATAGAAATAAGTAAGAAAACAATGATTACTTATTTATATAATATTGATTATATAAACTAAGTAATAAAACATATAGATATTAAGATGAAATTGTAAAGTAACAATAAGCTAGATATTTTAAGATAAAATAAGTGAAACATAAATGTAACTCCCAATGAAGGAGTCAGATTAAGATAGGAAGTAAGTAAAAATTATAACGGAACGAAAAAGACTCTGACTATTGTTAGGGGAAGGAGAAAAAAAAAAAAAAAAAAAAAAACCCAGGACCTCTAGATCGCACGGCACATACTTGTACCGCGAGACCACGAGGCAGTAAGAATTATGACTAAGAATTAATGAGCTTCAAGCAGTACATACAGTAACGCGACACCAAAACTATGGCTTTTTAATTGAGCATTAATAAAAAATATTATTCGAACAAACGTGCTCCTATACATTCCATTAAAAACCTTATTAGTATTAAATTAATAACACAGTTTATGGAAATGTTCCAAATTAGTTTTGTGGACAGATTAACGATATAATTTACGAGCTGAGCATTAAACCAATTTAGCTTCAAAATTATTAAGTTTATTACTTTGTGTATTTGTTTCAAATTTTTATGTAAATGTTTTACATAAGTACCTACGTTTTTGTTTTTCAATAAATCTGCTTCGACTGGATGACTGTGCAATTGAAAGATCCTAGATTCGATTCCCGTGTCGATCAAATCATTAATACTCGTAGACGAATAAATTCTCATTTATATAATAAATCTGAAAATATGCAAAACTGCAATAGACTTCTAGTACGTCTTAACGTAACGTCTTGCAGGAAGAGACTGGATGAACACTGCTAAAGATAGGGATAAATGGAATTATTTGGAGGAGGCTTTTACCCTGAGGGGTCCACATTAGAAAGTCATCAAATTGCAGGAGCAGTAATATAATCACTTAATAAAAATAAAAAATAAAAAAACTAAACTAAGTAATGTAATGTATTCTAACTATTGTGGAATTAAATAAAGCTTTATTAATATTATTACGTCTTAAAACAGAGCTGGCGAAAGTTTGGTGTAAAAATATACCACTGCCTATTCCATTAGAAATACAGGCTTGAATGTATACGATTAAGAAATATGTTACCTAACCGCGGAATGTAATCAGTTTCATCATCAGTCCATATGTATACGTCCCACTGCTGGGCATGGGCCTCCTCTACAACTGATCGGTTTAGGCCTTAGTCCACCACGCTGGCCTAGTGCGGGTTGGTGGACTACACACCTAAGAAATTCCTAAGAACTTTTAGGTGTGCATGTTTCATCACGATGTTTTCCTTCACCATTAAAGTAAGTGAATACACACATAACTTCGAAAAGTCAGAGGTGTGTGCTCGGAGTTTCAACCCGCGACCGCTGAGATTCTCGACTGCGCGCCTAAACCTCGAGGCCATCACTTGTAATCAGTTTTGATAACAACTATTACTATGTAATTGATTTAACTACATAAGTGTCAATTTCTATGATCCAATAGATATTTACTGCTAATTAAAATATAATAGCGAATAAACACGATAAAACTGGCGGTGCTGGGTCACTCGCAACATTTAGCTAGTAATATGCCATAAATTATCCCAAGGCATTAGTTAACGAAGCTCGCTGAGTTAACTATTCATCGTCCGGTTTTATTTAATTAATACGCATAAATCTTCCATTTGAATCGTGGTGCAACATTGGTTTCCCTTAGGCGGCAGATGTTACGTTAAACTTTCGTGGTAGCTTGACTTTATGTAAAAAACAACGGGTGAAAACTTCAACATTAACGTTGTGCATTTTTGAAAATTTTGGAATGGTTAAGGAATAATTTCGCACGGATGTGCTTTATTTATCAGTATAAAACTACTATAATTTACGTGGTAAAATACAATATTTATTGCGCTATCGTACACAAATATGACAATATATTATATAGCATAATGCGTCATACGCATTTTCGATCAGATTCACGTGATCTGACGCGAGTTCAGCATTGTTTACCTATCCCAAAAAAAAGAAGTTTTCACTTCAAAAAGCTTTATCAGGTAAGATTAAGTATGCAGAAATGAATTTCTTCATCTAAGTTTCGCAACTTGTGTTTTAAAGTTCACGCAATAGTACGAAATAGCTTATTGTCGTTTTTCGGGCACATTTCTTCTCTCCGTGCTGCTATTGAGAATTTTCAAATGAAAAACAATAACTTTTCACCCGACCCGGCAATTGAACCCGAACTTCTAACAGTATTAAAAAAAACAATGGAACAAAATGTAAGTTGGAGGCAAAATAATCTTTATTCAAGTAGACTTTCACAAGTACTTTTGAATCCTTAATAAGCTACCGTGTTTACAATATGGCACTAAAATTCAGTCAAAGGCAATAATTTAACCGAGCCTGTATAAAGAACACTTATATATATTGCGAAACTCATTAATCCAAGTCAATTAATACAGGCCGCATCAACACGTACTCCATTTCACAGAACAGAGCAATCAACAAGCAAGCGCGATCGACCGGCCAAATATCTTAATGTATACAACAATTAATTAACGACCTGTCTTGGGAGTCGTTGAAGACATATTGATCGCCTGACGGTGTACAAGATGGAATAATGCGCAGCATTTTAGGGTTTATAATAATGGTGAAATTTGGCGAATATATTAAGCGCTAGTTGAGAATTTTTCCGTCGCTAAAGAAATAAATAAATACACCCAAGAACATAGTCCTGACCCCACACTAAGATACGAGTCTTGTGTCGTGGGTGTCAGAAACTACGAGAGAACTTTCGATCCCACAAACACCCAGACCCGAAACAAATATTTATTGATCCCGAAAATATCAATATGTTTGTGCGATTAAAAAAGTCTTGTAATCTAAGTCTCTTGTCCATGCATTCACTCATACATGCATCACTGTACGGGAAATTAGACATGTAACACTTACACCCAAATTTATTTCTAATTTATTATATCTTTTTCCGAGAATTACTCGATGGGAAGACCCAATAACACTTTGCTCGACCCGGGACCTCTAGATCGCGCATTAGACATACGTGCTGTGAAACCAGGAGTTTGTAGTTGGATATAAAGGCTGATAGTTACTTCAAGGTATTCTAACGGTACCATTGGGTCTAATGGTTGTCGATTCCCAGGACAGTACCTTAGATGGTAACATCAGTTGTCAGGCGTGCGTCGACTGCGCGTAAATCGGTAATGACGTTATCCAAGATCCGTCGCCATGACGCTGAGCCCGCTCCCAATTCCTTGTTCGGAATTTAAGACGTGCTTGCTTACATGCCTCGACGTATGGGTTTTGATACTTGGTATATTTAATTTGATGAAAGTAAGTTGGATAAGATTAAGCAGTGATGGCCTCGAGGTTTAGGCGCGCGGTCGAGAATTTCGGCGGTAGCAGGTTCAAACCCCAGGCACACACCTCTGACTTTTTGAAGTTATGTGTGTATTCACAATGAATTATCACTTGCTTTAATGGTGAAGGAAAATATCGTGATAAAACCGGCACACCTAAAAGTTCTTAGGTGTGTACTCCGCCAACCCGCACTAAGCCAGCGTGGTGGACTAAGGCCTAACCCCTCTCAGTTGTAGAGGAGGCCCGTGCCCAGCAGTGGGACGTATTTGGGCTGATGACGATGATGATGAAGTTGGATAAGGGCTGCTCAAGACCGGGATGGTTGGCGCCTACTTGGGGGAGGCCTTCGTTCAGCAGTGGACGGCGATAGGCTGAGGATAATAATAAGTTGAAATCAAATATTTGTAGTATATATTTTAACCCAGTTGATGTTAGAAGATCAGCCTGTTAAATGGGTGTATACCTACAAGATGCAGTGGCGGTACTTAAATAGAAGCCCAAAAGCCCAGCTTGCTTAACAAAACTTTGAAGATTTCAAGTTTAAGCTTTAAATCTTTATTTCAATAAAAGCAAATTGACATACAAATGAGAATATCCTGACCCTGCAATAAACTAGATATTACACACTTAACGTGTAACACTTTTGGGCTTCTATGGGAGTACCGCCGCTGACGAGATGAATATGTAAGTGATCCAAAAAAAAAAAAACATTCCAATATATGTGTTTGTGATCGTTGACTCTTGAATGACTTCCATGACGCATGACTTTTAAGAGCACAATTGTCATTAATTATTGAGAAAGATGACATAAATTAAATTACACATTATCATCTAATCCAGACTGATTCCAGACTCCATGCTACTACTAACAATTTCCTAATGGAAAACCCCAATAACACTTTGTCCGACCCGTGAATCGAACCCGGGACCTATAGATCGCACGGCGCAAACATGAGTCGCGAGATTATTGCCTAATTTTACTCTTAATATCAAAATTGTAACTAAGTTATTAATATATAACCTTTTTTATGGTTTTTGACTTCAAGGATTAATTTGTAAACGGGTAATTTTATGTTTTCAATATTGAAAATACGGCCTGTCATTTTAACAAGTATCAAGATCGTTCACACTACGCAGGTGTCGCCAAACTTCTGTACAAGTCACGTAGCGAGCTTTTCAATATGAGCGCGGTGTGACGCGGCCGCATCGAGCACACTCGCTCCACGAACCGCTGAATAACAATATTGTTACCGCTACAATCATTTGAAATTCGGGGTTTTCGTTGAAATTATGACTACTTGAACCAGTGGCGGTACTACCATAGAAGCCCAAAGGCGTTACTCGTTAATTGTGTAATGTCTAGTTTACAATTGTTTATTGTGGGGTCAGGATATTCTCATTTATATGTCAAATTGCTTCTGTTAAATAAAGATTTAATTTAAAGGTTATTGTTCGGATTTTTTTAAGGCAAGCTGGGCTTTTGGGCTTCTATGGAAGTACCGCCACTGACTTGAACCCTATGGGGTATGAACAATTCACTCAACAGTCACATAATAGTCATGTATCTTTCAATTCTTCTGTAATTAGTATTAAAAATTATGCATTACTTTCAGTCTCAAAACATTTTTTTTGTGGACAAGATATTGCATGGAATTTGTAAATAAATGGGGCTAAGCTACAATTCTGTTACCTCACAACGTTTTCCTACACCGTTAAAGTGCGTGATAATTATATATTTGTAAATCCGCAAATATTTTCAAAGTAATTAAAGGTTTGTACCTGCGTGATAAACGTCGTGTTTTTAGCTTCAACCAAGAAATAGGTCATCACGACTGTGGTATTACCACGCTTTAGTCAAATAAGATTACATTACGAATGAGCAGACACAACCGTGTAGAACCTTCGAGAAAATCCACGTGAAGTAATTCAGTTGCGCTTCATTTGGTGAGTGAGATCGACGGAGGTGTAATTTTCTGGTAGTAGGATATTCGTTTCTTACCCTCATAACTATTATTATTACATAATGTATTATAGTATAAAACCCGACAACGCAACTGCTGGGAATTAGCCTGTGTGAATCTGCTTAGAATTAAACTACGATAATAGTGCTATATGTTGAAGGATCCGTAATGTTGACACATTAAAAAAACATATCTGCAAATGACAGCCCCGTGGCGCACTTGGCTAGACACCAGCTTGCGAAACGAGAGGCCGCGGGTTTGATCCCCGCACCGAGACAAATGTTTGTGTGATCCACAATTTTTTTTCGGGTCTGGGTGTTTGTGATACCGAAAAGTCTCTCGTGGTTTCTGATACCCACGACACAAGACTCTTGTCCTAATGTGGGGTCAGGACTATGTATGTATGTGACTGTTGGGTGTATTTATTATTTATTAAATACCTTAAATAGGCTCGCCCCCTATTACGTGGGACTGATACATACCTGGCGAAATGTGGGTGCAGAAATGCACCTCTGCCTACCCCTTCGGGGAATACAGGCGTGAGTTTATGTATGTATGTATGTAAATACCTTCAGAAATGCAGGCGTGTTTGTGACTGTGTTAAATCTTATACAGATTAATCTTTCAGACACTGAACATAAATTAAATTATTTATAATATAATCTCATTAGATTTCCAATATTCTCGCAGGAGTTAATAATATTTTATATCAGTCTATAAAGCGTTCTAAACACAAATAAATTTTATGAAAATTTATATTATTATTTGAAGTACTTCGATCAATTTTACTGTAACCCAGGACAGATTTAATTAAATTGTCCGAATGAAGAACATATTTCTAAAACGTTTATTGAGTACGCTATAAATATACGTAAAAAGGCTATATTTAATTAGTCACGAACAGACATTTACTGAGCAGTACATATGAAAGCGATAAAAGCCCTCGAGATCTCGATTCGTTCTAATTTATAGTAGTACCCTCTATTTCTTGCGGTCGGACTGTTGGAACTCTTAATCTCCGAGCAAGCCTATTAAAGGAGAGGTTTTTATGGTGAATAAATGTAAGGTGGACTCCTTGATGCGTTGGCATAAATTGTCGCGTAATCGAGTGATCCTGGGTTATATCTATGTATGTGACTGTTGGGTGTATTTATATCTACATCGGGTGACATGAAATTTTTTTTCTTAGCCATTCTGAACACAGCATTGACTTATGGAGTGCATCGTACCAGTAAAATCTCCCTTTTCAACTCATCTGACTGTTGTCCATAATTTTTGTGATGGGGTGAATATAGATGTTTCGTTTCATCTTCGACTTTTATAAGTTAAATAAATAAGAACATCTAAAAGTCACCTATTTGAACCCACACTAAGATACAAGTCTTGTGTCGTGGATATAAGAGACTACGAGAGACTATTCAGTCTCAGAAACACCCAGACGCGAAACAAATATTTGTGGATCGCACAAACATTTGTCGAACACAAAAATTTTGCGCGGAGATCGAGCCCGCGGCCTGTCATTCCACAAGCTGATGTCTAAATAAATGCGCAGCGGAGGCTGTAAAGACTTTTACGTTAATAACTGTCAGCAAACTATTCTAATTAGCAAGTTGAAGTGGCAATGGGCCGGGCACATAGCGCGGAGAACCGATGGCCGATGGGGCCAAAAAGTTCTCGAGTGGAGGCCACGTACCGGAAAGCGCAGCGTAGGACGTCCTCCGACAAGGTGGTCAGACGACCTAGTAAAAGTCGCGGGACGTCGCTGGATGCAGGATGCTTCCAACAGGTCCCTGTGGAAGTCATTGGGAGAGGCCTATGTCCAGCAGTAGACCTCCATTGGCTGATGGATTGGATTGGAAACTATTCTGTACATCAACATTGGTTCTATAATCCCAAACATGATTAGACTAAGAGTTTTTCACCACACTTTAATAGGCCATAAACACGCATTACACGCATTTTAATGGCTTCATATCGTTATGATGAAACGTCTAATCCAAATTTTATGGTGTATTTAACTTAATTGTTTTCATAATGGCTCATAAATTATTCCTTTATGTTTTTAGATCTATTCTGTGACTAGGTGGCCGAGTAGTACTGACAAATTTATGTTAGTGTGGAATTTACTTTATTATTTAACATTTATGAATGAATAATGAAATAAATAAGATAAATCATTATATATTATAATCGAAGCAAATTTTTACATTACCTATGCTCGACGGGCCCGTGTTGCAGCCTGTAAAAAAGAGATCGTATTCCCAAAACGTCTGTTTCGGGTTTGGGTCTGTGTTAAGCAAAAATATAAATAGCCAATATATTATTGGGAGATCCTGAAGGAACGCAACAAGATGGCGGAAGTGTCTATATGAAGCAGCGCCACGTGGGAGTGGGGCTTCTTTTGCTCGTCAACCGTTAGAGAGTTCACACGTCTTAGCTGTGACATAATTTATATTGCTACCCACATATAATAATTTAGTTGATCGCTGTTAAAATTATTTGAATATGACCTGCTTTCGTGCGAGGGATATTAGTTTTTTAGGCAATCCCATGCTGATTCTTAACAATCTTATCCTTAGCATGTGGTTAAAAATATTATGTAACTGTCAGGTATTCTTTTAAAGCGGCTTTCAATAAATCAACTGTTCCCGTGTCAATCGTATATTTCGTATAAGCATATCAACGTTTACTTCAGCTATCCCTACTGTATAGTTGACAAATAAAGAAGATTTATAAGTAGTCGTTTAAAAAAGCCGTACCAACGGGATATACATAATATTTAACAGCATAAGCAGCGTAAAAAATCCAGTTTAACACATTTTTACTCAACAACACTCAAAGTCCTAAACATTTTTATAATCCAACTGCATTTAGGTCGGCATAACGAGCGTGACTACATTTACTACCGATTCCTGCATTCACCATCAATGTAAAACGAGCGTTTTGTCCATCCCAACCTCACTAATGGCACACATTAACAACTTACGTTCGTAAAATTATTTAAATTGCGTCGCTTGACTAATAAATAACCCCGGTTCGGCTCGTTCGCTGGCGGCGTGTCGCACTCATTAAAGATATCTAGTGTAGGGCTGATAAAAGTGTACATAAAAAAGTATAGTTCCATTAATGGCGGGAACTAATTCAGTGGCATTAGGCGTTCAAAAGGACTCCGTCCCAAAAAATATTTACTAAGACCCTTTTAACAGGTTTATATAATTTACGGATTACACCGCGGTTTTGGTATAATTATTTAGTTTATCATTTATGAGTAAAGTAATTTATTGCCTATTATTCTTGCGGCACTGTGTGAGGTGAGATCTAGAGGTCCCAAGGTCGATTTCTTGGTAAGTTTTTTTTTCACGAATGTTACGTGAAGAATTCTCAATAGAAACACAGAGTCTAATAATGTGCCTAAAAAAGGAATTAGCTTCACGCTCTATTCGTCATCATCATCATCATCAGCAGCAGCCGATAAAACGTCCCCTTCTGGACATCCAGTGACTTCCCGCGATCTTCGTTAGATCACAAGTCTTGTGGGTGGACGTCCAACGCTGCGCTTTCCATTACGCGGCCTCCACTCGAGAACCTTTCTGCCCCACCGGCCGTCAGTTCTACGAGCTATGTGCCCTTTTTTTTATCATCGCGCTGAGTGGTGCGACCACGGTGCGTTGGCGAGAAGCGCCCACAATAATTCCGCAGCCGCCCAGAGCTATGTGCGCTGTCCATAGCCACTTCAACTTGCTGAGTCCTTGGGCTATGTCAGCAACCATCGTTCTCCTACGGATTTCCTCATTCCTGATTCGATCGCGTAGGGAAATACCAAGCATAGCCCTCTCCATAGCTCGCTGAGTCATCTATTACGTGGGACCAATAAACCAGTCCTTGAAACGAAGCTGTTATACCTCTGCATGCCCCTTTAAAAAACAGTTGTGAGTTTGTATGTGTGTTCTCTTATCAACATCCATAAATCTGATCAATAAGCAATTCATCATCATCATCATCAGTCCTTGTACGTCCCACTGCTGAGCACGGGCCTACTCTACAACTGAGAGGGTTTAGGCCTTAGTCCACCACGCTGGCCTAGTGCAGGTTGGCGGACTACACACCTAAGTAATTAGCCGGCATTAGTGTATTAATGTCTGAAGGTCAATCATGATCCTTTCTCGACATTATTTTGTCTGCACTTACACAATCGGGTGCTGTGGCCACTCTCAATATAAAAAGACCACGACGCTACAGGGTTCTAGGTGATCAGCAGTCATATAAAAATGTTATGGTGATTGGCAGAGGACATTGTCGCAGCGCTCCCACGGCCGAGTAATGGTCGTTCTTAATGGGAATACTATTGCCATGCAATTTAGGGCCGCCTTCATTAATAGTACTATAAACTTTGAAAAATAATTCTGAAAATAAGAACTGTTCTGAGAAATTTCCTCTTAGTTAAGTAAATGCACCCAACAGTTAGTTCTGACCCCACACTAAGATACAAGTTTTGTATCGTGGGCATCAGAAACTACGAGAGACTTTTCGGTCTAACAAACACCCAGACCCGAAACAAATATTTGTTGCTCACACAAACATTGCCACAAACCAAGTGCTCCACGGGGATTTCACAATGAAATCTAGTCTTAGCTATAGGAGTCTCTTGGTTGTGGCCTAAACCCTTCTGTTCCAGGAGACTCGTGTATTAGTGACGTGATTTGCTCGTTTTGTTGTAATTGCTATAACATTACCAGACGTAGTAAAAATTAATTAACTCTATATCCAAAAGAACTATTTTCTAAATAGCTAAATTACGGATACTCAAAAATGAAACCGATGTGTGCAACTGGAAAGAATAATTTTAAATATTAAATTGTAATTTTATAAATTTTAATTTGACGCAATTGGTACAACAAAATATATAATACAAATTGGTACAAGTGCTTATTTAGGAATTAGTTAAGACCGAAAATGCTCTAGTTGCTTCTGAAAGCCGCTAGATGTTGTGGCTTTCAGAAGTGTGTTTCATCATCCATCATCAGCCCAAATACGTCCCACTGCTGGGCACGGGCCTCCTCTACAACTGAGAGGGTTTAGGCCTTAGTCCACCACGCTGGCCTAGTGCGGGTTGACGGACTACACACCTAAGAATTTCCTAAGAACTTTTAGGTGTGCAGGTTTCATCCCAATGTTTTCCTTCACCGTTAAAGTGCGTGATAATTCTTAGTGAATACACACATGACTTCTAAAAGTCAGAGGTGTGTGCCTGGGGTTTGAACCTGCGACCGTCGAGATTCTCGACCGCGTTCCTAAACCTCGAGGCCATCACTGCATCTAGCTTAGTGTTAGAGAATAATTATGTATATCCGTGTATTTTTTATTTAAATCAATGACCTAATTTCGTAAATACTTGGTCGTAATGTTTGTAAAGCTACTTAATTGTATTATTTATTTTGATAAACACCTGTTGGCAGCGATACATAATTAATATGTATACTTCGCATATGTTTATGTTAAATTGTGAAATATATTAAGAATACTATTATCACGACTGTCTGAATATAACTATTAGTTCGAGTCCGCGGCATTGACTGCGTACGAGTACCTACATTTCAAATAATTTATTTAAAAAGACAGAAATTCTTGTCGTAAAACACAATAAAATCAGACAATTCCAATTTATTGCTTGAATAAGAAAAATATAGCATTTTTTTTTAATTTTTCAGCATATTCAAGTAGATTAATGGTTTACAACAAAATCATCGCCCCACTTTTTTATGCAGGCGTAGAAATCTATAAATAAATACTCCCAACAGTCACATGCATAGTTCTGACCCCACACTAGCATACAAGTCCTGTGTCGTGGGTATCAGAAACTACGAGAGATTTTTCGGTCACACAAACCACACCAGAAATTTATATTTGTGGATCAAACAAAGATTTGTCTTGGTGCGGGGATCAAATCCGCAGCCTCAGATTTCGGAAGCTGGTGTCTAGCAAACTGCGCCACGGGGCTGTTAAATTTATATACATCATCATTATCATCAGCCCAAATACGTCCCACTGTTGGGCACGGGCCTCCTCTACAACTGAGAGGGTTTAGGCCTTAGTCCACCACGCTGGCCTAGTGCGGGTTGACGGGCTACACACCTAAGAAATTCCTAAGAACTTTTTAGGTGTGCAGGTTTTATCACGATGTTTTCCTTCGCCGTTAAAGCAAGTGATAATTCATTGTGAATACACACATAATTTCGAAAAGTCAGAGGTGTGTGCCTTTTTTTTTTTTTTCACGCGGGGAAAATCCATTTACGGACCATCCCACCCCGGAGGGGCGAGGGTGTGTCGGGCTCACCGGCGCCTTCCGACCCAGCATGGATGTTACCGCCCGTTTTCGGGCGGCCGCTGGGTCGGGTCCCTACCAAAAACAATGCGCCGTAATACCGACTAAAAACCCCGCGACGGCCACCATCAGCGCATTCAGCGAGACGGCCCCGGAATACCCTGAAGCCAGAGCTATGGATTGATCCGGGACCGCCTCTGCGCGGTGCCAAAAGGCACACCAAAATTATAGTTGCTCCTCGGGGACCGCCAAAGTAGGGACGGCGGCCCCGTGGGGCCTCTGGGCGCCGGGCTAGATGTTGTCCCGGCGCCTCCTACGTCGCCTGTTGCGACGAGCGGGATCAGTCTGCTCCCGATCCCGCTCCGCGCTCTCCTTCTGCGAAATGACACGTTCGCAGAAGGAGAGCATAGCTTTCCACGACCTCCGGCTGCCGACCATGGCGGCGACCACAGTCGGCAGCGAGAGGTCTCTCCCCACGACCGCTACGAGAGCGCTGCGCTCCTCGTCCCAGGCTGGGCACTCCTCAAGCGTGTGCTGGGCCGTGTCCTCACGGCAGTTGCCACAATGGTGGCACACGGCGGTCTCCTCCACTCCGACGATGCGACACAGGTACGCACCGAAGCTGCCGTGCCCGGTGAGCACCTGCGTCAGCCGGAAGGTCGGCGCACCGTGGCGCCTGTCTGCTGGAGGACAGGACGCACTGCCGCGACGGTCGCCACGCCAGCACTTGGACTCTCCAGCCTGGAACGCCACTCCTCCACGGCGGCGCTGCGGAGGGAGGCCAACATGGCCTCGACCTCTCTTGGGGCCGGTCTCTGTCCGGTTCGCCGGTACGCCTCCTCCCGCCAGAAGAACACTGACGAGAGGGACCAGAGGTGTGTGCCTGGGGTTTAATCCTGCGACCGTCGAAATTCTCGACCGCGCGCCTAAACCTCGAGGAAATTTATATTATCTCCAACTTAATATTAAGAGTTTTACCAAGTGTCAAACTTAGTTACGTCTCGGAATCGATTCTCGAAATTAGTAGTCTTTCTTTATCTTAAATATTTTTATCAAATTTGTTAAAAAAAATCAAAACCAAATTTTGTGACAAACATCCAGATTTCCAAGTTAATTATTAAAGATCCTAAGTGTGTCAACCCTATTCTGAAACAATAATAACGTGTCTTTTATACAGTACTTCGTGCCTTATCTATACACATATGTATGTATTTCTTTTTGAAAGAAAAAAATAGTTCATGCAGTGTTTGTGTAGATATTATGCACGTTTCATATCTGTGGCGTATGTTGGCATAGTTTAGTGGTGTAGACAGTAAATAAATAAATACATCCAACAGTCACATACATAGTTCTGACCTCACACTAGGATACGAGTCTTGTGTCGTGGGTATCAGAAACTACGAAAGATTTTTCAGTCTCACAAATACCCAGACCCGAAACAAATATTTGTGGACCACACAAACATTTGGTCTCGGTGCGGGGATCGAGCCCGCGGCCTCTCGTTTCGCAAGCTGATATCTAGCCAACTGTGAAAGCGATTAACGAACAGCAGTGTAGCAGTGTGTCTGTGATAACGAAGTGATAAATATATGAAGGACATATAGTGATGATCTAAAAGGTGAGTCAGCATATTCAATAAAGAAAGTGTAACTTAAATATGAGTTACGTAAATAACCTCACGCCTGTACTCTCAGAGGGCGTAGGCAGAGGTGCGTTTCTACGTCACATTTCGATAGATATGTATCAGTCCCACGTAATAAGGGACGTGCCTATTGCCGTTTTTCATGCATATTACAAAAAAGAATTCGATGAATTTTTACTCAAAGAGATAAGATTGTTTATTATGGATATTTTTTTTCTTATAATTATAATATCTACACTAACGCGAATGGGACTCCCGACGTAGACAAATAATAAATAAAAAAATATTATATACATAAATCATAGACTAATACTAATATCACTAGAACTCTTGCCCGTTCTTCTCTTGTGATGACTGCCTTTCGAACAGGGTGGTAAACTTAATTTTGAAATGACTGAATCTACGAGTAAGTGATGTATTTGCCTCGTGGTCTCGCGGTACAAGTATGTGCCGTGCGATCTAGAGGTCCTGGGTTCGATTCCCGGGTCGGGCAAAGTGTTATTGGGTTTTTCCATTAGGAAATTCTCAGTAACAGCACGGAGTCTGGAAATGTGCCCGAAAAACGGCAATAGGCTCGCCCCCTATTACGTGGGACTGATACATACCTGGCGAAATGTGGGTGCAGTAATGCACCTCTGCCTGCAATACAGGCGTGAGTTTATGTGTATATATTTTATATAATTTTGATTTTAATATAAAAAACGTGTATGATTAATACCTGTATGAGTGTTTAAACAAAAATAATCAGGAATTATAGAGTCAACCAGTGTTGGTAATAATAACACAGTTGGTGTTTTTTTTTCATCACACGACATTGTTCTGACCACATTGCATCTCTCATAAGGTTCCACTACGTATATTTCTAGGCTAGCATAAAAAACATTCACCCCTACTAAGAACTTTAGATCTACGTGTCATTCAAGATAATGGGTATAATATAATCTTATCATACACTTACATTGTACAGAACAGATTGGAACGTTGTATACATGACGACTGACGACATCTCTCGACATGCGTGTACAACAAATGTAACATAAAATAATAAATTATTAAAGCCTATGTCGCTGAAGGGGTAAACAGAGGCGTACTTCTATTAAAGCTGCCAGATGGGCTGCTAGTTCTATGTAATACTAGCTGTGCCCGCGACTTCGTCCACGCGGAAAATTTATTTTTAATAAGAAAATTTATAAACTAAAAGTAGCCTAAGTTACTCCTTATTAAACCAGCTATCTGCCAGTGAAAGTCCCGTTAAAATTGGTCCACCCGTTTCAGAGATTAGCCGGAACAAACAGACAGACAGACAGACAAAAATTGTAAAAAAGGTTATTTTGGTATATGTACCGTGTATACATCCATATGCATTTATAGCTGACCCGGCGAACTTCATACCGCCTAACAGCTGATTCTTAATTATTATTATTTTATATTTTTAGCCTAAGTTATTCCTTATTACATCAGCTATCTGCCAGTGAAAGTCCCGTTAAAATTGGTCCACCTGTTTCAGAGATTAGCCGGAACAAACAGACAGACAGACAGACAAAACAGACACTCCAATTTTATTTATTAGTATAGATAAAGCGTGAACGTTGGCGTTTTTCAGGCACTATTTCAGACATGCTGCTACTTGAGAATTTTTAATACGACCTAGAGGGCTTTTATTGAGCCCCAGGCCCGGAAAAATGGTATTCTCGTTAACAGTACGGAGTCTGAAAACGTGACATACAACAGTAATAACCTAAACTAAAACCAAAGCTAGCGAAACGTGAGTGCCGATATTTACCTCACGATAACTTGGAGATAGGATCACGCATATTCACTATTCGCATATTCAGCCTATCGCCGTCCACTGCTGAACGAAGGCCTGACCATCGTGCTGCAGGACGTCCCACCCTACGTCTGCCTAAGCGCGGTCTCCACTCCAACACTTGTCTGCTCCACCGGCCGTCCGACCGTCGGCAAACATGGCCGGCCCACTTCCACTTTAGCGTGCTAATCTTATAGGCAATGTCAATGACTCCGGTTCTCTGGCTATGTGTCTAATAAATACATTATACCAATAGAGTCAAAAAAAGTCTTGGAAAAAACAAAAGACGAGCCGACGTCTAAAAAACTTCAACGTTAACACAAAAACTGTTTATTTTTATCCATCGGTGCGTGTTAGGGATAAAACATTTTTTCCAACGACATGTCCCTTTTTAACTTTAAAAAATAAACAAAAGCCCGTGGAGGTATTTATGAATAATATCCAGATATCAAATTACAGCTGACTGAGGATTACGGCGCAGTCGTACGCCCTAGCTACGGCACATATTTTTTAATAAATGCTGTAATTAATAGCTTTTCGAACGCTGTGTTTATTAAAAAACAAAAAAACATCCACGCACGACAGCCTTCGCGGCATAGTTGGTTAGACCCTTAGCTTGTGAAACGAGAGACTGTGGGTACGATCGCCGCACTAGACAGATGTTTGAATGAGCCACAAATATAATTGTTTCGGGTTTGGGTTTCTGATATATACATACATAACCTCATGCCTGTATTCCACGAAGGGGTATGCAGAGGTGCATTAATGCACCCATATCTCGCCAGTACTATGAATCCGTCCCTCGTTATATGGGGCAAGCTTATTGCCGCTTTCCGAGCACATTTCCAGGCTCCGGGCTGTTACTGAGAATTTCCTAATGGAAAAACCTATTAACACTGCCCGACCCGGGAACCCGGGATCTCTAGATCGCTCGGCACATACTTGTGCCGCGAGACCACGAGGCAATCATAAACATTATAATAATGTACAAATCTTAAAGTTACATCAGACCTACTTATTTATAAAGTGTGTAACTGTCACAGACAAGGCTTCGTCTTTAAACCCAAATTCCTTCTCGAAATAATGACAGGGAACATTACCACAAAGCATTGCTAACGATATGAACCTGCGACCTCACTAGCTCTGCCCCAAAACCTCTTAGATGTTAATCAAAACACTGTGGCATGTCTAGTACAATTTGAGAGCACGTAGCGATTGTATCGGAGAATGAGACACGGAATAATCATGTTCCCACGAATACTCGAAAAAAGGCCGTAGGCTTAACATCTTGGCCATTAATTTCTCCCTCGTTGGTCTTGTGGTATAAATGTGTGCGGCGATTGAGAGGTAAAGAGTTCTATTTGACGAGGGTGCAAAAATATCTAACTAGCCTCCTTTCTACACCCTCCTTTTGCATGGAGCGAGGCTTTTGCCGTTTTTGAGAACTTTTGCAGTCTCCGTGCTGCGATTTTAAGAAAATAAAAAAACTCAAAAACCTACCTGGGAGTCGAACCCAGAAACACTAGACTACTCAGTACACACTTGAGACCGCCTGGTCTGCCTGCCTGACTGCCTAGTCTATAACAATACAACCAATGTACTTTAAACTACCAAGAATTAAGTTAAAAAAGGAAAATATTTCTTCCCACATTTTGAATGGTTCCCTTTGTAGGAAGCAACAATTTGTGTAGTGTATAGCGATGGGAAAATACATCAGTATGCACATAGTAAGATTACGATCGGATCGCAAGCTCGGCTTGTCATTATACAGATTGTATCGCTGAATGAATAAAAACTATGTGTCAATGGTGTCAAATATTAGCTATACGTATGTATGTCAATTTTAAAGATTTTTACGATTATCATGAAGTTCTACTATATTTTATTATTTAACCATCTTTCATTTCTCTTCCTACATCTCCATCCTTGGTTGTTTGTAAGAGATCACCTTGTGCGATAAGGCGGCTTTTTCACTTTTTTTCGCTTTTTTCAGTTTACTGTTATACTCCTTAGTACGGTCGGTGATAATATATAGTGACTATTATCCTGTTATATAATAAAATATTTTACCTATTTGTTTTTATGGGTATTTTTTTCCTATTTTTTATATAAATAAAAAATATTATTTACCAAATCATTTCTAGTGAGCCAGCATAACTCCACGTACCTGTGAAAGAACAAATTTATTATAAATTTTTGTGTATAAAATTGTTAATATAACATATAAAATTGTTTGTCGCTTATCTTAATTAACATAATTTATTATATTACACATACTATTGTCAATATTAATATCACATAATTACAATTAATTTATTAAGCATATTTGTAGACACCAAGACCGAGAATTTCCTTACAAAATAACGATAACACTGCCCGACGCAGGAATCGCACCCGAGACCTATCAATGGCACGTTGCAGCAAACCAATGATGCAGACAAAAAAAAAAAACAATATCCCACGAGGGTTGCAAAACGGCGAATATTTTGCAAAATAGTTTCCCGTCCTTTTCATACTCGTAATATTGTGTAGAAAGCCATCTCTTTCTACTATGACCGTTAATATTCCGATCGCTAGCTCACACGCGGAGGCATGCGACCACGTCTTAACAATTTTATTTGTATCGTGAGATTGATTGGACGACCTGTCTGTACGTTGTCCTTGGAGCTTACATCGGTAAAAAGGACATTTAAAACTTTTTATAACAGGATAATAAGAAGACCAACCGTTTAATGTCATTATTCTTGTATATATAGGTAAATGTGGGGTTTGTTTTGTCGGCATTCAAATAAAATTGTTGAACTTTGATGGATTTTGGTACGAACAAAGGTAGAATTTCAAAAACTGGTTCTAATCTTCTTATTCCGGGGAGATTTTAAGTGTCAAGAGCAATTTTATTGACTTTTATATTTAAAATATATTGAACGAAGATAGTTAAATCACTGGCCCAATCAATAACTATGCTAAAATGTTATGAAATCGAACCCCAGACCTCTTAACCGCACTCGCTAATTTATTAAGCTTGCCAGTCAGTCGTATTAGTTGTATCATTTAAAAGCTTAGTCAACCCAAAGAATTATCTTAAAGAGACACAAGTATTCCTTAAAGCAAGCACAGTAATACCATTTTAAATGCATATCATTACCTTATCTTGTCTACTTAAACTCTCCGTTCAGTGAATATTTTTATCATTAAAATACTTCAAGTGTATGTTTGGGAGCGTCTTTGATGCAATTAAAATAGAATTATACAAGAATACACGTTTAATCAGCTTCATTTCTATGGAAAAAAAGTTTGACAACCCCGTGTCGCAGTTGGCTAGACTGGCTTGCGAAACGAAAGGCCGCGTTTTCGAGACAAATGTTTGTGTGATCCACATATATTTGTTTCGATTCTGGGTGTTTGTAAGTGAGAAAAGTCGCTCATAGTTTCCAATACCTACCCCGGACTCATGTCTCGTTTCTTATTGTGGGGTCAGAACTATGTATTAGGTCTTCCGGTTAGTTTTGAGGGAACGTGTCAAGTAGCTGTCGCGACACGTCGGTGCAAATTACTTAGATATTCGATGTTGCATGTTTTAGCTTACACTTTAATTATTCGAAGTAACTCATTTATAGTAAACCCATGCAAGTTTTTAGTGTGATTAAGTGTGGAAAGCGATAAATATCACTTTCGTCATTTACTACTGTTTTTACTGCATTACAATGCTCGCACACACGTCGCAAAAACTGTAAGAGATACACTTTCAGATCTTCAGAGGGAAGTGTTTTCTGCATGCCGCAAATTCACCAGATTGTGCTTCTTCTGATTACCATTTATTTCAATCTATGCAACACATACTTGCAGATCAGCACTTATAAAAAAATCGTGTGTATCAAAAATTGATCGATGAATGGATCGCTTCAAAAAATGATCAGCTTTTAAAATTATGGAATCCATTTGTTGCCCGAAAAATGGCAAAAGGTTGTAGCTAGCAATGGAGCATATTTGATTAAAATTATTTTATCTTTTTTATAATACAAAAGTATTTCGTTTTTAATATATCCCTCAAAACTAACCGGAAGACCTAATATGTGACTGTTGCGTGTATATTTTTTCGACTGATGAAAGAGATCTAAAACCGTTTGTTGCCAGACAACACTAATAAACCAAAAGGTGCTATTGCTCACTGTGTATAAATAAATGTAGCTTATTGACCTGTGAGGTTAACATCTCGAATTTATTTAATTATTATGCTTTAATCCCTAAATCACTTAACTTAACCTATTTTGTCTTCATTTTTATACGGCGATAATTAAAACTCTAGCGAGATCATAAGCTTGTCATTGTCTCGAAAAATTTATGATATCCTAAAGTATTATAAAAAAACTAACTTCGTTCCGCCTAATAGCCGATTCTTTAATATATTTCTTAGCCTAAGTTACTCCCTTTTTCATCAGCTATCTGCCAGTGAAAGTCCCGTTCAAATTGGTCCACCCGTTTCAGAGATTAGCCGGAACAAACAGACAGACAGACAAAAATTGTAAAAATGTTATTTTGGTATATGTACCATGTATACATCCATATGCATTTATTAAAAAGCGGTTATTTCAATATTACAAACAGACACTCCAATTTTATTTATTTGTATAGATGTATAGATTAACAACAGTTATGTGTACTGTAATATTCCCTTCATATTTTTATTTTATTTCGCTCCTACTCTGAAGTAACACAGACAAAATCACGGACAAAAGCTATAGGCGATGGAAACAAGGTGATTAAGGACACAACTATCATGGCTTGCCCGCGGCGTATCATCGCGTTAAAATTCTGATCGCGGCTGGAATACCTCGTGTCCGCCTGCTAGACATATTTATGGTTTTTCATCGATAACCTCTGGAAAATAAGTAGTAAATTACAAAGTACGTCCATATTGAGAGTAACAGTTCCCATAGCGCTTATCATTGGATCTTTTTACGTATATTTATCACACACGCTGTTATTTCTAAAAGGTAGACAGACAGCTGTTTTAAGTCCCACTTTGAAGGGGCGAGCCTATTGACAATTTCGGACACATTTTCAAACTTACTGAGTTTTTTTTTCTATTGTATATCGAATCAGGCGTTCTAGATTGCACAGTGCAAGCCATGATGATGCAGCCAATTATATATTTTTTTATTGATACACCCAACAGTCACATAGATAGTCCTGACCTCACACAAAGATACAAGTCTTGTGTCAGGAGTATCAGAAACTACGAGAGACTTTTTGGTCTCACAAACACCCAGATCCGAAACAAATATTTGTGGATCACACAAACAACAACACAACACAGTACATTGAAATTGTTCATGTAAAATGCTATTATTTTTGCCTCATTTCAACGTTTATTAAGTCCCAACATCCGACTCGATAATTCTACTATAAACAGCTTTTTATTCTTCCATACCGTGCTCGAGTGAAGCGAACATTAATCACACGCGACCCCGCGCAACACTGCAATGCAATTTGAATTATCGCTTGCATTTATTTGAAATTACGCTAATATAAAATACCAGTCGACGTGAAAGAAACAGTGATTTGTTAAAACCTTTTGTTTTTATAAGGAATATATTAAGTGTGTAGGTAAAAAGGCGAGGAACGACTGAAACAAAAAAGCAAACCGTGTAAAAAAAAATTACATACCTATATGGATGTAGGTATATTACAATAAAGCATATTATGTTATAAAAAATATTCATCATCATCATCAGCCCAAATACGTCCCACTGCTGGGCACGGGCCTCCTCTACAACTGAGAAACTATTAAACTATTATAAAAAGTACTTATAATAACAATACAAAAAGCTATTTACACAATCTATAACTTCACTGTTTATAAGAAGGTCATAATATATATGTTGATGTTATGAAGCATAGTATCAATAATCCAAACCCATTTTTTCCCTCGACTAAAAATTCAATTATCACACAATCACTACTACAAAATATAACACTAATTAACGCCGATCGTAACCATGACGTACTAAAAACCAACACTAGTCTGCCTAATTTACAAACGTAACATATTATTAAACATTACTACAATTACATAAGAATGTTACTCATAAATTATTCCTTTCACAGCGTGTGAAACCATGTCTAAAAATAATTCTTCAAACTTATAACTATTGTTTTGAACCATGCGTGGCGGCGGAGCGTGGCGTGTTTACAATCCCCGCCTTTTTTAAACCTCCTTCTACAATAGTTTCATCATCAGCCCATATACTTCCCACTGCTGGGCACGAGCTTCCTCTAGAACTGAGAGGGTTAAGGCCTTAGTCCATCACGCCGCCTACTTCGGGTTGGCGGACTACACACCTAAGAAATTCCAAGAACTTTTAGGTGTGCAAGATTCATTACGATTTTTCCTTCGCCGTTAAAGTACGTGATAATTCATTGTGAATCCACACATAAATTCGAAAAGTCAGAGGTGTGTGCCTGGGGTTTGAACCCGCGACCGACGAGATTCTCGACCGCGCGCCTAAACCTCGAGGCCATCACGACTTTATAATAGTATACTTCAATTTAATTTTATTTTCTTCTGTGAGTAATAATTTAGTGTGCTCCGGAGCGAAAGTGTTTAATTTAGCGGCGGATTTTCATTAAGATACAGTGTGTACCTTACGGACGCACGGACACCGCTCCGCCCACAATATTACCCGCTGCACGTGCTTTGATTATGGCCTTAATGCGGCAATGTAGCAAGAAAATGTTGTATTAATCATGGCGATATAATTATAGATTGGCGGCATGAAATAATAATTTACTTTTAAAATATTATTTTAAAAAGGTTTTATTTCATTAGACAGAGAAAGATTATGCCACAAAACACCTTCCACTACAAGGTGCACTTTTCCTCCCCAGATCGACAGTAGCTCGCACAGAAATGACAGCGAGCAGTGAAGGTCAGAGTCTCTTAATATGTAACTAAGTGACCGCACAGACTCCTGTTTGTAACTGCAATGAAAAGTGCGTTATCTTGAAACCGAGAATAAGCAAATTGATCCCTGGTGATTGATTTTATACCTCATGTACGGTGATCCCTATCCGAACGGATATGAATATCCCACCACCAATAAATCGTATTACCAATAATCTCACTCAGCGCAAAAAAAAACTAACAGTAGTATGACTCTATAACTCACAAAAATTAAAAACGTAAAATTAACACAAATGCACACACATTTACCCAATCAAAGGCGCATTTCTATAAATACACCAAATATTCACGCATATAGTTCTAACCCCACACTAGGATACAGGTTCTGTGTCGTTGGTATCAGAAACTACAAGACACTGTTTGGTATCTCAAACACCCAGACCCGAAACAAATATTTGTGGATCACGCAAACTTTTGTCTCGGTGCGCTCGTTTCGCAAACTGGTATCTAGCCAACTGCGCCACGGGGCTGTCAAAATTCGCCAGCAGTGTTATTACAATATGTTCGCCATCTCGCACTACGTGGTGGACTAAGGCCTAAACCCTTTCAGTTGTGGCGGAGGCCCGTGCCCAGCAGTGGGACGTTTATGGTCTGATGCTGACAACAGGATTCCGCGACGCCATTGAGAATTTCTATATAAAAAAACACTGTTCGAACAGGAACCTCTAGATCGCACGTCATCATCGGCCCATATACGTGACACTGCTGGGCACGGGCCTCCTCTACCATTGAGAGGGTTTAGGCCTTAGTCCACCACGCTGGCCTAGTGCGGGTTGGCGGACTACACACCTAAGAAATTCCTAAGAACTTTTAGGTGTGCAGGTTTTATCACGATGTTTTCCTTCACCGTTAAAGCAAGTGATAATTCATTGTGAATACACACATAACTTTGAAAAGTCAGAGGCGTGTGCCTGGGGTTTGAACCTGCGACCGCCGAAATTCTAGACCGTGCGCCTAAACCTCGAGGCCATCACTGCTTATATCGCACGTCAACCAAAAAAAACTACGATTAAAATGAAGTTGCATATAAGAGAAAAACGCTGCAATATTCTTCAGTCAATTCATAATCAGTAACAAGTGGCCAATAAAGGACTACACTATTACATATACCATTTAAGGAAGAATTGATTGACCAGATATTCACTTCATTCCATACCTGCAGTGACTGTCAATAAGCGAAATTTATTTGTTTTACCTTATAGTTTTATTGAGGTGGATTATTAATTTCTCGTGAGAAGGCTGGCAACATCGGCCACTACGCCGTAAACTAGTTACGACCGGGCCACGTGTTGTAAGACCCATACACCCGCATAGAAATACTTGCCAACTGACATCTAAATGCCGTAAAATCTGCCCCTATCGGCAGAATAATATAGAGTTCTTGCTCAGTAATAGGAATACGTTAAAATTTGCTATAAAATTTATTATTTACGTTGACGCAAGTATTTAAAGATTAATAATAGTTTTACGATCCTTAATCAATGTTAATAAAGTACTGAACTTATTATACAATATAATATACGGGCGACTTGAAGATCACAGTAAACTTAGACCTAAATAAATAAATACACCCAACAGTCACATATGTACATAGTTCTAACCCCACATTAAGATACGAGTCTTGTGACTAACAGAGACAGAAACTACGAGAGACTTTTCGGTCTCACAAAGACCCGAAACAAAAGTTTGTAAATCACACAAACATTTGTCTCGGTGCGGGGATCAAACCCGCGGTTTCTCATTTCGCAAGCTGGTGTCTGGCCAGCTGCGCCACGGGGCTGTCAAATAAACACAAACATACTCATGCCTGCATTCCCCAAAAGAGTAGGCAGAGGCAATCCTATTGGCGTTTTACGAGGTCAAACTAAACTCCGGTTGCTATAGGGAATTTCCTAATATAAAAACCCAATAACACTTTTCCCAACCCGGTAATCGAATGCAAGATCACTAGATCGCACGGCACATACTTGTAGGGTACCACGAGGCAGTAAAATAAATAATATTATATGTACATATACGAGTACAAGTATATATCTATAAACGAAACAAACATTTGTCACAGCAACGATTGAGTGATCATCGCTCTCATCATCATCAGCCCAAATACGTCCCACTGCTGGGCACGGGCCTCCTCTACAACTGAGAGGGTTTAGGCCTTAGTCCACCACGCTGGCCTAGTGCGGGTTGGCGGACTACACACCTAAGAAATTCCTAAGAACTTTTAGGTGTGCTGGTTTTATCACGATGTTTTCCTTCACCGTTAAAGCAAGTGATAATTCATTGTGAACACACATAACTTCGAAAAGTCAGAGGTGTGTGCCTGGGGTTTGCGACCGCCGAAATTCTCGACCGCGCGCCTAAAACTCGAGGCCATCACTGCTTTCGGGTCTGGGTGTTTGTGAGGCCGAAGTCTCTCGTATTTTCTGATACCCACGACACAGGACTTGTATCCTAGTGTGAGGTCAGGACTATTTATGTGACTGTTGGGTTTTGTGTATATACCTAATTACACGATATTACATAATATATTACTATTTTAAACAAAATAGCATTACATAACGTTATATTATACAATATTACGAGAAAAAACATTTAATAACGTTTAAGTCGTCTTAAAGTTCATCTCGTGGCTGTTTAGAATGCCTTTGTCTACGATAAAAGAAATAAAAAAGCAATTACTGCACAGTTTATGTTTCAGTGTTTATGTTCCTAAGACCTTTTTATAAAAGATACCTAATTAAATGCTGCGGAGGCTACAAAAACTAGACTTTAAATTGAAAGATCTAAATTGTAGATATCACTAATAAGCCTTGGTCTACGTTTTGTTTACTTGCGACTGGATTTTTATTGATAAAGAATTAATTTGTGAGAAGTAATTAATTACCATAGGATACGATTTATTATTACAGTTTTAGCTTATATACAAGAGTTAAATAAATACTATATGTATGTTAATTATTAACAAATACTATATGCTTTGCCCCAAGTCAAATTCTATATATTTTTTTGTTCGCCTCACAAAACTACGAACAAAAATTAATCATTACAAAACTTAAGTTGACAACACCATTGTTCCTTGCTAGATGAAGGTATACAACGTAACAGATTATCCTTGGTAAAATGTGTTTTATGTCCTATTTCATTCGTTCAACCTTATTAGCACGATTGGTGATTGAGTAACGAACATCCGTACCAACTTAATAACATTATTATAACACATCAATAATAATATAAATGCGAAATAAATTAAGAGCTCTGTCTAACTAAAGCTATTCTAAAGCCCTTGGATAGAACTCAAGACACACCTCTGACTTTCCCAAGCTACTTTTGTACTCATTTATAACATACAAAAGTATTGTATATCTCTTATCAGATTCCGCTAGTTATTAAGTTCCACGTAATAGGGGCGAGCCGTTTGGAGTTTTTTCAGGCACGGCTAAGTTCTTAGGTATATCAAAGTCACCTTACAGCTTGCTGGTTAGCAAGCGCCAGACTACGTTATAGATTAAGGCCTAAACCCTCTCAAGTATAAAGTATACATGCACTGCTTAGTTGGTCGTGTATAAGTTGACAACAATAAATACCATACACGAAAAATCCTAAAAATCGAAAAATACTGCCTCGTGGTCTCGCGGTACAAGTATGTGCCGTGCGATCTAGAGGTCCTGGGTTCGTTTCCCGGGTCGGGCAAAGTGTTATTGGGTTTTTCCATTAGGAAATTCTCGGTAAATTAATTTAATTAAGTAATTCGGGGAATACAGGCGTGAGTTTATGTATGTATGAAAAATCCCTATCTTAACCCATTCGGTTCAGCCTTCACAGGCAATTTCACGAATAATTCGAAGCAGATCGCTGTGAATCGCACAAAAAGTCACACACGCACAAAACACGGACATCCATTAACCGTCATTATTCGTATAGACACACAAAAAGCATAATAACACACACGGAACATTTACAAAGTCCGTTAGCGAGTCTCGGCGAGCCTCGGCGAGTTTTTGCCGGCCGCGTCCGAAATCTGAGCTTTATTTAATGAGCCGCTTAAAGACCTCGTGAGGGTTGATTGATTGGCCCAAATGCACACAGGATGTTTGAACTTGGGTTTTATGGTGTTTTATTTGCACTGCGAATTCCAAAGGTTATTTATTGCATTATTTTCATATTCCTTATAGAACATCATCATCTCATCATCATCATCATCTTCAGCCCATATACGTCCCACTGCTGAGCACGGGCCTCCTCTACCTTTGAGAGGGTTTAGGCCTTAGTCCACCACGCTGGCCTAGTGCGGGTTGGCGGACTACACACCTAAGAAATTCCTAAGAACTTTTAGGTGTGCAGGTTTCCTCACGATGTTTTCCTTCACCGTTAAAGCAAGCGATAATTCATTGTGAATACACACATAACTTCGAAAAGTCAGAGGTGTGTGCCTGGGTTTTGAACCTGCGACCGTCGAGATTCTCGACCGCGCGCCCAAACCTCGAGGCCATCACGGGGAATGAACGTTTCACTTTATTCTGAAAGTATTTCGTCTTTATCACCTTTTTTATTATACTTTATTGTAAACTACAAGAATAAATAACAAAAATTAAATAAATAGTATTGAACAAAAGCTACAAAGGGCGGTTTTATCGCTAGCTGCGATCTCTTACAGACAAACGTTGGTCCTCTAATATAACGTTGTAGTTGAGGCAGTTGACTTCAATAATGATAAAAATAAATAAATAAAATATTAAACAAAGGCCGGCAACGCACCGATAATTCCTCTGGTATTGTGGGTGTTCATGGGCGGTGTTGGCCACTTAACATCAGGTGGCTCACTAGCTCGTTTGCTATCTTTCCCATAAAATAAAAAAGCAATAAAAAAAATCATTAATCTTATATCTTTAAATGAGCAATTCTTGTATATATATAATTGGAATCTCGGAATCGGCTCCAACGATTTTCATAAAATTTAGTATATAGGGGGTTTCGGGGGCGATAAATCGATCTAGCTAGGAATCATTTTTAGAAAATGACATTTGGAAGAAAAATAACAAAAAGGAGGCGTTTGAGTAGACTCTTCCTGACATCTATTGGCGAATTGGCGAATAATAATACAATTTTTTGTGAGCAACTAATTGCTTTAACGACACAACAGCAGATGGCGCTGTTAAGTAAAATTATTCATATTTCATCATTTTATTAGTAATTCGTACTTACCTAAATATAATTTTCAAAAAACACAATTAAAAAAAAAATCCGAGCAAAGCTCGGTCATCCAGGTACTATTAATAAATAAACACATACACAGACATGCATAAATACTTTTTTCTGTAGTAAATGAACATTGAGAGGCTCAAATGTTTGAAGCCCCTAATATAAGTAACAATAGAGTTTCTTGCCCGTTCTTCTCTAGTAGAATATACATGAAAGATGATCCAAATAACGTTAAACATTTTAATGATTCAATAATTTATTTTCATTTCATTTCGTTTCTAGGTGAGTACCTATATTGGTGGTAATTTCTTTATTACCAAACTGTTTCGAGTACTGGGCTGATGTCGATTAATGTCAGGCAAAACCTAATACAGACATGAAAAAAGGAAACGACCAATTAGCAATACAATCCGAGAAAACACCGTGAGATCCAGATTCTATATTAATACTTCCTCCCATCTCACTAGTACAAATAACAGACATCATAATTAAAGCACAAAAACTGGAGCAACTATGTGATTTCCACATAAATATCGACAAACGAGAATTCAAACTGTGTGCAAAACCATAGCACGTACTAATAATGCCTCTAATGAGAGAAATCCATCCAGATTTGGAATCGCAGCGAATACTACAAATAGATCTGAATTCCTGCAAATCACACTTTCACCGTAACCATCATCAGCCCATATACGTCTCACTGCCGGGCACGGGCCTACTCTACAGCTGAGAGGGATAGCCTTAGTCCACCACGCTGGCCTAATGCAGGTTGGTAGACTACACACCTAAAGTAATTAGTTGTGCAGGTTTCCTCACGATGTTTTCCTTCACCGGTAAAGTACGTGACAATTCATTATAAATAATAAACACACCCAACAGTCACATACATAGTTCTGACCCCACATTAAAATACGAGTCGAGTGTCGTGGGTATCAGAAACTACGAGAGACTTTTCGGTATCACAAACACCCAGACGCGAAACAAATATTTGTGGATCACACAAACATTTGTCTGTCGGGAATCGAACCCGCGGTGTCTCGTTACACCAGCTGGTTTCCAGCCAACTGCGCCACAGGGCTGTCAAATGAATATTAAATATTATGAATACACACATAACTTGGAAAAGTCAGAGGTGTGTGCCTGGGGTTCAAACCCCTGAGATTTGACTCAGTCACGCGGATAACCGTTAAGGCCATCACTACTAAATTACACTTCATCTTGGTGGAAATGCAATTATAGTAAGTTGGCTGGAAATATACGAGTTGCATTCAAAGGCAGATTTTTGCAAAGATAAGCAATCTGAAGATTTACAAGCTATTAAACGCGAATGTGCTTATGTGAGCACAGCGGGGCGTCAAATTCTGCTCATTAAAGTCATGAGTATATCGTAGTTAACTAGACAAGACATATGCATATTTATTTATAACAACAAATTAAATAAAAAAGTTTTATTACCGTCTACCCTTGTGTTTATGTCATCTATACTAATATTATAAAGGTAAAGAGTTTGTTATAGTAGTAGTTACATTTCCGAGTCTTGGCTGAGGAAGAACTACCTCTTGCCGTGAGGGGTCTACTGAAAAGACCAACTCCAAAAGGGGCCCGGCTGCATGCTAACGCGTATCCGCTCCGGATTTTCAGGGAGATTGTGGAACATCACGGGGTTTTAGTCGGTAGGACGACCTATTACAACAACCAAAAGTAGATCGGTGAGTCCGACATACCTCCAAGTTCCATACTTGGAGACGATCTGCAAATGGATTTCCCCGTGACAAAAAAAAAGTAGTAGTTACATTGACTAATGTTTATATGTATGTTAGGCCATGCATAATATTTTTATTGAAATAGGTTAATTTAAGTTTTAAATATGAGGAAAAACAACTATACCTGCAATCCGCTGAATTTCTATTAATTATACTAGTAACTGTAAATACTTAAATATCAACATATTTTTTCAAGCATTAAACCAATATACCCACGTTCCTCTAATGTTTTATCACGGCAGCGTCCGCTTTACACAATAATTTATTTTAGAAATGCCGTCGCCTAATTTACATTCATAAAAAAAGGCACATAAAACTCGCAGAGCTATGTAAGTTGTCCAACAAGCTTAAGAAATGTCAGACATACGCAATGTGAAAAAACTGAACGCGTCAGAATTATGTCGGCTGGGTTTTTAGTACGTCATTTTTCTATTTAAAGAATATTTATTACTCATCATATTAATATTTTAAGTAGTTTTAGAGACTAACTAAACTATTAAATTATGTATTTTGAAAAGATGGGAAAAATGATTATTTGGGCTAATACAGTGGTTACCAAAATACATCAAAATATTTACAGTAATTAAGCGTAAAAGCTAAAAAAAAACACTTTAAGAACCTTATTAACATACGCCTCAAACAGAGAAAACATTTTGTTAAACTGTGCTACAGAAATATAAGGCTGCCTCGCGGTACAAGTATGTGCCGTGGGATCTAGAGGTCCTGGGTTCGATTCCCGGGTCGGGCAAAGTGTTATTGGGTTTTTCCATTAGGAAATTCTCAGTAACAGCACGGAGTCTGGAAATGTGCCCGAAAAACGGCAATAGGCTCGCCCCCTCTTACGTGGGACTGATACATACCTTGCGAAATGTGGGTGCAGAAATGTACCTCTGCCTACCCCTTCGGGGAATACAGGCGTGAGTTTATGTATGTATGTATGTAGAAATATAAGGAATTCTTGAAGCGAAAAAAATATTAGGTGTTTAGTCCGCCAACCCGCACTAGGCTGGTGTGGTGAACTACTTTAGTTCCTACCCAACTAGCCTAAAACCCTCTCAGTTGTAGAGGGGTCCGTGCCCAGCAGTGGGACGTATATGGGCTGATGATGATTTGATAACATTGCTTAACATCTGCAATCAACTTTTATCATCTTATTTTAGTATAAACTTTTACAAACGTTTTAACTAGGAAATCATATGACAGAAATAAGTTCTCGCAACAATAACCGAGTTAAGCAAACATTTGTTTGATATCATAAGCGATATTAAACTTGAAATTGAAAATCTCAATATCCAATACTTACATACATACATAAACTCACGCCTGTATTCCCTGAAGGGGAAGGCAGAGATGCATTTCGGCACCCACATTTCGCCAGGTATGTATCAGTCCCACGTAATAGGGGGCGAGCCTATTGCCGTTTTTCGGGCATATTTCCAGACTCCGTGCTGCTACTGAGAATTTCCTAATGGAAAAACCCAATAACACTTTGCCCGACCCGGGAATCGAACCCAGGACCTCTAGATCGCACGGCACTACTTGTACCGCGAGACCACGAGGCAGTCCAAGTTTTTAAATATCCAATACTTAAAAAGAATAAAACCACCGAAACGGGTTGTATTATCATACATTATTACACGGTAATTATTCAGGTGTCAAAAATACTTTTATTCGCTAAACAGGTGTATAAAGCGAGCTGTCTTATTCGTTCACTTAAATTATTACAGTAAGAGAAACTAAAATGCTGTAAGACTGTTTTATTGGATTATCAAGCTCCTTATTAATGTATCGCTAAGGATTTTAATTGTGTAGCTTCAATAATTGTAAAGAAAATTGATATGTTGCGTGGTATGAAAAAGAGTTAGAAGATATTCATAAGGATCATTTGTATTTATTACTTAAATTAATATTTATTTTTATGGTTAGTTTCGTTCGATTGCAATATTTTGCAATCATCAAGTCATGTGTATCAGAAACTACGAGAGACTTTTCGGTCTCACAAACACCCATACCCGAAACAAATATTTTTGGTTCACACAAACATTTGTCTCGGTGCGGGTATGGAACCCACGGCCTCTCGTTTCGCAAGGTGGTATCTTGCCAACTGCGCCACGGGGCTATCAAATGTATGTATGTATAAAAATATGCTAATGACTTACAACATTATTGCTACAATATATGTATATGTCACCGTAAAATTGTAAACACCGTTAGATTATAATCTATCTAGCAAGATTGTAAACTGTCGAAAGATTGTGAACCGTAATGGATATAAATGCACCTCGCGCGCTGATTGGTTGGATACTAACCTAACTCACCTAACTCTATGGATATAGAATGGTCTAATGACGTAAGGCCGACCAATCAGGGACAGACTGATAATAACACGAATAATAACACGTTACATTGTAAGCAGCTCACAATCTTTCGACAGTTTACAATCTCGCTAGATAGATTATAAGCTAACGTTGTTTACAATTTAACGGTGACATATATAGTCCACAGTTTTGGTAGTATGTAATAAAAGCGATCCAAATGTTAATATTATGCAGAAGTATTATATATGTCTTCATTGTGTGCTTCAAACTTGTTTGTTGGAGCCATCAATTTGTACAAACGACTGCTACTTTGACAGTTGGATTGTTGATCTGTATCTATGGGTCGGGTTTCCGGTCTCTAGATTGCATAACTAAAAGCGTACATGTTTAAAGTTTGTGAATAATTATTTTTAGTTTTTTGCGCAAGGTGAAACGAGGTTTTTGGATTTGAAAATTGTCTGATTCCGATCTATAATTAAACTTATTTCTACAATACTGGCTATTAATAATGCCATTACTGTAAGTTCTTGTATAAATGTGGGTATCAATAAAGAGTTGTCTATCTATCTGTGGCTATAATGGAGTAGCGTGCAATTTTTTTTTAATAATTACATTAAATTACAAAAGTGATGGCCTCGCGGCTTAGGCGCGCGGAGCAGTAATAAAAAAGTACCCCAGGCACACACCTCTGACTTTTCAAAGTTATGTGTGTATTCACAATAAATTATCACGTACTTTAACGGTGAAGGAAAACATCGTGATGAAACCTGCACACCTAAAAGTTCTTAGGAATTTCTTAGGTGTGTAGTCCGCCAACCCGCACTAGGCCAGCGTGGTGGACTAAGGCCTAAACCCTCTAAATGGTAGAGGAGGCCCGTGCCCAGCAGTAGGATGTAAGGGCTGATGATGAATCCCAAACTGGGGATTTGATTGAGAAATCAGACACACTATAATTTGTTTTTTTCCAAACCTTACTTTAGTCAGTAATGAATGGCTTTATTAAAGCATCCGGCGAAACTACGCGTTTCAATGTAACGTTTCGCGTTAATTTGAGAGTCGGAGAACAGGTCAGTGGGTCTGGTTGGAAATCTATTGATACATACGGCGCCACTTGTGTTTGAATAACGGTACTTGGAGATGGGAGAATGATTTGTACCAATGAAAGTACCAAGTAGAAGGGACGAGCGACGCAAAGAACATACATACATAAACTCACGCCTGTATTCCCCGAAGGGGTAGGCAGAGGTGCATTTCTGCACCCACATTTCGCCAGGTATGTATCAGTCCCACGTAATAGGGGGCGAGCCTATTGCCGTTTTTCGGGCACATTTCCAGACTCCGTGCTGTTACTGAGAATTTCCTAATGGAAAAACCCAATAACACTTTGCCCGACCCGGGAATCGAACCCAGGACCTCTAGATCGCACGGCACATACTTGTACCGCGAGACCACGAGGCAGTCAACGACGCAAAGAAACCATGATGAATTGTGAAATAAATGTGATGTCTTTTTAAATGCAGTGCTAGTAATTAAAAAATATACGTAGCTAAGAGATTAAATTAAATAACGCTATAGACTCTACATAACATAAGGAGCTTCTCATCATCATCATCGTCAGCCGAAAGACATCCACTTCTGGACATAGGCCTGCGTCAAGAACTGCCAAAGCACTCTGTTAGAAACGGCCTGCATCAATGAGCTTCTAGTAAATACAAATACGCGATAAAGTGTAAATATTTCGGCAAGGGCCTAACAGTGATGCCCTTTACGGCCCACAGTAGTGCAGGCTGCTTTCTCCGGCGCCAACCGTTCCTTCAAGTGTAATTGACAGAACGCGAGATAGCCGCCCACGCGCGCCGCACGTTCTGTGCCCCGCAGCTAACAGTTTACGAGTTCGCACTCACTTTTCTCGCCTGGTACACGCGAAATGAGTAAATAAAACAAATAAATAACTATCCCACGCTTGACTGCCTCCTGCACAATAATAATAACTAAATAAATAAATACACGTACGTATGTATGTTGTATTATATGTATGTATGTTGTACACACTGACTACCCTCTCATCTATCCTTTTTTTTTGTTTCCATCCTATGGTTGTCTCTAAAAGATCGCCTTGAGCGATAAGACCGCCAATTGTACTATTTTCTTTCTTGTGTGTTCTTTTGTTAATTTTCTCCGTGTGTACAATAAAGTGTTAATAAATAAATAAATACACCCAACAGTCACATATGTACATAGTTCTGACCCCACATTAAGATATAACTCTTGTGTCGCGGGTATCAGAAACTACGAGAGACTTTTCGGTCTTACAAACACCCAGACCCGAAACATATATTTGTGGATCACACAAACATTTGTCTGGGTGCGGGGATCGAACCCGCGACCTCTCGTTTGGTAAGCTGGTGTCTAGCTAAATGCGCCACGGGGCTATCACAAATTGTTTTATATCTACTTAAAAAAATCTAAAGAGTATTTAATTACGCGTGTAAATTTTTCCCTATCTTTAACTGCTGTCATATTATTTGTTGCGGGTAGTTTAAAAATCAAAACCCCAGTAGCATTTACATGAATGACATTTAACATCGAAGCGGCAGTATCTTGGTTTGAGATAGGATAATTGTTGCAGTATCTAAGAGCTGTCTGTCTGTACGACAAGCTTGACGTTCAGCTAATGGTTGATGCATCGTCAAATACATTGAATACCGTTCTCCGAAGAGGTACATTTGTAATTTGCCTCGTCTATTTCGCGTATTGTGTTTTAAAGTCCCGCCTAATAGGAGGCGAGCCTATTGCAGTTTTTCAAGTTTTTTTTTTCTTAATATAAAAACTGAAAAATACATTGCCCGACTCAGAAATTGAATCCGGGATCTCTAGAGCACACGACACACATTTGTGTGTATGAAATTAGTATATTTTTGTCCTAATAATTTCTGAAGATAAGAAAGCATTCAAGCCTTTCCTATTACAACGATTTCTAGTATAGTCATAGGTACAGCCTTGAAAAAGGATATCGGATGCTTTCGTCTTTTACAGACCTTTAAAAAACTATCGGAATTATTCGCTAGATACTGTATAGTTTTTTTGAATATTTTAAAGTGAAGTAGGTATTTATTTTCCCTTTGCTCCTTTCAAGTATTCAGACAAAATAAAGCAGGTGCTTGAAAATTAACAGATTCACGAATTTAATCTAAAAACCTCACGGTTCTGAACTCGTGTAAACCTAACGAGGTGATGATAACTGTATGTTGGCATTACAATATAAAAAATACGTTAACACCATCAAAAATGTAAGTGAGCAAGAACAAACCAGTTGTAAGAAAAGTCGCCTCTTAGCATGTTTCATGAAAACAAACTTTGGATTGCGTCAGACCGTTAAAGGCTTGCGGTTGTCCGCGCCGGTAACCAGCCTCCCAAGTACTAACTGTATAATGCATGCATACGTATGCATCGTTGACTGCCTCATTTGTCACGTGGAAAAATCCCTGGTTTGATTCTCCGTTCAGGCAAAAAATAACTGGGTTTGCCACTTTCAATAGGAATTACATTAGGATTATGGGTACTTCCAAAAGGGTTATTCCAGTTTTTCGGACACATTTCCAGAGTCACGGACTCTGCTGCTGATAATTTCTCAATGAAAAAAAAAACACTAACTCTTCAACTCAAATATCGAACCCGGGACGTCTAGATCGCACGGCAAAGACTTGTGCCGCGAGACACGAGGCAGTGTATGTGTGCGAGTAAGAAGAATATCTAAATTTAATGTCTAAAGACGAAAAACTTGCCTCGAAATTATTGAAATAGATACAAACAATATCACTAAATAAATTCCCGTCATAAATACTATAATTAAACCAGAATTAACCATCGTAGATCGTGCTTAGCCTGATGTTAATCAGTCCCCGCCATTTATGGCTAGTGTTATTTACGATCTAACATATTTATTTTAATAAAAACTCGACAATTCCTCTAATGGAAAATAATTGCAGAATAAACTGCACATCTAGAGTGGCAATAACATATCGTTCTCATTAATACCACTCACTCTCAGGTAGTATTAGGTAAACCGGATAACCATAGCGCGTATGGATGGTTTGATGTAGATAAAGCGCGTCATTGTATTACACCGATATTATCATGCCAGGTCCCAATAGACTCGTAGAGCTTACCGATCGGTGTCATTTCTGTCATCATCATCAATATTATCATCATCCCATATACGTCCCACTGCTGGGCACGGACCTCCTTTACAACTGAAGTTAAGTCGTTAAGAATTTCGATCAGTTCGGTTTGACTACTTTTAGTTACGAAACAAATATTTGCAGATAACACAAACTTTTTTAGGGAATAAATCCATTCCCCGATCCCGCAAGTAGGAAATTTTATGTCAGAGTGTAGCCGGTCAAAATCAGGTTAGAAAAACTGCCAGACTTGGGGGGGTATAATCACATCGGTTCCTCCCACTTTTCCCAATACTTCTTCCACAGCTCTCGTACACTTCTTATGCTTAATTCACCCATGAAACCATTGACAATTTTCATTTATTAATCACCTATTACATAACTTTCAGCAATAATGGTCCCAGTTTTCCTTTAATATATAAAACCTGATTAAGGCTTCCAACGTCCCAAGCTAAAGAATTCGTCTACCCGCAACATTGTTGCTTGCTCCGTATCTCACACCTCGTTCTCTTATTTTATCTGTCACATGTCAAGTACATGCTGTCGTTACAAAGACTGGATCAATATTAAAGTAAAAACCATGGTTACTTTGTGGTACTTGACACGGTACAACATGCTTTACTGATCTACTAGCGTCAGCCATCGACTTTTTGACGTTTTTGCCGTTTTCGATATACTTTACTTATATAGAGTAATTGACACAAGGGTTTTTGTTTTGAAAACAATTGTACGTAATTGGAAGTCAAATTTATAAACATAATATTTTCTATATAACTCAACGTGGAACAGTAATAAGCCTATTAAAAATACGTTGGCGTTAATATGTAGTATTTAGTCGCCCTAATTATAATTATGTATACTCGTAAATGTGAAAATACACGCTCAAAAGCCTGGACATATTTGAATGAACTGACACATTGGCTACTTTTTATTTCGAAAAATCTCATTTTTAGCTGCGAATGAAACCTCGGGGCACAGATAGTAAAAAGCTTTTAGGATATTGTACATCCAAATTATAATTCATTAAGATATAAATCCCGAATCATATAATCAAAATTATTTACTACATTCGAAAGTTATTCCACTATCCGATTTCATTTTAGACAATACCAGCCACAAAAAAAAAACAATAAAAAAAAGTCATAAGCCACATCGCTCCAGAAAACAATAGCAATTCACCATTAAACTACTTTTTAATAAAGCACGTACGCTGGCGGCTTGAAGCACAGCCAGGTAATAAAATAATAATTGTGGTTTCAGCGGCCAGTCTGCCGTGATCCCCGACAAAATGAGTGGGAAAGTGCACGAAGAGGTCAATGGCTCACCGACCCTGTACTGAGCACCTGTAGCTTCTGTGGGCTATTTAGAGCCAGCTAATAACACTATAAACTCGTGTATCGCGACTTCACTTGCGTTAAATAAGATTTTTCAAAATAAAATTTAGGTTGTGTGTGAATCCATACCTCTATGCAAAATTTCATCAAACTACTACAGACGTTTAATTAGTCCGTTAGTCTTGCTCCCTTTGAACGTAGCATAAGAAGCAAATCATAAGGTCGACATAATGATATCTCGTTAGGAGTGATGAAAACCTTCGCCTTCGAAATTTGGACATCATGATACTGAACGGTACGGTATTGTCAAGTTGTCGTGCCAGTATTTAAAAAAAGGTTCTACAAGATCCAAAGGGTAGATATAACCGCATTTCTGCAGCACCATTTTACTAACGGTGTTTTAAGTCCCACATAGCTGACGAGATAATTTCATACTACGTGCTACTATTGAGAATTTTCTAATTGTAAAAAAGAATGCGACTAGAATTCGAAACTTCTCATCGCACTCAAACTCTCAAACAGACTCAAACTAAAACTCGAAGATTTTCTAGCACCTAACGGCGCATAGTGTACGGAGTCCAAACAAAGCCCTTAGCACAATAGGCCCTCGACGGCAAACACGAAGAAAGATTCATCTCATTAGAATATCGCTGGTAACACGTATCCGCGAGTCCACACATGCTTTCGATTCACACCGCCTTGGTATTTTTTACTTTACACTTCGATCAATAACGGGATATATGCTTTGTACTTCATTCTGGTATTAAGCTTTGTAGATTTTTTGCGTTTTTGTCCATGTGTGAATATATAGGTCGCTACGCTGAGAATTACCACAAAGTCGGTATATATAAATAATAAAAAACTTGGATCATCTTAATGCGCTTTATTATTCAAGTGTATTTTATCATGTTGAGAATTTTTAATTTCGTATTTTTTGTCCGTATGTAGATATGTGGGTTACCGAGTTAACAGTGACTAAAAATACGGTATTTATAATAAAAGTAAAATCTCTTTTTTGATTTCATGATGGGAAATACATTTTTTTAATTTCATCATCAGCCCATATACGTCCCACTGCTGGGCACGGCCTCCTCTACAACTGAGAAGGGTTAGGCCTTAGTCCACCACGCTGGCCTAATGCGGGTTGGTGGACTACACACCTAAGAAATTCCCAAGAACTTTTTAGGTGTGCAGGTTTTATCACGATGTTTTCCTTCACCGTTAAAGCAAGTGATAATTCATTGTGAATACACACATAACTTCGAAAAGTCAGAGGTGTGTGCCTGGTGTTTGAAGCTGCGACCGTCAAAATCCTCGACTGCGTGCCTAAACCTCGAGACCATCACTGCTTAACTAATTTACCTAATTTGCTTTTTTAATTTACGTACCTAATTGAATTTTGCAAGATTACTCGTATGCAGCACTGACGAACATGTTTTGCTAGCCGATACTTAACCACACAGCAGTTACAATTAAATGTTGCAATTATCTAAGCCAACCAAAATATCTAACCAAAAATAAGGTGTTTTCATAAAAGCAAAAATAATCTAAAACTCCAAGACTACAAAACGTGCACGTTTTCTTACAAGCATAAGAAAAGGGGCTAAGTAACGACCTGCGCTTGAAAACTGCGCCTGTATGTCACATACTTCTGGAGCATTACTATATTGGCACCTCCTGCCACTCAACATATTGCTGTTCTACATAACACCTGTCTTAGAAACCTCTTGTTCAAAAAGTTACTTTCAAAGTAACGAACATCGAATCCTTGTTTTGTCTTGTTCTTCCCACAAAACGGAGAAATGGACAGCGAACAATATTTTATTGGATTTATCTGTAGAATCTTTACTGGTATCGAGTTCGGTAATTGATAAGTCATATTTGAATACATTTAAAAGTCATTTACATGATTCCCACACAAAATATATCAACATACATACATACATACATAAACTCACGCCTGCATTCCCTGAAGGGGTAGGCAGAGGTGCATATTTACACCCACATTTCGCCAGGTATGTATCAGTCCCACGTAATAGGGGGCGAGCCTATTTGCCGTTTTTCGGGCACATTTCCAGACTCCGTGCTGCTATTGGGAATTTCCTAATGTAAAAACCCAATAACACTTTGCCCGACCCGGGAATCGAACTCAGGACCTCTAGGTCGCACGGCACATACTTGTACCGCGAGACCACGAGGCAGTCATTAAACTGAGAATAATGTTTTATTTGATTTATCTGTAGAATCTTTACTGGTATCGAGTTCTATATAGTATAGTATAGATCTTATTCATTTATGTAGCAACTGCATGGGATAGGGTTGCTCGCACAATATATACAATATACATACTACAAAAAAAAAAAAAATTCTAATCAGCAAGATTTTGATTGACGTTTCTTGTTCGGGGGCAATAATTACATATTTATACTTTATCGTCTACCAAAATACAATGAATATAGACTATATGTATGTGTTACAATAGGCGGTCTTATTGTAAACTATTAGGGGGAAGTCCCCTAGTGGCGGACACTTAAGGTTTTTAGGAAAAAATTTAAAAACCTTTCTGAAAAACGTATCTTTATTGACAACTAAAGTAACTCAACAAATATTAAAATCCAAATAAACAAACAAAATTGCAATTTCTGCATAATCATATTAAAAAAACATAAATGAAACTTTGGTGAGAATAAACGCATTCTTTGCAAGTGGCACCTAGTACCGGACAGATTTCAATCAAAACACTTAGAATCGGAAAGTTTTAAAACATGTGACTCCGATCACATATATAGGTGTCTGAACATTCTGGAATGTCAGCACAAGCTTCATGAGCCCACTTATGGCAACTGGAGCTTTGTATCCAGTCCTCGTCGTTATCCTCTAAGCATACTACGCAAGTAGTTTTTTCTGATTGCGATGATTCAGTAAATGACGGTTTTTTCTTAACATTTTTATTTCCTTTGTTTTTGGCTTTTACTCCTTCGGCTTGCTTTCCCTTTTTTGCTTTGGCTTTCTACATTTGGTTTCTTTCCTTTCCCCTTCTACTGCAGTTTTAAAGTTAGATCTGATATTTTTTTTCCTCTTTAGCTTGTTTTTCATTCTCTTTTTATTCGACAACAATTTTAAAGGTGGATGATGTTAAAATTTCTTTTTTTCACATTGTTTTGGAATGTTGTAGCGCAACGAAGCTGCTTTAAAAGAAATTTTAGGTATCATAACTTTAGTTATTGCAGTTTGTAAACTTGCTTGGTCCCTATTTACGTTCTTTTTCTTCTCTTTCATTTTGGTTTGATTTCATTCTTCTGTCCTTTGATAAAAAAATTATGACAGTCATAACAAAAAGTATAAATACAGACAAGAAAAACTAACATATTCTCTGTCCGGCGTTAAGGGACTACTTTGTGTCCGGTGCTAAGGGACAGAGAATCATCAGAATTATTATATTGCATTTAAAAACTAGGTTAGAAATCTTCAAAAATGTTACTTGATTACGAATACCAAAGGAGCACTTCCTTTAGTTAGAATAAGCATAAACAATTAATTACAAATGCTTTTTTATAACACTCGCCTGAATATTATGTGATGCAGTGTCCTTCCACCTAAAATGGCTAACAACGTCTCCCACTTTTGCCACGCGCGTCACTGACTTACCGCATTCCGTCACTCGTAATTGCTACGTCCCCCCGTTCCTTTTAAATCGTCTTTGAAATGCTCGCTTTCGGAATTGCCGAAATAATACGAGTGTCCGGCCCTAGGTGCCGTCCGGGGTTACGGGACTTCCCCCTACTATTATCTATTACTTGGGTCTGAAAATATTATCGCCATCTAAATCTACATCTTTAATTTTACAAACTAATTTTTGAAGTTATACTTCTTTTGGCGCGTTAGGGAAAAATGATGAGAGTGATTTTTTACGATGCGCGCGCACACCGACACCAAAAAGTTATTCAGAAAAAGTTTGTTTTAAATTTCAAGAATGTAGAATAGTGACAGTAATAAAAAGGGATTGACATATTTTTTTAATTTTAAGTAGTTTTTATTATTTTATTTATTTATTATTATATCTATATTGTTAGAAACTAAAATTTAATTATTCAAATCTTTTAAAATGACTGTTATTTGACCTGATGCCGTAACTATAGTAACCAAATAATAAGACGCGTAAAAACTTTCAGGCCGATCAAGAAAATATACGATCTGTGTCGTTTTCCCGCGCTTGCTCTATATTCGCCAATGCAGTGTTGCCACCCAACCCACACCAACTTATTTCTGACAATATATATATATTGAATATTAGTGATAAAACTAATTTGAATAAACTGTTTTGAGTGCATTTATAGATTTGAGGTTAATTGTCGGTATGTATAATTTATTTACATCGTTAATTAATTATTACATTAGTTTCTAAAAAAATCTTTTTTTTTCGTTTTGTTTTATTTCTGGTATATTAACAAATTTTATGTATAAATAAAAAAAAAAATATTATTTTACATACATACATACATACATAAACTCACGCCTGTATTCCCCGAAGGGGTAGGCAGAGGTGCATTTCTGCACCCACATTTCGCCAAGTATGTATCAGTCCCACGTAATAGGGGGCGAGCCTATTGCCGTTTCTCGGGCACATTTCCAGACTCCGTGCTGTTACCGAGAATTTCCTAATGGAAAAACCCAATAACACTTTGCCCGACCCGGGAATCGAACCCAGGACCTCTAGATCGCACGGCACATACTTGTACCGCGAGACCACGAGGCAGTCAATATTATTTTATAATATATTATTATATTATTTAAGAGAGAGCGTTGAGAAGCATGTGTGGGGTGAAATTGGTAGATAGAGTGAGGAATAGTGTGATAAGGGAAAAATGTGGATTGAAAGTCGATGTAGTGACTAAAATTGAAAGGGGGATGCTAAAATGGTTTGGCCACATTGAAAGGATGAATGTTTGCAGGATGACGAAAGAGATTTACTGTGCGGAAGTGAACGGTGAAGTCGGTCGAGGACGGCCCAGGTGCACCTATAAAGACCATATAGGTAAGTTACTGAAAAAGGGCAATATAAAGAGTCCTCGAAACCGACGTGCATGCATGAAGAGGATAATGTCAGTGGAGGAAGCGAAAGAGGTGTGTTTGGACCGTGGCATTTGGCGCTCTATAGTCTCTGCCTACCCTAACGGGAGACAGGCGTGAGTTTATGTATGTATGTATTTAAGAAAATATATATTTATGTATGAAGTATAACTTCTAACGCGTGTACATAAGTACACACACACACTTTTTTTTACCAGATTGAATCTATCGCATGAGCTTCCGCCAACCCCGCTGTTAATTCACACTACAATCCGTGAAATTCCCTATCATGACGTAAATGTTACAGATTCCTCTTCAATTATCACCACAACTCGTTAGTGGTGTGAATAATCATGATTATTCACGGACAGCGATCTCAGCGTCGAGATATTTCGTCATTAGTCCGATGTAATTGTTCCCACAGTGCAGACAAGATATAACTTACAGAAAAACTTGTTTAGAATATGTGATTGCGTCTTTTATATGAAATTGTTGCTGGTCTTTTTGTAGAAGTCTTTTATAACTTAGAAAGTCATGATGTTTCAACTGACAATTTAGCTACTGAATTTTGTGAAACTCTTGATGCTAATTCGTATTTTTGTGAAGCTAAGACTGTTTTTTACCTGTATTATACTTATATATACAATGTGGAATCGTAAACATTAATGTACAAAATTATCATCTCATATCATCAACTTAATTTAATTTCAATTCTAATTTGATATGTAATGCCCTCCCTTCTATTACTTATTTATGTCCATCTTATGGTTGTCTCTAAAAGATCGCCTTGAGCGACAAGACCGCCAATTGTATTTCATTCTACTTGTATATTGTTTTTCTACTTGTATATGAGTTTATAAATAAATAAAATGAACTCCAGAGGTTCCGCTTATCTTAGGATACATAGAAAAAAAAACCCTTAAGTCTTAGCAATGCATGCCCTCATTATTTTTAAAGACATCTCACACCTGTATCCAGAAAGAGAAAAATTATGGTGGTATTAATACAACCACGATACGCCACCTAAATCTCATAGAATTGCTATAAGCTGAACTTTCTAAACTCCGTGTTGCTACCAAATGTTCTCCACAAAACTCCGAGAACGACGCGCAATCCGGATTTCACATATATTCTCCCGATCGCTCGAAGTCGTGATGGCCTAGAAGTCGTGATGCCCTTGAGGTTTGGACATGCGGTCGAGTATCTCGACGGTCGCGGGTTCAAACCCCAGGCAACCACCTCTGACTTTTCGAAGTTATGTGTGTATTCACAATGAATTATCACGTACTTTAACGGTGAAGGAAAACATCGTGATGAAACCTGCACACCTAAGAGTTCTTAGGAATTTCTTAGGTGTGTAGTCCGCCAACCCGCACTAGGCCAGCGTGGTAGACTAAGGCCTAAACCCTCTCAGTTGTAGAGGAGGCCCGTGCTCAGCAGTGGGACGTATATGGGCTGATGATGATGATGATGACTCCCGATCGCTAATTTATACGGCAGGGCTCACCAGGAAATTATTACAGAGAATACCGTTTTAATATCTACTTATACAACTAATTGTATAACATAAGTATACTTCATTAAAGAGTACACAGCAAAAACGCTGTATGTTTCTATTCACCCATTAAAATTCCATCGACACGGCCTGCCTTAAACAGCGACAATTAAAAGAAACTGCACCATATATGGGTGCAGTTATGTGTAAACTTTTACATTAGGTATACCCATATGTGTCGACAGCGGCCAAAAATAAGCTATCTTAATGAATTTTAGCGCCAAAACTGTGATATTTTAATTGTCCTAAACGCTCTAATCGGTTCGCCGACATTTCATAGCTTCGCAATTAAAGGTGTTAAAATCTATTTATGTCGATAACGTGCTGTATATGTACCAGTGCTAAACACCTTTTAAATAGTTCTCATAGCGCAAGACACCCTAAACGGCCATGGTAGCCTGGTAAGCGATGAAGGACTTAATTTATTATCCAAATCGCCTCATTCATTGGCAAACGGTATTTTATAGGGTGAAGTGCATTTCAAGCTACCTAATTCTAAAATCATCAATGAAACGCAAAAACAGTTGTTAATTTTAGGTTTAATCGCAATTAAAATGCCTTATATTATGTCGCGTTCAATAGCGAACCAATTTAAGTGATAAAATAAAATAAAAAAACTATTTTGATTGAACCGAACATTTATATTATAAAACTAGCTGTGCCCGCGACTTCGCCCGAGCAGAATAGTTATATTTTTATTGTTTATTAATAAAAATTCTAAAATAAAAGTAGCCTAAGTTACTCTTTTTACATCAGCTATCTGCCAGTGAAATTCCCGTTAAAATTGGTCCACCCGTTTCAGAGATTAGCCGGAACAAACAGACAGACAAAAATTTTAAAAAACATTAGTTTGGTATATATACCGTGTATACATCCATATGCATTTATTATAAAGCGGTTATTACTATTATTTCAATATAAAAAACTGACACTCCAATTTTATTTATTTGTATATACATATAAGTAACAGAAATAATTTATTAGAAATATGATACAGGATATTAAAATAATCTCAAAATATGTTATAAAACAACGAATATCATTTTATAAAATGACCAAAAATATATTTTATCACCAATATCTCCGGCGGTCTGGATTTTCCATATAATTGTTGTTGTTTTTTTTTTAAGTTTAACCAAGTTTTATTGTTGTTATTACTTGGAATAAAAAAAGCGTCCGATGCACGCTAGTGACCCCGACGTGATTTGAACACGCAACCTTCTGATCTGGAGTCAGACGCGCTACCGTTGCGCCACGGAGCCGATGGTTCTCTACCACGAAATAATCCGTTGCTTTGTACTTGAGTGTCTCGTATATTACATATCGTACATTTCGTAATAACACTATCGACGAATTTTGACAGCCCCGTGGCGAAGTTGGCTAGATACCAGCTTGCGAAACGAGAGGCCGCGGGTTCGATCCCCGCACCGAGACAAATGTTTGTGTGATCCACAAATATTCGTTTCGGGTCTAGGTGTTTGTGTAACCGAAAAGTCTCTCGTAGTTTCTGATATCCACGACACAAGACTTACGCCCTTACACCGTCGGGAGTTTGTAAGAGACCGCTTGAACCGCTTAACCGCTTTCAGAAAAAGCGTCCAGATAAAGCAGGGCCCCGTCGCACTGTTAAAAATTAAAGTTATGAAACCCATCATCATCATCAGCCCATAAACGTCCCACTGCTGGGCACGGGCCTCCTCTACATCTGAGAGGGTTTAGGCCTTAGTCCACCACGCTGGCCTAGTGCGGGTTGGCGGACTACACACCTAAGAAATTCCTAAGAACTTTTAGGTGTGCAGGTTTCATCACGATGTTTCCCTTCACCGTTAAAGTACGTGATAATTCATTGTGAATACACACATAACTTCGAAAAGTAAGAGGTGTGTGCCTGGGGTTTGAACTAAATCTCGAGGTCTTCACGAAACCCATAAAGTCTTTTTAATTTTACATTCCTGTTTCGAATTTAATGATCTTTATGGCCGTGCTATCGTCACTTGTTTGCGTCACAAATGAAACCAGTGGAGACAACGAAATGTGGTTAATCTGTAAGTGAGCGAGCGCGTCCAGCGTGAAATAACAAAATTGAAATCGAGTGTGGGAACTGTTCAGGCTCGGGACACCTGCCTCGACGGACGTACTTGACTAGTGACCACAATGTTCAATAATTTCTCTTTGGTACAAGCAATGGCAATGATACAATTTTTTTTTTCTGTTTATTTTATCGGGGGTTTTTTCATAGATGAAAACGCCACCCCCATTATTTCATACAAATAAAATACAATAACGTAATCTAAAAACAATAACAAAGTTTTGGGGCAACTAATGTTCCCGCAATCTTAAACCTATAATTATTAATTTATATAATATTCTAGCCTCGTCCGAACTCGGAGAGGCTAAGATGCTGTTATAAAAGCCTAAATCATATTTAATGTCGCCAAAAGCTTGGCGTCTTTGGGCATTCATGCGACTACATTCAAATAAAATGATACAAAACTTGACAGAGTGTTGTTGGAATTTTCGATTAGAAATTTCTCAGCTATAGCACGGAGTTTGGAAATGTGAATGAAAAGAGGCAAGTAGCTCGCGTTTATTACGTGAAATTTAATGAATCCAATGTTTTATGGAATATATAATAGCCAAGCTATTAGAAAGAGATGCACAATATAAGTAATGACGTCATCGCTTAACTTATAATTTACAAACCACTGAACCACTTTTCGAAGGTTTAACTTAAGTCTGTAGTTTTAGGTCATATAGCTTCACTTAGGTGGATAAAATAGATCTATTTAAAGCAACGTTGTAAAAAAGAAATTAGCAAAAATATATGTTAACACAAATCTTTTGCTTTTCAATTATTTATATTTTTTTTAATTCAACCAAATTTTATATTAGCTGGGATAAAAAAGTATAAGAAACTCGAGTGACCCCGACGTGATTTGAACACGCAACCTTCTGATCTGGAGTCAGACGCGCTACCGTTGCGCCACGGAGCCGATGTCAATAGCATCCAAACTATGGAATACAATGCTGAGGATGAGTCCCCTCTACCATTAAGGAGGGTTAGACGAAACTCCGTATGCTAGAAATTAAACTTCAAAAGGAAAATTCTTTCCCCGTTTTTCACACATTCTACATTTCTTCTCCGCTCCTATTTTCATCATTAATTATCCTAAAGCCTTCTTCAATAAATAGACTATTCAACACAAAAATAATATTTCAACTCAAACCAGTGGTTCTTGAGATAAACACGTTCAACCAAACACACATGACAGCCCCGTGGCGCAGTTGGCTAGACACCAGCTTGCGAAACGAGAGGCCGCGGGTTCGATCCCCGCACCCAGACAAATGTTTGTGTGATCCACAAATATTTGTTTCGGGTCTGGGTGTTTGTGAGACCGAAAAGTCTCTCGTAGTTTCTGATAACCACGGCACAGGACTTGTGTCCTAGTGTGGGGTCAGAACTATGTATGTGACTGTTGGGTGTATTTATTTATTTAGGTACACAGTCTCTATTTTTAATGTTATAAAGCCGATGAATTTATTTGTTTGCTCTAACGCGTTAATCTCAGGAACTACTAAACCGATTTGAAAAATTCTTTCAGTGTTAGATAGCACACTTATTGAGGAAGCTTATAGGTCATATATCATCACACTACGACCAATAGGAGCGGAGCAGCAACGGAAAATACGGCAAATTCCGGAAAAAATATTCAAAGTTTTTTTATATATTAGTATAGATATCGAAATCTTTAAATGTGTCTGGTAAACATTAATAAACTTGCCCCTATTTGGTGAGACCTCTCTGGGATTCAAGCAAATAAAACCAAACGTACGTTTTCGTGATGCATATGTATGTACACAAACACAACAAGACCCCATGCAAGCACATATTTAGTGTTCCGCGATTAATAACAGCAGCAAATGATGATCTGTCTGACGGAAAGTAATCGCGGATTGTCGACACCCCCAAAGGAACCGTAGGTGCGTGCTAATACTCCGTCTAGTCTTTGGAGGATAGACCTCTTTTGATTCTCCCTAATTCGACGCGTAAATCCTGGTCCCAGCCTGAAAAAAAATCATATATGATGATAGGCGATATATGTTACAATTGTAATGTAATTTAAAATACATACAAAGTAATTTCTGTGTTGCGGAAAGCTCGAAGAGGCATACAGGCATGTGTCATTTGTTGCGGGTCTGGGTGTGACAAGTCTCTCGTAGTTTCTGATGCCTACGACCCAAAACTTGTATCTTAGTGTGGGATCAGAACTACATATGTATGTGACTGTTGGGTGTATTTATTTATTATTATTTTGATTTATACTTAAACACTCATCCAATTTTCCATACAAAGATATGTGATTAACCCAATCGAAATATACTAGCCACATGAACATAATGTATGAAACAAATGAATGTATGAAATAGCTTTTTTATCGGCAATATTATTTTATTGTCACTGCCTTCACTGTTCATAAATGGTGCTTTCCCAAACATATACCACACAAACACACGTTATATAGTCGTGAAATATACTTCGGATAATATTACTTTTCTATTTATATAAAAGTCTTAACTATCACTTTATTTCTTAAAATTTCACTCGAGTGAAGCGGGCCATATACATTATACACTTTCTTTTTTTTACTTACAGTGTGATTATGTTAAAGTATTGGCCGCCAACTCGCACTAGGCCAGCGTGGTGGACTAAGGCCGAACCCCACGTTGTGGAGGAGGCCTGTCCCCAGCAGTGGGACGTATATGGACTGATGATGTTAAAATATTCGGTAAAGTAATTAGGGTCTAATTATTTGAAAAAATATTTATGCTATGAAAAACCTAAACCAAAGAGGACATTAAAACAAAACGCCAGCATTATTATCTCGACTATTGAGAGACAACCATTGTAATCAATTGCTAGTCCGATCACTTTGCCGTACCATAAAAAAGATATAAACTCGATGAATGATTTTAATAAAAGTTATCGGAAGGAGAAATCAAATAGATGTAAAAGTATTATAATTATTTCTTAATGTTCATAAAAATATAAAACTGCTATAAAAAGTAATTCATGTTGAGTAACATTTACGACGCTGATCAGTACACAAATTATTATATTAATTTGATGAAAGTTTTAGTTCTACGGTCTTTAATTACTCAATGTGAAACACAGTTACCTTAATAAAATTTATACCTTTTACATTGACTGATATCACATTCTTGTTTAGAATGAGTAATATAATATCAATTTATTAATATTACAGAGATTATAATGTCTTAAAAAATGATGCTATTTACCATGTAGTTTAACAGTATTGTTTTTTTTTTAATTACTAGCTGACCCGGCGAACTTGTTTCTGCCTAACAGCCGATTCTTAATTTTTTTTAGCCTAAGTTATTCCTTATTACATCAGCTATCTGCCAGTGAAAGTCCCGTTAAAATCGGTCAAACAGACAGACAGACAGACAAAAATTGTAAAAAACGTTATTTTGGTATTATGTACCGTGTATACATCCATTTGGATTTATTAAAAAGCGGTTATTTCAATATTACAAACAAAAACTCCAATTTTATTTATTTGTATAGATAAATGTAACACATTTGCCCTGTCCTAGAGTTGATAAGTTGATAAGTGTTACACTTAACAGCGTTCACTTATTTGGGTTCGAGCGATCGATTACCCTAGGTTCGATTCCGGACCCGGCCAAGTATTACGTACAATGCGAAATGTGTATATAAAAATATGACTGTATACACTATTCGGGAATAAATGCATAAGAGATTATGTACATGTATGTATATATACGAAACAACAATCAATTTTCATTTATTCATTTTCAAATCCATTTATTCCTTGTCTGTCACCAAATCGATAATAAAATTAACGGTATGTGATTCAAAGTTGAACCCGCGACCATCGTCTTTACATCCCATTCAACTCAGCTATTTGACAGCCCTGCTGCACAGTTGGCTGGACACCAGCTTGAGGCATGAGATCCCCGCACCGAGGCAAATGTTTGTGTAATCCACAAGTATTTGTTTCGGGTGTGAATGTTTGTGAGACCGAAAAATCTCTTGTCTTTCTGATACACACGATTCAAGGCTGGTATCTTAGTGTGGGGTCAGAACTATGTATGTATTTTTATTTACTTGTTTATTTTCTGATATCTATTTTAAAGTTTTGTATAAATAACTCAGATGAACATTAAACATTTTCCACAACAGTCACTGTACACTTTCCCTCGGGACCCCAACCTCCCCAATCCTCGGAGGCTTGGTAATCCCAGTTTAAAAGAAATCTCATTTATTCACAAAGTGCGCGTTATCCATGTCGATAAGACTGGGGAGGAAAGAATTATAAGTGGATAAAACGTTTTCGAAAAATGTTTTATATTTAACAAGGTTATTTTGTGCAAGCTGCTTTGTAACTGCTTAAAGCTTTTGTTAAGCTTTCGAGACAGAGCAGCTAAAATGCTAATCAAAGAATAAGGATGTTATTAAAAGGAGGAAATAAATTTTCTAACAGGTTCTATTCTTTGTGTACATAGTTGAAGCTGTGAGACGGAATCATAAAAAGTGTAATTTAGTGAAGTAATTATAGTTCCACAAAATAAAATTTTCACTCGTGAATCTGAATGTGAAAAACAATTTACAAACGCATCTTCGATGTACAATAATTTCTGGAGTAGCATACTATGAAAAATAGAATCTCCATGCCAGATAATACACATTTACAAACTAGCCAGTTGGGACAATTTGTGTGAGAGGTAGACTTAAAAATTTAGAATAGAGTTTTTAGCCATTTGCTTTGCGTAAGCGGGGATACAAGAGGAATATCCTCATTAAATAAAAATTCATATTATTTTTTCATCAGTCGACACCTATTTGGACTGCATTTACTATGAACTGCCAGTCTTATCAAATCACCAGAATGAAAAAAGCCTGTAATAATTTGCCTCATAATTAAAAACTTCCTCAATTTAACTTTCTACCTTATAACGCATGACCTTATAAAGATAAGTTCCAGACGTCACTGCACGAGTAAGAGAGCGGGCGCGTAAAGCGAGTGCCTCCGGGCTCGTATAAAACGCTCAGAATGTACGGCCGGTTATATTCCACGCAAGTCGGGCCACACAGTTAGCGTATTATGTAAATACAACAGTTACGCATATAATTGCATCCCCGCAAACAAGTCTTGTGTCGTAGGCATGGGAAAATTCAAGCAACTATTTTTTACAAAAACTTTCGACCCTAAAATTATTATTATGCATATCTACTATTTACGAAGTTATGTGTGTATTCACAATGAATTATCACTTGCTTTAACGGCGAAGGAAAACATCGTGATAAAACCTGCACACCTAAAAGTTCTTAGGAATTTCTTAGGTGTGTAGTCCGCCAACCCGCACTAGGCCAGCGTGGTGGACTAAGGCCTAAACCCTCTCAGTTGTAGAGGAGGCCCGTGCCCAGCAGTGGGACGTATTTGGGCTGATGATGATGATATCTACTATACCAATTCGCCAAATTAGTTTGAAGTTGTAAAGGGAGCGCGCTTGTTGCTAATTTTGGCCACATTTTCATTCTCTGGGCTGCTACAGATATTTTTTTTATAGAAAAATCTAATAACGTTGCCTGACTAGGGAAACAAACCCGAGACATCTAGATTGCGCGGCACACACTCATGTCGAGGAACAAGGTAGGATAATTGTTGATCAAGCTTATATTAACATTCGTTACCATAGGAATCTAACGCACAGTTGTTTTAAAGGCTTGTTTTAACCATCGGCGTTATTCTGCTATCGTAAACATGTTATACCTATTCTAATGTTATGCGACGCGAGAAAATAACAAAAAATGGGAATTCATTTTACTCAATCCCGACTTGCCTTTTTTGCTTCATCAACTTCAGAACATACATCCCAGATTAAAGACATAAAAGTCTGCGTTAAACTCGAGAAAACACTGGTTTAATTTCCTTCGGAGGCGATAGAAATAAAATGATGCGATTAACAATTACATCTTTCGATTATTGTTGGCATGCCTTGCGGCTACGTGGCACCAGTTAGAAGATCTAAGCCATTAGAATCGAAAATTCATAACATCATTGAAACAAAAATGTAGTAAATATTATATTAATTAGGAATATTAATTCGCAGTTTTCTTGGTTGCACTCTGAAACACCCTCGGGAAAGGTGACGGTGCGCCGAAATCTGAGGGAAGTCTACGACAATTTCTACTGCTTATAGTCACTGTAAGTAGTACTTAAATGAAGGCCGACACACAGACATTGCAACATAAATATTCGTATAGACATTTTAAGAAGCGTGCTATTTTTTTTATATAGTCAATATTATGCCAATAACTGCCTCGTGGTTTTCCGGTACAAGCATGTGCTGTGCGATCTAGAGGTCCTAGGTTTGATTCCTGGATCGGGCTAAGTTATATTGGGTTTTTCTTTTTGCAAATTCTCAGTAGCAGCACGGAGCGTGAAAATGTGCCCGAAACACGGCAATAGACTCGCCCTCTATTACGAGGGACTGATTACTTGGCGAAATGTGGATGGAAATGTACCTCTGCCTTCTCTCTTGCCTTCGGGAAATACAGCCGTGAGGCTATGTATGTATGTTTTTACATATGTAGTCAATATCAAACCGCTTTAAACCAGCATGTTTACCTTAACATCTTTCGCCAAAGAAGTAGAGTCCTGTTCAAGTATATAAAAAAATTCTCACCAAATAATGCCAATATCAATTCTAGAATCTAAACCTAATACTAGTTGCGCCTCCATGGAATTCGAATCAAATACCGCAGCGTTGATAATTATACAGCACGCGGTTAACCAACGCATTGTCTGCACCACGCATTAGTGTGAGTTTCAGCCGACTGTTGGCTATGAACGAAGATTTGCCGTATTTACTTGTATTACAAGAACTATTTTGTTAGTTACAAAAAAAAATGTCGCCAGTTGCACGTGTAATTCTTAGACATTTTTTTTTCATGAATTGCCAGCCACGTTGTGCAGTTGGCAAGAAGACAAATATTTGTGTGATCCACAAATATTTGTTTCGAGTGTGGGTGTTTGTGAGACCGAAAAGTCTTTCGTAGTTTCTGATATATGACAAAAGACTTGACTGTTGTTGATATTCATTAAAGGTGGCCTAAATTGATGGCATCGAGGTTTAGGCGCGCGGTCGAGAATTTCGACGGTCGCAGGTTCAAACTCCAAGCACACACCTCTGACTTTTCAAAGTTATGTGTGTATTCACAATGCATTATCACTTGCTTTAACGGTGAAGGAAAAACATCGTCATAAAACCTGCACACCTAAAAGTTCTTGGGAATATCTTAGGTGTGTAGTCCGCCAACCCACACTTGGCCAGCGTGGCGGACTAAGGTACCCTCTCAGTTATAGAGGAGGCCCGTGCCCAGCAGTGGGACGTATATGGGCTGCTGATGGTGGCCTAAATGCTAACCCACTTAACACCTATACCAAAAAATAAGAAATATATTTGATAATGTGTTCATTAATCATTTAATTCCACACTTTATTGTCCACTGGTTTTGGAGTAATATACTACAAAAAGTGCAATTGGTGGTCATATCGCTAAGAGGAGCTTTTCAAGACAACGATGACATGGATATAACAAAAGGGAGGGAGTAAATAATACATAAATAACTAACATAATATATTTATCATATTTTATCATCAGCCCATATACGTCCCACTGCTGGGCACGGGCCTCCTCTACAACTCAGAGAGTTTAGGCCTTAGTCCACCACGCTGGCCTAGTGCGGGTTGGCGGACTACACACCTAAGAAATTCCTAAGAAATTTTAGGTGTGCAGGTTTCACATACATAATATATTACTATGAAGAAAATAATGAATCGATATAAAATCACAAACGATCGCCAGAAAAATAGTCAATTTCGACGACAAAACTACTTCTCGTCTTGTAAAATCCACTCGTACCTATATATTTTCCATCGACACAGTAGCTGTGGTTGAAATCTAATGCGGCAATAAATATGTGTATACTACGAACCGCCTGCCAACACAGTATAAAACGGTAACGCTCAACTTAATACAGGAGCAATAAAGGCACACAATAGCCGTAAAGTGGGACCCACACGTACCATCTGCAACTTGCAAGCACCCTATTGTTATTGTACCAGAAATATTGAATAGCTATTGTGATGCATATGATTTGAATTAGATCTCCAACTTCACTTAGTTTAGCAGTGATAATAAATAAATACACACAAATACAAATACATCCAACAGTCATACTGACCCCACATTAAGATACCGAGTCTTGTGTCGTGGGTATCAGAAACTACGAGAGACTTTTCCGTCTCACAAACACCCAGACCCGAAACAAATATTAGTGGATCACACAAACATTTGTCTCGGTGCGGGAATCGAACCCGCGGCCTCTCGTTTCTCAAGCTGATGTCTAGCCAACTGCGCTACGGGGCTGTCAAGATCTGTGATGAAATGATTATAAATAATAATGTAACCTAATGGTATAAAAAAGTAGTGATGGTCTCGAAGATTAGGCGCAGTCGAGTCTCGGCGATCGTGGGTTCAAACCCCAGGCCCACACAGAAATTACAAAATTACTTTTCGATGCTATGTGTGTACTCGTATTATAAATTATGAACTTTATCGGTCGGTTGAAATAAATAGTAACTTAGAAAATGACATGAAATTTTCAAGTCGGGAATTTTTCTGGTTGATAATGTCATCATCATCATCAGCCTCCTCTACAACTGAGAGGGTTTAGGCCTTATTAAGTGATTACGTACTAATATGTAATGTTTTTACCATTAGGTGTAGTGTTTAAAATTTTATAATTTCTCAAAATTTTGACGCATAATACCCATCTTGGCTGCAACATTTTTGTATCTGCAGATGGCTGTCACGTGTCTTAAGGCCTCTTGGAATAAACTTCACGTCAAATAAAGGACTGATCCAAAGGCTCTCAATGCTCCATAACGTAATTAATCATACGATTGTGAGTTAATGAAATAGTAAAGATGTATTTCCACGAGTAGGCAAAAAAAGACAAAGTCGAGGCGGCGGCGCGTGTGACCCGACCGTGGGGCGCAGAGGGCTCTATCAGATAATATTAAAGAATAAAAACGTCAAAGACCATTTATTTGAATAATGCACCGTCTTGTGAAACGATTTATACCTCCCTTGGCCACAGGATTGTCAACTTTAACCCATTGTAATAAGGACGAAAATATTGTGTAAAAAAGGCGCAAAGTAGCTTACTTGAACTGGGTTTTCATGAAGCATACGGTAAATGCCACTTTACGGCGGCGGGGAGCATAAAATGTGACAATTCGCTCAAATATATGGAGGGGACACTTTACGGGCGCGATTTAAGTGGGATATCATCACGCTCGCGACGCGCGCGGATTTCTCAAACTACACTAATGTTTGTTGGAATTCAAAACATTAGGCGTTCACTTTTTCCATATTTATTCTTCTCATTGTATCAAAGTTTTTTTTTTATACTGGCAAGGCAAAGTGACTCCACTGTACCTGATGGTAAGCACAGTGGAGTCCAAAAAATGTATACCGACCAGCGAGAAACGATATGGTCACCCGCTGGTCGACACAATCATGCCGGTACCTACTCATTACATAAAACACAATTAGCTAGGTACTCTATACTATACACAGAACAGTTGAATAAGACTAGAAAGGAATTGTCAGCATGCCAAGCGTGCCGTCATACGATCAGAGTTTAGACTATCATATGTTTGACACGGTCGCTTCTTAGTAATTCGGGTTGCGTGATAAATCAAGACTTTTATAAATGTGTGACAACTAGCCCTTCATTTTTGTTTGAAATTTTTATCATTTGTCGTGTGATCGTAGTAGAATGAATAGGTGTAGGTGACAGACAAGCGGCGACACTTGTCCCCATACAAAATACTGGCTATTTCCCTTCTAATCTTATTTAGCTGTTCTATGATACTATAAAGTATAAATATGTAATATACATAGTATTTGGACAGCTCACTGTTTACAATATTATAATACAAGCTTTTGCCCGCGACTCCGTTCGCGTAGACTACATGGTTGGGTTCAGAATGAAAATAACTTATAGTCTATTTTACTCCACAGAGTCCCATTTATGTCCATATCAAAAATCGTTTACATCGGTCAAATTATTTAGGCGTGAAAGCATAACAGACATATAGTTACATACCCTTTTTCCGGGATAAAAAGTAGCCTATGTCCTTTCTCAGGGTCTAAACTATCTGTGTACTAAATTTCATTTAAATCGGTTCAGTAGTTTTAGCAGGAAAGCGAGACAGACAGACAGAGTTACTTTCGCATTTATAATATTATAGTAAGGATAGTAATAGTAAACCCTCGCAATGGTAGAGGAGGCCCGTGCCCAGCAGTGGGACGTATATGGGCTGATGATGATGATGATGAAGGATAGTAAGGATTACGATTCAGTGCAATATGTACCTAACTTAAATGTGGTGTAAATAAATGTCGTAATATTACTTTATAAGCTTTGCCCCGCGGTATTCTTGGTGTCAAATTAGATTTTCTGCGACAAAAAGTTGCCTGTGTTAACCAATGGTACTAACAAATATATTCATATTAAAATTCATTAAAATTAGTTCAGCCGTTGTAGCTCGAAGAAGTAACCAACATACAAACACACTCGAATACATATAGTTAAAGTGCGAATTACTAAGTTTTCAAACATGAAAAAAAACACTTACGGATGCTATCGCTGTTTTAGTTTTATTTTCACTTCCCGATAACAATTTTAATACTTTACAGGCTTCATGGTCACGACTCAGTAGAGATTGGACATCCGCAAGATAAAAGTCACTATATTCATGTTAAAATAAATTATTCTCCATACCAACTTTTATCCTGTATTTCATACTTTTCAAAGTCTATTAATAGGAGAAATATTTTGTATTTTTTTTTTGTACACCAAATTAAATAAGGACTAAGGCCTATACCCTCTCAGTGGCAGAGGGCGCCCGTGCCCAGCTGTGGGGCGTATATGGGCTGATAATAATGAAATGAAATAAACAAAACAGTAATAGTGAAATTAAAATAAGGTTGTGTTACAAATGGCGGCTTTGTCGTTCTTAGGGGTTTTTCAAGGCAACCGATTAGATGAAGTGATCAGAAGCATAGAATAAATTATGTACGCAGTATCTATAACAAAAATAAAATATTATTAGATAATTATACCTACTATGTTCAATAAATATCAACAAACATAAAATATATGTATTACATATGAAAATAATGTACTAATTCTTTCTGCAATGTCATTTTTTTTATCTATCTAACTTGATCCAACAGTTTTCGTGTTACTTACAGAAAACATTAGCGTCTATAACACGAATCTAAACGTGAACAACGACGATTTCATATATCAACAATAATCATTACAATTCAATACAATATGCCCTTAGATATTCCGGGAATAATGTTTGGAATTCCATAGCAGTTGAAACAGTTCTCGGAAACATTTCAACCGGAGCTAACATAAAACATTGAGAGCGGGTACGGCAAAACGTATCCGTGCTTGGAGCACTCAATGTGGTCAAATTCAATTTACACACGCCAACTACTCCTTCCCAGTGGTTTATTGGAAGGCAGGGGCGCCGTCAGAAATGGGAGACAATGCCCACAATTTCAGTTTCAGGCTTTCATGATGATGTTGCTTTAAAGCCCTAGCGGCTTCCACCCTCGTATTGGAACAATTATTTGTATAATCTACAAATATTTGTCTCGATTTTAAGTATGTTTTTTGTATTTCCGACTAGCACTTGTATTTAAATGTGTGATAATCAAGACTGCTGTAGTAGCTGTCCTTTCGATTTCGCAAGGATTTTGTAATAAAATACTTAATACTTACATAGAAAGCTTTACTGTCTATTACTACATCACATATGTATACATAACCTCACGCCTGTATTCCCCGAAGGGGTAGGTAGAGGTGCATTTCGGCACCCACATTTCGTTAGATATGTATGTATCAGTCCCATGTAATAGGGGGCAAGCCCATGGCCGTTTTCAGGCACATTTCCAGACTCCGTGCTGCTACTGAGAATTTATTAATGGAAAAACCCAATAACACTTTGCCCGACCCGGGAGTCGAAACCAGGACCTTTAGATCGCACGACACATACTTGTCTCTGCACACTTGTGCCGCGAGACCACGAGGCAGTCAGTTCATATTACTAAATTATATTAGGTATATACATTTATTTGCAATTTTAATTTTACATTTATTTAATCTATATTTACTCTGACAAACAAATATAAATATGTGACTTTAGTTATAAAAATACAAATATTTTCAATATACATATAACATATTTTCAGCAGTTTGACATCAACCACAATTGTACAACCAACTTAAAATCGACTACGGCCGCCTCTGCACCATTTTCGCGATCCACTCAATATTTCCCGACCAGTTTCATTATAACAAAGTGCTAAGTTGGGTGTAACAGGCGCGGCGCGTTCTGCGTTCTTACGACACCCACTGAGTACCATTGTTCCCGCCTCTGATTTACTGCCGACATACCTAGATGCCGAGATACTGCACAGATGGTGACCTGCGACACGTGCTTTTGTAGTCGGTAATTGCTCGCTATCTATTTATTATTGTTGGCTTAGGTCCATAGCTTAAATCGTGTTTAATTCTATCTTTCTTCTTACAAACTTTGGACACTTGTTTCATCTTCTTACGCGGTGAATCCCGGGTCGGGTTTTTCCATTAGGAGATTTTCAATAGCACCAAGGAGACTTGAAATGTGCCCGATAAACGGCAATAGGTTCGACCGTTTTTACGTGGGACTGTTAATACCTGGCGAAATGTGGGTGCAGAAATAAACCTACGCCTACCCCTTCGGGAAATACAGGGTTATGTATGAATGTATATACGTACTATTACGTTTTTGGGTTACGACCGTGCAACGCATCAAAATATATCAAACATTACAATCAGGTTACTCATTATGAATGAGGCCCACAATATAGTGACAATCTACAATACAAGCGATGTGTCCATTGTCCATTGGCGAGCGGCCCCGTTCCACTCAGCGCTTGTAAATGTGCCAAGTGATGGCTCATGCCCACGCAGCGATAAGACCTTACAATCCTCACATTCCAGGATACCTGTTATTTGTATGATTTCTCTAATCAGTTTTACGATACAATCATGATAAGATACATAAACGAATTGTTGCAAGAACATTTACATGACGGAGAGTCTTGGGCGTTATTAATTTTCAATCAAACTTTTGGAGGTAATTGCAAATTTAATCGGAAACAAACTTATTACAGAGCTCCGTTCGGTCCGGCGTTCCGAGCGAGAATGAATCATTCTCGATCGAGCGGCTATATTTATACCCTACGTTGGATGCACAGTGGGGATGCGTCGACATACATATTATATGTAGTCCATGCACTGTGTTAAGATATGAGTCATGGGTCAAGGGTATCAGAAATTATGAGAGACTTTTCGATTTCACCAACGATTACACACGAAAATAATTTTAAAAATTTAAATGTGGATTATTAGGAATCCTGTAGGAGAATTTTATAGGACTGGGTATCGCATTTTCAAGACATTAACAGCATTGACAATATTTTTGCAATAAGCTCCACATTCCTAAACCCATAATTATTTCAACAAACGTCATCAACGGCCTACCTAACATTACATCGCAAAAATAATATTTATTTATTTATTTATAAACACTTTATTGTACACTAAGAAATAATGAACAAAACAATATACAAAAAGAATGAAGTACAATTGGCGGTCTTATCGCTCGAGGCGATCTTTTAGAGACAACCATAAGATGGACATAAACAAGTGATAGAAGGGAGTAGTTCATGAAATAATAAAAATAATATAACATAATATAATTTAAGGGAAACTACTATACCATAGCAAAATCAAGTAATATCTAATGTTTATCGAGCTGCTATTATAGTAAACGCGAAGTTACAAGTCCATCATTAAGTTCATAAACGCGTTCGATGTATTTACGCATTCGTCACACTCAATTCCAATAAGTTATTAAGTAGTACCTGTGACAGTTCGCATGTATATACCGGATAAGCGTGGATTAGACACACTAATTAGCATTCATTGGATCGGGTACTCATTAAGTAGTAAGTCTAGATTTCCTACGGGGTACCTGTACTAACTAAGTTGCACAGCCAGCCAGTTTGTCGTGTCTGTATTTGCTTGGGAATTTATCTCGGAGATTATTGGCCGAATACTGAAACGCTACTTAATCTGAGGGCGACTTATATTTAAGTGGCTGTTATAATTTAAGCGGTATATACTTAGAAAATGTCATGTAAAAGAACCTTTTGTGGTAATGTTGCCATTTATGGAAATTTAAGTGGGCATTAGTTAATCACAGTCTTAAAACCGATAAATGATGTTTCAGTATACCGCTTAAATTATAACAGCCACTTAAATATAAGTCATTTCAGTATTCGGCCATATGTGATATACATACATACATGGAGGAGATTAAAAGGATTTAAATACTTTAGGATAGTACTTTTGTGATTCAAAAAATCGAAGATTATTTTTATACTGTGATCTAGAGGTCCCGAATTCGATTTCCGGGTCGGGCAGTGTAAGTTTTTTCCATTAGAAAATTCTCAGTAGCATCTTAGAGTCTGAAAATGTACCCTATAAATGCCATTAAACTCACTCCCAATTATGTGGGACAAAAAACACAATTGGCGAAATGTGGCTGTAGAAATGTACCTCTGCCTACCCCTTAGGGGAATACAGTCATGGCGTTATGTACATATGTATGTATGTCTTTCTATACTAGCACAGCAATTTGACCCTATTGCCATATAAAAGTAAGCACACTTTTCAATATGGATAATTATCATTTCAACTATTTCACAGACATACCCAAGAATTCTGCTTATCGTGCCTGACTGGTGACTGCCTCGTGGTCTCGCGGTACAAGTATGTGTCGTGCGATCTTGAGGTCCTGGGTTCGATTCCCGGGTCAGGCAAAATGGGTTTTTCCATTAGGAAATCCTCAGTAACAGCATGGAGTCTGGGAATGTGCCCGAAAAACGGCAATAGGCTCGCCCCCCTATTACGTGGGACTGATACATACCCGGTGAAATGTGGGTGCAGAAATGCACCTCTGCCTACCCTTTCGGGGAATACAGGCGTGAGTTTATGTAATGTATGTATGTACCCAAGAATTCAACATTAAAATTGCTATGTAAAATTTATAGACATGTCATACCATATCGTTTATGGCTTACGAAGCTGCGCTTATTTGACATTACAGTCAAACGATCATATCCCTTTTATGACTTCACATTTTCCAGGTTTCCTTAAAAAGGTACAGTTGTCAGCGCATCGTCATACATCTTCCTCAAATTGTCAATTAATCTAACAAGCATTTGATTCGTGTACATTTATGGCGTAGACACATGTTCAATGGGAACAATCCTGCCAATCTCCGTCGTGTCCACTCCACGTGATATCTCATGCATTATACAATTATATCTGCTATAGTAACCCTCGTGACACCGTCAAACTGAATAGGTAAGGTATGAAAGAAAAAAGCTGAATTATCCTAAGGAGGATGCTACAAAATTTACATTCTTCAACCACATATTCATATGTATATAAATTTATATCTATTATTTTCGCACAGGCATGTAAGTTAATATATGTATATACATTTATTTGTGTACACATTAACTACCCTCCCGTCTATCATTTCTTTATGTCCATTTTATGGTTTTCTCTAAAAGATCGCCTTGGGCGATAAGACCGCCAATTGTAGATACTTCAGTTCCGTTTGTATATAATTTTATACTTTGTTTCTTAGTGTACAATAAAGAGTTTAAATAAAATAAATAAATATTAAGTGACTTTAGTCGTTAAAATTAATTTACACTTTATTGTACTAACAAATATAAACGGAGAAACTAAACTTCTAAAATACAAGTGGCTGTCTTGTCGCTCTAGGCAATTTCTGACAGACAACTTTAGGATGCATTATCGAAGAGGAAAGATAAGGAGGTGATACCCTAAAGTGTATAAATATAGAAAAAAGTAAAAACTTTGAGTGAATTAATTTTAAAATTAATATTTTATTTCCTATAATTGAAAAACCAAATTGACAATCACAGTCATAAAAGTTTTGACAGCGCACGAAACGTCACCCGCCGAAACACGTTCCAAGCGTCGATGGATTGGAAACGTGGTCTTATACGTTCGGAGGTATTGTATAAAATACCGGATTACGCACAGTGCAGCCGACTAGCAAGTGGTCGGTCGTGTTTTTGTCGGGTCTCGGCCGCGGTGCCGATGTCCGTAGGGAGTAGACCCGTTCCAATGTTCGCAGAATACATTTCTCCTTGCGCGACGAAATCGGGTCATGTGAATAGGCACGCATGCACCCGATATGTCCACTAAATGCCTTATGAAAGTACTAACGGTGGACAGATATACCTTTGTTTTGCATACAATGATGTGGAAATGCTTATATGGTGTAGGGGACATTATGTGTAACAAAGTAGAACAATGTTGGCTTTTAAAAATGGATGAAGTGAGCATTTCGAAATTCTCGTATGTTTTAAAGGAGAAAATAAATAATTGGGTTTAAATATTATTTGTTGAAACTGTCACAAAAGGACGCTCTATTTAATTACCATTCAATTGTAGAACACAGACCATAAGTAACTTTTAGATAAATATTTATTGCATAGAAAAATCATTTAAAATCTATGTATTTTTGTGTGTGACAGGTGCAAAAGGAAGCTCAATAAATTAAATTTCAGTCCATTCGTAAATAATACAAATAAAAACTTCTAGATCAGTATTTAAAGCAATTAAAATATATATAGGCTATATGTTAGACTAACCTGTCATTCTGCAGAGCCTCAGCCCTGACCCAGGGAACAGCTCCCCACTCCTCATCGTCCTGCTCCTCGGACTTGGTCTTCAGCAGCCCGGAGAGCCACGTATACGACTTGCTGCGTTTCATCATCTGTACTCACTCATCACTACCAACGACTTTTAACTGTCACTTTTGAAATAAAACCTCTTTCGAACACTTCACTGATTTTAACACTGGCAACTATTTTTTTTTTATCCTTTTTCACTGACTTTGACAGCTGTTATAATAAGCACTGGCTGTTTTTTTCCCATTCAAAAAACGAACACTTTAATCTAGACATCCTCCAAAACTATTTGATTTTTTATGTTTTTTTTCTATCGTAACGTTAAGATGCATGGCCACAACGGTTTAACAACCATCAAAATATCAATTAATTTTGGCTCATTAAAATTTCTCAGTCGAATGGTTCAAACGTAGATCACAAGGAGCTTGTAAATGACTGTATGACTGCCTAATGCATAAGCGTTAGAGTCGAGAACCCCGCGATGTGTACGGACGATTTCAAAACTCATCCAACAAAATTGACGTTACGCCGATTAATGTTGAAAAAATACACCTACAACAGTCGAACAAAGCGGCGAGACTAGGGTTCCGTGTGCTTGTATTTTATTTTTATACAAAAACTTGTTTACAAAAAGTATGTAAGTGACTATCCGACTATGTTCACAATACTTAGATAGTTTAAATTGGCTGATAAAAATCAAGCTAGTGTAAAAACGGTAGGCGTTTTAGTGCTATAATTTCAACCATAAAGTCAAAGTCAAATACCTATCTAACTGCTAAATAGACCCCTTTCATTACTCCCAATACTACTCAACCTAATCTCTATACTACCTATTTTATGAACTCTCCAATAAATACATATATTGAAGTCAATTTTGTATGTAGCGCACGGATTATGTACCACTAACGTTCACACGCGGGTCCCCAATAGTGATGTCAAATGTGACCTCGAGTGACCTGCATCTCAACATACAATAGCCGCGTTGATCACCACTCACTCCGATAACCCTGACCAATTGAATACACTCATCCCGTTCTCCAACCTTGGGCAGCCCGACGCCACCAAATTCAGCCGCGTTATAGTTTTGGAGAATATCCGATCTGCACCTGCAATAGAAAATACATTTTTTACCACGAGGTGTCAAAATGTCCATTGAGGTGTTGACGGGTTGGGGATATTTTGTTGACACTGGACGTTGAAAAAATGTTTGGTTTGCTGCAGGAGTGGGTTGTATTATGTATTGTTCGATATCATGACAAAAAAATTGAGTGGCGCTGTCTGGAATGAGTTAAATAATTCTTGTTTTTGCTCACAATTAATGGAGCGGAAAGTTAAAAAATACACCAATAGTTATAGGTATCTACGACAATACTCATGTCTCTGAATTTAAAATCTATTATTTCTGTGTTTATTCAAATCCAATCCTTTAATAATGTAATATATCATATATGAATGTACAGTAGGACCTCTATAAGTCGAACAACAAGAGAGACGAGTTTTCGACTTATGAAGGATTACTACTTAGGTGGGTTTTGATTCGACAAAAAGAAATTGAAGTTGATTCTTACACATTTTTAGTTAGAGACATTGTTATGCTCGAGATATAGTGGTCTTATTTATTTTTCCAATTATGAGGGGAAAATGTATCAAAACGGCTTGAAGATTTCGACTACTACGGTGTTCAGATTTCGAGTAATAGAGGTTTTGGTGTTTGAAGGGAACAATTTTTTTTTTTTGAGATTACGAGGTTTTCAACTTACCGAGGTTTGAATTAACGAGGTTCTACTGTATTTTAAAGTAATTGTTTAAAAACAAAAAAGTTGTTCTCAAAACATTTAGCATTACTGGGACTTCTGAATGGAATCCTATATATGAATTCTATTTATTTATACCAATTGTTGTAATTTTAAAAATAGTTATACATTTCCAAAAATAAAAAACAATAAACACAAGAAGAACATATAGGAGGTTAATAAAATGTATAGGACTATAAATTGCAACTAAAGTGCAAGTTTAAAAGCGAACCAAGGTAAACGCGATTAAGTAAAACCCTCTTAAGGCGCATACAAATCTTTAATGCCGTCTTTTTAACCCTGTGATGTATAGACTCTGAGTTCGATACCTGGGTCGGGCAGCGTGTTATAATAAAGGGAATTTCTAAATAGTAGCGTAGAGTCCCCGTATTACGTGAAATTCATAAACAATTGGAATAACGACCTTAGGGACCTTCAAGAAAAGAGCCTATATTTTCTTCAAAGGCCGGCAACACACCGACGATTCCTCTGATATTGTGGGTGTTCATGGGCGGTGTTGACCACTTTACATCAGGTTAACAACTTAACACTTAACATCTTCGATAAAAAAAATAACTTGGGTACAAAATTGAACCTCTGCATACCCCTTCGGGAATACAAGCGTGAGTGTTGATGTATTTATATATGTTTAAATTATATTATTAGTTGAAATATGGAGAGAAGAACTCTACTATTCTAAAAACAAATAACTACATTTATTTGAGAAAGAAAATTAAAAGTTCGCGCCAAAAATGATAATGCTAATTATTCGGTCTCACAAACACCGAAACAAATACTTGCGGATCACACAAACATATGTCTCGGTGCGAGGATCGAACTGCACCACGGGCCGTCATTATTTCCAATATTTTTTTTAAATCTATTTATATGAACCTTAAACGCACATCACAGAATCGTGCGCAGTTCTCGACCGCACACGAGTCGCGTTCCGATCGCAAGAAATAGCCCGGCCTGATTGATCGAATCCAATTTACCATATGTTAATCCGCAAGAAATTGCTATATTTATTGCAAAATACGAGGGGTTTGTCTGTCCTTCGACCGCGTAGGGGCTGTTAGTTATAAAAGCATGTATTTTATCTGTATACATATCATTTACTTTAAACTTTAATTGCAGTTTACAAAAGCACCTTAAATTATCTTTAATCGGCACGGCAAGGTGATAAAATTCATTTATAAACGCTGCTTATGTTGTCTAAACTAAATATTTAATTTTAAGGAGTCATATTTACGACGTTCACAAACTTATGCATTAGTATAAATGCATAGGTACATACATTATATAAACTAAAAAAGTAGTGATGGCCTCGAGGTGTAGGCGGTCGAGAATCTCGGCGATTGCAGTTTCAAACCCCAGTGGACTTTTCGAAGTTATGTGTGTATTCACAATGAATTTATCACGTACTTTAACGGTGAAGGAAAACATCGTCATAAAACCTGCACACCTAAAAGTTCTTGGGAATTTCTTAGGTGTGTAGTCCGCCAACCCGCACTAGGCCAGCGTGGCGGACTAAGGTACCCTCTCAGTTGTAGAGGAGGCCCGTGCCCAGCAGTGGGACGTATATGGGCTGATAATGATTATATAACCTCAATGTAGTCCCCGAAGAGGTAGGCACAGATCTATTTCGGCACCCAAATTTTGGCAATTAAATAAATAAATAATAAAATTAATTTATTAATAAACACACCCAACAGTCACATACATAGTTCTGACCCTACATTAAGATACAAGTCTTGTGTCATGGGTATAAGAAACTACAAGAGACTTTTCGGTCTCACAAACACCCAGTCCCAAAACAAATATTTGTGGATCATACAAAGATATGACTCGGTGCAGGGATCATACCTGCGACCTATCGTTTCGCAAGCTAGTGTCCAGCCTTGTAGCACAAGGCTATATTTTCTTATGTTTTTATACATCTTCGTCCATATTGCTCGTTAATAAATGTCTCACCGGATGACAAGTAGAGTTTGCAATTCCGCGTTCCCGCATTCCCGCATTTTTTTGACTCAGCAAGGTAATTCAGCTTTTACTGAAGGCCTATTAGCTCCATCACAACAGCGCGGGCGCGTCAGTCAGATCGATCAACCGATCGAGCGAAGTAAAGGATTAAAATTGGTTTATATGTTTGTTTAGGTAAGATAAGTCCATATTAACACGCAGGATTGATCGCAAACCCCCTACCTAACCTCATAAGAACTACGAAAAAGTACTTTTTCTATTAGATATTGTATGAATTTTTCTATTATTATTATTTTTTAATATAGTGTAACTAAACTACAGGTAATAAAGCATTATTATATGCATATTTTTGCATTTTTAAATTTTACTGCGGGAAACAATTACTGCGGGATTGCAAACCCTAATGACAAGCCATCACAAACGCCCGTACAATGTATTCGCCACAAAAACCAAAACAGGAAACTAACAAAATTGAATCAATAGCGTCTACGAACTAAGCATCGGATCAAAAAGTATCGGGCCACAAAAACTTGTCTACAGGTGGAATAACTTTACGTAAAGTGCAAGTCATGCCAAAGTGGCGGCGCCTGCGCATCGAAGGGGGGAGATCGGTAGGCGCGGCGTGGTTACGTTCGTTTCGACAACAGTAGCTCATTTATTTGAGTGTCCGCTCTCCGGAGTAGGATACTGTGTGTTATCTATCTGAAAGTCAACTTTTCTCTGCAGTGACATGTAGTAGGAAGACAATATCCGAATATTATCTGCTTCGAATGTACCTTTTTCTCACCAATCAAACAATTATACTAATACCGTCCGCGTAGACTACAGGGTAGGGTTCAGAAAGAAAATAAGTTGAAGTTTTATTTTACTCCACAGAGTCCCATTTATGTGCAAACCAAAAATCATTAAAATCGGAAAAAGGGTTTAGGCGTGAAAGCGGAATAGAAATATAAAGTTATACTCGCGTTTATAACATATACCCATTCCCAGAGTAACACTAAATTTATCCAGGATAAAAATTATCCTATATTAACTCGGTGGGACACATCTAAACTCATTCAAATCGGTTTAGTAGTTTCGGAGACTATTCAATGCAAACAAACAATCAAATCTTTCCTCTTTATAATATTAGTATAGATTAAGCGTCGCTAAGGTTTATGTTATGTTATGCGCTTAGGCAGACGTAGTGTGGGACGTCCTGCAGCACGATGGTCCGACGACTTGAGAAAGGTGGCGAGTAGCAGATGGGTGAGGGCTGCTCAAGACCGGGATGGTTGGCGCCTATTTGGGGAGGCCTACGTTCAGCAGTCGACGGCGATAGGCCGAGTATAAAAGGTTTATCTTTACTATAGCCATGTTTCAAATACTTCATCACAATATTTTTTTAGCATCACGTATTTAAGGGGAATATAATATAGTCTAGTAACTCGTATTCTTTTTCTTCCTACTTCACCTAGTTACCTTAAGCAACGATTTCACTTTCTAAGCGGCACCCATTCACGACCTCTTAGATCGCTAGAGAATTTGACGCTGGAAATTCCCAAGCATAGTACCTCTTTTCTTGGCAATTCATTTACAGTGCATGCCGCTCGCTTGTGGAACGATCTCCCTTTATCTATAAGACAAGCTCAGTCACTGACTACTTTTAAAAGTAGTCTCAAAGCACACTACACTAAATCTAATTGATCTAATTCTAATTGATCCGATACCATCAAATATATTTGTATATTTTGATACCATAATTTTATTTTTTGTTTTTTTTCTTATTCTTGTTACTCCATGGCCACCCATTTATTTTTGTAAACTACTATTTCCTGGGTTGTCTGGAAGAGATCGCTAATAGCGATAAGACCGCCCTTTGTGGCACTTTTAGAATTTATTTTAGTTTTATTATATGTTATTCTTGTTTTTGTGGTGTCCAATAAAGAATATTAAATAAATAAATAAAATAACTCTAATAGTACTACAACCACACCCAGAAGCAACCGCTGACCCAACAACAGCTAACAGATCTGTTGATTGAAGCTTTTTGTTACCAATCCATTGGTCAGCGACTATCGCACAATGATCGAATTGCCATTTCGATTATTCGAACAATCGATATATCATGCTGCTATTCTACGTGGCTTGCGATAACGAGAACCAAACAACTCGCGATTTGTCGCACTTCATTGCCAAGCCGTTTTTATAGCACGATAAAATCGCTGTAAACTTGCAAGTTGGATGAATAAGAAAAAAGATATTAATTAATCCTAAATTTGTTCCCACGATAGATATAATGGTGGCCCATCACAGTAGCTGAATGTGGAATAATTGATTTTGTAGCACTACTTTGTGATTACATCAGCTCTTATACGTTTCACTGCTGGGCACGAGTCTCCTCTATAAATGAACGAGCTTAGAGCTTAGTCTACCACGCTGGCCTAGTGCGGGTTGGCGGACTACACACCTAAGAAATTTATAAGAACTTTTAGGTGTGCATGTTTCATCACGATGTTTTCCTTCACCGTTAAAGTTAGTGATAATTCATTGAGAATACCTACATTATTTCGAAAAGTCAGAGATGTGTGCCTGTGACCGCCGAGATTCTCGACCGCGCGCCTAAATCTTGATGCCATAACTACTTACTTGGTGATTGATAGAAAAAAATTGCTTGAAAGAACGGAAGAGAAGTAAAAACAATAATTTAGCATCATTGAGTTTGCTAAAAATCTTCCACGGACAAAGGATTATCAATCAAAAAATTCTCCGGTGCAAAAAAGTCTCCGCTTAATTAGAAATGACAGAAAAAAAACTTGCAAAAGGTCGTGTTACTACTTACAATATGAACCTTTAAAAAACCTTACTTAAGACGTTAATTATATTTATAGCAAGCTATTCAAACAATTACTTCATTAAGACTGACATAATCAGTTTGTTATCAAATTAAAAGACCTAAAGTGATCAACAGGCCAATTGTAATTGGTAATATTTTTCAAATGTCCGAAGATTCTCATTTGCAACCAGGAACATTGGCCCCACAATAAACACTTCACACTATTCTGCGAGCGAAACTAATTTCCGTGGTTGTATTCATATTAAAATCAAGTCATTATATTCACAATGGACGCCCATACAGATGTTTTTTCGAATGAATTCGATTAAAATCGAATCGATTATATTCGTTCGCAATTTATTCGTGGATTTAACATTCGGCCGACGGTGTAATTTTGTGAAGAATTATTTTTATATAGACGTGTCTTGGGTACTAGGACGGATCATTGTGGATATTTCTACCGACTAGATTGAACCTATAAGCCATACGTATATGTAAGTGATCTCAAAGTAAATCCATAAGAACCTTTTACCGTTTAGTTTTGTTGGAGGACTTATCCAGATAAAACGTGTGAAGAGTATCTGCCCACATCTTTAAGAAACAAGGCGTGCAAATGGCTGCCACTGCAGTGTTACCACCGCGCCGGTTCGAAATTCTACATTAAAACATACATTTGTGCAATCACAAGTATTTGTTTCGGGAGTGGCTATATTGACCAATAAAAAACTCTCGTAGTTTCTAGTAGTAGTCCATCCTCGAAACGTGACTTTACTTAAGTCATCATCAGCCCATATATGTCCCACTGCTGGGCACGGGCCTCCTCTACAACTGAGAGGGTAAGGTTTTTTTAAAGAACTAAAAAGTTCTTTATTTAAGTATGAAGTTAAAATTGAAATTCTTCCCAAATTCCAAGAGGTATACAAATCTGTATTGAACTAAAAGCTATATGCAGCATAATTAAGAAGTGTTTATACATGGCGGTCATGAGTGCGCATGCGTGGACCAACACAAGTGTATATCTAACGGCACCTGCAGTGATTGCGCGCCGTAGTCCACGCTTTCCATATTTATTAAATTTATTATTGTTGTTTTTTCCTACCTGACGTCCTGTAACTGTATTAATGCATAAGAGACTAGAACGTAGACTGCCTCGTGGCCTCGCGGTATAAGTATGTGCCGTGCGATCTAGAGGTCCTGGGTTCGATTCCCGGGTCGGGCAAAGTGTTATTGGGTTTTTCCATTAGGAAATTCTCAGTAACAGCACGATGTCTGGAAATGTGCCCGAAAAACGGCAATCGGCTCGCCCTCTATTACGTGGGAGTGATACTTGGCGAAATGTGGGTGTAGAAATGCACCTCTGCCTACCCTTTCGGGAAATACAGGCGTGAGTTTATGTATGTATGTGTATGTAGAGTAGAACTGAACGTCTGCACGTTAAAGGGGGGTAAAATTGCAGAGATAATGTAGATATCATCATCAGCCCATATACATCCCACTGCTAGGCACGGGCCTCCTCTATGTACTACTGTGGGTACACTTACAAGTACGAGGAAGAAAACAACTTAAAAGTAGCGGTAAAAGTAAAGTTGTATTAAAGGCAATGGCAAGGTGGCCCCGCTATATGCTCTTAAAATTCGCATTAACTTGTCATCCAAAATAACGTATTTTACTGATGCGCGAATAACGTGAGGTACACAATAGACCGCTACATATATGAAAGTTAAGCATCTACAAGCTGTATATTACTACAAAATGTAAAGGACTCGAGGCGAGCGGTTAAGCCAAGGCTCGGTGGTCGCGGGTTCAAACTCTAGAGTCAAGACACACACCTCTGACTTTTCGAAGTCATCGTTAAGAGAGATGCACACTTAAAAAATTCTTAAAAAAATATTTGATGGACTACACACAAGCCCCAACACGCACTAGGCCAGCCTGGTGGACTAGACCCCTTTCAAGCCATTAATCATAATGAAGATAGATACAAGAGCGGGAGGCGGGCGATGACTCAAAAGATGGAGCTAGATGTAACGCATCATGTTTTGTTAGGAGCGGCCTGCATCCAACAAAATCGTGCAAAGTTTAAATATGTTTTTTAATTTAAATGATGAATATCTATTAAATGATCCATCGTTGCATTTGTCATAAAAGAAACATAAAATAAAGTTATACTCAAATATCATATAGAACTTTGAAACTTGCAAGTTTCTTCACAATTTTCTCATAGGCAGCGTAGGAAGGCCATTAAAGTTGCCGATAATTGAGACACAGCAAATATTTAACGATGTTATGACGATAATTACAACTCTTTGCGGCCGCAACTGCTAGCGCCTTTTACAATGTTTATACGTTAATAAAGGCAAGGCGTGAGATTTAGCAAGATAATAAATACTCAAATGATCGCTAAAAATAACAATTACCAAAAAGGTAACAGTCTATATCACACAATCTTATAACACTGTACGTTTGTGTTTTTTTAAGCATAGTAATAGAAGCATCTCAAATAGATTCGAATAAATTTATGTTTTAGAAATATTGCCTTATTTAATGTATCCACTTTTTACACAACATCGTACTTACTATCTTCCATGATCTCTACTAATTCATTCATGTCAAACAAGCTTCATTTCCATCATTATCTAACCGTATGATAATTGTTATTTTTACGCATAACTTTGAAACGTCAATTATAATCAGTTATTTTCTATTACATCACTAAAATAAATACTCTATTAACCTGTAATTAACATGATAAAATACTTCCCATAGAACCATTTTTTTTAATATCAATTGAGATGTATTTAAATATCTGTCGTCATGCTCCTACAAGATGATGCTTACTGTGCAAACCTTTTTAAACAACTTCTCTTCCTTGCAAACGAGATCAAAGAAAAACTGACAGCATTCTCGAGCGCTCCACGTTAAGAAAAATTCCATTGGTACCATTGTTGCGTCGCGTCACATGTCTCATTCCTTCTTTCTTATTTTGTCCTTCAAATGTCACCTTAAGCCCGTCGTCACGATCAAGCTGGTTGGATCTTGAAGCCTTTCTTTGTATTTAAAATATAAAAAAACAACACATTTTTGAATTACATGAGCTGTTCGATAAGTCGTGAATTTTACAACAAGCTGTTTATTTTGGAATCCATGATTAAACTTATAATTTATAAACTCTTTTGGCCAGTTTTGTTTCTGTACAAACGAAATTATCTACTCTAAAAACTCTTACTAATAGATGCCGCCCAACTTGAAAATTAATAGGCACAGCATGATTGCAAACCCAGTAACAATTTTAGATTTTTGTATTAAACTTTTCCGAAGAAACATATAAGACATGCTACCACTAGCAATATAAGAAACAATGAAACTTCTCCATGAATATTAAACAAGTGTTTAACCGTATTTAATTATAATTTCAAGTCTTTCATCATCAGCCCAAATACGTCCCACTGCTGGGCACGGGCCTCCTCTACAACTGAGAGGGTTTAGGCCTTAGTCCACCACGCTGGCCTAGTGCGGGTTGGCGGACTACACACCTAAGAAATTCCTAAGAACTTTTAGGTGTGCAGGTTTTATCACGATGTTTTCCTTCACCGTTAAAGCAAGTGATAATTCATTGTGAATACACACATAACTTCGAAAAGTCAGATGTGTGTGCCTGGGGTTTGAACCTGCGACCGCCGAAATTCTCGACCGCGCGCCTAAACCTCGAGGCCATCACTGCTTCAAGTCTTTAGCAGCAGTATATGGTTTTAACACACTAAAGGCGTTTAAATGACAATAGGAAAAATCGTACCTATAAATAGCCATCAAACGAAGCCAAAAGAAACAAAATCACAAAAAGGCCATTCATTTCCCTTACGAGACAAATAGGTATGTGAGCCAAAAGAAGATCGATAAGTCTTGTAATCACTTATACTAACAAGAATTAATATATTATGTATTGTTTTACCAGTACTAACGAACATATAACATTTATTAATAGTATTGTTTTAATTCATGCAAACTTATGATGGAAACTTTACAGATACTCATATAAGATCTTCTATTAAATGTTATCTTACTATATGGTCTTTATATATTTATGTATGTTTATTTATATGTCATTTATATATATGTATATATATATATATATATATATTGTTTTTTTTTCAATTTCTGAAGACAACTGCCTGAACTACAACCTTTCATTCCAGTCCCGTAGGTTGTCTGGAAGAGATCGCAGCTAGCGATAAGACCGCCTATTGTGCCTATACTTATTGTCTTCATTGTTTTCAATTATGTAGTATAAATTATTGTATAGTGTACTAAAAAGTATAAATAAATAAACATTTATCCTAGCAATGACATCAAAGTGGCGGTATGTAGAATGGATACGCACGAGTTGATCTGACTGCGGAGTGGAGCGAGGAGCGTGCCAAGTGTTAGCTAATTACAATAATACTTGTTAAAATAGAGATGAATTTTCAGTAGTCTATTTTATATTGAAATACTCAAATAATAATAATTATTAACAATTTATACAAATACAGTATTGGTAAAATAATTATAAATACAGACAGTGTATTGACTTCGAATATGGCGCCACTTGTTTTCGGGCGAGCTAACATTATAAAGTACTTACCGTCCTCGAGGCATTGGTGGTCGAGCCTCGCACGTAGAAACAGCTCTTTTATAATAATTTGTGAGTTAAAAGTTTATCAGTGAATGTAGTAGTGTGATATATTAAAAGTGTGTATCGACAGAGTGTTTTATTTTACAATCAGAAGTGGAAAAAGAACCAAAAACTGCTGGCCTTTTGCAGTGATCGTGATTGGTGAGTACATTTATGTGAATAATAAGTGAGAAAGTGATAAATTATTGCAGTGATTATGTACGTATAATTTGTGGCTTAGAAACTCAGAACTGCTGGCCTTTTGCAGTGATCGTGATTGGTGAGTACATTTATGTGAATAATAAGTGAGAAAGTGATAAATTATTGCAGTGATTGTGTACGTATAATTTGTGGCTTAGAAACTCCGAACTGCAGGGGTGTGGGTAGTATATAGAATTATTATTAACGTCTGGATTTCAAATAATGGGATCCAACGGACGACAACATAGGTCGCGTGAGCGTCGCGTTTCTAAGCGTAGACGCCGATCGGTGTCCAGTGTTAGTTCAAACCGCTCATCACGGGGTGATGAGCGTTCTTATAGAAAGCATAAAAAATCAAAAAAACATTCTAGGAAGTCCGGAAGACGTCATAATCATAGGCGGGCGTCTAGGGATGTCAGTAATACAGATAGATCGCGAACACGAACTCCTGTTATATCCTCAACGCCGTCTGTCCGTCCCTCTGTTGTATTAGGGTCCTCAACAGTTATAAATCAATACCCTGAACATATGTTAACTAGGCCAATGCAAACTGAAAGTGTTAGCGTACCTCAAGTACATAGTCAATCATTTGCTACTCATGTTAATGTTATCCCGGAGTTTGACCCCAGTGATGGTTCACAAAACATTGAAGCGTGGTTACATAAAGTCAATGAATGTGCCCAAATATTTTGTTGGAATGAAAGGCAAATCTGTTACTACGCCTTAGCAAAATTAACTGGTCTCGCAAAACGTTGGTACCAAGGATTACCCTCACTAATAAATACTTGGGATCAATGGATGGAGAAATTAAAGTCTGCTTTTCCTTCGACTGAAAATTATGGTGACCTATTACAAAAAATGTTACAATTACGTTGTAAGATAGGTCAACCTCTAGACGTGTATTATTATGAAAAAATGTTATTAATTAACAGATGTGAAATCATAGGTCGTAAGGCAGTTGGTTGTCTAGTACATGGTATTGATGATAAATTTGTAAGAATGAGTGCAAATGCTTGCCGCTTTGAGGAACCAGAACAGCTCTACTCTTATATAAAAACATTGTCACAAAGTGATTGTTATATACAAAATAGACGCAGGACTTTTAATAGGGACGTAGGGTTAACTCAAGACCAATCCACTAACCTCGAAAAGTCAAAACCCGGTATTGTTTGTTATAACTGCGGGGAATCAGGACACATTCGGACGAAATGTACCAAACCGATGAAAAAATGTAACATTTGTCGTAGGGCGGGTCATTTGGCTAAGGATTGCCGTAATAGAAGTAACGTAGCTTTTCCGCTGGATAATAATAGCGTTGATTCAAATGAGTTACTGCAAATCAAGGCCTCGACTTCAGAAAACAATGTTATGCGTATTCAATCTAGTATGATGGATAGCCGTAAATATTATAAAAACATATTTATTGAAGGAATTGTTAAACAGGTTTTTATTGATTTAGGTAGTAGCTGTACACTAATGAAAGAAAGTTTAGCCAAGGAAATTTATGGCTCATATATCACGAGTTATGATCTTCCAAATCTTAGAGGATTCGGAAATACTAATGTAAAACCTTTAGGCACCGTTATAGGAACAATCGTTATTGACGAAATCACTACGCAGATTGATTTTGTAATAGTGTCTGATGAGTTTATGCCATATGATGTATTAATAGGGCAGACGTTCACGGAATTACCTAATGTTGTCATGTACAAAACTGCAAGTAGCTTACATTTTTATGAGGCCCCCAATATTGATACAGACGATACTATGGATAGTAAAATTAAACTAAATTTAATTGCTGATACTATTCTTAGCCCTGGTGCTACCTGTCCCGTCGAGGTAGAAACAACAGTAAATTTTGCAGGATCTCTTTATATTCAAGCATCATTTCGTGACTCTGGTTATACCAAATATTTAATATTACCCGGCTTGTATGGTTTTAGTGATAGTAAGGGATACATAATGATTTCTAATTTTAGCCATAATGATTTGACATTTAAAAAGGGTCTTACTTTAGCTCGTGGTTTAAAATACAATGAAATAAATGAATCTTACGTTGGATGTACTACAATGGATGATCAACAGTTTAAGCCGTTAGTCCTGGAGGATATTAATATCGGAACACGGTTAAGTAAAACAGAACTTGAAAGTTTAGAAAAGTTGTTAGTCAATTATAGGGATTGTTTTGCATTGGATTTATCCGAACTAGGTAAGACAAATATAGCAGAATTAACCATTAAACTCAAAGATGATATTCCTGTAGTGTACAATCCATATCGTATGTCATTGAAAGAAAAGGAACATTTGTCGATTATCATAGAAGATCTTCTTAAAAATGGTATTATTAGGGAAAGCTCGTCATCTTATGCAAGTCCCATTTTATTGGTAAATAAAAAGAATGGTCAAAAACGGCTATGTGTGGATTACCGTGCGTTGAATAGAAAGACATTAAAAGATAAATATCCACTACCCCGTATCGAGGATAAATTAGACTGTTTAGGCGGCAACAAATATTTTAGTAGCTTAGATCTAGCTTCGGGCTATTATCAAATACCCGTAGAGGAAAAAAGTAAACATCTTACTGCTTTCGTCACTCCTGACGGCCTTTACGAATACAATAGAATGCCGTTCGGACTAGTCAATGCCCCTAGTGTTTTCCAGAGAGCAATTAATTCTATGTTAAATAGCGTGGGTACGAAATTAGTCCTTGCATATATGGACGATCTCTTGGTTCCCTCTAAATCTGTACAAGAAGGTTTAGAAAAGCTTGAAAAGGTGCTCATTCTTTTGAAGAACGCGCGATTAACCTTGAATCCAAAGAAATGTGTTTTCTTTCAAGAAAAAATTGAGTACTTAGGATATGAAATTTGCAGCGCGGGTATTAGACCCGGAATTCAAAAAATTAAGGCGGTGAGTTTATTCCCAGAACCGAAAAATGTTCACGAAATTCGGCAATTTGTAGGTCTTGCCAGTTATTTCCGCAAATTTGTACACAATTTTTCGGTTATAGCCCGGCCACTTACTAATCTTACAAAAAAGAATGAGCCGTGGCGATTCGGACCTGAACAAATTAAAGCTTTTAACGAACTCAAAGACAAGTTAGTAAGTCGACCCGTTCTTGCTCTCTACGAACCCGGTGCTCATTTGGAGCTACACACAGATGCAAGCAAATTGGGGATAGGGGCAATTCTTCTTCAAGATTGTGGTAAAGGTGTTCAACCCATTGCTTATTATAGTAGACAAACATCACCAGAGGAACAAAAATTTCATTCTTACGATTTAGAAACTCTTGCAGTCGTAACGGCCCTAAATAGATTTCGCGTATATCTATTAGGCGTGCCATTTAAACTTGTTACCGATTGCAATGCCATTAAGTGTACAATGACTAAGAAGGATTTGGTTCCTAGAGTAGCTAGGTGGTGGATTGCAATGCAGGAATATGATTTTTCTATTGAGTACCGTGCAGGTTCAAAGATGAGCCATGTAGACGCCCTAAGTAGAAACCCGGTCGATTCAAGAGATACAGTCACGATCGATGAAGACAATTCTTTGTGTCTTCATATTAATGTAGGTAATATTGATGTAGCTGATGAAAAATGGCTTGAAACTGTACAGCAGACGGACACCGAATTACAACGAATTGTCAATATTTTGAAAGATCCGGAATCTAATAATATAATAGAAGTCAAGAAAAATTTTACACTAAAGAATAACAAATTATATAGAATTGTGAAAAGTGAAAGCAGTGTCCGACTGCTGTGGGTAGTGCCAAAGTCTGTCAGATGGCAAATCGTTAAAAGAAACCACGATGATGTTGGACATTTTAGTTACGACAAAACGTATGACAGAGTACGAAATGTGTATTGGTTTAAAGGAATGCGCCGTTTCATCAAAAAATATTGTAAGTCATGTTTGCAATGTGCGCATAACAAAGTACCAGGTGGCCCAAAAGAAGGGATGTTGTACCCTATACCAAAACCTAGCAAACCATTCGAGGTTTTACACGCAGATCACTGTGGGCCACTACCTCAAAGTAAAAAACGTAACTCTTACATATTAGCCGTCATTGATTCCTTTACTAAGTTTATTTTTATAAAACCCGTTAAAAATTGTAAAAGCAAAACAACGATAAATGTTTTCAATGAATACTTTTCGCTTTTTGGAGTGCCACGCCGATTAATTACTGATCGAGGCACTAGTTTCACGAGTCAAGAATTTAGTAAGTTTGTGAAAGAACATGGAATTTGTCACATTTTAAACGCGGTTGCCACGCCTCGGGCAAATGGGCAAATAGAACGATATAATCGATCTATTTTAGATGCTCTTAAGGCGACTAATAACGATCGTCCAGATAACGAATGGGATGTAGTAATCCCGAAAATTCAATGGGGCTTAAATAATACTGTGAATAAGACGACAGGTAAGACGCCTGCCGAATTATTATTCGGTATTAATACTACTGGCGTTTCCGATGGTGCATTGAATTCTATTGTGTCCGATGCTCTTAGTCCAGAAAATCGCGAAACTCTTAGAACTAAAGTTAGTGAAAAAATTGTAATAGAGCAGGAAAAACAAAAGGCAAGATTCGATAAAACACGTAAACCCGCTCATCAGTATCATGTCGGTGACCTAGTACGTGTTGAAAGAGAATTTAGTGGCACTATACCAGGTCAATCTAAAAAGTTAATTCCTAAATGTTCTGGGCCTTACAGAATTGTAAAAATTATTGGAAACGATAGGTATGAAATCGAAGACACTCCTATTACAAAGAAACCGGGTAGGTCTACTTATAAAGCTGTGGTTGCAGTGGATAAAATGTATCCCTGGTTAGCATTTACCAATGACCTTGTATCTAGTGATTCTGAAGATAATACCTAGTACTTTATGATAAATTGTTGTAATATGTGTATTTTGTTATATTAATATTAGCATGTGAAATGATTACATTGTAATGTTTAATTATAATTAGCCCTTTGTGGCGTTACTAGCCCTGTGTGGCGTTATTAGCCCCTTGTGGCGTTGCTAGCCCTTAGTGGCGTTATTAGCCCCGTGTGGCGTTACTAGCCCTTTGTGGCGTTGCTAGCCCTTTGTGGCGTTATTAGCCCTGCGTGGCGTTTACTAGCCCTGCGTGGCGTTACCAGCCCTGCGTGGCGTTTACTAGCCCTGCGTGGCGTTTACTAGCCCTGCGTGGCGTTTACCAGCCCTGCGTGGCGTTTACTAGCCCTGCGTGGCGTTAACTAGCCCTGCGTGGCGTTTACTAGCCCTGCGTGGCGTTTACTAGCCCTGCGTGGCGTTAACTAGCCCTGCGTGCCGTTTACTAGCCCTGCGTGGCGTTTACTAGCCCTGCGTGGCGTTTACTAGCCCTGCGTGGCGTTTACTAGCCCTGCGTGGCGTTAACTAGCCCTGCGTGGCGTTTACTAGCCCTGCGTGGCGTTTACTAGCCCTGCGTGGCGTTTACTAGCCCTGCGTGGCGTTAATAACCCTGTGTTATGATATCATCACGTATAATAATGTATATTATATTTAAATAATCTATTATTTTTAATGCACTCGGGGACGCGTGCTTGTTCAGTATGGCCGAATGTTAGCTAATTACAATAATACTTGTTAAAATAGAGATGAATTTTCAGTAGTCTATTTTATATTGAAATACTCAAATAATAATAATTATTAACAATTTATACAAATACAGTATTGGTAAAATAATTATAAATACAGACAGTGTATTGACTTCGAATATGGCGCCACTTGTTTTCGGGCGAGCTAACATTATAAAGTACTTACCGTCCTCGAGGCATTGGTGGTCGAGCCTCGCACGTAGAAACAGCTCTTTTATAATAATTTGTGAGTTAAAAGTTTATCAGTGAATGTAGTAGTGTGATATATTAAAAGTGTGTATCGACAGAGTGTTTTATTTTACACAAGGCCGGCCGGTGGACAAGTGTCTCAGAACATTTGTAATGTACCCTTTAGTATTGAAGAAACAATACCCTCCTTCGCGAGGATCTAATGGAAAGCAACAAATCCTCATTTGATGTGATCGATAGCTCAACTAAATGAAATGACATTAATTCATTTAGATTTTAATTTTTTTATGAATTAATCTGAATTAATTTACCACCCAGGTCGGAATGCTAAAGAGTCACTAAAGGGGAACCAAGATAGGAAGCAAGAAACCCTAGTGTTGTTCTATTCCAAAAAAATATACATATGTATAACAAATGTGATATTGGAACACTTTTGTGTCAGTATAAAAATAAAATTAAGTTTTATGTCAATACTTAATCCTAGTTTTGCGTTTAGTTTAATGCCCTTGAAATAAGATCCTGTAGTATTTATCTATGATTGAAAATAAAATTATTATTTTGCAATACCTATAATAATTAATAATATATATCCTATCAACTGCCACGTGGTCTCGCAGTAAAAGTATTTGGCGTGCGATCTAGATGGTTTCGATTTCCGGGTCGGGCAAAGTGTTAATGAGTTTTTCCATTAAGAAATTCTCAGCAGTACGCAGTTTGGAAATGTGCCCTTAATTGGAAATAGGCTCGCACCCTATGACGTCGGGCAAAACACAATTGGCGAAATGTGGGTGAGAAAGGTTATGCATGTGTGGTATGTTTAGGAATAAACTTACACTTTACACTAGGCATAAAAGCCGCTATGGCAATTAACACATGTACATATGTTTTTTCACAGGTCTGCAAAAGCCACCACCTGTACCAGATTTGAAGCAAAGTCACACAAAAACAATGACGATTTTTGGGTATATTGAATTTAAAGAAGAATGTATAAAAATAAAGTTACAATAACTAAAAACATTTTCAAAATCTGCCTCATGAGTACTTTATCAACGCTGTATTTACCTGAGACATTCAACACTACATATATTTACACGGCACTATCAGATGATATAAAAATAAGACTTGTTTATCAAAACACTAGTCATAGAAAAGCTATGGAGGAAGCAAGATTGAAAAATTGACGGTGACGATTTACAGAAAAGGCCGTTAAACTCCAGACGTCCAGTAGAATTGTAGGGTTAAGTCAAAAATTAAATTAAGTAAAATCTAAGACTTAAACAATGGAAGAGTTTAATGACAGTGGCAAGCATACGCACCTAGATGATGTGCTAAGCTCTCTGGGTGCGTTCGGACGGCACCAAATGGTTACCATGGCGATGCTGGCGCTCGTGTACGCTACCAACTCTATGTACAACATCAACTATGTGTTCGCCGTTGAAGATGTCGGTTACAGGTGAGATATTTTATTGTAGTTCTATTTTTTATTCAGTGACAAAGTGTAACCTGGTTCAATCATTTGGAAATCATCGGTGGTCCTATCGTCAATTGTTGGTCTAGGTTACAGAAATATGACCGAAAATCGCCAATATGCTTGTGTCCTGTTACATGGGTTTCTCTTGTTCTTATTCCTTCTATGTTAAATGCTCTTTTAAGCCAGAATGATTGTGTCCAGATATGAAATATAGTCACACTGTTTGGAAAGTTTTTTAATCAAGATGCCGTGTTGTTACTTTGCCGAGCAACTATTAAAATAATTAAAATAGTTGTAATAATTAAAAACCTTTCCGAATATTTTAAAAATCTGTTATGATAATTGTTATGTCCAGATGTTTCAGGTTTGGTTTGTATAAATAAAACTACTTAAGCTTGGTTTCAATAGCGTCTGACACGTCCACTCGGTCCGACATCACAGGTAGTAGTGCACCGGTTTGAGTGGGGAACAGCGCTTATATTATGATTTATTTTCACGTTTACCTTACAATTAATTATTAATATTACGTGTACACTACAATAATTTAAATTATCAGTGTATTTGTTCAATATATGCTGAAAGGTTATCGCGAAATATAAATTAAGATGGTCTTTTAAACATAAATAAATACAAAAATAAATACACCCAACAGTCACATACATAGTTCTGATCCCACACTAAGATACAAGTCTTGTGTCGTGGGTATCAGAAACTACGAGAGACTTTTCGGTCTCACATACACCCAGACCCGAAACAAATATTTGTGGGTCACACAAACATTTGTCTCGGTGCGGGGATCGAACCCGCGGCCTCTCGTTTCGCAAGCTGGTGTCTAGCCAACTGCGCTACGGGGCTGTCAAGGTCTGTGATGAAATGATTATAAATAATAATGTAACCTAATGGTATAAAAAAGTAGTGATGGTCTCGAAGATTAGGCGCAGTCGAGTCTCAGCGGTCGTGGGATATTTGAAACTAGAATGTAATTTTTATCAGGTGTAAAATTCCGGAATGCGAAGATGCCAAAACAGGATTCCTTACTCCATGGTTGGATTCGCAGTCGTTATCCAGTGACAGCGTCAAGGAGTGCTATCGATACCCTGTGGGACCTGGATGCACCAGAGCCGATAATTCAAGCGAACCCATCGAATGCACTGAATGGATCTACGAGGTTCCTAACAGCTTTGTAGCTGAGGTAAGCTGTATATTTAAAAGTGGTAAAGACACGTTCTAGACTTTTGCAACTATTCGTTGGCCGTTTAGACGGTTGTGATACTACAGTGTCACACAAAATATTTGTGAAGCAATTATATTAAGTTTTTCGTAGATTGCCGACAAACTATGTAATTCACTGGTTGTAGAAAATTCGTATTAGAGGCTTTAAAAAAGGTGCTAAGTATAGATTATTATTTAAGATGTGTTTTACAGTCATGCTCATCCGCCCATTCGGCCTTAGTCCTTTAACGGTGAACGAAAACATTAGTGCTTTATTGAAATATAATTTCCAAAAGGTAGTATGACTATTTATAGCTCTGAAAAATTTCACAATAAATACTTTTTTCATATATTTGTCACTATTTTCATGATATTGTTTAGTAAGATTACTAAAGTTTGAACAGATGGGATAAACGTCATTAGTTTTATCATTTAATATAAAGTTTAATTCCTTGCGTTAGATAACAATATCTCATTTCGTTTATTTTAGGTGTTATAAAAATCTCAAAGTAAATGGAACGCGTAAAATTTTGAACGGATGTTTTATTTGGGTAATGAGGCACTTGTAAGAAAGGCACAGAAATCATAAATTTACATCTTATCATAATAAACTTGTAACAATTTATTACTAAACAGTAGACTTGAAAGAAGCTTAAAGAACTTATTTTCTGCTCTACTAAACACCTTTTTATTTGTTGCAGTTCAATCTTGCTTGCGAAGACTGGAAGCCAACCTTAATAGGAACTGTTCATAGTTTCGGCAACATGATCGGACTACTTATCCAAGGACAGATATCTGACAGGTGTTAGAATCATAACTTTTGGTAGACTAAAAGTAAAATAGAAAAACCAGCGGGCTTACTCTCAATAGTAAAAGCATGGAGGCGAAAGTGATGGGCCAAGGAGGGCCCAATAGTAGAATATATATGGCCTGATATACATATTACATACATACATACATAAACTCACGCCTGTATTCTCCGAAGGGGTAGACAGAGGTGCATTTCTACACCCACATTTCGCCAAGTATGTATCAGACCCACGTAATAGGGGGAGAGCATATTGCCGTTTTTTGGGCACATTTCCAGACTCCGTGCTGCTACTGAGAATTTCCTAATGGAAAACCCAATAACACTTTGCCCGGCCCGGGAATCGGACCCAGGACCTCTAGATCACACGGTACATTCTTGTACCGCGAGACCACGAGGCAGTCATATTACATACATTATTCGAGCAAATAAATAATAAGAAGGCAATTTTTATTTGGCAGGTCATATAATATAATTATGTTATCCTTACTGGACCAAATACATGCCCACTGAGTTGGACTCGCTGGATCTACTCAGGTGTGGGTCGCGCCGCGTAAATTCCAGTAGTAAAGTGAGCCCGCTGAGTTTGTTTCGCCGGGTCTTCTCAGTCAGGGTCGCGTTTGGATCCGGTGGTACCATTAAAATAATACGTGACGTTTCGGAAATACACAAGGTCCATCTCGTTATTTACTTTAAAATAATAATAATAAGATAGTATGTATTTCCTGATGAAAACTAAAAATAAATTATAAAAAAAAACCGTAAATATTTTTGTACAAATTATATAAAATGAACCATAGTTAAATTATAATGTAATAATAAAAGATTTTTCTTTTCTGTATTGACTTGTCATAAGTGCTATTTGATTGCCTACGTGACCAAATAAAGCAATTTCATTTCATTTCATTTCATTAATTAGAAGTTTTAAATATACTCGTATTAATACAGGTTCGGAAGAAAGATGGCAGCAGTGTTCGCTGGCACGATGGGCGCAGTACTGGGAATCGCCAAGAGTTTCAGCTCATCATTTTGGGTATATGTTGTACTTGAAGGTTTAGAAGCAGCCATCGGTGACGCTCTGTCACCCATGTTCATGTTGAGTAAGTATGGCCATGAAAATATGACATGTGCGAATTTACTTATTTGATAACTCTGTAAATGTTATGCCTCGCTTCCTTAACTAGTCCATTGATTAATCAGGAGAAGACTTCATAGTTAATACCGTTAAGCATGACGTATTAACGTAATAGTAATAATTAATGCCCTTCCCACTAGTTTCTGAAAGAATAATCGAAAGTAAAACTTAACTAATATGCAGTTCGTTTTACTGTGAATAGTCTTCGAGTCGATCATAACAGCATTGGACTCATGGCCTTACAGTACAAAGTCGCACGTAGCACTTAACGATACTTAATGCTATATAATACGACAGAATATTTATTTAAACTTGAAAATAGATAATGAAGACCATTCCCAACTAGAGAATTATATAACTGTCCCATTACAGGTATCGAGATCGTGGAGAAGAAGCGTGCCATATTGTACCAGATGATACTGCTAAACTGCTACACATGTGGTCTAATCGTCATGCCATTCATCGCCTGGGCAGTGCCGTACTGGCGACATTTCTTAAGAGTTATCTACGCTCCAACATTACTCATCCTTACATACTCATTCTTCCTCGACGAGAGCATTCGCTGGCTCTTCAGCAAGGGCAAGCGTGACCAAGCAGTCCGGCTTATCAAGAAAATAGCACGTCGGAACGGCGTCAAGATAGATGAAACTCAGCTCAGCAAACTTGACTATAAGGATGAAAGCACCACCGATCTTAGTGACCGACGACTGTTGCTAAAAACCTTCCGTTCAAGAATCATGATGCAACGGTTCCTAGTCTGTACGGTGTGGTGGTTCACCATCACGCTAATAAACTATGGCATGATGATTAGTTCTGTGTTCATTGACGGCAACAAGTATATCAACTTCGCGCTCCTTATGTTAATGGATATACCAGCTAATGTGTTCTACTGGCTGGCGCTGTCCAAATACAAGAGAAAAAATCCTTTATTGGGTTCATTCCTCATCGGTGGGATATTTTGTATTGCGCAGCCGTTTATACCTAAAGGTAAGTTTTATTGTCTTAACATTTCCTTCTTAAATTACACAGAAATTAGAATTTAGTGTAGTACGATCAAAATAGATTGTCAAGAACCTAGAGTAATCATCATTCGATACTATTTGATACGGGCATCTTATATTATATCGCTCTATTCACTAGGTGATACGGCGGTCGCAGGTTCAAACCCCAGACACACACCTCTGACTTTTCGAAGTTATGTGTGTATTCACAATGAATTATCACTTGCTTTGACGGTGAAGGAAAACATCGTGAGGAAACCTGCACACCTAAAAGTTCTTAGGTGTGTAGTCCGCCAACCCGCACTAGGCCAGCGTGGTGGACTAAGGCCTAAACCCTCTCAGTTGTAGAGGAGGCCCGTGCCCAGCAGTGGGACGTATTTGGGCTGATGATGATGATTCACTAGGTAACAGTATCTCTTACTTTAGCTATTGTTGTTTCTATGATATTTCCTATTATCAATATGCAGTTCTAACTCTATTTGTCTTTTAGGTTACGCCTGGGCGGGTCTGACACTGTTCATGTTATTCGAGATGCTGGCGACGTTCTCCTACAATATCGTCTACATGTATACGTCAGAGCTGTTCCCTACTTACACCAGGAATTCCGTACATTCCATATGCTCAGCATTTGGGAGGGTTGGATCTCTAGTAGCACCACAGACACCGCTACTTGTAAGTATTGTTATCGTTCAAAAATCTAGTTTCTAAAGAATTAATTTCGTGGTGTAAAAGAAGTGACTTAAGTTGAAGCGGAATGTTAACACATTCACTGCCTTCGAAATTAATGAAAATGATAGCTGAGAACCAATTTTTTGTAAGGCAAATTTTGATTAAGTATTTACGAATATGTAAAAATATAGATGAATGAATATGGTTATAACTATTATTTTAATAAAAAAAATCATTTTTCGGATCCGAGTGGTCGGCACACAGCACGCCAGGTGCCGAACTGACTACAAGAACTAAGGTGACTACAAGAAGATGAACGGGCCGCTCGCTCGGATCCGAGTGTGAGGCGCCGCCACTATGGCCCTACTCCACTCGGATCCGAGTGGTGGGCAGTGAATGTGTTAAGGTTGGTTGAGCAATTAGAACTGAAATCATACGACAACGAAAAACGATAAGGTCTTGAACTGATGGACCTGGAGCAACTTGAACAAAAGGGAATGCATGAAGAAATAAATGATAATGGATGAAGCGAAAGAAGTATGATAGAACTAACCAAAAACTCTATGTATTTCGAAATCCTGCAATTTATCATTATCCTAATGACATAAAAGCAGTGATGGCCTCGAGGTTTAGGCGCGCGGTCGAGAATTTCGGCGGTCGCAGGTTCAAACCCCAGGCACACACCTCTGACTTTTCGAAGTTATGTGTGTATTCACAATGAATTATCACGTGCTTTAACGGTGAAGGAAAACATCGTGATAAAACCTGCACACCTAAAAAGTTCTTAGGAATTTCTTAGGTGTGTAGTCCGCCAACCCGCACTAAGCCAGCGTGGTGGACTAAAGCTTAAACCCTCTCATTTGTAGAGGAGGCCTGTGCCCAGCAGTGGGACGTATATGGGCTGATGATTGATGATTGATGATTGAATGACATAAAGCAGCAGTGACAACAGAATTCTTTATTAACTATAGTAAATTTTTATGAGCCCTCATAACTGCGCTTCTATTGAGTCGAAAATGTGACATGGCGATAAAAATTATGTAGTTGCGTCGACCTTGTCACCCAAACTCGTTTTATGCGTTGCGCCCACGCACCTGATCCCACCTGATATCGGACTACAAACGTTTATCAAATGCCTATTAGAATTTAAAACAAATTCTTTGGTCTTAGCACTCAACTATAATCTCTCATCTAATAATGATGTAGAGCCGCGGTTTTTTTTTTTCCAAATACATATATAAACTCACGCCTATCTCTCATTAGGGTAGGCAGAGACCATAGAGCCCCAAACACACTTCTTTCGCTTCCTCAATTGACATTATCCTCTTCATACATGCACATTGATTTCGAGGACTCTTATTAAATCATCAATTGGGTGTTTAAAATATCTCTAGATCTCAATATTATTTTTTTTCTTGTATACAGCACTATTATCAATATATCATAACCATTATCAGCAACATATGTATTCTTTCTGAGTAGATGCCTCAAATACCTTTAACCTTTAAAATTCCATTCGTGAATCCTCAGCTCTGCAGATTCCCCACTATGTTTCCTTTCACCGTTTTACGTTTTTGAATATACTGCTATAATGTATTAAAATCGCAAGTTTAATTCAAAATTCCATACGATCATAAAAATGTCAGCATGTTAATAAAAGTATCAGTATACAAATTATGATATTAAAAGTCCCACGCAAGGACATCCTGGTAATTAACTTATTGGAAACAAGTTTTTTTTTATACTTTTTAGTATGACAAATCATAATACAAGTTCAAGGGAGATATGCGTCGATAAGAATGAGTTATATGTGCATAATTAGGGTAGATTATATCGTCACTTTAAGCTAATTTAACAGCAAAACAATTATCTTGTACTAAAACTTATTAAAATTAAATATAGAAATAATCTAATCCATTTTTTGTAAGAATTTTAAAACTATATTGTCAACGCCACCCTCATCACTTATTTGATATACATATATGTATATACTATAGAAAGGAATCCAATGGTTAGGCAAAGTTTATGAGACCCGAAATGCTAAGCCCTCCTTTGCTTCATCAAATATCATAGTTTTCTTCGATTTCACTATTCTCTAATTCACCTTTCGCTATATTTGTAACCACATCATCTTTCACTCCACATTTCTGTTAAACTATACTATTTTTTGTACTGTCAAAACGACACCATTATAAATCATAAGCACGAAGCTATCTAAATAGACACTGCCATCTCTGAGCAGTTTTCCTAATTTCCAACTTTTCCAATTATTTCACTATGGACATGCTTAGATATTATTTCTGAATATGGATATAATCTAGAACTACTTTAACAGATGTCCTACTGGACGGGACTGCCAAGGCTAATCTTCGGCCTGACGTCACTGGCAGCGGGGTCTCTGACGCTACTAATGCCAGAAACAGCAGGCGTGGAACTACCAGACACGGTTGAACAAGCAGAGAACATCGGCGCAAAAAAGCAAGAATACCAGATGCAGAATATGACGCTGCTTGGCAAAACAGACGAAGAGATGAAGCCAAAATAGTTGTTAAGGTCCTAAAAATGAACGTCGGGAAAGTTCGTCTGAAATCGATGAGAGTTTCTTTTGAAATTATTTACATTGAGTTGAAACTTTGTATTTGAAAATCATACGATTGGTATTCGTGCTAGGTACATATTTAGTATTTAATCAAAAAAAAAATTGCCAAATAATCATACCAAGGTCAACCAAATAATAAAAACGACAATTTGACAATTTAATATGCCGCTTTTAATAAATAGATTTTGTTTAAAAAAAATCACCAAGCCAAAGAACATATTATCCATTTATAATAATAAAATTAATTTAAGTTTGTAATGTGATGATCTGTTTAGAATATTAACCTTAAAATGTTTGTTTTATATAATTATCTTTAATTGATGTGTTATATTAAAGCTATGAATGAATGAACAATAATTGATTGAATGAATGAACGAATAAATGATTGAGCTTCACTCAAAAACTGCAACTGGTAACATCAAACGTTTTACTGTTTGTAAATAAAGCTAAATATAAAACATGTGCTCATAAACAAATGTTGAAATAATTATTATTCAACAGCTTAAACATTTGCGCATCGTCGACACGCAATGTATTTTACTACATTGCCCGTTTTTAATGAATTGAAGAAGTGTTCGTCAAACATAATCGACAGTGTAAATTAAAAATAAAATGGATTCTCGTTTAGTAAGTCTCTAAGCAAAGTTAAAAAAGATAATTTTATGATAATGTGTACATTTCTTCGTTGATAAGTAAATCATGTTGAGTACGAAAGATTTGCGTCTCATTATTTGTGTTTAAAATGTCATAATTAATTGCCATCGCCTTATTATAAAGATTGTGATCATAGGTCGTATAAGTGTTCGTTTCCGGGTCCCAATCTGAAATTGCTCGGATTCGGTTAATATAATAGCATACATACATACATAAACTCACGTCTGTATTCCCCGAAGGGGTAGGCAGAGGTGCATTTCTGCACCCACATTTCGCCAAGTATGTATCGGTCCCACGTAATAGGGGGCGAGCCTATTGCCGTTTTTCGGGCACATTTCCAGACTCCGTGCTGTTACCGAGAATTTCTTAATGGAAAAACCCAATAACACTTTGCCCGACCCGGGAATCGAACCCAGGACCTCTAGATCGCACGGCACATACTTATACCGCGAGACCACGAGGCAGTCGTGATAATAATATAATAGCTTTGAAAGATACTGATGTATGTGTATGTCAATAATAACAAAATACAGCCCCGTGGCGCTGTTGGCTCGACACCAGCTTGCGAAAAGAGAGGCCGCGGGTTCGATCCCCGCATCGAGACAAATGTTTATGTAATCCATACGTATCTGTTTCGGGTCTGGGTGTTTGTGAGACCAAAAAAGTCACTCCGTAGTCTCTGATACCCACGACACAGGACTTGTATCCTAGTGTGGGGTCAGAACTATGTGTGTGACTGTTGGGTGTATTTATTATTATTTATTTACATGATTGCCTCGTGGTCTCGCGGTACAAGTATGTGCCGTGCGATCTAGAGGTCCTGGGTTCGATTCCCGGGTCGGGCAAAGTGTTATTGGGTTTCTCCATTAGGAAATTCTCAGGAACAGCACGGAGTCTGGAAATGTGCCCGAAAAACAGCAATAGGCTCGCCCCCTATTACGTGGGACTGATACATACCTGGCGAAATGTGGGTGCAGAAATGCACCTCTGACTACCCCTTCGAGGAATACAGGCGTGAGTTTATGTATGTATGTTATTTACTTGAGCTGTAAATACGATAACATATCGTCCGAAGAGCCAATATGATGATACAATAAATTATATTTTACGACAGATCTGTCAATGTATGAAAGTGGCAACATCCGCCGCAACTTATTTGCGATAACGGTGCCATAACATTTTATCATAATTCAAACTGTAAATGATCTAGATCATTTATGTTAATAAGTCTAGATTTTTTAGGAACTTAGATAAGTTATAAATTTGTCTGGTTTAACGAGTTTGAGTTTTGAGGTTACAGATTCAGAATTCACATTGGTAAATACAAAAAAGAAGAAGATAGCAATGAGACAAAAGTATATGTATATACCGAACTTACCTAATAAGGGGCCGTTCAAGTGTTAAGTTAGCAAAATTTAAACAACTGTCAAACCCCCCATCCCCTATGTTAACAAAAGTAAGCAAATATCTTACTCAACATCCACAATATATTTTTTTAGTATGTTCTGATTCCAAAAATTAGGGCAATTTTTTGTAGAAAATCTGGATATAAAAAAATTAAATGCTTACGTAATAACCATCCAAACCATGGTTTGCCCCATGTAAAATGTAAAAAAAAGAGAGGCAAAGCAAAGCCAAGACCCCCACCCTATTTGGTGCCTTCGTAATTCTTGAATGGCCCCTGAATTGAAAATTTTGACAGCCCCGTGGCGCAGTTGGCTAGCCACCAGCATGTAAAACGAGAGACCGCGGGTTGAATTCTCGCACTGAGACAAATGTTTGTGCGATCCACAAATATTTGTTTCGGGTCTGGGTGTTTGTGAGACCGAAAAGTCTCTCGCAGTTTCTGATACCCACGACCTAAGACTTGATCTTCGTGTGGGGTCAGAGTATGTGACCTTTGGGTGAATTTATTTATTTCTATCCATAAACAACGCATAAGACTATTAACCGTACTAGGATGGCACAAAGTCACCCGTAATTAAGACTGTCGGGCCACGTACAACGTTCTCAGCACTACTCACTGAATCAATCTAATCCCAATCAGGCGCACAATCACCAAGCCCCGTTCGCTGACGTTCTCCCCTGCCCGCCCCTTCACTGCGCAAGCGTTAATTGCTCGGTCTTCGGAGTTGCGAGGAAGCGCGGTAATGACGTAGCAATTATAAATTGAGATGTTACTGACCACTAGCTGTGGATAGAAATGTACGCACTTTAATGAGTTTAACGGTGTATTGGTATTAAGTCTTCAGCTTTATACTGATGTTATGAAGTTGCTTTTACAGACAGTTTCGCGTGTGTTGGTGTTGACTTAACTCTTCTTTGTACTGGAACGGTAAAGTGCACGAAATGTCACCTAATAGTAAGCACTGGGCTTACCAAACTGTGCAACCAGAAAAGAAATGCCGAAAAATTACGGATGTAGGAGGCATGCTTTGAGTAAAGTACTCGGGATAATAGGAAGGAAGGAATACATAGGCCGGTAAAAATTCCACAATAACATTTTATCGTCATGATGATCATCATCAGCTCATATTGCCACTGCTGGGCACAAGCCAACAACTGAGAGGGATTAGGCCTTAGTCCACGAAATTCCTAAGAATTTTTAGGCGTGCATGTTTCGTCACGATATTTTCCTTTACCGTTAAATTACGTAATAATTCAATAAACATCACTTACTAGTCATTATAAAGAACTAGCCCATATAAGTCCCACTGCTGGGCACGGGCCTCTTCTACAACTTAGAGGGATTAGGCCGTAGTCCACCACGCTGGCCTAGTGCGGGTTAGCGGACTAAACACCTTAGAAATATATCCCGTATATCACAGTAGTTTAATACTTTCCCCTATTTGGGTATCAAATCCAGAACTTCTCAATCGTACGCCGCATACTTGTGACTCAACTACGCGACAGGGAGAGAAAATATTACTACCACTATTACATAGCAAAAGTATCATTTGTCAACATCACAGCTAGTACCATTAAAAAGTACTTAACTATTAAAAAAATAATGATGATAAGAAAATGAAGTAATTGCACCCTTTCTACTAGACTTCTATTGCTGCGTCTTGGCTTGTATAAGTTATACTTTTTCAATTACCAGTTATTATGAAAAATGCTTTCTCTTCACTACACAAGCGTTGAGACGCGTTCTTCACTCATAATTGTTATAATTAAAACAATTCCATTACAAAAATGAGGAATTAAAACAAAAAACAAAACTAAAAAGTTTTAAGAGAAGTATTTCTTCTGCAAGTTAATGAGCCCTGTGGGTATTTTAGAGTGACGTGTGCTAAGTACATCTCCGTGGCTAGAATTAAACATTATTACGCTGAACTAAATAATTAAGAATGAGAAAAAGGCCTCTCTTTCGCTACTCATCTAATAATTATATATGTACAGCATCTTTCACAACAGATACAAGTAATAATAACAACCCAAACCACACGCCAATATTCCTCGAATGGGTAGGCAGAGGTGCATTTGTACACCCACATTTCGCGAAGTTTGTATCAGTCCCACGTAATAAGGAGCATGCCTATTGCCGTTTTTCGGGCACATATCTAGATATGTGTTTGAGTCTAGACTCCGTGCTGCTACTGAGAATTCCCTAATTAAAAAACCCAATAACACTGCCCGACTCGGGAATCGAACCCAGAAGCCCTAGATCAGCCTCGTGTTTTATCTCTGAAGGCTAAAAACGAATGTTTTTAAAAACATAATTTGGCCGTATATGTTCGAATATCATTTTTAGATATATAAAATAAACTCTTGCCAAGAATATACTGATCATAATATAGTATTAAAAAAACAAGTAGCTGGTACAAGTTACAGCCAATGAGAATGGGGGGGGAAGCTATGTCATATTATAACTATTAACAGTAAAGGATCTCCTTGTATCTACAATAACACTGGAAGCTGTCGGCATTTGTCCGTTATCATTTCAACTAGTGATCCGTAGCTTCCGCAGAAGCTAAGGGGCCCGCAGTGCGAGCCCGTGAATCATATTTTATGAACGCATTGTTCATGATCAGAGCAACATTCTTGACGCCGGTAAACGTTTTACTATAAAAACTTTCTTCACAACATTATTAAATGTAGTGACAGCCCCATGGCGCAGTTGGCTAGAGACCAGCTTACGAAAGGAGAGGCCGCGGGTTTAACCCGCGACCGCCAAGATTCTCGACCGCGCGCCTAAACCTCGAGGCCATCACTGCTTCATTACCTTTATATCAGACCTTTATATATCTATCCATATATGTATATAAAGGTAGTTTTGAGTAAAAGACGATCAGTTAAATAAATAAAATGTCTAAAAAAGTAAATTATACCAGCTTTTGAATAAACGTCATCCCAAACAGAGAGAACTGTACTGCAAACAATTCTTTGAATGGGTAGATACGAAGACAGTAAGTCTCTTCACAAAGGTAAATCGAAAGTGCCCGCAGCCAGTAGGGCGCGGTGTAAACCGATCGCAATTCATTGTACCCCGTGACAATAGAACCAGTCTGAATGTAGTCCCTGTACCGGCACAATGCTGGTAACATAATCTAAAAGTTAGGCCGTGATAGCAACTCAATCCGTGACGTTGGCAACTCGGTCACACGAAGCCGATATTACTAGTATACCTACGCTAAGTGTATGAGTAATTTTCATGTATGCTACTTCGAGTTAATTGACTGCTGGGACATTAATTTATTCGACGTGTAATAATATTTACCAGATGAATATAAATTTGTGAAAACGTCATTGGTCTAAAAGTTTTAAATATCTCGTAGTCTCGCGGCACAAGTATGTGCCGTGCAATCTAGAGGTCCTGGGTTCGATTCCCGGGTCGGGCAAAGTGTTATGTTTCGTGGGACTAATACATACCTGGCGAAATGTGGGTGCAGAAATGCACCTTTGCAGACATGATATACATAAAATTTATACTAAGATGTTACAAAATATCTGGAAAGTTTAATGAATTTAGTGTTTTGTACTCATCAATTAAATTATTTTATTTAGTTTATTTTTGCCTGCCCTATAGCCTCTTAAACTAAGTTTTTTCTACAAACTATTAATAAAGCCCTAGATTGTTATACCTCGTTGGATAGCTGATGAAACGTAGATATTTTTAGGCACATCTGCAAAACAGGCGCCATAATATGTTTTTTTTTATATCTTTACGAGAAAAATAAACTTTCAAAATGTTTGTTTAAGTTTCTGAGTTTTAATCGTCTACAGCGACTTTATTATTCATTTATGTACAATATTAGTTATTGAGGTCATAAAGCATCTTATTTTACATGGAAAAATCGAATAATAGTAGTAATAAGACTTACACATTTCAAAATATCTAAGCTGAAAATCAGGAGTGTTTTGGAAAAAACAATTAAATTCAAAAATTTCGAAAACGGTTAGATTTAGGATAGGGTGTCTCATAGTGAAATCAGTCAGAAACGATGTAAACTATACGCACTTAACGGGAATAGGTCGACTTAACCAATAACCCTGTATATAACCGCGAAAACACAAGACAGGTTTTGAATTTTATACATACATAACCTCACGCCTGTATTCCCCGAAGGGGTAGGCAGAGGTGCATTTCTGCATTTTTGAATTATGTCCTTCTATATGCTATGTGATTCAGATTCAGTAACAAGTGCGACGTTTCTATAGCCACATACCTATGGCTTCGTCACTGGTATAACTCGTTTGAAATTGGATCAATATCTGGTTTGTACAATTTGCCGCCGGCGCAGTTTATACATTCATTGATGTGAATGAAATCTTTTTGCATCAAGAACTTGGATCTAGGTGCAATGAACCCAGGGATTTACTGTGATGAAGCGCCGCTCACAATCCTTGTTGGGGTACACTTACAGTCATAACGTAAAGAGGTTTTGCTCCTTCATTCATTCATTAATCATCAGTCGCGGGTTCAAACACCAAGCTCACACCTCTGACTTTTCAAAGTTATGTGTGTATTCACAAAGAATTATCACGTAATTTAACGGTGAAGGAAAACATCGTGATGAAACCTGCACACCTAAAAGTTCTTAGGAATTTCTTAGGTGTGTAGTCCGCCAACCAGCACTAAGCCAGCGTGGTGAACTAAGGCCTAAACTCTCTCAGTTGTAAAGGAGGCCCGTGCAAAGCAGTGGGACCTATATGGGCTGATGATGATGATAATGATTTAATGTAGGTATTTGATTTTGCAAAGACTCACTGAGCGACCTGTTGGAAACTGATTGTACCTATACCTACAGTGACATCCTGAGATCTTTGATGACTAACTTACTCATTCTGTTTGTTTCTTGTCCATTTAACTCTGATAAAATTTATCGGCATGATTTCATTAGAATTTACTAAAGAAAATGTACCACGTAGGAAGACAACCTATTTCGCATTCATAACGTTAGCTCGAATCACTGATTCCGTTAAAACTAGTTTAGTTTTTTAAGAGCAACCACTCGTAAAAATGTCACTTGTATTTAAAACAACAATACTCAAAACAATAGTGTCCTAAAACAGAATTACTGTTAGATGCACGACAATGATACTGGACCTCGATTTGCATATTTTTTGCGGCGACGACGCCTCAATCTAGTCTCTTTGACCGTATGACGTGGCCTAAACGCCGTTTTGAACAACATATAAACGTAATTCCTACTACAAATAAGCAGTGATGGCCTCGAGGTTTAGGCGCGCGGTCGAGAATTTCGGCGGTCGCAGGTTCAAACCCCAGGCACACACCTCTGACTTTCCGAAGTTATGTGTGTATTCACAATGAATTATCACTTGCTTTAACGGTGAAGGAAAACATCGTGATAAAACCTGCACATCTAAAAGTTCTTAGGAATTTCTTAGGTATGTAGTCCGCCAACCCGCACTAGACCAGCGTGGTGGACTAAGGCCTAAACCCTCTCAGTTGTAGAGGAGGCCCGTGCCCAGCAGTGGGATGTATTTGGGCTGATGATGATAACTACACAGTTTAAGTTAAATTACTTCTATCAGTGACTTCGTCTGCGATGACCTTTGCATTAGGTCCAGAAGCTTTTAAAATATCCGACCAATTTTTCGAGATTAAAAGTGTCTCGTTTTCTTATCTACTCGTGTGCATATACAAAAGCTTGACTGATACTTGCTCATACACAAAAATTGTTTTAACACTAGAATAATATATCTAATGAGTACTTATAAAAGAGATGATAAGGCGCTATATTTAACTAAAAATAGTCTATACCAGTCTTCAGTTTCTTATCTATATCCGCACCTAAATTCATCAAAACCGCTTTAGTTCTCTAAGCATAAGCTTTACGTACAAACTTACTATCGCAGGTATAAAAATAGGATATCAATAAGATTCAGATCGTGGTAGAAACATTAACCTCATACATACAAGGTTTAGCTTAACAAATCTGCGTTAATAACTAAACGGAATATATCCTGAGAAATGCGGTTTAAGCCCCATACAGTTATTAAACATGAAACACTCGAGAACAACGGGAGCTGAGAACGCTTCTTGCCACACATTCGCCACATAAATTACATTATTAACTGCAGCTCGACCATGCAAATGACGAATAGAGGTAAATTATACACTCCCGGCTGTTTCCCTGAAGAGGCAGAGGTGGATTTCTGCACTTACAATTCTCCAAAGAGCAAGCCTAACGCTGTTTTTCGGAGAGAGAGATTTTCTCGCCACTTGGTGTTTTACATGGACAGAATATTTCTTACCATCACTTCGTTGTGCATTTTTTTATGGAAACATATGATGCCTTCAACCTAGACCTTCAAATATACAGGATCCTTGAAGTACCAAGCAAGCATTTGTAATGACGAGGGCAGTCTGGGTCAGATGATTAGGAACATCTATTAATATTATAAAGAGATAAAGTTTGTGACTTTGTGAGGTTGATAGTTGGTAGGTGATAATCTCAGGATCTACTGAACCGATTTGAATGATTTTTAGTAGAGATGTACCGACTAGTCGGCGACTAGTCGGTAAAGCCGACTATCCGGCCACTTTCATAGTCGGCGATTAGTCGGCGACTATTCGGCAAAGAGTGCCGACTATCCGGCCTCGTACTTTGTATATATTTCTCAGTAAAATGTATGACGAATCACATTAAATAAAAACCTTGATAATTATTTATTCATATTTTCATTTTATATTCAGACAATTTGAAATGTAAAGCAAAGTAACCTTTCCTTTGAGAATCAGTTTTACAATTACTTGCTTGTAAAGAAATCATATCTATTGCTGTTATTAACCTTAATTAACAAACAAACCGACATACATTTTCTTAACTTCAGTAAACATTAATAATTATTTCTTCTTATCATTTGGCATTCTTAACTACTAAAAATTATTATTTGGCATTGGTTTACTTTGCCAGAATCAGTGTCCAATTGTTCAATAAACATCCATACACGAGATTTTCTTTTTGACATGATTAAATTTTAATTGCGCTATTTCACTTTAATTAACATTGGAACAATAACAGTTCTATTAATTATCTTGGCACAATTTTTTTACACCTAAGCACCACTCTGACCCTTGACAAAAGCAACCAAGAAACAATGTGAAGTTAACAATACAAGTAGAGACATGCTTTCAAAAAGCGTTTGCGACTTTCACGCGAATACGCTGTAAACGATGGGTTACCAGAATAACTGAAACCGTAATCGGCTTGGCCGACTAGTCGGCCGATTAGTCGGCCTCTTTATACCGACTAATCGGCTAGTCGGCTAGTCGGCCAAAATCATAATCGGCACATCTCTAATTTTTAGTATTGACATAAATGGGATCGACTCTGTGGACTAAAGACACTAGACAACAACTTTTTTTCTGAAATTAACCCTGAAGCTAGGCGGACGATGTCGCGGGCAAAAGCTAGTAACTAATAATCACCTACACTAATATTATTAACAGAAAAAAAACTTTTATGTACATACATACATAAACTCACGCCTTTATTCCCCGAAGGGGTAGGCGGAGGTGCATTTCTGCACCCACATTTCGCCAGGTATGTAGCAGTCCCACGTAATAGGAGGCGAGCCGTTTTTCGGGCACTTTTCCAGACTCCGTGCTGTTACTGAGAATTTCCTAATGGAAAAACCCAATAACACTTTGCCCGACCCGGGAATCGAACCCAGGGCCTCTAGATCGCACGGCACATACTTGTACCGCAAGACCACGAGGCAACTTTTATGTAATAAATAAAATTAACTACTACTAGACCAATTTGGACGATTTCGGGTACTAAGGTAGATAAGAATTTCAGAGAGGACGAACGAGCAACGATTTTTATAAAATTGCCTTACCAAAATAACCATAAAATAACCATTCCCATCTTTAGCTGATAATATACAATCGTTTCATTCAATAGTATTTTGCTGCTAGTGAAAAATCACTTATAGCCACAAGCAGCAGTTTGCACACAGATTTCGGCCTCAGAACAAGATTAAACCAATAGACCGGCTAGAACAATTTACCACGAAAACGACCGACTTTTACTTAAAGCAAGAAGTTCTACAATTGCCCTAAATGTGCCAACATCAGAATTCGATTAAATACAAGTTTTTGCTACACTAACAGCCTCTATAGACATGTCATCTTCTAAGAACTTAATCAATTTACTACCCGACATTAAGTATGCAATCTGTGCGATTTGATGTGTTTATACCGTATTAGATTTAAAGTTAATTTGATTCCTAGTAAACATTACTTGTTTAGCAATGAAATTACATTATGACTATGGTACAGCGTAAAAAGTTACAAATTATAGGCTGTTCTTTTAACAGTAAATAAAAAAGTTCTCCCGACACCCACATTTGTCTCGTCTGCTGGTGTCTAGCCAACTGCGCTACGATTCTGTTTCATTTAAGAATAGGTTTAAATCTTTCTCAACTAAGAAATATATTCCTAAAATATTTAACACGCAAAACATTTAATATTAGAGAAAAAATAATGTATTTTTATAAGCCCTATAACTACAAATGGCGTCCTTGTTGAGTTAGGCGACAAGAAAGTAAGAAGTTGTGTAGGATCGGCACGATTGCATGAAATCGAAGAATTATCATCGTGTGGTAATTAATAATTTATCTGGTATTTTTTGATAAAAATGGAAAGCAATTCAATAAGCTTTTCCTAGTGTCACATACTTAGTGACACATGCGCGTGCATTTGTTACTTAGCTTTGCAATAAAGTTTTAACAAACTGTCGAAACATTACTTTATTTGCAAAAAACCCTTCAGTTTTACATGTTTTGCACCAAAGTCTAAGTCAAAGTCAAATTTATCTTTATTCAAATAGACTTTCATAAGTTTTTTTGATTCCTGATTTTTAACCATTTTTTAAACAAAACTTAAATAACCACAATAACTTAATTAACCGTGATCTAAAATCTTTGAAATAAAACAGTCGTTGTTTTCTTTAACGAACCTGTTCCAGCCACTTTTACTCAAACCTGTGAGCCATAGTATAATAAACATTACGTCATAAATTGTTCGGCGAGTCGGCCATTACAGTATTTGTAGTGTAAACGTTTGTAGACGTGTCGGTGGGCCCCGGGCCGTTTGCACTCGCATTAGTAGAGGTGTCGCGCCGGACAGAACAAATAAATGGGGGAAGCCCTAGCGTACAATTTGCTTACTAACCTGCAACCTTGTGTTTCAAGCCTTGGGCTTACGGCTTTTTACATACTGGCGACTTGGGACAAATATTACTGTTTTTTGCAAATGGAATTATGCCAAGCCTATTATTAAAAAAAAGTTTAACACGCGAGACTTATTTGTGTCACTATAGTTTTATTTGTTGAAGCAGTGATAGCCTCGAGGTGAAATGAAATGAAATGAAATGAAATGAAATTATTTATTGAATCTGTAAAATGTCAAATACATCACTTAGATTCAGTCATTTCAAAATTTGGTTTACCACCCTGTTCGGAAGGCAGTCATAACTAGAGAAGAACGGGCAAGAAACTCTAGTGTTGCTCTTTTCCAATCAAGAGATAGTTTACAATATTGATACAAAAAATGAATTTCTCAAATTAGAGCAGCTCATTAATACTATACCAGATTATTGTATTGAATATGAGAATAACATAGTCATCTTGAATGGAGAAACTGACATTTAACTAGGTTAAATTATAAATTTAAGTTAGGATAAGGTTAAGTTCATAAATACAAATAAGCAAAAATAGGCAGACCAGTCCACACAAACAGCACCCGTTCACGAGTATGACGCATGTGCCAGCCATCGGTCTCCTCAACCATTTCATAGGGAAGTGACCGACCCGACACACGACGCCGCCGTAAGCACAGACATTTCAGCGAGCATGACATACCTAATTGCTTACAAAGTACTAAACTAATAAGTAAATATGTATAAACAGCTATGTCCATTGAAGAAGACTCAGTCAGACTTGGGATTACAATAATTATTAATTAAACCCAAGCTTCGTTATCCTCCATATATTCTGAAATTGTATAATAGGCTTTGTTACATAACTGTCTCTTAGTAATTTCTTTAAATTTATTGTAGTTTAAGGCCTTAATATGAATAGGGATTTTATTGTAAAAGTGTATACAGTAACCCTTAAAAGATTTGCTGATCTTGTGGAGCCTGGTCTTATAAATAACTAACTTATTTTTATTGCGTGTATTTCTATCATGTATGTCAGAAACCTTTTTAAATTTATCAATATTCTTATGAACATACATAAGATTTGCGTGTATATATTGAGATGCCACTGTCATAATATCAATGTATTCTCGAAGGTCCCGGATTCAAACCCCAAGCACACACATCTGACTTTTCGAAGTTAAGTGTGTATTCACATAGAATTATCAGGTACTGTAACGGTGAAAACCTGCACATCTAAAAGTTCTTAGAAATTCCTTAGGTGTGTAGTCTGCCAACCTGCACTAGGCCAGCATGGTGGACTAAGGCCTAAACTGTCTCAGTTGTAGAGGAGTCACGTGTTCAGCAGTGGGACGGATATGGGCTGCTGATGATGATGATGATGATGATAGTTTTATAGCTTGTGTACGATGCCCACGATTTAAATAGATACCAATATCCTACTGCTCATAATAATTGAGCAAGTGGTTATGATATGTATTGAAATCGCTTATTAATGGATATCCTAAAAGTAATTTTAAAATTAGAACTCCATGGTTTTGGCAACTTCCATACTCTTTGACTAAATTTTTTGTATGGTTTTTGTTTGGTTCTTTTTTGCCATGGCTCAACCCACTTATTTAGCCAACCTGACTAGTTAGTGTTATTTTGTGACATACGTAAATAACTATTTTTTCGCCTTTAAAAGTGTGTTTGCTTTGACATGCCAGTATTAAAACAAAAATAGAATTCCCTAAACCGTCTTTACCTATCCATAAACATACATACATACATACATAAACTCACGCCTGTATTCCCGCAGAGGTGCATTTTTGCACCCACATTTCGCCAAGTATGTATCAGTCCCACGTAATAGGGGGCGAGCCTATTGCCGTTTTTCGGGCACATTTCCATACTCCGTGCTGTTACCGAGAATTCCCTAATGGAAAAACCCAATAACACTTTTGCCCGACCCGGGAATCGAACCCAGGATCTCTAGATCGCACGGCACATACTTGTACCGCGAGACCACGAGGCAGTCCATCCATAAAATATCTTTTTTTTTGGGTTGAGGCCTAACTTTTAACTAAAGAGGTTCATTATCCCACCACAAGTAAGACTGTATGGATACCATCTAGCTAGCCATATAACTGTCGCTGTCACTAACAATAAAAAAGAGAAATTGCTGATTTTAAAAATCTAGACTGAATCCAGATCAACAGTCCAACCTCACAGTGAGTCAGTTGATGACATAACATAAATAAAGTTCTTATAACCTGCAGAGCCTAGATATCTGAGTCTAGGAACAAAAAACGGAAAAGCTCAACATATTCCTCTGAATAATACATGACGTAGATCAGAAACGTCACTTAGCGGTAAATAACAAGTCACATACAACTTAAAATATCTTACTAATATTATAAACGCGTATGTATTATAAAAGTTTGTATGTATGGATGTCTGGATGTTTGTTGCTCTTTCACGCAAAAACTACCGAATGGATTTCAATGAAAGTTTACAATAATATAGCTTATACATCAGAATAACACATAGGCTATATATTTTTAAGATAGTGTGTGAATTGTCCAAAATATAACGATAATTGTCAAGTAAGTCGGGAAAAACTGCATCTGCGAGCTATTCTTGCGTACGCTGCGAAAACTGTAGAGTTTACACGTATATAATGTATAAGAGAAATGTTTATCTTAATAAGTCCTACAAAAAAGTCCGCGACAACATATAACTATCTTTAAAATTACGAGGAATATGGTAAAAACAACAATTTCATTTTCTCATATAAACTGTTCTACCTAATTTCCTGTCAAACATTTCATGTTTATCCCGTCAATACGGTTAATGGTCCCCTCAAATTAAAGAATGTATTTAAATAAAGGTTTTGAATCGACAACATATATCCACAATATTCGAACAATTGCGTATTTTTCATTTTAAAAATGCAGAATAATCAGTAATGAAAAATGAGTGACATATTTATTAGTTGTCAAAAATGTATGCGAGAGTTCAAAAATTTATTTTTAAACTCCTTGGTTGTATCTGGATTAAAATTTACAAACGAATGCAGGCTCGGTAGTCATCACGCTTCGTAATCTAAATAATGATTTCACTGATCCCAACGGATATACCCTTTGATTTTAGCATATATTGTCAATGCGAAAGTAACACTACTGTGTTATACTTTCACGCCTAAAATATTTGAGTTATTTGGATGATTTTTGTTATGGATAGAAACGGAAACATAAAAAGGGACATATGTAGGTTACTTTTTTTTAATTCATTAAGTGTAATTTGGGCACTTGGGAGACGTTTAATAGATTTACTTATTATCTTTCTGCACCCAACCCTGAAGTCTATGCGGACGGAGTCGCGGGCAAAAGCTATCAGTTATATTTCAAGATGGCGTTTCTAATAAAATATGATATATTTACGCCTACATCTTCAAAGACCAGACAGAGAAGTGAATTTCGCTAACTGTATTTTTATAAGTTCACTAGATTCTAGCAAACCTATTACCATTTCTCGGGCACAAAACCAGACTCCGTGTTGCTTAAGATGATTTTCTAACGAAAACCATCGCTGAACTAGGGACCTCTATATCGGACCTTGTACCTATAGGTACTAATGCCGCGCCATCAACAACGCAATCAAAACCTATTGGACTTTGTACCTATACTAATTCCGCGCTATCAACAACACAATCAAAATCTATTGGACCTTGTAACTATACTAATGCCACGGTATCAACAACGCAATCAAAATCCATTGGACCTTGTCCCTATACTAATGCCGCGCCATCAACAACGCAACCAAAATCTATTAGACCTTGTACCTATACTAATGCCGCACTATCAACAACGGAATCAAAATCTCTTCCCGTATCAAAACATGTTTTTCCGAGTGACATAAATGATTTAATAGAAAAGTTATGCCGCAGTTAAATTAATCTTAAGATAATTTTTAACCGTAAATTATGAGAGCTCATCAAGTTAATCACGGGTTATTAATCTCACTAATGTTCAGAACAATTTATTGAATTAAATTTATCATCACTTATTATTGGAAAGATTTGATAATTGATTGTAATGTAATATTGATATATTGTTTAAGTCTCGTTTTTTGAAACAAAAATACGTCGTGTTTTCTAGAGATTTTGAAATTATTTTTCATATCAGACCAAGTATTATAGCTTTTATATGGAAGTAAGCTCATTCCTTACCTACTTTGACCCTTCTGCTCATTAGCAAGGTTGCTTGATAGAATATATATACAGAATATGCATTATATACAGAATATGTCAAATTGTCAACCCATCATCATCCTCCTCATCACCAGCCTCTCTCACATCCACTGCTGGCATAGACCCCTCCTATGGCACGCTACTGGGCTCAATCTTTGTCCCTCCTCATCCAACCGCTGCCAGTCAGCTTGCGTATATCGTCACCCCACCTAGCCAGAAGGCTTCCTACACTATGTCAACCTATATTCGCCCCAATATAGGTCACGGGCCTCATCTCCGATTGAGAGGAACCGTAGTCAGTTTACTACGGATTATTGAAAAACGCACAAAAAAATATATTTTTAGGCACATAGGCTTCTATACAATTATTTCCTGTTTTCTTGTTACGTAATGTATTAAGATTACGGAATAACCGAAGACAAGTCGCGGACGGAACCTAGTAGTATAATAACCGAAGACAAGTCGCGGACGGAACCTAGTAGTATTTTAAGTTTATAAGTCGGTGTTGTAGAGGGGAGCGCGGGGCGATGCACCTGCGACCGACCTTGTGCCCGGTTGGAAAGTTGACGTCTTAACGGACAGGTTCGAACTTGCTATCGTAATTGTACACACCACGGTGATTCGAATTAGGTATAGCTCCTCTTCTTGGGAAAATGTAGCTCTCAAAGTTATTTTATGTTACGTTCGTAGTAAATGTACATCTTGAGCATTGCTGTGAAATAAAAGAAGCCTTCATCATCATCAGCCTATATAGGTCCCACTGCTGGGCGAGGGCCTCCTTTGCAACTAAGAGGGTTTAGGCCTTAGTTCACCATAATGGCCTAGTGCGGATTGACTAAGGCTACTAGCGCCTTATACTATTACTATTAATCAGTAAATGTTATTGTTATTGCAGTGACATATTTTTTAATATTGGCTTAATGCTTTTTTTAATATGCCGATTTATTAATTGACGAAAATAATTTAATAATAATAAGATAATAGTTATGTTTTATTCAAGATATCGATAGATTCTAATGTTGAGACTCTTACAAGTCCTACATTCATGGTCATGTACAGCTACGATGAACAGCCCGTACAGAAATGACACCAAGAAATGCTCGGCAAGTTTACATAGGATCCTAACATTACTACCAGATGCAATCAATCAGAAAGAAACAAAATACGATCAATCAAAAAGTATCAATACTGTTTCAACGGTCATTTCTCCCTGGCCGTAAATAAGCTACTGTGTAACTCTACTTACAATTCCTAGTGCATCATGAAAAGTCACTCGAAATGTCACAGCTAACTGCATGTATACCGCAGGTTATAATGCCGTTTCAACGGGCAGTTAGACCATAAGCAGGTGTGGGCCGCACGCGCCGACACCTTGCGATACATTATACTATCTAGCAAATTAATTACATTCTAAAAGTTATTCCCCGCAACTCCATACGCGAAACATTAGATAATAAAACAAGTGTATTTGAAGTTATACTTCTTTATCTTTTCTTTGTCTTTTGACAGCCCCGTGGCGCAGTTGGCTAGACACCAGCTTGCGAAACGCGAGGCCGCGGGTTCGATCCCCGCACCGAGACAAATGTTTGTGTGACCCACAAATATTTGTTTCGGGTCTGGGTGTATGTGAGACCGAAAAGTCTCTCGTAGTTTCTGATACCCACGACACAAGACTTGTATCTTAGTGTGGGATCAGAACTATGTATGTGACTGTTGGGTGTATTTATTTATTTATTTATTTAGGCGCGTTATGAAAATATGAGGGAGCGAAATTTTAAGATGCGCGCGCATCACTGTAACACAAAAGTAAGACGTTAAAGCTGCCTATTGTAAGTGTCAAATGTATCAGAAAAGTTTGATTGTGTTTCGGATCGAATATTTTTCAAAAAAAGTTTATATGTTTTAGATTTTAAAAATGTAGAATAGTGACAGTAATAAAAAGGGATTGACATATTTATAAGTTGTCAAATATTTATGAGTGCGTTCAGAAATATAATATGTTGTGTAAACTAAGAACTATGTATGTGACTGTTAGGCGTATTTATAAGTTTAACTTCAGTCGTGTGGTATAACTTCTAACGCGTGTAAGTACGCACACACTTTTTTTCCCACTTTTTTTATTACTGATCCGCTTCTATTGGTCATCGCGTGACGCTATAGTCTACAGCCTCCCTCGATAAATATAATATTTAATACAAAAAAAAACAATGCAAGCCGGTAGTTACTGAGATTAGCGCGTTCAATCATCAAACTCTCCATCTTATATTGGTATAAATTTTGTGACTTACCTACTATTTATTTGTATAATCGTGAGTGTCAACTGATGGTGACTGATCAAATAGTACAAGCTTTAAGTATTTCGTGCGCCGGTTCAATACCCAGACACCATTGATTTTCGAAAAAAAATACAATTTATTTTTCTAAAAATAACTATTGTAGGTACTGTAACAATTATTATGTTATTTCACTATTTATAATTTTGTAATTTTGTAAATCTATACTAATATATGCTGAAGAGTTTGTTTGTTTGTTTGGTTGAACGCGCTAATCTAACTAACTACTGGTCCGAATTGAAAAATTATTTCAGTGTTAAATAGCCCATTTATTGAGGAAGGCTATAAGCTATATAACATCACGCTAAGACTAATACGAGCGAAGCACCAATAATAAATGTTTTTGGATCGGGGGCTTTCTTTTTTCTTTTCTTTTGAGATCTTGCGCTGCATGCGCTGCGGAAACGGTTAAAGTTTCTCTAAAGTAATGTATGACAGAATTGTTCCCCTTTAGAAGTTCTAAAAAAAAGTCCGCGACAGCATATGTCTATCTTTTAAGGTTGGCTCACTATAACCTTTTTTATGTTAACCAAATTTGTTTTAAAGTAAAGCATTATTTGTGAAGGTGTTTTTATAAAGATGATATTAATTCTTATCCAAATAAATACGTTATTCATCACAAGTATTTAATTTAAAAGAAATTTGCGCTTTACATCATTTGATTTCAATGAGTATCTTAGAAGATATCGCAGTTATAAAAAAAACACCGAAGCGAAAAAATGATCAAGCGCGCAATGATGTACAAGGCGCCGGCCGGCCGGCGCGCGGCGGCACACCTTTCACGTCTATTTGACCGATTTGAATGATTTTTTGGTATGGACATAATTAATGGGACTCTGTGGAGTAAAATAGACTACTATTTTATTTCTGAACTCAACCCTGTAGGCTACGCGGACGGAGTCGCGAGCAAAAGCTAGTGTTGTAATAAAACTAACAACAACATCCAAAACTGGCGATACCATAACTAATTTTGGACGCTTCACAAAACACGAATTACAAAGTAATAGTTATAGAAACAGGCGCGACCCCGCGACCCCACGCGTTCGTTTCCCAGCCGAGGAATTTGGGTTGTTTAACTGATCTGGCCGTTGATAATACCTATACTGTTACCATTGTAAATCGCCTTCGAAATTTTCAATGGGAAATTTTGTATAATATGAACTCAAATGAAATTTATTTTAGAAAACATGAACACAATAATTCGAATGTCGACAGGTCCCAATCAGTCGCGGTACTTCCATAGAAGCCCAATAGCGTTAAACGTTAACTGTGTAATGAATAGTTTATAATTGTTTATTAGTAGTATTAGTTATTAGTAGGATATTCTCATTTATATATCCAATTGCTTTTGTTTAATAAAGATTTAAAGCATAAAGATTAATATTCGGAGTTTTAAAAGGCAAATTGGGCTTTTGGGCTTCTATGGAAGTACCGCCACTGGTCCCAATATAGGCAAGCCCTTTGCTTGGGTACTGTTTCATCTATTAACGAAATTGTTAATTTGATGTGTGCTGAAGAAGGGATATTTATCCTTCTAAACAAAGGATAAGCTGTAAATAACGAGGTATGCTAGTGTGCCACGTACCGGAATTAGCCTACATTTAGGTATATAAGTATTAGGTTCGTATTGAGGGATATATTTAAAAAAAAAAGAAATACGTTTGTATTATAAAAAAATAAAATAAAGTTAATTTAATTTTAATCAAATATGCTCCATTTATTAGCTACAACCTTTTGCCGTTTTTCGGGCAACAAATGGATTCCATAATTAAAAAAACAGATCATTTTTTGATGCGATCTATTCATCGATCCATTTTTGATACATACGATTTTTTGATAAGTGCTGATCTGCAAGTATGTATTGGATAGATCGAAATAGATGGTAATCACAAGGAGCACAATCTGGTGGATTTGCGGCTTGCAGGAAACACTTCTTCACTTAAGATCTGAAAGTGTATCTCTTACAGTTTTTGCGAGACGTGTGGGCGAGCATTGCAGTAAAAAACAGAAGTAAATGACGAAAGTGATATTTATCGCATTCCATACTTAATCACACTAAAAACTTGCATGGGTTTACTATAAATGAGTTACTTCGAATAATTAAAGTGCAAGCTAAAACATGCAACATCGAATATCTAAGTAATTTGCACCGACGTGACGCGACAGCTACTTGATACGTTCCCACAAAACTAACCGGAAGACCTAATATATTTTTGCTAACTAAATATAGTATAATACACTATATTACCAGTTACCTAAAGACAAAAAAATTGACCCCTGCCATTATTTACGCAGTTCATGTCAATTTTGCAACTAACCATGACATGACATGAAGTCGTGATGGCCTCGAGGTTTAGGCACGCGGTCGAGAATCTCGACGGTCGCGGGTTCAAACCCCGGGCACACACCTCTGACTTTTCGAAGTTATGTGTGTATTCACAATGAATTATCACGTACTTTAACGGTGAAGGAAAACATCGTGATGAAACCTGCACACCTAAAAGTTCTTAGGAATTTCTTAGGTGTGTAGTCCGCCAACCCGCACTGGGCCAGCGTGGTGGACTAAGGCCTACACCCTCTCAATGGTAGAGGAGGCTCGTGCCCAGCAGTGGGACGTATATGGGCTGATGATGATGATGAATCATGACATCACTTCTTGAATTCATTAGATCAGACTCGATCTCCCAAACTAAGTTCTTAATACACCTTCGACGCTTTTTTAAATATCATAAATCTCCTCTTTCCAAGTTACTAAATTTCCCTTGCATTTTCATTTCAACATCATAAACTCCAAAATCATTTCTATAACAAACAGATCTCCATCGAAGGTTCCAACAATTAGAATGTCGCCATACACAAGGTTACTGAAGGCACACAGTGACAATTAGTTACACAAACAACGCAACAGTCGCAGTCGGTAGGAAGCCGGAAGAACTCTACCAGTTTTACTTGGTCGTATTTGTTTTGTTGGACAATTACTTTGTAGATTCAAACTAGTTGACTGTTGATATCTGTTTAAGGATGACGGATGGCGGAGAATAATTAGTAACTCTGGAATGTAGCGAGAACATCCGTTCTATGTGAGGGCCACCGGGAGGTTCAAGTTAGTAAGTTAATACACCCAACAGTCACATACATAGTTCTGAACCCACACTAAGATACAACTCTTCTGTCGTGGGTATCAGAAACTATAAGAGACTTTTCGGTCTCGCAAACACCCAGAGCCAGACCCGAAACAAATATTAGTGGATCACACAAACATTTGTCTCGGTGCGGGAATCGAACCCGCGGCCTCACGTTTCGCAAGCTGGTATCTAGCCGACCGCGCTACGAGGCTTTTAAGTAGCCACCTACTTGATATTTAAATTCAATACAAGTTTTGGAGTTTAAGGTTCTTTCCTTTTATGAAAAAAGAGTTGTGATGGTATGAATCTATATCAGTCAATATCAAACAACCCCATCATCTTGTAATATACGACGAATTTTAATACACGCTCAATACAAAGAACAAAGTCACCCATAACCACCATTTGAAATCTATTGCCTAATACGTAATTATAGGTATTTACAAGTTGTGAGAGCATTTGAATCGGAGAATCATCGGCATCGATTCAGTGTTTCGACATCGCAATGCGCCTGTCGAGCTCCACAGTCACAACTCAATCCCAATGCAGTCTGCGTTCACGGTGGCGTTGTACTTACTTATGTTTAGACATTAGACAAGAATCTGGACACTAAAATATGACGTCTGGAGTAAGGCTTGTAATCAAAGCAAAAATTAAACAAAAAAAAATGCCTCGAAAATTAAGCTCATTGAAATGAAATTATCGTTTATTTATCATATAATAGCCATCATTTGACAGCCCCGTGGCGCAGTTGGCTAGACACCAGCTTGCGAAACGAGAGGCCGCGGATTCGATTCCCGCACCGAGATAAATGTCTGTGTGATCCACAAATATTTGTTTCGGGTCTGAGACCGAAAAGTCTCTCGTAGTTTCTGATACCCACGACACAAGAATTGTATCTTAGTGTGGGATCAGAACTATGTATGTGACTGTTGGGTGTATTTATTTAAAAAAAAAATAGCAATATATAGCAATTATGACACGTCAATACATGTTTAAAAAAATTATATAACTGGTGTAAAATACACTGGTACATTCACTTCATGACAACGCCGTAATAAAGGTGTATACAAAAATTCAGCTCACTAGATTTTTTTCGGCTGATTGGGATTTTAAATGCCTATAATGACTGGACTAAAGTATTATTATAATATGTAACGACAATACAGCATTGATGTGACATGAATTTCAAAACGTCACCACGCGCCATCGGGCCATTCACATTAGCATTTGTCACGGCATGATCTGCCAACGATTATAATACCATTAGCAGCTGGATTCATGACGGCAAAACCAGTCCATCGATTTACTGACATTATGCCATTGTGATGACTTAATGTTACGTATGAACACCCGTTGATGTACTAGATATGGATAATGCCCGCCATTTGGAACATTGATTAGTCATGTGAACGAATTAGATTTTTTGTCATTTGCTAAAAACTGATTTGGACTTAAATAAAGGTGCTCAATCAGTTGTAGGGATCTTCAAGAAAAGAGCGTATATTTTCCTCAAAGGCCGGCAACACACCGATGATTCCTCAGCTCTGGTATTATGGGTGTTGAACACTTAACATCAGGTGGTTCACTTTCTCGTTTGCCTCCTCTTTCCACAGTAAAAAACTATTGTATTAAAACCCAAGGCGGTTTAAAAAAAACCCAGTAAGAATGTAGTTTTACTTTTCGTAAAACTGATTACGTGAAAAATACAGAAATGACTAATTAATTGAATTATGTGAGACCGAAAACATTCCGCTAATTTCTTATATGCAGGACAAAAGTTTGTGTCATAGTAAGGAGTTAAGACAATTGAATACGTAAATTATTTCAGCCAATTAATAATGGCAGCCATTTGGTAATATTTTGCACTACAGAAAATATACATTTAGACCTTATAAATTCAGACTGCCGTATATGAATACTTTCTTGAGAAAGCAGGTGCATTGCCCTAGTTTATAAGATAGGAGGCATATTGGCTTTGTTCATATTTAAAATCACCACAATTCGAGGCGAGTGATAAAGATTTGTAATATGACTTTTATCGTGGTCTCACGGTACAAGTATGTGCCGTGCGATCTAGAGGTCCTGGGTTCGATTCCCGGGTCAGGCAAAATGGGTTTTTCCATTAGGAAATCCTCAGTAACAGCATGGAGTCTGGGATTGTGCCCAAAAAACGGCAATAGGCTCGCCCCCTATTACGTGGGACTGATAAATACTTGGCGAAATGTGGGTGCAGAAATGCACCTCTGCCTACCCCTTCGGGGATTATAGGCGTGAGGTTATGTATGTATGTCCTTTTATTAGAATGTTGCTTTCAAAACGTCTAGAAAGATAAATATACGTATGTACATATATTTACGCTTGTAAGGAGTTGCAGAAGTTACATTTGCGGTACTATTATCACCAAATGTGTTTATAGGTTCCACATGACAGAAGATGAGGCAATTGCAGGTTTCCCGGGCGTATTTCTTAAATGATAATTTCCTATAGATTAAACCTAATTATACTTTGTAAGCCGCGATCATCGAGCCCCTTGATTGCACGCTGCAAAATAAAACCTCGGGATCGTAAATTAGTCAAAATAACCATGGCAATCCATATAGATTCAGCAAGTGTCCTGTAAACTATTGCTCCCGACAACTAACAATAAAACATATATAATATTCCACTCACATTATACAATCTTGCACAAGTCCTCGGCTTATACCTCGTTACTCATCTCAACGCGCTGAATGCGGACTAACTAGTTGCGGTTTAGCCAACGATTTCTACTTCAATGCAACGTAATGACGCCACATTTAAACTAAATGTTTTTACATCAATTGCAAGCTAAATTAATGTGGGGATGGGTTAGATAATCCTCGAATCCATCTTTTAATGAGAGGCTAAATAAATAAATAAATACACCCAACAGTCACATACATAGTTCTGACCCCACACTAAGATACGAGTCTTGTGTCGTGGGTATCAGAAACTACGAGAGACTTTTCGGTCTCACAAACACCCAGACCCGAAACAAATACTTGTAGATCACACAAACATTTGTCTCGGTGCGAGGATCGAACCCGCGGCCGCGGATGACATTTCGTGTTGCTGAGGGCGTTTCTTCTACACAGCGACAACACGTTCCGAAGCGACGCTAGCTTAAACTGACGATTCGAAAGTACTTATAAAAGTCTAATTGAATAAAGATTATTTTGACATTGACATCTCCCACAATAATTAAATAATATAAATTAATAATAATTATTATTTTGCCCTAGAAAAGAGGCGTGTGTGCTTGACTATATAATAGGTGCATCAAAATAAAAAAAAACGTTATTACCACGCGGTGAAAGCCGTCAAGCAAACATAAAAGCAAAGAAACAGCTACCAACGCTTCGAAAGCATCGCTTACTAATCACCGGACACACATAAACTTCCATAATAAGCGAGGAATACTACGGAGCTGACGTACATTATCTCATTTGACAATCACTAGCCTAGTAGTTGACACAAACGTTTGAAACGAGAGGCTGCGGGTTCGTAACTTTGTTCTTTGGGGTACAAAAATATTTGTGTCAAGTCTGGGTGTTTATGAGGCGAAAAATGCTTGCCTATTTGAATATTTTTTTATGGTACATATTTGCAGGTTGGTATAAAGAGCACAGTTCTATAATAAATAATAATTACACCCAACAGTCACATTTATAGTTCTGATCCCACACTAAGATACAAGTCTTGTGTCGTGGGTATCAGAAACTACGAGAGACTTTCCGCTCTCACATACACCCAGACCAGAAACATATTTTGTGGATCACACAAACATTTGTCTTGGTGCGGGGATCGAACCCGTGGCCTCTCGTTTTGCAAGTTGGTGTCTAGCCAACTGCGCCACGGGGCTGTCAGTTCCGAAATTACTTTTGTATTTTACTTAAAAATATATATGTATGTATGCTAGGGTTGCCATCTGCAAACTTAGAAATCCATGATTTGAATATAGAAATACCAGGACATTTCGGTTTTAAGACAGGACTATATATGATGCAGTACCTAATTGTTATAATAAAACAACTAGCCTACATAAACTGCACGTTACTACTTTGTTTTAAAAAGAGGCATGACATTCACACGCGCGGCGCGGGCACAGTGAGTGACAAAACGATTAGTAGCGCGCGAAATTTAAAGCATAGATCCTTAACAGGACTCTTTAAAACTCAGGACGATGCTTATAAACTATCCAGGACAGCCCAGGACACCCCAAAAAGCAGGACATGTCCTGGGAAAACAGGACGGTTGGCAACCCTAATATATGCACATATATTATAAATATCTGTATATATCGCAATATAACATTAAGGACAGCATATTAAGGATTATAAATTACAAATACATTATTGGGTACTAGCAGTCCTATATAAGTTGCTCTAAGTACAAACGAGCATATTTGGGATTCTGTGCGTGGTTTCTTCACGGGATTTGTAATTAACACCATCGATGTTGTAATACGCATAAGCAGACGGAATAACGTTGCAACATCGACATTTTATACCGTAGTTTTACATATATTTAACCGTATCTGAATTTAATTCCATCCAGTAGTATTTTAGAAGTAGTAAATTAAATTTAATAACCTTCTCATTGGCCACGGAGTCTTGAAATGTCCCCCGTGATTGGCATTAGTCTCACCGTCTGTTAAAAAAACTTAAAAGACAGTTCGACGAAAAGTTTATACTTACAATTAAATGAAGAGAAAGAAAAATGTATTAAATGGTACGGAAATATATCGCACCCCCGGTGCGAGACTTTTTTTTTTTTTTTTTTATGGAAAAAGGAGGCAAACGAGCAAGTGAGCCACCTGATGTTAAGTGGTCAACACCGCCCATGAACACCCATAATACCAGAGGAATCATCGGTGTGTTGCCGGCCTTTGAGGAAAATATAAGCTCTCTTCTTGAAGGCCCCTAAGTCGTATCTGTTTGGAAATACCGCCAAGGCAAGCTGATTCCATAAAGATGTAGTGCGAGGAAGGAAACACCGTTTGAACCGCATTGTTGAGGAACGCCATTCATCCAGATGGTAGGGATGAAACTTCAATTTCAGGCGTGTGGTGCGGTAATGAAAGTCAGCAGCAGGTATTAAACCAAAAAGTTCATCAGAGCACTCCCCATGGTACATGCGATATAGTACGCAAAGCGACGCAACGTCTCTTTGAAAATAAGAAAAATGCAATTTTTCAGGAGAAGCATTTAAAACTTTGACATCTCAAAAAATAAAGATATTTCAAGATTTAGACAAGATGACTAGCTTTTACTACAACATCGACTTTGAACTTACTTTTGAAGTAACATTATCGCACCAAGTAAAGGGGTGCTTAAGGACACTATTACATATTTAACTCATTTTTGCAATTTTTTCATAATTGACAGTCTCGCACCGGAGGTGCGATATATTGAATTAGTAAATTGAAGGGTTGAGAAATAAAAAAACTCTTGTTCAGAAAAATAAATACCAAAGATAGCTGTTTCCATAAGGAAACAATTTGAGTAGGATAATAAAACTGTAAATCTCTTCATTAGTATATAAGTACATACTTTAGAGTTGTCGCAATAAATAAGTCGTAAGCTTTAATGCTTATTTTATTATGGTATAGGAATTGAAGGAATTGTATGCGGTGGACAAAAAACAATAGACTTAGACGGTGTTGGGATGGACAGCCATCCATACTAGGAGTAATATTTTAAACGCAGAAGTAACTTTGTATGTCTGTTTGTTACTGTTGAAAACTATGTTTCCAACTCTGGTTAATTCTGTTGCGCAGTAAAAGACAAGTCAGGTCCCCCATAGAGACTCTCTGAGCTTCATTGCTCGGTTTCATTTCTGTGCCACCGTCGATCCTGGTGTAAAAGAGTTACAGTGGCGGGTGTGTGGTGGGAGAGTTAAAATATCAGTTTTTCACGCCTAAACCCTTGACCCGTTTTAATGTTTTTGAATATAAAATAGAGAGAGAGAGAAGACAGATAAAAAATAGACTAATTGTGTTGATATTTAGCTGATAAGCAGTGATGGCCTCGAGGTTTAGGCGCGCGGTCGAGAATTACGGCGGTCGCAGGTTCAAACCCCAGGCACACACCTCTGACTTTTCGAAGTTATGTGTGTATTCACAATGAATTATCACTTGCTTTAACGGTGAAGGAAAACATCGTGATAAAACCGGCACACCTAAAAGTTCTTAGGAATTTCTTAGGTGTGTAGTCCGCCAACCCGTACTAGGCCAGCGTGGTGGACTAAGGCCTAAACCCTCTCAGTTGTAGAGGAGGCCCGTGCCCAGCAGTGGGACGTATTTGGGCTGATGATAATGACATGTAACAAATATGGACATTGATAGGAAATCTCTATTATTTAGATATTTAAGTACCTAAAAGAGAAATCAAAATAAGTAAGAATAGGTATTTGTTAGTTTATTTATCGTCAGAAGCCATATTCTCAAGACAAATAATAACAGATTCAACAAAGCGTGTTCTCAATGGAACAGAGGACTAATTGAATGAAACAAAACGATAACACTCCTTTGCCTACATTTTTTTCTGAACGACGCATGTGACCACCCGTTCGCCGTGACTCACACTATAAAGAAATCTTGTTTACAACATAAACAACACTTTTGCAATTTAAAAGACTCGTCAAAAATCACTATCTCCATAGTACCTAATTTATAATAATATTTTAATTATATATATATAGTACATTGTATTTTTAGTTTTTGTATTTGTATTATTATTATTTTATTTGCATTTATGCATTTATATCTTTCTTTCTGTACACACTGCCCTCCCAATAAATCCTATTTATAATATCCATCTTATGGTTGTCTTGAAAAGATCGCCATGTGCGATAAGACCGCCATTTGTACCTTTCTCTAGGTTATATATATATTTTTTGTATGATTTTGAATGTGTACAATAAAGAGTTAAATAAATAAATAAATATACATAAGTGTAGCTGAGGCACAAATAACATAGTATGTTTCATTGTGACTTGACATTAGAATTTAACCGCTAGATTTCAAACAGCTTTGCACTTTCATGTCTCTGAGAGTTTACAACTCCTATTTCCTCAACAGCTATAAACATTTAAGAGGCTTTGGAGTCAAACACTTAATGATTTAAAGACCTGATGTCTATGTATGCCCTAAAGAAAGAAAATATGCGGAATAGAAAAGTTCAATTGTGCTTAATAAAATTATTGTTCTTTTATATAACCAATTGTTTTGAGATTATTAAAAATAATAACGAAAATTTGTAAGACCAGTATTTTGCTTGCTAATAAATCGATTCTTTACAATTCAATTTTAAAATTTTAAATCTCTAGCAACACTGACCTTATCTGCGCCAAGAAAGGCCTTATTAAAAAGGGATTTCCGACGAACCCTCAACCCGTATTTGGCCTAACCACAGTCCGAGGCTCACAAAGCATCTGATCAGGTGTAATGGCGCCGGTAAATCGATGATGGCACGGTCTCGGCTCGCTCGATAACAGTGTAAATGATGAAACACCGTTATTGAGAGCCATCTAGTTAGTGGTTCCGGCTATTTGCATTGATAACACCTTGCCAGTGCTAAACAGAAAAGCTATGAGCTATCGGAGAATCTGTGAAGTTTCCAAACATATAATATATGTAAAAAGGTTAGATGTGGGATATTCATTTTCGCGGAGAGATATCATTAGTGTTTCAAGTTAAAACACCTTGCACGCTAAAAACTTAGTCAACCATATTAGGTGATTTACGTTTTTTTTTCTTAGCGTCATCTTAATTACCTAAACTGGTGCGTCCAAACGAGAGGTTCCGAATTAGACTCCTGGATTTTTGGGAACCTAAGTAAGAGTTAACATATACCTATTCTGGGATACAAGTATGATAAAATTGATAATTTAAACATCAATCCATTTATTTATTTTTCGTTAGTTCCATTACCTAAATATTAAAAGCTGAAACCGATGACAAAACACTATCTATTATGACAGCATAATAGCTTCACCAGAAAAACTACTCAACACAGTTAATACTAGTAACAGCGGTCAGTCTGACACATCACCGTACGGTCATTGTAAACTCTACTAAACAGCTAGCTGTAAACACAGGAAACGAGCTTTTGTGAGAAGCCTCGTGGGCACGTCGGGGGGAATGAGGAGGTGAGAATAGGAGGGGGGTCTTTGGAATGTTCATCAACCAACCTGGAGATTACAGAAACGTCTTATCGTCTTTTATAATTGGATGATTGGTGTTGCGAATCGATAAACGAGCGGCAGCTTGTGCACGCCGGCACTAGATCATACAATTTTGAAAGGCGCTCAATAATCGACATTCCATTTAGAGTAATTAACCTAAAATTGCTGACATTAAAATATCAACGGTCGGTTGTAAGCTTGTGTTTCGATGGGCAGAATAAATTTAGAATATTCAGACTTTAAAGTAGGAATACAACCTCTTTGGTACATCACAGAAAAAGATAAGTCGTCGTTGTTACGTTTTCGCAATGGTAGGTATCGTTTTTTTTATATTTTAGTCGAATTCATAGCATTCATCAACTAAGCAAAATTCAGTTCAAAAACATGAAGTAGGGAAGTAGCATCTTAGTAGGCTGAATAAGGTTATCTAATACCGAAAGATGGGAATCATTCGTCACTCGATGCTCTGTTTGACCATCATCGCGCTTACTATGGGCGGTGTTGTCACTATTTCGTGCCCCTATAAAAAAGTGGAAAACCTATTTACTATGAGTAAGTGTAAAGTATGATTTAAACAATATGACAGTATGACAGCCCCGTGGCGCAGTTGGCTAGACACCGGATTGCGAAACGAAAAGCCGCGGGTTCGATCCCCGCACCGAGACAAATGTTTGTGTGATCCACAAATATTTATTTCGGGTACCCACGACACAAGACTCGTATCTTAATGTAGGGTCAGAACTATGTATGTGACTGTTGGGTGTATTATTTATAAACAATACATAGAGTTCGCAGGTCCTTCTTCCGCGCCAACACAAATAATCGTGCAGCCTATAAATATTTATTTTCGACCTAGAAATGAGTCCTAGGTGATTCTCACGATACAAGACATGTATCTTACATAACATACACACTTACATAGTCCTACCGTGTGACTGTTGGGAGTCATTTAAATACATCATCATCAGCCCATATACGTCCCACTGCTGGGCACGGGCCTCCTCTACTATTGAGAGGGTTTATGCCTTAGTCCACCACGCTGGCCTAGTGCGGGCTGGCGGACTACACACCTAAGAAATTCCTAAGAATCTTTAGGTGTGCAGGTTTTATCACGATATTTTCCTTCAACGTTAAAGTAAGTACGCGATAATTCATTGTGAATACACACATAACTTCGTAAACTCAGAGGTGTGTGCCTGGGGTTTTAACCCGCGACCGTCGAGATTATCTACCGCGTGCCTAAACCTCGAGGCCATCACGACTTGTCATTTAAATGCATGTCCAAAAATACGCCACGATTTTGCTAACAAAAAATTCCGTCGAGCGCAGTAGCATACATTAACAAATTAATGTATCAATTATGTAAATATTGACAGGCTAAGAAGGATATAGATAAAACGTTAGCTAGCTAGCGAAGGATATCCATAATAGATTGAGAAAAGAACGTTGAAATTCGCGAAGACTGGGAAATAATCACCTAAAACAAGAACTATTTATTAATATTAAGCCATTATAGATTTCACTGCTGTATCTGGTCTTTTTAACTTAAAAGGGACTTTAGGTCTTGGCCCAATACATAGTCCTAGAGAAGCTTAATGTACTAGACGCATTTACGATTACTTTTTGAGACTTTATGATCAGTTTCATCAAACTTAGATGCATGATAATCACGATGAGCGGAGAACTTAGAAAGTCCTCACTATGTGCTTACACAGACTAATATAATTGAAGCTTACTACTCAGACAAACCAATCAATACAATCACTTGGTTACGTCATATTTGTTTCAAAACTAAAACAATTCCTTTAGTAAGTGTTTTCGAAGACACAAGTTCTAGAATTGAATCGTTTAGAATCCTAATACTATTTCAAAGCTTGCTACGGTAATAAAGACAGGCAAAGCCATGTGTTTAATGCACTGCACTTGTACTGCGCGTGCTTCTATTTTAGGAAGAAGGGTTACTTAGACTTCACACGTGTGACCCTCAATCGTTTATACATAATCTGCACATGTACATACATAGTGGCGGTACTTCCATAGAAGCCCAAAAGCGTTACACGTCAATTATGTAATGTTTAGTTTATAATTATTTGTTGTGGGGCCATGCTATTCTATTCTGGACTCCATTACACTTACCATCAGGTGCAATGGGGTCACTTTGCCGAGCCAGTATAAAAAAAAAAAAAAAATCTAATGAGAACATTTAAATGTCAAATTGCTTTTGTTAGAAAGTTAAGATTATTATTCAATATTTTGTAAGACAAACTGGGCTTTTGGGCTTCTATGGAAGTACTGCCTCTAATACATACATACATAAACTTACGCCTGTCTCCCGTTGGGGTAGGCAGACACTATAGAGCGCCAAATGCCACGGTCCAAACACTTCTTTCGCTTCCTCAACTGACATTATCCTCTTCATGAATGCACGTTGGTTTCGAGGACTCTTTATTTTATCCTTTTTAAATAAATTACGATCTGCACATGTATATCTTGACAAATAATTTGATAATGAAAAGCTGGGAATAGGCAAGTATTGAATGCGCTAACCCGTAGCAGATTGTAACTGTGGTGAAGCAAACACAACTGATCTTAAAGAGAAGGTTCGCAATTATATCTATAGGGCATTTGTAATCGAACAATCTTTGATCTAGAATAAGACGGTTGCACCCTGCGTTTGAGTGAGTCGTAAAGGGCTAGTTACCGTAACGTCGGAACACCGCGCCGGCCGTCGAACCTGCACCGGTCAACGCACCAACTTATCTCACCAGCACTGTGCATCCAATTACTGCACTCACTCACAGAACACACTGCACACGCGAGACTGGGACATTGCGCATGCGCACGTGAGCCGAGGGCGGGCTGCGGGCGCGCACTGCCGACCACTGCGGCTAGCCTGCGCCCGCGCACCGCTGCCCGCAAACAGCTTTTTTGCGCGATAAAAGCTCCGCAAGCGATGCGGTGTATAGAAGTGCGAAAGTGAGTTTGTTTGTTACGCTTTCACGCGAAAACTGGTGTGACGATTTTTATTAATTTTAGTTTATTTATAGATTGGATTATAGATTTTTATAGACTTCTTTTTATCCCAAAACAAAATTAGGTCTCTATGGTGGTATAACTATACATAAAGTACTATATCCAATTTACTTACTTATAGATTTATTTTGTCTCCCAGACTTAAATTCCGAACACACAAACAAAATCGCGGCAACTAGTCTGGCATGTTTTGATACTTGAAAATTAATTGTGACCGGTTGAGCGACGTATCGTAGATCATTACAGTTATATAATAACATTTTATGACAGTTTAATTAAATCAAATTGATCCATTTAAGAATACGAGCGGGTAATTAAAGCGTTGTAGTTATGGTAGTGAGGCGGGAGTCGAACCGGTATACCCGAGTTCATTACGTGCTGATAATCACTCGACAGCAGTGTATGATGTATGTTGGGATGTAGGACGCCCCATGGAGACACAAGCTACCCTATCACGTTTCACGACGATAAGCAACTCTATATCTAAAACTAATCTTGATTATAACATATGTTTGATGACATTTTACCCATGTATTTTTTTCTTTCTTTTTATTGAAAGTGTACAGATACCCTGGTTTAATGGATTAGGCTACTAAGCTTCCAGAATACAGACGAATCGATAATATTGATAAGATTGACTGGTAGATAATGGCTTAGGCATAAAGTACGCCTTTATACGTTTTTATGTATAAAAAGCGTAAATAAATATTAATGTTCAATTGACTGCCTCGTGGTCTCGCGGTACAAGTATGTGTCGTGCGATCTAGAGGTCCTGGGTTCGATTCCCGGGTCGGGCAAAGTGTTATTGGGTTTTTCCATTAGGAAATTCTCAGTAACAGCACGGAGTCTGGAAATGTGCCCGAAAAACGGCAATAGGCTCGCCCCCTATTACGTGGGACTGATACATACCTGGCGAAATGTGGGTGCAGAAATGCACCTCTGCCTAACCCTTCGGGGAATACAGGCGTGAGTTTATGTATGTATGTATGTTAAATTGATTTACCTTTATAATAATATGCTATTAAATAGTCATCATAAAGTAAATGAAAGTAGAATTTTTAACTTCACTTAGATTTTTTGAGTTATGTGAAGTGCATCAATAAGTAAGCAATGCATTGTGGCCTAATCTCTCTGTTATATTAAGAAATAAAAATTATTATTATTGTTCAAAAACAAACCTATTCCTAGCAACAAAAAAATATAATAAAGATTAAAATAAAAACATTAATTTAACATAATAATTAATACGACAACAAAGTATTCTATAATAGCCAAACTATAAAGGTACGACTTATAAATAGCCTCATCTTTTTACTTACTACGTACCATCTCTTATTTACATTTTTTTACTAAACATGGCGTGCAAGCGTAAATCAAGAACGGTCGGTGGTGAGTGGTTTGCCGACGGTAACCATACACCTCTGTCTCTTATTACACGGTAAAAAAACTTGCGTCACTGGGCACAGAACCCGCGACAGGTGCCTGGCGACAACACTATCTACTAGCCGCCGGAAATATATGGACCACTAATGCAGCGTAACAATTAGGGTCCATTTGTGTCAATTAATTCGCTTTTATCTACTATCATTATTGGCCTAATAGTTACCGTAAAAGCCCAGATTTCATGGGCCGCTTTAATGGTAATAGATTTTTTTTTGAAGAATTTTGTTGAGGAGACTAACCTTTCATACGTTTGACAGACCCGTCGCGTAGTAGGCTAAACACCAGCTTGTGTAACGAGAGATTGCGGGTTCGATCCCCGCACCGAGACAATATTTGTCTGATCCACAAATATTTGTTTCGGGTCTGAGTGTTTATGAGACCGAAAAGTCTCTGGTAGTTTCAAGACACAAGACTTGTTATTAGTGTGGGATCAGAATGATGTATGTGACTGTTGGGTGTATTTATTTATTTATTATTTTTATCCACCATTGGAAGTCCTAAACTGTGTGACCGTTGGACCACAACAACAAGAGCTGTGAAGCGACTCTCTTTGAAATACTAGCTTGTCTAAATCAGAATATAATTCAGAAAAAAAAGGCAAAAGAAATAAGAGCATTTGTTTGGAAAAAAGTAAAGGACTGTAAGTACCCCGAGCCCCAGATTTTCATATATTTCATATACATCTAACACTGTTTGCTAACTCTTAAGTCCCACGTAATACGCCTGTTACCGTTGTGCAGATGTACCAGGTGCTACTACGAATTTCCTAAATAAAAATTTGTATTAATTTCCGACCAATGCGACATTAAAAAATTTGTTACAAAAATACTTCCAAGAGCTGGTAGCGTCACAAACTAATTTGAAAACATTAACATATTCGTAAAACTTGTCGAACAAGAAATGTGCAGTCCCCTAAATGTATAAGTGAACGTGATAACACTTCTATATTGTGATACCATGTCTTTTTGGATACGGTAATTTGATAAATATTTTCGTCCTAGCAATAATTATATTCGTCATCTCTTTGAACGAGCAAAATTAATTTTGTTTCCTAACTGTATGATTTCACGTCATCGTATCAATTAAGTAACATATTTTTTTTATCACACCAAACTAATGACACGTCCTTTCTTTATATTTGCTTGGAATCACACTATAGGTAGGTTGTAGGTATGTAGATCGATGATAGGTACACATTGCACATGATATTTTGCTTAGAATGCCGCTTGCCCAGCATGGCAGCTATTGAAATTGTACATGTACTGGCCTGGGCTTGCCACTCTTTATCTGGAATTTATGTCGTGTACGACCTTAGTAAATCCACTTACAAGCACAAAATTTAAAGAACTCCACTTTCTTTAACCTCGGAAACAAAAACACCATGCATTACACAAGAAATCGTTCATAGCAGTAATGGCCGGATTCGACTATATGTCAACTATCACATGAAACACAATGATGGCGAAATGATAACATATACACGAATAAATTTTGATTACAACTTGTTTATGACATTTGGGACTAATGATGTTTTTAAATGATGCAAAGTATTTTGCCTCAAGAACCAATAACATAAACACTTATTTACTTAAAGCGGATACAGAGGCTTATCCAAAAACAATAATAAATTAATTGCAGGTCATAAAATCCCAAATTCTTTCTCGAAAATTGCTTTCAAAATCCTTTTATCCATGTCGAGGCATTTGATACTGGCCGTCCACATTGCCCATAAAATTGTTCTATCAAATAAAAGTACTTAGTAACATTCCGCGTTATCTACAGAATATCAATGGGCCAGTGTCTAGAGCAGTTGTATGACGACACTGTCAGCGTGGTAGGTATGCGAGCGCGGGTCACGGACGGTCGCCGTCGCGCGTGGCCATTCATATGCTAATAAAACTTTATATTAATCACATTTCGATGTGCACTTTGATACTACGTCTTCTAGTGACAAGAGCATCATCAGCATTTATATGTACTTCCAACTGCTGGGCACGGGCCTCCTCTACAACTGAGAGAGTTAGGCTTTAGTCCACCACGCTGGCCTAGTGAGTGTTGGCGAACTATATACCTAAGAACTTTTTAGGTCTGCATGTTTCCTCACGATTTTTTCCTTGACCGTTGGGATACGTGGTAATTCATTATGAATATAACTTCGAAAATTCAGAGACGTGTGCCTCTAGATTTGTACCTGCAACCGCCGAGATTCTCGACCGCTCGCCTAAACCTCGAGGCCATCACGACTTCACACAACATACATAATAATGTTGTACATGCAAAAGTTACTCTGTATGTTACGCTTTCAAGCCGAAACCACAGTGTCAATTTGAATAAATTTTATAATGGACCTATGTCCGGTGAAGACCTATGACCTTCATCTACGGTGAAGGAAAACATCGTGATAAAACCTGCACACCTAAAAAGTTCTTAGGAATACTAGGCCAGTGTGGTGGACTAAGGCCTTAACCCTCTCAATAGTAGAGGAGGCCTGTGCCCAGCAGTGGGATGTATATGGGGTGATGATGATTATGATGATGATGATGTCTGCGTCTGTTTTGCACAAATCTTCGCAATCTGTTACGAAGTCCACTTTTTACGACAGCAGTAGTCATTCCTTTTTATTTTACTTATCGCCGCATTAATTATCCTGTCTCTAAATACTTCAACTTTGCCTCCCCTATAGCTTATGAAACTAAGATTTTTCTACAAACTATTAATAAAACCCTGGATTGTTGTACCTCGTTGGATAGCTTATGAAACGTAAATATTTTTAGGCACATCTGCAAAGCAGGTGCCATAATAATATTTTTTGATATCCTTTCTAGAAAAATAAACTTTCTAAATGTTTGTCTAAGTTTTTAAGTTTTAATCGTCTACTGTGACTTATTTATTCATTTTATGTACAATTTTGGTTATTGAAGTCATAAACCATCTTATTTTACATGTAAAAATCAAATAATAGTAACAATAAGACTTACACATTTCAAAATAAATAAATAAAATAAAATAAATACACCCAACAGTCACACACATAGTTCTGACCCCACACTAAGATACAAGTCTTGTGTCGTGGATATCAGAAACTACGAGAGACTTTTCGGTCTCACAAACACCCAGACCCGAAACAAATACTTGTGGATCACACAAACATTTGTCTCGGTGCGGGGATCGAACCCGCGGCCTCTCGTTTCGCAAGCTGGTATCTAGCCAACTGCGCCACGGGGCTGTCAAAATATCTAAGCTGATAGCCGAAAATCGGGAGTTTTTTGGAAAAAACTATTAAATTAAAATATCTCGAAAACGGTTAGATTTAGGATAGGGTGTCCAATAGTCAAATCAATCAGAAACGATGTAAACTACACGCCTTTAACGGATATAGGACGACTTTACCTGTAACCCTGTATATAGGACCTTGGAAAAAAAAAACATGCGGCATTTAATTTTATAAAATGGCTCTCGGACTGTACACGGCTTTAGTACTTACCTACTGATACTTTATAGAATAGGTATAACAGAAAGTACGAGAGACTTTTAGACTCTCACAGACTTGAAGAAATGTTTGTGGATACTAGTACTGCACTACACTATTACTACCCAAAAAGGTTTGTCTAAATTGGTGTCATCATTATCATCAGCCCATATACGTCCCATTGCTGGGCACGGGCCTCCCCTACAACTGTGAGGGTGTGTGGTTGGTGTGTCGAATTGTAATTCTCGAGCTTCTTAAAACGCAGCCAGTTTTTAAATAAAACATTATCATTGTATGCGACTGCCTCATTAAATCCCTGTATATGAGCTCTCGGTATTGAGATATTCGATTCCTAGATCAAGCAATATTTTATAGGGTTTGCCATCAGTAAATTCTTAATAATTTGACAGCCCCGTGGCGCAGTTGGCTAGAAACCAGCTTGCGAAACGGGAGGCCGTGGGTTCGATCCCCGCGGCGAGACAAATGTTTGTGTGCTCCACAAATATTTGTTTCGGGTCTGGGTGTTTGTGAGACCGAAAAGTCTCTCGTAGTTTCTGATACCCCTGACACAGGACTTGTATCCTTGTCAATATATATGACCCCACGGTCATAATTATATGTGACTTTTGGGAATATTTATTATTATTACTCGTATAATAGCAGCACTGAGTCACAAATTATCCCAAAAGACTTGTCCCCTATAGCGTATTACTTTTTGATAATAATGAGGTAAAAATATTCCTCTGCTTACCCTATAAAGGCAAGGGAAAGTAAGTATTCATGTATGTAAGCTATTCGTGGAATCTAACTTGAAAGTGTATTTATAAAACGATGATTTTTATTCGCCACAATCTAATATGCTAATACAACAGATTTTAATCTAATCACGATCCAATACGGGCTACGCGACGCACCTGCTACAGAAAATATTAACACTACTTATTCGGAAATTACATATTTATGATTTACATCCGCCATGTAATTAATTTAACATATAATATTATTTATTTTATTGATATTAATCTGAAAGACCGTGTGAAATAGACGTCTTAGTTTTTACTGTCATTAAGAAAATGAAAAACTGAAATATCTCGAACCAAATAATTCGATAGTTCGTGTCTTGTACCATTAAGCTATGGTACTGTTTACCAGTTTACGTGCTTCATATTTTTGTATGACATATCGATTTGAACGTGGTCATCATCAGCCCATATATGTACGTCCCACTGCTGGGCACGGGACTCCTCTACAACTGAGAGGGTTAGGCTTTAGTCCACCACGCTGGCCTAGTGCGGGTTGGCGGACTACCTACCTAAGAAATTCTTAAGAACTTTTTAGGTGTGCAGGTTTCATCACGATGTTTTCCTTCACCGTTAAAGTATGCGATATTCATTGTGAATACACACATAACTTCTAAAAGTCAGAGGTGTGTGCCTGAGGTTTGAACCCGCGACCGTCGAAATTCTCGACCGCGTGCCTAAACCTCGAGAGCATCACGACTTCTATCAACTTTGGTATAGTTCACTAAACACCAGCTCGTGAAACGAGAGAGCATAGGTTCAACCCAAGACAATGTTTATGTGATCCACAACGATTTTTTAACTTCTGGTAGGATCAGAGCTATGTAACTACGTGAATAAAATTAAAAACCATTTAAAAACAGATATCCGCTGTTTATCAATGAAACCATGAATTATAAACCAGACAACATGATCTTTTACATAGGTGATTATGTACTTGATAATATTTATTATGCAGAATAGACAATTCCATTAATATTCAATTACATAGAGCCTTCGAGCCAATGTTGTGCTGATAAAAGACAATGATCGGGAAAGGTTTTAAAATCGATTGACAAAATATATTCTGAGACTATATTAATTTCAAGCGATAAAAACTCATTTAACTCGTCATTTTATTCAAATTTAAAATCGAATTCGTAATGTACACAAAACACAGCTTTATATTGAATAAGATCAACTACTAGAAGAATAAAGTATTTATATGAATATTAATGTCGTTAATATTTTAAGTTTCGAAAAAAAATATCCAATACCTAGAACAAATAACAATCGATTTTATGGTAAACAAAAATTCAGTTTTAAAACGATTGTAAAACGTTTGTTTATAATCGATTTTAAAATCGACACCACATCGTCTAACAGGACGTGTCCCAACATCGCCTAACTAATAATTTAGCGCAATAAAGCGCAAGTTCTCACAATTATTATGCGCGTGGATGGTGATTTAATACACTTACTTTTATACATAATACACCATTATGAAGGACCATCGTTCACCTGCTTCATTCAAGTTGGCGGGGACAATGGTTATTTCAGTAAGCGGCTAACTTATCTAGCGTTTTAAAATAAAAAGTAGCTAAAGTATTTTTCCAAGATCCCATGATATGAAATGACAATAATTGAAATGAAATGAAATGAAATTGCTTTGAAATTGCTTTATTTGGTCACGTAGGCAATCAAATAGCACATATGACAAGTCAATACAGAAAAGTATTTTATTACGTGTACAAAAATTTATTTAATAAATAGAATGTGAATTCAGATTTTGTATTTTTTCTTATTTACCAGCCAGTTCGGCAATATGCATCACTTCTATAAATAAATAAATCATATTAGATATAATATCTATTAGTTATGTAAGGCGAGGAAACCTTCGTTCTCTTACGGATCTCCTCATTTTTTATTTGATCACTATTTGCTTCCGACAGAACACTTTGGAAGTCTTTGGGGGAGGCCTATGTCCAGCAGTGGACGTCTTTGGGCTGATGATAATGCAGGTGAGGAAAATTAGTAAAGGAGTTTTTTATTATTACTCAATTCTCAGCCTAACGCCGTCCACTGCTGAACGAAGGCCTCCCCAAGTAGGCGCCAACCATCCCGGTCTTGAGCAGCCCTTATCCATCCGCCACCATGCTGCAGGACGTCCTACACTACGTCTGCCTAAGCGCGGTCTTCATTAGACACTTGCCTCGTCCACCGACCGTCCGTCCATCGTCAGACATGGCCGGCCACCTTCCACTTTAGCCATTGAAAATGAGAATAAAGTACACGTCAGGAGAATTTCCAACCAATATATATGAAAGATGATTGTGAAAGAGGCATGGCAAGATCGTAGCTTGAAACACAAAACAGCATTTGCCTAACCCTATAGGATAAACGAGTAAATGTTTACGTAAATATGAGCGGTCGTAAAAGATAAAAGGTATATATAACAATTATTGTGTACGTATATACATAATATATTCACGCTCGTAAAACAATTTATTTAAGCACCAAAACACCCAAAAATATTACAAACCACATAACTCGAATAATATTATATCACACGTTGTAAAACATAAGAACTGCGTTGAAGGGCGTTATGGGTGATCAAAACGGCTGTAAGCATTCAAAGAACATTAAACATTTTTAAAAATACCTTACATCCGACGGTGTCGATATAAAAAGATTATAAAACATCCAAACCAATAAACATATAATAAACCATCATCGGTATTTCAATTTTAACGTGTTTTTATTTAACGGCTAAAGTTTTTGCGGTTCGTCACATAGAGATACTATGACCGACAAAAACGCGTAAGTAGTAGACGTTATTCTAGTAAAGACAAATCTGTCAGTGATATTTTTATCTTTTGGCAAGGACTCAAAACAAACAAATACGCATCTCTTCATCAGCCCATACGTCATACGGCTGGGCCGTGCCTCCTCTACAACTGAAAGGGTTTAGCCCTTAGTCCACCACTGCACGCTGGTCTAGTGCGAGTTGGCGGACTACACACCTAAAAAATCCTAAAAACTTTTAGACGTGCAGGTTTCCTCACGATGTTTTCCTTCACCGTTAAAGTACACGACTCCTGCGCGCCGTCCGTTACATCTAGATTTAGGTGTAACACCGCTGTGACTACGGGCTTGGTCTAAAATATAATTAATATTTTTTAATTAGACTGCTTCACGGTCTTGCGGCAAAAGTATATGTCTTGTGATTGTGATGTTTCCTTCACCGTTAAAGTACGTGATAATTCACTGTAAATACACACATAACTTCGAAAAGTCAGTGGTGTGTGCCTGGGGTTTAAGCGAACGCCGAGTTTCTCGACCGAGCGCCTACACCTCGACGCCATCATTATTCATCATCAGGTTGTATTCTACAGCTCCGTGTCTCCAAGTCTTTTTAAGCCCGATCTAATAAAGAACGAGCTCACTGCCATGTATTGGCATGGAGCTACAGAGATTTGTCAAACAGAAAATCTAATAACATTTTGCTCATACGGGGAATAGAGCCTAGGCCTTTTCTTGAACATTTTCTAAGAATACCATACTCAAATTACCCAAAAATGGGACGAAAAAGTCGTTGGTGACTGACATATCATTTGCAGCCACCTCATAACACTAAAAGCAACTAAAAACGTATTTAAAAAAATTATTTTAAAAAAAAACGTATGGCCTTATTCTTCAACGTTGCTCTAAAAGACACATACCCTTACTAAAAATCGAATACAATACGTGGAAACAGCGTCGTATATATTATAATTAACTGCAATTGTTTACTGCTGTCATAAAAACAACATAAAATAACAATTAACTAAATTGGAGTACGGTAACGATTGCTCTCGCTCCGATGCTCAACAATTAACTATAGTAATATTCAATCTAAATTACTTCAGATTTATTCATTGCTGTATTTCACATTTCAAACTGTTTGTATTTGATCTATAGATATACATATAGTATTACTAGCTTTTGCTCGCAATTATATATGTAGATCTCGCCTTTCTCGGTTCATCCTTAGCACCACCTTTCCATTCTTTTAGAGAATCATCATCAGCCCATGTACGTCCCACTGCTGGGCACGGTCCTCCTGAGTTGGGTCCCTAACCAAGCCAGCATACCGACTAAAACCTCTCGGTGGCCGTCACGCGCACTTGGGGCGGTACTACGGCATCGCAGGGCGAGAAGACCTGCATTAATTTCCGCTGCCGCCCGGCGCTTTGTCCATACATGGTCTCCTCAAAATTAGGAGGGCTTGAGATGCCCTTCACTCACCTAATTTTGGACGCTCACTTATTGTGAACGTCCGCGACAGTCAGGAGGCCACGCTCTCTGCCGCACATCTCGGGGTTGCTTTTCGTCATGGTGCACCGCCCCCGCAGCTGTACGCCCAGCTACCCCTGAGCCCCTGTTAGTCGCCTCTTACGACAGGCAGAGGATGCCTTGGCGGTATTCTTACGCCCCCAATCCACAGGGCGGAGGACTAGTATCCTAGTGTGGGGTCAGAACTATGTATGTGACTTTTGGGTGTACATATTTATTTATTTATATTTGTCGGTACATGTATTAAGTTATGTCTTAGTATGTTTTTGGGTGCAAAGAGATTATGCAAAAAACAATCACACTGATAGTATGGCAGATACAAAAATACACTATGAATAATGCATTTAAAAATAGTCTCGAAGCACTTAGTAATAATTAACATCAATTCACAAATGGCCCGATATAATTGAACCACGAGCGTGTGGAGTAAGATTGATGCGCGCCCGCAACGGGTTAATATTCACAATTAATCATCAATAGTTTTTTTGTGTTGATTTGTTGCTTCCGTCGGCGAGTCTGATGACATCAGCGTGGTGAAACGACCTTGTCTTTACTAATGGGAAAACATCAAGAAGTTTTACCGACGTTAATAAAATACCTATATTCATTACACGTCATTCCAGCAATGACATATGGGCCTCTTCTACAACGGAGTAGGAATGCCCAATTTTACAATGCTGGCCTAGTGCGAACTAGCTAACTTTTAGGTGTGTAGGTTTTATCACGATGTTTTCCTTAACCGTTAAAGTACGTGATAATACTTTTATTTATTTATTTAACACTTTATTGTACACTAAACACAAAAAAAAACATACATTGAAAGGTACAAATTATTTTGATGTAATCCACGCAAATGTTTTGCCTTCCGGATCAATCCAAGTGTCTGATAACGCCCAAGCAGGTTTATTTCAATAAATACACCCAACAGTCACGTATGTACATAGCTGGCCCGACAATGAGATACAAATCTTGTTTCCTAGGTATCCGAAACTACAAGGTCCCACAAAACCCAGACCTAAATCAAATATTGGTAGATCAAACAATCATTAGTCTCGGCGCGGAGATCGAAACGGCCTCTCGTTTTACAATCTAAGACTTCACTTTATTTTACCTTAGTGTCTTTCACGTTCCTGTATATGCCAGTACAATAGAACCTCTGTAAGTCGAACATCAAGGGACACGCCAAAAAAAATCGAGTTATAGAGTTTTCGACTTATGGAGGATTTTGACTTGGGCGGTCTTTTATTCGACATGAAGTGTTTGAGTTTAATTCTAATACAATTTGAGTTAGACATATTTCTATGTTCGAGATACAGAGGTCCAGTTTATTTTTCGAGTAATGGAGGTTTGGTGTTTGAAGGGAAGAGAACAAAACATTTTTTTTTGAGGTTTTCAACTTATCGAGGTTCGACTTAACGATGTTCTACTGTATTTAAAAAAAACATTGATGACATCACCACACTGAGGTCTGTAAATACAGACGACCCCACCATCGCCGTCACCTTGATCTTTAGCGGCTGCGAGCTTACGTGGGCGTCAGTAAATACTCATAGACCACACCAATTCATATTTATGACTGCGAAAATTTACTTTGAATATATATACGTGCATGTCCGCGGTAATTGATCGTTATCGCAACTTTAAACTTTAACTAGACAATTTTGCACATTCTTACTGTCTACGTAGTGGTGGCCTCGAGGTTTAGACACGCGGTCGAGAATCTCAGCGGTCGCGGGTTCAAACCCCAGGCACACACCTCTGACTTTTCGAAGTGATGTGTGTATTCACAGTGAATTATCATTTACTTTAATGGTGGAGAAAAACCTTCACACCTAAAGGTTCTAAGGAATTTCTTAGGTGTGTCCACACTAGGCCAGCGTGGTGGACTAAAGCCTAAATCCTCTCAGTTGTAGAGGAGGCCCGTGCCCAGCAGTGGGACGTATATGGGCTGATGATGATATTATGACTTATGAAGCACTTGATACTACTAGAACCGATGATGAATGTTTTTATACACTTATTCAGCTGTTCTGTTATTATAATGATGTATGAACTTCTTTACATTACTATTGACCCGAACATTGATCTCTGGTAAGTGATTGAATTTGGTCATTACAATAACACGTAACAATATAAGCAGTGATGGCCTCGAGGTTTAGGCGCGCGGTCGAGAATTTCGGCGGTCGCAGGTTCAAACCCCAGGCACACATCTCTGACTTTTCGAAGTTATGTGTGTATTCACAATGAATTATCACTTGCTTTAACGGTGAAGGAAAACATCGTGATAAAACCGGCACACCTAAAAGTTCTTTGGAATTTCTTAGGTGTGTAGTCCGCTAACCCGCACTAGGCCAGCGTGGTGGACTAAGGCCTAAACCCTCTCAGTTGTAGAGGAGGCCCGTGCCCAGCCATGGGGCGTATATGGGCTGATGATGAATAACACGTAATATCCTCATTCCGGAAAACAAGACGATTGCGTGAGTAGGTATGTATTTCCATTAGAGATGCCAACAGATAGATGATAATAAACAAAATACAAAATAGATGAATCGCAAACATATTCTCCGCAAAAATCTTCCACAAGCTGAGACTTTTTGGCGTGACTCAACATACTCCGCAGGTGCCTCGATTGTCTCCAATCTCAGTGACGTCGTGACTCACGCACAATTATATCTCCACAAAAACTGTGCAGTACATTAGGTAGGTGCGGCTGACTGCCATTGGCCGCACAATCGGTCGGTGGGACGGCCCCAACACACCACGCCTTTGTTACACTAATTACTAGCATTTTGTAGCCGTTTATTTTAATATCCGCAATCCGCATACAAAGCGATTTATCATGTCAAGCTTAGACCATGAGTTTGATCCCAGTGCCGGGAAGTTACCAGACATCTTGTTGCACGATGGAATTAAAAAATGTGGCGAATAGGTGAATGGATGATCAACTTACTAAGCCTCCACTGGGAAGTCTTATTGTTAGAGAAAGTTGTCATACGGTAATTCTAAACCAACAGCGCCATCTATGAGTGTTAAATTCTCACACGACAATTGTAATTTATAGATGGCGCTGTAACTAATAATTTTGTTTTGTTATCCTTACTAATATTATAAATGCGATTGTAACTCTGTCTGTCTGTCTGTCTCGCTTTCCTGCTAAAACTACTGAACCTATTTAAATGAAATTTGGTACACAGATAGTTTGGAGCCTGAGAAAGAACATAGGCTACTTTTTATTGCGGAAAAGGGGTTTTGAGGGGTTGAAAGGGGGGACGAAAGGTTGTATGGAAGTATTGTCATTTTTAACGCTAGAAAGTTGAAACTTATTTTTAGGCTGTTTATTAGATATAAATAAATATGACATTCAAAGTATGTAAAAAAAATACCTTTAAGGGAGTAAAATAAAAATAGGGGATGAAAGTTTGTATGGAAATTCGTCAGTTTTGAAGCTAGAATGATGAAACTTTTTATATGGCTTTTATTACATCATTTCATCATATATATGATATGTGTATATACACAATATAAGAATTATATTTAAAGTTTTTTTTTTTAAATCACTTAATATGTTATAAATGAGAAAATAACTATATGACTGTTACGCTTTCACGCCTTAATCATTTGACCGATGTGAACGATTTTTGGTATGAACATAAATGGGACTCTGTGGAATAAAATAGACTACAACTTATTTTCTTTCTGAACCCAACCCTGTAGTCTACGCGGACGGAGTCGCGGGCAAAAGCTAGTAAGTAATAAAAAATAATGCAAAACGGTTTTAAATGTACATACAAAGCCGCAAATTTATTAGCATAGTTACACAGCAAGCAGATTATCTCATAATTCCTAAAGAGTAATTAGCGCACGCGAACTTAACGACTACCGTGTTCTCATACAAAACACTTAAAATAATAACTTAAGGAACATTCATAATACAGTGAAACATGAGTAGAGTGCCTCAGGTTCAAATGCCTGTCGTAAACGTACTCAAAGCGTCTTCATCAATATAATAATTTTATGGCAAAAGTTCCCATTTTCGTCTCTTTATATATATAGAAATATTTCATGATTTATTAGACGTAACAGTTAGCAATGGTTATTGAGTTAAATGGCACTGAGCTGGCCACATCTGTGGGAAAATTTGTGGGCGAACTCTATATACAATGAGTGTCATTCCAAGATACATACCCACGTACAAAAAAACTTCCTCCAAAATTAAATAATAAATAAATAAATACACCCAACAGTCACATACATAGTTCTGACCCCACACTAGGATACAAGTCCTGTGTCGTGGGTACCAGAGACTACGAGAGACTTTTCGGTCTCACAAACACCCAGACCCGAAACAAATATTTGTAGATCACACAAACATTTGTCTCGGTGCGGGGATCGAACCCGCGGCCTCTCGTTTCGCAAGCTGGTGTCTAGCCATCTGCGCCACGGGGCTGTCAAGGGAAAGGGAAAGCGAGAATTCCGCGCCACTTCTTCGGATGTTCTTCTGAGATGGATAATATGTTGCCTCGTTTCTGTTGCAGATTCTCATACCGCGATGATCAAATATTTACAAATAGAATTTAGTATCTTATTGCTAATAACGCCGTAGTCATTGATTAGGAACCTGCGGTACGAATAGACCTACACAACTGTGGTGGTACGACTATCTCACAAAAAACGGTAACTTTACGATGTTAATGTAAATAAAATCTCTCTATGACACGTTATCATAACCGCTTTACTAACAATAACGTACTAATGTAAAAATATGCCTATATTGGTTTATTAAGTGGTGATGGCCTCGAGGTTTAAGCACGCGGTTGAGAATCACGGCGGTCGTGGGTCGTCCAGGCATATACACCTCTGACTTTTCCAAGTTATGTGTGTTTTTATAATTAATTATCACTTACTTTAACGTTGAAGGAAAATATCGTTAGAAAACCTGCACCTAAAAAGTTCTTAGGAATTTCTTAAGTGTGTAGTCCGCCAACCCGCACTAGGCCAGCGTGGTGGACTAAGGCCTTAACCCTCTCAGTTGTAGAGGAGGCCCGTGCCCAGCAGTGGGACGTATTTGGGCTGATGATGATTATAGCCTCAAGGTTTAAGCACGCGGTTGAGAATCACGGCGGTCGTGGGTTCAAACCCCAAGCACACACATCTGACTTTTCCGAGTTTAGTATATATTCATAATGAATTATAAATATATATTATTCATATTCATAAATATTTTTTTTGGCGGTTTGTGTCAAAACGTATATACACGTATCCGTAGATCGATTGATTTAAATTTCACAATTTTAATTAATTTCAAGTTTATTTATTAACTAGCTGACCCGGCAAACGTTGTTTTGCCATATATATAAAATTCTCGTGTCGCGGTGTTTTTTGGCAAACTCCTCCGAAACGGCTCCACTGATTTTTATGAAATATTGTGTGTATATTGTAGGTAGGTCTGAGAATCGGTCAACATTTAAGGGTTTAACATTTAGGGGTATGTTTTTTTTCTATTGACTTTATTTTCTTTATTTTTTATGATTCAGCATTGATAAATTATTATAATCATAAATTTTCACCCTTCTACGATCAACCTCTATCTTATACTGATCATTTTAATTTGATTTTTTATTTATTAAAATGTAAATAAATGATAATAGCACTGAAAAATTATAATGATACGTAAAACAGTCATTGCTTTGATCGATATACAAATTAAACAAAAAAAAAATATGGTCAAAATTGTATAGAGTGAGATATACATACAAAATTAAATTGTTGTTTTTACCATATTCCTCGCAATTTTCTTAACTTTTTCTTCCATAAGAACCTTCTCCTAACAATAGCAAACACAACAAAAAAGAATTAGCGAAATCGGTCCAGGCGTTGTTGAATTATGCGCTTACCAACACATTTTGCGATTCATTTTTATATATAAGATTAGGACTTCCTAAAAGAGTTGTGTAGCAGTTCTATGTGTCAAAAACATAATATATACACCACCTGCCGGCACATACACGTTATAATCACTCGTAACGGACAAAACTTTTATCTTACCTTAACCGTTATGGCGCAAC